>JADMNL010000027.1:295657500-296880833 GCA_016271365.2 Neoceratodus forsteri | reverse complement strand
CAATCAGCCATGTTGGAGGCGGGGAGGGGGCAGAGAAGGATGGGCTGGGTACAGCACAGGTGGTGACATTTTTGAAGAGGGCTGTGACGGTGAGGTGGTCAGAAACCAGACAGCCATCAGCTGGGGGAGGAGGGGTTCGAACAAAGAGTGGTTCACTCTCCGGAAGTTGGATGGGGAGTAAGGTTACACTAAAACTGGATGTGAAATATAGGGCCTTGACAGTATCAGTCGCGGGCTGTGGCAGTATGAAACGCTGTACTGCAGGCGTTACTCAGGGACCTGTAAAGTTGGTGGTAAGCTGTGGAGTAGGAGGTCTTGAAATGAGCCCATGCACAGTCCCGAGACTTGTTCCAGATGCTGGATAGGATGGCGACGATAAAAGGGCAGAGCCAATGTCATGAGCTGTGTAAACAGGGAACCAGTCTGAGGAGGCCAAGTCCAAAAGGAGGGCATCGGTGTTGAGTAACCCGAGGGACCTGTGCCAGACATACTTGGGGGTGGACTTTCCTAAATGATACATCTGAAACAAGCTGTGTTCTGCTCAGTATGACAGGCCAATGTCATCCTTGCAGTAACCCATAATATTGCCACTCAGAGACAGGCACCCCAAAATGATTATGTATTAAAACAAAATAGCTGGCAGTCAAAGGGCTTATTAAAAACAAAAGTGCAGTTCAGTAATTAGAGACATCATCTAGTTCTGATGGGCTAGTGTGACTGAATTCTGTGGGGGAAAATTCCTCATTTTCTCACCAAATCAAAAGTCTACTTTTTTACTGGCTGCGCACTGCCCCTTTATATTGTAGTAGCTGTTACCGCTTGCCCTATTTTCTATATATTCTTTTCGGGTTTTGGGAAAGGAAAGTTACTTAACTGTAACTTGTGATCTTTGGGACAACGGTGCTTGGGCACTGTGGGAGTTCAAACTTCTGGGGTGGATGTCACCATCGTACCGTACCGATGCATGATGTAACTCGCGCCAGCAGCCTATATCCAGCAGTGTGCAGCCTAATGCCTCTGTTCCTTTATAACCAGAAGGTAGACAGTAGTAGTAGTGAATAAGAACAGGTTACTCACCTGTAACAGTAGTTCTAGGAGTGATATATGCTGTTCATCCACACTCTTTGGCATGTCCCTTTCCCCTTTAAATCTTGCCGGAAGTCATCAGGTTGGCTCCTCCCACCCACCCGAGTGGTATAACCCTCGCTCCCCATGACGCCAGAGATCTTAGCCTGCTGGAAGCAAGGTCGCGTGCGCCTAAAGCCAGGGAGGTTAAGGTGGTGGATGAAACAACATACCACTCCTAGAACTACTGTTACAGGTGAGTAACCTGTTCTTCTAGGAGCGTGGATATGTTGTTCATCCACACTCTTTGGCAGACTCCTAGTAGTTCTCCGGAGAAGGGAGGCAAGGTGCACACCTCTACTTAGGAAACAGAGATTGAGAACCGAGGCCCCAAAACCAGCATCCTGTCGTGACTCAAGGTTGATGTGGTAGTGGGAAATAAAGGTGTTTGCTGACTTCCAGGTAGTAGCCCGACAGATTTCCTGGATAGAGATGGCCCTGGAAGCAGCCACCAATGCAGCAGTACGGTGGGTAGAATGAGCTCTTAACCCTCTGGGAGGCTCCTTGCCCACCCACTCATAGCACAGACCTATGCATGATGTGATCCATCTTGCAATGGTCCATTTGGATGCAGGTCTGTCAGAAGCGGCTTCAGCATAGGTGACAAACAGCTGGCGAACCTCTTAACAAATTACCGCCGTCTTTTCTCATAATAGGAGAGAGCATGTCTCAGGTCCAGAGTATGGAGCCTGTACTGCATCCGAGGTGTAGTTAGGGTAGTATACCGCAGAGTCAACACCTGATTAAGGTGAAACCTGAGACCACCTTCGGAAGGAATTTTGGTTGGGGCGCAGGACAACTTTGTCCCTGTGAAAGACCAGATAAGGGGAGTCCACGGAAAGCACCTGGAGCTCCCCAGTCGTTCTGGCTGACGTGATAGCCACCAGGAAGGCCGTCTTCCACGACAAGTGTGAGAGCTCACACTTGTGCATGGGTTCGAATGGCTTGCCCATGAGCTTCGCCAAAACCAGCAAGAGATCCCACGGAGGTGGAGGGTCATGCAACGGAGGGGATATGTGATCCAGGCCTTTGAAGAAGCGCCCGACCACTGTCGCCTGTGTCAATGTCGGCTGACCGGCCCGCGCCCAGTAAGCAGAAATGGCTGCCAGGTGCACCCTAAGGCTCGATGACCGTAGACCCCCTTTGGAGAGAGACCAAAGGTAGTCTAGAATGTTAGCCACAGAGCAGGATAAGGGGTCCAGACTCTTACCCTGACACCAAAGGGAAAATCTCTTCCATTTGAAGGCATAACATTTCCTGGTCGATTCCTTATGAGATGCCTCCACCACAGTGTAGACATCCTCGGAAAGACCCAGAGCCTGGAACTCTAGCCGCTGAGGTACCAGGCTGTGAGGTGCAGGGATTGAAGGTCTGGATGAAATACCTTCCCCTGGTTTAATGATATCAGGTCCGGGCGTGTACAAAGCCGCTCCGGGGGTCTGCAGCCGAGGCTGAGGAGATCTGGGTACCAGAACTGGCGCAGCCAATCTGAGGCTACCAGAATCACCTTCGCCTTGTCCCTCCTCACCTTGAGTAACACCTTGTGGATCAAGGGAAATGGAGGGAAGGTGTAGAGGAGGCCTGGGGTCCACGGCCTCGAAAAGGCATCTCCCCGCAGCGAGCACTGAGGGGGCGGGCATGGTACAGACTCAGCTTGGCATTCTCCCTGGAGGCAAACAGGTCCACCAAAGGTTTGCCCCAATGGGAGAACAGACTGTAAGCTACCTCTGGATGAAGAGACCACTTGTTGGATGTCTGGCCTAAGCGGTGAGAGCATCTGCCAGTTGGTTCAAGACTCCTGGCACATGGATGGCTAGAAGATCTGCCTCAACCGGCTGATGAGGGTCCAGATGCGGAGCACCTCCTTGCAAAGCAGACAGGAGTGCGTGCCGCCCTGTTTGTTGAGGTAGTACATGGTCGTGGTATTGTCCGTCTGGACTTGAACCACTCGACCCCAGAGCTGAGAAGCGAATGCTGACACTGCCAGTCTAACTGCTCTGAGCTCAAACAGGTTGATGTAGCATCGGGACTCCTCAGGGGTCCAGAACTCGTGGGCCCTGTTTTCCCCCACGTGGGCTCCCCAGCCCACGAGAGAGGCATCGGTCATAAGGACGACCGTCGGCTCGAAGCGGACAAACAGGATCCCTCCTGTAACTGTTCTGGGACGGTCCACCTTGGAGAGCGTCCCCTATTCTGGGTTACAGTGATCAGCTGGTCGAATTGACCATGGTGCTGAGTCCACTGGACAGCCAGCTCCCATTGGAGGGGGTGCGTATGCCACCTGGCCCAATGGACCACTGAGGTGCATGCTGCCATGTAACCCAGAAGGCGCAGGAAGTCCCGGGCAGGGTGCAAGTGCCCAACCAGAAATGACTGGGCAAAGGAGGAAAGAACCTCTGCCCTGTCCACCTGGAGCCGAGCTCTGGCTTGACGAGAGTCGAGCTCTGCCCCGATGAAGCCCATCACCTGAGATGGCACGAGTTCCGGCTTGGC
Organism: Neoceratodus forsteri; assembly: GCA_016271365.2. Taxonomy (NCBI): domain Eukaryota; kingdom Metazoa; phylum Chordata; order Ceratodontiformes; family Ceratodontidae; genus Neoceratodus; species Neoceratodus forsteri. The sequence continues at coordinate 296,877,215 of JADMNL010000027.1, read as the reverse complement.
CTCGCTGATCAGGAGGCTAAGTTGGGAGCAGGTTCTGAGAGCCAGATCCCTGGATCTCTCCACCTCCTGAAGAGAGGAACCTGCCAAGAGCCAGTCATCGAGATAAGCGTAGATTCATACTCCTCGACGCCAAAGATGGGCTGCCACCACTGCAATGCACTTGGTGAAGACCCGAGGGGCTGATGACAGGCCGAACGGCATGGCTCGTAACTCATACAGGGTCCCCTCGACCCTGAAGTGGAGGAACTGCTGATGGGACGGATGGATTGGGACGTGAAAGAACGCATCCTGTAGATCCAGTGAACAGGACCACTTGACCTTGTGCTGGCAAATGGGAACTTTGTGAGAGAACTTACAGTGAAGGAACCGCTGTCAGGGAGTGACCACCACTCAGTATGGCTCACATTGGATATGGGCAAGGAAGGAGTGGAATCTGGCACAATAGTGCTGGACTTCAGGAGGGCCGACTTTGGGAGGATGGGGAAGTGGTAAAAGGGTACCGGCCAGAATTCAATCTAGTATGGACACTAACCAGAGGTGGGAGCTCATAAAGCTGGGGATAGTGGAGGCAACCAAAACCTGCTGTAAAGCCCAGAGCAAGAAGGCTAGGGCTAAGAAAACGATCTGTTTGAGCAAGGAGGTCATGAAAAAGGTAAGGAGGAAAAGAGCTGCCTTTAGGAAGTACAAGAAAACAGGGAGGGGGGAGGACAGGGAGGAGTACTTGACAGAATCAAAGGAGGTGACAAGGCAGTAAGGGAAGCCAAAGCATCTCACGAACTCAGGCTGGCACAAGGCATTAAGAAGGGGAGAAGGACTCTTTGGCACATCAGGAGAAAAGGAACTGTAAGGACCACACAGTAAGGATTAGGAAGGAGGGGGTTGGGTGGAAGCAGGGTGATAAGGCGGAAGCACTAAATGAGTACTTCTGCTCAGTATTTACTAAAGAGAAGGGGGGTGACACCCAAGGTGGGAGAAATGGCAGAAGCAGGGGGAAGTAGTGACAGATGGGAAATCATGGAGAGCAGAGTTCAGAGGGTTTGAAGGCACTGAGGGTGGACAAGGCGCCAGGCCCAGATGGCATCCACCCCGGGTACTGAAGGAGCTGGCAGAGGTCCTGCAGAACCTTTGACAGACCTATTTAATGCCTCACCACATTTGGGGTGTGTACCTCAGGACTGAGGATGGCTCATGGGTGTGCCTCCACAAGAGTGGCACCAAGGATGAACCGGAGACTACAGACCAGTGAGCCTCATCCATCGTGGGTAAGCTAATGGAGACTATCCTGAAGGAGAGGCTGGTGGCCCTCCTAGAGGCCAAAGGACTACAGGACAGCAGACAGCATGGCTTCATACGTGGCAGATCCTGCCAAACCAACCTGGTCGAGTTCTATGACTGGGTAGCTAGGCAACTGGACAGGGGCCATGCAGTGGATGTCCTGTATCTAGACTTCAGTAAGGGATTCAACTCAGTGCCACATGGAAGGCTGGGAAGGAAGTTAGTAGGCACAGGGGCGGGTGCAAAGCTGGTGAGATGGGCAGGAAACTGGCTGCAGGGAAGGCAACAGAGGGTGGTGGTGGGTGGGAGCCTCATACCCAAGGGCAGTGACGAGCGGTGTTCCACAGGCTCAGTGTTGGGACCAGTTTTGTTTGGGATATTCACTGCAGACATATCATGGGACATCAAGAGAAAGATCAGTCTGTTTGCTGATGATACCAAGGTAGGTGCGGTGGTGGATGACCTAGGGGGATGGCAGGGGTTGCAGGATGATCTGGCAAAGCTTGAAACCTGGTCAGACACCTGGCAACTGGGTTTTAATGCCAAAAGTGCAAGGTGCTGCATTTTGGGATGAAGAACCCAAGGAGGAGTTACCAGCTAGGGGAGTGCAGCTAGCCCAGACAGAGGAGGAGAAAGATCTGGGTGTGCTCATTACAGGGTCAATGAACAACTCGGCACAATGTAGGAAGGCAGCTGCAAAGGCCAACAAAATGCTGGGTTGTATTGCAAGGGGTATATCCCTCGGAGGAGGAGGTGATTCTGCCACTGTATAGGTCATTAGTTAGACCACACCTGAGTACTAGTGCAGTACTGGCGTCCGTATCTAAAGAGGGACATTAAGTTACTGAGAGGGGGTGAAGCAGAGCACAAAGATGATCAAGGGGCTGGGGACTTATCATACGAGAGGAGGTTGAAGGAGTTGAACATGTACTCACTGGAGGAGAGGAGAGACAGGGGTGACATGATTGAAACCTTTAAATACATGAAAGGAATAAACAAGACGGGTACAGAGGGGCTGTTCAAAGTAGGAGGGAGGCCACCAGGGGCCATGATATGAGACTGGAGCGAGGAAGGTTCAGGAGGAGATGAGGAGACACTTTTTACAGAGAGGTGGTGGCTGGGTGGAATGTGTTACCTGCTGAAGTGGTATGCAGTAGAACAGTGGACTGCTTCAAACGAGGATGGGACAGGACAAGGGGGAGGGTTAATGAAGGGGAAGGGTGGAAGGGAAGGGCAGCTGCAGAATAAGGGGTGCTAGCTGCACATTCAAGCAGACTTGATAGACCTCTAGGCCTTTATCTGCTGGCAAATTTCGTATGTTCGTATGTTTTGCTCCAAGGATGGTATGATCTCATTCAGAATTACCATCCGGAAGGTGTGACACCTGAGATATTGATTCAGGTCATGGAGATTCAGGATGGGCGCCAACCCCCCCCCCCGGATACGAAGCCTGGGTCTGTAGGAGGATCCGGCACTGGAGCTACTGCCTTCTTGCGGAGGAGCTAAGCAATGTCATCTCGAAGAGCCGACTGAGTGCAGGCTGAGATCCTTTCCTCACATGGGGCTTGGCTTGGCTGGGAGGGTACCACTCGAATTCCAGAGGCAGTCCCTGGCCGACCACCTCCAGAACCCACTTGTCCGGAGTGATACTGGACCAGGCAGAAAGAAAGTGGCAGAGCCGGCCCCCCACGGGAGGACCCAGAGCTGGCATGACAGGTGTAGGGGTGGCAACCCCCGATCTGTCACTGAGCAGGCTTAGAGGAGGAGAAAGCTCCTGGACCAGCACCCCGGCCTCCTTTGTGGGGCTGTTGAGGGCCCTACTTGGGCCTGCAGTGCCAAACTTGAGCCTGCTGCTGTTGCTGTTGCTGCTGGCCTCCTTGAAAGCAGGGCTGCCTAACCACAGGAAGAATGCCAAAAGGCTTCTTCTTGCGCTTGCTGGTTCTTGCCCAAGAACCTTTGCAGAGGCATCCAAGGTGGCACTGGACTGCTCTATGCGCTGGAGGTGACCAGCCACTCCTGGACTGAAGAGATCGGTGCCTAGGAAGGGCATGCCAGCTAGCTTGTGCTGAGTATCCACCGGAAAGGAGGATAACCTCAGCCAGGCCCTGCGGCGAGTGGCCACTGCGTCTGCTAAGGAGCGGGCACAGGAATCTCCAATGTCCAGAGCCATCTGGAGCTGCTGTTTAGCAACAGCATGGCCCAGGTCACGGACTTGCTTCACAGTGGTCTGCATGTCTGCTGGGAGATGAGGGAGGACTTCATCTAATGACCCCAAGAGGGCATGAGAGAAGTGTGTCATAATAACAGCCTGAACTGGCCTGACGGCGCCAATGAAGAGGCCGCATGGACCTTCCGGGCAGAATGGTCCATATTTTGGACCCTTGTCCGGGGCGGCAGTGTCGGCTGAGCTACCAGTACGCCTGAACACAGAGGCAGTCACAGGGCTTCGGCCGAGGGATGCTTGTGAACTCCCGCCAGGAACCCCATGGGCACCGTGGTACTGCGGGCCATGTGGCCGACGGGCTGGACAGGAGGCAGGCATTGCCATAGCTCATGAGAAGGGCCAACAATGGCTTCGGCCACTGGAAAGGCCTCCGTCGGGGTATCCCCCCCCTTGAGGATATCCGTAAGGGGGTATTCCGCCTTCTTTTGGATAGGCTCCAAGGGCATTCCGGTGGATTCGGAAATCAGGCGGAGGATGCCCTGAAAGGAGGAAGGACCGTCCTCCAAACCTGCCACTGATAACTCGTCATCACCCAGATGCGAGTGCAAACCAGTGGCATCCGAGTCCGAAGAGTCGGGATATAAAGGTCTCCCGCCTATGTCTCCCTCGATACCGAGGGCGGATCGACAACAGTAATGGACAGAGACGACGGGGAGGCCGAGACTGTGTCTGATCATCTTTCGAGGGAGCCCCTCCCTGAGGCTGCTTAGGCGGTGGTTCCACCAATATTGGTGGGGAGACTGAAACAGGCCGAAGTTGGAATGAGTGCCGCCCTACGGGGTGAGGGAACCGGATCCTTGGTTCCGGAGGGGTCGGCGCTGCCTAAGAGGCTGGAGCTGGCAATGGCCGGTGTTGCTAGCTGAGCCGAAGCCGACCGTCATAATCAGTTGTTGCCATACGAGATCTCATAACGCCGGACGGAGCCTGTCGAAGTCTCTCTCGTCCGAGGAGGATGAGGATCGGCATGGCCTTCCTGGAGTGCTTGTGACCTTACTTTGGTTTTTCGACCGGGGCCCTGATCTCGATCAAGACCGACGGGCCGCCTGCTCGATCGGAAGAAGCCGGAGTCGGGAGAACCCGAGGTTCTGGCACCTTTCCTCGATCAGGACACCCGAGGCTGGGTCTCCTCGTTGGAGAAGGAAAGGATAGGTGTCTTTCCAAGGAGTCATCCGACCAAAGTCGGCGACAAGGCTCGATTGGGTCGAGACAAATCTCGGCTGGTTCAGCCGTGTCCCACCTCTGCCCTGGCCTGACGGAAGGACCAAGAAGCCAACAGCCGAGGAAGCAATCTCGACTGAGGTCAAGACCGCAAGTTCCTGAGAATCAGACCTCTCTCGGTCCCAGGAACGTCTCCTTCGGGATGAAGAAGACTTGGGGTCCTTGTCCCTTTTCCTAGGGCGGGAGGAGTGCGAGCCTGAGGGCACTTCATCCCTGGTGGGGAGAGACTGGTGCAGCTCCCGAAAGGACCCAGTGAAGGTAGAGCCAAGGTTAAGAGGCATGAAGAAACTTCGGCTGGCCAAAGCTTGAGCAGCTTCCTCTTGAAAGCCACCATCTGATCGAGCTGCTCGGCGGATCCGCGTCATGAAACTGCCCACCTTGCCTCCTTCGATTTCACCGGTGGATTGCGAAGCTCCGCTCTCCCCAATTTTAGGCGTGCCTTGAGGTCGTCCAGGATGTTGGGATGGAAGGCCAGACAGATGGTGCAAGAGGTGTTGTCATGTACGACATCCAAGCAGTAGACACACAAGAGGTGGGGATCGGTGCGCGACATTTTCTGTCTGCAGGGACACCGGCGAAATCCAGGGGATGACTTCTCCTCCATGTCCGATGCGCTCGGATCGGTATTGTAAACTCTACTGCGTTTTAGAGAAAGCGTTTTCGGTGAAAACTGTTGTTGAGAATCCAGGGCCTACGAACTGCAGAAGTAGCATGAGGGAACCTGAATCTCCCAGCGGAAAGGAAGATCTGGTATCATGGGGCGGAGCCGAGAGTTATACCACCCGGTTGGGTGGCAGGAGCCAGCGTGAAGACTTCTGGCAAGATTTAAAGGGGAAAGGGAAATGCCAAAGAGTGGGATGAACAACATATCCACGCTCCTAGAAGTAGATATTTCACGGGAATGCACAAGAGTGCACAAGGTGGTGACTCAGTGGTGAGACAGAATCCCATGTTTCAACCACAACCCTTTCTGACTAATAATGGGGGCCCACAATGTTACAGACAGGTGCTCAGAATACTTGGAAAATCAGTGCCGTAATATTCACAAAGTATGATTCTCATTAAGCAATACATGAAAATTATGTACTCACCGTAATTCTTGGTCTACCAGAATATCTTCACCACTTATTATCACTTATGCGGCTTACGGGAAGAGCCCAGGGACCTTACCTTGGTGTTCCTGGTGAGATGTCTGCCTCCCAAAATTGGGGGCAAACAACCACACTTTAGCACATGTAATTCGACGGTGCGGTAGTCCAGAGAGAAGCAGGAATCACAACTACCCATGCTGTGTTCCACGCCAAAACAGGTCGAACATCTGTCACACTAGTCCCAGACTGAGAAGTGTCCCCCGCAGGAGCACTAACACATGGTGCGGGGGGGGGGGGGGAGTGGGTCCTTAGTCTTCATCTTCTTGGAAGACCTCTACTTCTAAGGATCCTGAGAGTCAGACATGACGAACTTCGGTAAGTAACAAAAATGAGAAAAGGAAAGAATTCCATGCCGTACTAGAGAGAACACGAAATGTGGCACTGAAAAGTGGGACTGAAGGTATGGCATCAAGTAAAATGGCAGTGGACTGGGAAGCTGGTGATGCAGCTGAAAAAACACAAAGTGCTCCCAAGGTGTGCCTTTGACGGCAGGAGAACAGAACTGAGGAAGGTAGGAGGACAGTGTCACTTACTGATCAGTGCACGAGCCCACGTCATACGTATGTCTTGTGGGTGGTGCAGTCACCAACATCGGCCCCCAAGCAGTAGGCTGCTAAAGACTTTGCTCCCGTGGGGTCCAAATGCCTCTGGCACAGAGTCTTAATTAAGTGGGAATAAGTGATAAAGACCGATTCTTGCATATTGAATAACATGAATCTTTGCATAAAGGGACACGGTCAACCCCCGAGGCTCAAAGTATCCCTAGTTTAAAAAACACATTTTATGATTGTTCCCATTCTATAGTGACTATTGATGTATCTGGTAGTTTGATTCAGATCTTTTTTTCTTTTAAAAAGTGAAAAACGGAGTGCCCACTATACTGGTGTTACCACACCAAAACATGTTTGTTTACATTTCTTGACCAGCTCCCACTGCATCTTTCCTGGACTCAGGAACACCCGCAGCACGGTCTAGTCGTTGATTATGCAGTGAGAGTAGAGGAGATTATAATATCATGAACGGCTGCACTGTTTGAGGGTGTTTCTAAGGTTCAGGAAGTGTGCACTAAGAGTAGTTCAATGATTTGGAGAAAAACAAAGCTGGGCATAGCTATACATTACCGTGCATTTCAGTTCTAATAAGCAAGGAGGCAGATTAAACAACCAGCAACATCAATGAATCTTAGAGAAAGTAAGCAATCATAAAATGTGGGGTTTTACCTAAAAATATTATGATGCAAAAAAGGCTGACAGTGTCCCTTTAAAATCTTCATGTAGCACGTGAGACAGCATCCTCTCTACCTGGGTGGCACCATTTCCACTTTGGGATGATACTCACTCCCCGTGGGGCAGCTTCCTAACCATGTGGGATGGCACCCTCTCCACATGGGGCATATCCATGTGGGATGGCACTCTCTCAACATAGGTCAGCGCCCTCTATGTGGGACATCTCTAAGTGGGATGGCACTCTCTCAATATGGGACATCTCCATGTGGGATGGCACTCTCTTAGCATGGGGCAATACCCTCTATGTGAGACATCTCCATGTGGGATGGCACTCTCAGCATGGGGCAGCGCCCTCTATGTGGGACATCTCCATGTGGGATGGCACTCTCTCAACATGGGGCAGCGCCCTCTATGTGGGACATCTCCATGTGGGATGGCACTCTCTCAACATGGGGCAGCGCCCTCTATGTGGGACATCTCCATGTGGGATGGCACTCTCTCAACATGGGGCAGCGCCTCTATGTGGGACATCTCCATGTGGGATGGCACTCTCAACATGGGGCAGCGCCCTCATGTGGGACATCTCCATGTGGGATGGCGCACTCTCAACATGGAGCAGTGCCCCTTGTGGGACATCTCCAAGCGGGATGGCACTCTCTCAACATGGGGCAGCGCCTCTATGTGGGACATCTCCATGTGGGATGGCACTCTCTCAACATGGGGCAGCGCCTCTATGTGGGACATCTCCATGTGGGATGGCATTCTCTCAGTATGAGGTAGCACCCTCTATGTGGAACATCTCCATGTGGATGGCACTCTCAACATGAGGCAGCACCTCCCTGTCTGTGTGGGGCATCTCCATGTGTGATGGCATTCTCTGAACATGGGGCAGCACCATCTCTATGTGGGCATCTTCATGTGGGACAGTACCCTCTCCACTTGGGACATCTTGATGTGGGGTGACAACCTCTCTACATAGGACAGCATAGGTGGCAGAGCCAGGGTGTCAGGTGACCCCTCGCTTTTGTAGCTGAAGGGTAGATATTGAACAGTGTCCTGGGGTGAGGTGTTCTATGCAATTCTAACCCCCCACTTTTTGGTACACTGCTCCGCCACTGTAGGACGGTTGGCTTCTGACTGGCAAAATGAGGGACTGCCTCTCATTAAAGTGGGACAGTCAACAGGGATGGCTAGGGCTGCACCTTTGCCACAGAAGTCATGGATAACAGGATTTTCTCCACTGTTAATCAAAACACCAGGATTTTTGGCATGTCCCATGCCACTGACGTTTGTTATGACAAATTCATGACTGTGTCTCATTGTCACTGTCCTTGCCCTCCTGTCGGCATCGAGTGGGATTCCAGGGCATGCACAAGAACCTTGGTCTCCCAGCACAGTGCGCTGTCACCCCCACTGGGCCAGCTCCCCAAAAAGTCATTTTTAAAACATTCAAGTCTATGCTGATATGCTGGTATAAAAATATGTTAAAATAGAGGTAATTAAGTTGTCACAAAATGGATTTGGGATTTTTTGCAACTTTTAGCATGATTTTCATGACATCTGTCATTTTCACCCTGACAAAACTGTACCATGATTTTCTGCAACATTTTACCAGGTCAGAAGCATAGCCCTCGGGGTGGCACTCACACAGAGATCTGGGAAAGCTCAGTGCGAAGCTGCGTTCTAATTCCGACGGGACTAGAACTCAGACCGATGGGTTGGGGGCTTTTCAGTGGCACAGGGGCTTCCACACTACCACAGTAAAACAGACAGTGCCAGAGCCAGGTATCACATTTCTGCTTCCAGCTCTCAATTCTAATTCCACATAATGTGCAGCTGCAAAGTGAAATGATCAGAGTTAACGGCCCTTTTAAATTAAATGATGAGTTTTAATTTAATTTAAAAAATCATTGATGCTTCTCTAATCCTGATGTATAGTTTCTTAAATGATAACACAAGGAACCTGTACCATAAAGACATATTGTACTAATTCATTGTCTTTAATCATAGGAATAGTTGTGGAAGACCGTGATCGGCTGGTGAGCAGCACGCCCCCCATGACATTGAAAAGGTGAAGAGCTGACATCTCTGACAGATGAGATTAGGGCCTGTGGATGACTCATAGTGAACCATGCTTAAATTACACTGCTATTATACTTCTGCTGTGGCCTTTCTACCAGTCTTGTCTGAAGAACAAGAGTACGAAGTCAAAGGCAATGCATAAATATTGGTTTTCAATTTTTGAAAGGCCATTAGTGCTTATGGAAGACTTTTCTCTAATTATAGGCCTGATACAGTGTGGGTAAGTGTGTTATAAGCTTCTTACCACTGCTCTACCAGTGCCCCTCAGCTCAAACTAGAAAGGATCGACATCTTGGTTGGAAGGCAATTCAGACTTTATGTTCAGGTTTGGGGCTTCTGTCAAGAAAATATCTTGGACCATGGCAGCAACACTGGTGGTAGTTTTTTTTTTTTTGTGATAAAGATTTTCTGTTCACCAGGAACTGAGTTGAACAAGCACTCAAATAACTTCTCTGTCACTGGAGCCGAGATTCGAACCCGCTCCTGCTGAAGTGATAAGCTGGTGCTTCCATGTGGGATGGATGGCTCAGTGGATTAATGACAGTAGGCTACAATGCTTTTCCTCTCTATGTCACAAGTTCAAACTGGACCCTGCGTGGCGGATGGCTATTATGTATAAGTGATAAGACATGACAGAGTGTATGGTTATGCTACGTTGGTTCTGTGGTGCCGAGCGATGGGGCATCACTCTGGCATGCTGGTGGCAGGTTGCGCACCGCCCGGATGCCGGGAGCACAGGCCAGCAGGGATGGACTTAAAAGCGTCCTTTAGATGTTTCCCTTTGAGGGGGTGGGTTGTCATGCACCCGGTCTCGTAGCGGCTCCTAGTGGAGGTTCATGGAGGCATTCTTGGCAGCGTGGGTGATCACACGCTGCCAAATGCCCCCGCCCCTAGGCCGTGGCTGTATGCACTGCGGGAGGTGGATTAGTGCCCCAGAAAAGCAGAAAACATGGCCACCCTGCAGCGGCGGATGATGACTTTCAGTAGGCCTCCCGTACACCGCTGACTCCCCAGTGCACCGTGCCTGGTCCCCGACCGACTTCCCGGTGTAACAGGCACTTCCTCCTCGCCGCGCACCCAGCAGGGATAAGCCGGACCACTAATGGGAATATCAGAGCTCTGGGGGAAGACAGGTGTGGCAGTGGGGGTTGGGGCCGACAAGCAAGTGGGAGAGCCAGCATGCTAGAGCCCGAAGGAGTGGGGCTGCAGAGGGCCCCGGAGGAGCAAAATAAATAAATAAGTGCATACCCTGGCTATATTGTGAGGCACAAGACACAGCCAAATGCCTTCAACCACCAAGGATGTGTGGTTGTTACAGAATAACCACGCACCTGGAAGTGATAAAATGGAGAAAAAGACCCAGAAACTGACATAAAAATATATTTAAATTGACCAGTGCCATTATATTTTGCAAAATGGAGTTGGAAATACCTTGAAATGGATTGGCTGATGGCACTCTAATGCCACACACTTATGAGCCAACACCGACCAGTTAATAAAAAAAAAAAAAAAAAGACCCCAGTACCAGCCCACCTTGTTACCTGCAGTATTCATGTGCTCCAAGCACAATCCTAATTTCTTTCGTTGCCATCATTTCTTTTCTCCACTCTGAACCAGGCTGTCAGATATGGAATGAGTGAGACAGACAGAGACACAGCAAGCTCAAGTGAGACTGTGGGGGGTGAGGGACCAATGAGACTCAGTGGAGAAGTGACAGAATTAAAAAAAAAAAAAATACCAAACGCAAGTGAGCCGAGAATGGCCAAGACTCAGAAGTGGTGCGTGCATGTGAAAGAGATAGCGATACTGGTCACTCACCTGCACGCTCACTGCCAGCACAGTTCTTTAACACGCTGCCTAGTCAAATCCCCTAATTAAGCAATTATCCGCAACAGAAGGACTGCACTATGTTCAACATTAAAACCGGTAACCTTTTTCCTCAAAAAAAAAAATGATCTCTCTTTGTCCCATTTTCTAAGCACAATAAGACAGTCCAGGGTGGGTGGTGTTGGGCTATACCCGAACATCCAGGGGCTTTAAGGGCAGAGCCAAACACTGCCCACCCTGTTGTGTCTTACTGGTTACGTAATAACTGCACGGATATGTGACTGGAGCTCTCCAACCCATATTTTTTTGTAATTTCTTTTCATCCCCCTTACTCACTGTTCCCGAGCTACCTCCTGATCCCCAAGGATACTGCTGGTTCTGTCCCTACCTGGATCCTAGGTGAAGCCATGGTTTGCCCCCCAGACGAGGATGGGTGGAGGGGATAAATACCTGCACTTCAAGTTTTCATCAGGAGGCATCCATGGTAAAGCAGGGGTGGTGGGAGGTGGGGGGGGACTCAGCAGCACTGGGGATCCTTCTATTGTCGGGCTCAGGGCTCAGACTTTTTCTGTTTTTTTTTTTCTTCACCCTCAGAAGCCGCACATACAAAGGCTGTAAGGAGATACACACGCAGAGCATAGCATCGTCCACATTCAGCAAGACTCCTCACACTCCTAGTCTGTAGTCTGGCTGCTCACTACTGTCCACTGCATCCAGGTGACAGTGTGATAGTGGCAGACAGGACCCTCCCTCCCCAGAGAAGAAAAGCGTCCTCTGGGACGCTCTATTCTGTCACCCCCCACCCCCGGCCAGCTTCCGTCGACTCGGGCTCGTTCCTGAACTCAGTTCATTAGCATCACAAGCGGCAGCACTATTGCTGCACCAAGGGCCTGGCCTTATTTTATTTGGTCTTTACTCTCCCAACTGCGGCCATTCACCCCTTCAGCTGGCACCTCCAGCCCTATCACTCTGCCATCCCCAGAACTTACCTCTTCCCCCCCAGTAACCCCATGGCATGCCCCCCATGGTGAGGCCATTGAGGCTAGCCACACCATGGCAGAGCCTAAATCCGTGATGGGAGCTGGGAGGGGGGTCCTGTTTGGCATGTGCGGAGCCTGCGTCATCTTATGAACTGCCGGCATTTTCAGCTTTTCTCACCTCCTCCTTCTAGAGCCAGTGGCTTGAATATGTGTATGCAAAGAGCTTGAGCATGCACGAGCCTGCTGACTCCACCCTCCCCTGCTGACTGTGCGAACTGCACCTCCTGTGCTCCCACAGGAGGTGCCCGTGCACTGGCTCAGTCTGCCCTCCCTCCCTGGAGAGGGGCAGCATCCTCTGGGATGCTCACTCCCTCTCCCCCAACTGGCCCTCGAGTGACTTGGGCTCATTCGTGAATCTGGGTCACTGGCGTCGCGAGCCGTAGGCCTACCACTGCACCGACGGGTGGCCCCCTCCAACCCATTTTATAATGTCCGATGACTGTTCAGTGGCCCAAGTCACAGGAGTTGTGATGGTTTTGTGCCAGTTTCCCATCAGACATGTACCCACCTTACAAAACGATCATAATGAGCATTATTTAATTTTATAAGAGGACAAGAATTGAATGGTCGTGGAGTCTGCACTAATCTCTTATATGCAAGGTGTTCCCTTCCTGACACATCTGAGTGTGTATTAGCAAGGATGTGCAATGAGTTCAGGATGTTGGGGTCAATTTTCACTGACAAACAATTCACACATCCATTTCTCTGTCCCACCAACCATATACTGATTGATGAGTAATTTCTGCTGTAAAAGAAGTCTAAGAATGATCTGCCTTGAGCATCACTGCAGAGGCGGTGTTTCCAGGTGAAGGCAAAGTACTGTAACATTTAGTATGCAGCACACAGACGCCTACTCTAGTGTGCCAGAACATGATGTACTTGACCAGGGAATAAACAGAGGTCTTCAGGTTCTACTGCCGACAGTTCCTCACTGCTCACTAACACTGGATTCATTCTGATGCATTTCAAATATTGCAGCATCACAGGACTACTACACATCCTATTGCAAAGAAATGTTTTTCTAGGGCCATCAAAGATGTGATATCTCTCTTTCTCTCTCTGTTTCTCTGTCTTACCTTAATGTACAAGAAGCCCCGCTCCTCTTCATCCCAGCTCAGTTTCAGAACTCTAGGTCGCCAGTGCTAAAAACCCAGTCCCAGCTGGCATCATCAGGTCCCGACTGCACAACAATCCCAAAATAAAACTGAATTTCCAGTCACTCTATTCTTTAAAAGGAGTTTCACTTCTCCTCCAACTACTTCCTTACCTCTGCCCTACACAATTACCTTTCCCTCAGCTGTTGCTGCTTTAACTCACCTTAATACCTATCCTAGTTTCTGCTTTTCTACCATGATCCCCCACCCTGGCAGGGTTCTCAACATCTTGAAGGGGAAATCAGGAAATGGCTATCCCTTCTCCTCATATTCAGTTCTTGCCTCTCCCTCCTCTCTTCTCCTCCTGCCCTTCTGGGTCACCACTGTGCACAGCCTAACCCCATCCTTTTTACTCCAACGGCACTTGTGTACTACCTCGAGCCTGCTCCTGGTACACTCATGCACTATAGATGGTTCTATCACATTATTACTGTTTTGTACGTTCATACTGCTCAGAGAGCTACGAAATAAGTGTACCAAAGCTATTGGGCTGACCAAAGCTAAACGCTGCCAGGCTACCTTCCAAGCAAACACAAACAATCCTAAATTTTGGAAAGTTGTTCAGTCTCTCTTTTCCCCTTCCACCAAACCCCCCACTCCTGCCCTTAGGTTAGATACATAGATACATAGACAGTGTCGGCAGATAAGGGCCTATGGCCCACCCAGTCTGCCCATTTGAGCTTGTAAGTTCAGTTTATGTTTTCCTAGAAGTCTGTTGCCCCTTACCCCTGACCTCCAGAATTCCTTTATGTCTATCCCATGCATTCTTAAATCCCGTGATTGTTTCAGCCCCCACCATTTCCTCTGGCAGGGTGTTCCACTTGTCCACCACCCGTTCTGTGAAGAAATTCTTCCTCACGTTTCCTCTGAATTGTCCTCCTCCAACTTCATCCCATGCCTCTATTCCTGGAACATCTTTTTCGCTTAAAAATAGTGTATTCCTGCACCCTTTTCCTCCCTGTAAGATACTTGTATGTCTCTATCATATCCCCTCTCCCTCCTCTCCTGCAGGGAGTACATGTTCAGTTCCTTCAACCTGTCCTCATAGGACTTGTGATGCAATCCATGTACCATCTTTGTTGCCCTCGTTGTAATTTAACCAATGTTCCACTACTGCTGCACAATCTTACAATGTTGTATTGTTTGTACTACCCACATACTATTGTAACTGATCATCCTTCACAACCCTATGTAACCCCTCCCCCCAGGTCGCACTGTGAGACGAGCAACTTGTTCTTCAGAGTGCCCTCCTGGTGAAACATTTCAATAAATAAATAAATAAAACGAAGGGGAAGTGCATCAAATCATGATCCTTGTCCTTTACAGGTTATTTGGTCCTAGCTAGCCCAGTGTCATGGAGGGTTAAGGGCCTGCCGCCATGCTGGTGACCCAGGTTCAGGAGCGGACCTGGATCGCTGGGAGTCAGCCGGGGTGGGAGAGGACTGAGGATTCAGAGGAAGGGCTATGTCACCTGGCATTATCCTAGCCCACTGCGTTGGCTAGAGGTACGGCAGCCAAGGACCATCAAGGCAGGCTGGAGAGGAGTGCTGGCTGCCAACATCTCATGTATGGAAGCATGCATGGAGCCATCTGGGTGGCACTGCACATCCACTCCTCCCAAGAGCAGGGAGACAACCAGAAAAAAGAACACGAGCAGCGATCTGACTTCCAACCACCCGCAGGCCCAAAACTGGATGAGCATCCGTGCAGCACTGCTTCTGCACAACCGTGAGACCTGGTGAAAAATCGAGGTAGTGGGGATGAGTTGGCTGGTGTCTGGAGGGCTGCCCAGGGCCGCGGTAAAACAGCAGTTCAAAAAAACAAAAAAAAAACAGTTCCTTTTGTCCTGAGGCTGTTAAGGAGCCAGGGGCATAATCCTCAGCTTGTGGCATCCCAATCAATTCCATAACAGTAAACTGTATGCAAGTGGAGGTTGTGGGAATCAAACCCAGTTCTGCTGAATGTACCAAGCTCATTCACAGCTCATTACTCTAACCTCTACACTATACTGCCAGCCTCATCCTTATTATGTCCTTAATAAGCCCCATCCTTAATAATGTCCTTAGTAACAAAGAAAACAACAGCTTGCCACCCTGATGGCCCAGAAGCAACACACCGCGCTACTGTGCAGGCGACCAAGGTACAGAAGCGAATTCAGGATGCCGCGTTGGTAGGCAGGCTGTACAACAGCAGCTGCCACTCTGCAGTGCACTGTGGTTGAGGGGGATGGAATTGGGCTCTGGTGCCACAGCGACCCCTGCAGTACACTAAGGGAGCTTACTCCTTCGGCAGGATGTCTCTGTGTGCAACCAAGGTTGACTGATGGGCTATGCCCATGCCAGGGGAGGAGGGAGGAATCAGTGGGGAAAAACCCAGGATTATCTATATGACAGCCTTATCTCTAAAGGCCTCCCCCTGGGTCCTAGTGCCCACCAACACTGGATCATGGTTCACACAGGGGGCTGCCTCAGCGGAGAGGAACCCCCTGGAACCCCTGTCATGGGATGGAGAACCGTGGCTGGGGGGAGTGGAGCCCAGGGAGAATGAGGATTAACGTGGTCAGAACAGGGTCACATGACAGACACAGCCGTGGAGAAAAGTTTGATGGAAAAGAAAAACAACAGTTTGAAATTCAATTTGATTTTGGACTGCACTGAATTCAGCTGAATTTCCATCTGTGATTCTTTTTTTTTTTTTTTTGTTATATATATACTGATAACTGGACTCACTCTCTTAAAAAAAAAAAAAAAAAAAATTTTGTTGCAATACAAGTGACAAGTAAGTATCTGCTCCTCATAATAAAGAACAGGTATCAGGCTGGCCCAGTGGTGTGGTTCATGTGCGAGCCTCAGAATCCCACATCCAGGCTGGCTGGTGGTCGAAAGCATCACTAAGATGAGGCCCGTTGCTCTCTAGCAGGGAGGGTATGGTCCACCCCGGTATACATACAACCCATGCCTCTGCCAGTCAAGGACAGACACTGGCATCTGCTGTGGAGCCGGCTGCTCGCCTGCCCACCCAGCCAGAGGAGAAATTGAGACATGATGACCCTGATTTTTGGGGGCTGGGGAGCAGGTATCTACTTCTGCATGTGCTTTTGCAACTATAATTCTTGTGCAGGTCAATGCTACTGTACTACCAAAACCACTCTTATTGTTGTAAGAGTCGTCTCACGCACCTTTTAGGGTGTGAGAGTTGTAAACGGAAGTTGAGCAGTTCTGATACTCCCAGTATGATTGCTTTCACGCACCTTTTTAGGGTATGGGAACTGCAAACAGAAGTTGAGCAGTTCTGATATTCTTTGTAAAAGTGGTCACGGCAGGGCTGCCTTGAAGGGTTGGCCCAGCAGCAGCAGCTCATCACACTGCCATGCGGGTAACTGAAGTTCGGGTCGCCATGTTGGGAGGCAGGCCAGGATGGGGTAACTACTGTAGAGCAGCGTGCCTCAGTCAGGGAGGATGGCAGTGGGTTCCAGCACTGCAGCGACCCATGCGGCTGGGCCAGGGAGCATGCTCTCACCGAAGGGGTGCTGCGCACAAACAAGGCCACTGAGACTCTGCTAATACCATGGGGTGGAGAGAAGGACTAGAGGGAACAATGGGGAAGAAACATCCTACTCAGCCGTCCAGATGATGGTGAATCTGCCTGAGCAGGGTACATCCCTGGGCTGACGGCAACAACAAGGGAGTGGTCTCAGCGGTTGTGTAGTACAGTTATGTAAGAACTTACCGTAACAGTAGATCTTCGAGAGAAGCTCTTGCAGCAGGTTCCACAATGAGGACTGACACCACCTAGTGGCGGTTCCAGCAACTTTTTCTTTAGCAGTACCGACGTGGGAGCGCCCCCCGCCGACGTCGGCTCCATCCCCAACGTCACCCTATATAAGGGAGGAGTTCCCCACGTGTTCCAGTTCTTGTATGCCCCCCCCCATCAGGCAAAGATAACAACAGGCAGTGGCCAGAAATACGACTGTCAATGTACAATCCCCTAAAGAAGGAGAAAACCATCTGGAACAGGGCCTGATCCTTGGGGGAAGGAGGGTGGGAAATATACCTGCTGCAAGAGCTTATCTCGAAGATCTTCTGTTACAGTAAGTTCTTACGTAACTGTACTATCTTACTTCGAACAGAAGCTCTTGCAGCAGGTTCCACAATGAGGACTGAGTCCAAGCAGTAGAAACATGTAACAGCCCCTGGGAGGGGGGAACAGTAAGGAAAGGAACAGTAGGATAAGGGAAGGTCCCTCAGGAAACCAGGCCTTGCAGAACTGCAAGGCCAAATCCTGCTCTGTGTCTGGAAATAATGTTGAGGCTGTAATGCCTGATGAAGGTACGAACAGAACTCCAGGTAGCGTCAGCACAAATATCCGCTGTCAGTACCCTCTTTAGTGCTGCAAAGGAAGCAGCGATAGCTCCAGTCGAATGAGTTTTTACCGGCCCCAGTGTCGACCTGTTGTGCTTCTCACAACAGAAAGAGATGCAATGAACCAATCAGCGCGAAAGTGTCTGCTTGGTGACCGGGCGACCTACGGACCATTGGGCAAAGGACATGGAAAGCTTATCAGACTTTCTGTCCCCCTTGGTTCTAGCTAGGTAGCTTCAGAGGGCCCTGTGGACATCCAAGGAATGAAGCAGGGCCTCCTCCCTGTTTGAATGCTCCAGATAATAAACCGGGAGCTGAACCGGTTGATTTGGTGTGAGCTCTGAAACGACTTTCGGTGGGAACTTCGGATTAGTGTGGAGATCAGTCCTGTCCTTGTGGAAAACAAGGTAAGGCTCTTTTCACATGAGGGCTTGAAGCTCTGAAATGTGCCTCACCGAAGTAATAGCTAACAAAGATAAAGTTTTCCAAGAAAGGAAACGAGGAGCTCGGACTCCATGGCCGGTTCAAAGGGAGGAAGAGTAATCTTCTCCAGGATGAACAGGAGATCCCAAGAAGGAACCGGGTCCCTGATGGAAGGTCTGATGTGGAGAATACCACGCAAAAATGCCTTGGAAACCTCCATCTGAGCCACCGTCTTACCCGACACAGAGAAATGGTAAGCAGAGATGGTGACCAAGTGTACCTTGATGGTGGAATAGCTGAGACCTTTCTCAGAAAGAGAAAGCAGATATTTTAATATGGTATTAACTGGACAGACCAACGGATCCACTCTTTTGGCTGTGGCCCAAATACAAAAGCGTTTCCACTTCATAGCGTAAGTGGCCCTGGTGGCAGGTTTCCGAGCCTCAATCAACACTTGAGCGACCTGATCAGACACACCGAACCTGACCTTAGCTAGGTCCTGAGGAGCCAGGCATCCAGGTGAAGGGAACACAGGTTCGGGTGTAACAGGGACCCCCTGTCCTGCGACAGGAGGTGAGAAGAGATAGGGAGAGGCATCGGTGACTCTACCGCTAGACGCTGTAGTAAGGGAAACCAGATTTGACAAGGCCATAGTGGAGCGATAAGGGTGGAAGGTTCTGACTGAGCCTTGAGAAGGACCTTCTGTAAGAGCGGAAATGGAGGGAAGGCATATAGAAAACCTCCCATTCCAGCAGAGGGACAATGCGTCTTGCCAAAAAGCTCCAGGCTCTGGACCTAGCAAGCAAAAATTAGGCAGTTTTGTGTTGAATCGCGACGCAAAAAGTCCACTTCTGGCATCCCCCACAGACCGAAGACATGATCTACAACCTCTTGGAGCAACTCCCATTTGTGGGCTTGTGATTTTGTCCTGCTGAATGTGTTGGCTAACACATTTTGGGACCCGGGAACATGCACTGCTGTCAGAAACAGATGATGTTCGAGGTCTCAATCCCACACACGCATGGCTTCCCTGCAAAGGGGTTAAGAATGTGTGCCGCCCTGTTTATTGATGCAGAACATCACCAAGGTGTTGTCTGTCTGCACCAAGAGATGGCCTGGCACTAGGACCGAGGCCAGGGCTTGAAGGGCATAAAGCACCGCTCTCATCTCCAGGACGCTGATATGCAGATCTACTTCTATGGAGGACCAGGAACCCTCAGTACGGTGAGTCTCCAAGTGAGCACCCCACCCCTGGGATGAGGTGTCCATGGTTAGAGTCTGGGATGGCGCCCCTGATTGGAAGGTGATGTCCGCCAGCAAATTTTGGACGACATCCGCCAACGAAGCTCTCGGCGGACTGGCTCTAATATCAAGATCAAGGCATCCAGACTGTCTGATGTCTGATCCCACTGGACTTTCAAGGATCACTGTATGGTCCTCTTGCGTAGATGCACCAGAGGAACCAAGACTATGGCAACGTCCACATGCCCCAACAGCCTGAGAAGTAGCCGAGTCAGCACCCTTGAGGCTGAAGAGATCTGGGATGCCAGGACTTGAATATGACCCGCTCTGTCGGAGGGAAGGAAAAACCTTCCCGAAAGTGGTATCCAGAAGAGCTCTGATGAATTGGAGAATCTGGGCTGGGATCAAATGAGATTTGTCCCTGTTGATGGTGATTCCGAGACTCCGCGAAACAGTGAGATGGAATCCTTGATAGTTTCCGACAGGCGAGACCTGGAAGAAGCCAGGAGAAGCCAATCATCCAGGTAAGGGAACACGAAGTGGCCCCGCCTCCGAAGTGCCGCGGCCACGGCAGCCAGGCACTTGGTGAAGACCCTGGGGGCTGAAGAGAGACAGAAGGGAAGGACTCGAAACTGATTATCCTCGTCTTCGAATCTGAACCTTAGGAATCTTCGACGGTTCCTGGTGATAGGAATATGCAGGTAGGCATCCTGCATGTCCAGAGACGCCAACTAGTCTCCTGCCAATATGAGTGGGAGCAGAGTGGGAAGGGAAACCATCCTGAATCTCTTGTAGGAGACTCACTGGTTTAGACTGTTGAGGTCCAGTATGGGTCTGAGATCCCCCGACTTTTTCGGAACTATGAAGAAGTGGGAGAAAAACCCTCCTCTCTCTGACTCGTCCGGTGGCATCGGCTCGATGGCCTTTTTGTCCAGAAGGGAAGAAATCTCCCATCTGACCAGCGCTCTGTGTTCCCTTGGATAACGGGATGGGGGCGTTGGTCTGTCCGGAGGAATGGAGTCAAATTCTATGGAGTGTCTGAACTCCACGAGATCGAGTACCCACCGGTCGGAGGTCATTTGACCCCATGCATCCGCGTAGAGGGAAACGCGACCTCCAACCGGTTCCTCTGACTGAGCGTCTAGGGAAAGAGGGTAGCCTGGATAGTTAGGTGGTAGGAGGGGGAGGGAGGGCGGCAGTGGCTGCTTTGGCCTGTCGAGAGTTGGAGGCAGAAGACCCTCTGACTCCTCCCCTGCCACCGAAGCTGCCTCACTGCGATTGGTGGTGGAAGTGAGGCTGTTGTGGCTGATGTCCCCCACAGCCACGAAAATGAGGCTTACGAGCTCGCCCCTGTTGCAGGCGGTACACAGACTGCACAGATCGGATAGCCTTCCCAGAGTCCTGCAGCCTGGTGATGATCCACTCCGTGTCTTCGCCAAAGAGCACAGAGCCTCTAAAGGGAGCATCCAGAAGACTGGTTTGGACGTCTGGATCGAACCCCGAAACCCGAAGCCACCCATGGCGTCAGAGGCAAATGCCAGTGGCGTCCGCCCTAGAGGAGGTGTCCGCAGAGTCATAGGCCAACCGCAGAACATGGGTACCCACGTCTGAGCTGGTCTGTAAAAGCTTGGCAAGCTCTGCCCATTGAGGGCAATCGGGCATGCTCTGCACAATGTCCAATTCTTGTTCCCAAAGGCCGTTCTGGAATTGGACCATATGTGTCAGGAAGTTGAGACTCCTGATACTGCAGGTCGCAGCAGAGTACACCTTACAGCCCATAGAATTCAGCTGCTTTGACTCCCTGTCAGGTGGATGGGTGCTCAGATGTTTGGACCTCTGCGAACGGTCATGAGCCACCGAAATCACCAGAGTCCGCAGTGGGTGGTTTGGCCAAAAAGGGGTGGTCCGAAGGTGCCCGGTAGAGCAGGTGAGCCTTTTTGGGCATGGCAAAGGAGGAATGGGGCCGCTTCCAAGTCGCACGCATGACATCCTGAAAAGTGCCGACCATGGGAGGGATGACCACCAGCTTTGGATCTTTTTGGCAGAGGTATTTAGCCAACCGCAGTCGCTTGGGGTCCAGGACCTCAGAGTCCCAACTCTTGTTGGCCTGTATGTGCCTCATCACCTCCATGAAGCTGGGGTCATTAGAAGGGGATTTGGGCAGACCCTCCGTGTCCCCTAGGACTGGCTCCGAGTAGGTATCGGAAGACGAGGAGTCTGAGTCTACACAGGAGTCCGGAGTGGAAGAGGGTGAGGGGCTATGTCTCTTCCTTTTGCACCTCCTATTTGGTGGAGGAGAGGGAGAGCGGGAGGAGCTACTGGCCCTAGACTTCTTAGTCTTTTTCTTAGAAGGGGACTCCTCTTCCGCCCCACCACCCATCGGTTCAATATCAAATGGGTTAGGAACCAGTACCAGAGTGGGAGAGGGCGCACCCACTGGCAGATCCTTCTTCACTGTATCCCACCAGTGGGAGAAGAGCTCCTTTACCTGTGAGAGGTGCAGCTTGGGGGAACCAGGTGTAGGTAGAGGAGCACCCGAGCCCAAACCGGTGTCAGTTCCACCGTCAGGGTGTACCGGCGTCGGGTCCGCACCCTTGTTGACCGGCGTCGGCCGAAGAGGGGATGTCGAGGTGGCGTGAGCACCACCATCGCCAGGGTCCGGCGTTAGGCGGACCGGCAACTGAGGAGAGGGAGTACCTGAGCTGACAGGTTTCATTGGGATAACCGGCGGTGGAAGAACCGTCACCGGGACAGGGGCCATAGGAATCACGGGTGGACATTGGTCTGGCATCCGCTTCTCTTAGTGTGCAGATGATCATCCTTCAGCAGTGTGAGCCTTGTGACGGTCAGCTTTGTGGCCAGTGGACTTCTTGACTGAACGCCGGTCTGTAGCCGGGGGCTGGCATTGGTCGGAGTAGCGCAATTTTGGTGGCAAGAAGGAGGCCCTGCCACCAGAAGACCCAGAGGCCTTGCTCAACTCCCGGGAGTCGGCCTTCGAGGAAGAGGCCGAGCAGGAGGAGACCTTACCTGAGCCCTTCGATTTCTCGGTGGGCTGAGGAACCTTCAGCGGCTGGAGAGTAGAAGAAGGCTTGGAGACAGCAGATTAAGGCTTAAAGGTCGTGAGACAGGATTCGTGTCCAGATGACCCGGACTTCGATCCCGAAGACCTGTGCTTGGAGTGAGACCTTCCCCTGTCTTGCTCCCAGTGTTTATGAGGCTTGTGGGCTGGAGGAGGATCAGATTCCCCCAAGGAGGAGGCCTGTTCCATGGCGGCAAGTTCTGTCTTGGCGAAGTAGACTGCGAGAGACTTCTGGCACCTGATCCACATCCGCGAATTAAAGGCCTGGCAATGAGGGCAAGCGTCGGTGTTGTGGTTGAGTCCCAGGCAATAAAGACACGTCGAGTGACCGTCTTTGGTGGGTATCTATCGCTCACAAGCGCACTTGATGAGATGCGATGACATACAAGCAATGACTACGAAAAATAAACAAATTTCCAACAGTGGAGATGAAGCGATCGGTACTGAGCCATAACCGAGCGAACTAACCCTGATCGTGCAGCGGGAAAGAACTGGAGCACATGGGGAACTCCTCCCTTATAAAGGGCAACATCAGGGGTGGAGCAGACATCGGCGGAGGGCATTCCCACATCGGTACTAACATACTAAAATGCTGGCAGAATAGGCCTAACGATCTTTCATGTCTGCTTGTTTGGTCAGCCCCCACCCTGGGAGCTGACCTTGCTGCCCCCCCTCGCCCTCTCTGACTTCTCCCTTCCCAGTCCTGGATATTCTCGATGCACTGGACTTTGCTTCCAGAACCCTTCCCCTGTACCTGTCCCACCCCTCTTGAACCCCTCCACCGTCTCTGCCTCCACCAGCCCCCTGGGCAGCGCATTCCATGGCTCCACCACCCTCTCAGTGAAGTAGCACCTCCTCCTTTCTCCCCTGAATCGCCCCCTCCAGCTTCCACCTATGCCCTCTAGTTACCCCTTCCTTCGGAGCACCCTGACTGCTCCTCCCCTATTTACCCCTTCATGTACCTGAAGACCTCTATCATGTCCCCCCGGTCCCCTCTCTCTTCCAATGTGTACATATTTAGCTCTTCGAGCCTCTCCCCATAGGTCCTGTCCCCAAGCCCCCAGATCATTTTGGTTGCCCTTCTCTGGACCCTCTCAAGGAGTTCAATGTCCCTCTTTAAGTGTGGCCTCCAAAGTTGCAAGCAGTACTCTAGGTGCAGCCTCACCAAGCAATTATACCTCCTTCTGGAGGTGATCCCCCTAGCGATGCATCCCAGCATCCTGTTGTCCTTGGCCGCTGCCCTCCTACAAGTCTCCGAGTTGTTCATCTTGACACCCACCACCACCCTCAGGTCCCTCTCAGCCATCGAGACTTGTAGCATTCCCCCCCCCCCCAGTGTACACTTGGCCCAGGTTTCTGGCTCCCAGGTGCAGTACCTTGCATTTCCCTGCATTGAACCTCAGCTTCCACTTTCTAGACCACCTTTCCAGTGCCTCCAGGTCCCCTGTGGGCACCCCCCCCATCCACCACCGCCCCAGTTTGAGTCATCCGTAAAAGACTCATCTCACTCCTGATACCCTTCCTTATATCTAAGATGTAGGTGTTGAACAGGAGGGGCCCAAGGACCGATCCCTGAGGGACCCCACTAATGACCCTCCTTGGGGATGAGACTAACCCGCCAACCACGACCCTCTGGGTCCAGTCCTGGAGCCAACTGCCTATCCATCTGATCATCTGGTACCCCATCCCCATTTCTCCCAGCTTATCCAACAGACCCCTGCGAGGAACAGAGTCAAATGCCTTGCTGAAGTCAAGAAAGAGGACGTCCACCGGTCTACCCAGGTCCAAGGCACTCGTCACCCAGTCATAGAAGTCCACAAGGTTTGTCTGACAAGATTTCCCCGGGATGAATCCATACTGTTTATCGTCCAGGCACGACTTTTCCAGGTATCCCCCCCCCCAGCCTCTCCTTGACAATGCCCTCCATCACTTTGTCCACCACTGATGTCAGGCTGATGGGCCTGTAGTTCCCTGCCACCTCCCTTGATTCCCACCTTGTGGATAGGCACTATATGCGCCACCTTCCAGTCCTGGGGCACCCACCCTGTCCTCAGAGAGATGCTGAAAAGCTCCACCAGGGGTTTCGCCAGGACATCCGCCAGTTCCTTCAGCACTCTGGGATGTAATTTATCCGGCCCCGGTGCCTTCTCCATCTTAAGGGACCTGACGGCTTCCCTCACTCTCTCTGCCATGATTTCCACCTCCGCTACCTTGTCCCCCAGCTTTGCCTTCCCCCTCCTGCCAGTGATGGCCACCCCTCTCCTCAGACCCACCGATCGGTAAGGGTCCCCCCTCCTCAGTTTCACCGTCTTCTCCCATGTATGATGCAGCCCCCCCATTTTCCTTGGTGAAAACTGAGGTGAAGTACTCAATTAGTACCTCAGCCTGCTCCTCCGGGTCTTGTGCCCATCCCTCCCGTTTTAATCCTGCTAATCTGCCCCTTCACCCTTCGTTTTTCCCCAGTGTACCTGAAGAACCCCTTATTCCCTCTCCTAATTTCCCTGGCCTGGTTCTGCTCCTTTCTTGCCTTAGCCGCTCTCACCACCCTAGTGGCCCTTCTGGCCATCAGCTCGTACTCCCCTCGATCCCTTTCACTCCTTGAGCACTTGAAATGCCTATAGGCCGCCTTCTTTCCCCTCACCACCTCCTGAACCTCCCTGGTCCACCAGCAGGGTTTTCGGGTACTGCTAAAGAAAAAGTTGCCGGAACCGCCGCCAGGTGGCGTCAGTACTCATTGTGGAACCTGCTTCTAGAGCTTCTCCTCGAAGTAAGATTATATATTACAACTCAAGGTTGATCAATAATACATTTAAAATGCTAACTCTTTCCCCAAGCACGCCAGTTTCCAGACCAGTTATATGTGAGACACACTTCACAGAATAAGAGTGTTGCGTGCGCTGGGAAAAGCAGCACTCCGATTAGTTGCGAGCCCTCCGCTGATTTACAACAGCTGTTATTTTAGAAAGGATATAGTTCTTAATTTTTCATTCTTTTCTAGGATTTATAGTCTGTTCTGCCAACATACTCAGAATATCTTTATCAAACGCTTTAGTGAGGGGCTGATATACTGATAGTGCATTACGCTGCCCTCATGGGAATCCCACCTTGGGATTGGCTGGGGACTGTGCATGCCACAGAGGTGAAGTGCTCAACTCCAAGGTTGTGAGGCCACAGGCAGTCCTGCATTCAAGCATCACCTGCTGCTCACCAATCAAGGAGGATCACTCGGGCAGCTGCGAAGGCAGTTGCTTGCGTGCCCCCGGGTGAGAAAAAAGGAGCAGCTGTGGTGACCCAGACTGTCTGGTCAGAGGACAATGTAAAGAAGGGAAATATATGTGGGGGCCCTTGAATAAGGATGTTTTAACTCTACAGTAAAATCGTTACGAAATCCAACTCATTGCCAAGACAAAAGACATATATCGAAAATGCAGCAACTGTCAAGTCAGATGTGGTTGTGAAAGTATTTAAAAGACAAAGCAAAAAACACTGGGGGGGGAACACTGTTGGAAACATGCTTGAACTATTTATTTTAGTAGATACTTGCTCTACAAGTTTCAAATATATCCACATAGAGTGCAAAGTTCCTTTGCTGATGCACAGAATTTCTATTTATAGTAAAGTGCTTTTCATGTCCAGAACAATATTTATTTGGCTGCATTTTTATGGCGCTGTTCCAGTCAGCCACGTATTCAGTGAATAAGAACACAGTTGAGCCTTATATATTATCAACACTGACACATTTATATACCAAGGCTGAGGTAAAACCCCACAAATCCATTGACTATTTCAATAAGCAAAAACATCTTTAAAGAAGGAAACAAATGTAAATTTTTCTCTCATATAGTGAAAGGGGAAAAGAGAGGAAGGTTGGGGGAAGAGAGAGAGCGAGAAAATAAAAAAAGACAGTAGGAAGACTGTGGGAGGGAGTGAAGGAGGGAGAGAGAGAGAGAGAGATGGAACAGACAGAAATGAAAAGGTAGAGAGAGAAGGAAGATAAAGAATGTGAAGGGATGGAGAGATGAAAAGAGAAATGAAAAGACAGAGCGTAGAAGACAGAAAAGGAATGCGAGAGGGAGGAAGGGAGAGGAATGAAAAAGCAAAGAGAAGGAATGCAAAGAAATAGTGGGAGACAGAAAAATGGTAAGAACAAAAGGGGTCAGAAACCAAGAAAGGAGAGGGGCAGAATAAAGAGAAGGAGAGAGGGAAGTACAGAGAGAGGAAGACAGATGGGAGAGAGACAGAAAGATGAAGAGATGGAGGAGACAAAAGGAGAGAATCAGTCAGAGAGGCATTTGATTTCAATCCCATGTACAGGGGCCTCAGCCTACAACAGTCCTAAATACACAACAATACAGAAATACATAAAGCAAAAATGAAAATTACGTTCTTACAGTAATTCTTGATCTCCTAGGAATATCTTCACCATTGATTCTCACTAGTGGGTCTGAGCCAGAGGTGCTAGGACCCTGCAGGAGCCAGAACTTATCAACGGGCTAGCCACTGACGCAATCAGTGTGCGTGCTCACCTCGGCACCAGCCCTCAATCGCCTCAGTATCTTTCTTATGGACTGCTGCAGAATAATCTCTCAAGTACCTACGCGCTTAATCTAACAGCATAAAATAGCCCCGGTGGCCCATGTAAGAAGGGACACCAAATCCAGTAACAGTGTCTTCAAAGCCCAAACCAAACATAAAGGAGCAAAGATCAACACAAAATACTGGAATGAGTCCAGGGGATGGCAGGCAGGCATGTAAATCAATGGTGAAGATATTCCTAGAAGATCAAGAATTATGGTAAGAACATAATTTTCATATTTTCCGGGAATCAATCTTCACCACTGATTCCTACTAGTGCATCAGAGTACCAAGCTCAGACAAAACCCCCCAGACAAGGGTGGTAGGATCCGAGGACTCACTCAAGATAGTAATCCATTTAGGACTGCCCTTCCAAACATGGCATGCTGCCTGGCACGGACATCCGGAACACAGTGCTTAGTAAAAGTATGCACTGAGCTCCAAGTTGCAGCTCTGCAAATATCTGCAACAGGCACAGAGCAAATCTCGGCCAGGGACGTGGCAACCACTCTGGTGGAGTGGATGCATACCTGGCCCTCCAGTCTGGCCTGGGCTATGGCATAGCAGTGGCACTTACAGTTCACAATCTAGGCAGAAATGGCACTTGATTGTAACAGGCTGTCCCTACCAATTTGGACTGAAGGAGACAAAGCTGTTTGGATTGTCTGAAGTCCTTAGTTCTATCCAGATGAAACCTAAGAATCCTCATAACATCAAGAGAATGAAGAGCCCTTTCTCCCTCATTCTGGAAGCTGGCAAAGCAGGTAGGCAGCACTACTGGTTAAGACGGAACTCCGACACCACTTTCAGAAGAAACTTGGGGTGTGCATGGAGAACTAGCTTCTTCTTATAGAAAACAGTATATGCCTTGATGCAGGAACCACTTGTGTGACGTCTTTCCCACTCAGCTGAGAGCATCTGTCAGTGGACTGTTCACTCCTGCAACACGTATCACTAGGAGATCTGCACACAGGCTACGCATGAGAGCCCAGGTGCAGACTGACTCCTGACACAGAGATGGGAGTAAGCTCCACCCTGCCTATTCAGGTATAACATAGTTGTGGTATTGTCCGTTTGGACCTGCACAACTTGACCCCTGCTCAATGGAGCAAATTCCGTGAGAGCCAACTGCACTACATGGAGCTTCAGCAGGCTGATGTGAAGACTTCCTTAATGACCAGAACCTGTGGGCTCCCAGATGTACTCCCCATCTCATCAGAGATGCATCTGTCGTGAGTGTGATGCTTGGCTCTGGGCAGACAAAAAGGATCCCTTCCTCAAGATGGTGAGGGACCAGCCACCACTGGATGGCATCCCACATTAGCTGGGTCACCAAGACCAGCAAGTCCAGGTGATCTAGATGCTGGGACCACTGGCGGCCCAGCTCCCACTCAGGTGGTGCATCCGTCAGCAGGCCCAATGGACCACACTGGTGGTGAATGCCATGTACCTCAGCAACTAAAGGAAATCCCGGGCGGGGAGTGAGCACCCAACCTGAAGTGTTCTGACAAAGGAAGTAAGATCCTGAGCCCAGTCCAAAAAGGAGACAGACTGTGGCCTGCAGCGAGTTTAGCTCTGCCCTGAAGAATTTGATGACCTGTGAAGGGATCAGTTCGGACTTGTCCAGGCTGACCAACAGGCCCAAGTCTCTGCAGATCTGGCAGGCCAGATCTCTGGACTGCTCTAAGTCCTCCTTGGAGAGCCCAGCTATCAGCCAGTCTTCCAGGGAGGGATATATACTGATGCCCTTGCGCTGCAGGAAGGCTGCCACCAATGCCATGCACTTCATGAAGACCCTGGGCGTGGACGGGAGACCGAAGACCATGAGTTGGAACACACAGCAAATTCCTTCTGCATGGAACTGAAAGTACTGCTAGTGGGACGGATGAACTGGGATTTGGAAGAACGCATCCTGGAGATCCACGGAGCAGAACACCATGAACCAGGAAGTACTCAGCCCTAACAGTGGTTTACCTGTGGGATCACTATTGAGAGAGCCTGCCCTGGCTCTCACACAATTGTATCAGTCCAGAAAACAGAGTGCTTTGTATCCCAGGGAGCAGATGGAAACCTGGCAATTTCCAAAACAACGTGTTACTTTATTGGTGCAACTCCATCAAACATGTGCAAAATACACCAACCTGACTAGGCTTCCCACCTTGTGCTTCGCTCAATACAGCTTCCTTAGGGGACGTCCCCAGCATTAAAAATGTCCTTGTTTTAAAGCTACAACTAGTGACGTCTCCCTTACATCATGTACGTTTGCATAATACAAGCTAGCTGTTTCTTAAAATGAAAATAGTGCAAATTACAGAAATATTTTAAGTAATAATTCAGAAATATAACATCTATTTAAATATTGCTGAAAAATACAGGTTACTCACCTGTAACAGGAGTTCTAGGAATGGTATATGTTGTTCATCCACACTCATTGGCAGGTATCCTTGCCGCTTTAAATCTTGCCGGAAGGTCTTCAAGCTTGCTCCTCCCACCCACCCGGGTGGTATAACTCGCTCCGCCCCATGCGCCAGATCTGAGCCCGCTGGAAGCTCAGGTTGTGCTGCCGAGCCGGAGAACAGGGAATGTAGTGGATGAACACATATACCATTCCTAGAACTCCTGTTACAGGTGAGTAACCTGTATTTCTAGGGACATGGATATGTTGTTCATCCACACCATTGGCAGACTCCCTAGCAGTTCTCCGGGAGGAGGGAGGCAAGACGCACAACCCCAATACTTACTTGGGAAAGAGAGACTGGAGAACCGAGGCCCCAAAACCAGCATCCCGGCGTGACTCAAGGTCGATGTGGTAATGGGTAATGAAGGTGTTTGCTGACTTCCAGGTAGCAGCCCTGCAGATTTCCTGGATAGGGACGTCCCTGGAAGCAGCCACCGATGCAGCAGTATGGCGGGTAGAATGAGCTCTTATCCCTCTGGGAGGCTCCATGCCCGCCAACTTATAGCAGAGATCTATGCAGGAGGTGACCCACCTGCTTATCGTCCGCTTGGCTGCAGGTCTGCCAGATGCGGCTTCAGCGTAGGTGACAAACAGCTGGCTAACCTCCCGAATTTCAGCGTGCGCTCCTTATAATAAGCGAGCGCCCTTCTAGGGTCCAGAGTATGGAGCCTATACCGACCTCCGGTGTGATTGGGGTAGAACACCGCAGAGTCAACACCTGGTTAAGGTGAAATTCGACACCACCTTCGAAGGAATTCGGTGAGGCGCGGACAACCTTGTCCCTGTGGAAGACCAGGTAAGGAGACTCGATGGAAAGCGCCTGGAGCTCTCCCATCCTTCTGGCTGACGTGATAGCCACCAAGAAGGCGGTCTTCCACGACAGGTGAGAGAGCACACCTGTGCATAGGTTCGAATGGCTGCCCATGAGCTTTGCCAATACCAGCAGTAGATCCACGGAGGTGGGGTTCCGTACTGGAGGAAATGTGATCAAGGCCTTTGAAAAAGCGCCAGACCACCTTCTCCTGCATACCGACTGCTTCCCGGCCCGCCCGGTAGCAGAGATGGCTGCCAGGTGCACCCTTAGGGTCATCGACCTAAGCCCTTGACTAGAAAGGGACCATAAATAGTCCAAGATGCTTGCCAAGGAACAGGAGGAAGGGTCCAAGCCTTGCTCCTGACACCAAATGAAAACCTTTCCATTTGAAGGCATAGCATTTTCTGGTCGACTCCTTACGGACGCCTAACTACATTGAGGGACCTCGCCGGAAAGACCCAAGGCCTGGAACTCTAGCCGCCAGGAACCAGGCCGTCAGGGTGCAGGGATTGAAGGTCCGGATGGAACACCTTCCCTGATTGACTGAGAGCAGGTCCGGGCGAGCTGGAAGCTGCCGCGAGTCCTGGAGCTGAGACTGAGGAGATCTGGGTACCAGAACTGGCGAGGCCAGTCTGGGGCTATCAGAATCACCTGCACCTTGTCCCTCCTCACCTTGAGAAGCACCTTGTGGATCAAGGAAATGGGAAAAGCGTAAAAGAGCGGGTCCACTGCCTCGAAGGCATCCCCCTGCAGCGAGCCCTGCTGAGGCGGGCATGGAACAGACTCAGCCGGCGTTCTCCCTGGAGGCAAACAGGTCCACCTGAGGTGTGCCCCAATGGGAGAACAGATGCTGTACTACCTCCGACAGGAGAGACCACTCGTGGGATGCAGCCCCTATCCGGCTCAGGGCATCGGCCAGGGTGTTGGAGGCTCCTGCTACGTGAATGGCTAGGAGATCCGCCTCCAGGCTGCGCACGAGTGACCAAATGCGGAGAGCTTCCTTGCATAGAAGCATGGAGCGCGTCCCGCCCTGGCGGTTTAGATAGTACATGGTCGTGGTATTGTCCGTCTGGACTCGGACCACTTGACCCCGGAGGAACGGAGCAAAGGCGGTGAGAGCTAGGTGGACTGCTCGGAGCTCCAGCAGGTTGATGTGGCATCGGGACTCCCGCGGGGACCAGAGGCCATGAGCCGGTGTTCCCCAGATGGGCACCCAACCCATCAGAGAGGCATCGGTCGAAGAGAGACCGCCAGCTCAAGGCGGACGAAGCGGATGCCCTCCTGCAAATGATCTGGAACGGTCCACCACTGAGGCGTTCCACATCCCCTGTGTCACCGACACAAGCTAGTCAAGGATCGCAGCGTTGCGACCACTGGCTGGCCAGTCCCCACTGAAGGGACGATGTTCCAGCGGGCCCAACGGACCACGCTGGTGCAGGCACGCATGAGACCCAGGAGCGCGAGGAAGTCCCGGGCAGGCACGGTGCCCAACCAGAAATGATCGGGCAAAGAGGAAAGAACCTCGGCCTTGTCCGCGGAGCAGCGCTGGCTCGAGAGAGAGTCGAGCCTGCGCCCGATGAATAGAATCACCTGCTTCGGCTCGAGGTTCCGACTTGGCCTCGTTGATAAGAGGCCCAGTTGAGAGCAGACCTGGAGGCCAGATCTCTGGACCACTCCGCCTCCTTCCTGGAGGGAGCTGCTATCAGCCAGTCGTCCAGGTAAGGGTACACCCGGACCCCTCAGGCGCAACAGAGAATGCTGTCACCACTGCCATGCATTTGGTGAAGACCCTGGGAGCTGGAGACAAGCCAAGGGCATGGCTTGGAACTCAAAGAGGATCCTTCCGCTCGGAAGCGAAGGAATCTCTGGTGAAGACAGACGGATGGGGCGTGAAAAAGCGTGTCCTGCAAGGTCAGAGAGCAGGAACCACCGCGGCGTTCAAGGATGGTATTATCTGAGCCAGAGTGACCATCCTGAAGGTTCGAGACCTTAGGAACTTGTTTAGGTCGTGTAGAGTGAGAATGGGCGCCAGCCCCCGTCCGCTTCCGAACCAGGAAGTACCTGGACACAAACCCTGGGTCTGAAGGAGGGTCCACCACCTCTCTTATCACCTCCTTCTGGAGGAGGAGGCGATATCGTCGGCAGAGCCGCCAGTGAGCTGGGGATCCGAGCCCCGGAGGCGGCGTCTCTGAAGGTGGTGCCTGCTCGAATTCCAGAGAAGCCTCTTCCACTACCTCCAAGACCCACCTGTCCGTGGTAACAGCGGACCAGGCGGAGCAAGTGCGGGCCGTCCCCGGGGAGGACCCAGGGTAGGTGGCGGGGAATGGGCGACACCTCAGCCCGTCACTGGGCAGGCTTGGAGGAGGGACCAGCCGAGGGACCTCTGGGCCTTTCCTCCTGCCTCCTGTGGAAGCAGCGGCTTGGGTTTGGGATGCCAAGGCCGGGCCTGCTGGCCCTGGCGTTGCTGGGCCGAGGCGCCCGGGGGGCACAGAAGGACCCGAAGGGCTTAGGCTGGCAGCTGACCTTGTCTTCTGGAAGAAGACCGAGTCCATGTAGCACTGAACTCTCGATCCTCTGCAGGTGACCTTCCACCCCAGGGCCGAAGGGTCAGTCTCAAAAAGAACATCCGCCAACTTGTGCTGGGTATCCGAAGTAAAGGTGGATATCCTCAGCCAAGCCCTGGGTACATAGCCACTACTGCAGCCACCGATCTGGCACATAAGTCCCCTATATCCAAAGCAGTCTGGAGCTGCTGTTTGGCCACTGCCCTGCCCTGGTCCGCACCTGCTTAACCGTAGTCTGCAGATCGGCGGGAAGATGAGGATGACCTCATCCAGGGAGCCCAACAGGGCATGAGAAAAATGTGCCATGAGGGCGGCGAACTGGCCTGGCGAAGGCAGAGAGAGGACCTGGCGTAGACTTTTAGCCCCGAGCATAGTCAGTTTCTTGGACTCCTTGTCCGGGAGGTTGTCCACATCCTGGGCGGTGCCCGTGGCGCGGGCAGCTGCTCGATGTCAACCCCTCAGCAGAGGGGTGTCCAGAAACGGACAAGGAACGGTAGGGACAGCATACTTCTGTATCCTGGCCGAGAAAGGCGCAGGAGCAGGAAGCAGGCGCTACCAAAAGCTCAGTGCGGACCCACTATGGCCTCGACCACCGGAAAGGCCTCCGTCAGCGGAGGAATCCCCCTCGGTCCAGAATCTCCGTGAGGATACCTGGCCCATTTGGAACGGGTTCGGCCGCCCATCCCGTGACTCCGAGATGAGCCAAATAGTCCTAGGAAGGACGACGGCTATCGCTCCATTGACTGACCTCCTGAAGACTCCAAGTCCAGTCGCTGGAGAAAAGGAGGAATCATCTTCGGACTCGGAAGAGTCCTCGAAGAGCTGCCTCTGGCCTGAGCCACCCTTCACCTGCCGAGGTCGGTCGGATGGGTAACTGACAGCCGATGGGGTAGACCTTCAGCGACCGAGAATCTTGGTCGGAGCCCCAATGGTGGCTGTAGGCGGAGGTTCCACCGGAATCGGTGGAGCAGCTGGTTTTGGCCGGTCAACCGCTTGCATAGGCCTCGATAAGTCGAGGGGCCAGGTCGGCCGCCCGGTGACAGCCATTAATGGCCGGGAAGGCGGACGGGTCGGCTACTCCCGGCCAGGAGGAGCTGTTGCAACATAAGGTCTCGTGCCGTCGGCGTAATTCATGAAGCCTCCCTCATCCGAGGAGGAGGGCGGGGCCAGTGACGCCGCTTACAGCGGTGCCGAGACCGAGACCGCCTATGACGGTGGATCGCTGACCGCGAAGAGGTCCGAGACCGAGAATCGAGAGTCCCGGAATTTCCGAGGTCGGTGCGGGAGGTGTCGGCCAGAACCGCACTCCTTCGGCTGGATGGTCCATCCGAGGCTCCGGAACCGGAGGCACAGGCGAGCCCACAGGATCCTCAACCCTCCCGGGGAACAGGGAGAGGGAATCTCGGCTAAAAGCGACAGCTCGTCAATGGGTCGAGAAAAATCTTCACTTATCGGTGGGAGTCTCGGGTCAACTGACCTGACGGGGAACGCGAGGCCAGTGGGTTTGCCGAGCTGGTCGACCGGGCCGACGGTCGACGCCCGGAGAGGACCTTTCCCGCTCCCAAGAGCGTCGTGAGGAGGGACTTACCTCTGTCCTCTTTTGGACCGAGAATAAGGTCCCAGAGCGAGGCCCTTCTCCTTTAGTGGAGAGGGCAGACAAACTCCTAAAGGAAGCCTGTAAGAAGAGCCCAGAGAGAGCGGGATAAATGCCACGCCGAAGATACGTCCGCGCCGCCTTCGAGGGCGCACCATCCGCCTGAGCGATCCGCCGAAAACCCGCCGCGGACACCGCCAACCGGCCTCCTTGACTTGTTCGGAGGGAACGCTGGACGGGTCAGTTGCAACCGGGCAGCACGGCCTTCGGGCGACGAGGCCGAGAAAGATGAGCACAGGTCGCAGCCTGCAGGTCGTGCTCAAGGCCCAAGGTAGACACACGCGGAGTGTGGATCCGTCCGAGACATCTTCTGCCCGCATGGGCATCTCCAAATCCGGGAGTCGACGGTCCATCGCGAGCCATGAGGGATAGAAGACTGAAGTCTTTCGCAAAATTTGTTTTTAAATCCGCAAACGGAGAAATAGGAACCAGTCTCAAACGCAGAGCGTTAAGGAGGGAACCTGAGCTTCCAAGCGGTAAGGAAGATCTGGCGTCATGGGGCGGAGCAGAGAGTTATACCACCCAGGTGGGTGGGAGGAGCAAGCTTGAAGACCTTCCGGCAAGATTTAAAGCGGCAAGGATACCTGCCAATGAGTGTGGATGAACAACATATCCATGTCCCTAGAACAAGCACTTATGTCAAATGCAGATCATTTCATTATAAAAGTAATACAAAATCCATTTGACTGCAAAGACAATATAATACGTTTATGTTAGTGGGTTTCACATAGTAAGTAACACGTTCATTTTGTTTACACTTACTTTACCCGGAAAAAAAATCAGTTTGTAATGACTTATTCTAGTGATGTGTTTCAACACCAAATATAGATGGCTTCAAGAAAAAAAGGAGAAGGTGGTGGTGAGATAAGAGTTTCATAGGGCCTTCTTCCTTCCTTCCTTCCCAGCACCAACTAAAACACCATGATCACCCGTTCATTCTACTTGCTTGTTAGCTTATGTGGGGATCCAAATGGTTTGTTGTGCCATCGACTAAAGGCATGTAGACACCTATACAGAGAACAATAGAGATAAGAGAACAAAATTATTGGGTGTTGATATCTAAAATGCTTTATGACATTTGGACATCATTCTTATTACATATATACAGTCAATCAATTGCACAACAAACCATCTGGACCCCCGCATAAACCAAAAAGCAAGTAGAATATATCATCATGGTGTTTTAGCTGGTGCCGGGAAGGAAGAAGGCTCTATGAAACTCTATCTAACCCCCTTCACTCTTTTTTCCTTGAAGCCCTCTACTGATGTTGAAACACTCCATTCCTTGAGATACGAAGCAGTCTGTTTTCTGGACTTGTACAAAGCAGAACAAGCCCTGCTCCAGGGATGGTATAATCTGGCTCAGAGTGATCATCCTGAACTTGTCCTTCTGCATGAACTGGTTCAGACTGTAAAGATCCAGTATGGGACATCAGCGCGCACCCCCCCCCTCCCCAAAAACCCATCTGTTTCAGGACCAGAAAGTACCTGCAAATACCAAGGCGTCTGGGACATGGGCTATGGCTCCTTTTGCGTGGAGCTGTGCAATGTCCTCCCTTATTGCGAACAATGTGTCCTGCAACACCAAGGACTCCCGATGAGCATGGAGTTGGTAAGGCAGGAGAGCCCAGAAGTCGAGAGGCAGCCCTCTGCCGACCACCTCCAGTACCCACATGCCCATTGTACTGATGGACTAATATGGCCGGAAGTAGTGTAACTGACTCCCCACATGATGCTAAGGTCAGGAAGTGGACAAGCAGGAGGATGACACCTCCTGACACATCACTGGGCAGTTTTGGAGGAGGCACTGGTTGCTGGGGCCAGAGGGGCACCATTTTACCCTACCCCACCTCTTTTCGGCCCCAGGCCACTGAATTCGGCCATGGGGAACCAGACTTGGTATTGCCCCTGCTGGGGCTGAAAGGACTGGTATTGGAAGGTCTTTTTAGGCTTTAGGGCCTTAGGGTACTTCTGGGATGAAGCACCAGAATCCAAGGTGGCACTGGACTTCTCTATTATGGTGAGATGCCCCTCCACTCCAGGATCAAGGAGGTCGGTGCCCAAGAGGGTGACACTGGCCAGCTTATGCTGAGTGTCCACTGTGAAGGTGGAGAGCCTCAGCCATGCCCTCCGATGCATCGCAATGGCTGTTGCCATGGCACAGGCTCAGAAATCACCCATGTCCAGGGCCTTCTGGAGCTTGTGTTTAGCTAGTGCTTGTGCCTGGTTCTTGACCAACTTCACCAGCAACTGCTAGTCAGCAGGGAGGAGAGGAAAGATTTCATCCAGTACGCCCAACACGGAGTGACCAAGTTGGCAAACAGGACAGCATAACGTCAGCTGATGCAGACCAAGGAGAAGAAGTGTAGACCTTTTGGCTGCATGGAGCGAGCTTCTTGGAGCTCTGGTCAGTGTAGGGGGATCTTGTCACGTCCCTGACTCTGACAGGTCAAGTCACAAGACCTACCCTCAGCTGAGGGGATGGTCCAAGAACCCCAAGAGGGACCCTGTAAGGACCGCGTACTTGCAGATTATACAGGTGGAGAGTGCAGGAAGCTGCCAAAGCTCTAAAGCCAGTCCCACAATTGCCTCAGCCATGGGAAAGTCAACCCATGGGGAATCATCCTTGTACAGGATATCAGTAAAGGGGTATTAAGCCCTCTTCTGGACTGGCTCCAAGAACACATTCATGGATTCTGACATAAAGAGGAGGAGAGCCCCAAATGACACTGGCCCTTTGTCGGTGGACAGGTCTTCGACCAAAGCTTGGTCAAAGGTATGGGTCCTTGAGAACAACATGGACAACCCATCCCGAATCGTATGAGGACTCCTCAAAAACAGCCCATGACCAACTGCTGCCATGGACCACCTGCGTGTCTTCT
Organism: Neoceratodus forsteri; assembly: GCA_016271365.2. Classification (NCBI taxonomy): domain Eukaryota; kingdom Metazoa; phylum Chordata; order Ceratodontiformes; family Ceratodontidae; genus Neoceratodus; species Neoceratodus forsteri. The sequence continues at coordinate 296,839,966 of JADMNL010000027.1, read as the reverse complement.
GACTGGGTGATCTCCACCGACAGCCAAACTGGCAAGCCTGCTGCAGCACAGGAGTCCTTAGTCGGGGCTCCTACCAAGTGCTGTGGTGCAGGCCACTCCACCTGCAATGGTGGAGAAACAGATTCTGGAGGCGGAGGCATCTGTCGAGGGTAGGCTGGTGTGGGCCTCACTCACGGCTGCTAGGTGATAAAGTCTAAAGGGCAGAGCCCTACCCTGCCCCAAGATGGCCCATTCCTACTAGAGGAGCTCCTCATAGCATTTCTGCATCCTGCAGCAGTGGCCTTGGCAACATCTTCTCCCAGTTACACGAGATCAAGAGCTCTAATGATGCCTTGACTGTCGATCCAAGGGCCTACTTCAAGGAGAAGCCTCCAGAGGGTTAATGTAAACCACATGCCGAGCTGTATTTACAAGCACTGACTTGGTAGGCATGACCACTGGTGGAGGATGGTCCCGAGTGGAACTGGGATTGACTCCTCGAAGATTTCCTCCAACAAGTGATAAACAGGTCTGAAAAAGATCTTGACAGCCTGCCTGATGGGTGTCAAAGTCAATAAGCCTGACAGGACCACCAAGGGGCTGTTGACCAACCCTTTGACCGAAGGAAGGTTGAGCGGAGTACAGCACTCAACATGAATCGAGCAGTCAGAGGAGTCGAGGGAGCATGAGGACCATGATCTCTTCTGATTGCATGACTGGCACTGGTGGTGCTTGTGCTTTTTCCCCATTGTGAGCAGGGCTCTCCACAAAGGCCTGGCACATATCCAGGAACCCATCCAAGAAGGACTCTCCAACTTTGGCCCCAGTTGGCAGCAGTGCAGAGGCTGACAAAGTACTCACAGTGCCTGTTGCTGCTCCCTCTTTCAAAGCCGCCAGTCTAGCTGCTGAACTGGCAGCAGTCGAGGCCTTCTGGTGGCCTTTTTTTATTTAATTTTTATTAAAGTTTACTGTATAAGTTACTGTACATAGAAGACAAGATAGGAATGAGAGTACAACTGAGCAGTTCTTTAAAAGTGTGTCACATAAGGATACAATGCTTTCATATTGTTCAACTCAATAAAGCTAAATGTCCAATTCAAGTTGTCTGTAGTTCATGATTTCAGCACAGAAGGCCCAGCAGCCCACTGGTATCATCATGAAAAGTGAAGCAGCCAAGCCAATATGGTGAAAGGCACCACTACGGGAGCTGGTCTCAGCTAGACCAGGGACCTCGGAAGAATTCAACCAATCATCCTTCGGCTGTCAGTATCACATCAATCTTCACTGTACAGTTCTGCGACTGTCACATGTGGGCTGATGTTTCAAGATAATGATTCCAAATAAACATGCTGCTCCCTGTACCTTACGGGAGAGAGACAGAGTTTAAGAGAAGGAGAGGGGCCTCTGCAGGAGTAGAAAGGGGAAAAGAGGAAGAAGGTAAGAAAGGAGAAGAAGAAAGGGAAGAGGGTACACCTCATGGAATAAAAGCAGAGTAGATGTCTAACTGGTGGAGCACCCACCTCTTCCCCCTAATTCCAAAGAGATCCACTTTATAAGACAAGGTATAAGTTAGCCTTTCTAAGGAATACATTTCCAAGAGTATTTTACGCCAACCCTCTACAGAAGGGATTATTTGTGGTATGTCAAAGTCAGGTTATTACTTTCTTTGCCACAAGGACTAGATCAGCAAAAATTTGAGGGTCTGGCCCATAAAGGTACAGCCCTCTGGAGGAATGGACAGCAGAATCAAGGAGAGTGTAATGTCTCCTGTACAATTAAAAATTGTTTCCAGCTCCTGGATGACTCCCTGCCAGAGAAGAAAGCACCCCCAGAAAATGTGAGTGTGGTTCGCTACGGCCTGTCCACACCCCCTCTATCACTGTCCTTTATGCAGCCAGTGTATTTAGCAACAATTTCAGGAGTACGGAAAAACCGGCAGCTACACTTCCACAAGAACTGTTGCCAACAACAGGCAGTGAGTGGAAATTTATGCCAGGTGCTCAGGGAATGTATTACCGCCATCTCTGTGGTCCAGTGCTACAATGCTGAGTCTGTAGTGTTTGGGCAGAAGTCCTGGATGGCGTTATAGATGTAACTTATGAAATCTGTCCAGGTCTCCCTTTTCAGGTGAGATACAAGTATTTGCAAGGGGGTTTAAACTTTATGTTTATTTAGTTTCAGTTATAAAACAGAAATACATGTCCGCATCATAGACATTCCATGTACAGTATGAACTGAACACTAAGAGGACATAGCCTCTTTAATCACAGGATAGATGTATCTTAGATATAGTGATACCTCATCTGGAGGGGAATACTGAAATTTATCAACTAAAGATTAGTACAGACATTGCTATGATCACAAACCCAGGAGCAGTATGACTAATACGTTGAACTAAAGTCCAAAATATAAGTCCAGCAGTTGCACGTCCTACTTAGGGCTTATGGTGTCACACTTTCACCTAAAGAAGTCAGGAACCATAAAATTAAAAATATGGCAGCATATAAACAAAACTTTCCAACTGTTCATACTTCTGAAAGAATGTAAAGCCTCTCTGCACCCATCTACTAATGGATATACCATCAATTCTATTTATAGAACTTTTTATAGAACTTTTGTAAAAATAAAAAAAATACCAGGAGGTTTATGTAACCTAGCTGGGAGCATAAAGTATAAAGAGCCAAGATAACAAGACGGGCTCTGTTAAATACATCTAGCTTTAGAGTTCCATCCAAGCTAGTAAACGTAACGAAGAGGAGACATTCAACCAAAAAACACCTCTCAGTCCGGAGGAGAACTTTCTTATAAGTATTGTCAGCCCAAATTAGAATAACGGAGTCAAGTTCAATGTAAAGTCTCAAAGTACTGACATCCTAGATTAGGTAATATAGGACTGAAATAAAATTAAGAAAGAACTGAGCTATACTTAGTCCATTCAATCATCTTCAAGTGTCTCCACTTCGGTGCTCTGAATTCCGGTTGTGTTGTTCTGGATCTGGTGACCGGGTTGAAACTGAGAGGCCCATTTACCCACTTCAGTGGGACCTGCAAAGATCCAAACCTTGCCCTCAAAGACGATGTGAGGCTTGGCAGGATAAATCATTGCAAGTGATATGGAGGCCTCATCTTCTGGCAAACATTATCAAATTTTTTGCAATGCATCCGAGTCGCATAGCTGATATCAGGTAATAAGCAGACCGTTCGGTCATCTTAAGTAAGAGGCCCCGCTTCTCTGGCCATCCGAAGGATCTTATCGCGGGTCCCCACACCATCTGTGACCACCAGCAAGGTGCGTCAGTTGGCAGCTTGCTCTCGATAGCCCCGAGGGGTGATACGGTAGGCCTTCTGTAAGCTGAATTGAAATTCTTGTCCTTCATGCACATTTTTTTCACTGAACCAGTCCTGTAAAAACAGAAGGGGATGATCCCTTTCGATCTGCTCTGGTAGGCCGAGAATATGAAGATGTAAGGATCAGGCCTGCTTTTCAAGGGTTTCTAGTCGGGCCCTGAAATGTGCATTTGTTTTTATCAGTGGTCTGGTGGCCACTGCTGCAGAATCCATTTGTCGTTTGGCATCGCTGAATTTGACTTTAGGTGATCCACTGTCATCTCAGCAGCTGTAACTCTAATCTCATAACAGCCTATTTTGGTGTTCAAGTCAGATACTGAAGAGATTACTCTCTGGATTTTTAGTCCGAGAGAAGTCAGAATCTCCTCTATGTCTGCATCACTTGCGGCCTGTACATTTGAATCTGGTCTAGGTGGCTGAGAAGTTCCACTCGATTTCCCTCCTGTTCCACCGCTACAATGATTCTGAGGATTACCCATGTTACAAAGTTTTGGCTCCTCTTTCCAAAAACATTAACAGTTCTGTAGAATTTTGGCTCCAAATAGGCGATTTTACACTTTAATATTCCGTGCACAGAGAGCTGTTGAAATTAGCTGCCACTCAGCTCAGGCTCCGCCGGTCCCGGGGGTGAGGAGGTTATCTGGCAGGAGTGTAACAGCCTCTCCTTCATCCACCAAATGATCAGACAAGGGCAGCTAAAAGGTCATTTGCAAGGCAGCCAAGGAAAAATGCTCCAGGAGTTTAGTTTTTGGTAGCAAAATCAGAGCCCTAGTCTGCTCCACCTCTTGGCTGCTAGATCCAGTCTGTTCAGGATGTACGATGTATTGTATGGTATAACCATGGGCTAGCTGGAACTATTGGGGGCAACAATAAATAACAGTGCTCAGTCACAATTTGTAGGCAGAATGTTCAGGGCTACACAAATAAAGATGAGATATAATGCAAATTTAGATACAAGTACTAGACAGTACAGGGAACAATGTAATAATAGTAGCAGGGTTACACCTCCCCAAACTGCGAAGGTACAAGCTTACAAAGTCAGTGCAGGAGGTAGACTCAGGAGCACACTATTACCAGAGGTATTAATTGATTAAGGTACTGTTAGCCAGGGGAGGGGGGGTGGTGATGTTTCTCTCAGGCTGGGGGAAGTGAGATGTTAAAAACAAGGAATGAGGGATCAGGAACAGTTGTAGGAGGGGATGGCAAGATCATGAAGAAGGAATTAAAGGGAAGAGAAGGACGGGGCTGAGTGGATAAGACAGGGGGAGGGAGGACCAGATTTTAGGAAAACGATACGAGAAGGTACAGTAGCTTGGCCCATGGAAGTTTTCCTGTTGGAAGAGGGAATGGGAAGCAGTGTTGTGAAGGGGGTAGGTGGAAGGTGGGGTGAAGAAAGGAATACAGAGACATTGGGGAGGGGAGAAGAGACAGCCAAACTGGAATTTGGAGGTGAAGGTGGCACAGTGTATGAGGCATTAGCCACTGAGGGAAGGGAGGGTGCGGAAGGAGTGGAGAGCAGCGATGTGTACAAGTGGACCCAGTCCAAGGCAAAGTGGCAGAAAGCATGGAAGAGTGGGTACAGTCTAGCAAGGGTGGACTTAGGACTGGCGCTGTAAACAGTGTTGCCATAGTCGAAGATGGGAAGGATCATCCTTATGACTAGCTCCCTGCAGGCAGGGAGAGGGATGCTGGCTTTGTTTCTATACAGCGCACCCAGTTTGGGGTGAAGCTTGTGATGGGGATATCATCAATGTCTGCCGAGAAATCGAGGTGCTGGTCCAGCCAGACACCAAGGCATTTGAAGGAGGAGACATCAGCAAGCACAGCATCATCAAGGGTGTGGAAGGAGGGGACGGGAGACAGTCTGGCAAGCCTCTGTTAGCCAAAGGTCATGGAGACAGTTTTTGTGGTATTGAGGGACAGAAAGTTTGAATAGAACCTATTCTGAACACTGTCAAAATCCTATTGGAGAGCCGGCCTAGTGGCGCTGAGGCACTGGATGCCACACCTCACGCCATGACAGTGACCCGGGTTCGGGGTACGAGCTAGGGCCACGGGGGGGGGGGCATGGAGCAGACTGAGTAGCTGGCACGCAGTTCTCCTCCTCTGGGAGGGATGTGGGGTTTCCCCAGTGCTTGGCTGCCACCCGGTGGAGGCTAGGTGGCAGTGCCATGCCAGAGGGGAAACCTGGCAATAGGCTAGAAGGGGCCATCAGTGGAGCCGCAGTGCGCATGCGAATGGGCAACCGTGTTCTGGGGCCCTCGAGTAACGGGAGAAAAACTGAGAAAATCGGGGGCCGCAGCTGGATGAAGTCCCAGGCCAGCTCTGGTGGTTTGCCGGGGCATGAGAGGGAGGGTGCCTCGAACGTCTGGTACGGTCGGCCGACATGGTGCTGCCACCAGCTGTGGAGGATAAACAATGGATGGGGGAAAAAAATCCTGTTAAGAGATGGACAGTAAGATCACCAGCAGAGGAGCCAGAAGTCCTCAGTCTGTCTGTCTGTCTGTCTATATGAACCTGCAAGAGACACTGGATTTCAGTGACATGCACTACTACAAGGGCCTCTGCGGCAGTCAGTCCTGAATACACATCAATACAGAGACATATAAACAGCATCCTGCGCAGCCTGCAGAGAAATTGGATACCTGAAGGATTAGGTTTTCAAACAAGAATTTCCATAAATGCAATCTTTGACATTTTATCCAAGGACAAGGAGGAAATCAGCTTTTAATTTCGTAAAGATGGGGGCATACTGTCAAGTGGAGACTGGGGTTCTGTTAAGGTTTTCCATAACATGAATGTGGTTTTTAATCAATTCCTTAGACCACTTTCTGGAGTCTTGCTAAAGCGCTTGTTCAACAATAAAGGCTCTGCAGCATCAGACTGTGCTATAGACAGGTCCTGTGCAGTGGGTTTAAGTACCTGCATACGTGGCTGTTGGCACGTCACAGCTCCATTTAGGCTGCTGCTGTCAGCTCTGCGTTGGCACTAAGTAAAACAGCCCTCTTGTTTTATCCTGTAATCTGATCTTTTTCATTCTTAACTGCTGCACCTTTCCATAAGGCCAGTCCATTCAACCACGCAAATCCTCTGATATAAAGATTTACTACAATGGCACAGCACCGTGCACTAATGAAGGGATTAGCTGGAAAACTGACACAAAGGACAAGGCAGCAGTGAAGCAAAGAAACCCCACTTAAAGATGCGCTTTCCCTTTAATCTAGATAAAAGAAAAGCTCATTTATCCGAATGCACAGTGTTAAAAGGAAATATTTATGAACAGTGACCATCACAGTTTGAAAACCTATGAAAATCTTTCTTAAATGAGGTACCGGGCTTCTCTGTAGCTGGCAACTGTTCAGAGATAAAGATGATTAAGTCTACCCTATACTGATTCTACACTGCCACTATGTTTAGAAACTTGTGATGTCACTGATGATCAAGTGGTGCTTGACTACAATGTGGTTAGCAACTGCCTGTCAGTGACATTACAAGGTTCTAAAGATGATGGCAAGGTAGTATCAATAAGGGGCAGACTTAATCATGGATATCTCTGGACTGCTGCCAGCTACAGGTAAATCCAATACCTCTTTTAATGGTTTTCAAACAATGATGAGCATGGTTTATGAATGTTCTCCCTTTAAGGGATGACTCTTCAATACACATTTTATTATCTCCCCTCCTATTCCCCCCCCCCCCAGGTCCACCGCTCTGACAATTAGAGTCACCACGGCTGCACTCTTCCTTCATCCGGAAGGGCAGGCAAGCGTCTACCTTCACAATCAGTGCCACTGCTGCTCCTTGGTCCGCTGGCAAGAAATCATGGGCAGTCTGGTGCCTCCACCAAGAGCCGCGGCCCACCTCGGGATATTCCTGATCCCCAGCCATCCTCAGTTTGTGAGAAGAGCCAGATTTTTGGAAAAAGAAAACAAGCACTTTGCCTTCGAAAAAAATTGCGATAGTTTTTTTTCCTCAAAGTTTACAATGTTATTTTTGTGATTTATAGCCATTTAGATTCATTCTTAGACCATCTGCTTCAGACATTCAGACTGTGTGGAGAAATCTTTCATGCAGAAAATGCAATCGATGCGCCCATTTCAGTTTCTTCAGGACAAACTATAATTTAACATGATAATGTTTCAATGTTGGGACTAGATGGCTTATTAAGGCTTTAATAGAGTAAACAGACTCCTTATGCCACCTAAGTGCTAATAGCGAAAGTCCACAGACCATGGTACGAAGCTGTCAGACACTGCAGCACACTGCATTTGCATGAGCATTTTAAGACTTCAGGAGCAGGACCAGGTTTGCGCTGTTGTTTTCCAAAGGGTTTATGCTTTGTTTTCTTTTTCTTTTTGTGGCTTTGTTTCCACTCTCAGTCTCCCTCTTACCACTACAGGTTCCTCTTAACACCCTCCACCATAATGCAGACTGATCCCAAAGGTGGACAGTCACCTTAATCCTCCGTCTCAACCTTCCCTTCTTGGGGAATCCCAAAAAGAAGCCCAGATCCAGCAACAACCCCAACCCCCATCCCCACTACCACCACCCCGCTATCAGCTTGCAGCTGGTTGTTGGGATAAATGCTAAAGCCTCTTTCCAGGCAACGTTTATTCTGCTGAAACCTTGTCAACTTGCCCCATATAAAAGTATTTGTATACTGCAAGTCATAGTGCTTTGTACTGGGTTTGGGGCTTAAGAGAGAGAGTTATCTGTGTGCTTGAGAGGGACACAGAAACCATAACTGGACATTTGTTCCCTTCCTGTATCTTTCTTAAGGTTCCTATACATTGGCCTTCTTGCAAACTGCCTCTTTTATATTTTATTTACATCTGCGTGTACCATACAATATGTCATCTTCCCAGGAAGTGTGGGTTCGCTGTAGCGCACCTGATTTCCAGTGGGTGGCACAAATGAGCTCACTTGAAACCACCATTTTCCTACAAAGACAACATGTGCAACCTATATTACAGTGTGTGATTCAACAGCCTATCCAATATGAAGCCTTATCATAATCTGATCTCCTCCTTTCAAAAGGCAACCACTTTAGCTACTATGAACAAATCTACTGCATACTGTTACAGCTGTATTCTTTAAAATAAATGATCAGGCAGAGAGGTAGCCTGAAGGCCTCTGAAAACAAGAATGAATTTCAATGGGAGCCTCGTCCATCTCCTGTGATTAAAATCAACAGCACAATGAGGTGGAGATTTGAGCATATCATCCTACACCCTGCTCTAACAAAGGTAATGTAATGTATTATTGAAAGTCGCTGTTCCTATGAGCTTTTCTCATTTGGTTTTGTCATCCATTCAAATACTGTTGGCAAAATAATAGGGCAACATATGGTTACAAGAGATGCTTATTTTTTTTTTTTTATTCCATTTTCTACATTGGTCCTTAAATGCTCTCTGTAGCTGTCAACGTGGCTTAGTTGGTAGCACATCTGTCCTAGGGCCAGGCGGTCAAGGGTTCTAGTCCCACACCAGGATTGGGCTCATACCATAAATGCTGGCACCGGAGTCCAGTACTAGTGGGGGTGTTGAGCCAGCCCGGTGGCGCTGAGGCGCTGGACGCCACACCTTGTGCCATGCTGGCGACCCGGGTTCGGAAATTAGCCCGGGTTGGCGGGGTCAGCAGGGATGGGGAAGGACTGAGCATCCCTAGGACTGCTCTCCTTCCCCGGGGAGGGGGGATTCCACTAGACAATGCACTGGTGACCGCTAGCGGAGGCTGGTGGCACTACAGTGCACGATTGCAGAATGCAGGGGTTTGAAGCTCGGCGGACGTCTTTCAGGGATGCATGGGAGTGTGCATCAGCTGAGCTGGACGTCATTGCAGGTCCAAGCTCGGGAGAAAACACCGTAAATACCCTGCTCTCGGGGATAGGCGACAGCACTGTCTCCCACCAGCCACACTCCACCAGTCGGACTTCCTTCTGCCCCGGACCAAGCCCAGCCTGGCCTCAATCAGATTGTAGATAGAGTGCCCTGGGTGGGTATGGCAGCCCTACCTCAGAGGGGCTCAGAGCTGGAGGGTTGGTGCCAGAACACAGGAGGAGTTTCAGACCGGGAGGTATAGCTGGGGGGCAAGACAGATGCCTGAGAGAGTTCCCCGAGTAGCAGTGCATTAAAAAAAAAAAGACTAGGGGGATGTTGTACTGTCACAGTGCACTGTCCTTCGGATAACGCATTAAACCGAGGTCCCATCTGCCTTTTCTGGTGGAAGTTAAAGATCACGTGGTACTTCTTGAGAAGTGTAGGGGAATTTCCCCAATGTCCTGGCCAAATTTACCACATTCACTAAAGTACCACCAGCAGCTTAATCTGGTTCAATTTCAACTGGTTTACATCTGAACCCCTCCCCCGCATGGCTGAAAAAAGACAGCATTGTGTATCCCTCCTTTCCCAGTCAACAAAAAATAAATAAATAACTAAACTAACCTGTTTTGCTGGTAATAGGTCTTGGAGACTTTTTTTTTGCATAATGACCTGCACCTGTTTGCTGCTCTTACATAGCCAGGCGTCAGTCCTTTGGTCCTGCGGGGGACTGATACTTGGGAGCGGAACAGCCAGCGTGACTATGTCATGTTTATATACCCCAAGCCAGCACTAGTTGATAGTTTGGAAATGGCACTGTAGATTCTTGGTGACATCACATGTTATCAGCACAGGTTCTCTCAGGCAATGCTGCCCCTTCAAATCCCACTGAACTAGTTCGGCTATCTACTAAAAATGAGACAAGAAATTCTACAGAAAAATGTACATTTTCAAAGGATTACTTAACATAAACTTCTGTACCAGATTTTCTAAAATACAATGTTTTACCGTGAAGACTGCCTACTTAAAATGTGCTACCAAAAGGGACTGCCCTCTTCCTTTTTTTCCCACATACAGTGACATCATCACAATAAGACGGCCTTACCATGATATCAATACACTGAAGCCATCCAAGATTCACATACAGTGTCGCTGTCATGATGCAAGAGTCTCAACATGATGATGCCTTTGAACAGGAGAACAGTAACCCCCGGAACAGAATAAGTATCCAATAGCAGCATATTTTCAAACAACTAGGTATACTAGCTTATCTTTGTAAGTGTTTGAAAATAATGTTTTTTCCTTGCAGCACTTACCTTTTTTACCCATCTTTTTGGCCCTCAAGCCACCACCTCTTCTTATTACAGGCCCCTGCCAGCCCCCAGACCCAGAACCTGCTCCCCCACTATCAAGCAGGTGGGGATCTACATGGAGCAGGCCAGAGGAAGCCAGCGTCTGTCATTTAGATGGCTCAAGGCACATTTCTTTTTGTAGTTTTTCCTTTACTTTCACCTCCCCTGATGTCGGACAGTGCCTCTGGTGGCCTCGGATGTAGCAGCACCCTATGAGTTGACACCAGAAGCAGGCCCACCAGCTCAGCATTAGGGACATCACTATACCGGGAACCCAGAGGTTTCCCTCCCTGGGCTGGCTCACGTTACACCTAGCAGCACTCTCAAGCCCTGGCTATGCTGAGCTTGGCTCCCAGCGTCCAGACCTGAACTTGGGTCGCCAGCACGGAAATGTACCGCGCTTCTGCTGAGCCCATTGGGAGACCCCTTAATGTACCCCTGAAATGTTCTGAAAAGCCACAAACCTCCATGATGGAAACCTTCAGTGTGGCATTCTTACCACCTTGCGATGCCCTGCAGACATCCCAACTGACTTCACATCTCAACCAAACGCCACCATATTCAGTTTTGACATGGGACCATCCAGTAACCACCTAGACTGAGCACAGACCTGCAAACTGCAACTCCTTCCACTTCAAATGTTTTTAGCACTGCTATACATGTAGTAGTCGGTTTTCTTTTTTTCTTTTTTTATTTTTTTATTATTTCTGATTTGAAGAGATATGGAGATGGTAGATAAGCAAAATGTTGAAAGGAAAAGAAAGATTGGGGAGGGGAGGAAGAGAGAGAAAAAAATTAAAGTCAGATTTGCAGAGGATGGCAGCGCCACTTCCATGGCTTGAGGAGCAGATCTACTGAAAAAAAAAAATAGTAGACGGGGGAGTCACTTCAGAGACAGGGCTGAGGTCAGAGGGGAAGCCAGATATCAATGAGGCAAAATATGTCTGTTTTGTTCAAGAACAAGTTCATAAATGAGCACTGATTTATAAGCGTGGACATTCAAACCAGAAAGATTAATGGGAAGTGAGGGTGTTATGGGAAGAGTTTGAAGTATTACTAGGATGAGGCTTCTGGGGTTAGGTTGGCGGCAGTGGGCAGGTGGAGGAGGAAAGGGAACAGAGGACAGAAACTGGACATGGTAGGTCAGAACAGTAGGGAACAACATGAGAAGGAGTAGGCAAAGACGGCTGGGGACACTGTGAGTAAAGGGTGTCAATGTATGAGCCTGGGCAGTGGATGATAGACAGGTACAGGTGATGGTTGGAAGGAGGTTGGCAGGAAGGAAAGAAAGAGCAGATTGGGAAGAAGGAGGACAGATTAGATAGGAGGTAAGCAGGTGGGCCTTATTTATTTAATTATTTGCTTTTGTTTACCCGGTAAGTCACACTAGACATCCAAGTGCCTATTTTCAGGTGCGACCCGGGAGTGTTACAGACTTGAATTTTACAGGTACAGTGACTAATGCAACTTTTACATACAGTGAAATATCAGAATACATGGAGGAATGACAATCAGTAAACAACAACACATGAGCCCGGGGGTGGTTAAAGGTGACCCAGGAGAATTAAGAGCTAGGGCATACGTAGACAGTGAGTGAGTGAGTCAGGTTTACATGCAGTGGGAGTGCGGACGATACCAGTTAAGGTAACCCGATTTGTCACTGCTTGACCGGGTTGTCAGGAGAGTAAGTGTGGTGGGCGCAGAGGCCCCCCGTGCCAGCGTACTGTGGGGCGAGGCTACGAGGTGCAAGGGCAAGTGGAGGGGCCCTTCAGGAAGTTCCAAAGGGAAGTTTTAAATCCAGTGTGGGAGGGGGTGGACTGTGTAAGGGCTGGGAATGAATTCCATAATCTCGGGGCATAGTTGGCGAAGGCCCGATCCCCCGCAAGGGAGCATGTCCTAGGAAGTGGATGGTTGAGTGCCGCCCTTGACCTAAGATGGTAGACAGTGGTGTCCGGGTTGAGGGGAAGGGCAAAGGCAGTAGGGGTGGCTGATCCGATGATGTTGTCAATGAAGTTACCTACTACGAAGATATGGTGCTTCTCTGAAGGGAGCCACTCGAGACGAGTGTAGAGGTCACAGCGGTGTGTAAGGGGAGGGACAGAAAGCGCAAAGCGGCAGATGCTGTTGTAGGCCGTATCCCATTTCGAGAGGATGGATTTTGGCATGGGGGCAAAGGTCACCAGTCCGTAGCAGAGGGAGGGGAGGAGAACACCCCTGGCTAGAGCCACCTGAGCAGCTGGGGTGAGGCAGTTTTTGGCTCTGTAGGCGAGACAGAGTTTAGCATTCGTGGCCTTGCAGATGTTTCGGACGTGTAGGGAGAGGTCCAGCTGGGGGTCCAGAGTGACGCCAAGAAACCTGACTATGGGAACTGTCTGCAGGGGCAAGCCGTCGGCCTCGTGGATTAGAAGGGGGGCAGGGCAGGATTTAGTTCTGCTCAGGGAGCCAAAGAGCATGGCCTGGATTTTCTTAAGGTTGGTGGTAAGCTTGTGTTCCGCCAGCCAGGATTGGATCCGCTTGAAGTCAGAGTTTAATTGATGGTGCCAATGCCGCGATCACTATTTAGGATGACAAGGTCGTTAGCGTACAAGGTGATTAGCCCATGGGTGGAGACGGATGGCAGTTCGTTGATGAAAAGGGAGAAGAGCATCGGACCAAGGACGGACCCTTGGGGGACCCTGCATTGGACAGTGGTGAGATGGGAATGGGTCTTGTTAAAGTTGGTGTATTGCTTCCTACCAATTAGGTAATTGAGGAATCAGGCATGGGCAGGGTTAGAGAGTCCGAGGGAGAGGAGAGTGGAGCCGAGGAGGGAGTGGTCTACCCTATCAAAGGCCTTGGAGAGATCCATGAAGATCGCGCCTGTGAGGTTGCCCTGGTCGGTAGCTGTTCTGATCTGCGAGGTGACTACAGCGAGGGCTGTGGCTGTACTGTGTCCCTTCCTAAACCCGTGCTGGGCCACAGAGAGGTTGTGTACCTGCAGGTACTCAAGTTTAACTGAGAGGCCACAACTTTCTCTAGGAGTTTGGAGGCGGCCGACAAAATGGCAATAGGCTGGTAGTTAGAGGGGTCTTTGGAGTTACCTTGTTTGAGAACAGGGGTAACTTTGGCTACTTTCCAGATATCCGGGATCACACCAGCTGTTAAAGAGGAGTTGAAGATATGTGTTATAGGCCAGGCAAGGAGTAGCAGAGGATGGAAAAGTGGGTGAAAAGCGCGGACAAGAGAGAGGATGGGATATGGGGGATCAACAAAAAGGGCAGTAAGGGGAAAGAATGAGGGATGGCGAAGACTGGTAGAATAGGAAGGGAGATGGGGTGAGGGCAAAAGTTGGCAGAATAGGAAGGGAGATCGAGTGAGGGCAAATGGTGGTAGAATAGGAAGGGAGATGGGGTAGGTTGGTAGAATAGGATCTGATATAAGAAGGGGGTGGGGTAAACACAGAAGAAGGAGGTGGAAGAAGGGGTAAGGATAAGAGCCATGACAACATCTGTGGGCAATATGTAGGAGGGTGCTTGGTGCTAACAGCTAGGAGTGTGCACTGCATCCTGGCAGGTTCTGATCCAGTTTCAGCACTCTACATTTGCAAATCTTGTTGCGGAGCCCAGCGTGCGTGTAGGAAAATACAGCACAGAAAAGTTCGGAGTAGGAAAATTAAACAGCTGGAAATTTGGTCCACACCACCACAGATCATCACTCCAGTGAAATCTGAGGTACAAGTCTAGATTTACTATTACAACAACACACTGCTATGGACCACCACTCCAGTCAAATGTGTGAGCAAATTTCCAACAATTTAATTTTCCTGTACCGAAATGTCCTGTTCCAAACTTTCCCGTGCCACATATGTTGTACCCATCCAAAAAGTAAAGCAATAAGAAATCACAAACTGCAAGCATGTCCCATCCCGAGGACTACCTCGTCAGATTCATTTAACTTCACAAAAAAAAAAAAAAAAACAACAGAGGTTAAACATCTAATTTCCAGTTGAGCAGAAATTTTTTGTAAGGAGCTAGGTCAATATTCATTATCAGCTATGGCGCTGGAGAGGAGAACTAAGCATGAATTGAAATTATTTTTAATTCCAGAACAATACACTTCTTAGAATTTGTTTGGAAGAAGCTATAGAGTACAACCACATGGGTTTTGTTTTCCCAGTTATTAAAGAAATTAGGGACCATATACTTCCTTTGGGTTTAGGTCATCTTTTCTATGAAATTTATCAAAAACCTTTTTAGGAAATAAGTGAAATAATTAAGACAAGAGTATGTGATACTGCGCTTCTGAAAGATAATATAAGAATAAGTAGTTTGAAAAATGTTAGGTGGTTCAAGATCATGAAGGTGAAGCACAATTTAGAGTCATACTTAATAAAACCAGTCCAAGCAGAAGTACATAGATTAGTTACAAGATTCCATATGGAACTTTACACAGCTAACTACATTTATCATAGTCAGAAGCGTAAAGATATCGCAACACAATATTGTGATTGCGGTACAAACAAAGAAGATGACTCAGAACATATAACATTATACTGTCCATGTTTTGATGGGAGAAGGAAATATTGGCTGGGTCCCTTGTTAATAAATTATAACTCATCCTCAGATAAAATTATAATGGAACTTTTTACAGCCAGGGATAAGATAACCTTAGACCGGTTGGTGAAGTTTTTACAAAGTATACATTTATAGAAACGGAATGTGAATTAGTAATACTGATATGTTAACTTTATAAATGGGACTTAAATAGGCAATTCTCTGGTTGCATTTTAAGTGTGAAAGGTTGAATTTTTTTTTTTTTTAATCACCACTATTTTTAACCTCCTTGCAGCCACAGCCCTGCTTACCTCCAGCCACCGCTCCTCCTCACCGCCGACCCTGAAGTTGTATGTGCCCAGTTGACATATGCAACTGTGCCGTCAAAAGGGGCTTCCCCATGCCCAAGCGCCCAGCCAGGATCCAATACCAGCACATGCCTCTATTCAGGCATTCGCTGGCCGGTGAAGCTGCGGCCATCAAGCTGCCATGGACTTGTGCTGCAATTTTTCCTCCTTGGTACCCCTGGAGTGCGAGCGTGCAATGACGTCAGGTGCAATCCGCCAACATCCGCCGTACTCCACCCCTTGCTGGCACTGCTCTGGTAGTGCCTCCGGTCATCACCAGGGGCCGCTACAGAGCAGTGGTTCCCTGGATCCCTCCCCAGAATGGGAGAGCAGTCCTCCGGATGCTCGATCCCATCCCTCCCCTTCCAACCCCTGGCACTCCGGGCTCACGTCCGAACCCGGGTCACCAGCATGGCGCGAGGTGTGGCATCCAGCACCTCAACTCTCAGCACCACCAGGCCAGCGAAAGGTTGAATTTTTTACAAAAAAAAAGCATACAGGCTGAAATGAAGGATTCATTTTAACTGGAAATATTTTATTTATTGAAACTTTGCTGTATAGGAATTTTAAATTTGTGGATGAAATGAATGTATTGTATTGTAATGACAGTTTGTCGAACAATAAAAACATTTTATACTTGTAATTTCCAGTTGGGTCCTGCTTCTTTCAAATTATACATCCAGAAGGGAATTAAGAGGAGGTCAAGTGACTTATCAAGGTCACACAGGAAGTCACTGGCTCTGTTAGGGATGGAACCTGGAATCTCCAATTTTTCAGTTTCATTATCTTAACCACCAGGCCACACTGCTTTCCTCCAGATGGATTTGTAAAAGGAATGTTCTGCATACAATGGTGCAGTGGAATGGAGACAGCGTGTCCAGGGTTCCTGAAAGTGCAGTCCAGACTCTGGGCATCAGAAATGTCAAACCATGATTTACTTTTCTATACTCGATTAACCACCATCTTTTTTTTAAAGGAGCAGAATACTTTGTACCCTTCACAAACACAGGGTGTAAGCTATTACTTTCCAAGCTCTGAAGAGTGCTTGAAGCTGTTCACATTCAGGACTGCTGCGGAAGATCGAATGAGTCTCACCTAAAGCTCTGGTACAGAGCCAATTATCTGCTGGTAAATGACTTGGTTTAACAACGAGTTACAAACAAAGGCCCTGTCCACACTACGCCTCTGTAACGTTACAGAGCGCCCAAACCGTTACCACAACGGTTTGCGTTTACACCTGTAACGTTACAGCAGCCGTGTACGTCGTTGTTGAAACCACATGAGTGGTTATGAAAGCGGTTCGCCTGCAACGCTACCGGGCATAGTGTGTATGCTGCGGCACTGGTCTCTCAGCGCAGCGTGAGCTGCATTATGGGATCGGCTGCCGTAATGGCTGCCCGGCCCCCATGTGGGCGCTGTGCCGGTCCCGTAACGGACACCGCCGCGGTGTGGACACACTGCACCGGTCCCTGGCCGTAATGGTTTACCTCCATTACCAGGCCCAAGCAGTGTAGTGTGGACAGGGCCAAAAAGAGTTGCTGCGGAGGTCTGATTGCTTCCGCTTCTGGAAGCTGATCAGCTGAGTAATAAAGCCTGGTTTCATGCAGCTGCAAGAAGCAGGCTAGGTATGCAGCTTGGGGCAGGTGATACTTCACACCCTGCCATACCACTATATCAACTTAAAGCAGCAGTACTTGTTAGTCTGCAAAAAACATCATCATATAAGGTTTTAGCATTAATATATTTCAGGCATAATTAGATTCATCGTCAGTACATTTTTATTTCAGCCAGATGTTTTTAAAACTGCTTTTATTGCCAATTCTATAATCAGTGACTCAATTTATTAAACATGGCCGCCACTAGCAATTTTTAAAAATCTTGTCCCTCAAGGACTCAATTTGACTTTATCTACTGGATTCATATTGTGGATGCCTTAGCACACATTTCCAATGATAAACAGCACAGCACCATGACAAAATGTTTATTTTATTCATAGCTGGTGTTGCCAGATAGCTGTTACTTTTAAAGACTTTAAAATCTCATATCTCAGTTCAGGGGTGAAAAGCAATGAAAAAAGAAAAATAGGTATAGTGATGATTTTGCCAGAAATAAAGTAATTCCTAAAAACTGTATGACAAAATTGTTTTCCACTAACAAATACTGCTGCTTTAAGAGGATTTGTGAAGTTCATATCACACCTCAACTACATGTAGCAACATACTGGGCTAGTTAAGAAAGATTGATGGACAGACATATACAAAGGACAGGGTAACTCAACATAATCTGATACAAACAGGTGCTTTGGGCCAAGCAGGAAAAGGGTTGTGATGCAGTCTACTGAAGCAACCCACGGTAGCAAACTCATCCAGCTAAATTAAGGGATAAAAAGGAAAATTACGTACCTACCGTAATTCTTGATCTTCTTGGACGAGTCTCCACCACTCATTCACACTAGTGGGATTGGCGCCGGAGGCACTAAGACCCTTCGGGAGCAAACTTTTGCTGGAGGGTGGGGCGCAGAGGCAGCGAGACCTGTTGCCATGACCACAGCAGCTCGAGCGTAATGACCATCTCGGATTTAACTCTCCAACCGCCTCCAGTACCTTTTACCAAGGAGTGCAGCAATTGAATCTAAAAAGGGTAAACCTAATATTAAAAACGGGACATAAGATAGTCCAGATGACCCGTGGTAAGAAGGGTCAAAGAAGTCCTCACGGCCTAAAGATTTGAGGAGTGAAGACCAATACAGCGTGAGCTCGGGATGGAGGGGTATATGAATGAGTGGTGGAGACTCGTCCAAGAAGATCCAAGAATTACGGTAGGTACGTAATTTTCCTATCTTCCTGGACATAAGTCTCCACCACTCATTCATACTCAGTGGAGAGTACCAAGTTGATAATCCCCCAAAAGGGCGGCAGGAAAGTTAGAGCTCACGCTGCTCTAAGATAGAAGCCCATTACGATAGTTCTGTCGAATGCGGAATGCCGCCTCATATGAACTATCCAGTGCATAGTGCTTAACAAAGTATGCACTGAGCTCAGGTAGCGGCGTTGCATATATCTGCAATTGGAACATTGCTGATTTCCTAGGATGTCATGTCTGCCTCTAGTAGAGTGAGCGCATACTCTACCTTCTAATTTAACTTGAGCCATGGAATAGCAATGACGAAGGCATGCCACTAACCATGAAGAGATACATCTAATAGCGACAGGTTGACCCAGCCGGGTGTCGCTGTAAAAGAAACGAACAGTTGCTGAGTCTTGTGAACATCCTTGGTTCTATCTAAATAGAACCGCAAGGCTCTTTAACATCCAAGGAATGAAGAGCTCGCTCCCTTCATTTTGGAAATTAGCTAAGTAGTTGAAGTACCAGAGGTTGGTTCAGATGGAATTCTGACACAACCTTGGGAAGAAATTTAGGATGAGTACGGAGAACTACCTTGTCCTTATGGAATACAGTATATGGAGGGTCCGTAGAATCAGTGCATGTATCTCAGAGACCCTCGGGTTGAGGTAATGGCCACCAGGAAGGCAGTCTTCCAGGTAGAAATTTTAGCTCACAGGTAGCTAAGGGTTCGAAAGGCTTTCAGTGAGCATGTCCAGCACCAGTTAATGTCCCAGGCTGCAACTGGACGCTAATAGGGGTCTGGTATGGAGAATCCCCTCATGAAATCTCTTCACCATAGGTAACTGAGCCAGAGTTAAGGAAGAAACCGGCTCATGGAACGCTGAGATGGCACTAAGGTGAACTTTAACTGTGGAGTATTGAAGACCTAAGTTTGATAGGTCCAAAAGATACTCAGAACCTTTGCCAGGAGGACAGGAAAAGGGATTCCAAGAGGATTTTGATTGACATAGAGAGAAAACGCTTCCATTTGGAAGCTACGATTGTGGTGGCTGGCTTCCGAGCAGCCAGAAGGATGTCTGAGACTCTACGAGACGTTGAACCGATTCACTTCTATCTCTTCAGGAGCCAAGCATGAAGGTGAAGTGATTTCAGGTTGGATGGACCAACGAACCCTGAGTCAGAAGACTGATTGTGCAGGAAGTGGTCTTGAGAGGCTGCCAACATACTGTTGAGTAGAGGAAACCATAGTTGCCGAGGCCAGGAAGGAGCAATGAGAATCATCTTGGTCCCTGAGACTCGAACTTGAGGAGTACTCTGGATTAGAGGAAGTGGTGGAAAGGGCGAAAGCGCTTTGTCCACCGCGTAGCCTGAACGCATCCTGACAGAAAATGCCAGTCCCTGGATTTCTGGAGCAGAAGAGAGTAGTTTTGCTGGAGTGGGGGATGCAAAGGTCCAGGTCTGAGTCCCCCACTCTTTGAACAGGGACCGAGCTACGGCTGGATCGAGAGACCACTGTGAGGGTCTGCCTCCGCTCTGCTGAGGTGATCTGCTAGGTCGCTTTGTATACCTGGCAGATAAACCGCTGAATCAGAGACTTGTGCCCAAGCACCACTCCCCACACCTCATTGCTTCCCTGCAAAGGGATAAGAATGAGCACCTTTTGCTTGTTGATGTAATACATCACTGCTTTGTTGTCCGCTTGAAGGAGAATGTTCTTGTGACAAAGGACATCCTTCAGAGCTCGGATTGCATAGAGGACCGCTCTCATCTCCAGGACATTTATGTGGAGATGAGTTTCAACTGAGTCCATACACCTTGAGTGTGGAGGAGAGACAGTGAGCCCCCATCCCATTAGCGATGCATCTGTGGTGATGGAGATCTGATGATCCGGGGAGCAGGGGAATCCTTCCAGGAGATTGCTCTTCTTGAGACCACCAGGTGAGACCTACAAGGGCTCGCCACCTTGATGGGATAAGACTGGGGTGAGAGGTCGGGACCACTGAGTGGAGAGCATCCACTGGGTGGTTCTCATGCGCAGTCGGGCCAGAGGGACAGTACACCGAGGACGCCTATGAGACCCAACATGCGCTGTATCTAGAGAGTTGTAAATCCCATTGGTTCTCCCTGATGTAACGGGCCACACGGTGATGTCGAGTCTTCTGTCCTCTGGAAGGAAAGCCTTCACTGAAGAGGTGCTCTAGAAGCGCCCCTAGAAAAGGAGCCTCTGGGAGGGTTGCAGTTGAGATTTTTTCAAATTCAGCAGAACTCCATGGACGTGAGAAGACTGGAAGTCGCTTGCACGGCTTCCAAAGTCCCTTGGCCGGAAGGGCTTGCTAGAAGCCAATCGGTCAGGTAGGGAAACACCGGAGTCCGACTTTCTCCTGAGATGCGCCGTGAGAACGCACAACACTTGTAAAACCGGGCGCCGAGGATACCCAAAGGGCAGGACTCTGAACTGATAATGCTGACCCAAAGCTACAAACCTGAGGAATTTGCGGTGGGTCGGTGGACGGGACATGCTGGTAAGCATCCTGCATATCCAGAGAGGCCAGCCAGTCGTGCTGATGTAGCAAGGGTAACAGGGTACCTAGGAAATCATCTTGAATTTCTCTCCTGGGGAGGAATTTACTTAACTTTCTGAGGTCTAGAATGAAGTGCATCCCCCAGATTTCTTTGAACCATGAAAAGTAATGGAGAACTCGTGTTTCGCAGGATGCGGGGCACCAGTTCTATTGCCCTGTTGTTCAGAAGGCCCGGATCTCGTGTGAGGAGATTCGATTGAGAGGCCGACAACCTGGGTTGTCGATGAGTGACACCGGGGTTCTAAGAAATTGAGAGAGTAATTACCATAATTATCCCAAGAACCCATTTGTCTGAGGTTATGGACTTCACTGTGTAGGAAGCACATCAGACGACCTCCCACTGGAGGAGAAAGTTCCACCTCGGCAGAGTGGATGGAACTTGGGCCAACGACTATAAGGTAGCGCTTGGAGCTTTAGGTCCCTCGGCGCTTTATGCTGCGCCTTCTTTTTGAGGCTCGGCAGGTTGGCTTTGTGGAAGCTTCCCTGCCTCTGCCTCGAAAGGACTGACGATCGTGAAACTGACTGCCTGTTCACATGCCCCGAGGGGGCAGGCGGAGGTCTGCCAACTTAATGGCCGATCTAGTCTTCTGAGTGGCCTCTAAGGGTTGCTCCACCTGAGGGCCAAAGAAAAGGAGCTATCAAAGGCAGCGCCTATCACCTGCTGCTGAGCATCATTCGTGAAGCCAGAAGTACGAGCCAGGAATGGCGTCGTAGTACAAATCACGGCTGCTGAGCTTGCAGAAGCAGTGTCAGAAAGCACTATGGCGTTTTGACTGTTGGTTATTGGACTCAATACCTCTAATAACGGTCAGAAGAGCTCTGACTTGGAATCCGAATCTGGAAGAGCTTCAACCATTCTTTTTCAGTAGAGTTGTGATATATACTCATACTGAGAAAAATAGCCTTATATAACTGGCAACACGATACATTAGAGTGAGGCAAAGACTCTCTTACCTAATGTATCAATCTTGACGAGACTTTGTTAATAGGTCGAGCTGTAGTAGTTTGAGGAAGAAATCTACCTTGTTATTCTTTTGCTAGGACTACATATTAGGATCCTGCAAGTGCTTGATGCTAAATGGACTATCCTTGGGAGCTGGGAATACTTCTTATCAATGGATTTAGCCACTGAGGGAATAAGAGCAGGAGGTTATTCATATACCATTTGAGACAGCGTCGGGCGCTAGAAGGCTGAATCGGAGGAGTCAAACTGTAGGGATCTCCGAAGCATGAAGATACTGGAGTCTTAATATCTTCCAGGATCGATGTCTGTAGTCTGGAGAGAAAGTGGATTCCAGGTTCTTCAACAGAGACTTAAAGGACAGGGTCCCCATCACAGGCTCTGTAGTAAAGAAAGATCCTGTTTCTCCACTATCACCCAAACCGGAAGGTCTGGGTCAGGCTCAACATCATCTCCTGATGGTCCAGAAAGCGACTGTTTGGACAGGTGAAAGGAGCAGCATTAGGGAGAGGAGGAAATGGTGAAAACAAGCAGAGTCCCTGGTATTGCCGGCGCCGAGACGGCAAAATGGGCTGAAGACGGCACCGAGGAGGCGACGGCGCCAAGAGGCATCGCCGTTCTCAGAACGCCGGCGGGCGCCGTCATTTACGACGCTGCGACGGCGCGGGTTAACGCGCCACGGACGACGCCGCTGAATCGGCGCCGCTGGACGACGCCACAACGGCGCCGGACGACGACGCCAACGGGCGCCGCCCGGACCAACGTGGCATCGGGCGCGCCTGGCGAGAAAACGCGGGCAAGCCACCAACGGGCGCCGAGACTACGCTGGCGCCGCCAACGGCGCTGGCAAGCTCCGCGGCTCAAAATTGCTACTACACGGCCACAGACCTTGCAGAAGGCGCTGAAAAGCCCCGGAACTTGGAAAAACAAGAGAAGGAAAAATACCAGGAGATAAGTGCATCGCGTGGAGGCCCTGCGCCTACCGAGCCATGTGAGGGGGAAACACTGGCACGGAGTCGCTTAGCACCAAGAAGCGCCACGTGACTAGGAAGGTCAACCGCCCCTACCTGATCGCCGGAGGGAGCCGAGGGCTCCGAGGTAACCAGAGCCAGGCAGAAGAACCAACCTCCGAGCTCATCGCTCCATAGGCTGCCCACTGATGAAACTGCTCATCTGGGAGCCCTACCTATAGGCGGGGAGGGCTCCGATGTCGGGGCAGCGATTGTGAAGCTGGCGACTCCGAAGAAGGAGACCGGCAACCTAGCGATAACCCGACGTCGTCGGCGCAAGATATACCAGAGGCGACTCGAGTGATGCCTTCTTTTTGACCTGGGTCAAGAAGAGTTTCGAGGTCGAACGGCGCCGGTAGCATCGCTATTTTTATGCCGGGCGGGGGACCGCCCATCCCCGGCATCGGACGACCGCAGTCGGAACCCGCTGAGGAGAGGGGGCTGACGGACCCAGCCCGCTGACTGAGTCAGCTTTCATACGAAGTCCTCCTCACGTCACCCGACCTGCTCATGGTCGACTCCGTCCATGGCGGGGCTTCTTCAAGTAAGTTAAATTTAAATATTAGAAAAATTTTGACAAAATAGAATAAAACGTTGCGATACTACTATCGTGATAATGTTACAAAAAACAAACTGAAAACTATAAGCTGGTTTGAAGTTTGACTCGATTTGAAGCTGACGACGTCGTCACTGAAGCGCACTTTCGGCGAGTAGGAAAAAAGAACTGAGGCGGTTGGAGAGTTGCATCGCGAGATGGTCACGCTCGGCCGATGCTGCGCTGCGGCGCCAGTGTCTCGCGCCGTCTGCCTCTCACACCTCCAGCAAAAAAAGTTTGTTCCCGATGGGTCTTAGTGCCTCCGGCGCCAATCCCACTAGTGTGAATGAGTGGTGGAGACTTATGTCCAGGAAGATCAGAACAATACACCCTTACAGCTTTGTACTGTAGACAAAAAAAAACTTTCAACAACTGCAGAAACAATTAAGCTGCAGTGGCTTCTGGGCTCTTAGTCCAAATAACAGAGAAAACTATGAGGATAATGCCAGTGAAATTTAAAGGTTACAAAGCTGACTGTATACTTGGTAATCTGCCTAGACTGTACATAATTGTACTTCACGTGTTATTACGGTCTTTTTTCCAGCTCTTATTACAAGTGCAGATGGACTGCTGTGAGGAATCCCTGGTCACTCCACTTTATTCCCTGCTATAAACAGGGTCACCCCACTATATATCCGCTATAAATAGGTCACCCCTATAGTTCCATTCTATTATTGGTCACCCCACTATATCCCCTGGTATAATATGTCACCCCACTATAACCCAATTCTATTATCGGTCACCCCACTGTATCCCCTGCTATAATAAATCACCCCCACATGACCCCCTATTACTGGTCACCCCACTACATTCCCTTCCTTCATACTACTGGTCACCCACTATATCTCCTTCTATTACTGGTCACCCCATAACATACCCTGCTATAGTCAGTCAACCTTCTATATACCCTACTATAATTAGTCACCCCACTTTATCCCCTGCTATAATCGGTCACTCCACTATATCCCCCCTTCTATTATTGGTCACCTCACAATATACCCTGCTATAATCAGTCACTCCACTATATCCCCTTCTATTACCAATCACCCACTATATCCCCTGCGGTTACTGGTTACCCCACTATATTCCTTGCTATTATGGATCACCCTACTATATTCTCCACTATTATCAGTCACCCCCATTATATCCCCCGCTATTACCTGTTACTGTCCCCACTATATCTCCTGCAATTATCAGTCATCCAAGTTTTTACTGGGTCACCTCATTCCTTCCCCCTTCTATTGTTGGTTACCCCACTATATCCCCTGCTATTACTGGTTACCGCACTACATCCTATGCTATAATCGGTCACCTCACTATATTCTCTGCTATTACTAATCACCCCACTATGCCTCTTCTATTATTGTCACCCCACTACCGATCCCCCTCCTGACTCTGGCTGAACGAAATTTTGCTTCATAGCTTAATAATTCTTACTTTCAACTTAATAGTGTGCAGTAACTCGGAGTGCAAAATGCTGACATCACCATCTCTTGGACACCTACTCTGCAAGTTTGAGCTACCAGGTTTGCCACTGGTTAGCATCTCACATTAACACATAAGTGTGCTCTCAGTCTTGAGTTTCGAGATGGTGGGGAGGGCTGGATCATTCACAAAATGTTCCTCTAATGGAAAGCACTACAAGTCAATGTGATGGAGAGGAAAATCACCAGTGGTGGAAACTCCTCGGAAACGAAGGCCATGCTGTCTGCCCTCTTTCTCCCAGGCACCCTTATTCACTGGAATACTCCTCATGACCTTCCCTACCCTAGGTCAGTTACAGTATCCATAAAGAACTGATCCAACTCGAGTTGAAAAGATTCAACTCTCCTGACTAGCACAGCTTCCTCTGTGACCTTATTCCATAGGTACACCACTCTCTGGGTGAGAAAAAAGATTCCTTACAATTAAAGGGGAGCAATCTCAATCAAGGGTCCCATATTTAAGTGTGGGGCTGGTCCCAATGTGTAACTTTGTGTACAAAAACATTTCGGTTTACTTGCTGTTTACTGTAGTACAGTAGATTGTGTCAGACTAATTTTGCTTAGTTCTAGGCTGACATCTTCTGTTCCTACAAATCCCGGCATCCCCTGCAGCTGGCATCAGAGCAGTAGGCAGCAGTGAGAGATTCAATAGCCTGCAGTGAATTAGAGCTTATGATCATTTGTGTGCTGGTCCCACTGTCCTCCCTGGGCTAAGTACAGTCAAAGATGACTGTAATTATCTCCTGGAGAAAAGCAGACATGGAAAACATCTGATCAGAGATTATAGGAGCTCTTAGATGCACTGCAGGCTACTGACTTTCCCACTGTTGCCTACGGCTCTGATGTCAGCTGCAGGAGATTCTGGGATCTGTAGAAACAGATGATGTCAGCCTAGAACTAAACAAAATTATTCTGATACAATCTACTATACTACAGAAAACAGTAAGTAAACCAAAATGTTTTTGCACATTGGGAACTGCTCCATACTTGAGCATGGGGCCCTTGGTGGTGACTGTTCCCCTTGAATGAATAATACATGATAAGGCATGGTATATCATGGGATATTACCACACCTAGGGTGCACTGTGAGCCACGAGGCTGCAGACCAAGTGACTCAAGCACATGAGAAGTGGCAATATCCCATGTTAAAAAATGGGCAGGGAAAATGCTGCTTCCTGATTGGCAGAGAAGGTTTCAAAGCAGTGCATTTCAGCAAAATAGTAACTGCACTGCTAAACTTCCCGGTCTCTTAATTTTTTATTTTTTTTTAACAACAGATCCATTTTATGAGCACAAAAAGACACTTCAGGGTGTGGGTTACTATTCTTGAACTGCAATTCCAGGTGGTTGAAGCACTCGGTGCAAGCACCTCATGCCTCAAAGCACACCTTGGCATGCAGTTCAGGAACAGTAACCCACACGCACTGTTGTGTCTTACTGCTTCCAAATACCATACCCTGGAGTGTATTTTTACTATTATCGAAGGTTTTTTTGTGCACATACATTTTTTAAATATTTATATATTTTACAGTGTAGGTGTAAATTCAGAAAAATAGTTCCTTACTTTGTTATATGGCTGGTAGGTCGCACTGCTATAACAGGTTCTACAAGAGAGGAAAGCAGGAGGCAAAATGGTATGGTGGTAGGAGGAGGACAGATGGCTCTAAGTTTGCTGGGATGGTAGTCAACCAGTCTGTCTTTGTTGTGTGGTGGGAGCCTATACCCTCTGAATGTAGAAGGTAATGGATGTTGGAAACTGGAAACCTGGGAGAGCTGTGCAGCAGTGGTTGTACTGGCCAAATTGGGATCTATTTTAAAACACAATGATAATGACTAAATGCCAGGGCAGTCATATGTGCGGAAAAAGGAGGGCAAAGTACTATGAAGGCAAGTGAAAAGGTTGCTGGCTTCCACTTCTTTTTTGTTGCTGCTGTAGGTGTGTGCAAGGATGCACCCAAAGCTGTCAGCCTATCAAGCTTGAGTAATTGTTTTAGCCACTGGATAATAACCCTTTTATCCTGCCCCCTTCAAACACAGGACGTTTTATTTCTTTATTTATTAAGCATCAGTTTACAACCTTTGAGCCAGAGGCTCGTTTACAAAGGTACCTCGTCACAGAGAAGACAATACAGTGATAACATCTTAGTACAGAGAAACAGTGTACAGTTTTTTTTTTTTTTGGAGGACACAGGAGGACAAATGAGATCAACAGTTTACCACATACAGGGTTGGTGAAGTTAACATTGTTCAGGGAAATAACTAGAACATCAGAAAAACATAGGATATCAATACAGTGTGTTTTAGTGGAGTCATGTCTTCTAGTTCTAAGGCCCTGAGCAAGCTGAAAGTGTTCCCAACCACTTTAGTTTTTTCTTCTTTACTTACTGCTTCTGCCCCCTTCCTGCCACTGGCCCGCATCTCTCCCTGGAGCACCCTCTGCACCCCTCTACTTGTGGCTGCTTTCTTCCATGTAGCCTTGGATCCCCCTTCCCCGCCTGGGCAGCGAAAGGTGGGAGGGATTTACCCCCAAGCTTCAGGAAGTGCCATGGTGGGGATGCAGAGACCTTCATTATGGTTGCTGGGACCATTTTGTCTAGTCCTCCCTCTCCCTTGGGATGTCGAGTGCAATGACGTCGGGGAGCATGCACACAAAGTAAGTCCATGTGTCCTCAGCTGCAATGCCCCTGGCATCCCTTAGCTCTCTGACCAGACTACCATCTATAGTAATCCAGGTGGCTATACTGCAGCACAGATCTGAACCATCCCTCCTTGGAGAGCATCCACTGGGACACTTGATCCCCCTCCGACTGACCCCTGACAATCCAGGCTTGTTCCTGAACCTGGGTTGCTGGTATTGTGAGCCGCAGCCCTATCTGCACTGAAGGGCAGTCTCAAACCTTTTAAAATGTCTATTAAAGTACTGAGAAGCATCAAATTGCTGTAAGGACCCCACTAGACATGAGATGTGGCATCTCACCTAGGCCATCCTGCATAAATGAACTGCTTGTAAAGCACTTGGGGATGCAATGTAAGAACAGTACTATACAAATGTAAATTCTGTACTATTCTTCAGTTCAGACACTACCAGAAGTTAATCCAAGTACGAACAGTACTGAGATATGCCGAAGTTCAAATAGCTAGAAGTTAACTACATGTAAAACAAGAGCTGGCTACAGCCAAGAAAAATGGACCTTTCAGTGAAGCAATAGTGTCTGTTGTTGTGTGGTATGTGTCTGTCCTGGAAACCTGTCCTACCTTTGCCCAAAACTTTTTTCCTCCTACTAAGATCCACAGAAATAAGACAGACATAAGAAAGTCAGGGGACAGGCTGCAGCATTTTGCACTAGCGCAAGGATCAATTCTAGGCAGTGGGCAGGCTCGTGTAGGGCTCACTACAGTACTTAAGGCATTAAGTGACAAAAGCCTGCAACCAGTGTTATATTCATGAAAATGGTGCAGCCTGACTACAGTAAACAACAACCCCCAACTAAGACCATGCTTGGGATTTAAGGATTGGACTTTCATCAAGGGATACTGTACTCCCATGTGTAAGCTTTTATTTATTTATATACTGTACTTTTCTCCCCAGCGCTTGCAACCGGCCCTTATCGATCTTCTGCTCTGCCCAACCCCGTCACCCACCATCTCTGGGACTTGTCTTCGTTCCCTTGTTTCCCATGGACAATCCACCATGGAAAGGGCTGCTGGGAGGGTCACCCCTATACCATCAGCTGAGTTGAGAGCCTGTCCAAGAATGAGAGCCCAGATGGAGGTGCAGGACCTGCTGCGGATGATGGAGAGCATACTGCACTGTCCGGGGGGGAGGGGGGTCACTTTTTCTGTACTCCAACCTGTGAACATCATGGAGACACCTGTCTTGACGTACATGCACACACACACAAAGCATGCAGTATGTCAGAACTACAGCCTTCCCCACCCTCAACTGGTGGTTCCAGCTTGTACCACCACCTAAAGGCACCCAGATGGCAGTCACACAGCAGAGACCAGGAGCCCTCTCTCCCCCTTAGAATGCAGGCATCTGCTGGGACGCTCACCATTCTCCTTTGGCTGGCCCCCCAAAAACACAGGCTCCTTCCCAAATTCAGGCCGCCAGAGTCATGAGCAGTAAGACTACCACTGCACCAACAAGCTGACTACAATACCCTTTCTAACACAACCTAAATCCCATACCAAACAGCTTTCATTTCTTTAACTCACTGGGCGCATATAACCAGACACAGAACACTTATTCTGGTTGTAGTGAACAGAAACAGGTAAACTAAAATAAGAACAACAATATGTAGGACGCATAAACAGTACAAGATGACAGATATTTTCCGATCTGTGTGATCTCAGTAAACACATACAATCTATTATCTACAACCTCCAACCCAGCATGAAGCATCATGGGTATGCAAATTAACAGGGTAAGTCAATTAGAAAATGTCTCAACTGGTACTACTTTCTGCTGATCATGTCACTGTGCAAACTGCACTATACAGCTGGGGCATGGCACACTAAAACATAACATTACCAAAAATGCACAATATTTTCTCCTACTAAAACCCATAAGAATATGGTGCAAAATGCCAATGTGAGGAGACCAGCTGCAGCATTCTGCCCTAACCGCAGCCGTGTAATCTAGCTGACTGCACTACGCTACTTCATAAGATTTCTAACAGGTCAAATAACATTAGCTTTCAGTGACCTGCACTTTGTCTAGATATCCATAGAACAGCAGTGTGATGAGAAATGTTTATCCAAGGCTCCTTTAAACTGATTTATTGTATTACTTGATATTACGGATGCCGGTAGGGAGTTCCATCGAGTCACCACCCTCTGAGAACACCATATCCCGCTTTTATTTTTCCTGTAGTGGTATCCCCTATTTGAGGCAACACATGGCTGCATGACTGTTTTTACATCTTTGGTTTCAAGAAGGATGAAGTCTGGCAATAGTAAAAACAGCAACCCTTAACTACAGCCAACACCTGGGATTTTAGGATCAGACTTACATACAAATCCTTTTTTCACATGCTGAATCCCATGAAGAATGAGCAGCTAACGTTGATTCAACTCAATGAAGGCACAGAAGCAGATATAGTTGAACTCTTTATTGTTGTAGTGAGTGAAATGAGGTGAAGTAATGTAAATGTTGATAAGAAAGAACAAGTGCTCATCGCAGGTCCAACGTGTGCAGTTTGTGCTTGGCCTCCGAGGTGTGGTTGGTGAAATACGCTGGGAGATAAATCACCTGATTAAGGTGAAAATCCATCACAACCTTTGGGAGTAACTTTGGTCTGCGGGCAAAAGGACAACCTTGTTCTTGTGGAAGACCAGATAAGGAGACTCCACCGAAAGCGCCTGAAGCTCACTGATCCTTCTGGCTGTTGTGATAGCCATCAGGACGGCGGTCTTCCACAACATGTGTGACATCTCACACCTGTACATCGGTTCAAATGGTTTGCACATGAGCTTTGCCAAAAACCAGCAACAGGTCTCAAGGTGATGGTGGTGGTTCACGCACCGAAGGGGAAATGTGGTCATGACCTTTAAGAAAGTGACAGACCACCTTCTCCTGTGCCACTTGACTGCTAACCGGCCCGCACCCGGTGGGGAGAGATGGCTGCCAGGTGCGCTTTAAGGGTCGTTGACCTAAAGCCTGACAGAGAAAGGGACCAGAGGTACTCAAGGATGCTAGCCACTGGACAGGACAAAGGGTCCAGCCCCTTGCCCTGACATCAAATGGAGAACCTCTTCCATTTGAAGGTGTAGCATTTCCTGGTCAACTCCTTCCAAGAAGCCTCCACAATGTTGAGGACATTTTCGGAGAGACCCAAAGCCTTGAACTATAGCCGCTCAAGAACCAGGCTGTCAGGTGCAGGGATTGAAGGTCTGGGTGGAGTACCTTCCCCTGATGGACTGAGAGCAGGTCCAGGCAAAGAGGAAGACACCTTGGGAGCCTGCTGCTAAGGCTGAGGAGATAACAGAAATGGTGAGACCAGTCCAGAGCCACCAGGATTATCTGTGCCTTGTCCCTCCGTGCCTTGAGCAGCACCTTGTGGATCAAGGGGAGTGGAGGGAAGGCACAGATGAGGCCTGGGGTCCAGGGCCTCGAGAAGACATCCCCCTGCAACATTTCCTGCTGAGGGGGTTGAGCACAATGCAGCCTCAACTTTGCATTCTCTCTGGAGGCAAACAGGTCCACCAGAGGGGTGCCCCATTGGGAGAACAGACTGCGCACTACCTCAGGATGGAGAGACCAGTCTTGAGATGCCTTGCCCACCTGGCTGAGAGTGTCTGCCAGCTGGCTGGAGATGATGGCCACATGGATGGCCAGGAGGGTCCAGATGCGGAGAGCTTCACTGCACAGCAGAAGGGAGTGCATGCCGCCATGCTTGCTGAGGTAGTACATGGTTGTGGTGTTGTCCATCTGGACCTGAACCACCTGACCCCTGAGATGCGGAGCAAAGGCGATCAGTGCCAGCTGAACCGCCCTGAGTTCCAGCAGGTTGATGTGACATCGAGACTCCTCAGGGGTCCAGAGCCCGTGAACTCTGTGTTCTCCCAGGTGGGCTCCCCAGCCCATGAGAGAGGCATCGGTCGTCAGGACGAAGAAGATGACTGATGGCGTTGCCTCTTTTTAGAGCGTTTATGGCTCTTCCTTGGCCTTTCGGTCGAGGGGGTCCGAGACCTCGATTGAGATCGGACAGGCCGATTCAGTCGCACGGGCGACACCAGCGGGACTGGTGATTTCCCGGGGTCAGGGACCACTTCCTTGATGGGAGTCCCAACAGGCTGGTTCACCTCATTGGGGAAATCCAGAATAGGAGATCGATTGAGGGAATCGTCGACCAGAGTCGACGATAAAGAATTGATCGGGTCAATGATGATTTCTACATCATCGATCAACAGTTCGGTCGACTGGCCAATCAGCAAAGCTAAGAAGCCAGCAGCCGAAGAAGCAATCTCGACCAAAGTCGAGACTGCCGGTTCCTGGGACTGAGATTTCTCCCGCTCCCAAGGGTGTCTCCGTTGAGATGAAGACGATCCCAGATCCTTCTCCCTTTTACGGGATCGAGAGGAGTGTGTGCCCGCAAGACCCTCTCCCTTGGTTGGGAGAGACTGGCACAACTCTCGGAAGGAATCCGAGAAGGTGGAGCCCAGGTTAAGCAGAACGAATAAGCTCCGAGAAGTTTCTGCAGCCAGAGACACTTCCTCTTCGAATGCTTGCATTCATTCAAATTGCTCAGCGGATCCCGTAGCCGTAGAAACCGCCCACCAAGCCTCCTTGGATTTCACGGGAGGGTTCCGTTTCTCCAGCCTCCCCAACTTCAGATGTGCGAGACAGCTGTTGAGGATGTCAGGATGGAAAGTGAGACACAAATCGCATTTCAAGGTGTCATGGTTGACACCGAGACAATATACGCACGAGGTGTGGGGACTGGTGTGCGACATCTTCTGGCCGGAAGGGCCCCGAAGAAATCCATGGGAAGACTTGTCCTCCATAATTGAAGATGCAAATTTGCGATTGCTAATGTGAATAAGATGGATTTTTGGAATAAACAAAGGTTTTAGAACCAGGGCCTACAAAATGCGTGAGCACGAGGAAGGCAACCTGAATCTTCCAGCGAAAAGGAAGATCTGGCATCATGGGACGGAGCTGAGGTATATATCATCCGAGTGGGTGGCAGGAGCCAGCTTGAAGACTTCCAGCAGATTTAATGTGGAAGGGGACATGCCAAAGAGTGTGGATGAACAACATATCTACAATCCTAGAAGAACAGGTTACTCACCTGTAACAGTAGTTCTAAGAGTGGTATATGCTGTTCATCCACACTTCTTGGCATGTCCCTTCCCCCTTTAAATCTTGCCGGAAGTCTTCTAGCTGGCTCCACCCACCCACCCGGGTAGTATAAACCTTGGCTCCGCCCCATGCACCAGATCTTAGCAAGCTGGAAGCCAGGTTGTGCGCCTAAAGCAGGGGAGGTCGGGTGGGTGTGTGTGGATGAACAACATATACCACTCCTAGAGCTACTGTTACAGGTGAGTAACCTGTTCTTCTAGGAGCATGGATATGTTGTTCATCCACACTTCTTGGCAGACTCCAAGCAGTTCTCTGGGAGGAACGAGGTAAGGCGCACACCCCCTACTTGGGAAATAAAGATTGGAGAACCGAGGCCCCAAAAACAGCATCCCGGCGTGACTCCAGGTCGATGTGGTAGTGGGTAATGAAGGTGCTTGCCGACTTCCAGGCAGCAGCCCGACAGATTTCCTGGATAGGGATGTCCCTGGAAGCAGCCACTGATGCAGCAGTATGGCGGGTAGAATGAGCTATTATCCCTGTGAGAGGCTCCTTGCCCGCCAATTCATAGCACAGACCTATGCATGATGTGATCCATCTTACAATGGTCCGTTTGGCTGCAGGTCTGCCAGAAGCGGATTCAGCGTAGGTGACAAACAGCTGGCGAACCTCTCCATGAATTTCCACTGTTCTCTCCTTATAATAGGAGACAGCACATCTCAAGTCCAAAGTATGGAGCCTGTACTTGGAGTCCGAGAAGTATACTGGTAGAGTCAATACCTGGTTAAGGTGAAACTCTGATACCAGCTTCTGAAGGAATTTCGGGTTGGGGGCGCAGGACAACTTTGTCCCTGTGAAAAAACAGATAAGGGGAGTCCACCGACAGTGCCTGGTGCTCCCCTGTCCTTCTGACTGATGTGATAGCCACAAGGAAGGCTGTCTTCCACGACAAGTGTGAGAGTGCACACTTGTGCATAGGTTCGAATGGGTTGCCCATGAGCTTTGCCCAAGTCAGCAACAGAGCCCATGGAGGTGAAGGTTCCTGCACCAGAGGGGATATGTGATCCAGGCCTTTGAAGAAGCACCTGACTACTGTCTCCTGCGCCAATGTCAGCTGACCGGCCCATGCCCGGTAAGCAGAAATGGCTGCCAGGTGCACCCTAAGGGTCGATGACCACAGACCCCCTTTGGAGAGAGACCAAAGGTAGCCGAGAATATTAGCCACAGAGCAGGATAAGGGGTCCAGACTCTTATCCTGACACCAAATGGAAAATCTCTTCCATTTGAAGGCATAACATTTCCTGGTCGATTCCTTATGAGATGCCTCCACCACGGTGTAGACATCCTCGGAAAGACCCAGAGCCTGGAACTCTAGCTGCTCAGGTACCAGGCTGTAAGGTGCAGGGATTGAGGGTCTGGATGACATACCTTCCCCTGGTTCAGTGATATCAGGTCCAGGCGTGTACAAAGCTGCTCCGGGGGCCTGCAGCTGAGGCTGAGGAGATCTGGGTACCAGAACTGATGTGGCCAATCTGGGGCTACCAGGATCACCTTCGCCTTGTCCCTCCTCACCTTGAGTAGCGCCT
Organism: Neoceratodus forsteri; assembly: GCA_016271365.2. Lineage (NCBI taxonomy): Eukaryota > Metazoa > Chordata > Ceratodontiformes > Ceratodontidae > Neoceratodus > Neoceratodus forsteri. The sequence continues at coordinate 296,805,720 of JADMNL010000027.1, read as the reverse complement.
TGTGGATCAAGGGAAATGGAAAGAAGGCGTAGTGGAGGCCTGGGATCCACGGCCTCAAGAAGGCATCCCCCTGCAGCGAGCCCTGCTGAGGGGGACAGGCAAGATACAGACTCAGCTTGTTGCTTTCCCTGGAGGCAAACAGGTCCACTATCAGTTTGCCCTAATGGGAGAACAGGCTGTAATCTACCTCTGGATGGAGAGACCACTCATGGGATATCTGGCCTATGCAGCTGAGAGCATCCGCAAGCTGGTTCGAGACTCCTGCCACATGGATGGCTAGGAGATCCACCTCCAGCCGGCATACGAGGGTCCAGATGCGGAGTGTCTCCTTGCACAGCAAACAGGAGTGCATGCCGCCCTGTTTGTTGAGGTAGTACATGGCCATGGTATTGTCCATCTGGACCCCGAAGCTGAGGAGCGAAAGCTGACAGCGCCAGTCTGACTGCTCTGAGCTCCAACAGGTTGATGTGGCATCGGGACTCCTCGGGGGTCCAGAACTCATGGGCCCTGTTGTCTCCCATGTGGGCTCCCCAGCCCACGAGAGAGGCATCGGTCATAAGGATGACCGCTGGCGTGGGGTGGACAAATGGGATCCCTTCCTGCAACCATTCTGGGGCGGTCCACCATTGGAGAGTGTCCCACATCTTCTGGGTTACAGTGATCAGTGGGTCGACATGACTATGGCACTGAGTCCACTGGGCGGCAAGCTCCCATTGGAGGGGGTGCATGTGCCACCTGGCCCAATGGACCACTGAGGTGCATGCCACCATGTAACCCAGAAGGTGCAGAAAGTCCTGGGCAGGACGCAAGTGCCCAACAAGAAATGATCGGGCAAAGGAGGAGGAGGAGAGAACCTCCTCCCTGTCCGCCGGGAGCCGAGCTCTGGCTTGACAAGAGTCGAGCTCTGCCCCGATGAAGCCCATCACCTGAGCAGGCATGAGTTCTGACTTGGCCTCATTGATCAGGAGGCTGAGATGGGAGCAGGTTTGGAGAGCCAGATCCCTGGACCTCTCCACCTCCTGATGGGAGGATCCTGCCAAGAGCCAATCGTTGAGATAAGGGTAGATTCGTACTCCTTGATGCCGAAGATGGTTCTGCCACCACTGCAATGCACTTGGTGAAGACCCACAGGGCTGATGAGAGGCCAAATGGCATAGCTCGGAACTCGTACAGGGTCCCTTCGACCCTGAAGCAGAGGAAACGCTGATAGGACAGACGGACTGGGACGTGAAAGAATGCGTCCTGTAGATCCAGTGAACAGAACCACATGTTTCGCTCCAGGGATGGTATGATCTGGTTCAGAGTTACAATCCAGAAGGTGCGAGACCTGAGATATTGATTCAGGTCATGGAGATCTAGGTGGGGCACCAACCCCCTCATCCGCTTGGGCACCAGGAAGTACCTGGACACGAAACATGGGTCTGTAGGAGAATTCAGCACTGGAGCTACTGCCTCCTTGCAGAGGAGCTGAGCTATGTCGTCTCGGAGAGCCGACTGAGTGCAAGCTGAAATTCTTTCCTTACAAGGGGCGCGGGCCCAGCTGGGAGGGTACTGCTCGAACTCTAGAGGCAGTCCCTGACTGACCACTTTGAGAACCCACCTGTCTGAAGTGATATCGGACCAGGCGGAATGAAAGTGGTGGAGCCGGCCCTCCACGGGAGGACACAGAGCTGGCGTGACAGGCGTAGGGGTGGCAACCCCCAACCTGTCACTGAGTAGGCTTAGAGGAGGAGGCAGCTACTGGACCTGTGTCTCGGCCTCCTTTACGAGGCTGTTGAGGACCCTGCTTGGGCCATGGGTGCCAAGCTTGAGCCTGCTGCTGCTGGCCTCCTTTATAGGAGGGCTGCCTGACCATAGGGGAAGAATGTTGAAATGGCTTCTTTCTTTTCTGCTGGTTCTTGCCCGAAGAACCTTTTGCAGAAGTAGCATCCAAGGTGGCATTGGACTGCTCGATACGCTGAAGGTGACCAGCCACTCCTGGACCGAACAAGTCAGTGCCAAGGAAGAGCACGTCAGCTAACTTGTGCTGGGTATCTGCTGGGAAAAAGGATAGCCTCAGCCAGGCCCTGCAGCGACTGGCCACTGCAGCTGCTAAGGAGTGGGCACAGGAATCCCTCCAATGTCTAGGGCAGTGTGGAGTTGCTGTTTTGCAACAGCACGGCCCTGATCACGGACTTGCTTGACCGTGGTCTGCATGTCCGCTGGGAGATGAGGGAGGACTTCATCTAATGACCTGAGAAGGGCATGACAGAAGTGTGCCATAATGACAGCCGAGCTGGTCTGACAAAGGCCTAAGGAAGAGGCCACGTAGACCTTGCGGGCAGCGTGGTCCATATTTTTGGACTCCTTGTCCGGAGGTCGGTCTGTGTCGGCCGAGCTACCAGTACGTCTAAACACAGAAGCAGTCACCAGGCTCTCGGCCAAAGGGTGTTCTGTGAATCCCGGCAGGGACCCCATGGGCACCACATACTTGCAGGCCATGCGGGCAGACAGTTCTGGGCAGGAAGCTGGGCGCAGCCAGAGCTCGAGAGCCGGGCCAGTGGTGGCTTCAGCCACTGGAAAGGCCTCCATTGGGGTATCCCCCCCTTTTTAGGATGTCCGTAAGGAAGTACTCCACCTTTTTCTGGATAGACTCCATGGGCATTCTGGTAGATTCGGAGATCAGGCGCGAGAATGCCCTGAAAGGAGGAAGGACCCTCCTCTAAACTGCCACAGAGGACTCATCATCCCCAGGATGGGAGTGCAGTCCTGTGACGTCTGAGTCAGAGGAGTCGTGGTACAACGGTCAGCCGCCTAGGTCCCCTTTGATCTGCCGGGGGCGATCAGGGGTAACCATAATGGACAAATGTCGGCAAAGCCCAGTGTCTGTACAATCCTCTTTTGAGAGAGCCCTTCCCTGAGGCTGCTTAGGTGGTGGTTCCATCGGAATCGGTGGAGAGACCAAGATGGGCCGAGCCGGGATACAGGCCAGCCCTGCAGGCGGAGGAACCGAAGGCTTCGGTTCCGGAGGGGTCGGCGTCGGCCCAGGAGGCGGCAGTCAAGTGATGGCCGGGGTAGATGGCAGAGCCGGCTTCTGCCCGGTCAAAATCAGCTGTTGCCACATAAGATCCTCATAACGTCGATGGAGTTTCCGTTGAAGCCTCTCCTCGTCCGAGGAGGATGAGGATGAGGATCTGTGGCGCTGCCTTTTTTTAGAGTGCTTATGACTCTTTTTCAGCTTTCGGCCGAAGGGGTTCTGGACCTCGACTGAGATCGAGGAAGTCAACCCGATCGATCGGGAGACACCAGGATTGGTGAAAACCGAGGGTCCGAAACTGTTTCCTCGATGGGGACACCAGCAGGCTGGGTCTCCTCACTGGGAAAGACAAGGACCGGAGTCCTTTCCAAAGAATCGTCCACCGGAGTTGGCGAAATAGGGTCGATTAGGTCAAGAGAGATCTCAACCTCATCAGCCACTTCCTCGGTCTCCTAGCCAGACGGAAGATCCATGAAGCTGGCGGCTGAGGATGAGATCTCAACTGAGGTTGAGACCACGTGTTCCTGGGACTCGGACCTTTCTCGGTTCCAAGAACGTCTTCGCTTGGACGAAGACTTCGCTTCCTTATCCCTCTTCCGAGGGCGGGAAGAGTGCGAGCCTGAGGGCGCCTCACCCCTGGTGTGGAGGGACTGGCACAACTCCTTAAAGGAGCCCAAAAATGTGGAACCAAGGTTCAGAGGAACAAAAAAGCTCCAAGTGGCCGAAGCTTGGGCCTCTTCTTTGAAAGCCTTAATTTACTCCAACTGCTTGGCGGATCCTGCAGCTGTGGAAACCGCCCACCTCGTGTCCTTCGATTTCACTGGTGGGTTCCTTTTCTCCAGTCTCCCCAATTTTAGGCATGCCATGCGGTCGTCCAGGACATTGGGATGGAAGGCCAGGCAGAACGTGCAGGTGGAGGTGTTATGTCCGACACCCAGGCAGTGTCTACGAACTGAGGCACTGTCACTCTCACGATGTGCACTCGAGGGTGGGAAGAACAGAACTGAGGTGCATGAAGGAGCTGGCAATGGTTACTGGCTGGCACCCGGCATCACGTGGGGTGTGCAAGCTCTATTACTAGTTGACAACAGCTCCCTCCTGCAAAACAAATTTGCTCCCGCGGGGTCCTAGTGCCTCTGGCCTCAGACTCATAAGTGGGAATCAATGGTAACAACTGATTCCTGGAAGATCATGTAGAATTTAAATGATCGCAATTTATAAAAACTGTTAAGAGATTAATGCGCAAGCAATCTTAAGATAAGAACTGATTCTTGTGTGAACCTATTTTCAGGTTCTAGAAGGGAGGGCAAGGTCAGGGTTTGTAAGGCTCATTGATGGATCCCTGAGAAGAAATAACATTATAACGCAAGTAATTTTTTCCTTTAAACAACAAGAATCCATCAATGAGATGACTTACAAATGGTAGACTCACTAGTAGCACCTTGGGAAGATGGGTTTAGAACCTATTTAGGAAACAGGTTCTGCAAGACAGCAGTTCCAAAACTGGTATCCCCCTAGGACTGTATGTTCAGACAGTAGTGCTTTATGAAGGTGTGTACAGTTTTCCAGGTAGCTGCTTTACAAATTTCTTTATAGGGGATGTCTTCTGTGACTGCCACAGGTGCATGGAATGTGCTTCTAGGCCTCTGGTGAGTATTTTGTCAGCTTTTTCAAACAGAATTGTATGCAGGAAACTATCTAGCAAGAGATAGTCTTCCTAACCATTGGCTTACCTTTTCCAACCCTACCACAGGTAACACAAAGCTGTGGGCTCTGAGACCTGACATCCTTGTCTGGTCCAAGCAGTGACCTGGTGCTCTGTCCACATTCAGACGGTGTAATTTTTGCTCACCTGTACAGGAATGTTCAGGCCAGAGGACAGAAGGATAACTGACTGATTTATGTGGAATTTTGACACCACCTTAGGTAGGCGCTTCCTACTGGTATTCGGGACTATCTTGACCCTGTGGAAGATTATGCAGTTTTGATAAACTAAGGGCTTGTAGTTCACTTATCCTCCTGGCAGATGTCATGGCTATCAGGAAAACTGTTTTCCACATGATATACTTTGTCAGTTGTAATCACAGGCTCAAAAGGAGCCTCCGTCAGCTAGGAAGGACAGCTGTTTAGGGTCCATGGAGGGACTGGTTACCTTACAAGGGGATACAGAGGGTAGAAGCACTCAAAATAAAACTTCTAAAAACTGGTTGTAAGGCCAAGGATCTGCCTGTCTGCTGAGGTATAGGCCGACACATCTGTCTGGTGTACATTCAGGGTTGAAGGTCTCAGATCCAAGGACTGTAAGTGTACCTGGTAGTCCAGAAGTGTAGATAACCCTGCCTACACGGGGATTATTTTTCTGAGGGCACACCAGTATGAGACTCTTCCACTGGAGGAATATTCTTTTCTTGTTGCTGATTTTCTGGAAATCTTCAGAACCCTTAGCATTTCCTCTGACAGATTCAAGCTAGAAAATTGTAGCTCTTCGAGAACCATGATCTCAGGCGTAGTGTTCTGAGGTCTGGGAATGTTATCTGGCCCTGAGACGGTCAGCATGTTGTATTTCACTGGCAAGCTGATTGGAATCCTGCTGGACAGGGTCAGCAGCACTCAGTACCAAACTTGTCATGCCCAGTCTGGGACTATCGGGATCATTGTTGCTGGCATACTCGGTAGGAGTGGGGAGGCATACAGGAACTTCCCGGTTAGGGGAGGCAGTATTGCGCAGTGGTCTAAGGCCCTGAGTTGTAAATCTGGAGACCTGGGTTTGAATCCCACAACCCCCACGCGCATACTGTGTGACCCTAAGCAAGTCACTTAACTTCCCTGTGCTCCCAGGTCGCACCTGTAAACAAGCTATCAGCTTAGTGTGCCATTCCTGGTAAAACAATTGGTAATCCAGGGCTAGGCCATCCATTGGGACTGTACCCCTGGCTGATGGCCTACAACAAAACTTTGGGAGCAGACTGTTCTCCCAAGAGGCAAATAGGTATGTACCTGGGGTACCCCATCTTCTGAAGACTGAAGACAGCACTTGCTGGTTCAACGTCCACTTATGATTTCCCTGACTGATTCAGCTTAGTGAGTTTGCCAGCACATTGTCCTTGTCTGGCAGGTGTACTGCAGAAATCTTTGTGTTCAGGGAGTAAGCCAGACCCCAGATCGTCATAGTGTCTGTGCACAGTTTTGAGGATCTTGTTCCTCCATTTGTGTATGTAGTACATTGTTGTGGCACTGTCTGCATGATTTTGGACTGACTGACCCTGTAGTTCGGAAAAATACTGCATTGCCAGTGGTACTCTCCTGAACTTGAGGAGATGTATGTGCTCCTGAGGGCTCCAGACACCACTTACTGTGAGAGCCTCCAAGCAGAAGCCCTTAGCTGGGCAAACCTCCTCAATGTCATTGTACGAGACAAAGATTTATAAAGCAGAGTCATTAACATCTACGGCCATGTGGAACTGGTATTTAGTGGTATCCAGGGATGACTCTGCTGTTGCAGCCAGATCATGTGCCACCTTACTATCCACCTTATCACTCAGGGCCAGCACTTCGTTTCACAATGCTTTCTGGTACTGAGCCGAATATGCCAAAAAACTGCCTGCTTCAGGAGCAGGGAGACTGTTGTGTACACTTTTTTGGCCATAGTGTCCAGTTTCTGGGAGTCCTTTTCAGAAGACTGTGCGGAGACAGGCACCTCGGCCCACTCGCAAGCAGCTGCCTGTACCACTCCTTCACGATCAGGGTGGGCATACAGGCATTCCACCAGCTTTTATTGATGTCCGCAGCTGCATTAGGTGCTGACATGATTTCTGAGTTACACTTTACGTGTCGGTTAACTTGGTACATGTAGACAAAGTAGGTGAGAAGCCCATTAAATAGTCTCTGACTCATAATGGGTTTATCAATTAAAGTTTTTACATATTAAATATTCATCTAACCTTTATTTAAAGATATCTATTGTCGGTGCCTCCACTATATTCCCAGTTAGAATATTCCATAACTTTGAAGTTCGTGTATTATAAAAGTTTTTATGTCAAACAGGATGTACTCTATTAATGACAATGTGCTTATCATGTGATCTTAAGTTTACTTTCTTTTGAAGTGTCTTTATGGTACACTGTTCTATTAATATCTGGTCTTTCATAATTCAATACATTAATAGCAGATCACCCCTAATTCTTCTGGTCTCCAGAGAGAAGAGATTTAGACTCTCCAATCTTTCACCATACTCCTTTGTTTTTAATCCTTTAATGGATTTAGTAATTCTTCTTTGAACTCTTTCAATCTGGTTAATATCCTTTTTAAGATAAGGACTCCGAATTGGGCATCCGTAATCCAGGTGCGGTAAAACATAGGTCTTGTATAGTTTCATAACACAAGCTTTGTTCCTGGAAATAAAAGTTTTCTTAACGGAACGGATGATACTATTGCGTTTTCCTACAGTCTTGATTATATGTGAACCTGATGATAACTGTGAATTTACCCATACTCCCAGATCTTTTTCACATTTACTATGTTTTATGATTTTTCCATTAAGACAGTATTGATATCTGGGATTTTTTTGCCAAAGTGTATTACTGCACATTTGGTTTCATTGAATTTCAAGTTGTTAATCTCCCCCCACTGTTCAATTTTCTTAAGGCTATCACTTAATTGTTTGTACTTTAATAAGCATGAAACTCCCCCACCCCCCACCCCACTTTTGTATCATCTGCAAATTTAGGGATAACTGAATCAAAGCCCTTACCCATATGACTTATATATAAACCAAACAGTACCGGACCCAGTACTGAACCCTGGGGGACTCCACTGCAAACACTACACTGTAACTGCACTGCAACTGCAATGTAGTTGCATGCAACAAACACATAACTACACTGTAATTATGTTACATGTAATTAATGATTAGTTACACTGAAACTGACAAAGTGTAACTGATTTCTGATGTGGCCAGGGACTGTCTTCTTGTAGGGGTTAACACCATCATGTTCATGAACTCCATTTGCTTTTCATCCTCCTCTGCTTCACGAGAGGGGATACTGAGGGTGTTCACCATTTATTTGATGAACATAGAGTAAGAGGCTTAATCCTCTGCAAGCCTAAGTGGGGAACCAAATTCTTGGTCAGGTGAACCTTCAGATTCTATGGGTTCACCTTCCTCTTCCTAATATATATCCCCTCCTCTATTGGCAAGTGGTCCAGAACCAAAGCCTGGGGAGGGAGGTCAGGCACATTAAACAAATTTTCCACAGCCTGGAAGGCTTGGAAAAACTGCCATACCTTAGTCATGTCCTCTGTTGCGGGCATTTGTCTCTGATCCACTGTCTGCTTCTTGTCTTTTGCAGGAGTGGCGGCAAGGGTGTACTTTTCTTTTTGTTTCTTCTCAGCAGGAACTTGTTCCAGTATCTGTTTGGTGGCACTTTTATTTGTATTTTTGTTATCACTGGAGTCAAGTTTCCGTTTCCACCTTTTGGACACCCTGCTGTCTTTACTATCTTTACCATGCCAGTCTGATGGCTGAGTAGCTTAATCTTTCTGGTCTCTCCCCTTTGACAGGGATTGCTGCTTATGAGGAGAAGAACCCTAATATCCATGCTTTTCACCACCACTGGGAGCTCCCTCTGAGCTGTTACTTGTACTTGGCGACATAAAGGCAGACTGAGAAGCCATAAGCTCTTCTCTTCTCGAAGCTCTTTTCTTTTGAGGTTTAGGGCAAAACTTTTTACAAAGTTCACAATTCATAAAATCATGATCTGGACACAGGCACTTTAGACAACGCTTGTGGCAGTCTGCCTTTGCCAGTAGCTGAAAACACTTCACACAATTAGCTTTCTTAATTTTCATTGTTCTTGTCTTGCTGCCAGCTCCTGCCCCACCCTTGAAGGGTTCTCAACATCCTGGAAGGGAACTAGGTCTTGGTAGACTTCCGCCCCCCCCCCCACACACACTTTTCATTACAGCTCTTCTTAAGCTACCTCCACCTCCACTCCCAGCACATTTTAGCTCCCTCCCTCCCTCCCAACTCTATCTTTGGTAACTGCCCCCTCCCACCCTTGTTTGCCCTTAGCACTTGTTTACTGTCTAAGAGCACGGCACTCAGAACATCATGACACTATGATTGTATTGTTGCATTACTATCTGACGGGTCTACTGTATCATGTAACTGTGTCCACCAACTGGCTGTATCAATTTTCTCAAGCTGTAATTGTCTATACTGCTCACAATTATGTACTACACCGAATAAATGCTCCATATTGTATCTGTTCCTGCCTTTATTATTTGTAATTCTCTGTTTTCAAATCCTCATTGTCCCCACCAGGAATTAGCACTGTGAGATAAGCAACTTGTTGTTCAGTGTGCCTTCCTGGTGAAACATTTCAATAAATACATAATTTATAAAAGGAGCTACGCCAGTAGGGGAACATTTTTCTAGACCAGATCACTCCACCAGTGATTTTACTTTCAGAGTGTTAAAAGGAAACTTCAAATACAGCCAGGATCGGAAAACATTTTTAATAAAAATGATACAATATTTTGACACTAAAGAAATAGGACTTAATAAAGATGTTGGTTTTTTAATACACTACCAGAAATGATGCTTAAAGCAGTGCTTCGTGAGTTTCTTTTTAAACCCTCACATCAGCACCCTCTGGCTGTTTTAACAGGTACCTTCTTAAGACTATGGTATGTATTTTCTTTATGCCTTGACTTTTTAGAAACGTTAATTAATGGTCCAGAGTCGGAGTAAAATTAGACAGCCCTTTGATCTTACAAGTTGATCTCTCCAACAGACACACTCCAGTGAAAATTATTCTTCCTGTTTGTAAGAGGTGCAAATTGATTGCAATGCTTTGATCTATAACCTGCCAGTCTAGGTTTCGAATCCACATCCAACCTTTATATCCGTCATACTGCTCAGCTGTTTTCACTTTTGACCTGATGAAGAGTTTCGCCTCTTGAAAGCTACTCTTAAAAATAATTTTGTTAGTCCAATAAAAGGTATAACCGGCAACATATTTGTTGTATTTTTTCTCTATATAATTTAAAACAAATTTAAATCTGTGGGTCCTGTTCTCTTTTTAGACCCATCAGTCATGCCAAACACTGCTACTGGCCCCTACAACCTCCTTCGCTCCCACGTAACCTTAAAGTCCCTACATTCAGCACCAAACTTCACCAGTTTACGTTGGACAAAATGTACAGCAATTGTTACTGATTGTCGCTACCCTACTTGCATCTTTTTTCCTATGTACTGCCTTTGTTTTTTGTTTTGGTGTTGCTGTTACAACTGGTCACTTGTGAAGACGGGCTATGTAGCTCATCTTGCTGTCCAGTATAATAAAACAAAATGAAATGAAAAACATTCCCAGCAACAAAAGCAGTAAACCAAATGTATTTTTGTCAAAAAATAATTAAAAGGACACTGTCAACCGTTTTTGCATGCTATTACTTCTGGTAGAAAACCCACATTTTATGACTGGTTACTGTTGCTGCTTGTTTTATCTGCTTCCTTATCTAATGGATCTGAAATGCATGCTAAAGTGTAATTATAGCCAGCCTTGTTTTGTTTAAAATCCATGACCAACTTTTACTGCATACTTCTTGAACATTAGGAACCCCCAAACAGTGCAGCCACTTCGGATGTAATTATCACTTTCATCCCACAGCATCATTAGGGCTAGATAGTGTTTGAGATGTTCCGCAGTCCAGGAAAGATGCAGTGGGATTTGATCAAGGACTGTAAATAAACACGTCTTTCAGTAATAACACCAGCATAGTGACAATCTGTTTTTCACTTTTAAAAAGGGAAAAAATCCAAATCCAACTACCAGCTACATTAGCTATCCTCTATAGGATGTGACCAATCATAAATTGTGTTTTATGAAGTAGACACTTTGAGGCCTAAGTGGGTTCCTTTAAAACCTCTTTTAAAATGATTACAATGTATGCAATTTTTGATTTTTTTTTTTTTTTTAATTATTTTACTTTTTTTTCCTACAAAATGTGGTCGGTTCCCTCAGGCAAGAACTGCATTGTCAAGTGGCCTTCCCTGGTTCTTGGAAACTGGAGAAACCGTAAACAAAAAAAACGCAAACAAAATAACAAAAAACAGATTATTAAAATAAATACCCTGACACAGAGTAATCAAAAGACTAACTTTCTAACAAAATAATAAATGATAGTACTAAATTAAATTTAAAAGAAGACCGCAAGGGTGGAGATAACTTTGGGCCGACTGCTCTCTTCAAGTGGAGAAATGTGACATTAGAACCATGGGAGGTAAGCAAACACTGTGAAGAGTTTGAACTTGTATTCTAAATTTCAAAATTAGCATAAGGTGCTACCTCCAGGGAAGCAAAATCCTGCAGACTGATGCCATTTGTAAGGCATCTCTCACTGATGCATTCCTGTTGTTTGAAAACGAAACCCCAACACGTAACACTGGGCAAGCTATCACCTTCTACCTAGACAATATCCACATTTTCTTCTCGTGAGAATTTCTGCTGGTGTTGAGTCAGTTTGGGACAAAAAGTGTTGCACTTACCAGTCCCTGTTCCTGTAGGGTCACCCCCCTGGATCTGAAAAACATTTAAGGCAAAAATATTTATGTAGGTTGCAAAGAGGTTCCAAGAGTAGAATGCCTCAGAGTTAGTATTCATTGTTGTCTAACAAGCAGTGGGCAACTTTCTAATACCAAGTAAGGATACTGTTCTTCAAACTCTCATGTGCTTTTACGTGGCATTTTGGGGGGGAGGGATTATGTCTCTGGCTTGCGCTGAATAAGTATATATACACACGTGGCAATCATCAACATCTCCAGTGTGCACCACAAATCTATTCCGAATGCTTGAAATCAAATGGGGACTACTGGTTTCAAAAATGTAAGTTACTTTCCTGTAACTGGTGAACTCTGAGAAGGTCTTCTTCATAGAGTGCCACTTACTGGTCTTAGGGCTGGAGGTGCTAGGACCCTAAGGGAACAGAACTCTGCAGCTGTAGATATTAAGCAATATACAAGGCAGAGAAGCCTGGTGCTGGGCACACCGATAACATGAATAGTGCCACTGTTTCCATCTTCCTTCAGTTCTTTTTTCACCAAAGGAAGGAAAAGTATGGAGCGACTGAAGCCACAAAAGGCTAAAGAGCCTATCCTAAAAAATGGAGTAAAACAGGGGGTGCTAGAGAGGACTACAGAGAGAGAGAGAGAGAGAGAAAGTGGGACAGTGGCCCTCAAAGTAGGGATATGTCCTCAACTAAGAAAATGCAAACTGGCACCCTGGAGGATACTAGAACCCTCCTTTACCTTTGCCCAAGTTCAAAAATTGCTTTATCATCACGTAGGCTAAAAGCCTCTGCTCTAAGGTGGGAGTTTTCCACACCTTCTTCAAGTGGGCAGTCCAGGCTAAACAGGGATGAAAAAGGACTTAGCCTCAGATAGGGGGGTGGGGGGAGTGTCCAGAAACACATGCCTCCCTGCTAGTATACAGCACATATACTTATGTACTCCAGACAGGGCAAACATAAAACAGTGGGAGAAAAACTCCATTCTAAAGGACTAAAACAACTAGAGTACCTCGACTGTTAAGTGAGAGGACAAGGGTAAAATCTGGAGGAGTAAAAAAAAAAAAAAGAAAAAGAAATGAGAGGTTCAGACAACGAGGAGGATTGATGGATGGAGGGAGGATAGTAATGCTCTATGGAGAAGACATTCTTGGAGACCATCCAAAAGGAAACCTGCATGAAAGTGGAGCATAGCCTCCCCCCGCCCCAAGCAACAAATTACTCTAGCAAGGTACAAAAACCCCAGCTGGCCTGCCAGCGCAGCAGTAGCACTACCATTTCGGACACAGATGACCAGGGTTTGGAAGCGAACTTGGGACACTGGTGGGCCAGCTCACAGAAGGAGGATCGAACATCCACGGGACTACTCTCCTTATCTTGGGGGGGGAGGGTGTTTAAGACGTTATGGAGCACAGTATAAGATTGGCTCCCAGCAGAGGCTGGGAGCATTACAGATACACGGGACCATGCTGACAGGGGCAGAGGCAACAGAGGACATCTGCAGAGTATGTGGGAGCACGCACTCCCTGCGCTGATGCACATCCGCATCTCCAGGGGGAACTTCAGGAAGGAAAAACTCCTGTGCTAGCTACACAATGACGCCACGGCACTTGATGGTGCTGCTTTGGGCCTGCTCTGGGAGATGCTGGGGACCAGATTAGCTTCTGGCCCCCCCTTTGGCTCTGGAGGGGAAAGCTCCATCGTGGGGAGCAAGCCATGGTTTTCCAGTTCCCCAGTAGGCTACTGGAGATGGCACAGAGAGGTGAAACTGAATGGCGCACCAGTGAGCTGATATGGGGTATATCCCCAAGTCTACACAGGAGAATAAAGAAACTCCAAAAAAAAAAAAAGAAGGTCAAAAACTCAGGAAAAAAGAAGGCATCTAGAATGCAGAGGGAGGACCTGCTGAAGGGATGGTCCACCCTCATACAAAGAACAAGGTAAGGTGGGTACCGGACCACATGTTACTTTCTTGCCTCTTCTTCTGTGTATACATATATGCTAGTATCCCTTTTTTATGATGATAATAATACTAAAAAAAGTATCAGGAAGAGCATATATTCCTTCTCACTACACACAAGGCAGTTGATTTCTCCACTGGGGAGGAGGTTAGTTACCCTCATCCTACCACTGGAGCTAAACCAAGGAGTACGGAACTGAGATATATGGTACTGATGTTTGTAAAAGTCCCCGCTCTTGTGCCATGATCACCAGGACAACATAGTAACAGTCATTTAAAGCAGCAGTGCAACAAAAAATTTTTTTTTCGAAAAGCTAGTTTCAACTACAGTTAGTAAAAATAACAGCACACCTGTCAAATCTACTTTCTAAGTACCTCCTATGCTGTGCACCATGTTTTGGTTTTTTTCTTGATCCTAACCCTTGCTGAGTCTTCAGTGCTTTTTCTAAGCAAAATGTGGTGGCCATCTTATTTTCTTTGAGAAAAAAACTAAATTAAAACCATGACTAGGATGTAAACATACCAGGGTACACAAGCTACAGAAGGGACAGGGAGGGAGGAGGAGTAGCAGCTCTCTACATAAGGGAAGGAATCAAAGTAACAGAACTACAAGGTAAATGGGGAGGAGAAGAGGCACTGCAGGTCAACTTGGAGGCAGGCTATGACACCACAATCCAATCCGCATGGGAACTGTATACAGACCCCCATCTCAGGGGGAGGAAATGGACAAGGAATTGATAGAAGGTATCCTTAGAATGGCAGAAAAAAGGGAGATATTGTTGATGGGGGACCTGAATATTCCAGATGTTAACTGGAGCACATTTGCTGCAGCCACATCCAAGAGCGGGGTCATTCTCGATGCCCTGCAGGGAGCATGCCTTAGACAGCTAGTACTGGAACCCACTCGGAGGGAACAATCTTAGACCTGATACTCTCAAATGGAGATGGAGAGAGGATCACAGATTTAGAAGTGGGTAGCCATCTGGGAACTAGCGACCACTGAACAGTATGGTTCACAATAAACACAGCAGCAGAGCCAAGCCATACAAAGATAAAGGTCCTGGACTTTAGGAGGGCTGACTTTGCCAAAATGGGTGAGTGCCTAAGGAATGCACTAGCAAATGGGCAGGCAGGAGAGGGTGGAAGAACAATGGGGAATAATCAAAACTGCCATCACAGAGGCAACAAGCCTTTGTGTGAAGCAAATAAGCAAAACAAGAAAAAACACTATGGTTCTCAAAAGAGGTGGCAGGGAAGGTAAGGAAGAAAAAGACAGCATTCAGGAAGTATAAGGAATCACAGAAGGAACAGGACAGAGAACTGTATCAGTTAAAGCAGAAGGAAGCAGGGAAGGCAATCAGACTAGCGAAGGCCCAAACCGAGGAAAAGATAGCCAACTCAGTTAAGAAGGGGGCTGAAACTTTTTATAGGTACATCAAGGAGCAAAGGAAGACCAAGGGAGGGACAGTGAAGCTTAAAAAAGGGGAGGGGTGTGCAGAGGGTGACTGTGAAAAGGCAGGGAAACTGAACAAATATTTTTGCTCAGTATTCACAAAAGAAGAGGAGGAGGTATCTAAACCAAACAATAAAAGCACTCTGGACATGGGGGTTGATACCAGTCCATTCACAGACAAAAGGGTCATGAAGGAACTCCTAACACTCAAAGTGGACAAAGCAATGGGGCCTATTGGGATTCACCCCAGAATTCTGAAAGAACTAAGGGGAGAACTAGTGACACCACTGACTACCCTTTTTAACAAATCATGGGAGGATAATGTGGTACCGGAAGACTAAAGGAGAGCGGATGCAATTCCTCTTCACAAATGTGGGAGCAAGACAGAGGCAGAAAACTACAGACCTGTTAGTTTGACCTCAGTGATAGGGAAAATGATGGAATCACTTCTGAAGGAAAGAACCGTTGCGTACCTAGAGGCCAGAGGGGCACAGGACCAAGGCAGCATGGATTCACAGCAGGAAGGTCATGTCAGATGAATCTAATAGATTTCTTTGACTGGGTGACCAAACTTGTAGATCAGGGAGAGGCTGTGGACATGGCCTACCTAGACTTTAGCAAGGCATTTGACACAGTCCCACACAAAAGATTAATATACAAGTTAGCCAGCCTTGGAGTGGGTCCCAAGATGGTAGCCTGGGTAAAACATTGGCTGGAGAACAGGACACAGAGGGTAATGTAAAAGGAGCCCACTCTGAAGAAAGGGTTACTAGTGGGTACTGCAGGTTCAGTTCTGACGACTCAACCTCTTCAACGCCTCTATAAGGACATTGCTGAGGGACTGAAGGAAAAAGTATGTCTCTTTGCAGACGACACAAAGATCTGCAACAGGGTTGATACACAAGGTGGGGGTGGAAAAGATGAGAAGGGACTTGGCAAGGTTGGAGGAATGGTCAAAAGTATGGCAGCTTAGATTCAATGCTAAGAAGTGCAAAGTAATACATCTGGGAAACAAAAACCCAGGGGAAGAGTACATTATGGGGGGTGAGATACTAACAACAAAAATGGAAAGGGAGCTGGGGGTAGTCATATCAGATGACCTAAAGGTGGGCAACTAATGTGAGAGGGCAGTAAGGAGGGCTGGGGGGATACTGGGATGTACAGGAAGAGGCATCACCAGTAGAAAACAGGAAGTTGTTATCCTTCTGTACAGACAGCTGGTGAGACCCCATCTGGAGTACTGTGTGCAGTTCTGGAGACCCAGTCTCCACAAGGACACAGACAGGATGGAGGCAGTCCAGAGAAGTGCAACTAAAATGATGCAGGATCTGCACCAGAAGACATATGAAGAAAGAGACTTAAGGAGTTTAATATGTATACCCTCGAGGAAAGGAGGGACAGGGGGGACATGACAGAAACTTTCAAGTACCTCAAGGGTAGTATCTTTCAGAAAGAGAGATGTGCAAGAACAAGGGGGCACAATTTGAAGACAGGAGGGGGATGGCTCAGAGGTAATGTGAGGAAGTATTTTTTCACAGAGAGGGTTGTAGATGCATGGAACAGCCTTTCTGTGGAGGTTGTGGAGTCAAAAAATCAGTGGAGGAATTCAAGAATGCATGGGACAGACATAAGGCAATTCTAGGGGTTGGGGGTAGGAGGAAGTCGGCTGTTGGTTAACTAGGATCTGCAGCTTATCCATTAGGTAGGGAAATGGACAGACTGGGTGGGCAAAGTGGTCCTTATCTGCATTCAAATTCTATGTTTCTATGAAGCAGTAAGGCTGGGCGACTTTAATGCCAACTGGCTTGCACCAGCCTCTAATCCCTATAGAGATGCAGTTTCTACTGTGCATCTTTCCCAGCTTGTCAATTCTCCTACCAGGATAAACTACAAGACTGGCACCTCCTCATTGCTTGACTGGGTCTTGTCTAATCGACTGGACCACATCTCTCTCTCGTCTCACTGCTTCCGGATGTACATAGTGACCATTCACCATTTCTAATTCACTGGGCTAACAACTTCTCCAAACCCCCACCGAAAACAATTATCCATAGGGTCCTTAAACACGGTCACCTTGAAATGCAAAAAAAAAACCTTCGCCGACAAAACTGGTCAACAGTCTACTCTTCCAGTTCTATTGATGCAGCCTTAAACCAATTCATCCTGCTGTTTAACATGGTGTGTGACCAGCATGCCCCACTAAAGAAGTGCAAAATCAAAGGTTACAACAACCCCTGGTTCAAACCTGAACTTCTTGAATAGGTGAAATCAAGGGATCACCTGTGGCGCATAGCCAGGGCAACGGGTAAACAAGTGGACACCCAAGCCTACAAAAAAGCCCGGAACGACTGCACTAGGGCCATATGCACAGCAAAAAATCAATATTACAAGGAAGCCCTCGCTCGCACTTGGAGTGATGGTAGAAAATTCTTGGCAAACCTTAAAGAAGTCACTGGCAAGGACACAAAGTCAGCCCCCACCATGTTGAACATTGGTGGTGTTCCCACTACAGACCCCAATTCCATTGCAAATTCTCTCAATGAAGCCTTCTCAGACCTCAATGGCGTCCCCCCCTCCTGATTTTTCCCTCCAAACAGTCTCGACTTCTAAACCAAGCCCTGTAGTCCTACCTCTCTCTCACACCCCCCGCTCCACTTTAGAACCATCTCTAATGGTGAGGCTAGGAAATATCTCCAAAAGGTCCTGGGTAAGTCCCATTTCAGTGGTGACTCCCTCAACCTCAAATTTGTGGCTCTTACCCTAGAAGACATTCTGGCACTGCTAACACACATAATCAACACCTCACTCAGGCTTTCTCAGTTCCCACAGTTATGGAAATGGCCCTGGTGACACCCGTTTTCAAGAATGGTGATCGAACCTCACTAGGTAACTTTCGGCCCATCTCAATACTCCCGCCTTTGTCTAAGGCTCTTAAAAAAAATAGTTGTTGACCAATTAACCGAATACATAGAAAAGTACAATATACAGTGCCCGCAACAACATGGGTTCTGCAAAGGACACAGCACCACTACTGCATTGCCAGAGTTTACCGGTTATATTCACAGTTCCTTGGATCATGGCTCTCTAATCGGCACTTCTTTCATCGACCTGTCAAAAGCCTTTGACACAGTTAATCATGACCTTCTAGTTGAGCAGTTTGCATCTATTGGTCTGTCTACTGACACAGTTACCTGGTTTAAGAGCTACCTCACGAATCGCTCTCAGCAAGTTAGGATTGATAATGTCCTATCTGATAGTAGACCCATTCATTCCGGTGTACCCCAGGGCTCCATCCTGGGTCCGATTTTATACAGTTTGTTCCTAAACCGGCTCCCCACTTGCCAGTAACTGTCCGATTCTGCTCTATGCAGATGATGCAGCCCTGTATACAAGTGACCCTGATCCTTTTAACTTGGAACGTAAGCTCAGGGACAGCTTTACTGCAGTTGAGAGATGGTTCAGAGAACAAACTCATTCTGAACTATAAAAAAAAAAAAAAAAAAACAAGACCTTGTTGTTTTCCAGTCCCCAGAGTAGGCATCATTCACATCCACTCAACATAATAAACGAATGTGGGACTACGCTGGAACTCGCCCAGCATTTCAAATATCTGGGGATCACAAAAGATAGCACTATGTCATATGCCTACCATACTGAAAATGTTGCAAAGGCTGTGAACATCCGTATTGATTTGCTTCACAGGCACAAGCAAAGTCTTACCCCAGAGTCCCTAAATCTCACTATCCAGAGTTCAGTGGTCTCTCTTGTTGATTACAGCATCATAGTCTATGGCTCAGCTATAGACACAGCCCTTCACCGTATAAAGGTCACCCTAAATAAAGCCTGTCGACTCTTAACTGGTTCCCCATGGCTTACACATACATGTGACCTATATGACCAGGCTAACTGGCTCCAGTTCAGATAGGATCAGGTTCTAATCATGCCTTCTGGCCAAAAAAGTGAGTCTGGGCCTCATGCTAAAGGAGGTAGAGAAGCTCTTTACTCCCTGTAACAACAGCTGTTCCACCAGAAGCTCAGATAGCACAGTCTTTAAAATTCCTAGGTGTCGCACCTCTCTTGGTCAAAGAGCGTTTGCCTACTGTGCTGCCATTTGGACTAATAATCTTCCTATTGCCATCTCCTCGATAACAGCATTGGGCCCCTACAAACGTGAGCTCTGAAAACATCACAATGCTAACGCTATCTGTGACTGCTTGCCTTAGCCCCTCAATGCTGTTTTTCCCATATCCCTAAGCAGCTCTCCCTCGTGACCACATGGCTCCTTAAATCCTGCACTTGTTACTTCCCTTCGTCATGTGCCTTAATGTAATCTATCCTTTCTCCCTCCCTCCCTTCCTTCCTCACTCCCTCTGTCAAACTCCCCTTTTACCCACCACCCCTCTTTTCTCCTACTATCCTCTCCCACCTGCCTTCAGCCCCAATCCCCCAAAATAAAAGCTTCGACAAGGCCTTCGTGGGCTGATGCTTCCCACTTTGAGTCGGTAAGCCATCGCTTTGGCTGCTGTAACCCCTGAACATAGCCATCCATCCTAACAACTCAGTCTGTTGCAGTGCCTCCTCTACCTTACAGGTACCCCCAAGTCTGAACTGTCCACTCTTCCTTAAACTGTCTTAACCCTCTCACAAGCTTGTTGTACTTATAATAACCTGCAGACTTAGTCTGTTTATATTAATACTTAGACTCATATTTGTTATTAGCCTGCACTTACAACTCTATTGTATATCTATATGTTAATCACTGTTAATGTAATTCTGACGTGGAACCTATGTAATCAGCTTGTTCTCAAAGGTGTTAATCCGAGATCACAATAAATAAAATAAATAAAAAATATACAGATATATAAAGAAATGACTTTTCTCCGAGGGCAACACCCCCATTTTATTCAGCATTTCCTAATAGATCGTTACAGTGGGCTCAGTGTTGGCTGTACATATTAGCCACTGAGCCATTTGGCTTTGAAACATTTCACACACAAAAAAAATGCCTTCAGTTAGCCATTGCTTGCTAGAGCTTTGTACACAATGTTAGCAAGTGTCCCTTTGTAACAACAGATATACTGGTTAGGACAAAAAGAGTTCAAAGATGGAGAAGGGAGCAACAAGCTCTTCGAGACCACCTCCCACCTCTCAGCAGTTATGTGCGCTTGCACATTCCGGCCCTTTTTTAAATGCTCCTAACGTGGCCGCCCTTGGAGTTTATGTAGCATACCACATGTTTCGTGTGTTTAAAATTCTGGTTACACACAACCACTGATGTATTATGTGTAAATTTCTGGTTACACACAACCACTGATGTATTATTCTCTATATAATCACCCTTTCCATGGTGTACATTTTACTATACACAATTAAATAATAGTACTTAAAACACTAAACTCTGTGGCAGGGTAGACAGTGAGGAGGGGACTTGGCAGATGCAGACAGACTTGCAATGGATAGAGAGGTTGTCAAAGGTTTGACATTTGAAATTCAACACTGAGGCTGGTCCAATGGCATGGACGGCTGAGGTGCTGGGCACCTTACCTCCTGCCATGCTGGTGACCTGTGTTCGGTAGCAGACTCGAGTCATCAGGGCTTGGCCAGGGAGGGAGAGGATCGAGCATCCCACAGGACAGTTTCCTCTCCCAGGGAGGAAAAGGGCCACGTCGCGCTGCAGCACTGCCACCTGCAGATGTGTGGGTGATAGGGCGAGCGAGACATGGGGAGGGAGGGATGTGCAGTGCTGCATATTGTGTGAGCACACTCATGCAGGGGACGTTGTCCCACATGCCGGCATCCCTATGGAGAAGGGTAGAGTGGCAGCAAAACGCGGGAACAAAGAGAAGGAGAAACACCCTGGCTGGCAAGATGATTGTCGATCTCCACAGGCCCCGGTTCCAGCCACCTAGGCTCCTCCCTTGTCCGTACCTCCTCGCCACGGAGAGTAGCTGTGGGGGAACTTGGGGAAGAAGGTAAGTCCCGGGAGAGGTTGGGGGACGGGGCTGGGAGGATTGGTGAGAAAGAGGGCCAGATAGGACAAGGGAGAAAAATAGAGAATTAAAAAAAAAAAAGAAATTCAACACCATAAAGTGCAGTGTGATACCTACAGGGAAGAACAACCCTAGGACAGAGTATTGGATTTGGGGGGGGGTTGTCAAAACTGGACATGATGAAAAAGACCTAGGGATCATCATCAGTGACTCCCTAAAACAATCAAACCAGTGTAACAGGGCTACAGTAAGGCAAACAGGACGCTGGGGTGTGTAGGAGGGGGTAATGACAGCAGAAGGAAGGAGGTATTGCTACCCTCTCTATAGATCACTGGTGAGACCCCATGTGGAGTACTGTTCCCAGTTCTGGGGTTCTCACCTAAGGAAAGATAAGGATAACCTGAAAACAGTGCACTTTAGGGTGACCAAAATGATTCAGGGCCAGCAGCACAGATCTTATGAGGTTCGGCTCAAGGCACTGAACATGTACTCTCTGGAGGCTAGACAAGAGAGTGGAGACATGACAAAGACCTTCAAGTTCCTGAAAGGAATGACCACAGTAAATTGCGAGGAACTATTTGGCATAAGTAGTGGATTAAGAACACGGTGACATGAGTGGAAACTGATGGGGGGGCGGGGTTCAAGAGGAATGTGAGAAAGTTTTATTTTGCATAAAGGCTGGTGGAGCCACGGTGAGCGCTAAAACAATCAATGACTTCAAACACAACTGGAACAGAGTGAAAGGCTTAGTGGTTGCTCAGGGTGGCAGCAACTGGGCAGGGAGTACAGGAGTGGACAGTGTGGGTTAGAACCCTGTATGGACAATAGGTCTAAGATTTCTTAGGATTTTATTTTCAGCAAAGGTACTTTGAACCTACCACAAAGTTGCGGATCGATCGGTGAAAGATGGTGCCATTGTAGTAGTCTTTCTTGCATAGTTTGATGAAGTTTTCACAGGTCGTGGGTGTCTGGAAGTAAACAAGAACAGAAAACAGTCATGCAGAGTCAGCCACCATGAAAAACAAACACACACTTCATTAGCGGGAACTGCAGAACTTTCATTAATCCAATCACTCAGATCTTGAGGTGAGGGTCCCAGGGTATTTGATTCAGAACTTAAGTTCTGATAAGAGTGACAGGGAACACGTTTTCAGCATTTTATTTTTTGAACTTTCTGTTTAGTGTCTTATACTGAAACATTTCACAGTGTCCCTTTAAAAGCTAGATACCAACAATATTTATGCAGTAAAACACAGGTATACATTAACTCAGAAAGTGTTTGCACACGCTTGCA
Source organism: Neoceratodus forsteri (assembly GCA_016271365.2). Lineage (NCBI taxonomy): Eukaryota > Metazoa > Chordata > Ceratodontiformes > Ceratodontidae > Neoceratodus > Neoceratodus forsteri. The sequence goes on along the minus strand of JADMNL010000027.1, from coordinate 296,783,442 downwards.
CAAACACACAGACGTAAAGTTATATCATGGGAGTAACGAATAACTGCAGAATAAATACAGGTTACTCACCTATAACAGGAGTTCTAGGAATGGTACATGTTGTTCATCCACACTTATTGGCAGTTCCTTGCCGCTTTAAATCTTGCCGGAAGGTCTTCAAGCTGGCTCCTCCCACCCACCCGGGTGGTAAAACTCTCAGCTCCGCCCCATGACGCCAGATCTGGCCCGCTGGAAGCTCAGGTTGTGTGTCGAAGCCGGGGAGGTCGGGTGAGTCGTATGGATGAACAACATATACCATTCCTAGAACTCCTGTTACAGGTGAGTAACCTGTATTCTAGGGACATGGATATGTTGTTCATCCACACTTATTGGCAGACTCCTAGCAGTTCTCCGGGAGGAGGGAGGCAAGGCGCACACCCCCTACTTAGGAAATAGAGACTGGAGAACCGAGGCCCCAAAACCAGCATCCCGGCATGACTCAAGGTCGATGCGGTAATGGGTGATGAAGGTGTGTGCTGACTTCCAGGTAGCAGCCCTGCAGATTTCCTGGATAGGGACGTCCCTGGAAGCAGCCACCGATGCAGCAGTATGGCGGGTAGAATGCGCTCTTATCCCTCTGGGAGACTCCATGCCCGCCAACTTATAGCAGAGATCTATGCAGGAGGTGACCCACCTGCTTATCGTCTGCTTGGCTGCCGGTCTGCCAGGTGCGGCTTCAGCGTAGGTGACAAACAGCTGGCGAACCTCTCTCTGAATTTCAGCCGTGCGCTCCTTATACTGCGAGCGCTTCTAGGGTCCAAAGTATGGAGCCTATATTCGGCCTCCGAGGTGTGACTGGGAGAACACCGTCAGAGTCAACACCTGGTTAAGGTGAAACTCACACCACCTTCGTAGGAATTTCGGGTGGGGGCGCAGGACAACCTTGTCCCTGTGGAAGACCAGGTAAGGAGACTCAATGGAAAGCGCCTGGAGCTCTCCCATCCTTCTGGCTGACATAATAGCCACCAAGAAGGCGGTCTTCCACGACAGATGAGAGAGATCACACCTGTGCATTGGTTCGAATGGCTTGCCCATGAGCTTTGCCAATACCAGCAGTAGATCCCACAGTGGTGAAGGTTCTCGCACCAGAGGGGAAATGTGATCAAGGCCTTTGAAAAAGCGCCAGACCACCTTCTCCTGCGCCACCGACTGCTTCCCGGCCCGCGCCCGGTAAGCAGAGATGGCTGCCAGGTGCACCCTTAGGGTCGTCGACCTGAGCCTTTGTTGAGAAAGGGACCATAAATAGTCCAAAATGCTTGCCAAGGAACAGGAGGAAGGGGCCAGGCCCTTGCCCTGGCACCAAATGGAAAATCTTTTCCATTTGAAGGCACAGCATTTCCTGGTCAACTCCTTACGGGACGCCTCAACTACATTGAGGACCTCGTCGGAAAGATCCAAGGCCTGGAACTCTAGCCGCTCAGGAACCAGGCCGTCACGTGCAGGGATTGAAGGTCCGGATGGAATACCTTCCCCTGATTGACTGAAAGCAGGTCCGGGAGAGCTGGAAGCTGCCTCGGGAGCCAGGAGCTGAGGCTGAGGAGATCTGGATACCAGCATTGGCGGGGCCAGTCTGGGGCTACCAGAATCACCTGCACCTTGTCCCTCCTCACCTTGAGAAGCACCTTGTAGATCAAGGGAAATGGGGGAAAGGCGTAGAAGAGGCCGGTCCACGACCGAGAAGGCATCCCCTCAGCGAGAGCCCTGCTGAGGGGGTGGGCATGGAACAGCTCAGCTTCGCCGCTCTCCCTGGAGGCAACAGACGCACCTCGGTGTGCCCCAATGGGAGAACAGATCTTGTACTACCTCCGGCAGGAGAGACCACTCGTAGGATACAGCCCCTATCTGGCTTAGGGCATCGGCCAGGGTGTTGGAGGCTCCTGCCACATGAATGGCTAGGAGATCCGCCTCCAGGCTGCGCACGAGTGACCAAATGCGGAGAGCTTCCTTGCACAAGGGCATGGAGCGCGTCCCGCCCTGGCGGTTTACGTAGTACATGGTCGTGGTACTGTCCGTCTGGACCCGAACCACTTGACCCGGTAGAAACGGAGCGAAGGCGGTGAGAGCTAGGCGGACCGCCGAGCCCAGCAGGTTGCTATGGCATCAGGACTCCTGCGGACCAGAGGCCGTGCGCTCTGTGTTCCCCCAGATGAGCACCCCAACCCATCAGAGAGGCATCGGTCGATAGAGATACCGTCGGCTCGGGGCGGACAAACGGGATGCCCTCCTGCAGGTGAGCTGGAACGATCCACCACTGGAGAGCATTCCACATCCCTTGGGTCACTGTCACACGCTGGTCCAATGGATCGCAGCGTTGAGACCACTGGCTGGCCAGCCCCCATTGAAGGGGGCGCAAGTTCCAGCGGGCCCAACGGACCACGCTGGTGCAGGCCGCCATGAGACCCAGGAGGCGCAGGAAGTCCCGGGCAGGGCGCAATTGCCTAACCAGAAATGATCGGGCAAAGGAGGAAAGAACCTCAGCCCTGTCCGCCGGGAGCCGTGCTCTGGCTCGAAGAGAGTCGAGCTCTGCCCCGATGAAGAGAATCACCTGCTCCGGTTCGAGTTCCGACTTGGCCTCGTTGATGAGGAGGCCGATTTGAGAGCAAACCTGGAGGGCCAGATCTCTGGACCGCTCCACCTCCTGTCTGGAGGGGGCTGCTAACAGCCAATCGTCCAGATAAGGGTACACCCGGACCCCTCGGCGCCTCAGGAATGCTGTCACCACTTGCCATGCATTTGGTGAAGACCCTGGGAGCAAGAGAAAGGCCAAAGGGCATGGCTCGGAACTCGTAAAGGGATCCCTCCGCTCGAAAGTGAAGGAACCTTCGGTGAGACGGACGGATAGGGACGTGAAAAAACGAGTCCTGCAGGTCCAGAGAGCAGAACCACACGCCGCGTTCCAAGGATGGTATTATCTGAGCCAGAGTAACCATCCTGAAGGTTCGAGACCTTAGGAACTTGTTTAGGTCGTGTAGGTCGAGAATGGGGCGCCAGCCCCCCGTCCATTTTGGGACCAGGAAGTACCAGACACAAACCCCGGGTCTGAGGGAGGGTCCGCCACCTCTCTGATCACCTTTTTCGAGGAGCAGAGCGATGTCGGCTCGGCGAGCCGACAGCGAGGCTGTGGACCCCGAGGCCCCCCTGGGGGCGACGGCTCTGAAGGGCGGAGCCTGCTCGAACTCCAGGGCAGGCCTTCTCCTACCACTTCCAACACCCACCAGTCTGTGGTAATAGCAGACCAGGCAGAAAGGAAGTACTGGAGCCGTCTCCCCCCACGGGGGGAACCTGGGGTGAGGTGACGAGGTTGGGGGCGACACCCCTCAACCCGTCACTGTGCAGGCTTGGAGGAGGGACCAGCCGAGGGACCACCTGGGCCTTTACCTCCCTGCTTCCTGGAGGAGGAAGCCGCGGGCTTGGGTTTGGGATGCCAAGCGCGAGCCTGCTGGCCCTGATGTTGCTGGGCCGGACGTGCCGAGGGCGCAGACGGACGAAAGGGCTTGGGTTGCGGTCTGCGGCCCCTTGTCCCTCTGAGCGGATGAGACCGAGTCCAAGGTGGCATTGGACTTTTCGATCCTCTGGAGGTGGCCTTCCACTCCAGGGCCGAAGAGGTCGGTCCCCAGGAAGGGGACATCCGCCAATTTGTGCTGGGTATCCGCTGTGAAGGTGGATATCCACAGCCATGCCCGATGGCGCATAGACACTGCGGCCGCGACTGACCTGGCGCAGGAGTCTCCGATGTCCAAAGCAGTCTGAAGTTGCTGCTTTGCCACTGCCCTGCCCTGGTCCCGCACCTGCCTAACCGTAGTCTGCAGGTCAGCCGGGAGATGAGGGACTACCTCGTCCAGGGAGCCCAACAGGACATGGGAGAAATGTGCCATAAGCACGGCCGAGCTGGCCTGGTGAAGGCCAAGGAGGACGAAGCGAGACTTTTCGCCCGCATAGTCCAATTCTTGGACTCCTTTGTCGGGAGGTTTGTCCACGCCCCTAGCATTTCTCGCACGCGGAAAACACTGTCGGTAACTAACCCCTCGGCTGAGGGGTGTTCCGAAACCGGACAGGGAACCGCAGGGACCGTGATACTTCCTGGCCATCCTGGCCGAAGGCGAGGGCAGGGAAGGGCGCCACAGAGCTCCAAGGCCGGGCCCACAATGGCCTCGGGCACAGGAAAGGCTTCCGTAGGGGAATCCCCTCAGTCCAATATCTCCATGAGGGGATACTTGGCCCGCTTGGATACGGGCTCGAGCTGCATCCCGGTGGACTCCGAGATGAGCCTAAGCAAACCCAGAAAGGACGAAGGGCTATCGTCCAGCGACTGACCTCCAGAGGACTCCAAGTCCACTCGGCTGGAGAAGAGGGAGGAATTGTCGTCGGACTCGGAAGAGTCCGCAAAGAGCTGCCTCGGGCCTGAGCCACCCTCTACCTGCTGAGGGCGATCAGGAGTAAGGGTGACCGACAGCCTATGGGGTAAACCCTGAGCCAACCGAGAGTTCTTGGTCGGAGCCCCAAACAACGGCTGTGGAGGCGGAGGTTCCACCATAATCGGTGGAGCAGCTGGTTTCGGCTGAGCAACAGGCCTGGAAACAGGCGGCGCCGCCTCTGGTGGTGGGATCGGCTGGACTGTGAAGAAGTCCGAGACCGCGAACCTCGGCTTTTCCGAGGAGGGTGCAGGGAAGGAGCGGGGGGAAACCCGCCCTCCCTTCGGCTCGGAAGGAACACCCAAGGGCTCCGGAACCGGAGGCACTGGCAAGCCCACGGGATCCTCAACCACCACTGGGGGAACCGGGGAGAGAGGATTTTCAGCTTTGCCGGTCGACAACCCGTCCAACGGGTCGAGAAAGATCTCGACTGCGTCGAAGGGAGTGTTGGTCAACTGACCTGACGGGGACACCGTGAAGTCAGTGGTCAAGTCAAGGATCGATCAAGTCGATGGTCGACTGCTCGAGGCGGACTCTCCGGCCTCCTAAGAGCCGACGGACGGACTTACCCCTTTGTCCTTCTTCTTGGACCAAGAGGAAGGTCCCGAAGATGAAGGTCCCTCTCCCTTGGTATACAGAGAGAGAGAGAGAGACAAAGCTCCTTAAAAGAAGCAGAATATGAGGATCCCAGGGAGAGAGGGATAAATGCCGCAGCCGAGGAAGATGCGGTCTGCGCCACCTCCTCTTCGAGGGGGATCATCTGCTCTAGCTGATCCGCTGAGCCCGCCGCTGCAGAAACCGCCAACTGGGCCTCTTTCGACTTTACCGGAGGGTAACGCTTTTTGGGTCGCCCAAGTTGCAGACGGGCGGCACGGTCTTCCAGGACGTAGGCCGAGAAAGAAGAGCACAGGTCGCAAGCCTGCGGGTCGTGCTCAAGGCCCAAACAACAGACGCACGTGGATTGCGGATCCATCCGAGACATCTTCTGCCTGCATGGGCATCTCCGAAAACCGGGAGTCGATTTGTCCATCGCAGCCGATGAGAGGAGATGGAGAGGTCCAGGGATCTGGCCCTCCGAACCTGCTCCCAACTAGGCCTCCTGATCAACGAGGCCAAGTTGGAACTCATGCCCTCTCAGGTGATGGGCTTTATCGGGGCAGAGCTCGACTCTCGCCAAGCCAGAGCTCGGCTCTCGGCGGACAGGGCAGAGGTTCTCTCCTCCTTTGCCCAATCATTTCTGGTTGGGCACTTGCGCCCTGCCTGGGACTTGGTATAAACAGGACATTCCATAAGGTGTCCAGGAAGAACAGGTTACTCACCTGTAACAGTAGTTCTAGGAGTGGTATATGTTGTTCATCCACACGCACCCACCCGACCTCCTCTGCTTTAGGCTCACCACCTTGCTTCCAGCGGGCTAAGATCTGGCGTCATGGGGCAGAGCAGAGGTATTTATCACCCAGGTGGGTGGGAGGAGCCAGCTTGAAGACTTTCCGGTGAATTTAAAGGGGAAAGGGACATGCCAGAGAGTGTGGATGAACAACATATCCACGCTCCTAGAATAAGCTTTTCATCCACTAAGACATGTTGCCAACACTGCTGCCCTAGTACTCAAGACACTCTTTTGCTTCACCACTCGCTACTAGGCAGCATTGCTGGCAACATGCCTGAGTAAATAAAAAGCTTATTCCTGCACACCCTATCCTCTATGTATACAACATCAGTAAGAATAAATTTCACCAGATAGTGTTATTTTTGTTGATGACGATCACATACGTATCAAAAAGAAAACTTACTTACCATAACTCCAGATCCTTAAGAACATTTTCTCTGTACAGTACCACTCTTCGGTCTTAGTGCAGAAGGCAACATGACCCGGCAGAAACCAGAACTTTTGGGACCAGAGATGTCAGTGTGTAGCACCGACGATTAGCGTCATCTTTGCACCCACAGGGTAGACAACGGTGATGGCTCCAACCGCCTCAGTACCTTTTTTATTCCCTTAACTGACGATGAAAAGCTAAACTGCATATCTGAAAATTAGCAACGCATAACACTAGGGCATAAGACAGCCGACTAGTCCCTATCAGAACAATAACAACAAGCGCCTCCACAGAATGTACCCACTTGAGGAGGGATGGAAGACAAGACACACAAAACTATAGTCCGGGTGATGAAGGGCAGGTGAGTGATACTCTATGGAGAAGATATTCTTGAATATCTGGAGTTTGGGTAAGTTTTCTCTTCCAAGAATCAATCTTCTCCATAGAGTCGTACTCTTTTGTTCCAACTAGCAAGCTGTAAGTTCCCTGGACTAGGGAGGCTGGAAAGCTAGGACTCACAAGGAGAGCAAGCCTTGAAAATCAGAAAAATGTAGTGGAACACTGTACTCCCCCCATCCCACCCCAAGTACTACACTCCACTTTGACCTCTTCCTGTATGTTTTCTGGAATGAATGTCTAAAGCACAGTGTTCAGTGAAAGTGTGACTACTACTCCTCCAGGTAGCAGCCCTACAAATCTCAGAAACAGGGAATGAGTGAAGTGAAGCAACCAAGACAGCCATTGCTCGGGTAGAATGACCTTTAACAGAGGCCTCCAATTGCTGTCCTGTTAGCATGTAGCAATGGTGGATGCAACTGACAATCCAATTAAGACAACCACTATTTGGAAACGTGGGACACTTTTTGACTGGGATCAAAGGAGACAAAACAGTTGAAAGGCTTGTCCGTAGTCACCGGTTCTATGGAGGTAGAAGCTAAAGATTTTACTAACAGTGAGAGAGTGCAGTACCACTTTTTTTGTGATTCTCTGGCTTGGGGAAGAAAGTTGGAAGAACTACTGATTGGTAGAAGTGGAACTCTGACTCCACCTTGCAGTGTCACTTTCTTCTTGTGGAAAGTACCACATATTACAGGTAGCTATTGGTTCAAAGGGCTTAGAAGTGAGCATGTCCAGTACCAGGCTGAGATCCCAATAGGTGAAAAGTTTCTTTATGGGGGACTCGCATGCAGAATACTTCTCGGAAATCTAAAGAAAGGGCGCTGATCTAAGGAAAGAGTCCCCACAAACTCATAGTAGGCCGACAAATGCACTTTTATTAAGGACTACTCCAGCCTGGACTGAGAGATGTCCAGGAGATTTTACTTATTGTATTTTGGTAACCGAGTAGGCTCATTGAGACTTGGTGTCCCTTTTCAGCAGTGACCCAGGATAAGTTACATACAGTAAGTGGAATTCACAAGATATGACATTGGGTACAGGAGGGCAACAGAGACAGCAAGAACAATGTAGTTACAAATTGTACAGCAGTCTTCACTTTGAAGAAGAATAACAATTTGTACACACAGTTCAACAGGACAAAGTGCAGTCGTGCAGTTCCACAATATACAGTACATCTCATTCTCATTCTACTCAATCTCTCCTCAGCATTTGACACTACAGACCATGTTGTGCTGCTGGATTGCCCTAGGGAGCTCTGTGGACTCTCTGGCACTGTCATCAGCCGGTTTGAGTCCTTTCTCACAGGCAGGATGCAGAGGGTGGTCATGGGGAATTTTTCCTCTCTCCACCCGAAGCCCCTGTCTTGCGGCATTCCTCAGGGCTTGATCCTCTGACCCACGCTGTTCGCAGTGTTCATGCTGCCCCTGGGGAAGATCATTAGATGTTACAGCATGGGGTTTCACTGCTATGCGGATGATACACAGCTGTGTTTGTCATTTGCACCCAGGTTGAGTACTGAAATTTTTAATGGCTGAGATCCAAAACTGGATGTCCTCTAGCTGGCTAAGGCTTAACCCAAACAAGACAGAGGACCTGGTGATTGAGCCTGGTCATCAACAGGGTATAGAGGTGGCAAGCAAGGTGACTGGCTTGATGCATGGTTCCTCTCCTCTTGCTGCCTCTGCCAAGGTGAAGAATCTGGGGGTTATTCTGGATGATAGGCTGACACTTGAGGCTCAGGTGTCCCCTATTGTCCGGAGTGTCTTTTATCATTTCAGGACTCTCGCCCTGGATTAAAGCCTTGATCCCGCTAGATGACATGCCCTTGCTAGTCCATGCTTTTGTGACTTCCAGACTCGATTACTGTAACACTCTGTACCCTGAGGTTAATGGAGGGGTCCTACATCACCTGTAGCTGGTGCAGAATGCAGTGGTCAGGTTGCTGACAGGCCACTGCCCTTCCGAGGTCCTGTCATGTGACCCAAGTCCTGCGTGATTTGCAAAGGTTGCAGATGAGGTGGTGAATCACCTTCCAAGTTGCAAGTTGGGTTACTGATCAATAGAGCTCAATATGGACTAGGCTCTCGCTATCTAAGTAAGCTCCTGAATCCTTATCATACCCATTGCTCTTTCCACTCCTTTGAGGTGGACCTCCTAGTGGTTCCCAGGGCACAGCTTAAATCACCTGGTGATAGGGCCTTTGCGGTAGCTGGCCCGGCCCTCTGGAACTCACTTCCAAGATCCTGGGGGATGCCCCCTTGTTGGAGGCCTTTAAAAGGGGGCCTAAAGTTGCAGTTATTTAGGGGAGGCCTTTGAAACATGGGTAAGGCATCTGACACACCAGCTGTTTGTCAGATTGTATATATTAGATTATTTAACATATTTTACTTCAAACCTGTGTTTTAGTGCTCAGATATATTTATTATGAGTCTTATTTTAATTTTGTAATTGTCTCAATCATGAAATTGTCCTGACCTTTGTACCATGCCCTGAGTCCCAGAGAATGGGCACTCAACAAATACAGTTTACTTATTTACTTACATATATACTTACTACACAAGGTTCAGGGATGCAGAGACTGGTTGGCGCAGCATAGGCTAATACCTGCTCAGCAGAAGCAGGTACAGCTCTGTTTTTGAGGAGGAGGGGTGCCATTTGAGTTGTCCCTTGAAGGACTGGTAGATAGTCAAACATTCTCTCTGGAGGATCAGGAAAAGGACCTGTGGTGTCTTTAGAGTACCAGACAGAGAAACAATTCCACTTTGCACCACAAGCTTTCTTGGTTGTCGGATTATGTGCTGCCCATAGAAGTTGGGAGATCCGTTGAGATACCTGAAATTTACCCATTTCTATTTCTTCAAAAACCAAGCCTGGAAATGTAGGGATTGTAGGCTCCGATGTATTAACTGACATTAAACTGGGTCAGGAGGTTTGTTCTCATAGGTAAGGTCCGTGGCTACTGAATCACCAGTTGATTCAGCAATGGGCATCAGATGCGTCTTGGCAAGCACCAAGCAATCAATATCATCTTGCCCCATGTGACTCCAACTTGAGGAGTACCCTCTGTATGAGGGGAAGCAGTGGCAAAGCATAGAGAAAACAATCTGTCCATTGTATCCGGAATGCATCTTGGCAAAAGTGCCATGCTCTTGATTTCTGGAGCAGAAGCGTGGCAGTTTTGCATTGTGGGAGGTGCAAAAAGTTACAGCTCGGGCTCCCCCCACTAGTTGAACAGAGAGCGAACTATGCTGTCTAATAAGCATCATTTGTGTGGATCCACTACTGTTCAATTGAGATTGTGCGCCAGGATATTTTCTACCCTGGGCAGATATGTCACCTACAGAAGGGGTTTGTTCTTCAAGCACTACTGCCAAACTCTTGTTTCCCAGCAGAGAGGGTAGGAGTGAGTTCCTCCTTGCTTGTTAAGGTAGAACATGATACACTTCTTGTTTGTCTGGAGACAGACTACCCTGCAGCACGCTAGGTACAACAGGGCCTGTAGCCCATACAGAACAGCTCTAATCTCTATCAAATTTATGTAGATATGATGTTTCAGTGGGAGAGAAAAAGACCATGCTTGAGTTGAATCCAGGGCTGCCCATGTGAATTGCAGTTTCTGGAAGGGAACTAACTGATTTCTGAAAATGGAATACTACTCCCATGGATATCAGAAACTGGCATGCAAAGGATGCTGTTTCTTTCTGCTGTTTGCATAGGCTTTTTATAAAGTTAGGGGCTTTGTGCATGTTTTTTGAACAGTGATTGAAAAGAGGGGTCCCATCTGAGGAGTTCAGACTGCCTGAGCAGGCATACTCTCGTCTAGGCTTAGAGGACACTATTTAAAATTCTGTAACTCATCATCAAAATGAGACCTGGATTGTGCTCTTGCTCATGTTCTAATAAGGCACAAGGAGCTAGCAGATGCAAGGGGTATTCCCTGCCCACCACCGCGGCTAGCCCGGGCATCAACAGGGAGGCAGCGCCAAAGAAGGCTCTGGTGGTGCAGAAGCAGGCAACACTGACAGCGGTGCCAGCACCGACAGTGGCACTAGCAGCAGTGACACCATTGATACCGGCACCAACGATGACAATGCCAGTTGTGCTGGCATCAACAGAGGCACCAGAAGCACTGGCCCAGAGGAAGACCGTAGCATGACAGACAGAACCTCAAGGATGCGGTGGATCCACTGCTCCATGACAGCTGTTCATCAACTAAACAGCTCATCAAATACATCCCCAAAAGGCAGATGAGATACTGGGGATGGAGAAGTTGGTCCTGAAATTCTGAAGAAGTCTGGTGTGGTATTATCCTTCTGTGATGGCAACAAAAGAAGGAACACTGGCACTCCAGCACCCAAAGGAGATGGCTGCCTCAGGGCAGAGCAATGAGAACCAGACCTAGACCTGTACTGTCCTTTTCTTTACTCTTTTTATGTGAGGACATGGTAAAGAATGTATATGACCTGGAACCCGACACTGCATGAGCCAGGCCAAGACTATTTTTGCGACTATGAGAGGAGTGCCTATCCTTTCGGTCACAAGGTTACCCAATACCACAAACCCTGCCCAGATAGAAGTGGTGGCCAGACACAACCCCATTACTACAGCAACTAGCCTTTTCAGATGCTCTACCTGTTTACGATTTAAGCTACTAAAAACTGATATAAAAAAACAACGAAAGTAGCTAAATACAGTTATATAAACGCTGTGAACTAGACTAGAACACTAAGGATATGCAAACTATTGTTCTGTTCCCCAACAAGAACAGCACTGCGCTTTGACAGTGGGGGATAAAAGAACTGAGGGGGTTGGGGCTAAAGCTGCTCTACACTCTGCAGGCATGCAGACAACACTGGTGCTATGCACTGACGATGCCGGGCTCAAAGTTCTGGTTCCCACAGGGTCCTGCCACCTCAAGCACGAAGATCAAAGAGTTGGACTCCATGGAGAAGGCTGATTCTTGGAAGATTAAGAAGATAATGTCAGTGGCTCAGCAGGTTGCACACTCACCTCTGAAGCCGAAAATCAGAAAGCTGTGGGCTCTAGCCCCACACTGGGAACGTAGGATAAATCTCAATACTGACACTGCAGTGCATCATGGGGGTGCTGCACTCCTGAGGTGGCGTCTTTCAGATGAAATGTTGAACCAAGGTCCTGTCTGCCTGTTCTGGTGAACACTAAAGATCACATGGCACTGACGGCCTGGGGGCGCTAAGGCGCTATGCCTTACCTTACGCTGGCGACCCAGGTTCTGGAATGATCTCGGGTCATTGGGGTGCCAGCACGGGGGGGGGGAGCAGGATCAAGCCACCTAATGGCAGCTTTCCTCTCCGGGGGTGGCTGTCACCCCCCTTCGTAGTTCCGCTGCCACTGGGTGGAGGTCTGGTGGCGGCAAGCCGGGAGGGCATCTCTGAAAATTGCGTGCGCGTGCCACCACACATGCATGTGCGCATCTGAGAAGGAGAAGGGGGAAAAAACACTAAATATGTATATTAAAAAAGATCCCATGGCACTTCTCGAAAAGAGTAAGGTTGAAGGATGGTTGCTGCTGTGGCCACCCTGCTCACTGAGGTGGGGAAAAAGGATCCACAGTAAATACCCCTCTGTCCCACGTGAACAAGCATTACCCCCAAACTGCGTAACACAGGGTTTATAATAAACACAGAAGTCAATATTTAAAGCAACGTTGTAACACAGCATTATTGAGAGCTCTATCAGGGCGGCACGCGATAGGCGAGACGGCATCATGTGGTGCAGGAGCAACACAGCATTATTGCACGATAATGCCGTGTTGCTATTAAAGTACCTCGGACAACTGCAGAGCAGAGAGGAGCAGTGTGGAGAATTAGACACAGGGCAGAAGAGGGACTGGAAGACGGCGAAATGTAGAGCGGTAGCCAGCAGTGACGCGGATGAGGACACAGGAGCAGCTGGGGGAAATATCTGGAGCAGAACGCACTCCGAGAGGCATGAGAGGGGGGAATGTGGTGCAGTGGAGATGTGGAGGCTATATAGTGTAGGAGACAGAGAAGGGAAATCGTGGGTCCGGTAAACGCATGTAGGGCAGTCGGAAGATCTGGAATTGAGTGAGGAAAGCTGCAGAAAAGTCAGAAAATGTCAGGGACCAAAACGGGAAATGTAGCGAGATCGGAGCCATGGGGAGACACACACACACACAGGAGGCCAGATAATATGTAAAACAGAGAGACGGGTAGATAGCGAAATGGACAAAGCAAGACATAATAGACCTCCCAGCGTCGCAAATAAAACAACAGCCGGTCAGATCGGACAAATGTCCTGAAATGTATGTTCAGAGATCCTGTCCTGATAGTTATCCTTGGTGTAGTTTTCACAACATCAGCGAAAAAATAGGTGTCTCTTCAGTGTTCACAAAGTGCAAGATACAAATGTAATGGTGCAAAATGTGGCTGACTTCTCTTATTCATAGGATCAAAATAACAGTGACAGTACACAGTTTGTCCTAGAAGCCATGTTACAAGTGCATTAATCCCCTCTGAAGGTGGCATCTAATGAGGAATTAATGCATGGCTGGACCGTTGTACGCACTCGGCCTCCAGCCTCGGGCCACAACAGTACCAACCATGCATTAACTCCCCATTAGATGCCACCTTCAGAGGGGATTAATGCCTACGTATTTGTTAGTCACCATATTGCATTGATTTTCAGCAATAATGTCTGTTTGGCAAAAATATCAAGATACCCATTTTTGTTTTCATTTTCTTTCATTCCTGAACCAAGATATAGGATTTTTAAGTTTTTAAAAGGTCCCATTCCTGTGCCACGCCCACCATAAAAAAATATATACGTATCTCGGCACAGTGCTGTACTGCTTACCATTAGAAACACTTGGTGACACCATCCCAATACACCCACATCATGAGTTTAGCATGCACATTCAACAGGTAACCTCAAAGGAAGAGATCTTTAAAAATTGCAAGTGGCAGTCACTTTTAATGATGCGTGTCATTAATTACAAAACCAGTTGTAAAAGCTATTTTAACAATATCTGATCAAACTAAACATACCCTGAGCATGTAATACCCTAATTAACAGTCCCTGAGAATGTAAGGCTGTCAGATATACATTTTTTACAATTTTTGCTAAAAACAAAACCACAAATATATAATAATTTTTTCACCGACTAAGAAATACTTCCATAAACAGTAAATCTCATCAACATCAAAACATTCACTTCCTCAGTACACCTAGTCTCCATTTCCACTAATTTATGATGCATTTCACATCTTGTTCCTCCGCTGCCAGAATTCCAGATGTCACCTCTGCACATTCAGTGGATACGAGGCCGAGAGCCCTGCTTGCAAATCAAGCTGGTGCCGTCAGATCCAAAGTACTTGCCAGGGCTGAGCCATGAAATATTTAAGTCATGTCACACACTGTCATTTTGTGATGTGCAGTCATTCTGCTGCACACCAAGTGCTCGAGGGTGGGGTGGGGGCTTCAGATTGCTGGTCTCCTGCTAATCAACATTTCCTTTCTGGACGGAGAGGTACAAATGATATACCTTCCAGCATGATGTAGGCAGTCCCCCATCATGAATTCCAAGATATTTGATGAGGAAAATAATTAGGTTTTAATCTCAGGAACCACACTGCCATGAAATTTCATTTCATTTAAAGTAAAAAAAAAAAAAAAAAAAATTAAAATGTCAGTTCAGGCCTGAAGGAAACCATACAGCAGGCTGACAGTAACCGTACACCTAGCTAAGGGAAGCACTTTGGCCAAGTGGTTAGAGTACAGAACTGTAAACCTGGAGACCTGGGTTTGGATCCCGCCCCTGCTGCTTATGCACTGTGCGACTCTGTGGGAATCACTGCGCTTACCTTCACTGTAATGTCTCTAGCTCTCTGCTGCTGGACTCCCCCAGTGTGCTGAAAAGCAGCAACACTCCCCCCGCTCCAGGACTGTAACACATTTCAGAATTAATGAATAGCGCTACATGAAACCAATCCTCTCCCCTTTCCTTTTTATTAAAGCCTCTCAGTCCTTTGGTGCTACCTTGTCCGGTGACATTATCCCCACAATTAAAGGAAAACACCACTTTCAGTCCAAACTTCCCCTGCCGCACTTCAAGGCCCAGATTAGCATTTAAGCCCATTTTGAAATTGTGTTTAATGTCTTACACAGTGTTTTTTAACTTTATACTGCTCCCTCCATTTCCGGTTCCAAAGGGTGCCCACAGGCATCTCCTGCTGCCGTGCACATCCTCACTGCTTTGGCACTAATATGCCCTGTTGACCAATGGGGAGTCAGCAAGGCATATTAGCATAAAGGCGCGAGGGGATGGTGGAAGCAGGCACGCAAGCATGGTTGCGGGTGACCTTTTGAACCAGAAGCCGGAGCCTAGAATAAAGTTAAAGGAGAACTGCACTGAACTTGTAACTAATTTTTCCCTGTAGAAGTTGATTCTTAAGTAGTAGTTCACATTTGGTTACTGCTCCAGCTCTACAGGCTTTTTAGTTATCCTACTGGGTGTCTCCGATTTACACACATATAAGTAGTGCCATTTTAAAACTGTATGATGTAGTTTATGTCCCTTGCTCAGCTCTTCCATTATTGGAACTATGCATTCATGTACTACTTTAGAACTCTGTGGTTGGGGAGGGACACAATCTACATCATAAGATTCTAACATGGCACTCAATACCAGACTGGCAATCAGAAACAACCACCAAGATCACTAATAGGCAAGTACAGATGTAACAATAAGGTACTTTGAACCAGTTTCTGAAAAACTGTTTCTAGTGGGAAAAATTACCTTCAGGTTCAGCACAGTTCTCCTTTAAAGCAACACCATGTATAGGTATTTAAAAAAATTTCAGTATGGGTTTAACTTAAAATGCTAATCAGGGTCTTGGGATACGACTGGAAAGGTTTGGGCTGAAAGTGGTGTTTTCCTTGAAAGAGTACCAGTTTTCAGTGCACTAAAAAGGAAACATTCTTTTCATTCTTACCGTAATTTCCTTTTCCTTTAGCTCCAATGTTGTCAGTGGCGAAGAGAGTGTATTGCACCACTCCCCACATGTCTGTGTCCCTTCCTGTTACAGATGCTTTTCTTTTGTTGTTTTTTTGTTCTTGTTTTAGTGTGTGCAAGCTTGCAAGTGTCTCTACCCCCTATTCAGTGTGCTGTGCCTTTAAGGACATGAACAGGTGTATGTTGTTAGCAGTTTTGGGGAAGTGATGTCAGAACCTCTGCTATAAAGGAAGTTATGCGCTTGGGGCGGGTGGGAGAGTAAACCTATGCTCTCCAGAAACAATCAACTACAACTCTGACCCTCCACCCCGGGGAGTGCCTTCCTTCCTTTCAGACACCTATTTCACCGAGGTTAAGTAACAGGTCTAGTCACAAATGACTGCAAATATCTCCCAGCTAGAGTTCCTCCCTAGCAAATTAAACTTAAACTAAGAAAAGTCAACCCCAAAAGCAGAATCAATCCTAGTTATTTACACAGGTCCAAAAAGTAACAATTCAATTCAGTGTAGTCTAGAAAATAACCTCCTTGATTTAAGGAAGCTGTGGCTGCTTTCCCTCTCTCTCTGTCACACTATGAGCTGCTCCAACCGCAAACCTGTGCTTGGCCCCAATGGGCTCTACTACTGCATAGCCAAACTAGCCAGCACGACTCTAACTTATCCCATCTCCAAACTCTTCAACCATTCCGTATACACAGGTACCTATCCCAAAGGGTAGAAGCTGGCCACCATCATTCCCATTTACAAGTCTGGTCCCGAACATCTCACCGCTAACCACCTCCTATTTCCTTTCCAACTCCTCTTCCTAAGGTCTTTGAAATGATTGTCTTTGACCAGACTACTGAGTACATCCAGCAATATGGTCTTCTGAACCATGCCAAGCATGACCTCTGCCCTCAACACAACACAGAGACTGCCACAGTGAGGTACAGACGTCATACACTGAACAATGGACTCAGATAATTTTGTTTCCTCTGTGTTCGTGGAATTTACCTAAGCCTTTGACCTTGTTTACCACGCATTACTGATCCAGGCCCTTTCCTCCCGCAATTTTTCCCTGGAAGTCACCTACTGGTACAAAAATTATCTGACGGACCATGTCCACAGGAACGTTACTGACATCTCTCTCTCTCTCTCTCCGGGCTTCCATCAAATCTGCTGTGAGGTTCCCCCAGGCTCTATTTTTGGTCCTCTACTTCTTTCCATGTTTCTGAACACATTACCTAATGCCTACCCATCAACAGAAACCATAGTCAATGCTGATGATGCTATCATCGTCAGTATGGGCAAGCACCTGGCATCCCTGGACAATGTCATTCAGCTGGACTTTATAATCTACTCCAGGACTGATAGGTAAAGCACAAGCTAATTCTCAACACCAAAAAACAAAATCTATGGTTTTCTCCGAGGTGCGTATACACACACACACACACACAAAAAAAGACCAGTGTCCCCTCTACTTTTTTGACCTGGACGGCACGGAGGTGGAGCACATCACTCAGTTTAAATACCTGGGTCTGTACCTAGATTGCTCCCTAAATTTTGCCTCCCATGTAAACCACCTGGTAAAATCTGCTCACATCAGACTTGGTCCTCTCTACCGAATAAAAAGACTCCTGGTCCCAGAAACTTAAGAGGATGTTTGTCCACAAATTGAACTATGGCTCCCTGGTCTACGTGGCTGTCCCTGCCAGGGTCCTCTCCAAGGCACATACTGTCTACAACAGGGTATGCCGCTTTCTCACAGGTCCGTATTCTGTTGCCTACTGCCTGGAGGATAGCCTGGCACATAGGTCAGCTGTATTCCTCCACAAGGTGGCACTCGGAAAAGACCCATCATGCATTTCTGAGCTCTTTCAATGCTCGTCCAACTCACAGGGAACTCGTTCCCAATCCAGATTAATCTTCACACTCCCAGTAAGGAAAAAACACCACCGGACAGAGGTTATTGACCAAAGAGACACTGGCCCTTACAACCACTTACCCACCTGCCTCACTTCTATTGGTAGCATTCATTCCTTCAGCTCCAGGCTTCGCCAACATGTGTCAGACAATTCGCACTGTAACTGTTTGTCTACGTCCTAAAACAGCACCTTATCCACTTGTTAATTCTTTATCTTATGGTACCCTGTATTCATCGTGATGTGGCCTGCCCTTTAGGTTTAGGTCATAATCATCCTGTACCGTATCCTAAACTTTACCGTTTATCCACTTGTTAATTTTATTAGTGTACCCTGTATTTACTGTGATGTCGTCTACTCTGTACCCTGTACCTTTCTGTACAACTGGTCGCTTGTGTAAAAGGGCTATATAGCTTAACTTGCTCTCCCAGTGTAAAAAATAAAATTAAAAAGAAACTCATCTCGCCCAAGCATCTGATTTCAGATCCTGTCACCTGCTGAGTTAAAACCCTGCTCACAAATCTTTAGCAATGCTTATTAAAAAGGAGAAAGAAATAAGGAACTCAGGTCAAGAGGTTATGAAACCCTGGGTGATACTAAAGCGGCAGCCGCCTGCAGATGTTCTGAAGAACTCTCCGGAACTGTATACTTATTATTGAAAATGCAGCATCCTCAATTACACCACATGCAGAGATGAAGAAGATGGTCTGAAAACAGTAATTAAAAATGCATAAAAGAACAGACCGCAACACATGAAAAATTTGCATAATGCATGGACCGCCCATCAGGGAACTATAACAGTGAATTAACTCTCTCTCCCAAACTCAATCATGCAAGCAGAGTGAATGCACCTTCAAGAAAAAAAAAAAAATAAATCACCCTTCATACAGTTCATTACAGGTAGAACAGACCCTATTCTTTTTTCACTCAAGTGCAGTCCAACACCTGATTTCTTTTTTAAAGAACAATTTTTTTCTTCATCATCTGGCACAACAGTGCAGCAACTGGGGAGACGCTTGCCATACTAGCAACCTGGGTGTGTGATCCAAGCCCGGAGGGTGTTGCAGCAGGCCAGTGGAAGGAGGGTCCAGCTTCTGAGAGGACATGTTCATCTTCTGGGGAGGGACGGCTGCAGTTCCTGCTGCATTACCTTCAACTGCGTGATCATAGGTGGAGGTGGAGCTGTGAAGCACATTTCCACATGTCAATGGGGGTGGGTTCTAGTGATGTGCCATATTGTGAAATTATATTAGAAAAGGCAGTCTGTGCAAAGCAGGATCATCTAGTAGTGAAAGTTATGAATAACAGTCAGAAGTGCACAGACAGTGTAGCAGCCAGAGACCTTTAGTGGTGGTCCATGGAACAACAAGTATGAAAAGTAAATAGAGCACTCTAACCTCCCAGCTGGAGGGGCAGGGGGGCTTTAGCTGAATGGTTAGAGCTGCCACCATCAGTACTTGGGTTCCTTGGTTTGATTTCCAGCAATGACTGGAGAAGTGTCTACCCACTTAGAGGAGACACACATTAGCAGTGACCACTCTGCACCCGCAAAAGGGCAGGGATTCAAGGAGGAAAAGAGAAAGGTCATAAGCAGATGATGCCCTCATATTTCCCTGTGCTTATGCATAGGTCACTCCACACCATCCTTCATCAGACTGAGTATCCAACCCCAGTTGAATCAGTCAGGCCCCGCCACACAGGCTTAGACAAGGTAGGTGGCAGTAAATCTGGGACAAGTGGGAATACGTTATGCTGGACTGAAAATGGACAAATAGTGAAGCTGAAGGAGGACACCAACCACTTCCCAGAAATACTGAGGGAATAAAAAGAATTGAAGAAAATAAAGTTATTTTTATCTGGCCCAGTGGCACAGTGTGCTGCAATGCAAGACACCACACAGTGTGAGCCTCTCTCCCAGCCCTTGTACAATTGCACAATACATTACCATGCAAGATACCATGCAGTGCAAACCTGTCTCCCAGCCCTGGTGCGTTACCATGTATGACACCACGAGATAACAGCCTGTCTCCCAGCCCTGGCTCAGTGGCACCGTGAGCTACCATGCAGGACACCAAGCAGTGCAAGGCTGTCAGCCCAGCTGTGGTGCAGTGGCATGGTGCCTTACCATGCAGAACACCATGCACTGCGAGCCAGACTCTCAGTCCTGGCCCAATGGTACACTGCTCTGCAATGCAGGCCACCATGCAGTGACAGCCTGACTCCCAGCACTGGCCCAGTGACATGGCGTGCTACCATGCATGACACCGTGTAGTGCCAGCCTGTCTCCCAGCCCTTGCACAGTGGCATGGCAAGCTACAATGTAGGACACCACGCAGTGACAGCTTGTCTCCCAGCCCTGGCATAGTGGCATGGTGCGCTACGATGCAGGACACCATGCAGCGACAACCTGTCTCCCAGTCCTGGTGTAGTGGCATGGTACACTACAATGCAGGACACCACGCAGTGACAGCCTGACTCCCAGTCCTGGTGTAGTGGCATGGTACACTACAATGCAGGACACCACGCAGTGACAGCCTGACTCCCAGTCCTGGTGTAGTGGCATGGTGCACTACAATTCAGGACACCGCATGGGGCCAGCCTGTCTCCCAGCCGTGGCCCAGTGGCATGGTGCGTTACCATGCAGGACACCATGTAGTGACAGCCTGACTCCTATCCCCAGGATGGAGGAATGTCAGGAGTGCTGCACAGGAAATGCTCTCCAATTCCAGCAGGATGGAGTTTCTCGTGCCACTGCAATAACCCCTCCAAAGGCAGGTACCATGAGCAGTCCAACATCATGGGTGTCTATGAGACATCAGCCCCCTCCCCCATTAGGATTCTGTCTTAGAGGACCTACTCAGTGAGGTGGGTGGTAGGGAAGGAAAATCTAACAGCCATAGGGATATAGGCCCCACACCTCATTTGGCCCAAACGGAACTCTCAGAAGGGGAAACTGCAGACTGAATCATCTAAAAACACATCTTCAACACTACTGCTACTTTATGAGTTGCTGTAATTCGACTGTGAATATAATCTGATATTTCATTGCCAAGTCACCCATACAAAAGAGATTTCAGTCTCAGTGATATCTGGTAAAATAAAGGATATGAATGCATTTAAAACAACAGCAACACAAATGTGCAAGGCAACAACATACGACAAAATCAGTCTCCTGAAACACTTTCAAGATGATAGACAAAATCAAGATTATGTAGCAAGTGGGGGTTCTCAAGGATAAAATGTGTGACATCCCTCATACTGTGGGACAGGGACAGTTGAGAGCTATGGGCACAGGGGTTCTGAAGAGTAAAATAAGCAATGTCTCTTGTAATGTGGGACAGTTGAGAGGTATACCATACCTTTCGACTGTCACACATTACGAGGGGCATCCCTCATTTCACCATTAAGAACCCCTCTCAACATTATGAGGTATGTCTCACATTTTCCCCCCTACAAATTGCTCCATTTCCCGTGGAAAAGGTGGTGTCTCATGTGAGAGACATGGAATCAAGTCTTGGTTCCCTACTCCCCTGCCCTGGGCAGTTGGGATACATCGGGAGAGGTGGTGGCATGGATGACGACACGTCACCACCCTCCATCCACCTCACTCACAGGAAAACGTGGCTGGTGTTTACTGGTATTGGCCAGAGGAGGTGGGAAAGCTCTAAAGGGGGAAAATCAGCAGCCGATGCAGAGTGAAGGCACCAGCGTCCATAACTCAAGATGCTGTAGGAAAGCCTGGTGCCCTGCACTCAGCCACTGCACCTTCAGCTGCTCCTGGTGACTGGCACTGCACACGCTGGTCACTGGAGCCGTACTGTGAGAGGCAAGCCAAGGAGGATGCAAAAGATGGAGCCGGATCTGGACTGGGATTGCCCAGGTGAGTATGTGTGTATTGAGGGGGTATTGTGGATGTGTTATACTTGATGTACCATGGAATAAACTGCTTATTAAAGAAGCATTTTAAAAAGAAAACGGGCTATCTCACTGTTTCCTCAGCCTTTAAAAGCATTCATTTATAATGATCTATCTGAACCAAAACTAGAATTCGTATAAATAAAAGCAGACGTTTGCCTGGTGTTCTGAGCCTATATCCCTTTGATCTGATGTGTCCCACATTTCAAGGCCCTCCCGGTCTCTCACATGTTGAGTGCCAGTGTCTCATATCTCAAGGATAGAAGGTTGCATACTATGTAAGGAACATCTAGTAATTACTCAGGGTCCCGTTGGAAGCCCATCTAATACCACAGAATCTGATGCACGTACATCTCATGGAGACAGATACATTCAATGGTATCTGCAGAAACACAATCGGCTTCCATTCAAGAGTGGGGCACTGCATTTCTGGAATTAAACACAGCATTTTTTCACTGCTCAAGAAAAAGATACCACAAACCAAGTAAATACTCTGTCACACTGAAAGTGATAAATGGAAAAATAATTTTGTCTCCTTTAAGAGCTTACGAAGACTGTTTCAGAACCCAACGGACCTACTTAACAAGCCAGGCCTACTTCACTGTGTCATCACTTTCCAAGAAGCCGCTTGGAGGTGTTAACACCTGGGAGGAACCAGGAGCCCTGTGCAGTTAGTATCTGAAAGAACATATTTGTGTTATTTCTAATTTGAGAAGAAGGATTGGAGACAGGAAGGGTTAGGTGGGTCTCCGTTGCTACAGCTGCCTTGATGTGGTGCTGACCTTAACTATTTCAGTTTCATTCGTTTGTTGTCTGGGAAAGGATGGCTAGAAATATTTTCCTGTTTTCAACCTCACCCCAGGAATGGGGGAGCCGGAGATACAGGAAATACCGACAGAAATTAAACCTGATTAAGCTGTTAGTGAATTAGAGAATGAGAGAAATTTGGCCAGGACGCTGGGGGAATTCTACTACTCATTTCCAAAAGTATCTTGGGATCTTTAACCCTTAGACTGCCAGTGGGCTAACAACCTACAGGAATTCAGGAAGTGTACAGAAGTCCACAGCACAATAACAGTTAACCTTCACCTGAATAACCACCAGAACAGGCAGAAGGCACCCGATTTAATGTCTCATCTGAAAGACTACACCTCCAACAGTACAGTGTCCCCCAAACACCTTGAGATGGCAATTAGATGTTTGTGGTGCAGTATTAGCCACTGTAAAGCAATTTAGATAAACTGTAGTGAGAAAGAAACAATGCGACCTACTAGGAATTGAACCCAGGCCACCAGAATACCATCCCCGTGCTCTAACCATTGAGTTATAGGCTCACATTGTTGGGCCCAACTCTTCCCGGACGCACTTCCTTTCCCTAGTATTGTAAATCCTGCAACTAGGAACAATCAAGACAATTAGATGTTTTTGGTGCAGTATTAGCCACTGCCAAGCAAGTTAGATCACAAATTGTAGTGAGAAACAATGTGACCCACTGGTAATTGAACCCAGGCCACCAGAATACTGTGCCAATGCTCTAACCACTGAGCTACAGACTCACATGGTTGGACCCTACTGTTCCCCAACACACTTCCTATCCACTGTATTGCAAATTCTGCAATTCCAGGGGCCTGGCTTCAATTCCCAGTAGTTTTCTTTCTCACTACAATTTGTGAGCTAAATTGCTTGGCAGTGGCTAATACTTCACCAAAAGAATTTGTCATCTCAGTTGTTCCTAATTGCGGGATTTGCAGTATCAGAGAAAGGAAGTGTGCCTGTGAAGAGTCAGGACCAAACATGTGAGCCTATAGCTCAGTGGTTAGGGCACCAAGATGGTATTCCAGGGGCTTGGGTTCAATTCCCAGTAGATCACATCATTTCTTTCTCACTAGAATTTGTACCCCAAATACCTTGCTGAGGCATCTATATGGTTACTTTTTACCAAGGGGAGACTGGCCCCTGCAGAGCTACCAAAACCACTTCCTGGAGCACCTGGTGTTCACTGGCGGTCTCCCATCCTACTACTGACCAGACTCGACCCTGCTTAGCTTCTGAGATCTGACGGGATTAGGCCTCAAGGTGCTAAAGTTGCAGCCCAGGCCCTATAGGGGCTAAAGACTTCTGATCATTCGTGGCATATGTCTGAAAAGGATGTCTACTGTGATTGATCTAGTCGGTGGTGGCTGGCCACAGCCATCTTTTCTTCTCATAAAATAACTAGGGTAAAAATAAAAAATTGTACCAGTTATTTTTAGCTTACAGAAGCAGTAACAGTAAAGATGCTTAGATGCTCCCATACTAAATCAAAAATAGCATGTCTGTGTTTTTTTTAAACAGCTGACAGAAGCTGCTTCTGTAATAAATACAACCGTGAAGCTGTATTGTTAGTACTACATTTTATGTTATTTGTAGTATCTGTGTTCTCAGTTTATTCACATTTGTTTTCAGTTTTATTTTGCTTACTTATACTGTAAAGCTTTTTGTAATATTCTGGTACTAAACTATATTACACTGTATATACACAATGTCCGCATGTTTCATTTTTTAAATAAAAATAAATAAATAAATCTTTGCTATATATATATATATTTACAAAAAAAAAACCTTTACATTTGTACTTTATAGACTGACAACCCCACTTTTAGTTCCAAAGGGTTGCAACGTCAACTGTACTACTTGCTTTGTATGCCTTTTCCACTGCTTTGTATACCCCTTTCCCCTGTTTTTAACACTCAATAAAAACTTATTTTAAAAAAGTCATAACTTGCCTGTTTTTTATTTAAGAGGGAGGGTTCATCAATATAAGTTTCCATAAAAAATACATTATTGAGTTCTAGTATTACATGGTTTATAATTTGGATAATCTTCGCCAAGGTTTCCCCTTCCTCAATCCCCAAAATCTCCAGTATTTTCAAGCAGTGGGTTCAGTCAATGCTAATTTACTGGACTAGGGCATATTGCAAACTGTCTCAGGCCAGCACAAATCACTGCAGACTTTCTCGTTAGAGCTACTGCAGAATAAAAATAATAACCCCCCACCCATGTCCCCACTGATACTGAACTCAGTCAAAGTAATTAAAAATGAATTAAAGAACAGTCAATGCAGCTCAACATCCTCATCCCACCAACCTTACAGCCCCCAAATACCGGTAATCTTTCTGAGTAGTGCTTTGCAATATCAACGTTTGGGAGGGATAAATTAAAATTACATACTTAATGCAACTGTTGATCTTCCAGAATATCATCACCCCTGATTACCACTTATGGGTCTGGGGCCGAGGCATTTGGACCCCGTGGGAGTATATTTTTGCAGGGAAGGAGCCAACATTGGGTACTGATGGTGCTTGCGCTCCTCAAGTGGTGCAGCACATGCCACACAATAACTGTCACCGGTTCCTGAAGGCAAATCAGTTCTGTTCATTAGGAGAAAAACAAAGCGGATTGGAAAAACGAAGAGAGGCTAGAGCCTGCCTAGTCCAAAGGGATAGGAGAGGATAAATGAATTAAATAAACAGCACAGTAAAATCAGACTATCAGCCTTAGGCTAATAAGGACAGGGCATACTAGGTGGCACAAGGGTAGAAGGGTCATTAGAACCTCAAAACACTAGCGCAACAGGAGGTGGGTGGTGGCATACGAAGGCGGCAGCAGTCCTGAGCATGTAGCTCTGGCAAAAAAAAAAAAAGTGATGCCCAGAATGGTACCCCCTGTAAACAACATGGCACAAGGTGCCTAAATAAAAATACAGAGACTCCTGGAAAGTGAGAGGGAGAGCAACTGTATGCTATCAGAAAAGATAATTACACTCATAAGTTGGTCACATCCCTCTTCCTTACCTCACGGATGAAGAAAGAGGAAACCAGATGCATCTGGAGTTGCCAGGCAAGACAGCCTAAGATGTGCTCATCTCCCAACACAATGCCAAGGGTACTAGGCTAAGGCCCAAATACAGTACATAAGAGGAACCGGGATACCAACCCAAATAGCCTGACATAGTCAGGAAACCATAGGATAAAACAAAATACCCGCTTCTCCTGCAACCACAGAGATGTACCCTGTGTAAGAGCTGGTGCAGCTGATCCGGCCAGGTATAAGGCACTTCCCACATGCCGAGAACTGCCAAGTGGAGCTAGACTGGATAGTTGTCAGGGGCACAGGTTGCAATTAGCAACTAATAGGGATATCCCAACAAGGGGATATACCCTGGGCAGGGAGAAGGAGGACAAGAAAGAAAAGCGAGGACAGGCTTACCTTCACCCCCCCCCCTTTTTTCTTGGTTGTATGAAGGCCTACGACTGCTTTTTAGATAAGAAAAATTAAAAAAAACGAGGTCAGAGATCCCCTAGAGGGTGTGACTGGGGAGATGCCAATAAATTTTTTTATATAGGTTTCTAATCTACCTCGGCTGCCCCAGTCTCACCAACCCCCAGCCCAGTCACCCAGCTTCTCCTGGACTTACCTTCCCTCATCGTCCTCTGCCACAAGACTGCAAGGGTGCCTGGTCACCAGTGTGGGGCTGCGAGGGGTCAGTTGCCATCCTGCAGTTGAGATGCTTTCCTGCCATGTTTTTGCCCCTGGACCCATGGATGTGCAACAGGCACAATATGTGAGCTCAGCCTCCGCTGAGATGCCCCCCCATCAAACATGGGATCCCTTCTCTCTACTTGCAGCTTACTTGTGCTGTCACCCGGAGACCTCCTGGTGGCAGACATGCAGCGAGCCACAGAAACCCTCCCCCCAAGTGAAGAGGGCAGTCTTATGGATGCTCAATTATCCCTTTCCGACCAGCTCCCAAGTGACCTGCGTTCATTTCTGAACCCAGGTCATTGCTGTGGTAGGAGGTGAGGCACACAGCGCCTCATCACTCTACATTACTGGGCCAGCTTAGATGCTCAGTACATTACTGTGGTACAGCCAGCACCAGCAAAGGAAGCCACCCAGAGGCCCTGGCTCATATCTGAGCAGGGAATGGTGGGTAGGGCATGGAACTAGATGGTAAAGGTATTCTGGAAGATCAACAATTACAGTAAGTACATCATTTTCATGTCTTCCAGGAATCAATCTTGAACACTGATTCCCACTTATGGGTCAGAGTATCATGCTTTCCCTTTTTACCTGAGGAAGGAGTGGACTCACCCTAAGGTAATAAGCTCCCTCAGTCCTCTGCATGGGGTACAGCAACTGAGGGCAGGGGCTCCTTACTGGTCTGTAAGATCCAAGACTGGTCAGGGCCGGGGGGGGGGGGCTGTGGAGCCAGAGCAAGATGGCAGCTTAAAAGAACTAGCTCTACTACAACATCGGAAATCTTGCCCTTTGGTTGCTACACCGGAGTATGACTTACTGCACTTCTTGATAGACCTGTGGCAGAAGATCTCATCATGGGCAATCCTTGTAAGGATTGAGAGCAAACTCAGGGAGAAAAAAGTCACTCTGTCCCTGGCCCTCCAACCACGAGGTCTACTATTGGAGAGGTGACTCAGGTCGTTGCAGACGAAAAAGAGGAGATACTGCAGAACTTGAGAAAAACAGGTTACTCACCTGTAACAGTAGTTCTAGGAGTGGTATATGTTGTTCATCCACACTTCTTGGCATGTCCCTTTCCCTTTAAGGATCGCTGGAAGGTCTTCAAGCTGGCTCCTCCCACCCACCTGGGTGGTAGATCCCTCAGCTTTGCCCCATGACGCCAGATCTTAGCACGCTGGAAGCCAAGTTTACGTGCCTCCGCAGCCAGGGAGGTCGGATGGGTCCATGTGGATGAACAACATATACCACTCCTAGAACTACTGTTACAGGTGAGTAACCTGCTTTTCTAAGATTGTGGATATGTTGTTCATCCACACTTCTTGGCAGACTTCTAGCAGTTCTCCGCGAGGAGGGAGGCAAGGCGCGCACCCCCACTGATACTCACTTGGGGAAAAGAGATTGGAAAACTGAGGCCCCAAAACCAGCATCCCGCTGTGACTCAAGGTCGATGTGGTAATGGGTAATGAAGGTGTTTGCTGACTTCCAGGTAGCAGCTCGACAAATTTCCTGGATAGGGATGTCCCTGGAAGCAGCCACCGATGCAGCAGTATGGCGGGTAAAATGAGCTCTTATCCCTCCGGGAGGCTCCATGATCGCCAACTCATAGCACAGACTTATGCAAGATGTAATCCACCTTGCAATAGCCTGTTCTGCTGCAGGTCTGCCAGAAGCAGCTTCATCGTAGGTGATAAACAGCTGGCGAACCTCTCCCTGAATTTCTGCTGTCCTCTCCTTATGATAGGAGAGGGCTCGTCTCAGATCCTGGGTATGGAGCCTGTATTCAGCCTCTGAGGTGTAATTAGGGTAGTATACTGGCAGAGTTAACACCTGGTTAAGGTAAAACTCTGACGCCACCTTTGGAAAGAATTTTGGGTGGGGGCATAGGACAACTTTGTCCCTGTGGAAGACCAGATAAGGGGAGTCCACCAAAAGCACCCGGAGCTCCACTGTCCTTCTGGCAGACGTGATAGCCACCAAAAAGGCCGTCTTCCACGACAAGTGTGACAACGCACACTTGTGCATTGGTTCAAATGGCTTGTCCATGAGCTTTGCCAGTACCAGCAGTAGATCACACGGAGGTGGAGGTTCACACACCGGAGAGGATATGTGATCTAGGCCTTTGAAAAAGTGCCCGACCACTGTCTCCTGCACCAATGTTGGCTGACCAGCCCGCGCCTGGTAAGCAGAGATGGCTGCCAGGTGCATCCTATGGGTCGATGACCAAAATTCCCCTTTGAACAAAGACCAAAGGTAGGCCCTTGCCCTGACACCAAATGGAAAACCTTTTCCATCTGAAGACATAACTATCCCTGGTCAATTCCTTCCTGGATGCCTCCACCATGGTGAGGACATCCTCGGAAAGACCCAAAGCCTGGAACTCTAGCCGCTCAGGTACCAGAATGTGAGGTGCAGGGATTGAAGGTCCAGATGGAATACCTTCCCCTGATTGAGAGAGATCAGGTCCAGGCATGCCAGAAGCCACTCCGGGGGCCTGCAGCTGAGGCTGAGGAGATCTGGATACCAGAACTGGCGCGGCCAGTCTGGGGCTACCAGAATCACCTTCCGCCTTGTCCCTCCTCACCTTGATGAGCACCCTGTGGATCAAGGAAATGGAGGGAAGGTGTAGAGGAGGCCTGGGGTCCACGGCCTTGAGAAGGCATCCCCCTGCAGCGAGCCCTACTGAGGGGGGCTGGCATGA
Organism: Neoceratodus forsteri; assembly: GCA_016271365.2. Lineage (NCBI taxonomy): Eukaryota > Metazoa > Chordata > Ceratodontiformes > Ceratodontidae > Neoceratodus > Neoceratodus forsteri. The sequence continues at coordinate 296,754,725 of JADMNL010000027.1, read as the reverse complement.
AACAGCCTCAGCTTGGTGTTGTCCCTGGAGGCAAACAGGTCCACTGTCGGGCTGCCCCAGTGGGAGAACAGGCTGTAAGCTACCTCTGGATGGAGAGACTACTCGTGGGATGTCTCGCCTAAGTGGTTGAGAGCATCTGCCAGATGGTTTGAGGCTCCTGCCACATGAATGGCTAGAAGATCTGCCTCCAGATGGCTGATGAGGGTCCAGATGCAGAGCACCTCCCTGCAAAGCATACGGGAATGCATCCCGCCATGTTTGTTGAGGTAGTACATGGTCGTGGTATTGTCCATCTGGACTTGAACCACTTGACCCCAGAGCTGAGGAGCGAATGCTGACAGTGCCAGTCTGACTGCTCTGAGCTCCAACAGGCTGATGTGGTATCGGGACTCCTCAAGGGTTCAGAACCCATGGGCTCTTTTGTCCGCCATGTGGGCTCCCCAGCCCATGAGAGAAGCATCTGTCGTGAGGACAGCCGTTGGCTTGGGGCGGTCAAATGGGATCCCTTCCTGCAAATGGTCTGGGGCGGTCCACCACTGGAGAACGTCCCACATATTCTGAGTGACAGTGATCAGCTGGCCGAAATGACCATGGCACTGAGTCCACTGGGTGGCCAGCTCCCACTGAAGGGGGCGCGTGTGCCACTGGGCCCAACGGACGACAGAGGTGCACGTCGCCATGTAACCCAGAAGGCACAGAAAGTCCCAGGCAGGGCACAATTGCCCAACCAGAAATGACTGGGCAAAGGAGGAGAGAACCTTCGCCCTGTCTGCCGGGAGCTGACTTCTGGCTTGATGAGAGTTGAGCTCTGCCCCGATGAAGCACATCACCTGGGCAGACACGAGTTCTGACTTGGCCTCGTTGATCAGGAGGCCAAGTTGGGAGCTGGTCTGGAGGGCCAGGTCCCTGGACTGCTCTACTTCCTGCCAGGTGGGACCTGCTAAGAGCCAATCGGCGAGGTGGGGTAAATTCTGACCCCCCCCCCCGATGCCGGAGAATGGCTGCCACCACTGTGATGCATTTGGTGACGACCCGTGGGTCTGATTACAGGCAAAACGGCATGGCTCAGAACTCGTATAGGGTCCCTTCGGCTCTGAAGTGGAGGAACCGCCAATGAGACGGACGGATTGGGATGTGAAAGAACACGTCCTGCAGATCCAGTGAACAGAACCGCATGTTTTGCTCCAAGGATGGTATGATCTGGGACAGAGTGACCACCTGAAAGGATCATGACCCGAGATACTGATTCAGGTCGTGCAGATCTAGAATGGGGGGCCAGCCCAGCCGTCCGCTTGGGCACCAGGAAGTACCTGGAGACAAAGCCTGGGTCTGCTGGAGAATCCGCCACTGGAGCTACTGCCTCCTTGAGGAGGAGCTGAGTGATGTCGTCTTGGAGAGCCGACTGAGTATGGGTGGATACTCATTCCTCTCGTGGGGCTTAGCTTGTCTTGGAGGGTACTGCTCGAATTCTAGAGGTAGTCCCTGACCGACCACCTCCAAGACCCAGCTGTCTGTGGTGATAGCGGACCAGGCAGAAAGGAAGTGGTGGAGCCGGCTCCCCATGGGAGGACCCAGAGCTGGTGTGATGGGAGAGGGGGTGGCAGCCCCGGCCCCGTCACCGAGCAGGCTTGGAGGAGGAGGATCCAGGACCTGAACCTTGGCCTCCTTTACGGACCTGGGAGGGCCCGAGCTTGGGCCGGGGGCGCCAAGCTTGAGCCTGCTGCTGCCCTCCTTGAAAGGAGGGTTGCTGGGCCAAAGGGGAAGAGTGCCGAAAAGGCTTCTTCTGCTGCTGCTGCTTCTTACTCGAAGAACCTTTAGCAGAAGTGGCATCCAAGGTGGCAATGGACTGCTCAATATGCTGAAGGTGACCAGCCACATCTGGGCTGAAGAGATCAGTGCCCAGGAAAGGCACATCAACTAGTTTGTGCTGAGTATCTGCCAGGAAAGAGGAGAGTCTCAGCCAAGCCCTGCAGTGAGAGGCAATTGCGGCTGCCAACGAGCAGGCACAAGAGTCCCCAATGTCCAGGGCTGTCTGGAGTTGCTGTTTGGCAACAGCCCGGCTCTGGTCCTGGACTTGCTTCACTGTGGTTTGCATGTCCAAGGGGAGGTGTGGGAGGACTTCATCCAAAGACCCCAAGAGGGCATGAGAGAAGTGTGTTATGACGACAGCCAAACTTGCCTGACAGTGGCCTAAAGACGAGGCCGCACAGACCTTCCGAGCCAAATGATCCAAGTTTTTGGATTCCTTCTCGGGAGGTCGATCAGTGTCAGCAGAAGTGCCAGGAAGCCTGAACACAGAGGTGGTCACCAGGCTCTCAGCTGAAGGGTGCTCTGTGAACCCGGCAAGGGACCCCATGGGCACCACATACTTGCGGGCCATGCGGGCAGATGGAGCTGGAGAAGAGGCAGGGCGCTGCCAAAGTTCTAGGGCTGGGCCAACTATGGCCTCAGGCACAGGAAAGGCCTTCATCAGGGTATCCCCTCTCTTGAGGATATCCATGAGAGGGTACTCAGCCTTTTTCTGGATGGGCTCCAGAGGCATTCCTGTAGACTCAGAGATAAGGCAAAGAATGCCCTGAAAAGAAGAAGGACCTTCCTCCGTCTCAATCCCACCAGCCAATTTGTCATCCCCTGAGTGAGAATGTAGGCCAGTCTCATCTGAATCAGAGGAATCCGGATACAACGGTCGACCGCCCAGGTCACCTTCGACCAGCCGAGGGCGGTCCAGGGTGACAGTGACCGAAAGATGCTGGGGAAGCCCGGTGTCTGGTCTATCTTCCTTAGAAGGAGCCCCTCCCACAGACTGTTTGGGTGATGGTTCCACCACGATTGGTGGAGAGACCGGTTTAGGCCTAAATAGAGGTTTTGCCAGCTCCGCGGGCAGGGGACCGACTTAATCGGCTCTGAAGGAGTCAGCTTTGGCTTGGGAGGCGAAAGCCAAGTAATGGCTGGGGTAGAAGCTGGGGTCGGCTTGTGTCCAGTCAAAATCAGCTGTTGTCATACAAGGTCCTTGTAGCACCGACGAAGTTTCCGCCAGAGCCTCTCCTCATCCGAGGAGGATGAGGACGACCGATGGCATCGCCTCTTTTTTGAGCACTTGTGGCTCTTCCTCGGCCTGTCGGTCAAGAGGTCCTGGACCTCGATTGAGATCGGCCAGGCTGATTCAGGCGCTCGGGAGACAGCGGCGGGACTAGTGATTTCCCGCGGTCGGGGACCACTTCCTCGATGAGATTCCAAGCCGGTTGGTCTCCTCATCGGGGAAAGCAAGGACCGGAGTCCGAATGAGAGAGTCGTTGACTGGAGTCGGCGACAAGGAGTCAATTGAATTGAGGATTATTTCAACCTCGTCAATCAACACCTCGGTCGATTGGCCGGATGGCAAAGCCGAGAAGCCAGCAGCCAAAGAGGCAATTTCGACCAAGGTCGAGACTGCCAGTTCCTGGGACCAAGATCTCTCCCGATCCCAAGAACGTCTTCACCGAGATGAAGATGATCCTGGGTCCTTTTCCCACTTGCAGACTCGAGAGGAGTGTGTGCCCGCAGGACCCTCTCCCTTAGTCGGGAGAGACTGGCACAACTCTCGGAAAGAACCCGAGAAAGTGGAGCCCAGGTTTAGCGGAACTAAGAAGCTCCGAGAGGAAGATTCTGTGGCGCGAGCCGCTTCCTCCTTGAAGGCTTGCATACTCTCCAATTGCTCAGTGGATCTCGCGGCTGTGGAAACCGCCCACTGAGCCTCCTTTGATTTCACCAGAGGATTCGGATTCTCCAGCCTCCCCAACTTCAGGCATACAAGACGGTCGTCAAGGACGTTAGGGTGAAATGCAAGACAAAAATCGCACTTTGAGGTGTCATGGTCGACACCCAAGCAATAGACGCACACGGTGTGGGGATCGGTGCGCGACATCTTCTGGCCGCATGAACACTGGCAAAATCTGAGGGAAGACTTGTCTTCCATAATCGAAGAGAAACAGTCGCGATCGCTAATGCGAACAAGATGAATTTTCGGAATAACCGAAAGTTTTAAAGCCAGGGCCTACAAAATGCGGGAGCATGAAGGCAGCAACCTGATTCTTCCAGTGGAAAGGAAGATCTGGCATCATGGGGCGGAGCCGAGGGATATACCACCCAGGTGGATGGGAAGAGCCAGCTTGAAGACCTTCCGGCGATCCTTAAAAGGAAAGGGACATGCAAAGAAGTGTGGATGAACAACATATCCACGATCCTAGAAAGAAAATTTCTTGCTTGATTAGATCTGTCGCAGGGCTCTCAGACAAGTTCAATTCACTAATATACTGGGTGAATACTGTAGAAATAGATTGAAGCAGTCAAAATAGTGTCAGTGGAGAGTGAAAAAAAACTCCAAGGCCACATTGGGAGCTATGGCAAATCTAGTTAAAGAGAATCATCATCTTAAAGCTCGCCTGGAATCCCGGGAGAATCAGGCTAGAGCTATGAACATCCGTTTACTAGGAGTGCCAGAAAGACCTGAAGGAGACCACTTCGTGCTTTTTCTTAGGGACTGGATGGCTCAACAATTTGGGGAATGATTAAATGATCATCCGTTTCATATCCAGAAGGCCTATCGTGTAGCTACCAGGAGGAGGAGACCAGTCAATTTGGAAGCACCTAGAGCAACTGTGATGGTGTTGGACAGTGTGAGCCCAAGGGACTATCTCCTAAGTTTGGCCCAGCAGCAGAAGTCTTTGTTTTATGATGGACAACCTCTTAATATGTACCCAGACTTGAGCTATGCCACAAGGATGAAGAAAAGAGTTTTGATGGTGTCCGTGCGATGCAACGCGTGGATGGAATAACACACGGTATGTTTTTTCCAGCCCGGCTCCGAAATAGCTCACTGGGGGAAGATATTTACCTTTTCTGACCTGGTAGACGCATTGAAGTGGACCCAACAGAATACCTCCACTTGCTCAGCACAAGAAGCGGATCTCGACTCCAAAAAACTTTTCTTTGGTGCATCGGGTTTGAGATTTATTAATCTCTGAAGAGACTGTGTTGTTCACATTAATGAAACAATATAGCCCTTTGAGGCAGCGAGTTACCTTTCCTTAGTTAGCAGTCACCCATCTGCCCCCTTCCAAGGTACTCCAGTTCAGGAGGTCCTGGGTGGGTCAGGCACTTGGGACAGGTCCTGGCACCCGTATTGGGGGAAGGGGAGTTGTTATCTTAGTGGATCGCAAAAGACCTTTCTGATTGTTGGACTCCATTATAGACAGTCAAGGAAGGTTTATTCTTGTCAGGGCCCTTTTAGGCCACTCAGAGATTGTGCTCAGTTCAATCTACAGACCAACAGTAGATGATCCGCAGTTTTTGTAATATTCTGGATCGCTCCAAATCTTGTAATCCCTCTCTCTCACCCACACAACTCGCTATTAGGGAGTTGATGGACTCAGTGGGTCTTGTCGACCTATGGAGGGCACGCTTCCCTTCCCAAAAGGAATACTCTTTTCATTCTAACACCCATAATTCTTTCTTCTGAACTGACTACTACTTACTGGGAATTGGGCACCTTTCAGCGGTTTTATCCTGTAATTATCTACCTAAAGTGATTTCGGATCATCACCCCACCTTATTACATTGGCGTCTGGGGCCTCCCATTAATAGAGATAAAGTATGGAGACTTGATAGTCAATTACTAAAATCCGACTACCTTGTCTCTCACCTCAGTATCTTCCTCTCTACTTTCCTTAGCACTAACTCACCCACTATGTCTAAAATAGACGTCCTCTGGGGGGCACTGAAATGTACTATACAGGGCAAAATTATTCAATTTGCTACTAACAGAAAATAGATTGCCACACAAGTCACATCCAATCTCCTTCAAGAAATCCGGCAATTAGAACTGTCGCTACCTGTTCACCCTACCCCCATCGAACTTAATAATTTGGAAATTCTCCAAGCCCGTTATAATGCCTTACTTACAGATAAAGCAGAACACCTTCTTCTGTGTTCAAAAATCCACTGTTCTGACCAGGGGGGACAAAGCGGGCAAACTACTGGCTCTCCGCCTCAGGGCCCAAGCTGTTGATAGAACTGTCCCCTCCATTCGTAACTCAGCTGGGGATATAGTTACTTCCCTCCGGGAAATTGTGAATTTGTTCCAGGAATATTACCAAAGCATATATTCCCGACCCACCGACACCTTTAAACCAGACCATGCTGACCAATTCATGCAAGGCATTCAGCTCCCACAACTAGGACGACACCAGGTGGCCCTTCAACAAGCTCTCCTCTCATTTGCAGAAATCCAATCTGCAACTGATGCTCTGCCTTTAAACAAGATGCCCGGGCCTGATGGCTATACCACCAAATTTTACAAAACTTTTAAAGTTCAACTGGCACCTGTTCTCCTAAACACCTACAACTACATCTATGAGCACGGTATATCAGACTACTCCCTCACCAAAACTACAATAGTAGTCCTTCCTAAACTTGGAAGGGACCCCCTTCATGTTTCCAGCTACCGTCCTATTTCTTTGATCAATGTTGATCTCAAAATATTAGCCAAAGTCCTGGCAAATCGACAATCCCAGGTCTGGCGCACTCTCATAAGTCCAGAACAGGCTGGATTTGTGGCAGGCAGGTTCTCCGCAGACCATCTGCTCAAGTTAATGTATTTGATCTCTGCGTCCAGGGACTCTTCAATCTCTACCGCATTGGTTTCCCTGGATGCAGAGAAAGCTTTTGATAAGGTCTGTTGGGACTATCTTTTTCACCTCTTGCCCAAATACAATTTTCCCCCAGAATATATCAAATGGATCAAGGTTTTATACACACAACCCTCCACCCGTGTACTCTGTAATGGTCTACTTTCACAGTCTCTTACCCTTCAACAGGGCACCAGACAAGGTTGTCCTCTTCCCCCTCTTTTGTTCGATCTATATCTAGAACCACTTCTCCTGTGCATAAACGCCTCCCCTTGGGTCTCGGGGATCACCACTGGTCCTGACCAATTTAAATTATCTGTGTACACAGACAACATACTCCTCCATGTCTCACATCCCCTCGTCTCAGTTGCTGCAACGTTAGAAATTATTGAAGAATTTGGTAGTTTCTCCAATTACAAACTTTAAGAGCAGGTACCTACTGTCAGGCACCCAGCTCCCCTCAAACCTATATAATAGCAGATCTGCTCTACTGTTGAGGGGCATTAAAATTTCTATGTGCTTCCCTCTGGGTAAAAGGTATAGCACTCCAAATGTGCACCCCCATAAAAACAAAGCCTTGTCTGACACACCTCCTTTGTGATGACAGAACATGAAGACTGCTTGTGTGTGCTCCATAGAGCTGTACTGGTGCCATTTGTCAGTGACGTTTAGTATTATTTAGAGTTGCCACTTGGAACAATGAAAGTGACCACTCCAGTAAACAGGGACTGTTACTCTAGCAGCTGCTTTGATTTGTCTACATGGCACCTCTAAATAGTACTGAACGTCTTAGATATATTGCACACATACAGGTTAACGACATGCACCCTCAGTATTCATTTTCCGGCATCACAAAAGGAGGCGTGGTTAAAAAACTAAGTCCCACCATCTTCTTTTGTGAGTCGAGATTTTTCTTTTGTGAGTTCTTGCATGTTCACAAAAGAAGAATGGTGGCTCATGAAAGAACTGAGCGGAGCCACAGTGGAACCCACTGGAGTCGATTCAGGCCTACCGCTCTCCACCACAGACAATCCCCGTGCAGACATACCAGAGGGCAACCTCGAGCGGTACCAATTCTTCTTCCATCGACAGGAGGAAGAGGAGCTTGAGGTGAAGCGGAGCCGGGTCATGGAACTGCTACTTTTGTGCTTTGGGCAGACTGTCCTCCCCCTTGAGCACCGGACTGCCTGTGGTCAGATCCCCACTCTGCAAAAGGCAGCGGACTGGACACAGCCCCACTGCCATCACAGCTTTCAAACGAAGTCTCCCTACCATCATCGCTACCATCTAAGGTCGCCTCCGTTGATGGCAGGCTGAGAATTTCTTCTTCTTCTTCGTCACCTTTTTTTTTTTAAATAAGAAAAGAATACTAAAAATGGTAAGTTAAAGGAATACTGAATGGCTATAGCTGTTATTATATAGATGAAGACTCACGGCAGGCGAGCAACGTCATCACCAAAGTGCACTCAACAGCAGGAGAAAAGGAACTGAGGCGGTTGGAGGGTTGACGCTGAGCTAGCCTCACGGTGCTGTGTATGCACAGTCCTATTCCAGCGCCGGCCCTCCTGAAAATTTTTGGTTCCCGTTGGGTCCTAGCACCTCTGGCATAGTCCCCTTACTGTGAAGAAGTGGTGGAGACTTTTGGTCCAAGAAGATCTGAAATTTCAAATCCTTATAACTTAAAAACTGATTAATATTTTTCACCAAATCAACGAAAGGCACAATTCTGGTGCAAGCGCTTTCTTCCCCGAAAATTTCAGAACAAAATGCCAAACCATCTGGGCTGTAGGTGAGGGCAAAGAAACAGAAAAAAAAAAACAATTCTTCCTCTTTTTGAACTATCTGGATCTTGGAATCCACATATCTGACTGGAACAAAATTTGCCAGATCATTAGACTGTGCCCCCCCCCACCCCCCAAGACTGTGCAGGCAGAATTTCATACAATTCCACTGAACGAGGGCAAAGTTATTAAGGTGCAATATTAGGGGGTTTAACATTTAACATCCTACTCAACCCTACCTACAGGGGCACTACTGTGCCCCTATAAGATATATTATATATATATTTCTATAACGAGCGTGTTGCCAGAAGGACCAAGACAAAAACGCTAACCCAGCTGATGATGAACCTGACTCATAAGATAACAATTCTATCTTATGAATCAAATTTTAAACACTAGCTATCTTCACATTCTGTTTCTTCATAGCTGCGGACCAACTGTTCCAGTCCAACTGAGCATCTGGTAAATGATGGAGAGAGATCATCGCACTGACATGAAGAAATTAAAAAAAAAAAAATCTATCCACTAAATCGCTGATCTGATTTTGGCAACATGCTTGTTGTATAAACCAGACATGGTATGAGGTAAGCATGTCATATAGTTTTTATCTTCATTTGAGATTTGTGATCTCTTGATTCTCCACTCGTGGCTAAGCCATTCGTGAGGGGCCAAGAGGTCACAGATCTTTCATGAAGATAAAAACCATATGACACGCTCACCCATACCATATCCCCTATATATAACTTTGTGTACTGGTTACACGAGATTTACACCAACTTCCCATTTTAGCCACAGGCCAGTGCAAATGAGTTAGCACTTTCCTGGTTGGACCAGTGCAAAATAAAAGTTAAGCATGAAACCTGCAAGCCCCCGATTCCCACCTCTGAGAGGTGTATGTGGTGTCTCCCTCGAGTCCCTGCCAAGTCCCAATCATAAGCCAGCCATGGGGAGTTAAACAAAATTGACAAAGCCTGCCACCCACCCCAGAGTGCATACATCACCCCATGACATGTTCTCCCACCACTGTCCAGATGGGCAAAGATTCTAAGTAATTTCTGTACCAGGCTCTGTTGCTGGGCCACCTGAATGAATTGGCACTGAAGTAAAATCCACGAAATCACTGTGTGACCCTGACCAAGTTATTCTGACCTCCCTGCGCGCTAGTTTCTACCAGCTGTTAAATTGGGCAAAAATACGGCCCCACAGAAATTGGGATGCTGCAACCCAATTGGGCTATCCATTGGGGGGGGGGACTGTAAAAACTATATATGGAAATTGTCAACTATTGTTCTTATAAGCCTCCCTAAATGGAAGGTCAGAACTAAAGGATAACATTTTTATAGCATAATTCTTCCTGGCTGTACTGATGATTTGTAAATAATGTTTAACTTGTGAGAAAACATCCCTCAAAGCACATGTACAGCTATATTTAGCTCTCAAATTTCCTATTTTGTATGTTTGTTGTAATGTAGTGAGAGATACTACATGTCAGCAAAAAATAGGTCACAGTCTTTTAAAAAACATCTAGGCTTGATTTTTCTCTCTGATTGGATGACTAAGCAGCCAATCAGACGGCGGAGCAGACCCCCTCTCCATGCTGTTACTAAGGTACAAAGGATAAGAAGAAGTGTGATTACACTGTTGCTATGGCTGCAACAAGGAAGGTTTTATTGTCTGAAAAGCTAATATTTTTTTTAAATCTTCCTTCCCCCGAGGAGCTGTAATGTGTTTTCAGCTAAAATTTCCACACTAAGTACCAGAGTGCCCTCCATTTTACACCCAACACACTGTCTTCCAGTCCTGATACCATCTTTTCATGTGGCTACAGATATCATCTCTTCATGTAGCTGTCTCTGTCTGACAACTCTGCTTGTGAAAGTGAAACTGCAAAACAAGTTAACCCAGTAACCTCTACCAGTAATACTCAAAACTTCAAACTCTCACAGAGGGCGTAGTCGGGGAACAGAGTGTAACACAACACAAACAGAGTAACACATTGCCATAGGCACACCAGGATATGCTCCCATCGAGGGAACCTTGTGATAAGAAGACAGCAAAGCTTGAGTAATGTATAGAACAACAGATGGCCAACACTACACAAAAATAGGTTATTCATCTGTACAGAGCAGTTACATATGAACCTATTGTAACATTAGATCTTCGAGAGAATCTTTCTTCAGGCCACAGCTTTGGAACTATAACCACGTCAGCGCTAGGACCACACGGAAACTTTTGCAAGCAGTCAGCCAGAAACTGCCCATGATAACATCAAACATTAGTGCGAACATAAAAGTGGGAGACTCCTCCTCTCCTCAGTTCCCTGCCAGAGTTCATGCTTGAAGGACCTCCCTCTAGGGAACCAGGAGAGACCCCAGCACTCCATGTGCCAGGCAAGAGACAATGCTGGAACCAACAGCAATGGAGACAGCAGTGCAAGGAGTGTTTGTCACAATCTCAGTGGTGGGTAAAGTAATGGAGACATTGCTCAAAGAAAGGATAGTGGAGTACTTGAAAGAAAGTGGGAAACGTGACCCGAAGCAGCATGGCTTCATGGCAGGATGCTCATGCCAAACAAATATGATAGAATTCTTCAACTGGGTAACGAGAGCAGTGGACCAAGGTGTGGCTGTGGACATAGTATAGCTGGATTTTAGCAAAGCCTTTGATAAAGTACCACACAGAAGGCTAGCAAATAAATTGGAGCAAACAGTTGTAGGTTAGAAAGTGGTCACCTGGATAAAAAGCTGGCTACAGGACAGGACTCGGAGATTTATGGTAAATGGCACCTTGTTGCAGGAGGAGAGAATAACCAGTGGGGTTCCGCAGGAATCAGTGCTTGGCCCAGTCCTTTTCAACATATTCATCAGTGACATTGCTGAGGAACGGAAAGGGAAAGTCTGCCTGTTGGCAGACAATACAAAGCTCTGCAACAGGGTGGACACACAGCAAGGGATCCAAGGAATGGAGGCAGATCTAAGAAAGGTGAAGGAATGGTCCAAGAACTGGCAGTTGAGATTCAACGCCAAAAAGTGTAAGGTAATGCACTTGGGTAAGAGGAACCCAGGAAATTATGTCCTGGAAGGGTAGCAATTGGAAAAGACAAAGATGGAACAGGTTCTAGAAGTTATGATATCGGGCAATTTAAAGGTAGGAAAGCAATGCAAAAAAGCAGCACTAAGAGCAGGCGGCACCACTAGATGCATAGGTAGGTCTATTACTAGCAGAAAGCGTGAGGTAGTCATCCCACTCTATAGCTCCTTGGTGAGGCCTCACCTAAAAAAGGACACAGACCGTCTGGAATCCGTGCAGAGGAGAGCCATCAAGATAGTGTAGGGACTACACTGCTAACCATACGAAAATAGGCTCAGCCAGTTAAATCTATTCTCCCTAGAGCAGAGAAGAAACATTTAAATTTGCCAAAAGGATAAACGCGGTACATACCCGTAACCTCTTTCAGGAAAGCCGGACTGCACATACAAGAGGGCACAGAACCAATGTTAAGAAGTACTTTTTCACAGAGAGGGACATGGACTCTGAACAGCCTGCCACTTGAGGTGGTGGCTGCTAAGACAGTCTGAGAATTCAAACGGCATGGGACAGTCAATGTAGTCAACTCAACAAGGGCAGCAGATGGGAGGGTTAAAACATCTCGGGCAGACTAGGTCTTTTATGGCGTGATGGATTCTTCTGTGGTGAGTTCAGACACCAGTATGTTCTGCAGAGTTTCATCTAGTTTGGGTATACGAAGGGAGTCCAGATACAAGTTAACTTCCTCTCCAGTAGGAGTGTGATCCAATAATGCTCAGTAGAAGGCTTTAAATTCCTCAACTGCTTCTTTAGGTTTAGTGCCATGGGCCTTCCAGCCCCTGTACTGTTCTAAAGGCTTCCTGCTGTCTAACATGGAGGGCCATCAATTTACTCGCCTTCTGACCCTGGTCAAAGTGTTTAACTTTAGCCCTGTATACATAGCTAGTTCTGCTGGCCCTCAGTTTAGCTCTGCATACAAGGCCTGTGATTTCATTTTTATTTTATACTGAAAAGGCCTGTGTGCAAATTGCCCGTTTTCACAGGCGTCCAGTTACATAGGACATTACAAACAGCAATTACTTTAAAATACATTTTAGAAACACAAAAAATGAAATCAATTAAAGCACTTAGATATAGTATCTTTTGACAAATAACCTCTGAGGGATTTCTTTTTTTTTTTGTGAACTTTGTTTACCCTCCAGACTCCGGCTACCAGGGGCATCTCTGAACCCTGGACCCGACAGAGTAATCGGGTGCTAGGTCCCCCCTTTCCTGCTGCCCCACGGGAGGAACGGGGGCCAGGAAGAGTCAAGTCGGGTCAGGGCTGGCACCGGGCATGTGGGCCTGAGCACCTGAGCCCTGTCATCTCCCCCATTGCTGGGATTTTCGACCTTGTGTTGCCCTCTGAAGCGCAGACAAGCAATGGTGTCTGCGCACGGAAGTTCTGACAGCTGCCCCGCTTCACCCTCTGATTGCGCCAATTATTACAGTGCCCCCAATTTCCACCGGGGGCCACTACGGAGTGAGGCAAAACCCGCAACCCACCCCGGGAGAGGAGAGCAGTCCTCCGGACGCTCAATCTTCTTCCTCCCCCGTCGACTCTCGACACCCATGAGTCTGCTCACAAACCCGTGTCACCGGCATGGCATGAAGTGTGGCGTCCAGCGCTTCAACCCTCAGCGCTACTGGGCCAGACTCTCCGAGGGATTTCTTGAATGTTGACAAATTTGAACTACTAACAATGGAAGTTGGTAACATACAGTTTAGTTGTAATGAAATTTAATGAGTTCTGAGCAAAAGAGGTATGAAAGAATGGAACTCGGAATTGATTTCTACTCCGGATTCTTGTCTGCAATGAACCATTACGTTTAGGAAACAGTCGAACAATAATGTGTTCCCTTCCACCCACATAGCCTCCAGGGTATTTCTAGACAGCATCTTTTCTACTGTTCTTATTTGGTGAAGTAATTCTTAGCTTTCTGATCCCTCTTTTTTCTCCTTTTAGATGCTATTCAGATAAACTCTCTACTCAGGCTGCATTTGAAGGCCATCCAGAAAGCGTCAACTCTGTCCACTGATCCTTCGTTAGTTTGAATAAAGTCTGTAATGTATTGTTTAATTCGTTCGATTAAAGTTTTGTCTTTAAGAATTTGGTTGTTCAGTCTCCAAGTTTTTCCCTGCCGGGTGGGGTGGGGGGCTTTATCAATTGTAGGGACAGAGTCACTGTGGAGTGATCCAACACCACTCTAGCTTGAATTTCACAGCCAGACAGGCCTTGAAGCCAATTTTTACTCACCAGAAAGTAGTCCAGTCTAGAAAGCATATTATGTGCTGTCATACCTCTCAACTGTCCCTGATTATGAGGGACATCCCCCACTCAAAAGTGCTCTGTCCCTCATCCAACACTCCTGGAAAAGGTGTGGCCCACTCAGAGAATGTGCTGTAAATTTAGACATTAAAGCAGAAATTTATAATATGCTAAGATGCTAAATCAAAAATAAACTTTATACAGGTAAACACAATAGTTTCCACAGTGTTCTGAGCTTACATCTCCATGTTTGAGGATGTGTCCCTCATTATGAGGGTCAGTGACCTTAATTGTCCCTCATTTTGAGTGTCCGTGTCCCTCATTTCAGTGACAAAAAGTTGAGAGGTATGTGTGCTGTACAGTGAGATGTAAATTCCCCTGGTATCAGGGTATAGGGTGCACCTTGGGTCTATAATGTCCAGGCTAAGCATTAGATCTCGGACTCTGATGGCCCTCTGAGCTGGTGTAAGCCCTCTATGGTTGAAGGGTTCCCTGTCTACGGTGTGGTCTACAGTAATGTTCCAGTCCCCCGCTAAGAGGATCGGGATGTGTGACCAGGGTGCCAGATGACGGGTCAAATCTACGAAGAAGCCCAGGTCATAAGTGTTAGAGCCATAAATTAAACCCCAAACTATTTCCATTTGTCCCAAGGTACCCAGGCGAGTACATACCTCCCAAGTGGATCAGTGAATTCTTCCAATAACTTATATTGCACTGATCTAGCAAAAATAATTGCCACACCCCTTTTCCTGGTGTCGTCCCCTGCCTCATAAGCCTTCCCCACCCACTCACTTTGTAGCTGTAGTATTTGGTCCCCCTTCAAGTGTGTTTCCTGTTAAGAAAGTGTTTTAAGATTTTAGTTAAGATGCTGCAGAATCTCATAGTATTTCCCTTCTGTTTGTATTCCCTTTATGTTCCACATTACATAACTGATCAGATTACTCATGACAAAGCAAGAAGCAGGAAAGGTCACAGTCATGATGTACCCTTAGTAACTGTTGAACCACTATGACTGCAGAATATGCCTTCATGCTGTGTTGCCCTCCCCCCCCCCGACAAGACAGGTTCCCCTATTACCCTGCAACTGGGTTCAACAATGCCAGATTTTCATAACTCATATACGTACCCACAGTTAACACAAACGAATGTTCAATACTGATAATAAACAATAACCTTACAAGTGAATGGTAGATCCCCTTTGTCTGGGTTCTGGTACAGTTAATTATTTTTATCCTGCCAGCTCCAAAGGAGACCTGGTGGCAGAGAACCTTCCTCTTCTTCCTCCGTATGGCCCACTGAGCCTTGTGGTCAGACATAGAAGAGGTCCGATTGGGCCGCTAGTTAATGTTTTAAATTGCTATAATAAATGCTGAAAATTCATATGCCTTAACTTTGGATTAAAGAGTCGAACAGAAAACTAACGCAACTATGGAGGAGTGACAAATAAGATACTGCCCCCATCTGACTGACATTAACCAACATACAGCACTAAACTTAGGTGCCAAAATGTTTAATTGTCCTGTGCATCCTTATGCTGTGTCACCTTCATGTTGTGACTCAGGTGTTCAGTTCTGGTTCCACCACACACACACCACCACCATCACTGCACACACAAAAGCAGCTGCATGCCAAGAAATAGAAAGTTGACAGTATGTTCTTCATATATCCCCCAACTGCCCAAGTTGCATGCTAACAGAGTCAAGTAAATGGCAAGGCAGTTAGTTGTTTGGCGGATGGCTCGAGCTTAAGTGTTGATGCTTAAGGTAGCCTCTCCAATCTGGAGTCGGGGCAGGGAATCGGGAGGGAGGAGAGATCATATTAGCTATCTATAGGTAACAAATGTCAGAGGCAGAAGTGTATCCATTGTGTCCAGGCAGGCGATACAAGTCATCTATGTCGCCACTCTAGTCCCTCTCCCTGCTCCCTGCCAGTGAATACCTGACATTGCCAAAGCATGCCGCTCACCCTCTGGTTTCGCAAGATACAGTCTCATTGCGCTGTCTGCAAGGGTAACAGTGCCTGCATCTGTGTTCACCAATGTCAAGCGGGGATGCAGAGCTCTCATTGTGACTGTCATGTTAGCAGTGTCACTTCAGGATGTGCAGCGGCGTGGGTACTGCAGTCACGCTGATCATGTAGCTGCTCTCCTTCTCAAGTCAGGCACCATCTTGTGCCCATGTGTATTGGCAAGACAATGGAGGGGAGGTAGCCAAATGCCCGGGTGGCATTCTTAGAGTCACACAAGCTCAAATTAGTTAGTGGGACAGAACATTATCAAAAAACAGTTCAGAAGCAGGTTGTACATTAAAGACAGATTACCTTATTCCCTCCATTGGCATAGACCAGGCTGTAATCCCCAGTGTTATTTTCCTTGCTTCAGGTACTCTTTTTGGTGGCTGCCTTGGGCTTATTAGTGTTAGACACGGAGGGAGAGATGTTAGGAAGTATGCTGTCAAGATCCTGCTTGGCCTGTTTCGCTGAACGGAACTGATGCACTGCGCCATTCACAGTTAGAGAGCCAGGCTGGGTACAGTACGCAAAAAGGCAGCCCCGCTGCATGCAGCTTTGATTTAATTTCCCTGTAGGCAGCCTGCTTCTACTGTGTCTGGGGACACAAACTGTTGAATAAAAGGAGGCACTCCCATTCCCATTCAATTCTCTGTATACAGGGATTTATTTAACTCCAAAAATTGATTAGCGTTTTGCTCATAAAAGTGCTAAAACTTTGTGAAAATGCATAGCACTTGCTTCACTGTGTTTAACAAACATAACACTTCTAGAAAACCTAAATAAATAATTTCTGTACAGTTAGCATTGTCCCAAGAAAAAAACTGCTAATCAATTATTTAAAACCCTGGTATATCCCAGGCTTTTGTCTGTAGATGGGTCTCGTCCAAAAAGTTTAGTAGTTTAAACGTCAGCACCCTTGGTCTCTCACCATCCCTTGGTGGTGTCGCAATGCATGGTGCGCCTGTTCAGTAACATAAGTGGGCCTATTAGGTGACAGGCTGCCAATGTTCTCACACAGCTTCTGGGTGAATATGATGGGGTCAGAGCTTTCTGCTTTCTCCAGTAGGCCAATGATGACTACATTATTTAGGCAGCTCTGACCCTGTTGGTCATTCACCCTTTTCTCTAATTCTGCCAGCTTCCAACAGAGTAATGTCAGCTCTTGCTGTCCCACACTGTTCTGACCTCCAGTGAGCTGATCCTTGCCTCAGCCTCCCCACCTCTTCATGCAATATTATTGGTGGCTGGCTTAATCTTTTTATAGGTACCATCTAGCTTCAACAATGCCGATTTTATGGTGGCAAGATTTTTAGAGAAGCAGTCTATTTTTGCTTATCAATGGCTGTTCCAGCTAGGCTGCTGAGGTGTCAGAAGGCTTTCCCTGTCCACAGGTGAGGGATCTAAATGACAGAGGTAAGCTGGAGACATCTTCATCAAGCAAAGGTTGTGAAAGAGATACTTTGGCAGTTGTGGGTATCTTGTTTGCTGCGGGGTTCTCCCTTCAGCTAAAGTGTCCTTTCCGGTACTTTTAGTTCACTATTTACTGTGTTTATATAGTTTCATTGTAGTCCTGATTGGAGCTCTTCCCCCTGCTGTTACCCACCACAGAGCATCACATGACTCCAGATTTTACACAAGCTAATGAGAGCAGGCGGAGTACCCTAATGTTCTGCAGAGCACTTGCACTACAACAAGCTGACACAGGTTGTCCCCCTTTGTTGTGATTTTCTTATGACATGATGACATCATGTACCTCAGGGCTGGTTTTCATATACAGACATTCTTCAAGGCGGCAAAGGAAGTCAAGACTCCCCTGGTGGAGTGACCCCTAACCAGGTCCAGAATGGGTTTGTTGTGCTTTTCATAGCAAAACACAATACAGTGGAGAAGCCACTTAGAAACAGTCTGATTAGTCACTGGGCTGCCGCAGTGTTGTGGCGCGAAAGCCACAAAGAGTTGCTCCGATTTACGGAGTGCAGCTGTGCGCTTAAGGTAGTACCTCAGTGCCCCATGAATGTCCAGAGCGTGAAGGAGAGCTTCTCCCCTATTGGCTGGAGAAGAAAAGTAAACTGAAAAGTCAACCAACTGGTTGAGGGTCAATTCCGAGACCACTTTAGGAAGGAACTTAGGATTCGTTATGAGGGAAACCCTTTACCTGTGAAAATCAAATATGGTTCTTTATACATTAGAGCCTGGAGCTCGGAGACTCTTCAAGCTGAAGTAACAGCAACTAAAAAACAAACCTTCCAGGAAAGGTAACGCAGCTCACAGTCAGCTGCTGGTTCGGTGGGGGTGGGGGGGAGAGTGAGCTTCTCCAACACAAACAGGAGGTCCCAGGGTGGGATAGGATCCCTAATGGGAGGTCTCATATGCAGAATACCTCGTAAAAAGGTGCTGACCATGTCCAATTGGGCTAAGATTTTATCCCCCAAAAGGGCATGATATGCAGAAAGGGCCCAAATGTGCACCTTTATCAAAGAGTAGCTCAAGCCTTGTTGGTATAAGGAGAGGAGATACTGCAATGCTGAGTTCAAAGGACAGGTAAGGGGGGTCCAGACGGTGAGACAACGCCCATAGGCAGAAGTGCTTCCACTTCATAGCATAAGTAGAGCGAGTAGTGGGCTTCCTCGCCGAGACAAGGACATACGCCACCTCTTGGGAGACCCCATACCTGGACTTTGCTACGTCTGCAGGAACCAAGCATGAAGGTGCAAAGACCGGAGATCGGGATGGACCAATGAGCCCCGCTCCTGGGACAGCAACTGCGAGCATATTGGCAGCGGAATTGGAGGTTCCAAGGACAACCGCTGAAGTAGTGGGAACCAAATCTGCCTAGGCCACAATGAGGCGATTAGAACCATCTGAGCCCCTTCGGCCTGTGTCTTCAATAGAACTCTCTGAATGAGAGGGAAAGCTTAAAGAAACCTCCCTGCCCACCAAAGGGACAACACGTCTGGCCAGAAAACACCAGGCGCGGGCTCCTGCGAGCAGAAAATTGGCAGTTTGGCATTGCGTGGGGATGCAAAGAGGTCCAGATCTGGTCGACCCCATGTGTCGAAGAGCTGGTCCGCTACTGACTGCAGTAGCTCCCACTCGTGCGCCTTGGACTGAGACCTGCTTAGGCTGTCTGCCAAGTCACTAGGATGCCTGGAATGTGCACTGCGGACAGAGAGATGTGCCGCTCAAGCACCCAGTACCAGACTCTCATCACCTCCCTGCACAGGGGGTAGAAGTGGGTGCCCCCTTGCTTGTTGATGTAGAAGACGGCCATCATGTTGTCCGTCTGAACAAGGAGAGAGCCTGGGACAAGGTCCTCTTGAAAAGCATGCAGTGCACTGAGGACCGCTCGCATTTCCAAAACATTGATGTGGAGGTCGCGCTCCATAGGGATCCAGACTCCCTGTGTTTGGCGGGCCCCTAGGTGCACCCCCCCATCCCAAATCTGATGCATCCGTCATTAGAGTCTGATTTGGGGGCTTCTGATGGAAAGGGACCCCTTTCTCTAGATTGAGAGGGTCCAGCCACCAAAGTAGTGTCCTCTTGACCCTGACCATGTGGTCTAGGTCGTCTAAGCCTTGATCCCACTGCACCCTGAGCATCCACTGTGGGACTCTCATGTGGAGGCAAGCCAAAGGAGTGACAGGAATGGCCACCGCCATGTGCCCCAGAAGTCTGAGGAAAGTCCTGGCCTGGACCCGAGGGGTTACAAGGACCAATCCAGCAATCTCCCACAGGTGATCGCCCCTCTCTGGGGGTAGAAAAGCTATGCCCTGGACCGAGTCCAGGACCGCTCCAATGAAGAACAGTCTTTGGCTGGGCTCTGGGGAAAACTCTGGAAGGTTCAAGGTGATCCCAACCTCTCAGAACAAAGTAAAGGTGTCTCAGACAGCCAGAAGCAGGCGAATCCTTGACGGGGCCACAAGCAGCCCATCATCGAGGTAAGGGAAAACATAATGTCCCTGGCGCCTTAGAGCCACAGCTACCACTGCCAAGCATTTGATAAAGACTCGAGGAGCGGCCAAACGGAAGAACCCCAAACTGATAATGCGCCCCCTGGAAGTGGAACCTCAGGTACTTCCCGTGGAGAGACTCCTATGTGCATGTACGCATCTTGCATGTCTATGGAAAGTACAGTTATGTAAGCACTTACCGCAACAACAGATCTTCGAGAACAGCTCTTGCAGCAGGTTACACCATTAGGACTGAAGCCGGCAGGCACCAGGACCCCACAGAAATTTTCTAGTTAGCAGTATCCAGCGGGGATCACCCCCTACATTGGCCCCGCCCCGTCAGGCATCATACAAAAGGGGGCGGTCCCCCAGAATCCCCAGTTCTCCCGCTGGAGACCCCCGGCCGCTAGATGACATCAGAAGTGGAGACTGAGGATCCGCCTTCAAAGAAGGTATTCAGAGCAGTGTTACAAACACCTAATCCTAGGAAGTAACCAAAGGAACAACTCTACCTCCAGAGGGAATGGTGGAAGGGGAAACTACCTGCTGCAAGAGCTGTCCTTGAAGATCTATTGGTATGGTAAGTTCTTGCGTAACTGTACTATCTTACTTCGAAAAGCAGCTCTTGCAGCAAGTTACAACATTAGGACTGTATCCCAAGCAATTCTGGAAATCCCTCGCAGGTGGGAGGAGGCTAGGTAGAGATCGCGAGTTGGACTGATGCCGAGGACAGGAGTCCCTGAAGGACTGCTAGACCAAAACAGCTCTTTGCCATGATGCAACGTCCAGGCTATAATGCCTGATAAAGGTATGCACAGTGCTCCAAGTAGCTGCTGCTACACAGGTGGCTGAAGTGGACACGTTCTTCACAGCCGCAAAGGAGGTAGCCACCCCCCTTGTGGAATGTCCCTTAACCGAGCCTGGTAGGGATTTGTTACGTCTCTGGTAACAGAACGTGATACAATGGATCAGCCACCTGGACAGCGATTGTTTAGAAACCGGAGCCCCCAGCATCTTATGGGCGAAGTAGATGAAAAGCTGATTAGATTTACGGTGGTGCCTGGTTCTGGTCAGGTAGTATCTTAGACACCTATCCACATCTAGAGTGTGCAGCGGGCCTCTCCTCTATTTGAGTATTTAGGAAAATACATTTGCAGGTCGATGTCCTGATTGAGGGTGAGGGCTGAAACCACCTTAGGTAGAAACTTTGGATTTGTCCTTAGGGACACCCTGTCCTAGTGAAAAAAACAAATAAGGTTCTTTGCACATTAGTGCGTGAAGCTCAGAAATCCTTCTGGCCGAAGTAACAGCAACTAAAAATAACATCTTCCATGTCAGGAGACATAGCTCGCAATCCGCGACTGGTTCAAAAGGTGGCAGCGTAAGCTGCTCCAAGTCAAAGGGTAAATCCCATGAAGGAATAGGATCCTTAATCGGAGGTCTAAGGTGGAGAACACCTCTCAGGAAGGCTAATGCGGTGTCCACCTGAGCTATGGACCGCAGGCCTATAGGAGTATGATAGGCCGAGATGGCACAAAGGTGTACTTTAATAGAGGAGTAGGCCAAGCCTGCCTGGAAAAAAGACAAAAGGTAGTCTAGAACAAAACCTTCCGGACAATCCATCAGGGAAAGCCCTCATGCTTGAGCCCAGAGGCAAAATCGTCGTCATTTCATGGCGTATGTGGCACGAGTGGTTGGTTTTCTAGCAGCCGCTAGAACATCTGCTACCCCTTGCGAGACCCCGTAGAGCATGATAGCTATGTCCCTAGGAGCCAGGCATGCATGTTCAGAGAGCGAAGGTCCAGATGGACCAAAGATCCTGCCTCCTGGGACAATAAGTGAGAGCTGACTGGCAGAGGCACCAGAGGTTCCTGAGACAGCTGGTGCAGCAGAGGGAACCAAATCTGTCTGTGCCAAAAGGGCGCGGTTAGTGTCAGCGTCGCCTGTTCTCTGCGGAGTTTCAAAAGAACCCTCTGGATCAACGGGAAGGGAGGAAATGCATAGAAGAATCTGCCCGTCCAGGAGAGGGACAACATGTCTCGCCAGAAAACACCAGGCCTTGGATCTAGCGAGCAGAAATTGGGCAGTGTTGCGTTGAATGGGAATGCAAAAAGATCTAACTCTGGTGTGCCCCATCTGCGAAACAGATCCTCTACCACCTCCTGGAGTAGTTCCCATTTGTGGACTCTGGCCTGAGACCGACTCAGACTGTCTGCGATAACGTTGTCCACTCCTGGGACATGTACAGCAATAAAGTTTACGCCGTGTTGCAGAAACCAATCCCACACCCTCATGGCCTCCCTGCAAAGCGGGTAGGAATGGATACTTCCTTGTTTGTTGAGGTAATACTTCACCGCGGTATAGACAGTCTCCCTGGTGCAGCAGAGGAATAAGACCTGGGAGGGTCAACATCCGGAACCTTCGGTACTCTATACAGTTGTTTAGAGAGCTGAGGTCCAAAATGGGTTGAAGATCCAGCGTCTTCTCTGGGACAAAGAAAAAATGTGAGTAGTAACCCCTTCCCCGCTGCTGCAGAGGGACTGGTTCTATCGCCCTTTTTCGCAAGAGGGCCTGAATCTCTCCTTCTATGAGAGGAATGTGAGAAGGAGGATATCTTGAGGACCTTGGTGGCGTATCTGAGGAAATCTCAGTGAACTCCAGCGTATGTCCCCTCCTTACAATGTCTAGGACGCACTGGTCTGTTGTTATAGAGCCCCAACCCTTCAGGTGAAGGGAGGAGCGACCCCCTACTGCCTCCCCGGTACCTCCTCCGGAGGGGGGAGGGGTCGAGAGGGAGTCATTGGGCGGAGTTGGGAGTGGGCAGAGAGGGTTGGGAGGACTTGGGGCCACGAAAAGGAGCACCTCCAGGTTGCTGGCTCTCCTTTTGAAGCCACCCCTCTGGCCCTGTTGGTTACCACAGGCTTGAGTGCTTGAGGGCTTCCGAAATGGCCGTCGTCTCGCTCTTTTCTGGTCACTCTGTACATTTGCCAGACAGACCAGATAGATTTGCCTGACTCCTGGAGACGAGAGATAAGAGACTGTCTCCTGCCCAAAAAGGATGGAATCCTGGAACGGGAGGTCCCGGATTCAGAACTGCAGGTCCTGGTAAAAGCCAGAGACTCTCAACCAGGCATGGCGCCGGAGGCCGACACCTGACACTGCCGCTCTGGCCACCGTATCTGCGGTGTTGTACGAGGCACGGAGAACATGCGTGCCTATGTCCGAGCCCGACTTTAAAATATCCAGGAGCTCGGTCTTTTGTGTGGAGTCTGGCAAGGCAGTAGCTAGGCTCCTGCCCTCTCTCCCATAACACATTCTGGTACTGGACCATAAGTGTGAGGAAGTTGAGGGACCTAATGGAGCAGGTGAAAGCAGAGTAGACCTTCTTGCCCACCTGGTCCAAGTAGCGTGATTCTGGGTCAGGAGGCTGGGAGCTTAGGTGCTTAGGCTGCTTGGATTTGTCATGGGCAGCCATAATCATCAATGAGTCTGGCTAAGGGTGATCTGCCAAGAAAGGTTCAGCCCTCGGGGCTCTATACAGCCTGTCTGACACTTTTAGAACTGCTGGGACTGAAGCTGGATGCTTCCAAGTGATCCTAGTGAGATACTGAAAGGTATCCACTAAAGGAGGCACCACTAGAGGCTTGGGCTCCTTCTGCCTCAGGTATTTGGCCAGTCAGTGGCATTCTGGATCCAGGTCTTCTGTTTCCCACTCACTGGAAGCCTGGATGTGCCTCATGACATCCATGAAGGATGGACCGTCAGGAGGTGTGCGGGGTTGATCCTTCTCTCCCAGGGAGCCCACGACTCCAGAGAGGGATGAGGAAGTAGACAGGGTAGATGACCTGCTAGTGGGCCTTGAATGGCCTTAGCTGTGTCTCAGACTCCCTCCGCTCGAACGTCAGTAGCTGCTGGACCGACACTCGTCCGAAGACCGGCGTCTGCTACGGGGCCGACGACAGACCGACATCGGGAGTGGAAGTGGGCCCGCCTAGGAGAGCGGGAACGACTCCTGGACCGGGGTCAAGACCAGCAATGGCTACCTGATTGTAAGGGGTGCCGACGACGGTCCTCCAACCGAGACGGGGAACGAACCTTGGAGGGTGGGCGTGGCAGCGGCTGCTCAGGGGGTCTTCCACGGGGAAGAAGCGGGAAGGCCCTCGGGTTCAGCGTCGTCCGGCCAGCCAGTCGGGTCCAGGTGGAGACTGTCCTTTTTTTTACCTGACTCCACCAGAAACTGAACAGCTCCTGCAGCTGGTCCTTGTTAAAGACTGTGGCTGCAGCACCTGGAAAGGGAGGCGGTGAAACCAGAACAGACAGGTCGTGGGAGGGCGAACCTCCCTCCGAACCCTGCAAGACGGAAGATTTAGGAGTCCCCGCAGCAGCCCCTGCCGTGGGGTCTTCCACCAGTATAACCTCTACTGGCATCGGTATGGGGGCCGGTGTCAATACCACAGGAGTCGGTGCCGGGTGACCTTCTCACCCGGCGGTTTGCCCGAGCTGGGTAAAGCCGAGACCTTCTTAGGCAGGGCCGTAGCTTGTGCTGAAGGGATCTGGGGGGTAATCCTTAGAGGAGCCACCTTTGGTTTTGGCTTATCACCCCGAAGTTCCTGCCTTGGCTGGTGCCGGTTTCTTTGCAGGAGGGCTCAGCAACTTGGAGCCTTCCGGGTACTTGTGACGGTCCCCTGAGCCTGAGGAGGGAGAGGTCTTCTTGGGAGAAGAGTGCGAGCGAGACTGGGAGCAATGATGGGACCGGTTACGGTCCTCTTCGCAGGAGCGCTTACCAGACTTGTCCCGATATTTGCCGCCTTTCCCCCCCCCCCGAGGTGTGCAGAACACCCATGTTCTTCTCCAGAAGGTGGGCCTTTAGAACCTTCAGGTGCCTAATTCTCGTCCTGGTGGTAAAAGCTTGGCACATGGAGCAGGACACGCTGTCATGGTCTGGGCCCAAGCAAAAAACACACTTTATGTGGCCATCTTGCTTTGGGATTTGGCACCCACAGTGGCACTTATTCTTCTTCTTGGGCCCACAGGAGACTGACGATGGTGACGACGACATGCGCCAGACTGGAGTTGGAGGACGAAGCGGTGGAAAAATAGTCAAATACCCTACGAAAGGTAGTCAAATTCGGAGAGAATCCTCTTCTTTTTCTGCTGGGCTGGATAGCCAGAACTTCCCCAACATGAGCGGGTCGCAGTGGGAAAAGAACTGGGGTGGAACAGGGTCCATCCCCTTTTATACTGTGATCAATGTCGGGTGAAGGCAACATCAGGGAGCAGTCCCTGCTGGGTACTGCTAGCTAAGAATTTTTCTGGTGGGTCCTAATGCCTGCAGCATTAGTCCTAATGGTTATAGCCTGCTGCAAGAGCTCCCACTTGAAGTAAGATCAATTATTCATACGCTTGAAGAAACCTATGTACCAATCCAAAAAAATATAACAAGAAGGGAAAGATCCCCATCTGCTTAAATAAATCAATTAAATCCCAAATCAACGTAAAAAAAGCTATACACAAAGCTTAAATCTTGTGGTACCAAGGACAGAAATATGATGCACACAAAATATAAAACAGCAGTTACAGCCCTAAAACATACGATCAAGCATTCTAAAAGTAACTTAGAATTTAGGTTAGCTCACCCTAAAGACTGCCATAAGTCTTTATTTACCTACTTAAATAACAAGATGGGTAACTGTAGGAAAACTGGTACTCTAACCCATAATGCTGTCAACTTAATAACAGATGTGACTATAGCAAACCACTTCAATGACTGCTTCTGTTCTGTTTTTTCTAAAAAAGTTACCCCAGTCCCCCCCCCATTCTCAAGCTAAGGCCCCCAATCTCACATATACCGTTACAACTTCTGATATAGTCTCAGCTCTAAAAACTTTCAAAAAGACAACTAGTCCAGGTCCAGATGATAACAATTCTAGATTCCGAACTGAAACTACTGAATCAATCGCCCTTCCCTTAGCAATAATCTTTAATAAATCTTTAAATGAGAACACAATTCCCTCAGACTGGCTTCAAGCGACAGTAACTCCTATATTCAAAAGGGTAATAGATCCAACGTCCAAAACTACCGCCCAATTGGTCTAACTTCTATCATTTGCAAACTAATGGAAAGAATGATCAAATCATATCCGGAGAAAGAAATGGTAGCACTTAACATCTCAGACCCCACCCAACACGAATTCAGGCCAGGACACCCATGCACAACTAACCGCATAGCCTTCTATAATCATATTAGGGTCTTGACAACAACATCCCTATGAATGTAATTCTGTTGGATTATAGCTGTGCTTTCAATAAAGTCTCTCATGGTAAGCTAATTACTTAATTAACATCAGTAGGTTGTTCCACCCATCTAATCAAGTGGGTCGAGAAATGGCCCTCTAATAGGTCTGAGAGAGTAAGAATTAACGGTACCCTATCTAACTCAGAACTGGTCACAAGTGGGGTGCCCCAGGGCTCAGTCCTGGCTGGGACCCACACTGTTTAACATATTTATTAGCGACATGCAAATAGGATCACACAATGTGCTCTCTAAATTTGCTGATGACACTAAACTGGCAGGGAAAGCAGCTAGCTCTTGTAACACTGCAATACTAGCGGACGATCTAAAATCTATTGAGCAATGGGCACAGTGCAATAGTACAGTATGTTCTTTAATACTAAAAAGTTTGTTGTCTTGCACTTTGGGAGAAAACCCCACAATAACATCTATCAGCTTAATAATACCCCATTCAAGGCATCAAGCTGCGAGCGAGATCTTGGTATTCTAGTAAACAACAGACTATCTTCCACAGATCGCTGTGCAAAAGTCACTTGTATGTCTAACAGGCTATTTAAATTCAAGGAACCTTTGTAAAAAGAACAGAGCAATGTTTAATTCCACTGTACAGGGACTACATTAGACCTTATGCAGACTACTGGTCTCCCTTTTCGAACCCGCACCTCAAGGGCGATATTACTTGTCTCGAACAGATGGTCCCACTCTTAGCATCCAAAGACTATTCTAGCAGATTACAGAAAACAGGCCTTCTCTCACTATACATCAGAAAGTGTAGAGGGTGATATTCTATTCTTGTATAAAATAGTATAATTTCCAGAACTCATGCGTCGGTGCGGACTCACCTATTCTCCAAGGCGCGTTGTCCCTAGGCTGCGCAACAAACAGCCTGAGGTGATGCAAGCAAAGACAAATAAAAGGATAATTTTTTTTCCTATAAGAGCGCCTAGAGTTTGGAATACCCTGCCCAAAGAATTGGTTGATATGAAGAGCTTTAATTCATTTAAAAGGGGTCTAGACATCTGGTTAACAACAAACCCAGCAAGGGATCAATAGCCCACACAATGTGGGGAATGATCTCAATGGGCTTCTAGCCTTCTTTTGTCCTATTATGCCAAGTTAAACCAAGTTACACATTTCAAAAAGATCAGTAAATATTATGGTGTCTGCTAATCAGTTCCTGTAAATATAACGGATAGTTATTTAAAACTCATTAGAAGTTTTCAACTGTGAGCAGCAAAACAGTATGGTAATTCAGGTAATTCTATCCACAAATTCAGCCAGTTCCGTTCTTTGCAATCAGCTGTTTTAAATGCAGCTGCTGTATTAATTCTTCACTGTGACTAGAGCAATTTAGCAGGCATTTATGTATTAATGGCTTAATCTCAATGCTCGTTAATGCATATTTCACGGTGTAGCAAAAATGAGTCAGTAACGTAAATGAAAACAGTGCTCGCTACATCCAGGCACCCACATTTTTTCCCCTCAGGAAGTGCTATCATTTCATGGTCCATATCTTTTCAGTGCAGTCTTTGGGGGAGCGGGGATGGTTAAGATAAGAAAAATGGAAGTCAAACCATTTTGAAGTTTGTCTTCACAATTATTTAGCCTTCTAAATACTTCCAAAAACAATTAGCCCTGTGACTTGGTGACAAAGCTACTGCCTACCAAGCAGGCGGCCTGGATTCAGGACCAGACTTGGTGACAAAGCTACCGCCTACCAAGCGGGCAGCCTGGGTTCAGGATCAGACTTGGTGACAAAGCTACCACCTACCAAGCGAGCAGCCTGGGTTCAGGACCAGACTTGGGCTGCTGTGGGTCAGCCAGGGAAGAGAGGATTAAGCATCTGACAAACTGCTTTCCTCTCTCCCAGGGAGGGAGGGAGGGAGAGAGGGCTGCCTTCTCCACATTCCAGTGCCACCTAGTGGAGATTGGACGGCAGGGCAGGTCAGAAGTGACACGGAGGGAAGGGAGGCACGAAGGGACGGGGCTGCAGGACTCTCACAGCGTGCTGTGTTCCTCCACATGTGTGCATTGATGTTGGCACTCTTACAGGGTTTGGGGAGAAAATGGTAGTGCAGAGCAGGCACAAATGAACTCTGCCTGCCTGCCCTCTGCCCCTGTCACCACCAGGACCTTGAGCCCCGATTCTGGATAAGCATCTCTGGGGGAGGGGGAGAACATCCCTCACCACCCGGGGCAAACTGTAGGGGAGTCTGTGGTCCAGGTAAAGTCCTGGAGAGGTGGCTGATAGTGGAGGGAGGTAGAGGCAGGGCTGAAGAGCAAGACTGCTCTGGCCAGGAGTATGAAAAACCTTTTTTGAAAATAAATAGACTTCCAAAATCATCTTCTCTGAAGCCCTAACTTCAACACTGTTCTATCAGGAACTACAAGCTCTGTTACAGGTTTGTGATAAAATGATTTAGAAATAAACTGCCTCCAATCTATTTTTATATTAAAACTTTGTAATTCACACAGAGATGCATCCAAGACCCTACTGGCCCTGTGGACCGCCAGCAACTGTGGTTACAATCCCTAGCTCACCAATCCTGACCTTTCTGAAGTATGTTTGGAGGGAAGTGGAAGGCCAGTTAAAACTCCCAGTGCAGCAAAAACTGGCACTAGTTACCTCTCTCAAGAACATCACACTTAATCACATGTTCACATCTGACTTAACCAAAAAACACATAACTGCATGTTAATACAGAAACACAGACAGTGACAAGACATGCAACAGCATGTCACAAAATAAACCATTTATTTTCACGAGTGGCAAAGCCATGAGTAAGCTATATAGTCCTGCCTCCCCATAAATGAAAATAAATGGCTTACGTCATGACATGTCATCGCATAGCAAGGATGAAACGGGAAACTACAGACCAGTGAGCCTCACATCCATCGTGGGTAAGCTAATGGAGACTATCCTGAAGGAGAGGCTGGTGGCCCTCCTAGAGGCCAAAGGACTACAGGACAGCAGACAGCATGGCTTCATACGTGGCAGATCCTGACAAACCAACCTGGTCGAGTTCTATGACTGGGTAACTAGGCAACTGGACAGGGGCCATGCAGTGGATGTCCTGTATCTGGACTTCAGGCATTCGACTCAGTGCCACATGGAAGGCTGGGAAGGAAGTTAGTAGGCACAGGAGGGTGCAAAACTGGTGAGATGGGTAGGAAACTGGCTGCAGGGAAGGCAACAGAGGGTGGTGGTGGGTGGGGAGCTCACACAGGGGCAGTGACGAGCGGTGTTCCACAGGGCTCGTGTTGGGACCAGTGTTGTTTGGGATATTCATTGCAGACATATCATGGGACATCAAGAGCAAGATCAGTCTGTTTGCTGATGATACCAAGGTAGGCGCAGTGGTGGATGACCTAGGGGGATGGCAGGGGTTGCAGAATGATCTGGCAAAGCTTGAAACCTGGTCAGACACCTTGCAACTGGGCTTTAATGCCAAAAAGTGCAAGGTGCTACATTTTGAGATGAAGAACCCAAGGAGGAGTTACCAGCTAGGGGGAGTGCAGCTAGCCCAGACAGAGGAGGAGATGGATCTGGGTGTGCTCATTACAGGGTCAATGAACAACTCGGCACACTGTAGGAAGGCAGCTGCAAAGGCCAACAAAATGCTGGGTTGTATTGCAAGGGGTATATCCTCGAGGAGGGAGGAGGTGATTCTGCCACTGTATAGGTCATTAGTTAGACCACACCTGGAATACTGCATGCAGTACTGGCGTCCGTATCTGAAGAGGGACATTAAGTTACTGGAGGGGGTGCAGTGCAGAGCGACAAACATGATCAAGGGGCTGGGGGACTTATCATACGAGAGGAGGTTGAAGGAACTGAACATGTACTCACTGGAGGAGAGGAGAGACAGGGGTGACATGATTGAAACCTTTAAATACATGAAAGGAATAAACAAGACAGGTACAGAGGGGCTGTTCAAAGTAAGGGAGGGGAGGGCCACCAGGGGCCATGATATGAGACTGGAGCAAGGAAGGTTCAGGAGGGAAATGAGGAGACACTTTTTTACAGAGAGGGTGGTGGCTGGGTGGAATGCGTTACCTGCTGAAGTGGTATGCAGTAGAACAGTGGACTGCTTCAAACGAGGATGGGACAGGACAAGGGGGAGGGTTAATGAAGGGGAAGGGAGGGGCAGCTGCAGAATAAGGGGTGCTAGCTGCACATTCGAGCAGACTTGATAGACCTCTAGGCCTTTATCTGCTGGCAAATTTCGTATGTTCGTATGTTCATATAGCTGATTCATACAATGTATGGGAAGTGCTTCCAAATAAAGTATTAAAACTAAAAAATGCCGGCCCATCGGCGCAGCGGTTGGATTTCCATCTGCAACGCCAGCGACCCAGGGGAGAAGGAGGGAGTGTCCACTGACAGTTCGCCTTTTCTGGGGGAGGGGAGGGTGCGGTTCGGTTTCTGCTGACCCCTGGCAGAGGCTGGGGGTTCAGCACGATATCCGACCCACAATGCTTGGGGAGAGACAGATGTCGGCATAAGCCTAGACGTCATGGCATGTCTCTCCTCGGAGGAAAAACTATGAAAATGGTGCCATGACCGGTCAGATGATGGCCTCCAAGGATCCTCACTCCTGGGCTCCCGGACCTCCATCAGTCACCTCAGCAGCACCCAGGGTCGTTGGATATGGCCGACCAGGCTCATCCCCTGCGAAGGTAAGGGACCCTCCCGACAAAGGGATATGTTGGGGATACCTGGGCTGGCTGCAATGTGGGGCAGTGAGGTCGGGTGCACTGAGATGGGGCAATCCATGTGGGGGCCCGAAGGGAAGTCCGGTCAGGTGCGCGGGGGGCGATAAACACCATCATACAAAAAAAAAAAAACCTAAAAAATTAAAAAATGTTAAATGTGTCCCTTGACTCAACAGCAAGCATAAGAACAAATATACAACTGCAAGAAGTATCAAAAATAAAGTGGCATCTCATAGAAACATAGAATTTGACGGCAGATAAGGACCGCTTGGCCCACCCAGTCTGCCCATTTTCCTACCTAATGGATAAGCTGCAGATCCTAGTTAACCAGCAGCCTACTTCTTCCTACCCCCACCCCCTAGAATTGCCTTATGCCTGTCCCATGCATGCTTGAATTCCACCACTGTTTTTGACTCCACAACCTCCGGAAGGCCGCTCCATGCATCCACAACCCTCTCTGTGAAAAATACTTCTTAAATTACCTCTGAGCCGCCCTCTATCTTCAAATTGTGCCCCTTGTTCTTGCACACCTGTTTTTTTGAAAGATGCTACCCTCTTGGACTCTGTTGATTCCCTTGAGGTACTTGAAAGTTTCTATCATGTCCCCCCTCTCCCTCCTTTCCTTGAGGCTATACATAATTAAGCTCCTTAAGTCTCTCTTCATATGTCTTCCGGTGCAGACCCTGCACCATTTCAGTTGCCCTCCTCTGGACAGCTTCCATCCTGTCTATGTCTTTTCGGAGACTGGGTCTCCAGAACTGCAAGCAGTACTCCAGATGGGGTCTCACCAGCTGTCTGTACAGAGGGATAACAACTTCCTGTTTTCTACTGGTGATGCCTCTCCTTATGCATCCCAGTATCTCCCCAGCCCTCCTTGCTGCCCTCTCACATTGCTTGCCCACCTTTAGGTCATCTGATATGACTACCCCCAGGTCCCTTTCCATTTTTGTTGTTGCTAGTATCTCACCCCCCACTGTGTACTCTTCCCCTGGGTTTTTGTTTCCCAGTTGCATTACCTTGCACTTCTTAGCATTGAATCTAAGCTGCCATACATTTGACCATTCCTCTAACCTCACATGTGTGAATAAATATCTGAGCATGCTCAGTGTGACCAAAATACGTGAAATTAATTTTTGAGCATGCTCAGTGACCAACATTCCTTATTTTGCTCACGTTGGGGTAAAAAACTCATTTATTTGCTAGGTTGGCAGTTCATATACAGCACACTGTAGTTATGTCTTTATATATCCATATATTTATGCACACACACACACACACACACACATACATTATATATATATATATATATACATACACATTTTCATTGCCGGTGGGGGGAAGGTGGCTCAGAACACAAAGGAACAGAGTCATCCAAAAAAAACAAAAAGGAACACAGAGAGTCTAAACGGCTACACATCCAGGGTGTAGAGAAAGAGACCAGCTCTAGGCCACGATAAAAGTCTTTGTTTTATTTTCACAATTCACTAAAAACGGAGACAAACCACATATTAGTAGTAGCAGCACCCCCGACGATGTCAACGGTTCACGACACAATCGTCACTTTGACAAAGCGACAATTGGGTTGTGAAACACTGACGTTTTGTTTGGGTGCAAAAATCGAAAACAAAATGGCGGCTCACAAAAAGGGATTTTTTCCTGACGAAGAGGGATTTTATCAATCCCTCTTCGCGAGCTGTCAAAATCCCTTTTCATACTGTGCAGCTATCCAAAAGACTGAACTGAGCATGCTCAGAACCCAACATTTCAAAACTGAATAATTCTGGAACGGATTAATAATTTTTCACCAAACCAACACTAGCTTGTTCTTTGGGGCAAGCTCTCTCTACCCTGAAAATTACAGACCACAATTCCAAATAGTGTGGCTGCAAATCAACGAGGAAACAATAGCCAAAACAGGTGAAAAAGGCGACTTTTACACTTTTCGCAGCACGAAATCCGTGAATCCGATCAAAACGAAACTTGGTACGTCAAAAGCGTTCTACCCCATAGGACAGCGCACACCAAATTTCGTGCAAATCCATTGAATGGTTGCAAAGTTATTAAAGTGCAAAATTTGAGGTCTGACATTAAACTGCCTACTCAACCCTAACTACAGTGATGCTACCGCGCCACTATAATGAATGACAGGTAAGTACAGTTTATTAGGAAGATCTAATGAGGTCAATAAACCTTGATACCAAAGCTCTTGCTATCATCATTTGTGAGGGCCACTTGTCTTGCCACCTCACTCATGAAGATAAATGGCTTATTCTGAGGGAGGCTATTGTGTATCCCATACATACATATAGAATAATGTATGGGGCATTGTACAAGTTTTTTTTTTCTTTTGTTTTTTAACACACCAAGGCCCGAAGTGTGTGACACCACATAAACTACTACTGCAAAGCACTAGTGGTTTGTGAAGGTGTAACGCACTATGGGTGTGTAAAAAAAAAAAAAGAGTAATCACAGCACTTCCTAATTTATTTTTTGTAACTTCTGGTCTTTCCGTCTTGCTGTTCACTCACAAATTGCAGTCTCTTACTTTTGCCACAAGGGTCCAATAGTGACTGCACTTTTTCAGTGACAATGAAAATGAGCAGTAGGATACTGAATTTCAGTTCCTGGTGTTGATTACGGATTACTGCACGTGAATAAAACAGAGTTTTCACTGGTTTCAGCAGCAGCGCACAAGCTGATTTTGTTGTGATTGACAGGTGTGACAGTTTTATGGTAGATCTGATCATACACTGCCATGCATTACAGAAAAATAAACACGTATTTTGGATTATGACATGGATACTAGGCAGGTTAATAAATATGGTCACCACATGTATCTATATATGTACATATAAACATATATCTATACAATACTACCAAACTCACAGACGTGTAACACACCAGCCATGAAAGGAATGAAAAGAATTCAATAACAGCAGACTACATCCTTTCCAGTTTCCTAAGCACTAGGTAGCTGAATACTTTTTTTTTTTAAACTTAGTTTTTATTTCTTTTGTTAGAATACATATAAACAAACATTGTGCCTATTTAGGCACATGAAAGGCATACGAGTACAGAGTTGATTGTTGTTAAAATAAGATGCTTATACATTAATTTTGTATTGCCTTTGTTATCCTAGGAGCTGATCGGATACAAATTGTCCAAGTGTTCGTTGGGAGAACTAGAGGACGGTACAGCATTGTCCCCTTAAGTGTCCCAACTGAGATGAGCAGAATAGTCCAACTTCTTCCCAGGATATTCGCCAACTGTTGTCCAACTGTACGTTATATAGAAAATGGCTATTATCATTATTAGTAAAGAGTAAAAACGAAGTGCGTTAATAAATAAAAAGACATGAAGTAAAACTAACAACTTTGTGCTGTGCGTAGTCATTCTTGCCCAACAGTTGAATATGATTATGTGTTCCCTTGTTTGACCCCTGCTCTCCTAGGGTCCCTCCAAGCACCTAGCATCTGGCCTAGCTCTAAACAAAGGTAAACACCCCAACCTTTGAACACTCTCAGTGACTGTCCTGCACCTAGCATAGGTGGATTTGGTCACCCCCTTCTTGTTGAATGGTCCTAGAGAGCCATGGGGACCAAGCTGACAGGAACCTCTCCATGTTTAAGTGGATAGAGGCTGAGAGTCTCTCCATTGCCTCCAGCTCCTCCACCTTTTTGTACCAGAGGGAGAGTGATGGGGGGTCCGGAGAGAGCCACTTCAACGTAATGCACTTGAGTACAGCTACCCTCAGAATGTGGAAAAGCATGTGTTTCCCTCTGGTGCCCTCTAGTTGACCCCCCATGCCCATGACTAGAGCTTGGAAGGAGCATGGGTATGGGAATTCCAGCATGGCCTGGATCTGGGTGTGCACTTGTTGCCAGAAAGGCTTCAATACAGGGCACCGCCAGAAAATATGCCAGTGAGTACCTCTGTCATTACACCTTCTCCAACAGTCATCTGTGGTGGAGGATCGCCAGGCTGATTGTTGGAGCTCTTTCTCTGGGAATATGGTCGTGATCTCCTAAAGAGAAATGCCCATTGATGCCAGAAAACGTCCTGCCTCTGATAGCTCTGCAAATCTTTTAGTGCCTTCTGGGGTTACAACCCTTAGCCTTGCAGGATATTCTAGAAAGGCCTTCATACCTTTCTCTCTTAATAGCTTTTGTACAGCCAGGACTTTCCGTCTTCTCTGCACCGTGGAAGGGGTGTAGTCATGCTTTAGGAAGAGGCATTCGTCGCCAAAGAAAACCTCCTTTTTACCCCATGCTGCCCCTAGGAACTGCTCCTTAATTCTGAAATCAAGAAATGCCATCACGGGATCTTTCCTGACTATTCTCCTCCATGGGGACAAACCCTTCTACCATCTAGTCTCTTGGCAGCTAAAAAATCCATTACTTGTAGATGGATGACTAATACAATTCCAACAGTATTAGAATGGAGATCTATTATGTCTGACTTGTATGCTATGGAAAACCTTAATGCTGAGAGTCAGGGTAACACTCCAACATACATGATGAGATGGCGGCAATGGGTGCTCTACCAAACTTTGGTGGATCCAAACTTCTGCCCCTAATTCTAGATGAACTATGAGGGAAGGGGATCGGAGGGAAGGACAAGCTTTCTATAGAAATGTAGGGGGAAAAGAGAAGTTAACTCAAGAGAAGGGACCTAATTAAGGAAAAGGGAAAATAAGGAAAAGATGCACATACAAATGGAGTTGAAGCTTTGCCCTTTGAATAGTTCCGGACCTAAAAATACTATGAACACAATATCAACTAGTTAAACCTCTGTGTGGAACATATGTCAATTGTCAATAATATAAAATAACTGAAGATAAATGGAAATATGATGAAATGTTGTATTCTTGACAACGTGCAACAAAAAACCTTTTAATAAAAAAGATATTTAAAAAAAAAGCCATCACAATAGATCGTGGTCTGGCATTGCTGTCTTTTGGAGGAGCAATCAAGGATCTGTGGGCACGGATCAAATTTA
This sequence comes from Neoceratodus forsteri, assembly GCA_016271365.2. Classification (NCBI taxonomy): domain Eukaryota; kingdom Metazoa; phylum Chordata; order Ceratodontiformes; family Ceratodontidae; genus Neoceratodus; species Neoceratodus forsteri. Next base: position 296,718,978 of record JADMNL010000027.1, on the reverse strand, counting down.
ACTGTAAGTCGGAGGGTAGGGGGAGTATGTCTTTAAGGAACAGACTTGAGTCATTCAGGGGTTCCGCCAGAGAGGTGAGAATCGAGCGTTCCAAGGACATCTCTCCTCCCATGGGAAGGGGAGATGCTGCTTCCTGCTGCTTGACTGCCACCTAGTGGAGGCATGGAGGCAGCACAGCAGGAGCACATCAAAGAGGAGAGGGGCATCCGCTGGACGCCAAGTACACATGCATGCGTGTCACTTCATGGTGGTGCCCTCAAGGTAACAGAACAGAAAGTCCTTGATATCCAGGACAGTGCCGACACCCTCCAGAAGCTCACACACAGCCAACAAAGACAGGTCACCCACCATACCTGGGGTCCAAGGTAAGTGGGAATAACTTGTAAGCCCTTGAGAATTTCAGTGATGAGGCGGGGTGGGGGGACTGTAGGAAAAATGCTCCACAGAATAACTAAAAATAAGAAACCTCTGCGAACTCTCCCAAATGTCAGTTTTCTTATCAAGCACCAGGTAACTGGGCCACTAAAGGAGGGACCCGGTTCAGAACCACAGAGTAGAAAAATGGGAGGGGAATACTAAAGTAGCAGTGCAGTGAAGAGTGTGTTTTCTATAAAGCGAATCTCAGCTATAATTAATGTAAATATTGGCATACCTGTTTAATCTACTTGTCTAGGTACCACCTGTGCACCATGAAGTTTTTTTTTCCTCTATCCTAGTTTCCACTGGGTTATAATGTCTATAAAATGGAGATCAAAGCATTCTCCCTGCTAGCCAAATGGTTCATCCTATACTCACTTCAAAGCCACCAGAGCACATCTAAAAAAGGCAGTCTAGCGGAAGGAGGTAAAACCTGACTCATTATTCCTGCCACATGGACACGGCTATCTGATTTTTCTGCCAACATCCCGTCCTTTATAACTAGCACTGAATTAAAACTGCTCCACTGACAGCGGAAGCCCTCTATACCTCGTAAGGGTCTTCATTCTTTAGTTTCAGGGAATATATTTTCAAAAGCCAGAGTGAAGCCAGGCCTCATTACATCCCAGGCACAATCACTATTCTAGGGTAGTCATTATTCAAAAAAAAAAATACATACTCAGAACTAGTCTGCATTTAAGTAATTCAACAGGATATCCATTTTTAATCCAGCCAATCACACCACTAATGAGTGTCTATGCCAGTGTTTGATACTTGGGTGTAGGACATAAAAACAGGAAAGAAAAACCTTTAGTCCAGTTATTCCTCACTAGCAACACAACCACTTATTCCTTTAGCCTCTACGTACTTCTCTAGTGGTAATGTGGTTTGCTTCAGTCTATACTACTTTCTTTTCATTTTCATGTAGGTTCTTCTTGCCTGCTGCACCCTGCCTAGCCCCCTTCTACTGACTGAATTCTTTGAGACAAAGGCCATGGATCAGGGTCAAGCAGTTGATGTCATGTACCTAGACTTCAGTTAAGCATTTGACTCAGTCCCATCTGGGAGGCTGATAAAGAAGTTGGGAGACCTAGGGGTGGGGGCCAAGATTACAAGGTGGGTGAAAAGCAGGCTGAGTGGAAGGATCCAGAGAGTGGTCCTAAAAGGAGACCCCTCAGGGCAAAGGGAAGTCACAAGCAGGTGCCTCAGGGACTGTTTCTTGGATTGGTTTTCTTTAACATATTTATCTGTGATATAAGGAAGGGGGCTCAGGGAGAGGTATGCTTCTCTGCATACGACACCACGGTCTCTAGAACAGTGGACACCAAGGAAGGGATAAGAGTCGTAACTAAAGATCTGGAAAATCTGGAGAGGTGGTCGAGGGTGTGACAGCTGAACTTTAATACGAAAAAGTGTAAGGTGATGCACACGGGGGCCTGGAACCCATGAGCAGAGTAGAGGATGAATGGGGTGGCAGTGGATAACACATAAAGAAAAGGGATCTGAGGTGTTAACAATGGAGAACATGAAGGTATCAGCACAATGTAGTGGGGCTGTGGGCAAGACAAGTCAGAGGGGTGCATCAGGAGAGGGATCACTAGCAGAAGGAGAGAGGTAATACAGGCCGTGTAGAGATCCAAGGATTGTCCTCACAGAATATTGTGTGCAATTTTGGTGCCCACACTTGAGAAAGGACAGAAAGCGGTTACAGGCAGTGCAGAGACGAAGATAAGCTACTAAAATGATACAGGGTGGCAACCTACAAGAAGTACTTGGAATGTCTAAGCAGCTACATGCTCAAGGGCAGGAAAAAGGAAAGGCACACATGTACACGCTGGAAGGCAGGAAAAGGAAAAGCACGAATGTACACGAGGAAGGAAGGAGAAGAGGTGTTCGAGTACCTCGGCAGAATAAACAAGGTGGACAGCAGTGAAATGTTTACAATGAATGGTAACACAGGTACCAGGGTAAGTCTCTGAAACTTGGGGGTTCTAAGAAGGATGTCATGAAGTACTTTTTTTTTGTTTCATTACAGAAAGCATGGTGATGGACTTGCCTTCTCCAGGTATTCTCCACCACTTACACAGGACCTCTTTGTGGGTGGAGACCTCTATCTGTAGTGCGGGGCCTGCATGTGATTGGCATCATCCCGCCTGCCAGGGAGTTTTTCCCTGATTTTCTCCTTCAGAGATGGCTTGATGCATGCACATGGTCGCACTAATGCCCAGTAAACACCCCCCCCCCCAAACTCTGCATCTCCAGCAGGACTACCTCCCAGCTTCAGTCAGGTGTCAGTCACAGAGCGAAGCACACTGCCCCCCACCCCAAAGGAGAAGAGCTGTCCCTGGATGCTCGATCCACCTTCTCCTGCCAGCCCCATGTGACCCGAATCTATTCCCAACCTGGGTCACTGGCATAGCAAACGGCAGCATTAATGAGTTGGCATTCAGTCAGTACTACCTACTGTAAGATGGAACCCTTTCTGTGGAACAATATTTCTGAATATTCTTCCTAAATCATCCTTCCTTAAAGGGGATGGGAAACAGTTTTTTAATACCTTTAGATACTCTCACGTTTTGTTTGTTGACTATTTTATAGTGTATGTTTTGACTTCTTTGTTTAAAAAATCATTTTTATATTGTCTTGTAACTACCTTGAATCCCTCTCTCTCTCCTGTATATTGTGTGGCATCGCATTGGTTACACCATTCTGGGACATTCCCATAAACAGTACGGAATGTGTAATGCCATGGAATGTCTTGGAAATATGAAAAGAAAGAACAGTAGCTTGTGATGAAGAGGGAACGTAAAGTATGTAGATTTGAAAGTACAAGATATTACACAGGAAAACCCTGACTCAAAGCTATCTGAATTTCTAAGTAGAGCAGAAGAAGCTTACCCCCAAAACTAAGAACTGGTGAGTTACGGCAGACTCAAAGCCGTGACGCTACTAGTTAAAAATCCATCACAAATTAATTCTCATTGCAAGCATACAACAGAAATACCTTCAGCTGGCTGGCCAACTATCTCAGCATTACTGGGCAGTCCTCTCCGACATCACACCCTTCCTCTGCTTTTGATCTCTGGGGACAACCTTTTCCCCAGACTGGTATAAACCGGATATATGCATTTGTCTCAGCTTGCACTGTTATCCCGGCCATCTAACACAGCTGGAAACATCTTACCTCTGCCTTGGCCCTGTTTACATTCAAAACATGCTTTTTTTTTTTTCCCTGTGAGAGGGACACACAGCCCCTGTGAAGTTTACCCAAAACAAAGTGCCTTGCAGGACAGCAAAAGGACTGCTTAAACAAAGGTCACTCCTGGCTAAGTGCCCCAAGGCATGTGCTAGAGAAGAATGCAATTTTCAATTTATACCAGACCTTCCACCTCAGCTGAAATACTTTATAGAGGCATAGATGATAATCAAAATAAAACACACACACACACACACACACACACACATAAACACAAACACAAAACACTGCAAGTGATCACAGCATATCCGAATACATGGCTGCAATGGAGAGGAAACAGGGAGAGCAGTTCACAGTGTAAAAATCATTCCTATTACCTCAAACTGCCCACCTATATTCTCTGGTGCTCTAGTCTTTTGAAATACTCAGTAGCTTTATCTGATCAGGGGGAGGGATTCATTTCACCGGTTAGAGGACAGTCATCCTTGCTCTTAATCTTCTTTTATCCATTTAGAACCCCAGACTAGATAGTCCTGTCCTTATAGTTTTAATCCTCTGTATCATCTATTTTTGTTTCTCTCCCCTGAACTCAAACATTATCTGCGTAGTGACATTATCATTTCTTCTGATCTGCTTAAAAACATTTTTCCAGTGGTATAGGCAAGGATTTTAGTGGCTTTACTTCATGTAGTCCTGCTGTACGTCTCCCACTATGATGTGCATTTATACCTTAGAGTCTGCACTGCAGGGAGCACTGCACAACTGCTAATACACTGCCAGCGGGTCTGTATGGACACAACAGTAGTGGATCATTTTTGAGTCCCCTTGGACATTGGGGAAAATGGGAAACACTGCTGGCATTTTCCTGTACCAGTGTGGATTCTACCTACTTCTCAGAGTGCTGCCAGGGTGAGGGTTGGGGGAGGAAGCCTGTAGAGGGTGGGAGCAGGAGTATGGGGGAGGTAGGAAACATCAGAGGTCGGCTGACCTTGTGAAGCAAAAAAAGCCACCCATCAACCTGTTTGCCTGGCAAGATGGTGCCATGTGGAGATTCTAGGCTGCAGCTTGAACCCAATGCCGCCACTAGGCTGGTGGAGTCCAGAGAACTATGGAGGTAGTCAGTTCCAAATAATGGACTGGGGGGAGAGGGATCACAGAGGTAGTGTTAGTCAATTCATCTCTTCCTAGGGTGGCCGGCAAAATAACATGACCTTGTGGTTGACTGCACAATGTCAGTCGAGACCCTAAATATAAGATGTGGAACTGTGAGCGCGGTTCACCACAGAAGGTGGGTGGGACTTCAGTGGACTTATGGAGAAAGCAGGAAAAATCCCACCCAGCAATTCTGATGACTGCTATCATGGCCCGCATGCCATCTGACCTCTGACACTTCTCAGCCCCCACCACTGCTTGGCTTATTCTCTTTTTCTGACCTCTGACACTTATCAGCCCCCCCAACCCCAAGCCACTGCTTGGCTTATTCGCTTTACATACTGGACTAAATGTGTAAGCACCCCTTGGGTGCTTACTGGTTAATGTTTGGTTGCTAGGGAGTAGCTAGGCAGAGAGAGAGTGTGGTGCCGCTTAGTCTAGGATGGGGTGCTGCTTGCTGACAGCAGGTGGGGCCCCTCTGTAGAGGGTATATATAGCAGGGGAATTTGGCACCAAGGGGGATCGAGTTCGAGGGAAAGACCCAGGGAGAGAGGACCTGGGGGGGGGTTCGGCCCGCAAGTTTGGCTGGAGGGCCGTGGCAGGGCTGGGGTGGTCTGCTTGACACCCCAGCCCACCACCCTTGAAGACCCGTGATGTGAGAGCAACGGTTCGGGAGAGTACACGGGGAGCAATGGAGCAAGGAAGAAAGGGCAGGTCACTGCAATTTGGGTGCCAAAGCCTGGGGAGAAGAAATGAAAATGGAGGCCCGCCAAGTGAACTTCGGCACCTTGATAGGGTAAGCACCAATACGGCCTAAAAGCCCCAAAGAAAGAAAGATTGCCCATTAGTAGTTCAGCTGTTGGGTCGGAATGGTTTACTGTGGTGGGGCCTACTATGGGAAATAGGGTCTTGGGCGCGGCTTGGAAGTGGCAGCCTTGCCGTTGAGGGCATATCAGTGGCAGTGTTACCCTATTCCCCAGGCTGGAGGCCACCGCAGAGTTGGGATCCATGGTATGAGCTGCTTGTGGAGGCGGGGAAAGTCCATTTGGGGGAGTAATGTTTGGCACCCCAGCGGGGTGGCAGTCTACTGGGTAATCTGTGTGGCACTGGCAGAGGTCCCCCTGATGAGTCAGTTCAGAGGCTGGAATTGCTGCATGAGCAATGCGTGCTGGTTAGCACTGGGATCAGGTCCAGGGCACCGACAACCCCAGAATAAGGCCCAACCACCAGCCAAGGCATCAGCGACTGGATGTCTGAAAGGGTTCTGGTGGTTCGGTTCTTGCTATAAGAATATCAATGAACATCAATTGAAAAAGTATGAAATTTAAGACCTAGAAGGGAAAGAAAAGTATACTCCATTAAGAAATAGCCCTGGGTGGAGGAAGGGAAAGGGAAAATTGTTTAACCAGGAGTAGCACACTAAGCCAAAACTTGTTTCCAGCTGCGACCTGGGAGCACAAGGAAGTTAAGTGACTTGCTCAGGATCATACAGTATGCACCTAGGCAGCTGTGGGAATTCAAACCCAGGTCTCCAGATCTGCACCTCAGAGCCTTAATCCGCTGCACTATACTGCCTCATGAATGCCTGACATTGTGCCTATATGAACTGAAAAGAGTGAGAGGGTTTTGGGACAGCAGAAACGTCTCGTGCTGTCATAAGCCAGAGTGAAAGTATAGGAATGGAATAGCCTGAAGAGAGAGCAAAGGGAAAGGAATCTGGAGTACTGTGTGCAGTTCTGGAGACCCCATCTCCGCAAAGACATAGACAGAGTGGAGGCTGTCCAGAGGAGGGCAACCAAAATGGTGCAGTATCTGCATCAGAAGACATACGAAGAAAGACTAAAGGAACTTAATATGTATACTCTTGAGGAAAGAAGGGAGAGAGGGGACATGACAGAAACTTTCAAGTACCTCAAGGGAATTAACAAAGTCCAAGAGGGTAGCATCTTCCAGAAAAAGAGATGTGCAAGAACAAGGGGACACAATTTGAAGATAGAGGGGGGACGGCTCAGGGGTAATATGAGGAAGTATTTTTTCACTGAGAGGGTTGTGGATGCATGGAACAGCCTCCCTGAGGAGGTCGTGGAGTCAAGAACAGTGGGGGACTTCAAGAATGCATGGGACAGGCATAAGGCAGTCCTAGTGGCAGGTAAGAGGAAGTAAGCTGTTGGTTAACTAGGATCTGCAGCTTATCTGTTAGGTAGGAAAATGGGCAGATTAGGTGGGTCAAGCGGTCCTTATCTGCCATCAAATTCTATGTTTCTATGTTAGGAATGTAACTGTTTCAGAGAGCAAGAGAATGGACTGAGACATGAGTTGGTGACTTGTCTCAGTGTTAATCTACCTCACTTAGCGCCTTTCTAGCCCTAGCAAATGCTGCCAGGAATTATAGCCTTTTTGGATGAAGAGAGATCTGCATGAAATAGTCTGTTAGCACAAGAGACAGTTGCAGTACATGTCCCAGCTGTGTCAGAGGAAAGAAACCCACCGTTTATTATCCTCTGCTCCATGGAGTGGCTGTTACTGTTTTTTCAAGTTTAATTAAATTGTTAGGCATTCTGATTCCAGAGTGGACAATGAACTTAATCAAAATGACTGTGCATGCCTGTCTTCCTAAGAACATTGCCCCTACAGGTGAAGACACCTGCACAAGAGTGAAGCCTGCTTCCCCTGGTTTGTGACTCCCAGTCACTAAGATCGAAGAACCCAGGTAACAAGTTCATTTTGCTTCAGATGCCTAGGACTGTGTTGCTTGTGTCTGTCAAGTGCCCCTTCCCAACAACTTAACACCCAGATACCCCTAGACATGGGAGGGTGCGTGGGGCTTGCACATGTGCAAGTGGAGTTTCTGGGGCTATCTGGAGGGCAGCTGAGTAAAGTCCACGGAGTGTCCCCAACAAGCAGAGGGTACATAGCTGGGCCCAAATGAGCTGGAGGAGCTAGGGGGCAGAGGCACAAAAAAGGGGTGTTTTTTTTATCTAGAATGAACATACCCTCAGCCCCCTCACCCCCACCAAACTGGGACTCAAGGCAACAAAAGAAAGCATTAAGTGACTGGTCTTGAGGGGAGTTTTTATAACCTCATGGCTGGACAGCACGTCTACGTTAACCAGACCACTTTGGCTGCACTGAGCCCTTACATTCTGACTTCACACAGACTAAAATATAACATATCCTCCAACTGCTGGCAGTAACAGAAAAGAAATTAGTTCAGTTTCTGATTCAGGTCAGACCTGGGGTAACTAAACCCTGCCTGGCCCAGTGTCACAGAGCTCAGTGTGCGTCTGAAATCCCCCACTGCTGACAGAGCCAGCTACAATCAAACTGGGGGACTTGGGCCAAAACCACAGAGAATGCAACCTCTGCTATCAGAACAATGGACTGGAATACTTTCTAAACTGTAAAAAAACAAAACCTTTTTTACCTTCCGGTGGGGGGTGAGAGTGGGCGGTGCTGAATAATTCACATACCAGTCGAAGGTGTTGGCTCCTATGGTTTCCTTGTTCCAATAAAAGTGCAGCAGGCGCTGTGCGGGGTGCAGAACCAGCTGTACACAACAAAGAGAAAGAATTGTTTTTTATATAAAAATTGTTAATTCTTTAACAAGCCTTCGAAGGTTGACACAAACTATGTGAAGCACTCTTCTGAGGTCACATTGTCTAATTATCTCACAGCTGGGAAGGACTGAGAAACCCAAGTAGAAGCGGGTGGTCAATAACAATATCTGTCATGCAGCCATGAGAGAACATTTTTTTAAAACAGAGTCTGAGGCTGGGCATCAGACGTTTTATAGAACTGCGATCCCACAGCAACAGGGACTCTCAAAGCAGGGCCTCCCGCTGGCCATGCACCGCATTGCGTGCACTCCTTCAGCTTCGTTTCCTAACCCTGTGGTCATGAATCACATCCTCCTTTTATTGTCTACCGCACAAAACACCATCATGTATAGCAGGAAACGAGGACAGACCACCTCACTTGTTTTCATTCAGATTCAACTTGTTTCAGGATATGTACAATGGGGCTCAAACATATTTCACAAAAAGGTTAAATTTGTGACTGAAATAATTGTAGCATGTGTGTGTTTTTGCATTAAATAATGTTTTGTGGCCCTGCACATAGGATCCAACCTGGTGAGACTTTCTTTACGTTGCAAACCTGTCTTCCATTCCCAGACCAGCAGAGTCTGAGGATCTCTGGGGAGACACTGCTCTCAGACTCACTGGCCCTGTACACGCTAGGGAACTTAAAATGGTTTAACTGCCTTAAACCATTTTAAGCCCTTCAAACACGGTTTGTGTCCACATTGTAGCACGTTTAAAACCGTGCTACAGCCATGTTCTAAAACTGTACTAAAACCCTGCTAGGAGCGAGGCATTAGCATGGTTTTAGACAAACATGATTGCCTTAACCCATGTTAACAGTAGTGTGGGAGCGATCAGTGCTGTAACATGGGTTAAGGCAACCCACTGTAAAAGAAGTGTCATTTTAGCCTGCAGGATTTAAAAATATATATATACATTCTTATCAAACACTGCTGAGCTACTAGTGAGCTCCCAATTCTGATGTGCTTTTTGCAGCAATCCATTTCCTTGCCCGATTGTGAGTATCCCATCATGCACTGTAGCATCCGCAAAACTTTGCACTGGTGTCACAATCATGCCTGGGAGCTCGCTCTGGCAAGCACAGTGTGGACGCTCTGACAACAATGCTAGGGAACAGATTATAAAACGTTTAAAAAAAAAAAAAAAACATTTTCAACTCTCTATACAGTGTGTACAGGGCCTTTCAGGGAGGGTTCAACTCACCCCTGCCACATCAGCGCTTCCTTTAAGCACAGTTTGATCATAATTCTCAAGAGTATGGCATCTCCTATAGTACCCTGGCCAACACTCCCCTTCCCGATAAAGACGGACAAAGCAAGTATCCGTGACTGTATGTGGGTGCGGACAGGCAGATGGCAGCCACCACACCATTAAGGTGACTGTGCTAACAGTCTCTCTTGCTGCTTGTAAAGTACTTTGGGATACACTGTATATGAAAAGTGCTACAGAAATAAAGGACATGCACCAGCAAAATTTAAAACATGCTAGTTATCTTCATAAGTGAGCGGGCAGAACCCATGACTCACAGGTGGCGAAGACTTGAGTGAGCTGAGATGGTCCTACCTCCTCACAAATAAAGACACATAGCTTATTCTGAGTTGCCACTGCAATTCTGATCTATGCAACACATTTTCAAATGTAAGCCTGTCAAATGAGCTCTTTATTGGAGCACTTTACTGTTTATTTCTACTTATTAGCCCTGGTTAGAATGCTGCATAGCTGAACTGTGATGTCATCCATCATGGTTTCAGCTGCTCTCCCATTGCTAAAATACAGCTTAGAAATCTAAAGATTCCGATTGGCTACCAGTGATGCTTTGGGGGGGGGGGTACATTATCTTACAGATAGAACCCTGTGAAAAAGAGGTACCTGCTGTGCCAACCCCATCACTGCTATCACGGTGCCAGTCAGAATTCTGTGGATGTGCCGCAATTTTTTTCTATCGTTTAGCAAAAGAGTTCACGGCCTGCAAACTCCACAGCAGCACAGTTCACCACACCACTAGTGAAAGCAGTATAAAATGAACATAAAATGTTTTCTGTTTATATTTTACAGCCCTGTTAAAATATTTTCCAAAGCAGGACATGACTTTCCTGTCTTGCTCACTGGATGAGCTGGTAGCCCGCCAGCTCCTCCTCCCCTTGTCTTTCTCCCTTTCAGCTGAATGAATTAAATAAAAAGCAGCCACATTTTAAAAAAGCGATCGGCTCTGTAGCCAGTTTGCCCTTTCAAACTGTGTACCTATTGAACAGAGGCACGGTTCCGCACCATTTTTCTCCTCATGTAGTGAGGACGCTACCCAACTGGCGGTGCCCCGAAGCAACCCAATAAAAAAAAAAAAAAAATTTATGATTTTACTTTTATATTCAAATAAAACAATCCATAACAGCATGCACAGCACCATCCAGTCTGTCATCTGATACCCAGCATGACTTCTGTCGGCTCGCTCGTTCCCAATCCCACACGTATTCACACACCGACCGAATGACAAAGAAATAAAAACGTGGCATAAAAAAGGAACAGAAAGCCACAACTACATCTAAAACTAATCCCCCCAAAAAACAAATTTACAGTTCTGACGTCTCTGAGCTTTCTTTCATACTTCTGGGTCTGTCATGTGGGCACACACGACCCTCAAAGTAACCACTGCAGTGCAAGCTTCCTTTCGAAGTCTCCACGAAAGGCAGAAAACATTAAAAAAAAAAAAAGATACCAGCAAATGGTTGCAGAGACATTTAAATAGAAACTTCATGTCTTCTACAGCAGTTGGTGCGGGGAGACCCTCCGCCGGTGGCATCGGACCTCATTACGCCCCTGGGTGGGCCGGTATTGCCCAACACCGCCCACCCTGTCAGGTATTATTGCTTGAATAATGAGCTCTTTAACCTACATTATCCTGTTAGTGACAGAGCTACTATCAAAATACTTTTTTATCTTGATAGTAGATAAGTCATCAACAAAAATAACACTATCTGGTGAAATGTATTTTCACTGGCATATAAATGTACATTTTTCTATTTCATGAGGCTAACTTAGTGAGAAAAGTCTTTGTAAGTCTATCATAGCATCTTTAACTCTGATTTAGATTTCATGTCAAGTATCCCGATACGAGGCACCTGTTTCCCATGACTCACCTTGAAACAATGTGCAAAGCTGAGAGAGATTAACATCAGTGGAACAGGCTAAAGAGCGGCACCGGGAACATGAGGCCATGGCCAGCAGCTTCAATAACTAGGTCATGCCTGGCAGTCACTTCTTTCTACCCCACTTCACTTCATCAAGTCACTTTTAATTAATTATACATCAAACTCAATAATTGTGCAAAATACAACTGGGGTTTTAACAAACATCTGCAAGCGGAGACTGCTAATAAAGAGCGACCAAGGCTTTCTGTGCTAGCTTCCATGATGGTCTGCATCTGTCCAGGAGGGGAACCAGGATCCTAGGTGATAGGTTTAAATGCTCATTGGCAAGCATTTAAACTAGCCAAGGGGGGGGAGGCACTGGAAAGGAGCAGGGAAATCCTAGCCCCAAAAAAAAGTCAGGGTAGTAAGTGAGGTAAACACCAAGATAGAGATGTCCATAGGGAGAAGGGCAGGGATAAATGGAGAAAGTGACAAAGGCAAGAAGGACAGGGATGGGGCAAAAAGGAGTAAGGCCATCAGGAAATGGAGGGTAATGAGTACTAATGCCCGTAGTCTGGGCAACAAGCTCCCTGAACTGGTGGCCTTGATGGAAGAGGGATGCCTGGATATCATAGCAGTCACAGAAATATGGTACACAGAGAACCATGACTGGGATGTTAACATACCAGGGTACATAACCTACGGGAGAGACAGGGAGGGGAGAAGAAGCTCTCTGTGTAAAGGAAGGGATAAAATCAACTGAACAAAAGAGTACACAGGGAGGAGAGGAGGCACTGTGGATCACCTTAGAGACTGGAAATGGGACCACAATCTGCACAGGGGTTGTATACAGACCCCAATTCCAGGGGGAGGGAATGGACAAGGATATGACAGAAGGCATTCTTAGGATGGCAGAGAAAGGGGAGATACTGTTGAGGGAGACCTGAACATGCCAGATGTTAACTGGAGCACCTTTGCTGCAGCTGCATCCAAGAGTAGGGCCATTCTTGATGCCCTACAGGTGGCATGCCTCAGACAGCTAGTTTCGAAACCCACTCGTGAGGGAGTAATCTTAGACCTCATACTCTCAAATGAGCACAGTGAGAGGATCTCAGATCTAGAAGTGGGTTGTCATCTGGGAACAAGTGACCATCAAACAGTGTGGTTCACGATAAACTCAGCTACAGAGTCAAGCCATACAAAAGTGAGGGTACTGGATTTCAGGAGTGCTGACTTTGGCAAGATGGGAGAGTGCCTCAAAAAAGCACTAGCAAACAGGCTAGAAGGAGGGGTGAAGAGACAATGGGGAAACATCAAAACTGCCATCACAGAGGCAACAAGCCTTTGTGTGAAGCAAATAAATCAAAATGAAAGAAAAAGCCACTATGGTTCTCAAAAGAGGTGGCAAGGAAAGTTGGGGAGAAAAAGATAGCATTCAGGAAGTATAAGGGAACACAGAAGGAGCAGGACAGAGACCTGTACCAGTTAAGGCAGAAGGAAGCAGGGAGGGAAGACAGAATAGCAAAGACCCAAACTGAGGAAAAGATAGCCAACTTGGTTAAGAAGGGGGGTAAAACCTTTTATCAGAGAGCGTAGAAGACAAAGGGAGTGATAGTGAGGCTGAATAGAATGGATGGTGGGTGGGCAGAGAGGGACAGTGAAAAAGCAGGGATACTGAACGAATGTTTCTGCTCAATATTCACAAAAGAGGAGGAGTGGGAGGTGCCTAATCCAATTAACAGAAGCACTCTTGATGGGGTGGGGGGTCGATCCCAGTCCTTTCACAGAAGAAAGGGTTCTGAAAGAACTCCTAAAACTGAAGGTGGACAAAGCAATGGGGCCTGATGGAATTCACCCCACAATGCTAAAAGAATTAAGGGGAGAACTAGTGAAACCACGGACTACCCTTTTTAACAAATCATGGGCAGGGACCCTGGTTTTCCATTTTTACCAGTAACACCAGTAACAATAACGGAATCCTGCTTGGTTTGCGGATTTTGAATTCTTGTACCGGTGCCTCACGGAAATTGCATGTCACTGCACAGATTCTCTAAGATTTCAGCATCTTTTTAAAATTTTTTTTACTTTCTCTTTCTATGTCCCCTTCTCACAGCATCAGTCTCCACTTTTCAGAGATCCCTAGGCTGGCTATCCCTTAGCTTCACCCCCAGCTAATGCTCAGGAGCTCCTGTGGTCCTGCCCCTATCCTGCCTGGATTGTACCCCCCCAGGTGGGAAGGGAGGGGACCCCAGGTCACCCCTCCACACTCCCTTAGTGTGTGTCGGGCAGCTCAGTGGGTCCCTCATGGAGCCTGGTTATGAAGTCTGGGGCACCTGGGTCCTTCTGCCAGTGGCTAATGTGGGGTGCTTGTTCCTGGTTTTCTGGCCTTTGTCCCTGAGGGCACCAGCACTACAGGAGATCCAAGGAGGTAGGTCACATAGAAACATGCCACTGCTACAGATCCTGGCTAGCCTCCTCCCCTCCTGATCACTCTGCAGCACCATTGCATCACCACCTGTGGTCACACAGGTGGTGATAAAGCAGCAGGACCTGCAGCCCACCCGCCCTTTAGGAGGAGGAGGGCAGTCCCCAAAGTGCTCGATCCTACTCCCCTGGCCAGACCTCCAGCAACTCGAGTTTGCTTCTGACCCTGGGTCACTGGCATTGCAAGCAATAGTGCTACCGCAGCGCCAGTGGGCCGGTCCAGATTTCAGCATCTTAAAATGAATGATGCTGTGGTTTGCATTCTTTCTGCTTTGCTGCATATAGAGTCAGTAAGGAAATCACCCGCACTGCTTTGTTGTAATCAGCCATTCAGTTTAACCACCCATGCCCAGTGGTTAGAGTAACAAACAGTGAATGAACTGGGTACATCCAGCAGACCTGGGTTTGAATCCCACAACCTCCACTTGCATATTGTGTGACTCCAAGCAAGTAACTTAACCTCCCCAGTGCTTCTAGGTCACTCCTGAAAACAGACAGTTCTGCCTAGTGGGCCTTGCCTGCTTTACAAAGAATATAAAAAAAAACACCAATATATGTTTACTACATCATAGAATAGTTGTCAGGGTACCATGTAATTTACCTGAGTTTTACGTGGCTGCAATGATTTTGTATAGGTAAAGATAAATGTTCAGGTACATTTTATGTGTTTTATAAGCTTGTTTTAGATTTTAGTCAGGTTTTTTTGTATTCTTTGCATATAAGCATCTAGGTTGTAGATTGCTAAGCATAGAATCACTGTTACCAACTAACTTATTCAAGTTTATAATCAGTAGGGCCATCCAAAATCCTCAGTTGTTTGAATGAAAACTAGTCTGAATGAAAGTATGTTCACAAAGAAGAAACTGCCTTACTACTTATGAAAATACTTTCACAGTTAGTACCCCATTTAGGTGAACTGGATAATTTGCACCTTTTCTCCCACCTGCTGTTTCAGTCTCTGTGACAACAAGTTTTCTGATAGACTGCTTCAACAAAAAGCAAATGTTAAGTATTTAAGTGTTCTTATGTTTGGCCAGTGGATTTTGAAAGCACAGTCAATGATGTACAGAAGGTAAGACCCCAGGGGCTGTATGATGCTGGTGGGCAGAGTGGTGCTCAATTCACATCTGAACAAAGACATGAAAACTGGGAGACACCCTTTTCATGGACACCAAGTAAAAAAAAAAAAGCATCCACATGTCTGGGAGATGCATAAATCCATTTGAACGTCCTCCACTAATCACTTATGGATTTTTTAGGTGAATACACTGTATTTCAAAGAAGCAAATTCAAGCAGGTTTTTTTTTTGCTCCTCCTACCCCCTGGCCATTCACTCCTTCAGGCCTGCCAAGGCCCCTACCACTACTGCTGAGTCCTGACCACCATCCACTGCCCCTTACTGCTGTGCTACCAGGTAACCCAAAGTACCCTTCATTGAGTGGGCCTCTACCCCTGTGGGAGGCTACCAGGGGAGAAGAATTGCCCTAAAGAGCTTCCTGTGTATCCTGGGCATGGCAGAGGTCAGAACAGACACATGTCTGGGCTTCCGGCTTATGGAAGGACCAACAGCTGTCCTTGGTTGGTCAGCAGGTGTTTTCCCATTTTCTTGGGAGTGTGACAGGCCACATGATGTCAAGACACAAGCCAGCGTCCATCACGCTCCCTCCTGCAGTGAGGGCTGACATGTTGTCATGCCTCTGGCTTCCATCAGGGCCAGCAAATACTGAGCTGTGAACCCACCCTCCCTCCTCCCAGGAGAAGGTGAGTGGTCACTGGACACACACACCTTCACCCACCAGCTGGCCCTCCAACACCCAAGTCTGTTCCCTAACCCTGGTCAGCGGTGTCACAGGCAGAAATCCAATTCAGGCAGTTAAATTATAGATAGGAAAAAAACAAAGGTAGTCCCCCTTAGCGGTAATGGTTCCGATTAATTCACATCTGAGTTCTACAAGCAAAGAGACCAAGTCATTTGTAACTTGTGCGTGTCGGGTGTGGGTGTTGAAGAAAGAGGATCATAGTGCTGTCACTACTGCCATCATCCCAGAGGGATGTGGGCTGCATTGTTGCTACTGCCATTACACCAAAGGGGTGGGGGCTGTAGTGCTTCTGCCATCACCACTGATGGATGGGGACTGTAGTACTACTGCCATCACACCTAAGGGATAGGGGCCACAGTGCTGCCACTTCTGTCACACCTGAGGAATGGTGAACGTAGTACTGCTGCCATCACACCTAAGGGATGAGGGCCACAGTGCTGCTGTTTCTGTCACACCTGAGGGAGGGAGGTCATAGTGCTGTTGTTGCTGCCATCACACCAGAGGATGGGGGCCATAGTGCTGTTGGTGCTGCCATCGCACCTGAGGGATGGGGTCATAATGCTGCTTCCATCACACCTTAGGGATGGGAGCTGTAGTGTTGCTGCTGCCATCACATCTTGTACCTAAAATAACTTTAAATTGGTACAAGGATGGAATGATGTGTAATAGTGGAGGTCAAAATTGCTAAAATGCATGTTAACAGAGTTAAAAATTGTTAAATAAAGTACACAAAACCAAACACCGGTAAAACCGGATTTAGGCTTAACAGACACCGGTGACAATACAGTTTTTTACAATGTGCAAAACGGAATATGCCCTTTCTCAATCCCGGTAAACCAGTGTCCCTGATCATGGGAGGATGGTGTGGTACCTGAGGACTGGAGGAAGGCGGATGTGATTCCCCTTCACAAAAGTGGGACCAAGACAGAGGCAGGAACTACAGACCTGTCAGTTTGACCTCTGTGGTAGGGAAAGTGATGGAATCACTTCTGAAGGAAAGAACTGTTGAGTACCTAGAGGCCAGCGGGGCACAGGACCCAAGGCAGCATGGGTTCACAGCAGGAAGGTCGTGTCAGACGAATCTAATTGATTTCTTTGACTGGGTGATCAAAGTAGCAGACCAGGGAGGGGCTGTGGACACGGCCTACCTAGACTTTAGCAAGGTATTTGACACAGTCCCACACAAAAGATTAATAGTCAAATTAACCAGCCTGGGAGTGGGTCCCAGGTTGGTAGCCTGGGTAAAACACTGGCTGGACAACAGGACACAGAAGGTAATTGTAAATGGAGTCCACTCTGAAGAAAGGGGCGTTACTAGTGGGGTACTGCAGGGTTTAGTACTAGGTCCAGTCCTTTTTAATGTCTTTATAAGTGACATTGCAGAGGGACTGGAAGGAGAAGTATGCCTTTATGCAGATGACACAAAGATCTGCAACAGGGTTGATACACAGGGAGGCATGTAAAGGATAAGAAAGGACTTGGCAAGGTTGGAGGAATGGTCAGAAGTATGGCAGCTTGGATTCAATGCAAAGAAGTGCAAAATAATGCACCTGAGAAACAAAAACCCAGGGGAAGATTACACAATTTGGGGGAGAGGTAGTAACAACAACAAAAATGGAAAGGGACCTGTTGGTAATCACATCAGATGACCTTAAGGTTAGCAAGCAATGTGAGAAGGCAGTAAGGAGGGCTGGGGGTATACTGGGATATATAGGGAGAGGCATCACAAGCAGAAAACAGGAAGTTGTTATCCATCTGTACAGACAGTTGGTGAGACTCCATCTGGAGTACTGCGTCCAGTTCTGGAGACCTCATCTCCGCAATGACATAGACAGGACAGAGGCAGTCCAGAGGAGGGCAACTAAAATGGTGCAGGGTCTGCAAGAGAAGTCATACGAGAGAGACTAAAGAAGCTTAATATGTATACCCTTGAGGAAAGGAGGGAGAGGGGGACATGATAAAACCTTTTAAGTACCTCAGTGGAATCAACAAAGTCCAAGAGGGTAGAATTTTTCAGAAAAAGAACTGTGCAAGAACAAGGGGACACAATTTAAAGATTGGGGCGGTTCAGGGGCAATTTGAGGAAGTATTTTTTCACAAAAAGGGTGGTAGACACATGGAACAGCCTTCCTGAGGAGGTTGTGGGGTCTAAAACTGTAGGAGAATTCAAGAATACATGGGACAGACATAAGGCAATTGTTGTGGGGGTTAAGAAGAAACAGGCTGTTGGTTAACTAGGATCCACAGCTTATCCTGTAGGTAGGGAAATGGGCAGACTAGGTGGGCCAAGCGGTCCTTATCTGCTGTCAAAGTCTATGTTTCTATGTTTCCACTCTGTACAGAGCCTGTCAGTGTCAGATGGATTCAATAACAGTGTAATATTGATTCCCACACTAGGATCTATACCCACGTAATGCAGACTGATTAGTAAGACGCTCTAGATTTCAATGGGGTGGGGGTTGTTTTATTATGACCAATTTTACCAATTACAGCCTGCTTCATTACTTTTGGGGCAGTTAGCCTGTACCTTCTAAATCCAAAGCAAATTGCATTAAAGAGCTACTGACACCTCAAAGAAAACTTTAAAAAACATAATTAGGTACAATTCTGCTTGCATTCCATTTATATTTACATATTTCTCCTCCCCAAAATTTATTACTGAAGAAATGTGTATGAATATATGATCACTGGTCCTTAAGAGTTCATCTGTCTCTATAGCTTACTCCCTACTTCAAGTCATAATACTCCGCTGTGACATCACAATCTGTTGCCATAGGAATAACTGTGAGGTCACAAGCAGTGCTCTATGACTTTGGGTAGGGAGAAAGCAGCAAGAATAGATGAACTCTTCAGGAGCAAAGATCCTGTTTTCATGCAGATGACCAAGGCCTGTAGGTCAGAAAGGATGTTCTGAACATCCACCCCAAAATGTTTGTAGCCACTGAAGGGGGCATTCAGGAAGGACTGCTGTATGTCAGTAGCAAAACCAGACACCCTAAGCCAAGAATGCCACCTTAAGCAGGCTTCCACTGCAGCTACCCTAGCAGAGGCATCTGCAACATCATAAGCTGATCTCAAAAGGTGCTTACCCACATCTACTCGAGACTGCAGGGCTTTAAGCAGCTCCTGGCGCTGTGGGCACTCTGGAAGGGCCTGGGCTGCTGCTTTGACCTTCTTCCAGAAAGTGTTCTGGAATGTGATCATATGGGTGATGTAATTAGTGATTCTAAGGGTCAATGTGGAAGAAGCACAAGCCCTCTTGCCCATAAGGTCCAGCTTTCTGGACTCCTGTGCGGGGGCTTTGCAGGGATCATGTTTGGTCTGTTCCAGGCAGCCACAAATGCAGTCAGCAGAGAAGGAATGATCCATGGGGAGACTCTGGCAATTCCAGATATTCCTAGTAACATTCTGTTCCCCAGCTTCAAAGCCCATGGCTGACTGCAGCTGCTTTATCACACAGATGAAGGAAGGGTCATCAGAGGGGACCGCGGGGTATATTTAGTGGAGTCCTCTCACCTTGAGGAGACTGCGGAGGTAGATGAATGACTCCTAGCACCATCATGCTCATCCTCCTTATCCCGTGGGAGGAGATCAGAATTGCCCTCATCCTCATCGAGTGGCTCTGGATAGGGCACAGAAGACGGCAACGACTTAGAATGTGAAAGGCGTGTCACCGTAGAAGACATCGCCATGGGCACTAGCCTAGTAGACCACAGTGTCAATGTGCCCGGGAGAGGAGCAATACGGTGCATGAACTCCCAAAAAGAGAAGAGCATGATCTGGATGTCAATAGTAACTGGCGTCGGTAAAGCACCTTGCGGCATTGACAGTGGGGGCCGGGGCCCCTGCATCTGCGGTATGGCCTACAGTGTCGATGAGAGAGGCTTATGCCTCGGTGTCAGTGGTACAGCCTGCAGTGTCAATGAGAGAGGATGCAGCCCCGGCATTGACATGATGGCCTGGGATGGCGATGGGGGAGGCTGAGGCCCCGGCATCGACAGGATGGCCTGAGGCGTGAGTGGGGGTGGCTGAATTCCCAGTGTCAATGAAATGGCCAAAGATAGCGAGGGCGGATGTGACAATCCCGGCATCGAGAGACCATTGCTAGCCTGAACAGGTTCAGTGGAACTCCCTGCCTGATGCCCCTGAATCTGAAAGTGGCTGAATGACAAGATTTGAAATGTCGGCAGGGGGCCCAACGTCGATGAGCCAGCACCCACCAAAGAAAGGCCAGTGGGTGGCACTGCCAAAGCCAACCCTGTGGAGAAGGGGGTGTGGGTGGCAGCAGGGGTAGTCACTGCCAAGGCAGCAGACAACCCCACAGTTGTCAGCACTCAGAGCAGCAACTGAGAATGCACCAGAGAGGCCTTGTCCCCAGGTCTATCTTTATCCTGGTGTTTGTGTTTGCCGTTGGATTTCTCCTGGGCCTCGGAGGAGGTGGAAGCCCATGGACGGAGCTGGGGAGGTGAAGAGCTTCTTCCCTGGAGCTCCTTCTCCATGTGGGTGACCTTTTGTTCCAGGAGGAAGGATTCAAAGACCTTCTGATGGTGCCCCAGGTGGTCTGGTTGAATCTGTGGCAGACCTCGCAGGCTTTAACGTCATGGTCAGTGTTAAGACAGTGGACGCAGGCATTGCGGTCATCTTTGTCAGGGATCTTTTTGCCGCACCCGCAGAGGTTAGAGTTTTTTGGGGTCAGTCAACATAAACAATGGAAGAAATCACACTAAAAAATAAAACGACTAACAACTAGGGTGAGAAAAATAAAAGTGAAAATCGAAGATTTGGCGGTCGACTGAAGCGGCAGTGTCTCCGTGGAGTGTGACTCATGATGGTGAATGGAGGGAAAATAACTGAGGAGGGCGCTGGGCCACCCACTTTTATTTGGAAGGAACGGCGGTGGCAGCCCCTACCAGATTGCTAGCTAAAAAGTTTCCATGTGGTCCTAGTGCCTGGTGGCTATATTTCCATACATGTGGCCCGAAGCAAGAGATATCCTCGATGAAGATCATTCATTTTCAAAAGCTTTTTCCTTTTTAAGCAAGGACAGTGGGAGACCATCCTGCTAGACTGGTTTTGATAGTGCAGATAAAGGCTGATAATTCCACTCATACAGGTTTGTCAGTTTAGCACAGACCCAGATCCTTAGGTATACAAGTCTTTAGGAAAATTTGAACTGGCAGCTCTAGTGTACTGTCCAACAGAGACTATTCTAGGGTCCCAGCAGGACTGCTGGCAATGACTGATCTACAGTGGATGCCGCATGTGCAGTTGGCGTTGGTGAGGCGGTGGCCACCTATAACAGGGTGGTATCCGAAGCGCTTAACACCATTGCTCCAGTCTGTATACAATCCAGATCTTCTCACTTGAGATCCCCCTAGTTTGACGGTGATCTCAAGGTGATGAAGCTCAGGGGTCGGAAGTTGGAGCGTTGCTGGAGGAAGACCCGGTTGGAGGAGGACAAACTGGCTCTGTGTACTCATCATGTTGAGTACCAGGGGGCAATTCACCGTAAGAAGGCAGAATTTCTGTCCAGGGAAATTCCTGCAGGGAAGAACAGACCATCTCAGCTATTTCAGACTGTAGATAGGCTACTTCATCCAGTCTGTCTGCAGCCAAAAAAAAACAGGTTACTCACCTATAACAGTAGTTCTAGGAGTGGTATATGTTGCTCATCCACACCCTTTGGCAAGTCCCCTTCTGCATTAAATCTCACTGGAAGTATTCAAGCTGGCTTCTCCCACCCATATGGGTGGTATATACCTCGGCTCCGTCCCATGACGCCAGATCTTAGCCCGCTGGAAGCCAGGTTGTGTGTGTCCGCAGCCGGGGAGGCCAGGTGGGCCCATGTGGATGAACAACATATACCACTCCTAAAACTACTGTTACAGATGAGTAACCTGTTTTTCTAGGAGCGTGGATATGTTGTTCATCCACACTCTTTGGCAGACTCCTAGCAGTTCTCTGGGAGGAGGGAGGCAAGGCACATGCCCCCTACTTAGGGAACAGAGTTTGGAGAACTGAGGCCCTAAACCAGCATCCCGGCGTGACTCAAGGTTAATGTGGTAGTGGGTGATGAAGGTGTTTGCTGACTTCCGGGTAGCAGCCTGACAGATTTCCTGGATAGGGATGTCCCTGGAAGCAGCCACCGATGCAGCAGTATGGCAGGTAGAATGAGCTCTTATCCCTCTGGGAGGCTCCTTGCCCACCAACTCGTAGCACAGACCTATGCATGATCTGATCCATCTTGCAACAGTCCATTTGGCTGCAGGTCTGCCAGAAGCAGCTTCGGCATAGGTGACAAAACAGCTGGCGAACCTCTTCCCGAATTTCTGCCATCCTCTCCTTGTAGTAGGAGAGAGCATGTCTCAGGTCCAAGGTATGGAACCTATACTCGGCCTCCGAGGTGTAATTAGGGTAGTATACTGGCAGAGTTAACACCTGGTTAAGGTGAAACTCTGACACACCTTTGGAAGGAATTTTGGGTGGGGGTGTAGGACAACCTTGTCCCTGTGGAAGACCAGATAAGGGGAGTCCACGGAAAGCACCTGGAGCTCCCCTATCCTTCTGGCAGACGTGATAGCCACCAGGAAGGCCGTCTTCCAAGACAAGTGTGACAACTCACACTTGTGCATTGGTTCGAATGGCTTGCCCATGAGCTTTGCCAGTACCAGTAGTAGATCCCGTGGAGGTTCACGCACCGGAGGGGATACGTGATCCAGGCCTTTGAAAAAGCGCCTGACCACTGTCTCCTGCGCCACTGTCGGCTGACTGGCCTATGCCCGGTAAGCAGAGATGACTGCCAGGTGCACCCTAAGGGTCAATGACCGCAGACCCCCTTTGGAGAGAGACCAAAGGTAGTCAAGAATGTTAGCCATTGAACAGGGCCAGGCCCTTGCCCTGACACCAAATGGAAAACCTTTTCCATTTGAAGGCATAGCATTTCCTGGTCGATTCCTTTCTGGATGCCTCCACCATGGTGTAGAAATCTTCAGAAAGACCCAAAGCCAGGAACTCTAGTCGCTCAGGTACCAGGCTGTGAGGTGCAGGGATTGAAGGTCCGAATGGAATACCTTCCCCTGGTTGAGTGATATCAGGTCCGGGCATGCTGGAAGCCGCTCCGGGGGCCTGCAGTTGAAGCTGAGGAAATCTGGATACCAGAACTGGCGGGGCCAGTCTGGAGCTACCAGGATCACCTTCACCTTTTCCCTACTCGCCTTGAGGAGCACCTTGTGGATCAAGGGGAATTGGAGGGAATGGGTAGAAGAGGTCTGGGGTCCACGGCCTCGAGAAGGCATCCCCCTGCAGTAAGCCTTGCTGAGGGGGGAGGGCATGAAACAGACTCAGCTTGGTGTTTTCCCTGGAGGCAAACAGGTCCACCATCGGTTTGCCCCAGTGGGAGAACAAGCTGTAAGCTACCTCTGAATGGAAAGACCACTCGTGGGATGTCTGGCCTAAGCGGCTGAGAGCATCCGCCAGATGGTTCGAGGCTCCTGCCACATGGATGGCTAGGAGATCTGCCTCTAATCGGCTCACAAGGGTCCAGATGTGGAGCACCTCCCTGCACAGCAGATGGGAGTGCATGTCACCCTGTTCGCTGAGGTAGTGTATGGTCGTGGTATTGTTCGTCTGGACTTGAAACACTTGACCCTGGAGCTGAGGAGCGAAAGCTGACAGTGCCAGTCTGAATGCTCTGAGCTCCTACAGGTTGATGTAGCATAGGGACTCCTCAGGGGTCCAGAGCCCGTGGGCCCTTTCGTCCCCCATGTGGGCTCCCCAGCCCATGAGAGAGGCATCAGTTGTGAGGATGACCGTTGGCTTGGGGCAGACAAACGGGATCCCTTCCTGCAACCGGTCTGGAGCGGTCCACCATTGGTGAGCGTCCCACATTTTAAGGGTTACAGTGATCAGCTGGTCTTAATGACCATGGCGCTGAGTCCACTGGGTGGCCAGCTCCCACTGGAGAGGGCGCCATGTGCAACTGGGCCAAACGGACCGCTGAGGTGCATGCCGCCATGTAACCCAGATGGCGCAGAAAGTCCCGGGCAGAGTGCAACTGCCTAACCAGAAATAATTGGGCAAAGGAGGAAAGAACCTCTGCCCTGTCCGCCGGGAGCCGAGCTCTGGCTTGACAAGAGTCGAGCTCTGCCCCGATGAAGCCCATCACCTGAGAAGGCATGAGTTCCAACTTGGTCTCGTCAATCAGGAGGTCAAGTTGAGAGCAGGTCTGGAGGGCTAGGTCCCTGGACCTCTCCACCTCCTATTGGGTGGAATCTGCTAGGAGCCAATCATCGAGGTAAGGATAAATCCTGACCCCCACAATGCTGGAGATGGGCCGCCACCACTGCAATGCATTTGTTGAAGACCCGTGGGGCCGATGACAGGCTGAACGGCGTGGCTTGGAACTCGTACAGGGTCCCTTCGACCCAGAAGTGGAGGAACCGCTGATGGGACGGACGGATTGGGATGTGAAAGAATGTGTCCTGGAGATCCAATGAACAGAACCACATGTTTTGCTCCAAGGATGGTATGATCTGGGACAGAGTGACCATCCAAAAGGTGCGTGAACTGAGATATGGATTCAAGTCGTGCAGATCTAGAATGGGGCACTAGCCCCCATCTGCTTGGACACCAGGAAGTACCTGGAGACAAAGCCTGGGTCTGCTGGAGGATCCGCCACTGGAGCTACTGCCTCCTTGAGGAAGAGATGAGTGACGTTGTCTCTGAGAGCAGACTGGGTCTGAGCGGCTACTCTTTCCTCCTGAGGGGCTCAGCTTGGAGGGTACTGCTTGAATTCTAGAGGCAGTCTCTGACCGACCACTTTGAGAACCTACCTGCCTGTCTAAAGTGACAATGGATCAGGCGGAAAGGAAGTGGTGGAGCCGGCCTCCCACAGGAGGACCCAGAGCTGAGGTGACGGAAGAGGGGTTGACAGTCCCTGTCCCGTCACTGAGCAGGCTTGGAGGAGGAGGAAGAGGAGGCTCCGGGACCTGAACCCTCGGCCTCCTTTACGGGCCTGTTGGGGTCCAGGCTTGGACCAAGGGTGCCAAGCTTGAGCCTGCTGCTGATGCTGGTGATGCTGCTGTCCACCTTGAAAGGAGGACTGCTGAGCCACAGGGGAAGAATGCCAAAAAGGCTTCTTCATTTTCTTCTTCTGGTTCTTGCCCGAAGAACTCTTGGCAGAAGTATCATCCAAGGTGGCACTGGACTGCTCAATGCGGTGAAGGTGACCGGCCACTTCCGAGCCAAACAAGTCGGTCCCGAGGAAGGGCACGTCAGCTAATTTGTGCTGGGTATCCACCGGAAAAGAAGTGAGCCTCAGCCAAGCCCTGTGATGAGAGGCAACTGCAGCAGCCATCGAGCCGGCACAAGAATCCCGTGTCCAGTGCTGTCTGAAGCTGCTGTTTGGCAACAGCTCGGCCCTGATCCCAGAACCTGCTTGACCATGGTCTGCATGTCCGCAGGGAGATGTGGGAGGACTTTGTCCAGTGAACCTAAAAAGGTGTGAGAGAAGTGTACCATGATGATGGCCGAACTTGCCTGATGAAGACACAGGGAGGAAGCTGCATAGACCTTCCTGGCTGAATGTCCAGAAGCTTGGACTTTTTATCAGGAAGTCGGTCAGTGTTGGCAGAACTGCCAGTATGCCTGAACACAGAGGCAGTCACCAGGTTCTCGGCCGAAGGGTGCTCTGCGAACCCCGCTAGGGACCCCATGGGCACCGCGTACTTGCTGGCCATGCGGGCAGACGGAGCTGGACAAGAGGTAGGACGCTGCCAAAGTTCGAGGGCTGGGCCGTCAATAGCCTCAGCCACAGAAAAGGCCTCCATCGGAGTACCCCCACTCTTAAGGATGTCTGTAAGAGGGTACTCCGCCTTTTTCTGGATTGGCTCCAGGGGCATCCCTGTAGATTCAGAGATGAGGTGAAGGATCCCTTGAAAAGACAAGGGACCTTCCTCCATCTCTAGACCAACGGTCGATTCATCATCACCTGGATGTGAATGCAAGCCGGTGACGTCGGAATCTGGATATAACGGCCTACCACCCAGTTCACCTTCGACTCGCCGGGGGTGGTCCGGGGTGACTGTGACCGACAACCGCCGGGGAAGCCCAGTGTCTGGTCTGTCTTTCTTGGAAGAAGCCCATCCCACAGGCTGTTTGGGCGGTGGTTCCACCACAATTGGTGGAGAGACCGTTTTGGGCCAAACAGGTGGTTTTGTCAGCTCCGCGGGCTGAGGAACCGATTTAATCAGCTCCAAAGGAGTTGGCTTCAGTCTAGGAGGTGAAAGCCAGGTAATGGCCAGTGTAGAAGACGGCGTGGGCTTGTGCCTGGTCAAAACGAGCTGTTGCCACATGAGGCCCTCCTAGTGCTGACAGAGTTTCCACTGGAGCCTCTCCTCATCCAAGGAGGACGAGGTCGACTGATGGAGTCGCCTCATTTTAGGGTGCTTATGGCTATTCCTTGGCCTGTTGGATGAGGGGGTCCGAGACCTTGATCAAGATTGGGCGGAATGACTCGGTTGCTCAAGAGACACCGGTGGGACTGCCGATTTCGCGGGATCCGAGACCACTTCATCGACTGGCGTCCCAGCAGGCTGGGTCTCCTCATCTGGAAAGACCAGATTAGGGGTTCGTTCAAGGGAATCGTCTACCAGAGTCAGTGATATTGGATCGATCACAATTTCTACCTCGTCGATAGATAATTCGGTCGACTGACCAGATGGCACAGCTGAAAATCCAGCAGCTGAAGAAGCGATCTCGACCGAAGTCGAGACCGCATGCTCCTGGGACTGAGATCTCTCCCACTCTCAAGAACGTCTCCGTTGAGACGAAGACACTCCCGGATCCTTCTCCTGCTTATGGGATCAAGAGGAGTGTGAGCCCGCAGGTGCCTCTCCCTTGGTTGGGAGAGACTGGCACAACTCTCGGAAGGAACCTGAGAAGGTGGAGCCCAGGTTGAGCGGAACGAAGAAGCTCTGAGAGGAATCCGTAGAATGAGCCGCTTCCTCCTCGAATGCTTGCATGCGTTCCAACTGCTCAGCAGATCCCGCAGCCACGGAAACTGCCCACCGAGCCTCCTTGGATTTCACCAGAGGATTCCTCTACTCCAGCCTCCCCAGCATTAGGCGTGCGAGACGTCGTCGAGAATGTTGGGATGAAAGGCAAGACACAGATTGCATTTCGAGGTGTCATGATCGACACCGAGGCAATAGACGCACATGGTGTGGGGATCGGTACGCGACATCTTCTGGCCGCAAGGGCACTGACGAAATCCGGGGGAAGACCTGTCTTTCATGATCGAAGCAGCAAACTTGCTATCGCTAACGTGAATAATGCGAATTTTCGGTAAAACCTAAGGTTTGAAAGACAGGGCCCACAAAATGCGTGAGCACGAGGGAGGCAACCCAAATCTTCCAGCGGAAAGGAAGATCTGGCATTATGGGGTGAAGGCGAGGTACATATCACCTGGGTGGGTGGGAGGAGCCAGCTTGAAGATTTCTGGCGAGATTTAAAGTGGAAGGGGACATGCCAAAGAGTGTGGATGAACAACATATCCACACTCCTAGAAAAGCATTTTCATCCACTTTCTGTGATGAGTTTGCGGTTTTCTTTTCTGACAGGGTGGCCTCTATCCATGCTGGGATTCTGTCAGCGAGGCAAATTTTGCCTCGCAGTGGCTGGGCTGAGAGGAGCAGAGGCACTCCTGCAGTTCGGGATGAGTTTAAACCTGTGGATGTGGCTGATGCCATTAGGGTGATCTCAGAGCTAAAGCACACATACTGTGAACTGGACCCAGCCCCGAAGCATTTCTGGATGAGATATGTCGTGGCTGTTGGCCCAGTATTCGCTAGGATTGCTCGGTGCTTGATGTCAGGGGGTGTTTTTCCAATGGCCTTGAAAAGGAACTTGGTGAGACTCCTTCCGAATAAACTATCCCTCGACCCGGACATCCTGGCGAACTACCATCCTATCTCCAACCTACCATTTTTGAGTAAGGTTGTGGAGAAGTTTGTGGAGCAACAGCTAGAGGATCATCTTATGTCCTTTGACATCTATGAGCCATTCCAGTTGGGTTTCAGGGCCAGACACAGCACCGAAACGGCACTAGTCAGGGTGCACAATGACCTCCTCAGGACTAGAGATAGAGAAGAATGGTCAGTTCTGGTTATGTTCAAAAAGCTTTTGATAAAGGACCACAGTCCGAAACGTGTCAAGCATACAACAGACGTATTTGGAATAAATTTGCAGTTTCTTTGCAACTTTGGAGCCCGTGTGTCACTAATTTGGTTGGTGAGTGCCCACCTTTTTGAACTGTACTTGCTGTTGGATAGGAGCACCACTATTCCTTGTGCAGCCATTTTCTACAAGTATCAGTTCTGGTTCTCCTTGTTCTCTCCCTTCAGAATTTGACACTGTTGATCACTTTGTGCTTCTCGATCGTCTCCTTCAGTACTGTCATCAACTGGTTTGAGTCCTACCTCACTGACAGGGTGCAGCGGGTAGTGATGGGGAATTTCTCCTCCTCCTCCCCAAAGCCCCTGTCATGTGGGGTGCCACAAGGATCGATCTTGTTGTCGATATTGTTCACAGTGTGTATATGCTGCCTCTGGGTGAGATCATTCGGCAACACGGAGTGGAGTTTCACTGATGTGCAGATGATACCTAACTGTATTTGTCCTTTGCCCCTGGAATACCAAATGTTGTGGACGTGTTTAACATCTGCCTGGCCAAAATCAATGGCTGGATGTCCTCCAGCTGGTTGCAGCTGAACCCAGACAAGGCGGAAGTGACTGTGATTGAGCCAGGTCTGGATGTAATGGGAATGCTCCCGGTCCGGACACTGGACTTGTTCTGGGGTCTGCTCCATTGGTGGCCTCTCTGAGAGTGTGAAATCTTGGCGTGATCCTAGACAGCAGACTGACAACTGAGGCTCAGGTGTCATCTGTTGTCAAGAGTGTTTTGTTTTTTACCACTTGAGAAACATTCCCAGGATTAAGCCCCTCGTTCCACCCGATGGCCTACCAACACTGGTGCATGCTTTTGTATCCGCGAGGTTAGACTACTGTAACTCTCTTTACTTTGGGTTCACTGAAGAGAATCTTTGCCGGTTACAGCAGGTGCAGAACGCAGCGGCCCCGTTGCTGACGGGCCTGCCCAGGTCCAGTCATGTGACCCCGGTCCTGCGAGCTCTAAACTGGTTGCCTATAAGGTGGAGGGTCCTCTTCAAGGTGGGCTTGCTCACTCATAAGGCCTTATATGGACTGGGCCCTGGCTATCTGGTGGAGCTCCTCACACTGACCACATGGTCCACTCTCTCTGCTCTTCGACCAAATGCCTCCTGGACGTTCCTAGGGTCTGGCTCAAGATCAAGCATTCAATGTCGCCAGGCCAACCCTATGGAACATGTTACCATCTGTTGTCCAGGAGGCCCAAAAAGTCGAACAGTTATAAGCGGGGGGCTTAAGGCTCACCTGTTCTGCCTGGCCTTCCCTGATGAGATTTTATGATTCACCTGGCCTCTGTGGACTTACTTGGAACTGCCATTATGTTTTAAATGGGTTTATATACTGTTTTAAGATTGCTTGGAAATCTGTTTCATCTGTATTATTTTAAAATTGTTTTGATCGTATTGTACGGCGCCCAGAGCCTCTGGGATTGGGTACTTTAAAAAAATAAAGTTTGCCTTGACTTGCCTTGCCTTGTTCAGAGTTTGGAAGATTAATCGTATAACTTGAGAATACAGAAAAATGTCAGCTGATCTGTAGGATGAGAGAGATGGTATGATATGGTCGGTTGACAAATAACAGAATGCCATCTGCATATAAAATGATTCTGTTGGATGGAGAATGAGCAGGGCCTTGCCCATGGCTCTGTGGTGCTGCTGTATGGCAATGGCAAGCAGTAAAAGAAGGGGTGTAACAGGGCCTCTCTGTAGAGCAAAAGTTGAGGAAGGTTACCTATTCGTAAGCACCGAAGCAGAAGGCCCAGATCACTGAAGGTGCACCATACCGATAAAAGTGTTCCCAAGTCCATACGCATGTAGGACACGAAAAGGATGAGGCCATTTGATTCTGTCAAAAGCTTTTCCTGTGTTGAGGGACAGGACACAATACTGCCCCTTCCATACTTACATACTGACCAGGTGGACAATGCTGAGAAGTTTGTGCATATTATGGTACACCTGTATCCCCCGGACAAAGCCCCATCTGATCAGGATGGACCAAATGTGGAAGCACACCTCTAATGCCCCCCCCCCCATGAAGATACATGTGCTTGGTACTGTGGTCCTTTTTGGGGTTCCCTTCATTTCTGTATGTGCCTCCCCTGTCAGTCATCCCCCCATATCCTTATTTTTTATGTGCTTTGTCCTCTCTTTAGTGTGTGTTAACTAGGTACATTCAGCACTTTGATATGGACTGGGTTGCTGTTATATGTTTATGAAATGTTCCAAATGTTTATGTTTATGACTATGCCACTGTTTCTCTTATGCATTCATTGTACTCCCCGTATTGTTTGTCCTGCTGCACCGGGGTCATGCCTGAAAAGGGTTCTCGCTGCCAGTGCACACACCCAGTCAACAAAGTTAAATAAATAAATTAATAAATATGTCACCTCTTTTGCACATCATTATGTACTGCACTTGCACTATCTGAAAATAGTCATGCACCGTCACTTTAAACATTATTGTTTTTAATCAGTGACTCACATAGGTGATGTAAGGTTTGAGCAAGCATCAGTTTGACACGAAAACGTTCGTCCACTGTTTGGAGAGTGTCTAAGCCTGCTACTTTATTTTGGGAATAAAGATATTTATCCTGCAACACAGCACTGGTGTTTTATGTGAGTTTGGACCTGTTAAAGCCAAGCTGCTTGTGAGTACATCTTTTACATTTCTTGCTTCAGGCACTCGGGATTTTGCTACCTTTTCTACCTGTTAGGAAAAAGTTATCTCAGAAGATAGTCTAAGATGGAGCACTAAGGGCACTGATGTCCGGGAAGATTTCCCAATGCGCCTGAATATATTGTTTTCAATGAGCCCACAACAACATAGGATGGTACCTCCAGGGGAAATCCCTCAGTTCCACCTGTCGGGGGACAAAAAGCAAATCACCATGGCATGATGTGAAATCACAGTGGGCCCAAAATCTATCCTACTGAGCCTGGACAGAGAGAAAAGTGTACAAAAAGGTATTATACAATGGCAAGAAAAAATCCTGGACTCTGATTGGTCAGTCTTGGGCTGGACCCGTGATGTTATCCCAGTACAACATCACGGGTCTAGTCTCAGCCTCAGTGTGAACCTGGAGATGATTTTTTGGACCTAGAGCTTTTTTTTTTTTGCATCTCCTCTTAAGAAACAAAAATATTTTTCCACACTAAAAAACATTCTTTAAAATTATTTTTTTTATTTTATATATAACAACGAGCAATTGTATAATAGCAATAATGCCCTCCAGGGTGTGTGTCGTTTGGGATAACGTCATGCCTCAGTTGTTGGACGCACTCGGCCTGCAGCTTCGTGCCCAACCACCTGAGGCGTGACGTTGTCCCAGCACGACACACACCCTGTCGAGCATTATTGCTTAAATCAATACTTGCCCATGATTTGTGTGGGTGTGAATAAAGAGTGCCCTTCTCCCCCAGGTATCTAAACTGCCAAGCATCTAACAGCTCCAACTCAAGTAGTCCTTCCAGTAGTTGCTGGGGCACCACATCATGCTCTCTTACTGAGGAAGACAACCAACTGACCGTACCAATTAGCAAGCAGTTGAAGTCATCCCATAAGATTAAAATGGTAAAGGCTTCCTGCTGGAAGAGAGAAATGAAGGAGCGATTAAAAAAAACAGCCAGCAGCCCCACGAATAGCACGCTTCCTTCTGAGCTCCTTATCTGTAATACTGATTCTAGCATGACTTTACCGGATTTTATAGGACTCTTTACCCCTGAATCTGAAGTTTAGTAGAACTGGACTAGTGGAATAGACTGGTCAACTTTTTAGAGCAATGGTTCGGCCAAAAACTCAACATAAATCAGATTCCTCCCAGTTGGGTGGAGAGCACTTTAAAGCACTAAATGCGTGGCAACAAGCATGGGCAGGGGATGGTAGCCCTGCTAACCTGGACTCTATGCAAATGGCAGTAATAGTGCTAGCCCAGTCAATTCAGTGACTAGATCAAAAACTAGACAATATGCTAAGTGGCTGATGGTACTTGAAAACAAGGTAGACAGTATGGGGTTAACTACTGATAATGTGTTAAAACTGCTGCTTAACTGTTCATGGAGATAACAGAAGGTGGAAACAAATATGGTGACATACCATGTCGCAGTGCAGCTCCAGATTCAGGTCCCCTTTGTTGGTGTGGAGTCGGACGTAGCCTTTCTTTTTGACGTACTTATAACGCACCACGTTATCGTCAATGGCATCTAGAATGCAAAAAGAAAAAATTACTCACCTTAGTAATGTTGTTTCTTCTAATGGAGTCTTGCTATATTATGACAATTGCAGTTTGTCCCACCATTAGAACTGCTCCGGAGGTGAAAGAGTTAACTCCATTCCATGAATGGAACTTAGAGCACGAGCTCTAAAGAGAAGCTCTGTCTGTGTAGTTTCAAACCTAAACTGTCAGATCTTTACGAGCAAAACTCACTAAGGTCTGTGTGGAAGCTGTAACCTACACTAGCCAACTGGCTACCTAAATATTAACACTCATTGCTGGTCCCAAAACAAAAGACTCAAGTCAGGGACCAGAACTAATAGTATAATTTAACAATATGAGAGAAATATAAGGAAAAATGAAAACACCACACCCCAAACCCCAAGAAGGGTGAAAACACATAAGAAGGGCATAAAATAGTGCCCACACTAGGCTGCCCACCCCATACCCAAGTAGAAGTTCTGAGAGGGGCAGGCTGGGGGGGAGGTCATAATATAGCAAGACTCCATTAGAAGAAACAACATTACTAAGGTGAGTAATTTTTTCTTCAAACAACCTGAAGTCTTGCTATATTATGACAATTGCAGACTACACAGCAGTACCTCCATGGAGGAGGACAGAACCTACTTAGCTAATAGGCTCTGAAGACAGCTGTGCAAACCGAGCATCTCTCCTAGCCTGGACATCCAGGAGTAATGCTTGGTGAAAGTGTGTACCGTTTTCCAAGTAGCAGCTTGACATATCTCCAATATAGGGATGTCTCTGGCAGCAGCTAGAGGCGGCTGTACCTCTGGTAGAATGAGCCCTCAAGCCAGAGGGGATCTCTGCCCAGTTTCTGATAACAAAATTGGATACAAGAGACAATCCACCTGGCAATTGATCTCTTAGTGGCAGGTTTCCTTTCCCAACCTCACCATAAGTGAGAAAAAGTTGGAGGATTCGAACCTGTGACCCTTGTACGTTCTATATAGTAACTAAGGGCCCTCTTAACGCCTAAACTGTGCAATCCCCTCTCACCAGAAGAGGAATGTTCAGTGAAAAACACTGGAAGGGAGATAGATTGGTTAAGATGGAAATCTGAAACCACCTTAGGCAAAAATTTTCTGTTAGTCCTGAGGACTACCTTATCCCTGTGGAAAGAAAAGTCAGTTTCTACTGACAAGGCTTGCAACTCACTTATGCGTCTAGCAGAAGTGATAGCCACTAGGAAAACAGTTTTCCAAGTTAGATACTTAAGCTCTGCAGAAAACAGAGGTTCAAAAGGAGGTTGCATTAACTGGGCAATGCAAACATTAAGGTCCCAGGCAGGGCCGGATCCCAAAAGGTGGATTAGTATGAAGTAATCCCTTAAAAACTTGAAAATACAGGGTGAGCGGAAGAGAGGATGGCTTTCCTGCTGAAACAAAAGCAGAGACAGCTGCCAAATGAACTCTCAGGGTAGCTGGTCTCAGGCCCAAAGAATTAAGATGGACCATGTAATCTAACACAATGGGCAAATCAGCAGATTCTGGAGAAATATGTTTCCCAGAACACCAAATGGAGAACCTTTTCCACTTAGAATTATAAGTAGCCCTAGTGGAAGGCTTCCTAGAAGCCTTTAGGATTTCAAGAACACCCTGAGAGAGGTGTAGGTCAGCAAATTCTAACTCCTCAAGAGCCAGGCCTTGAGGTTGAGGGATTTGAGGTTCGGATACTAAACTCTCCCCTGGGCACAGGTTAATAGGTTGTGATTCCTGGGGAGACACAGGGGGAGATGGACTGTCAGGGACAGAAGGAGTGGGTACCAGGGCTGCCTGGCCCAATCTGGGGCAATCAGAATCACCCTGCATGGCTGGGATCTGATTTTTACTAACACCTTGAATAGGAGAGGGAAGGGGGGAAAAGCATAAAGAAACTTCCCTTCCCAATCCAGGAGAAGGGCGTCCAGGGGGACTGAGCCCAACACTGGGGGCCTGCAACAGAACAGTGGAAGTTGGTGATTGTCTGGGGCTGCAAAAAGTTCTATCTGAGGGGTGCCCCATCTGGCAAAGACTATCCCCAATACTTGAGGATCCAGAGACCATTCGTGATGGCCCTGAGAAATCCTGCTGAGAGCATCTGCTAGGACATTGTCCTTTCCTGGAAGGTGAACTGCTATGAGTGAAGTGTTCAGGGAATAGGCCAGAGACCACAACTTCATTGCCTCGGTGCACAAGGCCGAAGACCAAGTGCCCCTGCTTGTTGATGTACCACATTGTTGTGGTATTGTCTGTTCTGACTTGTACCACTTTGTTCTGGACAGAAGCAGAAAATGCTTGAAGTGCTAAAGACAGCTCTGAGTTCCGCAAATTGATGTGGAGCAGATTCCTGGGGACCACACTCCCTGAGGGAGAGAGCTCGCCCATGTGGGCTCCCCCACCCCAGGAGGGAAGCATCCGTGAGTGAGGGTCAAAGTGTGAGAAAGGGGAATGAAGGGGACCCCCAGTCTTAAATTGCTCTGATCCTGCCACCACTGGAGGGCCTGGATCAAGGTTCGGGTCACTGGGACCAACTTGGAAAGGGGGTCTCTCCTCTGAGACCAATAGGCTCTCAAGTGAAACTGAATGTCTCTCATCTGAAATCTTGCTCCCTGCACTACAGCTGTGGACACAGCCATGTGCCCCAGGAGCTGCAAAAAGTGCCTTGCTGGTCGAGAGACCTGCAGAGTGAAGGAGGAGGCCAGAGCCACCAAGTTCCTTACCCTTTCTAAGGGAAGAAAAGCTCTGGCCAGATTTGTGTCCAATTCTGCACCTATGAAGGTGAGTACCTGAACTGGTTCCAGAACCGACTTTGGTAGATTTAGCAGGAAGCCCAGGGAGGAGAGAAGCTGCTGGGTGACTTGCAGGTGAGATTTTACCTGTTCTGGGGACTGGCCTACAATGAGCCAGTCGTCCAGATAGGGAAAAACAGCAATCCTTTGCCTCCTTAAGTGAGCCACTGCTACTGCCAGACATTTTGTGAATACCCTTGGGGCAGAGGGTAAGCCGAAGGCATTGCTCTGAACTGGTAGTGACCTGAGGCAGTTTGAATCTGAGGTACTTTTGGTGGGAGCTTCTGATTAGGACATGAAAATAGGCATCCTTGAGGTCCAGGAAGCTAGCCAGTCCCCTGGCCTTAGAGAGGTAAAATCATTGCCAGAGTTACCATTCTGAACTTTGGTTTCAAAGATGCTTGTTCAGATATCTGAGGTCTAAATGGGCCGCCATTCTCCTGCCTTTTTGGGGTAAGGAAGTATCTGGAGTACAGACTCTTGCCCTGGTGTAGGGGAGGAACCCTTTCTACCGCTCTGAGAGTTAACAGGGTTGAGACCTCTGCTTCTAGAGTAAAGGTCTCTAAAGAGCTTGCAGGTGGAAAAGACCCGATTCTCATCTTTGGGAACTTTTTGAAGCTGAGAACCAGACCTTGGCTTACTACTTCCAGAACCCACTTGTCTGAAGTTAAAGACACCCAGTTCTGACTGAAGTAAGCCAACCTGCCCCCTACTGGTAAAGGAGAATCGGCCCTGGGCACCCCATCAGGGTGCCTGCTTGGCAGGTGCTTTAGGCTGAGGGGTGGGGGCAGGCCTGCCCACGCCCCGTCTGCCTCTGCCTCTGAAGAACCCCCTCTGAGCATAAGCAGAGGAGGCCTGGGTTTGGTAAAAAGGCCTGTGGAAAGGCCTACCCCTACCCTGGGGTGTGCCTCTGAGGTGGCTTGCCGCTCCTGTGGCTAGGCACTTTATAGGTAGTCCTGTATTCATCCATCTTCTTCATATAATTCTCTGTCTGCTCCCCAAACAGAGAATTTCCCACCACAAGGAAAATCCATAGCCTTAGTCTGGGTATCCTGTGACAAGCTAATACACCTGAGCCAGGCCAACCTACTGAAAAGCTACAGATGTGGCCATGACTCTAGAGGAAACATCATTAAAATCCACAGCAGCATGAAACTGCACCTTAGAAGCCTCAATGCCATGACACCACCTGCTCCAGCTCACTAGCAAGCTGGCTGGGGCTTCATTTGGCTAAACTCATAACAGTATCCCATCTAGATTTCTGATACCTTGCTACATAAGCCATACAATTTGCTTGCCTGAGTCCCAAGGACGCTGCCATGTACTGTTTTTTTGCCATGGCATCAATCTTCCTGGAATCCTTGTCAGGAGGATGTGAAGCCAGGGAATATTAGCTTTATCACAGGCTGCAGCCTGAACTACTAACATGACTGCATTGCTGAGAAAGGAATTCTGTATCAGGACCTGACAGTGTGTACCTCCTGTCCATCTTTTTATCTACAGGAGGCACAGAATTAGGAGTTTTAAGATTTTTATTGTTTGTTTCCTAAATGACTTATGCAAAGGAATAGACAATCTCCTAGACTCTGGTATATCCATCATTTCTACAAAATCAGGCTCCTCTTGCTCATCCACAGCTTCCTCCAAAGGAAGCTGGAGGGTTCAACAACTTTTTAAAACATAAAATGAGAGGGGACTCAGAAAGCATAGGGAGATTCTAAAGGTCTGTCTGGGGAGATGTCCGGTTCAATGGGCACACCCAGACCCTCCAAGTCACATTCATACTGTTCATAATCATCCTCCCCCTCCTCTGGTTCATAAAACTCCTCAACATCATATTCCTGAACCGATGGAACCGACCTTTTACCAGATAGTGGCGGTTCGGACGGAACCGGAGAAAGTGACTGGACAATCTGAATAGCTCTTGCTATCTCTGCAGCAGTTGGAGTAAGAATTTTGGGCTCCAAACCTGCTGACTTTCTTGTTCTCTTTACTGGAACTGGTTCATCCGAGCCAGCTTTTCGTTTGCCCGAGGAAGTCTCGCCCTGGTCAGAGGGCACTCCCTCCGGTTCGGTTGGCACCGAACCGGGCTGGCCATCCGGGTCAGCGGACTTTTTGGCCTCTCGTTCCCTGAGCCTTCCCAATCTCTTTTCCAGGGTGGCTGCAGGGAAATTCTTACAAATCTGGCAGTCAGACTGTCAGTGAGGCGGAGTAAAGAATCTGACAGTTCAGGTTTGAAACTACACAGACAGAGCTTCTCTTTAGAGCTCGTGCTCTAAGTTCCATTCATGGAATGGAGTTAACTCTTTCACCTCCGGAGCAGTTCTAATGGTGGAACAAACTGCAATTGTCATAATATAGCAAGACTTCATGTTGTTTGAAACACAGAGGTAATACTGCATGCCAGAAATGTTTCATTCTGCCCCATCCCTCTAAAGGAAATGGAAAGAATTGCAGCCATTGCAGTCTAATGCGACAAGTATTAGAGGGGTCATCATATGAATGCTCCAGTAATTCTGAGAAACCAGTAAGCAGCCATCTTGAAGTGTCCAGAAAGTGTGGGCAGAGCTACAGTACCCACTGTCTGCATTAGAGAGGAAGTATATACTGTAGAGGACCAATTTTTCGCTGGAACAAAATTTTCGCTATATTCACTATTTTGAAAATCCAGTGAAAATTATTTGCCAGTGAAAATACTATCATTGACTAGTTAGCTTGCTCTTGCACTTTGGCTAAATTAAACTGCCGTGAAAATGTTGGAGCAGATGAAACAGTGAAACTTAAGGGCAGTGAATTCATTATCCTCTACAGTAAGTGAAGCAACTCATTTAGCCTATTGCTTTCCAAAATAAACAAAAAGGTAATAACTTTAATGTAGCACTTTAATTCATGATTTTGCTAAAGTCGGGAAGTAAAGTGAGGTTTAACAAGACAAGACACTTAACGGACAACTGGGAGAGCTCTTGCATGGGTAGGTGTGAGGTAATGGGTGGCAAGCACAATTCACCACATGGTGGCAATGATAGCTGCACATTCCCTAGACTGCTGCTCCACCTGTCCCTGTGAATTCCTATTGCTGACAAACTCACAGGTCTAGCAAGCAGCAAAACAAGAGTACTAGCACACAGAGTTCCTTGACTAAGAAGAAGCCCTTGGCTAAACCAGTCAGGGACTCTGTGTGCCGGTCCTTCCACTTTGCTGCTAGCCAGACCCGTGAGTTTGTTTACACTGTTTTGCACTTAGCACTTTTGATGTACATAATAAAATGTCTATTTAGACAGACTCTCATGAATGGCATCTGTTTATTCAGGGTTCCTGCTTAGGGACATCCCTGGAAGCAACCACAAAGGCAACGTGCAATGAGCCCTAGGCCCTACGGGAGGCTCCCTACCAGCTAGCCTATAGCAGAGGTTGATGCAGGATGTGATCCACCTGCCAAACATCTGCTTAGTTGGAAGTCTACCAGGTGTGGCTTTAGCATATGTAACAAATAGCTGGTGATCCTCACCCTGAACTCCAGCCATCTATTAGGAGAGCACCCTCCACAGGTCCAGAGCATGCGAGTGACCTCTGAGGATGGGTTGGTAACACACCAGAAGGTTCATCACCTGGTTAAGGTGGAAATACGATACTACACTTGGGAGGAACTTCAGGTGGTGGTAAAGGACGACCTTGCCCCTGTGAAAGACCAGATATGGAGACCACCGAGAGTGCCTGGAGCCCACTAATCCTTCTGGCTGACGTAAAACCTCCAAGAAAATCATCTCCCATGACAGGTATGCCATCTCACACCTGTGCATAGGCCCAAAAGGCTTGTCCATGAGCACAGCCAGCACCAGCAGTAAGTCCCAAGGCGGGGTGGTGGTTCATGCACTGTAGGGGACAGGTGGTCAAGGCCCTTGAAAAAGTGCCCGACCTTCTCCTGTGTCATCGTCAACATACCCAGCCACACCAGGAATGCAGAGATGGCGGCCAGGTGTGCCTTGATGGTCACAGCTTGCAGCCCCAGCTGGGAGAGGGACCAGAGGTACTCGAAGATACTAGCCAAAGGGCAGGTAAGGGGATCAATTCCCATGTCCTGACATCAAATGAAAAACCTTTCCCATTTAAAGGCGAAGCCCTGGTGAGGACTTTTCAGGAGCCCTCCACAATGTGGAGCACATTCTCTGAAAGACCAAAAGTCTGGAACTTTAGCTGCTCAGGAACCAGGCTGTGAGCTGCAGGGACTGAAGCTCCAGGTGCATGACCTTCCCCTGTTATCTGGTCAGCAGATCTGGGCAAACAGGCAACTGCCACACAGGCCTGGTGCTGAATTTGAGGAGATCTTAGTAACAGAACTGCCATGGCCAATCTAGAGCTATATGATCATCTGTACCTTGTCCTCCTGGACCTTGACCACCACCTTGTGGATCAGTTTTACATTCTCCCAGAAGGCAAACAGGTCCATCAGAGGTGTGCCCCACAGGAAGAACAGGTGGGTCACCACCTCCTGATGTCTCTCCCACCTAGCTGAGTGCATCTGGAAGCTGACTGCCTGCTCTGGCGACATGGTTCACCAGAAGATCTGCACCCAGGATGCGCACGAGAGTCCACATGCAGAGGGCCTTCCAACATAAGGTTCAGGTAGAATGTGCCCATGGTGTTGTTGTTGGTCTGGACTTGCACAATCTGACCCATGACTAGAGAAGCAAATTCAATCACAGCTAGCAGAACTGCACAGAGCTCCAACAGGTTGAGGTGGTGAGGGGATTCCTTGGGGGACCAGAACCTGTGGGCCTTGTGGTCTCCCAGGTGTGCTCCCCACCACACCAGAGACACGTCCGTCGTAACAGCGATGGTCAGTTCTGGGCAGACAAATGGACTCCTTCCTCCAGATGCCTGGGCTCAACAACCAGATGGATGGCATCCCACATCGGCTGAGTCACTGTGACCAGCTGGTCCAAGTGTCCTAGGAGCTGGGACCACTGACAGTCCAACTACCACTGCAGGTGTCACATTCTCCAGTGGGTCCATCGGACCGTGGTGGTGCAGGACACCATGTACCCCAGTAGACTCAGTCCCAGGCAGGGTGCAAGCGTCCAACCTGAAATGACTGACCAAAGAAGGTAAGATCCACTGCCCAGTATGCAGGGAGGTGGGCCTCGGCCCGCAGGGAGTCTAGCTCTACCCTGATGAAGTGAATCACCTGTGAGGGGATTAGTTTGAACTTAGCCAGGCTGACCAAGAGGCCGAAGTTTCTGCAAGTCTGGAGGGCCAGATCTCTGGACCACTCCACGGCCTCCTTGGATGGCCCTGCTATCAACCAGTCCTACAGGTAAGGGTAAACCCTGATGGCCTTGCACTGCAGGAAGGTTGCTTCCACTGCCATGCACTTGGTGAAGACCCTGGGCCTGAACAGGAGGCCGAAGGGCATGACCTGGAACTGACAGAGACCCCTTTCTGCACGGAACCAGAGGTACCGTCAGTGGGATGCATGGACTGGGATGTGGAAGAATGCATCCTGGAGGTTCAGGGAACAGAATCGCATACCTGCTCCAGGGATGGTATAA
Source organism: Neoceratodus forsteri (assembly GCA_016271365.2). NCBI lineage: Eukaryota > Metazoa > Chordata > Ceratodontiformes > Ceratodontidae > Neoceratodus > Neoceratodus forsteri. The sequence continues at coordinate 296,678,412 of JADMNL010000027.1, read as the reverse complement.
TCTGGTTCAGAGTGACCATCTGGAACTCGTGCTTCCGCATGAACAGATTGAGAGTGTGCAGATTCAGTATGGGTCACCAGCTTCCCTGTCTGTTTCAGGATTAAGTACCTAGACACATACCCCTGACTTGCCAGGGCATCTGGGACACAGGCTATAGCTCCTTTTGTAAGAAGTAAGCAACGTCCTCCCTGAGGGCAGACAGCATGTCCTGGGACACTGAGGACTCCCTCAGAGTGTGGGGCTGGTACAGCGAAATAGCCTTGAAATCAAGAGGCAGCCTTCTGCCTACTACCTCAAGAACCGCCTTGCCTGTAGTAAGGATGGACCAGTGTAGCCAGAAGTGACAAAGCTGACCCTCCCCAGGGAGCTGGGTCAGGGACTGGACAGGTGGAACACAGACACTGTCACAAACCCACTCAGCAGGTCAGCCCTCTACTCCCAAAGTGCCAACCTCCGAGCGCAGTCTTGTGAACAGTTAACAGAAACAGGGAAACCCTCCTGTCTGTTTTGTGGGTTCGAATCAACCTTTGGTCTCAGTTCTGGAGGGATTCAAACTGTGAACCTCTTGCTAGTGCACCAAATGCACAGGCTCAGATAATTCTGTCTTCGGGGGGCCAGATATCTTTGCCTACGGGCACCTAACCAGGTGTACAAAATGAACCCTTAAAAACTCTAATAAAGACCTCAGATTACTCTTACCTTTTTCCAGTTTGGTATCACCATTCAAGCTTATGCACAGTGTCTGCTTTAGCCACATATACTTCACTTGTTAAAGAAAGAAATTCAAAGACAGACCAAGTAGGCGCTAAAAACAGAGTTTTACTAAAACAGATAAAAGCATGTAAAACATAAACTACAGAACTATATATCACAAGAACCATACAATCTTTTAAAAGAATAAGGTTTTAACAGTGCAATTCCTACTACAGTACTTAAGATTCATCTCTCACTCTAAATACCCGCTTAAAGTGCTCAAAGATGCTTCTTTGTCAGAGTGTAGATAAAAGTCTCTGAAGGAAAACAAAAGACTGCTTAAAAAACTGTCTTTAACAACCCCTTTGTGTGAGGTCACCTAGCTCCTCCTCCGTTTATTAAAAATCATACACAGAGGAAGTTTTATCATTTTAGAAAGAAAGTTAATTAAGGTTACATCAGCAGAAAAGTACAGTTACGAAAGAACTTACCGTAATAGTAGATCTTCGAGAACAGCTCTTGCAGCAAGTTACACCATTAGGACTGAAGCCGGCAGGCGTCAGGACCTGGTCTTTTAGCTAGCTATCTTCAGCGGGGACCGCCCCACGACGTCGGTCCCGCCCGCGACGTCAGGCGTAGTACATAAGGGGGCGGTCCCGCCAGATTCCCCAGTTCTCCCGCCGGAGACTCCCGACCGCAGAATGACATCAGAATGGGAGACCGAGGATCCGCCATCAAAAGACCAGGGGCATAAGCCCCTGCCCAAGGCTCGGTAAGCCATGCCTCCTCCAAGGGGGAATGGTGGGCGGGAAGGTACCTGCTGCAAGAGCTGTTCTCGAAGATCTACTGTTACGGTAAGTTCTTACGTAACTGTACTATCTTACTTCGAGAAACAGCCCTTGCAGCAGGTTACACCATTAGGACTGATTTCCAAGCAATAGCGTCTGTAAGCATTCTGGGAGGAGGAATTAGGAAGACCTTGCCAAGTCCTTATTCTAGGACAGGAGATCCAGTAGCACGGCCAGGCCGAAACCGGCTCTCCGCCGTGATGCAATATCCAGGCTATAGTGCCTAATGAATGTGTGCACAGAGCTCCAAGTAGCTGTGGCACAAATGGCAGAGGTGGAGACATTCCGAAGAGCTGCAAACGAGGTAGCCATCCCCCTTGTCGAATGGCCTCGGACTGTACCCGGGAGGGGCTTCTGTTTGTTGTCATAGCAGAATGAGATACACTGGACAAGCCAGCGAGAAAGAGACTGCTTTGAGACAGGTTGGCCCAGCATCCTCTCAGCAAAGGAAACGAATAGTTGCTCCGACTTGCAAAGCTGTTTAGTTCTATTCAGGTAGTACCTTAAACAGCGGTGAACATCCAGGGTGTGAAGCAATGCTTTTCCTCTATTGGAATATTTTGGAAAATATACAGGTAAATCGATGTCCTGGTTGAGGGTGAGAGCAGAGACCACCTTAGGCAAAAACTCAGGATTCGTCCTCAGAGATACTCTGTCCTGGTGAAAAATTAAATAAGGCTCCTTACACATGAGAGCGTGGAGCTCGGAAACTCTCCTTGCTGACATGACAGCAACCAAAAATAACGTTTTCCACGACAGAAAACGCAGCTACGCAATCCACAGCAGGTTCAAAGGAGGGAAGCGTGAGTTGTTCCACGACAAAGTAAGTCCCATGGAGGAACTGGATCCTTAATGGGTGGCCAAAGGTGTAACACCCCTCTCAGAAATCTCGAGAGGCATCAAGCTGTGCCACTGTGCGCTGTCCACGGTGGTAAGCAGAAATCGCGCGAAGGTGCACCTTAATGAAATAGGCGAGACCCGAATGGAAAGGAAAGCAGGTAGTCCAGCACCACTTTCACGGGCATCCTAGAGGGAGAGGCGTGCTTGCAACCACAAGCAAAAGTGGCGCCATTTCATGGCGTACGTCGCATGCGTTGCCGGCTTTCTGGCCGCGGAAAGAACTTCCGCCACCTCTTGCGAGACCCCATGTCGCAAACTGGCTATGTCTCTAGGAGCCATGCATGCAGGTTCAGTGAGCGTAAGTCCGGGTGGACTAGAGAACCTTCCTCCTGAGACAAGAGATGGGAGCTGAAAGGCAACGGAATTGGAGGTTCCCGGGACAGCTGCGTTAGAAAGGGGAACCAGATCTGTCTGGGCCAGAATGGGGCTACCAGGATCATTGTTGCATGCTCCCTGCGCAGTTTGAGAAGAACTCTCTGGAGCAACGGGAAGGGAGGGAAAGCGTAGAGGAATCTGTCTGCCCAGGAGAGGGACAACGCGTCTCGCCAGAAAACACCAGGCTCTGGATCTAGCAAGCAAAAATCGGGCAGTTTTGCGTTGGATGGGGAAGCGAATAAGTCCAGTTCTGGAGTGCCCCATCGAAGAAACAGATCCTCTGCTACCCCTTGAAGAAGTTCCCACTCGTGGACTCTGGCCTGGGAACGACTCAGGCCGTCTGCGATTGTATTGTCCACTCCGGGAACGTGAACTGCAATCAGGCTCGCGCCATGTCGGATTACCCAATCCCACACTCTCATCGCTTCCCTGCAAAGGGGGTAAGAGTGTGCGCCCCCTTGTTTGTTGAGGTAATACATCACCGCCGTATTGTCTGGTTGGAGCAAAAGAGTATTCGGCGGGATCTCTGACTGAAAGGCCTGCAGGGCGTAAAGGACCGCCCTCATCTCCAGAATATTGATGTGGAGATGAGCTTCTTGACAGGTCCACGTTCCCTGGGACCTCACCCCATTCAGGTGTGCTCCCCACCCCAGCCCTGAGGCGTCTGTGGAAAGAATCACCTCCGGGGACGGCGCTGCAAACGGAACATCCGCAGAGAGTGTGCCTGGGTCTAGCCACCACTGCCAGTCTCGAATCACAGCATTCGTGATTCTGACCGGTTGCTGCATGTGGTCTTGCCTTTGGTCCCACTGCACCTTGAGCATCCACTGAGTTACCCGCATGTGGAGCCCTGCCAAAGGGACGGTTGGAATGGCCGCAGCCATGTGTCCGAGCAAACGAAGGACCAGCCTGGCAGGGGCAGTCTTCTTCGCCAAGAGGTCCCTGATGAGGGATCTGATGCATTCCGCTCTTTCGTCGGGAAGAAATGCTTTCCCTTGGATGGTGTCCAGAACTGCGCCTATGAACTTCAGCTTCTGTGACGGTACGAGGAGAGACTTCTCGTAATTGATTAGGATGCCAAGAGACTGGAACAGGTCCTGGGTGCTCTGGATAGCCAGCAACAACACCTCTCTGGAGGCGGCCATGAGAAGCCAATCATCCAAGTACGGGAACACATAGTGGCCCTGTCTCCTTAAAGACGCTGCCACCACTTCCATGCACTTGGTAAAGACCCTGGGGGCCGATGACAGTCCGAACGGAAGAGCTCAGACCTGAAAATGGTGGCCGAGAAACTCGAGACGCAGGAACCTCCTGTGCGCTTGAGCCACAGGGATATGCAGGTATGCGTCCTGCATGTCTAGGGATGCTAAGAAGGCGTCCTGCTTTAGCATGGGAATGAGACCCTGAAGGGTCACCATGCGAAAACGTTTGTAGGCAACCAATGTATTTAGGTCGCTGAGGTCCAAGATTGGACGGAGGTCCCCTGTTTTCTTCGGAACCAGAAAGAAGTGGGAATAGTATCCGGATCTTTTCTGGTTCTCTGGAACATACTCCACCACTCCCTTCTGCAGGAGCACGAGTATTTCTTGCCTGATAAGCAATTTGTGCTGACCCGAGTAACAGGAGAGCAGAGGAGGCCTCGAGGGTGGCTTGTTTGCGAATTCTATAAAGTGGCCTCTTTCGACCAACTGATGGACCCACCTGTCGGTGGTTATGGACTGCCACCCTGGCAGGTAGTCCGCAATGCAACCCCCGACCTTGATGTCCCGTTGATCCTGAGGGGCAGGGGCCGGGAAGGAGTCATGCTGTGGCGGCTGAGGGTCCGGCGGGCCGAGCCGGTTTGGCTGGTCGCTGGCCCGGCCCATGGACGACTTCCCTGGGCTCTCGCGAGAAGGAGCCCCTCTGTAGCTGGCCGGTAGCGGGACTGCTGTCTCTGCACCCGGCCTCAAAAACGGCTTTGGTTCCTATGAAAGGAACTAAGCTTGGGTCTGTACATAGCCTGGACAGACCGCACCACCTTCCCAACCTCTTGGAGTTTGGTGAGGACCCTCTCTGAGGACTCACCAAAATGAACTTCTCCATGAAACGAGGTGTCCAGGATGTTCTTCTGGACGTCCGGGGTGAATCCGGAGACACGGAGCCATGAGTGTCTCCGGAGGCATACGCCCGAAGCTGCCGCTCTGGCCGAGGAGTCTGCGAATCGTACGCGGCTCGCAGCACCTGGGTTCCCACATCTGAACCCATACGGAGGAGTTGCAACATCTTCTCCTTCTGCTCACCGTCTGGCAATTTGTCCGCCAGGTCCAGTCCCTGCTCCCACAAGGCATTTTGGAACTGTACCATGTGGGTCAAGTAGTTCAGGATCTGATGGCGCAAGTAGTGGAAGCATACGTGTGCCTGCCCATAGCGTCCAGCTGTTTGGACTCCGGGTACGGTGGCAGGGTGCTCAAATGTTGCGGTCTCTGGGACCGGTCATGAGAGGCTGTGATGACCAGAGAGTCGGCCAGAGGATGTGGAAGCCAGATACTGGTCCTCCCTAGGGGCCTTGTACAGGCAGTCAGCTTTCTTCGGCATCGCCGGAAGCGAGTGTGGACGCTTCCACGCTGCCTTGGTGACGTCCACGAAAGTGTCCACCAAGGGTGGTACCACCACAGGCTTAGGATCTTTCTGCCGAAGATACCTGGTGAGGTGTAGTCTCTCGGGGTCTAATTCTTCCGCATTACAGCCCATGTTCTCTTGGATATGCCTCATGATCTCTGAGAATGATGGGTCATCCGGAGGAGATCTACGAAGCTCACGTGGGTCCGGAGAAGGGATGTGGATCGGAGAGGGGGATCTGGATCCTTCCGAGAATTCCGATCCCGTGTCCTCCGTCGAAGGCGAACGGCGGCGTCTTCTGGGTCTCTTAGGGCTGGGTGACCCTGAAGAAGATCTGGACGGCGGTCTCCTTTTGTCTGGTCTCCCCCTAGGAAGATTTGCTGGCTCCTGGGGGTAAGGTACTCGGCCTGCCGCCCCAGATGGAGTAGGGGGCTGAGGGGCCGGTGGGGTCGCAGGTGGAGGAGGAGGAAAAGGAGGAGGGGTGGGAACCACATCCCTTTTTATGGTGTCCCACCAGTAAGTGAACAACTCCTTGACCTCAGATATGGAGAGGCCCGATGACGGACCGGGCTCCGATGGCCGGTCATCGGGTTCCGGCGTCGGCTCCCCAGGGGTCTCAGGTTCCGGAGAGGGCTCCCTGGGAGGTGCGACAGGACCGGGTTCGCCCGTCTGGTCCTCGGGCTGGGTCAGCTCCTCCTCCGTAATAGTCTCCTGACCGACGTCAGTGGGAGACGTCAGGGTCCTCTTCTCAGTGGGTACGGGTATGGACGTCGGTCCCCCAGCCGACGACCAAGACGACGTAGGCCTGACTGGCGACGGGCGTCTGGCGGTCGACGGTTCCTGGGACCTATGGTGTAGGGCCGGCATCGGACGGGCCGGCGCCGGGTCCGATGGCTTCTTTAAGGAGGTAAGCTCTTTGGTCTTCCTCTGGGGTGAAGGAGGCAAGGAGGCAGACCTGACGTCGGGTTCAGAACGGCAGGAACTGGACTTGTGGTGGTGATGACGGTCCCCCGACCTAGCCAGGGCCTTAGAAGAGGAAGATGAGGAAGGCCTGGAGGTCTTGGCCTGTGAGACAGAAGAGGAGCCCGAAGGAGTCTTCACCGCTGCGGGGGGAGGCTCAGAACGGGCCCGGGAAGGAGAGCGGTCGGACCGGGAGCCGGAGCTACGGGAGTCAGAGGCCCTAGATGGGGACTTGGATCTAACTCTCTCCCTGTGCTTCTCAGGGTGTCTCCGGGCCTTCTTTGAGGATTCTCCCTTGGAGGCTGCGTCCATGGTCCTAATTTTTTCTTCAAGCAGGAACGCCTGAAGGGCCTTCTGGCGACGGATCCGGGTCCGGCTGTTGAACCCCTGGCAAAAAGAGCAGGACCGGGTGTCGTGGTCTGGGCCCAGGCACCGGACGCAGGATGAATGCGGATCCTTAAACGGGATTTGCTTCCCACAGGCGCACTTCGAAGGATGGCCGTCAGCGGAGGTTGGAGGACATCAGACAGCAAAAGAGCGAAAAAAGCGAACTTTTTCCCCAAGGAAGAACTTAACCCGGCGTCGCGCTAGAAAGCGAGCAGAAGAATTGAGACATCAAATCGACGGGAGGGAAAGAACTAGGAATCTGGCGGGACCGCCCCTTATGTACTACGCCTGACGTTGGGGCGGGACCGACGTCGGGGGCGGTCCCCGCTGAAGATAGCTAGCTAGAAGAATTCCGTGGAGTCCTGACGCCTGCCGGCTTCAGTCCTAATGGTGTAACCTGCTGCAAGAGCTGTTTCTAAGTAAGATCTACTTTCCCATGTGACTTCCCCAATCAAGTCTGTAAATTTCCTTTCATCTATGAGCAGTATCCCCTCTCACACAGACATCAAAGCATTTATGATCTCGCACCAGTGTGCTAAACCTGGTTTCCTCCTCGAAACGTCATAAAAGGGATACTGATTTCCCTCTTAGCAGTTAAAGCTATATGTAACTTAGGAAAAAACAGGAGATTCTTGATTAAGGCATGTTCTAGTCTGTAATTAGCTTCTGGCCTTCCAGGTAACACCTTGTATCTAAAACCTGGGGGGGGGGGAGCTCACATGCTGCTTCAACATCTCTCATGAGAGACAGTCCATAACACATTTTTATATTACAAAAAATCATAGTGTATTCAGAACTGGCTGTCCACGTGTCATAGACACCACCTGACCCATTGCTGGGCTGCTCTGGAGGGGGCACTGGCTGCTTGGGCTGGAGGTGAATGACTTCCCCTACCCTGCCCATCTTAGAACCCTAGCCAGAGAATTTGGTCTTGGGTGCCAGGCTTGATATTGCCCCTGGTGAGGCTGCTGCTGCCAAGGCTGCTGTGACTGAAAGGATCAAAACCAAAAGGCCTTCTTTTTATGTTTTTTGGGAATTGGGGTCCTTCTGGGATGAAGCTTCAGAGTCCAGGGTTGCGCTGGACTTCTCAGTCCTTGTGAGATGACCTTCCACCCCTGGGCCAAAGATTTCAGTGCCCAAGAAAGATACATCAGCAAACTTGTACCGAGTGTCTGCTATAAAGGTGGAAAGCCTCAGTTAGGCCCGGCGACGCATTGAGATGGTCGCTGCTATGGCATGGGCATAGGAGTTGCCCATATCGAAGGCTGTCTGGAGCAGGCATTTAGCCAGCATTTGACCCTGATCTCTGACCACTTTTACCAGTGACTGCAGACAAGGAGGTGAGAGAGGACATTATCTAGCACTCCCAGCAGAGAGTGGCCAAAGCTGTCCATCATCAAGGCATAGTTTGCCTGACACAGACAGAGGGATGAAGTGGCATAGATCTTCTTGTCTGTATGGTCAGACTTCTTCAACTCCTTGTTTTGTGTGTGTGTGGGGCGTGGGGGGCAACGTTCCCAGTGTTTCTGGACTTCTGAAAAGCAGACTCCGAGACAAGACTCTCAGCTGAAGGGTGGTGCGAGAACCCAGACAGAGAGCCAATAATGAGAACATACTAGTGGACCATATGGACTGAAGGTGCAAGACAGACTGCTGGATGCTGCCAAAGTTCCAAGGCCAGTCCCAAAATGGCCTTAGCCATGGGAAATGCAACCCCCAGGGATTCGTCCCTGGTGAGGCTGCAGCTGCCAAGGCTGCTGTGACTGAAAGGATCAAAACCAAAAGGCCTTCTTTTTATGTTTTTTGGGAATTGGGGTCCTTCTGGGATGAAGCTTCAGAGTCCAGGGTTGCGCTGGACTTCTCAGTCCTTGTGAGATGACCTTCCACCCCTGGGCCAAAGATTTCAGTGCCCAAGAAAGATACATCAGCAAACTTGTACAGTGTCTGCTATAAAGGTGGAAAGCCTCAGTTAGGCCGCGACGCATTGAGATGGTCGCTGCTATGGCATGGGCATAGGAGTTGCCCATATCGAAGGCTGTCTGGAGCAGGCATTTAGCCAGCATTTGACCCTGATCTCTGACCACTTTTACCAGTGACTGCAGACAAGGAGGTGAGAGAGGACATTATCTAGCACTCCCAGCAGAGAGTGGCCAAAGCTGTCCATCATCAAGGCATAGCTTGCCTGACACAGACAGAGGGATGAAGTGGCATAGATCTTCTTGTCTGTATGGTCAGACTTCTTCAACTCCTTGTTTTGTGTGTGTGTGGGGCGTGGGGGGCAACGTTCCCAGTGTTTCTGGACTTCTGAAAAGCAGACTCCGAGACAAGACTCTCAGCTGAAGGGTGGTGCGAGAACCCAGACAGAGAGCCAATAATGAGAACATACTAGTGGACCATATGGACTGAAGGTGCAAGACAGACTGCTGGATGCTGCCAAAGTTCCAAGGCCAGTCCCAAAATGGCCTTAGCCATGGGAAATGCAACCCCAAGGGATTCGTCCCTGTACAGGATATCTGTCAAAGGGTATTTAACCTTTTTCTGCAGCAGCTCCAAGGGGACAGACATGGACTATGACATCAGACAGAACAGAGCCCCAAATGACAGCAGCCCATGGTTGGTAGTCAACTCTTTGACCGACTCACAATCGAAGGTATGCGTCCTCAAGGACTGTAAGGAACAGCCACCCGAGTAATCCGAGGACTCACCAAAAACAGCCCTCGACTGTCTGCCACCGTGAACCACTCAAGAGTAATCCAAATGGATGATTTCCACTGACAGCTGGCATGACAAGCCGGCTGCAGCAAGGGAGTTCTTTGTCAGGGCTCCCTTCAAAGGCTGCGGTGGAGGCGGTTCCACCAGAAGGGTCAGAGAGGCAGGTGTCAGAGACAACTGCCTTTGGTGGACTGGTGTGCACTTGACTGGTGCCAGACAGTCGACCACAGGGGTGAGGGGTAGGCCCTACCCTGCTCTGCCATGGCCCACTGCTGCCAGAAATATTCCTCATGGTGCTGTTACATGCACCGGTGGAGCTCCTCCTCATCTGAGGATGAGGAACGTCGACAGCAATGTCTCCCAGTTGAGCAAGATTGAGAGAGCGAGTGCTGCCTCAAACTCGATTGTCGACCTGAGGGCAGATGTCAAGGAGAAGCCACTGGGGGTGCAGTGTAGGTTATGTGCACCAGCTTCAGTGGAACGACCTCTGGTGGAGGCTGTTCCCAAGTGGAACTGGCCGGGACACTGACCAGTCCACGTCCTCATGGATGAGGATAGGGAACACTGGGTTCTTAGAGATCGATTCCTTGTCAGCCTCCTCTGACAACTAGTCAACCAGATCAAGGAATATCTCGACCGCTTGGCTGGCCAGTGTCAAGTTCAACAAACTCGATGGGGGCACCATGAAGCTTGTGACTTGGCCCTCAACCAAAGGCAAACATTAAATATGTGTCAAGTGGTCAGGGGAGTCGAGGGAGCAGGAGAAGCGTGATCTCGCTCAGTCCCATGACTGATGGGGGTGTTTCTTCTGCTTTTTACTGTGGTGGGCAGGGCTCTCTTTGAAGGCCTGGAGGACATGACATGTCTCTCGGAATTTACTGGTGAAGATGCTCGGACACTGGCCCCAGCTGGGAGCAGCGCTGAGGCCAACAAAGTGCCCACTGCCTTTGCCACTGCTTACTCCGTGGCCATGAGTTGAGTCGCTGACCCAACCACAACAAAGGTCTTCTTGTGGCCTTTTGGGTCTTGATCGGACAGCCAGCTGAGGAGAAGCTGTGCCATGCAATTCTCCAGGGAGAAAGAAAGCATCTTCTGGCACAGGTTGCAATCCACAACATCGTGTGGTGTACCAAGGCAGTAGAGGCAAGACAAATGTGGGTCCATCTACCACATCTTCCGTCAGCACATAACGCACAATCTGAAGCCGGGAGCTGGCTTTGTTTTTTCGTCTTCCCTCTTTTGTCGCCGAGGCTGAAGCAAAACCAAGGAAAATAGCAAAAGTTCTTAAACTTATCGAAAAAATAAAGAAGCTCACCAATGGTGCACTTTAGGCCCTACAACGCATGGAGCTACGAAGGAGGAGACAGAACTCTTCCAGCAGAAAGGAAGATCTGACATCACAGGGCTGAGCCAGTGGATATCCCCACCCAGGTGATGGGAGGAGCTTAGCTTAAAGCTGTTCCGATGAATCAGCACTTCTAGTGGAACTGCCAATGTGTTGGTAAGTGAACTATAGCCACACCCCTAGAATGTCATTCTAGAAGTAAACACAACGAGATAAAAGTACAGACTAAAGTAGCTATTTGCTCTTTAAGATTTGCTCCTCAGAGAAACCGTCACGGTTTATATTTTAATTTTTTTGTATGCATGTCAGTCCAAGAAAACTGGTTCCATGAAACACAGTCTCATTTTAAGTGATGTCCCAGGACAAGAGGTGGCAAAGCAGAGTTACAAAAGGGTTACAAAACAATGTTAATAAATACACTGAAACTTCTTATGGTTCACACTAATGGATCTGCAGTGGGTATTTTTTAAATGTAATTTCATTTTTGTCATCTTAAAAAAGATGTGTTGTAACTGAACGAACTGATACCTACACTAGTAAGGGACACAGAGCAAGCTGCTGCTGTCTAGCCCTTCTCTCCACAGGCTTGACGAATGCCCTCAGAGATTAACTTGCAGCCCCCTGATCATGTTGCAGAGGCTGAGAATCAATACCCCAGAGCTGCACCTTCTCTGAAGTCAATGTGCAGCAAGACGTCTCCACAGCCCCCTCAACACCTGTGGAACTTTATCAGTGCCGAGCTTGGCTTTCATTTACAGGTGGTAATCAGTGGCAATTAATCTTAACACAGCTAATTACCTGCTTCATGCGTTGTTTCCGGGGTCATGGCGGTGGATGTAAAGGAAGCTGAAACTTGTCCTGTGGAGTAGTGTGCCTGCAGAGCAAGGAAACACACATGAATTTCTCAGACTACTCTTCTTTTAGCAATAGCTGGTGGGCTGGGGAAGGAATGGGAAGTAAATACTGATAACTGATATTATAGCTCCTTGGACACTTTATTGCCTTTCTCCCACCCAAGGAAAGTGGGGGGCAACTCACAATGACCTGGGGAAGGGGAATCAAGGGATGAAAATAACAACCACAAAGGAACATACACAGTAGCGTTACAGTGGTACAGTGCAGAATAAATACCAAATACACTGGTAGATATCGTTACTGCTTTTATCTTTTCAGTGGTGCTCAGTATCCGAGGCAGGACCGGCATCTGCCTTCCTTCCCTACTGCATCTTGAACTCATGGCATGTCTCGTCGGGCGGGTAATCACTTGCTCCAGTGTCTCAGGGATCAGCTCCTCAACAGGGAGTCCTTCCCCACCCCCAGCACCATTTCATTCATCCTGCTGACAGCGCATCATCCTCACACCCACAGAGTCAAGTGTCGTCAGTAACATACCATCAGCTGGTACAGGTGACAGCAATTTTTTTACATCATCGACAACAGCGTTTGTGTTCATGATTTGCCTGAAGAGGGCCCAAACTCCTGCCACCCCACCTGGGTCTTACTTATTTTTTGTTCATTCTTTTGGTTACCAGATAAGGCCCACTGGGCACAAGGCCCATTTACTGGGACAACCTGGGAGCACTAGAGAGGTTAAGTGACATACTCAGGGTCACATAGTATGCAAGTGGAGGCTGAGAGAATCAAACCAAGGTCTGCTGGATGTTTTCATAGGTAAGATCAAGCTTTGTAGACTTACATCCTTAATGCTTGCCAGATGGATTTATTTATATTACCCAAATTTGATTTCATCACTCATTGCATTGTCCAGTCTAGTTTTAAAGACATCAATATTTTTACTGGCTATTACATCCTCGGGGAGGTAGTTCCATAAGAAAAAATTACTCACCTTAGTAACTGTGTTTCTTCTAATGGAGTCTTGCTGTATTCTGACAATCTGCAGTTATCCCCAGCCTTTAAACTGCCTGGAGAGTATAGGGTTAATTTTCTATGCAGTGCATAGAATGTTGAGCTCGAGCTCAGTTGAGATCTCTGTCTGCAGCACTTTGAAACCCAACCGCCAGATTCTTACGAGCAAACACTCACTTACTGACTATGTGGAAATTGTAAATTTTTTTAACTAGCCAACTGGCAACAAAAACGTTTTGGATTCCCAAAGGAAGACTCAGGTCAGGAAACCCAAAACCAAAAACCTATCCAAATAAAGATTATAACATAAGCACCCAAGCAAAAAGGAGGGTGTGCCGAAGACACCCTTGGGGTGCAACACAGCACCTGCCCACCCACTTCCCAAAAACAGGTTCTGAGAGGGGAGGCAGGGAGGGAGGTCAGGGTACAGCAAGACTCCATTAGAAGAAACACAATTACTAAGGTGAGTAATTTTTTCTTCAAACAACATGAAGTCTTGCTGTATTCTGACAATCTGCAGACTACCAAGCATTACCTCCATGGAGGAGGGACAGAACCTACTTTGGGAATAGGCTCTGAAGTACTGCTGTGCCAAACCGAGCATCACTCCTAGCCTGGATATCCAGAGAGCAATGCTTGGTAAAGGTATGGACTGTTTTCCAGGTGGCTGCTTGACAAATTTCTAACAGAGGAATATCCCTGGCAGCAGCCAGGGAAGCAGCTGTACCTCTTGTGGAATGAGCCCTCAGGCCCGAGGGTGAAATCTTTCCCAGTTTCTCATAGCAGAATTGTATACAAGAAACAATCCACCTAGCAATAGTTCTCTTGGTAGCAGGTTTGCCCTTTCCCACTTCCCCATAAGTAAGGAACAACTGTAGGGAGTCAAACCTGTGACCCTTAGTACGCTCTATGTAGTAGCTAAGGGCTCTTTTAATATCTAAACTGTGTAGCCTCCTCTCCCCTGAGGAAGACTGATCAGTGAAGAAAACAGGGAGAGACATAGACTGATTCAAATGGAAGTCTGAAACCACTTTGGGCAAGAACCTCCTATTGGTTCTAAGGACCACTTTATCTCTATGGAATAGAAACATAGACTTTGACGGCAGAGAAGGACCACTTGGCCCACCCAGTCTGCCCATTTCCCTACCTACAGGATAAGCTGCAGATCCTATTTAACCAACAGCCTATTTCTTCCTATCCCCCACAAAAACTGCTTTATGTCTGTCCCATGCATTCTTGAATTCTCCCAGTTTTAGACCCCACATCCTCCTCAGGAAGGCTGTTCCATGTGTCCACCACCCTCTCTGTGAAAAAATACTTCCCCACATTGCCCCTGAGCCATCCCCCCTCTATCTTCAAATTGTGTCCCCTTGTTCTTGCACATCTCTTTTTCTGAAAGATGCTACCCTCTTGGACTTTGTTGATTCCTTGAGATACTTGAAAGTTTCTATCATGTCCCCCCTTTCCTCAAGTATACATATTAAGCTCCTTTAGTCTCTCCTCATATGGCTTCTCTTGCAGACCTTGCACCATTTAGTTGCCCTCCTCTGGACTGCCTCCATCCTGTCTATGTCCTTGCAGAGATGGGGTCTCCAGAACTGGACGCAGTACTCCAGATGGGGTCTCACCAACTGTCTGTACAGAGGGATAACAACTTCCTGCTTTCTGCTGGTGATGCCTCTCCCTATACATCCCAGTATCCCCCCAGCCCTCCCTACTGCCTTCTCACATTGCTTGCTAACCTTAAGGTCATCTGATATGATTACACCCAGGTCCCTTTCCATTTTTGTTGTTGTTACCTCTCCCCCATTGTGTAATCTTCCCCTGGGTTCTTGTTTCCCAGGTACATTATTTTGCACTTCTTTGCATTGAATCCAAGCTGCCATACTTCTGACCATTCCTCCAACCTTGCCAAGTCCTTCTCATCCTTTCCATGCCTCCTTGTGTATCAACCCTGTTGCAGATCTTTGTCTCATCTGCAAAAGGCTATACTTTTCCTTCAGTCCCTCTGCAATGTCACTTATAAAGACATTAAAAAGGACTGGACCCAGTACTGAACCCTGCGGTACCCCACTAGTAACCCCTTTCTTCAGAGTGGACTCTATTTACAATTACCTTCTGTGTCCTGTTGTCCAGCCAGTGTTTTACCCAGACTACCACCCTGGGACCCACTCCCAGGCTGGTTAATTTGACTATTAATCTTTTGTGTGGGACTGTGTCAAATGCCTTGCTAAAGTCTAGGTAGGCCATGTCCACAGCCCCTCCCTGGTCTACTACTTTGGTCACCCAGTCAAAGAAATCAATTAGATATGTCTGACATGACCTTCCCGCTGTGAACCCATGCTGCCTTGGGTCCTGTGCCCTACTGGCCTCTAGGTACTCAACAGTTCTTTCCTTCAGAAGTGATTCCATCACTTTTCCTACCACAGAGGTCAAACAGACAGGTCTGTAGTTTTCTGCCTCTGTCTTGCTCCCACTTTTGTGAAGGGGAATCACATCCACCTTCCTCCAATCCTCAGGTACCACACCATCCTCCCATGATTTATTAAAAAGGGTAGTCAGTGGTGTCACTAGTTTTCTCCTTAATTCTTTTAGAATTTTGAGGTGAATTCCATCAGGCCCATTGCTTTGTCCACTTTCAGTTTTAGGAGTTCTTTCAGAACCCTTTCTTCTGTGAAAGGACTGTGATCAACCCCCCAACCAGAGTGCTTCTGTTAACTGGATTAGGCACCTCCCCCTCCTCCTCTTTTGTGAATACTGAGCAGAAGTATTCGTTCAGTATCCCTGCTTTTTCACTGTCCCTCTCTGCCCACCAACCGTCCATTCTATTCAGCCTCACCATCCCTCCCTTTGTCTTTCTATGCTCCTTGATATACCTATAAAAGGTTTTATCCCCCTTCTTAACCAAGTTGGCTATATTTTCCTCATTTTTGGCCTTTGCTATTCTGACTACCCTCTCTGCTTCCTTCTGCCTTAACTGGTACAGTTATCTGTCCTGCTCCTTCTGTGTTTCCTTATACTTCCTAAATGCTACCATCTTCTCCCTAACCTTCACCGCCACCTCTTGAGAACCATAGTGGCTTTTGCTTTCATTTTGATTTGTTTATTTGCTTCACACAAAGGCTTGTTGCCTCTGTGATGGCAGTTTTGATGTTTCCCCATTGTTGCTCCCCCCCTCCTTCTAGACTGTTTGCTAGTGCTTTTCTAAGGCACTCTCCCATCTTGCCAAAGTCAGCCCTCCTGAAGTCCAGAACCCTCACCTTTGTATGGCTTGACTTTGTAGCTGAGTTTATCATGAACCACACTGTTTGGTGGTCACTTGTTCCCAGATTGCTATCCACTTCTAGATCGGAGATCCTCTCACTGTCCCCATTTGAGAGTACGAGGTCTAATATTGCTCCCTCACGAGTGGGTTCCAAAACTAGCTGTCTGAGGCATGCCACCTGAAGGGCATTGAGAATGGCCCTGCTTTTGGATGTGGCTGCAGCAAAGGTGCTCCAGTTAACATCTGGCATATTAGGTCCCCCTCACAGCATCTCCCTTTCTCTGACATCCCAAGGATGCCTTCTATCATATCCTTGTCCATTCCCTCTCCCTCTCCCTCACATGGGGGTCTGTATACAACTCCTGTGCGGATTGTGGTGCCATTTCCAGTCTCTAAGGTGACCCACAGTGCCTCCTCTCCTCCCGGTTTACTCTTATGTTCAGTTGCTTTTATCCCTTCCCTTTCATAGAGAGCTACTCCGCCCCCTCTTCTCCCCTCCCTGTCTCTCCTGTAGGTTGTGTACCCTGGTATGTTAACATCCCAGTCATGGTTCTCTGTGTACCATGTTTCTGTGACTGCTATGATATCCCGGCATCCCTCTTCCATCAAGGCCACCAGTTTAGGCAGCTTGTTGCTCAGACTACGGGCATTAGTACTCATTACCCTCCATTTCTTGATGGCCTTACCCCTTTTTGCCCCATCCCTGTCCTTACTGCTTGTCATTTTCTCCATTTACCCCTGCCCTTCTCCCTATCGACATCTCTATCTTGGTGTTTACCTCACTTAGTACCCTGATTTTTTTTTGGGGGGGGGGCTAGGATTCCTGCTCTTTTCCAGTGCTTCCCCCCCCTTGGCTAGTTTAAATGCTTGCCATTGAAGCATTTAAACCTATCACCTAGGATCACGGTTCCCCTCCTGGACAGATGCAGACCATCACACCAGTATAGGCCCGCATCCCTCTAGGTGGACCCCCAGTCCCTAATGAAGCCAATGAGATAAAATTAGGTTCCACTGACAGGGCTTGCAATTCACCTATACGTCTGGCAGAAGTGATGGCTACCAAAAACACAGCTTTCCAAGTCAAGTACTTAAGCTCTGCTGAAGACATAGGTTCAAATGGGGTTGCATAAGTTGAGCAATGCAAACATTTAAGTACCAGGCAGGCGCAGGATCCCTAAAGGGAGGGTTGGTATGAAGCAATCCCTTGAAAAACTTGCAGAATACAGGGTGAGATGACAGTGAGGAAGGCTTTCCCACTGACAGAAAAGCAGAAACAACTGACAAGTGTACCTTGAGAGTAGCTGGTCTGAGGCCTAGACCATTGAGATGGACCAAATAATCCAGAACTGTAGGCAATTCAGCAGTGTCTGGGGATATATGCTTCATGGAGCATCAAATGCTGAATCTTTTCCATTTGGAGTCATAAGTCTTTCTGGTGGCAGGCTTTCGAGAGGCTTTGAGAATATCCAGAACCCGCTGGGACAGATGCAAATCTGCATACTCTAGCTCTTCAAGAGCCATGCCTTGAGATTGAGGGACCGAAGATTGGGGTACCAAATCCTCCCCTGGGAGGAGGTTAACAGGTTGTAGTTCCTGGGAAGAGACAGGGGAAGATGGACTGCCAGGGACAGTAAGAGGGGATACCAGGGCTGTCTGGCCCAATCTGGAGCAATCAGAATCACTTTTCAGAGTTGTGGCCTCACTTTGACCAAAACCTTGAACAGTAGAGGAAAGCGAGGGAAGGCATATAGAAATTTCCCCTTCCAGTTCAAGACCAGAGCATCCAGAGGGACTGAGCCCAAGACTGGGGGTCTGCAACAAAACAGAGGAAGTTGGTGATTGTCTGGGGCTGCAAAGAGATCTATCTCTGGAGTGCGCCACCTTGAGAAAATCACTTTTAATACCAGAGGGTCCATGGTCCATTCGTGATGGCCCTGGGAGATCCTGCTCAGTGCATCTGCTAGCACACTGTCCTTCCCTGGAAGGTGGACTGCTATCAGAGAGGTCTGCAGAGAATAAGCCAGGGA
Organism: Neoceratodus forsteri; assembly: GCA_016271365.2. Lineage (NCBI taxonomy): Eukaryota > Metazoa > Chordata > Ceratodontiformes > Ceratodontidae > Neoceratodus > Neoceratodus forsteri. The sequence goes on along the minus strand of JADMNL010000027.1, from coordinate 296,660,436 downwards.
CCACAATGTCATGGCTTCCATGCACAAGGCCGTGGACTGAGTGCCTCCCTGCTTGTTGATGTACCACATGGTGGTGGTGGTGTTGTCTGTTCTGACCTGAACCACCTTGTTCTGCACTGACTGAGAGAAAGCTTGCAGGGCCAGAAAAACTGCCCTGAGTTCTAGGAGACTGATATGAAGAAGGGATTCCTGAGGGGACCACAGTCCCTGGGCTGTGAGAGACCCCAGATGGGCTCCACACCCCAAAAGGGAAGCATCTGTGGTAAGGACCACCGAATGAGACTGAGTAACAAATGGGACCCCTTGCCTTAAATTGTCCTGATCCTGCCACCACTGAAGAGCTTGGATCAGTGTCTGAGTCACTGGAATCAGTTTGGTAAGAGGATCCTTCTTTTGGGACCAAAAGGCCCTCAGGTGGAACTGAATGTCCCTCATCTGGAATCTTGCCCCTTGGACCACTGCTGTACAAGCTGCCATGTGGCCCAAGAGTTGAAGGAAATGCCTTGTTGGTCGGGACACCTGAAGGCTGAAGGAGGAAGCCAGTTCTATAAGAACTCTTGCCCTTTCCAGGGGATGAAAGGCTCTTGCTTTGACAGTATCTAGCTCTGCCCCTATAAAGGTAAGAACCTGCACTGGTTCGAGAACTGACTTGGGGAAGCTGAGAAGAAATCCCAGGGAAGTGAGCACTTGCTGGGTTACCTGCAGGTCTGACTTGACTTGGTCTGGAGACTGACCCACTAGGAGCCAGTCGTCCAGATATGGAAAAATGGAAATCTTTTGCCTTCTTAAAAAGGCAACTACTACTGTCAAGCACTTTGTGAAAACCCTTGGAGCTTATGTTAGACCAAAGGGCATTGCTTTGAACTCTTTGAATTGATAATGGCCTGAGGGCAACTTGAACCTGAGATACTTTCTGTGGGAGCACCTGATAGGGATGTGAAAGTAGGCATCTTTGAGGTCCAGGGAGGCTAGCCAGTCTCCTGGCCTTAGAGAGGGAAGAATTATTCCCAGAGTCACCATCTTGAACCTTGGTTTTAAAAGATGTTTGTTCAGGTACTTTAGATCTAGGATGGGTCGCCACTCCCCTGTCTTTTTTGGGGTAAGGAAGTACCTGGAGTACAGACCATTTCCCCAGTGTAGGGTAGGAACTCTCTCTATGGCTCTTAAGGCCAGAAGAGATGAAACCTCTGCCTCTAGGGTAAGGGTTTCTGAGAGACCTGCAGGTGGAAAAGATCTGGCTCTCATCTTTGGAAACTTTCTGAAGCTGAGAAACAGTCCCTGGCTTACTACTTCCAGGACCCACTTGTCTGACGTAACAGACATCCAGTCCTGGATGAAGTAAGCCAGCCTGCCTCCTACAAGGATAGGAGAGTCGACCCGGGTAGACCAATCAAGGTGTCTGCTTGGCAGGGGCCTTAGGCTGAGGAGTGGATGAAGCCCTGCTCATCCCCTTTCTGCCTCTCCCTCTGAAGAACCCCCTCTGTGAAAAGGGAGGAGAGGCCTGTGCTTGGTAGAAAGGCCTATGAAAAGGCCTGCCCCTGCCCCTAGATTGCTGCCTTTGAGGAGTTGCCTGCTTCTCCTTGGCCTGAGCACTCCTGTAAGTGGTCCTGTACTCATCCATTTTCTTCATGTAATTCTCTGCTCCCCAAACAGAGAATTACCCACCACAGGAAAATCCATGGCCTTAGCCTGGGTGTCCTGTAAAAGGTTAGTACATCTGAGCCAAGCCATTCTTCGAAGAGCCACAGATGTAGCCATGACTCTTGATGACATCACTGGAGTCCACAGCAACATGAAATTGTACCTTTGATGCCTCAATCCCATCAGTAGCCACCTCCTCCAGCTCCTTGGCCAGCTGGGGGAGGCCTGTTCAGCCAGTGTCAGTACAGTGTCCCACCTGGACTTCTGGTACCTGGCTGTATAGGCCATACAGTTACCCTGCCTGAGTCCCAAGGAGGATGCCATGTACTGTTTCTTACCCATGGCATCCATCTTCCTGGAGTCCTTGTCTGGGGGGTGTGAAGGCAAGGGAATATTTGCTTTGTCACAGGCTGCAGCCTGCACTACCCCAACATGGCTGCATTGTTGATATACTGTAAAAACTCTGTATCCGAGCCTAATAAGATGTACCTCTTATCCATCCTTCTGTCAACAGGAGGTACAGAATTAGGAGACTTTAGGATTTTTTGTGTCTGCTTCCCAAAGGACTAATGAAGGGGAATAGACAGTCTCCTGGACTCTGGGATGTCCATCATTTCCACAAAATCAGGCTCCTCCTGATCCTCCACAGCCTCCTCCATAGGAAGCTGTAGGGTTTCAGCCACTTTTCTATAAAACAGATAGTGGGGAGGGGATAGCCTAGGAGGGGAAACACCAGCAGGTCTGTCTGGGGAGATGTCCAGTTCCACAGGCACATCCAGACTTTCACCATCATCACCATCATCCTCAAAATCCCCAGACAATAAACACAGGTGGTGTGGGGATCAGCCTTAGCAAAGACGTCCCCACACTCACTGCAGTGTTGAAACCCAGTGGGCTCGTTTTTTTTCTTGGGCTTCTCAGACATGGCCAACCTAACCAAACTTACCCTTTTTTCGGCAACCACCTGGCAAGACTCCCTTATCAGTTTCTAACCGTGTTACGGGTATTGGAAAAAACATTGAAACACGTTTTTTTTTTTAAACCGATAAGGACCGGTAACTAAACACTAAGAAAATAAACAAGAATTCAATCTAAGGGATCAGTTCAGCCGAACCGATCGAAACAGAAGTTTACAGTTTCCACATTAAACAGAGAAAACTATCTAAGTACTCACGGTACCGCAGACAGAGCCTGAACCGACAATGTGGAATAAATTTCGGAATAAAACCGACAACTTTAACCGACTTTGAACCGAGCAGAAGGAGAAATCTCCGGAGCGACTGTTCAGTAAGGCGGAGTAAAGAATCTGGCAGTTGGGTTTCAAAGTGCTGCAGACAGAGACCTCAACTGAGCTAGAGCTCAACGTTCTATGCACTGCACAGAAAATTAACCCTATATTCTCCTAGGCAGTTTAAAGGCTGGGGCTAACTGCAGATTGTCAGAATACAGCAAGACTTCATGCTGTTTGAAAGTAATAACCCTTTGGCTGTACCAATGTTTCCTAGATAGTATATTCCATTTGTTGGAACGCAACTGCAAGGAATGTCTTCTACCACTAGCTCTATCTTGGTTAAACTTTATTCCAAGTTCTGACATGTAGTTATCATGTCCTATTACCCTGTACAACACACACATGTCCCCTCTTATTCTCCTGTATTGCAGTGAGTACAAATTGAGTATTTTCAATCTTTGAGTATATGGTATCTGTTTTAAGCCGGTTACAAATCTAGTAAAGCGGTGTTGGACTGCTTCGACCTTGTTTATGTCTTCCTTTTTAAAAGGAGACCATATTTGCACACAGTATTCCAACTGTGGCCTAATCAGTGCTATATAGAGTGGAAGTAATACCTCCTTAGTCCTACTAGAAATGTGTTTAGTAATACAATTTAGGATCTGATTTGCCTTTCTTACCTGATTTCTACAATGCATATTAAATTTGAGATCATTACTTATAGTCAGAGCCAGAGCCTACTAGCCACAGAGAGAGGATGGTGGAGAAGGACAGCAGCCCTGGCATGGAGCTCCGGCTGTTCTTTGAGAGACCTGGAGGAATCTCCTGAAGGTTAGGAAGGCAGAAGCCAAAAGAAGGGGCCTTGTATTTATGAGTACAAAGGCCAAGTAAAACCGAGCAAGAAGAGAATAGAGCATCTTCAGAGCACACTTACATCCTCTTGCCACTCCAAGAGAGTGAGGATAGGGTGAAGGACCCGGCACCAAAGTGTGGGACTGGATGTGCCTCAAGAGGATGAGAACAGACCAACAGATGACCCCCTTGGTATCTGCCTCTCCAGGATGGGAAGCGGGTGCTGCACCGCTACAGGAGGCTGTGCTGCTAAGTTAGGAGAGCTGGCAGAATATAAGGTTAAAAAGGGGGGGGGGAGCAGCCTTGGGTGTGAAACCCAACAAAGTTCCCAGAGGGAGGTGAAGGAACAAAGGGGGTTGAAAAACGGAACTAAAAAATTACTTTTGTGTGTGTGTGTGTGTGTGTGTTTGTTTTGTTTGGAGGGAATACAGACTCCTAATTCCTGGTGTCTCCCATCCCCTCCCCCCTTTTTATGTTGTCCTGCATATGCACAAGCAACATATTGTGGTAGCCTGGAATACCAGGTTTTGGAGGTGCAGTCCTGTTGTGGCCAATGCCCCCACTGCTTTTGGGTGCTTGTCTCTGTGGCACCAGTAAATGCACACGCTGTCTACAATAGCAGTTGAAAAGCGTGCCACCAACCTGAAACAATTTGGCCGCTGCAATGAGGGAGCGACCCCTCATTGCAGAGCGTTCCTTCGATGGTATAACATTTCAATAAACATGGCAGCGGCTGTCGCCATCTGCCTCGCACAGTCCCCATAAAAGCCGACATCAGGGGTGCCCAATCCCCCTGTTGGCATCATCATGCCCCCTTCCCAGTTCATTTGCCAATGGGGGAGCCCAATCCCCATTGGCATAATGTCCCATGTACAAGTTGTTTGCTGAGGGGGGTGCCCAATCCCCCTCGACATCATGTCTCCCCTCCAAAACAGACCATTTTTTATTTGCCAACAGGGTACCCAATCCCTGTCGGCTCCAGTCCCCAAAATACACGTGAGGTGGCACGCTGGGAGCCCACCCCAAGCGTACAAATGTACCTGTAAAAAAAAAAAGAAAATCTTCCCACAATGTTTTATTTTCTTTTTCTCCTGTAAAGTAGAAAATGGTCCCTCGCTGTCGGCAGCCCCTTCCACCAACCCGCACCGACCCTCTGCACACCCCACCTCCCCACACACCCCTCACCCTATACTTACCTTCGGAGCCCTGCACAACAATCTTCGGTGGTCCAGGAACACGTCTGCACTCTTCAAAGCCAACCGCGAACTGAAGAAATACCAGTAAGCTGTATAATGGTATCAATGTTTTCTTTTTTTCTCAACTTAGATGGCTATCTCGGCCATTTTTGCAAATTTTGGCACCAAATTTTCAACATGGGGTTCTTGGGACCCCACCTCATGAACTCAGTCACTCATTTTGTAACTGGGTCCCGAGAGGTGATTTTGCGGTCACTGCGCGGAATCACCTTTCGGGACCGATTAAGGAAACAACAGTGTCACAGTTCATGATGTAGACTCCCAAAAAGTCTATGTTGCAAATTTAGTAAAAGAAATTCTGAAAAACTGTGTTATGAGCGTGTGTAGTGCAGTTCCCACGCACGCTTGTAACTTTGAGAATTTTTAATATTTCCACTCCAGATTTTCAACACTGCCATTTTTCCACACCTCCTTATGAACAGTACAACTGTCGTTTTTCACATCTGGCCCAAAATGTGTTTTCGCACATGTGGCGCTGTGTGAAATCAAAGCTCGGGACAGATTAAGAAAATTACAGTGACAGTGCTCATAAGGAGAGGTCCCAAAAGGCCAATGTTGCAAATTTGGTGAAAAAATTCACAAAAATGAATGCGTTACCAGTGTGCATTGCACAGTTTCTACGCACACTCGTAACTTCGCCAATTTTTTATATTTTTACTCCAGATTCTCAAAATTTACATTTTTGCACACCGCCTGATGAACAGTACTGTAGCTGTAATTTTTCACATCCTGCCCAAAACATGTTTTCGCACCAGTGGCACACAATAGGCACGGTCACTATGCGAAATCAACGTTTGAGACAGATTAAGAAAATCACAGTGCCACTGTTCATGAGCAGAGGTCCCAAAATGCCTGTGTTGGAAATCTGGTGTAAAAAAATCCCCAAAATAATTGCATTACAGGTGTATGCTGCGCAGTTTCTACGTACGCTCGTGACTTCAATTTTGTTGTATTTTCACTTCACATTTTCAACATTACCATTTTTTTTTTTTTTAACACCTCCTCATGAACAGTACAGCTGTCATTTTTCACATCCTGTTCAAAATGTGTTTTCGCACCTGTGGTGCCAAATGGCATAGTCATTGTGCAAAATCACCTTTTGGCTAACAAACTGATAGTGTCACTGTTCATGCAGTGGGGTCACAAAAAGCCCATGTTGAAAACTTGGAGTGAAAATGCCAAGAAACGCGCAGGGCATTAGGCTTTCCGACCATAACACCCTACCCTGTATGGACTGACAGGCGTCAGGGGTGTGACTTGGGTTTGTCGACAGTAATGCTCACACCATTCCACCCCAACCCTGCAGCCAGTGGCAGGCATCGAGGTGTGCCTTGGACTCTTCAGCCCCAAAGTTCACCCCATTCTCCTATACTGCACCCATTTCAGCATATTTCCTTATGGAATGGGGTGAGTGTAAAGCCCGAACACCCCAAGGCACACCTCGACACTTGTCGGTGTCTGCAGGGTAGTGTGAGGAGAAATGGCGTGACCGTTATGGCCGATGACCCAAAGGCACATCCCAGTGCCTGCCAGTCTCTGCAGGGTGGGGTGGGGTTGACATCGGTTCCATACTTCACTGCCATTCCTATTATGCATCTCTCTAACTCCTGCACTACCAATATCAACGCCAGCAAGACAACATTCGGCATTGACAAATGCTTGTTTTTGTTGTTACAACAAAAAGCAGGAAGTGGGAAATCTGTTTTCATAGGAAAGGCTAGGGGTTTCCCAAACGGAAAAGCCCTGAGGGAGTGGTAAGAAAATAAGTGCTCTGAAGAAAAACACAGGGTGAGCAGCCCAGAGGCCCTGGCTCTTTCCTTAGAGGGGGGATGGTGGGCAAATGTGTGAGTGAATGAATGGTTAAAATATTCTGGAAGATCAACAATTATGGTGAGTACATAATTTCCATATCTTCCAAGAATCAAAGAATCGGTTTTCACCATTTACTACCACTTATACTGTAGGTCAGAGTACCAAGCTTCCCCCGTCCCCAAGAAGGGAGGAGATGACTCATACTGAGGGAACAGATCTTCTCTCAGCCCCCTATGGGAGATAAACATAGGAAAGCAGCGACTCATTTCAGGTCCAGCAGGACCTCTGATTGGTCAGGGCAGGCAGAGGCTCCCATGGCCTGAAAGGAGGATGTCACCTCAACAACTCAAGCTTGACCTTGCAGGAGAAGAAAGGAGTCCATTGTAATTGTGAACTGAGGCAAAACCATGCCATCTACAGAATGAAGACTGCAGTTCCCACCAGCCTGGAAGCTACCGCACTAGTTTCATAAGACCCCCCCCCCCAACTTGGTGCCTCGCCAGCTCCAAACCCTGGCGGAAAGGCATATGGCCTGCCTGGTTGCCTCGCAATCTGGCACAGACCCAGATAGCTAAATCAGTGTTGCCCACAGGTGCTTGCCATTAGCTACCTGGTGTGCCTGATGTGCAGGGATGCACAATACGGTACATACCACTGCAAATATCCTTATGCCCAGACAGAACTCTGTAGAGTTGGTGTCAAGGGAGGTGGTAATGCACGGGGCACCTAGGCACAAAGGAGGTCAACAGTACCAAAATCCCAGAGAGGAAAGGGACATGGACCCTGGAGACCCCGTGGGAGTGCAATGTGTGTGCTGGACATCCTTAGGAGTTGGAAAGGGGGCAAAAGGATGCAGCCAGACATTCCTGGATGCCTCCAAGAACAGCCTGATCCATGGAAGAATAAAAGTGGTGTCTGCTGTATTCCCCAAGTAATGACAGTGCCAGGGTAGCAGTACTGCGACCTGAAAAGTGAGCTCCTGCATTATCTTTGCTAGTAACTGCTGGCAACTAGACTGTTCGGCATCAGAGGAGATACATACAGAGGGATCCTCCTCCTCTTCTTCAGAGGAGGAAGTGAGAAAGGAAGAGCTGGGTTAAAGAAGTTGCAGTGCAGGGGCCTTAGGCCTGAAAATAGCCTGGTTTGCTCTAAGGTGGTATTGCTGGAACACACACCAGCCACTGTCCTGAACTTGTCCTAGGTCATGGGCCTGAGAGGACTGACAATACCTGAAAGTGGCAGGGAGGGGCAGAGGAGGGAGGGAGGACGAGGGCCATGAGAGACCAGGTCAGGTCCTCTGCCAGGGCTGTGAGAATGCTCAGGGGACCTCATCTGGGGAAAGAGGACCTGGAAAACTCACCTGTTTGTCAGCAATCTACACGTGCAGACATTGCCCTTGGGGGGAACCCCCAGGTGGTGAGAGCGGAGCTGTGTACATTCCATGGGGTGGCCCCAATCCCCACCAGTGACAGAACTAGATGGTTCTAGAGAGAATACAAAACAAAGGAATGACTGCACTCCCTGGTGCTAGTTCCAGTGCAGCTGTGAAGGAGCGCCATTATGCCAGTGCTGTGTGTTTCTGGGGAATAAAACTTTAAAGAAGATCCTCTTCATGTGCCCTGTGGTCTTTATTTTTGTTTCTGGAGAGAAACTGGGCCCTGAACTAGCACTGAAAATCCTGCCCAAGCTTCCATCTGCCCCAGGCAAGGGGTTAGCTACAGGTGCAGAACTCAAGCTCCTCTCCTCATCAGTGCCAGTCATGCCCCCCAGGCCAAGCCTAGACACTAGGCCACAGCCCATAGGAGTGTGTGGCTCAAAGTTGGCTCTGCGAATGATGCAGGCCTCATCCCCAGCATAGCGGATGGTGCAAGGATCAAGTCTGGCATGGAGAATGCCACTAGGACCCATACCAGCACTGCAAACGGCACCAGAAGGGGCCCCAAAGCCGAACCCAGCAACGACCATAGAGACAACCCACAAGGAAGCTCCCAGTCCTGAGCTAGGTCCAGAACCAGACTCAGGAAGGCCTCCCATCCTCGTTAGCCCCAACCACAGGCCTGAGGTCAACACCAAGATCCTCTCCTGGGTCATCTGACCGCTCAGGAGCAGAAATGACTACAACCTCAAGGGCAAGTGAAGGATCAGCTCCAGAGACCTTCCCTCCTTTGGTACTGCAAATGGTGTCAGAAGGGAGCAAGAACTTGCGGTCAGCACCACCTTGCTCACTGGTACCAGCCTTAGTACCAGGAACCGAGGCAGCTGCAACACCGAGATGTCCACCGGTGTAGACCCAGCGTATAGCTTTGGCCTCACTACCAGGGGCATCTGCTGCACTGAAGGGTTGACAGACTGGGAGGGGTGCTTAGCTGGCCCTCCCTCCCCAGAGAAGACTGACTATACACCAGACCCCCACAGACTCTCATGTCTTAGCGGGACGAGCGTGTGGAGAGCCCTGGTCTTCCTCTGTACGTATAGTACTGGGAAGGAACTCAGGGTAACACCCCAGGGACCCTACCTTGGCATCCCTAATGTGATGCCGATCTCTGAAGGTGGATGGATCACAGCTCACCTTAACGCATGGAGTTCAAAGGTGTGGTAGATCGAGAAGCAGGTGTCACACTTATCTATGTCATGGTCAGCACCAAGGTAAGTCGAACAGACATTTGTGCTGGTCAAGAATAGTGATATAGGCCCCATGGGAGCACCAACACCTAGGCAGGGTCGGATTAACAAGTTATGGTGCCCTGGGCAATTATGAATTGTGGGGCCCCCGGTGACTTAACCAATAGGCCGGGGGCTCGGGGGCCACCTAGGCCCCTGAAAGCTGAACGATTTTCGATGCCTTAAAATGCATTTGGAGGGTTTTCCAGCTACTCTGAATGCCATTCCTGGGGTGGAAATGTTAGCCATCCTTAGATCAGTGGGTGGTGTACCTGATGTTGTATTGGGCAGCAGGTAGTTGATTGAAGCTATGCGAGACAACGAAGATAACCCAGAAACAAAAAACCTTCTGCAGCTACTGTGAATGTCTGCTGGGGTGAGAGGTCACAGTACTGAACATAGTCAGCAAAGAGACCTGAGTAACTGTGGCTGGGGCTGCCTTACAAAACTTCACTGACTGGTGGCATGATGACAAATAAAGCACTGAAGGAAGATTAAGAAATCAGAGAAGTTGGCTGGTACAATGAGAGGACGAATTTCTCCCACTCCCTGTCTCCTTCTCTTACTACAGTATGATCTTCTTCTCACAAATCATAATTTTATTTAGAATTTTTTTTAAATAAGAAACATTATTCATTTTATTTTTTTACCAGAGATAAAGACAAAGTCAAGAAGATGAGAAGGCAAATAGGACAGAACTGCCTGGTGGTGATTTGGGTTCGCTCAGCCTCTGGCCTGTCTGCTGACTGCTTGCACTCCTTGCTGGCGGCTCCTACTACTCGACAGTCTCTCTGACACGAGGCAGCAGTGGGCACCGCATGTTCTGCACTGCCAGTATGCTTTAGGTTTTAGCTGATAATTCCACTGTTTTCCGGACCTCGAAACCCAGTGACCGAGTTGACAGCCAGGCCAGACAGACATTGGGCCTAGTGACAGGCTGCAGGCACCGAGGTGCGGAGTGTGGAGGGATGATCTCTCTCTCTATCGACGATGAGCTCTCAGTTTGTTGCCAGCTGGCACGTGGTACCATTTTCCAGATCCGAACAGGGGACTTGCTTCACGTGAACGTGAGAGGACAACCACGGACCTGAGGGCCAGGGGGACAGAAAAGTTCTGGTCCAGAAGGGCGGGGCGCAAATCAATGGAGGACCATATTGGAATAATTTCATTGGCTAGGTAGCATGTTATGCTTCCCCTGACCTGCAGAGAGAACGACTGTTGGGGAAACAAAAATGCCGCAAACGGCGAGCTGTTAGAAAGGTCGAGGCAGTGGCAGGCCTGGAGGGCCAAGGGACTGTCGATGACCCCCCCCAAGGTTTAGTGACACACCCACAGTAGAAAAGTACAGGGGCATCAAGGAAAAAGAAAAAAAAAAAGTAAAAAAATACAATCGGTGGCTCCTCAAACTGGGGGCTCAGGGCAACTGCCCATTCTGCCCTATGGTTAATCCAGCCCTGTGCCTAGGGGGAGCAACTGTGCTGCTTCTTACTAGTGACCTTCTTGCCTTTATGCAGCTCAGGACAGGACATGGCACTGCAGACAAAAAAAAAAAAAAAATATGACAGAAAGAGTTTGGTGCTGCACAAAATGATAAAATAATAAAAATGGCACTGAGATGGTTTAGTGTTGAGGGGTACAGCATCAAACTAACTGCGAAGAACTTAAGAAAGGTTTATGACACAGTTGCAATAACAAAGCACCCACATTGTGCACTGGACGGCGAGAAAAACAGATCTAAGGAAGATATGGAGCTGGCACTGGTTACTGGCCAACCCAAGAGTGCAACATGCCTTGTGGGCAGCGTCGAGGCTACAAAACACTTTGTTCCCACAGGGTCCTAGAGCCTCCGGACCAAGACACATAAATAGGAATGAATGGTGAAGATTAAGATTGATTCTTGGAAGATCTACTGTGTTCATGCTGGAAAGGGGGACACTTGTGCCCAAGTCAGTGGGGAAAGGGGTGGTGGTGCTGGCAGTGCTGATGGGGAACTAGCAGCCATAAAATCAAATGTTAAATAGGACACAAATATATTTCCCCAGGCCCCCCCCCACCACCACCACCACCATGGCACCTCACTCCTACCCCTGGATTACTACTGCAGTGTTGTGCTGATTTTACTCAGGATGAGCTACGTAAATAGAATGTTTTGTCCTAGATTTTGTTGCCTGTATAAAAATTAATGTTACCCAACATGTTTAATATTAATCTACATGCTGTAAGACACAATGTCCTACTTTCCATGTTTACATTTAAAGCAGACGTTCTGCTCCAATTCCTCTGTAAGGGGGCCAAAGCTGCCTGTGTAAAGTGATATTTCTCAGTCTGTTCTCCATAATGTTTGCTCTGATGAATTTCTGCTTACGAAAGTCTGGGCACAGAGCTCTATGGAGAGAGTGTACTGGCTGTCTCCATAGAGAATCAGTATGTGTTCAGTATATTTATTCTAGTTCGGAGGGACGGTGCACATATGAAAATTAATATTTTTTAGTTTAAAATTTTAAAAATTAAAATGTAATCCTATTATAATTTATATGAATCATTTTTTTTTTGAAAAATGAGAAATAGATTTAACAAAAAAATGCAGATATGCTGTGTGATGAATTGTGAACTGTAAACCGGCCATTATCTGCTAAAGGCAAACCACAGCACAGTAAATGCCAGCACCTGAGTGCAGTATTAAGGGGCTACTGTACTGTTAGGAAGTGCTGCTCTTCGGATGAGATGTTAAACCGAGGTCTCATCTGCCTGGCCTGGTAAAGTGGACATTAAAGATCCAATGGCACGTCTCGATAAGAGTAGGGGAATTTACTAGAGTCCTGGCTAGATTTCCCCCAGTTACTGAAATAACCATCAACAGCTTAATCAGGTTCACTTTCAATTGGTTTGTATCTATATCCCCCACCCAAGCCTGCAACAAGGCTGAAAACAGGCAGTGTTGTCTAGCCTGCCTTTCCTGTTCAACAAAAGCTAACAAAATAAACAAAATTAATATCCTATAATGGTATCTGATAATGTATTGCATCTTATTTCCAAGGTTTTTCATTATGGAACCGAATTACTTGCCTATGGATTACAAATATAGCGATAAGTGATGGACTAATAAAGGGTAGCAGATGGGATTATGCTATAGTGCTGTAACATCCTGATTGGTGTGTTGGCAGCCCTAGGTTGCAGGCTGAGGGATTTCAATCACTAGAAGGTACATTAAAGAGCAACAATCGCAGTGATATGAAAATGGTCAAATGTGGTTAAAGCTACTGCTCAACTCACAAGGCTCTTGTTAGTTAAGCAGCAGCTTTGATTTAACATAGAAATAGACAATGGTGGGAGAAAAAGACCACTGATCCATCCAGTCTGCCCATAAACCTTAACAAACCCAGGACCTATTGTCCATACAAGGTTCTAATCCACACAGTCCACCACCATGCTCCCTGCCCTACTGCTACCACCCTGAGCAACCACTAAGCCCTTCACTCTGTCCCAACTGTGTTTTAAGCCATTGTTAAGTTTTGACGCCCAACACATCAGCCAGCAGATTGCTTCACAGCTCCAAACTGCCAAACCTTTGACTACTTCTCTAGCTTCTGCAAGACTTTCTGCATCTCCCAAACCCCCTCCTCACTGTCTACCCAGCCACAGAGCTTAGTGTTATCTGCAAAGAGACACATCTTACCCTGGATTCCTTCTCCCATGTCGCTACTGAACATACTGAAAAGGATTGGACCCAGGACTGATACTTGTGGCACCCCACTGGTGACCTCCCTATCTTCTGATTTTACTCCATTAACTATCTGTTGTCTCCCTTCCAACCAGTTTCTCATCCATCTAACTATGTCTTTCGCTGAACCCAGATTCTCTAGCTTCTTCAGCAACCTTCTGTGAGGAACCGAGCCAAAAGCTTGCTGAAATCAAAGTAGAATAAATCCATGGCATGGTTCTTATCCACTACTCTCATTACCCAGTCAAAGAATATCATCAGGTTGGTCTGACAAGACCTTCAGGCAATGAACCTGTGCCATTTACTATCGTGGAGTCCACTGCTCTCCAAGTACTTTCCACGGTCCTCTTTGACTAGTGTCACCCACAACAGAGGTCAGACAAGTCTGTAGTTACCTGGTTGCTCCCTTGTCCCCTCCTTATGGAGCAGAACTGTATCTGCTACCCTTCAGGAGAGGAAGGAGGTGCTGTTAGAACTTTACTACTCTACTGGGACTTAAGAACTAGAACTCTACTACTGGGACTTCAATTTAGGGTAAAAACAAACAACAAAATAAAAAAACAAGAGTAAGTGTGTTTGTCCGGGTTGGGTGAAGGGAACTGTTATCCGTGCAGTTAGCTAGGTGAAGAAGGAAACTGTGAATTAGGGGGAGTGGCTTAGGCAGCAGGAAGCCAGGTGTTTGGATTTAAAACTGCCCTAGATAGCTTTTTGCAGAGAAGAGCAAGAGGAAGGAGGTGCTGTTAGAACTTTACTACTCTACTGGGACTATATAGCCCTCCTTCCCACCCTGACCAGTTCCACTTTTATAGGCACATGATTTGACTGACAACAGGAACTTCCTGTTTGGGAGCAGGAAGGGAGTGATCACACAGGCACAAAAGACTTGCCATCCTAGAAGGAGAAAAAGTAGCTCTCCATCCCCCCAAGCTGCTGGAGGTCTGACTCTAAGCAAGTAAGAAGGAGACTACTGAAGAATATAAGAACGTCCTGTCCCAGAACAGGAAGAGCAGGAGCTTTAAGGGCACAGAAGCAGCAGGAAAGTAGGGAGAAAAAAATGACAACATAAAGAGAGAGAGGAAAGAATAAGATTACAAAACAACAGTTATGGGGTCACAAAAATTTGACAGGATAGGAGTGGTGCAGTGCAGTGGCTGTGGAGCGGCAGTCTACTGGGAGACATTCTGGAGGATGCGGTGTTGTCCCATCTGCAGACACCTCTCTGGGCTGAGGGAGGAGGTCGCTCGTCTCTAGGCTGAGTTAGCCAGGATTCAGGGATCTCCACTCCCTCCCAGGGACCACTAGAGCTGCCGCCGCTGCAGTAGAGGTTGTCAAGAAAGAGAAGCGGTTGGACCAGAGCAGGCTCAGGGAGGGTGAGGGTGCTGGAACAGAGGCGCATCCCTCCAGTTGTAGCTCTCCACAATTCGTACGCCATCTTGGCAGACTGTGGTTCGACTATGGAGGCACCCACAGTGGAGACCAAGGAGGATGCTGGGAACCTCCATAAAGGAGACCCAGAGGAGGGTGGCATGGGATTCCACAGGAGAAGGAAACAACTCCTGGTTGGGACTCCATTGTTAGGAGGGTAGAACTGGGGAAGGGGGGAGAGGGAGGTAAGGTGCCTGCCTGGCACCATGGCTTGGAGGGCAGGGAGCGAATCCTCAGGATCGCGGGGGCAACTGCACGGGGGAGGGAGCTGGATGTCACTGTCCACCTAGGGACAAATGACCTGGCTGGGAAAGGGATCAGAGCAGTGCAGGAGGAGTTTGTGGAATTGGGGAGGGGCCTTAGACAAGTAGCATGCACAATAACCTTCTCAGAGGTGCTGCCTGTCTATGGCATGGGTGAGGCTAGGGTACTCCACACCATGGGATTCAATCAATGGTTGAAAAACTGGTGCAGAGCTCAGGGTTTTGGCTTCAATGGGGACTGGGGGTCCACCTGGAGGAATGCAGGCCTATACTGGCATGATGGTCTGCATTTGTCCAGGAGGGGAACCAAGATCCTAGGAGACAGGTTTAAAAGCTTCATTGGTAAGCATTTAAACTTAGCCAAGGGTGGAGGCACTGAAAAGGAGCAGGGGAAATCCTAACCCCCCCCAAAATAATCTGGGTAGTTAGTGAGGTAAACACTAAGATACAGAAGTCGATAGGGAGAAGGGCAGGGGTAAATGGAGAAAAAGGCAGTAAGAACAGGGATGGGGCAGAAAGGGGTAAGGCCATCAAACAATGGAGGGTAATGAGTACCAATGCCTAGTCTAAGTAACAAACTCCCTGAACTGGTGGCCTTGATGAAGAGGGATGCCTGGATATTGTGGCAGTCACAGAAACATGGTACACAGAGAACCATGACTAGGATGTCAACATACCAGAGTACACAATCTACAGGAGGGACAGGGAGGGTAGAAGAAGAGGAGGAGGAGGAGTAGCTCTCTACGTAAGGGAAGGGATCAAAGCAATGGAACTAAAGGGTAAACAGGGAGGAGATGAGGCAGTGTGGATCACCTTGGAGACCAGAAATGGCACCACAATCTGCACTGGGGTTGTATACAGACCCCCCGTCTCAGGGGAGGAAATGGACAAGGAAATGATAAAAGGCATCCTTAGGATGGCAGAAAAAGGGGAGATATTGTTGATGGGGGACCTGAATATGCCAGATGTGAACTGGAGCACCTTTGCTGCAGCCACATCCAAGAGCAGGGTCCGTCTCAATGCCCTAAAGGGGGCATGCCTCAGACAGCTAGTGTTGGAACCCACTCAGGAGGGAGCAATCTAGACTTGGTACTCTCAAATGGAGATAGAGAGAGAATCTCAGATCTAGAAGTGGATAGCCGTCTGGGAACAAGTGACCACCAAACAGTGTGGTTCACTATAAACACAGCAGCAGAGACAAGCCATACAAAAGTGAGGGTAACAGACTTTAGGAGGGCTGACTTTGTCAAAACGGGAGAGTACCTCAGAAAAGCACTAGCAAACAGGCAAGAAGGAGGGGTGGAGGAACAATATGGAAACATCAAAACTGCCATCACAGAAGCAACAAGCCTTTGTGTGAAGCAAACAAATCAAAACAAAAGAAAAAAAGACTACGGGTCTCAAAAGAGGTGGTGGGGAAGAAAAAATTACTCACCTTAGTAATGTTGTTTCTTCTAATGGAGTCTTGCTATATTATGACATATGCAGTGAGTCCCAACCTTCGAACTGCTCCAGAGGTGAAAGAGTTAACTTTCCATGCCAGGCATGGAACGCTGAGCTCGAGCTCGGTTGAAACTCTGTCTGTTGTTTTTCAAACTTAAACCGTCAGATCTTTACGAGCTAAACTCACTGAGGTCCTGTGTGGAAGCTGTAAACCTACACTAGCCAACTGGCTACTAAACATAAGAACACATTTTTTGGTCCCAAAACAAAGACTCAAGTCAGGAGACCCAAAAAATGAAAAACACAACACCAAGTCACCCCAATAAAGGAGGTGAAAACAACAAGGTGGGCACCTACTAAGTGCCAACACTGCACAGCCCACCCACATCCCAAAAACAGAGGTTCTGAAAGGGGCAGGCGGGGAGGTCATAATATAGCAAGACTTCATTAGAAGAAACAACATTACTAAGGTGAGTAATTTTTTCTTCAAACAACATGAAGTCTTGCTATATTATGACATATGCAGACTACACAGCAGTACCTCCATGGAGGAGGGACAGAACTTACTTAGGAAATAGGCTCTGAAGCACAGCTGTGCCAAACCGAGCATCACTCCTAGCCTGGATGTCCAGGGAGTAATGCTTGGTAAAAGTGTGAACTGTTTTCCAGGTAGCTGCTTGACATATCTCTAGAATAGGGATGTCCCTGGCAGCAGCCAGGGAAGCAGCTTACCTCTGGTAGAGTGAGCCCTTAGGCCTGAGGGAGGAACCGTACCCAGTTTTTCATAACAGAATTGGATACAAGAAACAATCCACCTGGCAATGGATCTTTTAGTGGCAGGTTTCCCTTTACCAACCTCACCATAAGTGAGGAACAGTTGGGAGGAGTCAAACCTGTGACCCTTGGTACGCTCTATGTAGTAACTAAGGGCTCTCTTCACATCTAAGCTGTGCAGCCTCCTCTCGCCAGAGGAGGAGGAATGGTCAATGAAGTACACTGGAAGAGATATAGATTGATTAAGGTGGAAATCTGAAACCACCTTAGGCAAGAACTTCCTGTTAGTCCTGAGGACCACCTTATCTCTATGAAAGGAGATAAATCAGGCTCCACTGACAAAGCTTGTAATTTACTTATGCATCTGGCTACCAGAAACACAGTCTTCCCAGTCAAGTACTTAAGCTCTGCTGAAAACAAAGGCTCAAAGGGGGGTTGCATAAGCTGAGCAATGCAAACATTAAGATCCCAGGCAGGGGCAGGGGCCCTGAATGGAGGGTTGTGTGAAGCAATCCCTTGGAAAACTTGGAGAATACAGGATGAGCTGAAAGAGAAGAGGGTTTACCTGCTGAAATAAAAGCAGACACAGCTGCCAAATGCACTTTTAGGGTAGCTGGCCTCAGCCCCAAGGTATTTAAGTGGACCATATAATCCAGGACTGTGGGTAAATCAGCAGATTCCGGGGAAATATGCTTCCCAGAGCACCATATGGAAAACCTCTTCCATTTGGAATTATAGGTAGCCCTAGTGGAAGGTTTCCTAGAAGCCTTCAGCATATCCATTACACCTTGGGAGAGGTGTAGATCAGCAAACTCTAACTCTTCAAGAGCCAGGCCTTGAGATTGAGAGATTTGAGGTTTGGGTACCAAACCCTCCCCTGAGCACAGGTTAACAGGTTATGATTCCTGGGAAGACACAGGGGAAGACTGACTGCTAAGGACAGTAGGAGTGGATACTAGGGTTGTCTGGCCCAATCTGGAGCAATCAGGATCATCTTGCAGGGTTAAGATCTGATTTTGACTAGCACTTTAAACAGGAGAGGGAAGGGGGAAAGCATAGAGAAACTTCCCTTCCCAATTGAGAACTAAGGCATCCAGAGGGACTGAGCCCAACACTGGGGGCCTGCAGCAAAAAAGGGGAAGTTGGTGATTGTCTGGGGCTGCAAAAAGATCTATCTGCGGGGTGCCCCATCTGGCAAATATCACCTCCAAGACCAGGGGGTCCAGTGACCATTCGTGATGGCCCTGGGAAATCCTGCTGAGAGCATCTGCCAGGACATTGTCCTTGCCTGGGAGGTGAACTGCCGTAAGGGAGGTGTTCAGGGAGTAAGCCAGAGACCACAACTTCATTGCTTCGGTGCACAAGGCCGTAGACCGAGTGCCCCCTTGCTTGTTGATGTACCACATTGTGGTGGTGTTGTCTGTTCTGACCTGTACCACTTTGTTCTGAACAGATTTGGAAAAAGCTTGAAGTGCTAGAAAAACTGCTCTGAGTTCCAACAGATTGATGTGGAGCAGAGATTCCTGAGGGGACCACAATCCCTGGGTAGTGAGGTCGCCCATGTGAGCCCCCACGCCAAGAGGGATGCATCTGTAGTAAGGATTAAGGAGTGAGACTGAGTGACAAAAGGAACCCCTTGTCTCAGATTGCTCTGATCCTGCCACCACTGTAGGGCCTGGATCACGGTTCGAGTTACTGGGATCAATTTGGTTAGAGGGTCTTTCCTTTGAGACCAAAAGGCTCTCAAATGGAACTGGATGTCCCTCATCTGAAATCTTGCTCCCTACACTACTGCTGAGAAGCAGCCACGTGCCCCAGGAGCTGTAGAAAGCCTTGCTGGTCGAGAGACCTGCAGGGTGAATGAGGAGGCCAGAGACCAGGGTCCTTGCCCTGTCCAAGGAAGAGCTCTGGCTTCCTCTGTGTTCAGCTCTGCGCCTATGAAGGTGAGGAGCTGGACAGGCTCTAGAACTGACTTTGAAAGATTCAGAAGGAAACCTAGAGAGGTGAGCAGTTGCTGAGTTATCTGTAGGTGTAACCTGACTTGGTCTGGGACTGACCCACTATGAGCCAGTCATCCAGGTAAGGGAGATGGCAATTTTTGCCTTCTTAGGAAGCAACTGCTACTGCCAGGCATTCTGTGAATACCCTTGGAGCAGAGGTGAGGCCAAGGGCACTGCTCTGAACTGGTAATGGCCTGAGGGCAGCTCGAACCTGAGGTACTTTCAGATGGGAGCTTCTGATGAAAATATGGAAGTAGGCATCCTTGAGGTCCAGGGACCTAGCCAGTCCCTGGCCTTAGAGAGTGAACTAATTCCCAGAGTCACCATTTTGAATTTTGGTTTAAAGGTGCTTGTTTAAATATCTGAGATCCAGGATGGGCCGCCATTCTCCTGTCTTTTTGGGGTAAGGAAGTACCTGGAGTACAACCTTTGCTCTGGTGTGAGGGTGGAACCCTTTCCACAGCTCTGAGAGCCAAGAGGAAGAGACCTCTGCCTCTAGGGCAAGTGCCTCTGGTGGTTGCAGGTGGAAAGGACCTGGTTCTCATCTTTGGAAATTTTTGAAGCTGAGAACCAGTCCCTGGCTTACTACTTCCAGGACTCACTTGTCTGATGTCAGAGACTTCCAGTCCTGGACAAAGTAAGCCAGCCTGCCCCCTACAGGTAGCTGAGAATCGCCCTGGCAACCCCATCAGGGTGCCTGCTTGGCAGGGCTTTGGGCTGAGGGGTGGAAGCAGGCCTGCTGTGCCCGTCTGCCTCTCCCTCTAAAGAACCCCTCTGGGCATAAGCAGAAGAGGAGGCCTGGCTTGGTAAAAGGCCTATGAAAAGGCCTGCCCCTGGGAAGCTGCCTTTGAGGAGTGGCCTGCCTTTCCTTGGCCTGTGCACTCCTATAGGTGGTCCTATACTCATCCATTTTCTTCATGTAATTCTCTGTCTGCTCCCCAAACAGATAATTACCCACAACAGGAAAATCCATGGCCTTAGTCTGGGTATCCTGTGACAGGCTAGTACATCTGAGCCAAGCCATTCTGCGAAGTGCCACAGACGTAGCCATGACTTTTGATGACACATCATTAGAGTCCACTGCAGCATGGAATTGCACCTTGGATGCCTCAATACCATCAACAGCCACCTGCTCCAGCTCCTGGCAAGCTGGCCAGGACCTGTTTTGCTAGAGCCATAACAGTATCCCATCTGGATTTCTGATATCTAGCAACATAAGCCATATAATTTGCCTGTCTGAGTCCCAAGAATGCTGCCATGTACTGTTTCTTTGCCATGGCATCAATCCTCCTGGAGTCCTTGTCAGGGGGTGGAAGCCAAGGGAATGTTGCCTTGTCAGGCTGCAGCCCTGCACAACCCCAACATGGCTGCATTGTTGTGTAAGGAACTCCGTATCAGAGCCTGACAATGTGTACCTCTTGTCCATTCTCTTATCCAAGGAGGTATAGTGTGAGGAGTTTTAGAATTTTAATTGTCTGTTTCCCAAAAGATTTATGCAAAGGAATAGACAGTCTCCTAGACTCTGGGATATCCATAATTTCCACATAATCAAGCTCCTCTAGATCATCCACAGCTTCCTCCATAGGGAGCTGGAGGGTTTCAGCCACTTTTTTATAAAACATAAAATGAGAAGGGGACTCAGAAAGCCTAGGAGGAGACACTCCTGAAGGTCTGTCTGGGGAGATGTCCGGGTCAATGGGCACATCCAGACTTTCAAATCCACATTCACTCTTCTCATACTCCTATTCCCCCTCCTCCGGTTCATAATATTTCTCTAAATCATACTCCTGAACCGGTGGAACCAGCCGAACCAGACGCTTACCTGATGGTGCCGGTTCGGTCGGAACTGGGGAAAGCGAATGGACAATTTTAATCGCTTTGGCTATTTCTTCAGCGGTTGGAGAGGAAAGTTTTGCTCCACACCAGCTGATTTCCTAGTCCTTTTTGCTGGAACCGACTCCTCAGAGTCGGATCTCCTTGCCAAGGAAGTCTTGCCCTGGTCAGAGGGCACTCCCTCCGGTTTGGTTGGAACCGAACCGGGCTGGCCATCCGGTTCAGCGGACTTTTTGGCCTCCCTTTCCCTGAGCCTACCAACTCTCTTTTCCAGGGTAGCTGCAGGAAATGTTTTACAAATCTGGCAGTCTGCATTGAGGTGGTCAAACCCCAGACAATAAACACAGGTGGTGTGGGGATCAGCCTTGGCAAAGACTTCCCCACACACACTGCAGTGTTGAAACCCAGTGGGCCCGGTTTTTCTTTTGGGTTTCTCAGACATAGTGCCAGTCCTAACCAAACTTACCCATTTATGGCAATCCGCCAGGTAAGACCCTCTTATCGGTTCCCAACCATGTCACGGGTCGGAAAAAACATAATAAAATCCGTTTTTTTTTAGAACCGATAAGAACTGGTAACCACACTCTAAATGACAGATTAAGATATTTTAAACAACCTGATAGGTTCAAACCGAACCGATAAACCGTTTGCAAGTTCCACACAGAATAGAAATTAATGTAAAACCTATCTAGTACTCACAAATACCACAGACAGAGTCTGAACCGAACGGTTGTGGTTTAAATTCGGTCGAAAACCGAGAAAAACAATACTTTAACCAATAAAATGAACTGAGCAGAAGAAGAAATCTCCGGAGCGACTGTTCAGTGAGGCAGAGTAAAGAATCTGACGGTTTGAGTTTGAAAAACAACAGACAGAGTTTCAACCGAGCTCAAGCTCAGCGTTCCATGCCTGGCATGGAAAGTTAACTCTTTCACCTCCGGAGCAGTTCGAAGGTTGGGACTCACTGCATATGTCATAATATAGCAAGACTTCATGCTGTTTGAAGGTAAGGGAGAAAAAGATAGAATTCAGGAAGTATAAGGAAACACAGAAGGAGCAGGACAGAGAACTATACCAATTAAAGCAGAAGGAAGCGGGGAAGGCAGTCACAATAACCAATGCCCAAACCGAGGAAAGTACAGCCAACTCAGTTAAGAAGGGGGATGAAACCTTTCATAGGTACATTAGGGAGCGAAGAAAGACCAAGGGAGGGATAGTGAGGCTTAATAAAGGGGACGGTGAGTCAGCAGAGGGGGCAGTGAAAAAGAAGGGATACTGAATGAATACTTCTGCTCAGTATTCACAAAAGGAGTGGGAGGTACCTAATCCAATCAATTGAAGCACTCTGGAGAGGGGGGTTAATATCAGTTCTTTCACAGAAGAAAGGATTCTGAAAGAACTCTTAAAGCTGAAGGTGGACAAAGCAATGGGGCCTGACAGGATTCACCCCAGAATTCTAAAAGAACTAAGGGGAGAACTAGTGACACCACTAACTACACTTTTTAATAAATCATGGGAGGATGGTGTGGTATCCAAGGACTGGAGGAGGGTGGATGCGATTCCCCTTCACAAAAGTGGGAGCAAAGCAGAGGCAGGAAACTACAGACCTGTTAGCTTGACCTCAGTGGTAGGGAAAATGATGGAATCACTTCTGAAAGAAAGAAATGTTGAGTACCTAGAGGGCAGCAGGACACAGAACCCAAGGCAGCATGGATTCATAGTGGGAAGGTCATGTCAAACGAAGCTAATAGATTTCTTTGACTGGGTGACCAAAGCAATAGACCACGGAGGGGCTGTGGACATGGCCTACCTAGATTTCAGCAAGGTATTTGACACAGTCCCTCACACAAGATTAATAAACAAATTAGCCAGCCTAGGAGTGGGTCCCTGGGTGGTAGCCTGGGTAAAAAAACTGGCTGGACAACAGGACACAGAGGGTAATAGTAAATGCCATAGAAAGGGGGAGCTATCAGTGTGATTGTCTCACATAAGACAGCCTGTGCTCCTGGGTAACCCCCCCCCCAGGTTTCAGTGAAGCTACTGTGACAAGTGACCTGAAACCAGGAGGTAATTAAAAGACCAGAGAGACTTAATTAAGGGTCTTCTGTTTTTCTGTCTTAAGTAGAACTGACCCAGCTGCCAGGATATAGGGCTTGTAAAGTTTTATGATTCCTATAGGAAGAACATTTTATACCACCATGGTGCTAAAAGTTGTAAAACCCTTTTGATATGCCTTGGGAATAGGAACTACTCAAGATCAAAGAGAAAATGTTTAATTAAGGAGTCATATTTAGGAAGTGGAATTTTTGCTGATGTCACCTTATTTAATACACCTTCTGAAAGGCCATCATGTTTGTATTTTTTTCTATTCTGAAAGGGAGGAGCTAGATGACTCACCAAGAGGGTGGGGAGATGGAGCTGAAAGGTATCCTTGTAACTGGGGAATATGTCATATTTTGGGGCTCTTAAGAAACACAGTTCTCTAACTTTCAAGGCACTTTTAGAGGTAATACATTAGATAGAAAATGTCTAATTGTATTGTGGTAGGAGTTTGTTTTGTACTTTGCCCTTGTTCTTTTAAGTGATTGTATGCTCTTTGATATATTGTTCTGTGTTTACATTTTTCATATTTTTATCATATTTTAGTAAAATGTTTATTTGAAAGATACTGCCTGGGTGTGTCTGTCAGTTCTTTTTGCATATGACGTATAGAGGGTTAAGACTGACAAAAACTGCTCAAAAGCTTGATGGTATTACCAAACTGGGAAAAGGTAAGAATATATCTAAGGTCTTTTATAGAGTTTTAAGGGTTCATTTTGGAAGCTTGGCTTGGTGCCCTTGGTGAAAGACTGTACCGCAATCCCCCGAAGAGGGTACGTATCCGAGCCTGTACACTGGGTAAGCTAGCATAAGGTTGACAGTTTGAAT
This sequence comes from Neoceratodus forsteri, assembly GCA_016271365.2. Classification (NCBI taxonomy): domain Eukaryota; kingdom Metazoa; phylum Chordata; order Ceratodontiformes; family Ceratodontidae; genus Neoceratodus; species Neoceratodus forsteri. The sequence continues at coordinate 296,636,596 of JADMNL010000027.1, read as the reverse complement.
CCCCCAGAACTTGAGTCTAAAGGTGATTTGGACCCAAGAGCAGACAGGAGGACTACCCTGTCTGTTACCTGTTCACATTATTGCGCTCAGAGGTTGGCACTGTGGGAGCAGAGGGCCTGACCTGTTGAGTTCATTTGTGACAGATTTGGTTGACAGTGGTGTGAATAAATTTGGTAACACAAGCTTTAACTGTTAGTGTGTCAGCTTAATACTGTACAGCTCACTTGCAAAAAAAGGCAGTGATTTATTACAGTCAAGTTCCTACCCGTTTTATTTTTTTTTCTTCTAAAGTGTAAGTTAGAGTAGCCATAGTTAGGGAAGAAGATGGCTTCCAACTACAGCGGGTGCACTGCAGACTACTCGAGGCAGTTGTGCCAGGACAAAGGAGTCCTGCACAAGGTGAGAGCCACCAAGCAGAACCTCGTGGATGCCCTGATGGCAGCAGATGCCCAGAGCATCGAGTCACAGACTATGACTGAAAAGGACCAAACCTTGGGCGTGGAGGGGCCAGTGCAGTGTTCAGATCCAGTGAGGAGGCCAGCAGGGCCAGTGCAAGCGAAGGGCCACAGCAGCAGGGGAAAGTCACCAGCATTCTGGAGCCAGAAGCAATCAGGCTGCAGATGGAGTTGTGCAGAATGCAGCTGGAGTTCCAAAGAGACGCTGAGCGAGAGAAATGAGCTGCAGAGGAGAAGAGGGAGCGAGAACAGCGAGAAGCTGACCGTGAAGAGCAAGAGCACCAGTGAGCCGCAGAGGAGAAGAGGGAGCGAGAACAGCGAGAGGCTGACCGGGAACAACGGGAGGCTGACCGTGAAGAATGTGAGTGCCAGAGGCGACATGAACTGGGGGATCTACGACTCCAACCACCAGCACCAGAGCAAGTAAGTGGCTTGGGAGTAACTGGAACTACAGGACTGGGTTACAAATTTAAGTCCAAATTGATAGCTGAATTTAAAGAGGGGGAGGATATGGATACCTTTTTAAACTCCTTTTGAAAGAGTTTGTATTCAGGCAAATCTTCCTAGAGGGTCCTGAAGCTTCCGGCTATCCCCGCTACTTACTGGGAAAGCTCGGGATGCATTGGGTCAAATGGACAATGAGGACAGCAATGATTACAGCAAACTCAAAGCTGCACTTTAAAAAAAAAAAAAAAATGATTTAACTGCAGAAGCATACAGAGCTAAATTCCGTAAGCTCAGGAAAAGCCCTGATATGAGCTACGAGGAGCTAGCCAAGAAACATCAGTTTTTAAAATGTCGGTGGAAAGGAACTGAAGCAAACTCTGTAGATAAAATTGAAAATGCTATATTGTAAGAGTAGTTTTTGGGGGCATGCCCAGCACAGCTGAAAACCTGGCTGGAGGACCGAGATCCCAAAACAGTGCAAGAGGCTGCTGAACTCTCGGACCACTATGCCAAGAGCAGACCTACTCTGAGAGTGTATGGGATGGGTGTGGCAGCGCAGAAAGGGAAAAGCGCACCTTCAGGGCAGCTAAAACCCTCACTGCCTCTACCGAAACCAGTTAGCACCAGATTTCAAAGAAAAGAGTTCTCTGTGAAAAGAAACGAATGTTGGGTTTGTAAAGAAATTTGGCATATTGCCAAACAGTGTCCCAAAAGGACAAGCAATACACAAAATGGGGCTAGGAAAGAAGTGGGTTGTTTGTGTGTCCCTGGAAGCATGCCTGTGAACATGAGGGAACACATGCACCCAGTCACAGTGAATGTGTACAGACACAAAGGTTAAGGGACACGGGGCATCGCTGACACTGGTAAAAGGGGATCTGGTAGAGCCTGGTCAGCTTATACCCCATGAATTTGTTACTGTACAAGACTTCAGTGGGGAGGAGAAAACATTGCCACTTGCTAGTGTTCTCCTAGACTGGGGTGAAACGGGGAACTGTGCAACAGGTGGCTGTAGCCAAAACTTTAGCAGTTGATGTCATCCTTGGCAACAATCTCAAACAGGGGATGGTGTGTGCAGTTACCCATAGCCAAGTGGCAAGGAAAAATTGTAGTTCCCTGGACCCCACAGAAACCACTGTGGAAACCACTAGGAGGCTGGTTCCCCAGCTTGTGTCTCCTGATATGGAGACTAATGAAAAGGAGGTAGAAATTTCCCCAGTAGTAGTAGTTAACCACACAGCTACGGAGGGTTACTCCGAAGAAGGAGGGGTGACCCATGTCAGAGGGTTAGGGATGACAGTGATCCTGAGTGCCCTGATGCTAGTGCTAGGGACCCTAGATTAGAGACTGAAGGGGACCTGTCCCATGCCTTGGGAATGTGTAAGGAGTTTGCAGTTGCTCAGAAAAGTGACCCTAGTCTAGAGAAACTGAGGGCTCGGGCAGACTCTGACGGAGCACAGGGAGGTGACGGTAAATATAAGGTTTATTGGGAAAATGGACTGATGTATACTCAGGATGCTAAGACGGGGGGGGTGATAAGCAGGCAGTTTGTCATTCCCCAGGGGTACCGTGAGCAGTTGCTCAAGATTGCACATGATATTTCCTTCTCTGGTCATCTGGGAATCGCGAGCACTTTGCAGTGGTTGGCCCAGAATTTCTATTGGCCCAACTTCACCCAGCAGGTGAAAAAGTATTGCAGGTCTTGTCACCGGTGCCAAGAAATAGGGAAGGCAGGTAAGAAAACCCAAGCTGCCCTAATTCCATTGCCCATAGTGGAGGAGCCATTCCAGAGGGTGAGAATGGATATTGTGAGGCCTTTAAATACCCCCAGCTCCTCTGGGAAGAGGTTCATCCTGACTGTGGTGGATTATGCCACCCAGTATCCAGAGGCAGTCGCCTGATCCTCACTGAGGACAGACAAAGTGGCAGATGCCTTACTTGGGATTTTCTCCCGTGTTGGGTTTCTGCAGGAGGTTATCACCGATTGAAGGGGGGTTCCTTCATGTCAAACCTGATGAAATGTTTGTGGGAGAACTGTGGGGTGGTGCAGAGGCACATGACACCTTGTCACCCGCAAGCCAATGGGCTTGGGGAAAGATGTAATGGTACCCTGAAGTCAATGCCCCAAACGTTTGCTGAACAGCATGGGAGGGACTGGGAGAAATACCTTCCCCACCTGTTTGCATACAGGGAGGTGCCCCAAGAGCCGACAGGGTTTTCCCCCTTCGAGCTCTTATATGGACGCTGGATACGTGGACCCCTAGACTTGATCCGGGAGGACTGGGATGGCAAGCACGCCACCCAGGGCACTCCCATAGTGGATTACATCCTTAGGTTTAGGGAAAGACTGAAGGAGCTTATGGGGACAGCCCAGAGCAACCCGACAGCTGCCCAACAGAAAAAAAAAAGTGTGGTATGACTGCAGAGCCACAGCGTGCTCTACACAGTGGGTCAGGAAGTCATGGTCCTTATTCCGGTCCAGAAAGACCAGCTGCAGGCTGAGTGGGCAGGACCGTACAAAGTGTTTAGACAGTTAATGACGTTAACTATATCATAGAGTTATCTAACAGAAGACAGAAAGAATGTACCATGTCAACATGATGAAGCCATATGCTAATAGGGCTGACATGGTGTTTGCAGTATGTAGTCCTGGGGAGGGGACAGACGAAGGAGACCCCCTTCTGGACTTGTTGGAAGAAAGCAAGTGGAAGTCCTCTGTGGAGGCAGTTAAATTGTCACCCCAGCTGGCCCCGGACAAGATCCAGGAAGTAAGAGGTTTTAGCAGACTTTGCCCCACTGTTTAGCTCCAAGCCTGGACTAACCCCCTTAGCGACGCACGATGTGAAAACAGGGACACAGACACCCATATGGCAGACAGCATATCGTATGTCAGAGGCTGTCCAAAAGGACATTAGGAGGGAGGTGCAGGAAATGCTGGATTTAGGGGTAATCCGGAGAACCCACAGCCCCTGGGCCTCACCCGTAGTCCCTGTGCCCAAGTCAGATGGCTCTACTCATTTCTGTGTGGACTATCGTGGACTGAATGCAGTCATGAAGCCAGACGCCCACCCAATGCCCCGGACCGCCAAACTCCTGGACAAGTTGGGAGGGGTGACATAACTTATGACTATTGACCTGAAAAAGGGGTATTGGCAGGTAGTGTTAACTGACAGAGCTAGGGAGAAGTCAGCCTTCATCACTTTGATATGTTTATTTGAATTTAAAGTAATGCCTTCCGGAATGAAGAACGCCCTGGCCACTTTCCAAAGGTTGGTGAACCAGGTGTTAAATGGTGCTGAGAAGTACGCCATGGCGAACCTGGATGACACTGCCATCTTTAGTGGCAGCTGGGAGGAACACCTGTCCCACCATTGGGAAGTGCTGGGAAGGATACAGAGGGCCGGGCTCACTATCAAGGCTGAGAAGTGCCAAGTGGCCATGGCTGAAGTGGCATACCTTGGGCATGTTGTAGGCCGGGGACAGCTCCGTCCTAACCAACTAAAAATAGAGGTTATCAAGGCATGGCCCAGACCGGAAATGCAGAAGCAGGTCAGGAGTTTTCTAGGGACAGCAGGGCACTATAGGAAATGTGTACCCAATTACAGTGCCCTGGCTGCTCCCCTATCTGACCTGGTAAAGAAAAAGATGCCCAAGAAAATCTCCTGGAAACCAGCCTCTGAAAAAGCCTTTACCAGACTGAAGGAAGCACTGTGCAGTGCTCCTGTATTGACAAGTCCTGACTACAGCAGACCCTTTACAGTCCAGACTGAAGCCTCAAACGTGGGTATTAGGGCAGTACTGAGTCAGACATCCAACCAAGGGAAAGATCACCCTGTAGTGTACCTGAGTAAAAAGTTACTTCCCAGACAGCAGGCTTACTCTACTGTGGAAAAAGAGTGTCTTGCCATAGTGTGGGCCCTAAAGAAGTTAGAGCCATACTTATATGGGCAGCATTTTGAGTACAAACTGACCACAAGTCCCTGGTTTTGCTGACTCAAATGGGAACAACTAATGGCAGACTATTAAGATGGAGTCTTGCCTTGCAAGGGTATGACATGACAATCTTACATAGGGCTGGAGTAACCAATCAGAACGCCAATGGCCTGTCGCGACTATATGAGGAGTAACTGAATTGGGAAGCTCATCCCATGCAGGGGATAGAGCCCCCGAATTCAGTCTAGGTGGGAAGGATTGTGACGCTTGGTCAGCTGGTTCAGATTGCTATATGATATTTGTAATATAAAAATACAGTAGGTGATTGTTTCACATAAGACAGCCTGTGCTCCTGGGTTAACACCCCCAAAACAGGTTTCAGTGAAGCTACTGTGACAAGTGACCTGAAACCAGGAGGTAATTAAAAGACCAGAGAGACTTAATTAAGGGTCTCCTGTTTTTCTGTCTTAATTAGAACTGACCCAGCTGCCAAGATATAGGGCTCGTAAAGTTTTATGATTCCTATAGGAAGAACATTTTATACCACCATGGTGCTAAAAGTTGTAAAACCCTTTTGATATGCCTTGGGAATAGGAACTGCTCAAGATCAAAGAGAAAATGTTTAATTAAAGAGTCATATTAAGGAAGTGGAATTTTTGCTGATGTCACCTTATTTAATATACCTCCTGAAAGGACATCATGTTTGTATTTTTATCTATTCTAAAAGGGAGGAGCTAGATGACTCACAAAGGGGGTGGGGAGAAGGAGTTGAAAGGTATCCTTGTAACTGAGGAATATGTCATATCTTTTTGGGCTCTTAAGAAACAAAGTTCTCCAACTTTCAAGACACTTTTAGAGGTAACACATTAGATAGAAAAGGTCTAAATGTATGGTGGTAGGAGTTTGTTTTGTACTTTGCCCTTGTTCTTTTAAGTGATTGTATGCTCTTTGATATATTGTTCTGTGTTTACATTTTTCATATTTTTATCATCTTTTAGTAAAATCTTTATTTGAAAGATACTGCCTGGGTGTGTCTGTCAGTTCTTCTTCTTGTATGTGACGTATAGAGGGTTAAGACTAACAAAAATGGTTCAAAAGCTTGATGGTATTACCAAACTGGGAAAAGGTAAGAATATACCTAAGGTCTTTTATAGAGTTTTAAGGGTTCATTTTGGAAGCCTGGCTTGGTGCCCCTAGTCAAATATTGTACCGCAATCCCCCGAAGAGGGTACGTATCTGAGCCTGTACACTAGAATAAGGTTGACAGTTTGAATCCCCCCAGAACTTGAGACTAAAGTTGATTCAGACCCAAAAGCAGACAGAAGGGTTACCCTGTCTGTTACCTGTTCACATTATTGTGCTCGGAGGTTGGCACTGTGGGAACAGAAGGCCTGACCTGCTAAGTGCGTTTGTGACATGCCTCTTTGCAGACGACACAAGGATCTGCAACAGGGTTGATACACAAGGGGAGTTGGAAAGGATGAAAAGGGACTTGGCAAGGTTGGAGGAATGGTCAAAAGTATGGCAGCTCAGATTCAACGCAAAGAAGTGGAAAGTAATGCACCTGAGAAACAAAAACCCAGGGGAAGAGTACACAATGGGGAGGGAGGTATTAACAACCACAACAATGAAAAGGGACCTGGGGTAGTCATATCAGATGCAGTGGCAGAAATTAACTTTTTGTGGTACCTGCACCAAGGTGCATGTGGCAACAAAAGTTACATGCGCCAGAAATCAGGTTACCTGCACTGGTAGACAAGAAAAATACAACTGTTTCCAGAAATCAGTATCTTTATTCAGGCACAAAGCAAACAGTAGGGGTGAGATAAAACCCCAGCTGCTGACAGTTTCCTCTCTTACTCTAATATTTAACAAAAACAATACTCAGCAGCTGCTATTCTGTGATTGATAATTCCTTTATTATTTTTATATATATATATATTTTAACTAATTCTCTGGCACAATGTCACTCTCAAAATCCCCTTGGAGGGAGGGGTGAATCAGAAACTCCAACTTAATTTGCTTGCTGCTAGGTCTGCTACATTAAGTCTCCAATCAGCCTAGTTTACAGTAAATACAAAAAAAATCTTAATTTTAAAGTTTAAATGTAAGGCTTGGACCTGAACAACACTATCCGTGCCTGCCTAAGGAAACTAATATCAGTAGGAGGCCGGAGTACAGACAAACTCAGACAGAGGAGCTTCCCTCTACACTTCTGATAACTTCTGCCACTTCTCAACAACTGCATAGTTCTCAAACGTGCACATGGCAGCCAGCCTGGTGGCGCAGAGGGCTGAGGCGCTGTATGCCTTACCTAGCACCACACCAGCAACCCAAGTTCGGAAACGAGCTTGGGCTGTCGGAGACTGGTGGGGGAAGGACAGTGAGCCGATAGAGTGGCCAGACGGCAGCTCTCCTCTCTGGGGAGGATCCAGTGCATCTCTCGGCACAGGTCTGCCTCCTGGTGGAGGCCAGAAGTGGAACAGCCAGAGGGGGCACAGGCATTAGGCCGTGAGGTGGGCGGAAGAGGCCGTCACCGGGGCTGTAGTATGCATGCGCGCCTCCACGCACATGTGTCTCTACTCCTGGGGCCCCAGGTTAAGGGGTAAAAAAGGAGGAGAAAATTCCCCAGCAGCAGGATGAAGCCCGACCCCCTGTGAGGCACCACCGGGCAGAAGATAGCTCCGGTAATTTCAGGAGTCAGAGCTGGGGGCCGATTGGGCTGAAGGGGCCGGGGACAGGAGGTAATGCAGTTACAAAAAAAAAAAAAACACACACCTGGAGATGTTGAGACCACCTCCCTGAATGCCTCCTGTCCTGCCTTTCATTCTCTTCACATTTCAGCCATGGCCAGTTGTCTTCTCTGAGTCGGACTTCTTTGGCTTTCCTTTGTAGTTTGGACGGGAGCAGCTCCCTCTCAAGTCCTCCTGCAGTAAACAGTGGTGGCACGGCTGTGAAGTGCTGATGTCCAATGAGGAAAAAAGGCGTGGCCGTATGAAGCTGACGTTCACTGGGGTGGAAAGTTTAAGCCTGCTCCCCTCCCGTTGCTCCTGCCCCCCTTGTGGCACATGTTATTACTGCAGCCAGAAAACCAAGTACCAAGCTACATGCACTACAGTGCATGCAGGGGAGAAAATTACATGCACTAGCTTGTGCCCACTTGCAAATGGAACAGCCTGTGTATGTTAATTTCGATCCCTGATCAGATGACTTAAAGGCCAGCAAGCAATGTGAAAAGGCAGTAAGGAGGGCTCAGGGATACTAGGATGCATAGGGAGAGGCATCACCAGTAGAAAACAGGAAGTTGTTATCCCTCTATACAGACAGTTGGTGAGACCCCATCAGGAGTACTTTGTGCAGTTCTGGAGACCCCATCTCTGCAAGGACATAGACAGAATGGAGGCTGTCCAGAGGAGGCCAACTAAAATGGTGCAGGGTTTGCAACAGAAACCATACGAAGAGAGACTAAAGAAGCTCAATATGTATACCCTTGAGGAAGGGGGGACATGATAGAAACTTTCAAATACCTCAAAGGAATCAACAAAGTCCAAGAGGGTAGCATCTTTCAGAAAAAGAGATATGCAAGAACAAGGGGACGCAATTTGAAGATAGAGGGGGTACAGCTATGGGGTAATGTGAGGAAGTATTATTTTCACAGAGAGGGTGGTGGACGCATGGAACGGACTTCCTGAGGAGGTCGTGGGGTCAAAAACAGTGGAGGAATTCAAGAATGCATGGGACAGACATAAAGCAATTTTGGTGGTGGGTAAGGAAGAAGTAGGTTGTTGGTTAACTAGGATCTAAAGCTTATCCAACAGGTAGGGAAACGGGCAGACTAGGTGGGCCAAACAGTCCTTATTGTCATCAAAGTTTATGTTTTTATGTTTCAGTCTTTTTGAACTACCACTGTCTGAACTGAGCTATTAAATAGCCCACCAGGGGTTCAGTTAGTTCCGCTGCCAACTCCTTCAGCACACTTGGATGCAACTCTTCTGGCCCTGGAGCTTTATCTATGCCATTCTATTTAAGTTTAATCACTGGTAAGTGTATACAACATGCAAAACGGGAGCTAGACAGGGGAGGCACTGTGCTTAATATTTTATCTCTGGGCAGCTTGTCAGTGTAAGTTCCATCTGTTTTTCTGTAGCATTATGCCATCGCTAACCTCTTATGCTTTTACAAAACAATGACTAAGCTTGCTGGTATTAGCCCATGCTTTTGTAAACAGTGGATATAACATTAATCTGTAACTCATGATGCCAGCATTAAATCATTAACAAGGACAAATGAAAACCAGCAAATAAACTAATCAGTAAGGTTACACCAGCAAATAAACTCATCAATAAGGTTACATCACCAATGCAAGAACCAAGCGTTTAGAGGTTCAAACCCTGCTAAAGCCAATTACTCACTGTGTGACCTTGAGCAAGTCTTTTAACCTCTCAGTGGTCCAGTCCACCCAGAAAATGGGTAGATGCAGCACCCCAGCGGAATCGAGATGTCACACTGCATCTTAGCTGGGCTACCTAGGATAAAGAAACTGTAAGCTATGTATCAACACTCACCGATATCTGTGCCCTCTGCTTTAGATTTCCACAAATATTTGATCCAAAATATTCACTACATCGCAAGCAAATTTAGGATTTTTATGAAATGGCAAGTTTTTTGTTTTTCTAGCCACATGAATAGCTCCCATGTTGACATCAGTGTACAGCAGGACCCTTCACTCTGAGTGAAAGAAGAACCACTGAGAAAGGGAATGGCTTGCAGATTTGTAACTTTGTAATTTATTCTTGAAATAAAAGTACTCCACTGTTCTTTTTTTTTTTTTATAACTATCCTCAGTTCCTCGCTGTCTAACCCACCAAATCCTGGAAGTCTGTATGTGTGTGTTGGGGGACATGGAAGAGGAGCAGTTAAACATTTTTTCCAAGGGGGTCCCAGAGACTGGACAGATCATTCCACATCAGTAGAGACCAGACATACAGGCTCATTCTGAGACAGAGAAGGAGAGACAGACAGAGATTGACACAGACAGACAGACTGAACAGGCAGGGCTACCACAGGAGAGCGAGGCAAGTCAGATGGGCCCCACTACAAAGGAAAAAGTATCCGGACATTCAGGGTCATCCCAGGAAAGAGAGAGACTGACAGAAGGAAGGCCTGCTGCAGAAGCGAAGGAAGACAGACCACACAGGCCCAACTACAGGAGACAGAGTGAGAGAGAGAGAGAGAGAGAGATTAGATATGAAGGGCCACAGGAAAGGAAGAAAGACTGGACAGGCAGGCCCAGTGCAGGAAAGAGAGCCATTAGAATGGTGGGCCCGCCACAGGTGAAAGACAGAGAGAGACTGGACAGACCCACTATACAGAAGAGTGCAAGAGAAAGAGACATGGCAGGCTGACCCGCTACAAGAGGGTGAACAAGAGAGACAGGACAGCATGGCCCCTTTAGAGGGAGTGAAAGGAGAGGCCGGAGAGAAAGGCCATGCTACAGGGCAACTAGACCTCATAACCAGGCCCCATTACTGGAATGAGAGCAGTGTAGGACAGGCTGACCCCATCACAGAAGGAGAAGCACCTTAGAGATTACTGTGCGTTTGTTTTGGTCCAGTATTCCCCTTCCCAAGCCACCATGACAATGTCACATGACAATGCTCACACACTGCATGCTGCCCCCCCCCACACACACACCTTTTTTTAGCTGCTTGGATTCCTGTTTGTTTTTGCACTGTATCTTTCAGTTGTATGAGACTACTCCTGCTGGATGATATTAAGCTGATGATTACTGCTATCCTCCTTGGGCTCCTCATGAACATACGAAGAATGCCAGCAGAAGGCCATTTGGTCCATCAAGTCTGCTCGTATTGTAGGGTCCACAGCTTGAGCTAATGTCCCAGCCCTCCTCCCACTGCTCCTATCCTCTCTACCCATGACCCTTACCTTCCCCCATGCCTATCCCAGCCTTTCTTAAAGCTGCCACTGTCTTCAACGAGATTACCTTTTCGGCAGCGCATTCCAAGTGTCCACCACCCTCTCTTTGAAGAAGTGCTTCCTGACCTCCCTCCTAAGCCTCCCACCCTCCAGCTTAAGACTGTGCCCCCTCGTCTTATGGTTGCCACTCAGCTTAACGAGACTCTCCTTATCAACCTTATTTATCCCTTTCAAGTATCTGAAGGTCCCAATCATGTCCCCTCTCTCTCTCCTGTCTTCCAGGGAGTACATGTTCAGTGCCCTCAACCTCTCCTCGTATCCTTACCCTGCTGACACACTATCATCTCTACAGCCCTCCTCTGGACCTTCTCCAGCAGGTTAATGTCCTTCTTGAGGTGAGGGCACCAGTACTGAACTCCATACTCCAGATGGTACATCTCATGGGGTTACCCTGGTTGCAGTAATTTCAACTAAATAAACAAACATGCATTCTGTGGTATAGAAGGTGGTAGAGAGAGACAGCATGTCCTGGCTGTATTGCCACACAGATGGAGAGAGATAAGTTAGGCACTGCCATAAGAGTGGGCACAAGACAAAGAGTGTGAGCCAGCTGGCACTGCCACAGCAGGGTTGAACATTAAAGGGGACAGAACTGTGTGCTAACTGGCAGATTTCTGTAATATTCCTCTTGACAGAAATGAAATTCCTACCTCCCTTCAAATGATTCATATTTAATGAATGTGAAGAAAACTTGGCATGAAAAATGGATTTGTATGTCTTTCTCTACATGGGGAACACTGTCTACAGATCTCCTCCTGGAACCAGTCATTTGGCATTTTTACTATTTCGTGTGTGTATGTGTGTGTCTGTGTGTGTAAATTGCTAAGCATGACCTGTTGGTCTAGCAGAATGATACTCACAGTTCAAACTCCCAATTATTGGCTCCATGTAGAAACCTGTACAGAATGCTGTTGATAAAATTAGCAATTTTTCACATAAGCATTCAGGTACCATTGAATATAGATAATTTGGGGTATGAATATCATTTCTAAAAAAAGGATCATTACAGAGTGCTTCAAAACAGAAGGACAATTCCTGCCTTCTGCAGTTTTTGTTGAGTAGCCATTGAGGTCAGCAATCAAAGCTTTTAATAGCCGAAGTGAATTCGCAGGTAGCCAACATGTCTACAGTCAGTTCCGTGCAGCAGCATAAATCCCCAAATCCCTTAGAAATCCTAGGCTAAGTTAGGATCTTGAAGCCTATGGTCATGATATTCAGAAGGTTAATATGGTGCTAACATCAACAGGGCTCCAGTATTCCGTCTTGTTTGGAATGTCAGCTGTCAGCCTGGAATACCAAAATCTGAGCTCTGGTAATTCACAAGGATTACCACCCATCCGCTGCATATAGGAAAAATCCACCCTACCCATCTGAGCCGCAGCTCCCTCCCACCCAGTCAAAAAACTCCTTTCCCCGGCCGTCACCTTAAGAAATTAGTTATTACATTAGCCAATGTCATACATGGCTTTTCAACCAACTGCTGCCTGGCCCAAATTCCAGTATCTTGTCCCAGTACTGCTTTGCACATTAATCTGGCATTTGGGCCTGGTGGAGAGACATAAGGAACTTTCTGCAGTACTGGATGCTGGAATAACTAATTTTTAAGGTGATGGCCAGGGAAGGGAGTCTCTGGGTGCAACAGTGGTGGGGCTCAGATGGCTAGCTGTGAGAGTCTCTGAAGAAGAGGTAGAGGGCACGTACAGTACCTCTCAGTCTGTTGTTTATAAAACTGTTTAAAGTACAAATTTCCAGCATCATTTGTGTGGCAGCACCTTCTCCATGTGAAATGGATGTGGGACAGAGCAATTCTGAGGGGAAAGTGTGACCCTGGAGGCTAAACAAGTCACTTAACTTCCTAGTTCTCCATTCTACCGAACTGCTAAAAAGAACACAAGCAGCACCGAACTGAAACCCGATGTTGCATCTGAACTGACTATCCTGTGTAAACAAACTATAAAATTAATAAATAAAATGAGGGCTGTTCCTCCTAATGTGGGAGAACTGAAGGGTGTGAGGAGGGGATACAACACTGTTCCAGAGCATGTACAAAGCACTGCACGGCATACAATTTTTCTTTGCAGAACGCCAGAATCAGGATTTTGCAAGTCCTTATATTTTACTCCTGATCAACAGCACCACATTAACTGCACATTGCATCTCGGAATGGGGCAGGGGCCGTACTGAAAGTTGCCACAGCATGGCACTCCATGGACAGTGTAATCATGCTACGTACACCACTGTGCCCATACAAATGAGGGAACCCTCTTGTACACATGGTACAGTGGTATGTAAGAGGAGTTTGGAAGCACTAAAATGGTTGCCATGTCAGCACTATTTACTGCTTCTGAAAACCTAACCTTAATGTGCACAGTGGCATGTGAACCAAAGCTGCTCCCTTCCAGCAGCACTGGTGCCAGCGACATCCTTCCTAATTCTCTGCCAGACTAGTGGCACCCCCAATCCCCATCCCTGTCTGACATATTAAAATAAATTAAACCCTCCCTGTTAGTCTAGTGGACTCCCTTCCCTTACCCTGTCGGAAATATAAAAACTATGTCAAACCTCCCTGGTAGTCTAGTGGTCCCCCCTTCATCCACAAGATACAGTGATACAATGTTTTGGTAGCCCACTGGCATCCCCCTCTTGGCTCCATCCCTGTCACAGTATTCATATACCCCTCATCTGGCACACGACTCACCCTAGCAAAGCCTTTAAAGGTCTTTTTTCCATCTTATTATTTTTTAAAAGTCCTGTAGCATGCCAGACTGTCTACACTTTGGTCCAACAAGGCAAGCAATCCAGTCTGAGACAAAGGTCATGTTTGTTTGAGTGACTGAGCGGTGAGCGCTGCTGAGCATTCAGAGCTGGCCTGGCAACATTTAATAGCCTCTGCCCACAGCTGGCAGTTGTGTAAGAAAAAAAAAATTAGATCGGAGGGCATGCTGGCCAGCAGGGACCAGGGCACTGTGGTTTGTTTTTTGCTCTAAAGCCTTCCTCATCCTAACTACCACCACCTTCCAACCAATCCAGTAGGCATTTTTTTTAATATTACATTATATTTCATTTATATTTCATTTGTTTCCTACTTCACTTCCCTGCTTTCCTTATACCCCCGGCCACTAGCTCAGCTCAGTCTCTGATGATAGTGTCTGAGCTGAGCTGCAGTTTAAGCGTAAAGAAAGGCGTGAAATGGACGCAGGAAATAAATGCAGTAAATATAACTGTAAAAAGATGCCTGCTGCACAGGTTGGAAAAGGTGGAAATGAGGGTCGGGCTTTACAACAAAAAACAAACCACGGTAACACCACCACCATGCTTAGCAGTTGCAGGGAAACACTCCTGCCCACCCTCCTTGGGACAGGGACCTTTCTGACCAAGTCATGCTCACAGACACTCCTGTCTGCTCCCCTCAACAGACGGGGCATCCTTTACAAGCCATACTCAGCTGGATCCTGTTTGCTCCCTCAGCAGAGGAGGGCATCCTTTACCGAGTTGCACTTGGCAGACAATCCTGTCTGCCCCTCTGGGGGGGGGCATCCTTTACCAAGCGACACTCGGCTGTCAATTCTGTCTGCCTCCCTGTTTTGGTTGTCAGTTCTGTCTGCTTCCCTCAGTAGAGCAGGCATCCTTTAACAAGCCACAACTGGTCCCCGATCCTGCCTGCCCCCTTTGGGTAAGGGGGCCATTGTTTACTGTGTTGCGCTTGGCAAGCACTCTCTGCCCCCCCTTTCCCTTGGTAGAGGGGACATCCTTTACCAAGTCAAGAAAAGGTTTCATGATTACATCCACTGCTGTTTGAAACATGCTTGTGATTTCAACCCGTGATTTCTCAGTGTGTGGCCAGAACTGGCAGAGAACAGCTTTGCCAACTGTTCATTTACTACCTGATCCCCCAAATAATTCATGTTCCCTCTCTTTTTATACTATTTTAGTCTGATGGCAGAAAGAATAATTACAGCTGTAATAAAATTCTTCTGGAGATTAGATCAGATAAGTATTATTTTATATCCTATCTTCTCCTTAAAGAACTATGGCCCCTTTGTGACCCCGTCACTATTCTTAGTTTACGGGTAAAACCGGATGTCAACATGAGACCGCTCTCCACGACTCGGGTAACAGATCCAGAACTTATTATCTATGCTAGGTGAGTAAGCCGTGATGGTACAACCATGCCTGTTACAACCTGCTGACTTTTATTTTTTCAATGTCAACACTGCAGCCCAACTCCAATGTCAGTGTTCACTTTTTTTTTTCAGTGCCAACACCAGAAGCTAATCTTTGCTGCTAGCGATTACCTTTTTTTAATGTTGAAACTGGTCTCCTATCTCTGGTGTTGGCTTTTAACTTTTCAATGCAAACATCAAAAGCCCAACTCGGATGTTACTTTTACTTTTCTTTTTTTTAAATGACCAACTGACCAGACTGGCAGCTAACTGAATCAGACAACTGGTGTCAAAGTGCAATGCTAGTGTGGTGGTGTGTGTGTGTATGTGGGTGCAGGACTGTTGTCATCATACATGTTGCCTAATACGAGGCTGTATAGCATAGTGGTTAAGGGCTCTGAGCTGCAAACCTAGAGGCCTGGGTCTGAATCTCATCAGCCCCCTATTGCATACTGTGTGACCCTGAGCAAGTCACTTAACTTCCTTGTGCTTCCAGGTCGCACCTGGAAACAAGCTCTGGGTTAGTGTGCCCTTCCTGGTTAAACAAATTCCCCTTTCCCCCTAATAGTCCCCAGTTTGATGCCTTGCCCCCACAACCACCCTGATGCAAAGTCTGCCGCTACCATACCTGTCCTATGGAGGGCAAACACGATAATGCATGGCCACTAGCGGCAGCTACGCCTGCTCCCGAGTCACCAAAGAAAGTGTTGCTGTGGCAGAATAGATTGAACCCTCCCCCTGGAGTTGGAAATTGCTGTACTCCCATGATGCCACTGGCAAGGTGCTAAGAGTCAGCACCGGGATGCAAACCCATATCTCCAAAATAATAGCCCACTGCGTTGCAGCCAACACCACTGGGCTAGGTACCACAGTTTCCCTTGAGTTCTAAGGAGCTGTTTAAATGGATCACATTTTTCTGTTTATGTTACTGTTATGCTTGTAGCGTCCTTGTCAGCTGCCATCTGGATGGCCTCCTAGCCCAGTCACCCCAGCATTTCTGGGACTTACCCCTGTTCCCCCATGACTTACCCCTAGAGACCGTTTCAGAGCTGCCTGCCATTGCTCCTCTGAAGTAGGATCCAATTAGGTGCCAGCCCTGCCAGGGGTTGGGGGGGGCATCTATCCCATCTGCAAAGGGATTTTCCTCTAGAGTTTTCTGCCCCTGGGACATCAACATGCAGTAACGCTGAACTTCTGTGGGCATACCATGCCCTTCTGACACTCATGGCTGCTGTGACACCCAGGTTCCACTAGGTGCTGGGTGCACTGCGGGCTCAGACCCACGCACCCCGTTAAAGGAAAGCAGTCCCTCGGATCTTGATCCTCTCACTCCCAGGAACTTGAGTTCGCTCTAAACCCAAGTCAACAGCGTAGCTGCAGGTGGTAGTCCTACCACTAAATTACTGTGCCGGCCTTAACTCGTCATATTTCTGGGCTACAAATATAGTTGACAATATGGCGTTTCTCACTAAACACCAAAATCCTAATTTGGGTATTACGTCCAAAAATCTAGTCTACCTCCTTAGACTAAATGCAGTTTCTCTGCTTTTACATACATTCAAAACAGTAATTTGTCTGAAAATACGGTATTCAAAAGGCAATACCAGCAGTCCGAAACTGCTATTCTGCCCCCAATTTTTGGTATGCATGGAACACCAGATACATGTAAAATTTAAGACCTGCATTTCTGCCCAAGTGCACTGTGCTAAGGTTTTTGCTAGCTCTCAACTTCAGCCACCAATCAGAAATCATACTAGCCAAAGTCATACCTCAGGTAGCAAAATACCAGGCTTTGTTTGGTGCAGTAGCCTAACTCCCAAATTTTTGGAACTTTCCACACCCAACTCATCCAAGCACAATACACTCTCCATCATAGCTCCATTAGTAAAAGCACTGGCATTCATACCTCAATTCTTCATTTTTTGTACAGTTAGTAATAATATATTCTGGGTTTAAAGCGAATGCCATTTAGCTGTAACAAAACCACACAGTTCTGCATTTGTCTCCCAGCTCCAGCTTTGGCCTGAGGAGCTGGTTACAGAAGCAGGCTGCAAGCACTGGTAGTGGGGAACCAAAACAAAGCTGGTGTATGGGAAGAGGGAGTGACAAAGCTGGTGTATGGGAAGATGAAGTGAGAAAGTTGAGTTCCTGTGTTGATTGGCTGCATGCAGTTACAGTGGTAAAGTACTACATTATTTTGAAAATTCAAAGTCGCAATTTAACAAAAACAATGTTATGCTTGAACCTCTGTTTCTCAATCATGGCAACTGCACTACTATACCTTGTGTTATCAATTTGTTAATTTTAGCCTCTGCACTATCTGTGTCAAACAACAACACAACAAAGGCAACCAAGCAAGCATTCAGCATTGATAAATGCTCGTTTCTTCTAGATTTTGTCATTCTTCCACTTATCAACCTCCTAACAACCACGCAGGTTTTATTTTCCTAACCCCAGTTGTTTTATCATCACTAACTACAGGAGTCCATTTCTTGCAGGTGCAACATTCAGAAAGCTGCTTTGTCGTAGCTGGACTGTGACACCTCTCGGCGTCAAAGTGCATCTGTAACAACGTGCAAGCACACTACAACAACAGGAGTCAAGAACAGCACGTGAATCAGATTCATCTGAACCAATTTAAATATTTGTCATGCTTTTTAGCACTTCCTAGCAAAAAAAAACAAAAAAACAACCTAAAGTCCTCCAAAAATTGCCAGATCAACAGATTGTGTGCCACGATATAAGCTTTCGTGAATTACATGAAATTCTGTCAAGAAACACCAAAAATAGTGGGTTCTGGTGGTGTTCTGGATGTGTTTTGGTTTTACAAGCAATGGATCAGAGGTTTAATTGCAGATAAGAATGCATTTTTGTGCCAGCCCAGTGGCATGGATGGCTGAAGCGCTGGACCCCTTACCACCACTCACGCCATTAACCTGGGTTTAGTGATGGACCAGGGACACTTGGGGGCTAGCCAGCAAAGGAAGGATTATGCGTCCCAAGGACAGCTATCTTCCCTCACCACAGGCCTCCTGCCACCCAGTGGAGGCTGAGCGGCAGCACTAATAGAACCAACAGATGTGGCAGGGAGGTGTGATGATACAACCCACATGTGTCAATACGCATGCGTGCGGTTGCATCAGAAGCAGAATCCGGGGAGGCGGGTGCAGGGACAAAAAATGGAAGAAACTGCCCTGGCTCGCTTGGTATCCCCCCCACAAAGCTCCACACAACTTTATGTGGCAGGCCACGCACCGGTACATGGCTCTAGATAAGTGGTGGTTAACCAGCAAGTCCATGAGATAGGTCAGTGGTGGGCTGGGGAAACGCCACCGAGACCACGGATGACCAGGCAAGAAACAGGAATAACCCACACTTAAAAAACTAAACAACAAAAGGCCAAGATATAAGTGGACAAAAATTTTGTTTTGACATTGAAGTGCCTACCCAACTCTAATTATGGTGGCATTGCCACATCACTGTAATAATTAAAAAAAAAAAAAAAAAAAAGCTTTCATCCTTTAAATTACTGACCTCTGGCTTTTGAATGTAATTTACCGGCCAGCCATCAATCTTTCTGCCATTTGGTTTGTGATATACCTGCCAACTCAGGGTCTGTCACACAAGGTGCAGTCAAAAGAGACTTTCTGTCAAGCAGCTGATGCCCAAAGGACTATGAATCTCAGCGGGACCTGCCCTAATAATCAGAAAGAGGCACTCTGCACCAGGCTGAAGCCCTGAATTGATTCTACCCACTCAAGAATAAACAAACAAGAGATTTTACAGCAATGGCATAGGCTGGGCTTGTAGTCAGAGAGCTTGCTACCATGCAAGACTGAAGTTCCATTTTTTGGTGCTGCGCAATTTGTCAAGAGCAGGCAATGGGGTTAGTTCCTCAGAGTGGCTACCCACTGCAGAGGGAAGGGTCCGAAGTCACCCGACAAAGGCAAGTCAATATATTGTTTGTGTTTATTTTAGAATATGTCAAGCTAGAACAGTCTAATGGAGATGTCTCACTTTATTTACTGTGTGTGGAAGAGAGGTGGGCTTGGTTCTGTCCAGTGTTAGGACGGGACATATGCACAGGCAGGTCAAGTGACTCGGGAGGTCACACTGTGATTAAGTAGCTGTGGTGGGATATGAACCTGGGACATTCTAAGTCACAGTTCAGGTCCTTAACCAATGGGGGGATATAGTTTTTCGGCTAACACATTCAGAAAAATAATTTTTTCCAATGTAGGCGTGAGTAAAACCTTTTTTTTCTAATGTAGGTGAGAGTCAAACCTTATAGATAAACAGTTTATTTTAGCCACTGGAGTATTCTAAATGAAGATAAATAAGGGATATGGCATGAACCTAGTAAAAACACGACAATATTTTTTTATGAATTTTCTATGACCCCGAGGTCATGGATGACAGGTAAAATATCAGGCATATTTTTTATTGGGCCCATTCCGTATCCGACTTATGCAATGGCATGGGTTTGTGTGGTAAAATGGTTAAAAGTATTGCTGTCTCAAGGACGTTACAGTTAAAGTTCTGTAAGTAGAACTTTTAGAGAACAATCAAGTCCCAGAATGAAATGATGTCCGCTTCTACTCCGAAGGGTCTACAAAGAGACTAGCTGCTTTGCCATCCACCTAGAGTGAGAATATCACGACAGACTCACTGCAGGTACCTGACAAGCAAAAAAAATGTAATATCTGTGACTTTTTATTTACACTGCCATAGTATAACTAGGCAATAACACATGACGGGGTGTGGGTTATTCTCTGATGAATGTACACCTAGGGGCATAGTTAGGCACAAGGCCTTACTGCCCTTACAAGTACATTGATCAGACCATAACTCACAACACGTCTTGTTACTGAACTTATAAAATGGGTATATGTTGAGAAATGTTAGAAAAATAACAAAAATCAAAACTTTTTTTTATGCAAAAATAGCCCCTCCTCTTAATTGTCAGTCAACTGAGAGGCAGCCGATTTTCAAAGTTTTCCCCACTGCCATTTGACTATTTTGTGCCACTTTCTTTCAGTCAGAGCCGAGTTTCCCACTTGCTTCCCAGTTTTGTCTCACACCGGTACTCCCTTTCATTCATAGTCAATTTCCCTGACTGACTGCAGCAGGTCGTTAGGCCGTCAGCAAGACTAGGATTTTTTTGTGGTCTTGCCAGCAGCACGCCTCCATTTGTGGTAGCGACTCTGAAGAAAACACCAGTGTTCTCATACAAGCATGGGCCAGGTGGGAAATCGAGACAGTGCGGTCGGCTGAGGGGTTTTAAACAGAGCAAGCGGTTCAGGAGGGGCAACAATGGGTATTTATAACAAAAAAACCTTTTGTAGTTCCATCTGTTCACTGTTTCTACTTTGCATTACTAGGAAGCAAATGGCAATGAAAACAACATGGTGGACAATTTTTTTTTAGTATTTTCTTGGTGGTACAGGGATACATGTAATGCGGGCACAGGAAGGAAAGTACAGTTACATAAGAACTTACCGTAACAGTAGATAATTACATATAGGACTGAAGCCAGCAGGCGTCAGGACCACACAGAAACATTTCTAGCTAGCAGTCTCTGGCGGGGGACCACCCCCACGTCAGGTGACCAGCGTCAGGCGACGTCAGAATAAAGGGCCGGTCCCCCAAGCCCGCCTTCCAGTTCTTTCCCGCCAAAGGCCCAAAAAGGGCAAAACGAGAGAAGCGGATATTTCCCTTCCTGGAAAAGGAGCTGAAAAAGCTAAGGTGGATGGAGGGCGGGAAGGCATTACCTACTGCAAGAGCCTCTCTCGAAGATCTACTGTTAGGGTAAGTTCTTACATAACTGTACTATATTACTTTGAGAGGGCTCTTGCAGTAGGTAATTACATACAGGACTGAGTCCCAAGCAGTCTGGAACAAGGAGAAGCACACGGGAGGAGGAAACCTACACAACCATAGAACCTCCGGCTGTAAGGGTCTCAAGAAAGGAGACCTTGCAGAACAGTCAGCCGAAGCCTGCTCTACAGCGAGAGGCAATGTCCAAACTGTAGTGTTTCGTAAAGGTACGGACAGAAGTCCAAGTGGCGGCTAAACAAATGTCAACTGTTGACACATTCTTGAAACAAGCCGCAGAGGCAGCGACCCCCCTAGCGGAGTGGCCTCTGACTTGACCCGACAAGGTCTTGTGATACTTGTCATAACAGAAGGTGATACAATGAGCCAGTCATTTGGATAGGCATTGCTTGGTAATAGCACTGCCTTCTCTTCTGTGAGCAAAAGAGACAAAAAGCTGATCAGATTTCCTGAGATCCTTCATCCTAGTGGTACAGTATCTCAGTATTCTATGAACATCCAAAGTATGCAAGAGGTACTTCCCTTGATTGGAGTGTCGTGTAAAGAAAGCAGGTAGCTCAATGGATTGATTCAACACAGATTCAGCTGAAATACAAAAATCACACAAGATTGCGCTACCGCCTTAAGGAGAAACTTAGGGTTGGTACGAGAGCCACACGCCTTTATGAAAAATCACAACACGGATTGTGACATCAAGACCTGAAGCTCAGAACACTCGAGCTGAAGTAATGGCTACCAGGAGAGAGTCTTCCAGGATAGGAACTTCAAGTCTACTGAGGCTGCCAGATCAAAAGGAGGCAGGGTAAGCTTCTCAAGAATAAAATTCAGATCCCAAGGAGGAGCAGGAACGCGAATAAGGGGTCTCAAATGGAGAACCCCTCTAAGAAAAGTCTTAGAGACCTCCAGATGCGCAAAAGTTCTGTCCCCAAAAGGAACATGGTGAGCGGAAGTAGCCGCCATGTGAACTTTCAAAGAGGAATGACTGAGATCCAGGTCAAAGAGATGACGCATATAGTCCAAAATTCTCCTGACAGGGCACGAGAATGGCTTGAAATCCTTGGAAGAGGCCCAAATTGAGAACCATTTCCATTTCATGGCGTAGGCAGATCTAGTGGAAGGCTTTCTAGCCTCCACCAGAATCTCGGCCACAAGTGGGGAGACCCCGAAATGGGCTTGAGCTACATCTGCAGGAGCCACGCATGCAACTGAAGGGACTTGAGACCTGGATGAATCAGGGTCCCCTGATCCTGGGACAGCAAAAGTTGTGACAGGAAGAGGAAGTGGAGGTTCCTCTGAATACTGTTGCAGAAGAGAGACCCAAACTTGCCTGGGCCAGAAAGGAGTGATTAGGATCATGAAGCTCCCTCTGAGCTGAGTTTGTGCAAGACCTTCGGAATCAAGGAAACCAGGAGGAAGGCACAGATGAATCTATCCTTCCAGTCTAGAGACAGAGCGTCCCTCCAAAAAATGCCTCGTCCTGGAGCAAACGAGCAGAATGCAGGAAGTTTTGCATTGTGAGGAGATGCAAACAGGACTACCTGAGGTGTTCCCCAGCACAGGAAGAGATCGTCTACTACCCCCTGACCAGTTCCCATTCGTGAGCCTTTGCTGATGACCGACTGAGGTGGTCTGCCAGTGTATAAAGAATCCACACCCTCAGGAGCCTGGTATAGCTTATCCGCCTTCCTCAGAAGGGGGGGCTAATGCCGACGGCTGTTTCCAAATAGTGGAAATGAGGACAGCGTGAGGCTCGATCCAGGGTGGAATCAATGTCAGAGCAGTTTCGGGCAGATCCAAATGGGCAGCGAGTTTCTTCCACTGTGGATCTGGCTCCAGAGATTGCCACTGGTGGACCGCCTGGATCTTTCTCAGCAACTCCAGAAAAGGAGGATCTTCCGGAGGTGACGTCGGAGGAGTCCTTGGCCTGGGTCAGTCTGGAGTGCATGACTCGTCGTCAGGATCGGAGCACCCGTTGGAATCGGATTCAGAGGTCTCCAAAGAGGAAGATGAAGACCCCTCCCGGCGTGGGGGAGGAACGGACCCCTTGAGCAACCCTCGGGGAAGCATGTCCTCCCCGGCCCTGGCACCAGAGGGCTCACCTCTGGTGTCGGGTAAGGGGGAGGGAGTCTCTCGTCTCCGGCGACGGGCATCCGGAACTGGGTCCAGCATCGGCAGATGGCTCTCCACCTCCCTAGTAAGCTGAGCCATTGCCTCAGCCCACCAGGAAGCCCGAGTCTCCTTCAGATCCACCGGCGGCTGGGGGTGTGGTGGTGGAGGAGGAGGAGAAGGGGGATACAGATATTGAGGGTATCCATAATGCAAGTATCCGTAGCCCGACGGTGGGAAGCCCGGCGCAGGATACTGCGGTCCCGGGTAGGACGGCGTTGGATAAGATGGGGTCGGATACCCAGGAACCAGGGGCTCTGATGGAGCAGAAGGCCCTGGGAGAGGCCCAGCAGGCGGGCTAGGAACAGGTGGCCCGGCAGGCATCGGGTCCGGTGCTGGGACGGTGTCCAGTCAGGGGATGTCGCCCGGCGTCAGATAGGCCGGCGTCGGAGCTAGCGTTCAAGGGTCTGACATCAGTTCATTTGGTCCAGCAGGAGGGAGACCTGATGGGAGTGTACCGGCGTCCTATGTGTCGCCCAGGGAAGGAGGACTAAAATCCCCGGGGTCCAACAGAGGAGACGCTGGAACCTCGGTCAGCAACGGAGAGCCGGGGATGGCAGACTGGTCAATCGGGTCCGGCATTGGCTCTAACGCCGTGCATCCATCGGAGGTTTACCAGTCCGCCTTACCAGCGGATCCGGCGAGCATCGGGTGAGCCGCATCTGACTTATCAGAACCGACGCCCGATGAAGGCTGCAATGGAGGAGTGGACTTGGCAGGCATTTTCAAGGCCGTGCACTGCCCCAGAGGGTCTGGCGTCTTAGCGGTCTTGTCCGTGTGGGTGTCGGTGGCACCAATGTCCAGCTTACTGGACCCGCTTGACCCAGAAGGCCGCACGGTGGTGGTCTTTCTGGGAGCGGCTGCCTCCTTTATCCTGGAGGCTCCTGATGGGCCCGAGCGCGAGCTCGACGGGAGGAACGCCGCTGCCTTAGAAACTTCCAAAACGGCCGTCGAGGAGCAGTCCCCCAGGGGGGAACGTTACCGTCAGCATGGTGACTCCAGCCGGAGTAACGGTGGCCGTGGAAGTGCAGTCCTGCCCCAGTGCTTCTCCTTCTTCTTACGGTGACCCTCAGGGGAAGTTGAGGCCTGTTGAAGCTTCTTCAGCTCCTTATCCAAAGAGGACATCTTCTTCTTCAAGACATGGGCCTCCAGGGACTGCTGCCTCCGTTTGTGGGTGGCGGCGTTAAATTATTAGCAGTGCTGGCACTTCTCCATGGGGTGTTCCAGGCCTAGACAGAAGAGGCACAGGGAGTGTCCATCCTTATGCGGGAGCAGGGCGCTGCACGAATCGCACTTGTTCTTATGCGAATTGGATAGGGAACTACATACATGGCAGACAGTAAAAGTTTTTTAGAAATCGGAGAAAAAGGCAGTAATAAACTGATGACAGACTGATCAAGCAGTGAACTTAATCATGTAGGCGCCACAAGCTAACGGCGGAAAGAATCAAGACGGGCGTGAGTACCGCCCTTTATACTGACGCCGCCTGATGCCGGTCACCCGCCGGAGACTGCTAGCTAGAAATTTTTCCGTGGGGTCCTGATGCCTGCCTGCATCAGTCCTATATGCAATTACCTACTGCAAGAGCCCTCTCGAAGTAAGATCACTTGTTATTTTCTATGGTATAAGCTGAAAAAAAAAAAGACATCTGGTAAAGGTTGTCAACCAATCAGGTACCTTTACTATCTCTACCTGTGTTATATATGATCTCACTTCATTTCAGCCATTTATCTACACTTTAGACAGGTCAGTATACAACTCTTAACCAACGCAAGAGCAGCTCGAACAGTGCCAGATGACATCACAATGACCTATGTTGCACTCAAAATAGAGCAGTGAAGTCAAACCTAAACAGTTAATCCTTCATAAAAATAATTCAAAACCATTAAAATTTAAAATGCATCATATAAATTGGACACATAATGGCCAGCCTCAAAATATGCCCCTTATCACTTGCAGGGGAGCAGAACTTACATGACTTGCTTATGGCTCTGCCGTTCATGCAGGCACCTTGAGAGGAATTAAGGGCCCCGGGGAAAGTTCAGACTCTGGAGGCCCCTACCAGCTCTCAGCCCCTTTCCTGCATATAGTATGCTGGGTGGCCTGGGCCCCTCTTGGTGCTGGGCCATGTGAATTATCCTCTGCTCCCCAACCCTCTCAAGGGCCCTACGTTCATGAGTTAGTGTCCAGACCCCTCATTCATGAAGACAGTTGCCAGATTCTGAGTTAGGCCATTGCAGATCCCTGTATATTTTCCATTTATGGCAAAAAATGTATTTTAAATAAATCAAAATCAGGCACTTTTTGTATAAAGGATACAAGAGTGTCGAATAATATGGGATGTATATACAGTGCCTATAAAGACAAGAAACTGCCCTAAGTTCCTTATAACCGGTCCTACTTACAGCATTTAGTCTGTCTGTTTTCTTCTTTTCAGGGCCCTTCATTGTTGCTGCTAGCATCTCGTCGCCTTTAAACTCCTTGTAGAGCTCCACCAATGTCTCTCGTGTCTCCATATTTGTAGTTTTCAAGTAGTACGATGGGTCCAGTTTAGCTTTTTCTTCATCTAATGCAACACAGGCACAGTAAGGCACTGTCAATTTCATGAAGGAACAAACCTTAAACAGGTAGTAGAACTAAAAATAGCAGACAGGAAAATGTTACAGATTTTAAGTAGTAGTTGAAACTATATTTTTGAAGTATTTTTCTTTTCCCTTTTATGAACATACGAAGTAGCCAGCAGAGTTAGGCCTTCCGGTCAATCAAGTCTGCTTGTCGTGTGGGGTTTTTAGCTCAGCTCAGGCTGATGTCCCCCCACTCTTCCCTCCTCTTCTGTTCATTATAAAGATATCTGTAAGTGGTATGTGTGGAATAGCACTCCACCTGACAGCTGACATATCTAGTTCTACTCCTCCTACTACATCAACACTGTGACCTCACTGACAGTGACATCACAAGGTGTCTGACCTTATAGCTACTGGATGGCTCTTCCTAAGCTGCTGGGATGTTACAGTGAGGCCACTATTCTAATGTAATGGGAGGAACAGAGCTAGATAAGTCAGCTGCCAGGCAGAGTGTGGTTTCACACATCCCACCTACTAACATCAGGTAAAGGAATCTTATAATTAATCAAAGGGAAAAGAAAAAAGAACCACAGATGTAAAAGGTAATAATTAATAATAAAAATGTATTTATTAGGTGCCTTATCAAAAACCAAGGCACCGTACAATTCATAAATACACACACTTAAAATGCAAACACACAATAATAAAACGATTAAAAGATCAGACATCAGTTAATAAAATCAACTAATTCAATTTCAAAATGCCTGCAGCCACAAATAGGTTTTTAAGGATTGTTTAAATCCCTCCACAGTTGTGCACTCCCGAAGCCGGCGGGGTAGAGAATTCCAAAGGGTAGGGGCAGCATACTCAAAATGTCTTGCCCCAGATGTTTTCAGACATACCCTTGGAATCTCTAACAACCCCTTGTCGGTCGAGCGGAGAGATCGTCCGGGGCGGTAAAAATGACTGCTTTTAAAAACTATTAGTTGTAGGCAGTACAATAGTTCTTTAATGTTCTCTCGTACCCATCTCCAATCCAGAAAATGGTAGCAAATGCAAATAGGCTTAAACTATGGCCTTTTTATACCTCCTCTCATGGGGTGCAGGGAGAGAGAATTATACCAGCTGTATCAGCGAAGTGATTGCCCCAGTCCTAGTTGCACCCAACACTGTAGCCCTTTGCTGTCCCCCATGTCCAAGTCCCTCACTCACATCAGCTGTGGGGGACTCTGGGAGATTAATTACACCAGGATGGTAGGGGAGGATGGGGGTACAGGCTCAACCAGATAAAAACCTTAAAGTACAATTTCTTTATGTAATATTACAAACAGGATAGATCCCATAAGACAAAGAAGTCCCACTGAATGGAGAAACGGACACAAAGTAAAGCAAAAGAAAAGCTGTCTGGAAGTGTTTTTGCTAACTAGTGCATCCTGGCCCCATTATATTTTTGTCAATTAATTCTTCAAGTATTTATTTATTTGAAATTGTTTTAACAGGTAAGCAATGCACTGAACATCAGTCTCATTTACAGATGTGACGGGGGAGGGGAAGGGTAGCTGGGAGAAGAGGAATACATGACAGCAGTAACAACAATTCAGCTATCAGTTCGCATCAACACACTGAACTCAAGACGTTTAATTAACATTATCAATAAAATGTAAAAAAAAACTAACAAAAAATATTGCTAGTCAGTTAAAGAGCTAGCAGTGCCAAAAATATCAGATAAAAGGTTACTAATGTTTAACAGTGGGTAGTTGTTACTTTTTTCTTTTTCCTGTTTAGTAGGATTTCTACCCGATAGTATTGGATGTGATGCATAAAACAGCACATTCTCCAGAGGCTGACATTTCGAGTGCTGTTCCCATTCATACCTCATCAGCACTGGGAACTCACGCATTGTGACATCCTTAGTGAAGAGTCTGGCAGAAGGCAAGCGGCTCTTCTTGGTGAGCTGTGATGTCACAGCCCACGAGATCACGGCGCTGATGAGGTATGAAGCGGGGAAAAGAACCAGCTATGTCAGCCTCCAGCTACAGCACTGTTCCGCTTCTAATCAGCTAAAAGGAGAAGAAAAAGTAGTTCAGATAAAGAGTGATCAGAGGCCTTTTTCCACACTAACATGTCTGGTATTATTTCATACAAAATGACTACTAACAGCATACCTATATCGATCAAATAATGTTGTAGTTTTAGGTAGTTATTTTTTGTTGCTGTCGTAAGACGTACTTAGTGGTATCACTTAAAAAAATTATGTAAATCCTCAAAGATCTATGATTTGAAAGAGAAGGAATTGAACTTGGACAAAGTATTTTGTTGAATACTTCAGTAACGTTTTAATGATAAAAAAAAAAGTCAATATTAACTGCAGACAGAGTACTAGCTCTTTAAAAACCTACCCTTCAGGCCTGGGAAAATCTCATAAATTCCACAGGGGAGCCCTGAATATACTGGAATGATATGTGTGTGTCCTTGTAATCCTTGCAATATGTGGTCTCCTTGTGCTAATCTACGTATCCCTCTCATTTTTCTCAGTACCAAGGAGTGTTTTGAAGTTTTAACTTGATTAGCCACAGTCAGGAGAGAGTGTACTGTCTCAAGACAGTACAACAGGCACTACATGGCGGGCGACCGCCATTATAACCAGCTGGTTATAACAGACAACTACACACACCTTTTTGTAAAGGAAAAATAATCATTAATTATATATAGAATAACATATGGGGTGGGGTGTGAAACAAGAATTTTACACATACTCGAAGTGTTGGATGCTACATAAACCTTGAGAGCAAAGCTCAAAGGGTTTATCCAAGCATCTAACACCAAGGGTGTTTGTAAAATTAGAGTTTTACATAATGCTCCATGTTTTATTTTATATAATTGCTGGATATTGTTTTTTCACCACAACAACTATATAAAATAAGACAATATTTCTGTGCAGTCGCGTCACAGTCCGACCAGGTTTCAGCGGATTCTGCAATCGGACGCAGCTACTGAAGACAACATCTTTTCTTTTTATTTTGTTTGTTCCTTAGGTTTTTCCCAGCATTTGTGTGGTTTTTATTTATTTATTTATTTACTGCCTAGTCTGAGTGGCCATGTAAGCTTCGGCATAGTCAGTGCACCGGCAGTGAGGAAGGTGAGCATGGCCACTGGCGCATGCGCAAGACAAGGGAAACACGCTGTGTGTTTGCCATTATAAACACTCCTTTATAACAGCAAATTACGTCACAGGTTGCCCTATGGGAAAAAAACAAGACCCAGTTATCATACAGAGAATAATACATGGGTGGGTGGGCGTAATCAGAATTTTACACACACCTCAGGAGTAGGATGCTATATCAACCCTGAGAGTGACGGGTGTGTGTAAAATTCCGATTTGCATACACCAACTCGTCTTGTTTTTTTATAATTACTAATGAGCATGTTTAATTACTGTAGCAGTTGTCTGACTAGTACTCGCACTGCTCACAGCATGAGCTTGAATGACAGGGTGCAATTACAACTGCCTGGCTGCAATGCATAATTACAACCAGGCAGCTGTAATGCATTTTTACAAACCAGTTATCTAAGCATTAAAAATGCTCACCACTGATTATACAGAGGATAATGCATGGCCTCCTAGAGGGTATTACCAAGCCACACTTTGTATCAAGGGGTTCTGAGAACATATGTAAACCTCGAGAGTGAAGCTTGAGAGGGCTACAAAATGTTCTCGGAACCCTGTTTAAAACTGAGCATGGTAAAACACTCTCGGTTGTAGACTGTTCCATGCGATATATAGGGCATTAGTTTTGGTTCCAATTTGCCTGACTGAGTCAAGGAACATGGATCATTGTTGGGGTATCACCAACTGATAGCACCATCATTGTGACATCATCAACTGATAACAGAAACGTAGAAACATGGAAGTTGACGGCAGGAGGAGACCGCTAGGTCCACCTAGTCTGCCCATTTGTTTTAGACTTATTTTGACACAATAGTTGCCCTTTGTAGTCAGGGCTTCCTTGTGTCTATTCCATGCATTCTTGAATTCCCCCACAGTGTTGACCCCCACAACCTCTTGGGGCAGGCTGTTCCAGGCGTCCACCACTCTTTCTGTGAAGGAAAAACTTCCTGGTGTTGGTAGAGAACCTCCCTCCTTGCAGCCTGAGGTCATGTCCCCTGGTCCTGGAGCCCTTCTTGGAGTGGAAAAAGTTCCTGTGCCTGTACCTTGGTAATGTCTTTTATGTACTTGAATGCTTCAATCTCTCTCTCTCTCTCTCTCTCTCTCTCTCTCTCTCTCTCTCTCTCTCTCTCTCTCATCTGCTCCAGGAAGTACATATTCACTTCCCGAAGTCTCTCCTCATAGGACATGTACTGCAGACCTTGAATAATTTTTGTCACCTTTCTCTGTACTGTTTCCACTCGGTCAATGTCCTTCCTGAAGTGAGGCCTCCAGAACTGGACTCCGTAATACAGGTGAGGCCTGACCAGCGATCTATACAGTGGTAGTACCACCTCTCTCCTCCTGCTCGTGATTCCCCTCCCAGTGCAGCCCAGCATTCTGTTGGCCTTCAATGTTGCCTTCTCACGCTGCTTACTAACCTTCAAGTCATCTGAGATTATGATTCCCAGATCTCGTTCCAGGTTTGAGGCCGCCAGTCTTTTGCCCCCTAGGTAATACTCCTTTCTTGGATTTTTCTTTCCTATGTGCATGACCTTGCACTTTTTGGTGTTAAATCTATCATTGTTAATACTATCATTGTGACATCACCAAATGATAACACCACTGTTGTGATATCACCAACTGATAATACCATCATTGTGATGTCAACAACTGATAATATCTCCATTGTGATGTCACAGCGATGGCATTACAAGACAGAATGTTGAGAATAACCTTGTGCCGAGCCACAGTCAACATTTACTGTAACCACTGAAAGCAGTAAAAACTGACAAGAGTTCTGGTTCTACACAAAATGGCTCCAACAAATACGGAAAGTGTACGCATCAACCAGCTACAATTCAATACTCGTTAGCTTAAAAAGTTTCTGCCATTGTGCAAAAGTTGACATTCTTTCATTTTTTCCTATTGGATTAGTCACGCCCACAGCCTTTGGCAACCATTTAGACAAAATTTTAAAAACATTTCTCATAAAGTACAAATCAACAATTCCTCAGCTCAAATCCGTATATTACCCCAAAAAAAAAAAAAAACAACAGTTAAGGAACTGGGTGTAATACCATGTATAAGCATTCAAGAGAGCTTTGCTTTTGAGGTCTTCATGTTATAGAACCTCTTGATGGCATTATATATAGAAAAACGTATATTCTTTCCTGCTTTATGAGAATTTTCTAAACACCTGAGGTGTGTGATGCTACAAAAACTCAGAAAGCAAAGCTAAGGGTTTATACAAGCACCTCATACCAAGGGGGTTATCAAATTCAAGCCACCCAAACCACACCATGTTTTATTTTCTATAATTGCTGGCTTGGAGATCAACCGAGAAAAATGATCGCTCCAAAGCCCTGCACTCCCCCACCCAAGAAAACTGGACTGAAGTAAATGCAGCCAATGTAGAAACTATTTATTTACTTGTAGAATGTAAAGGAAAAAAACACTTAGCTTAACCTGTAAAATGTCCCAGATAAAGCATACAGTCCCAGATTTACCCATACTGTTCAATGCAATGTGAAGCTCTTATATCAGGTCCATTAGCCACCTCTGCAGCCATGTTTTACTATTCCACTTCTGTTCCCGTTGGTGAGGAGGGGGCACACAGACTGTTGCAGTTGGAGAGTGTCTCTGTTTTCTGGGCTGCTTTTTGTTTTTTTCTGAGGATGGTGACCAGTCGACTCCGCACATCTTTCAGCTATCTACCTTGCACTGTGTGTGCTGCTGGCTTACTTTCCCTCTTGCCTATAGCCATCTGCCATGCTGTTCACAGCAGCTCCTTGTCTAATGCCTTTGCCAGAGAAATGTCCTGAATCTCTAATAATTCCTTTACTTTCAGTGCCGCTGCCACTTAGTCCTGGTACTGTTTTCTTCCTGCTTCCATCTCGATCACTGTTCGGGACGGTACAGCATAGGGACCTTTGTCTTTCAGTTAGTTTTAGTCAGTCAGTTTTGTTGACCATGAAAGGAGGACTAGGCAATTCTGCCTATTATGGAAACCAACTGACATCGAACCAGATTAAGCTGTTGGAGGTATTTTTAGTGAATGGGGAAATTTGGCCATAACACCGGGGAAATTCCTCTACTCTTTTCGAGAAGTGCCATCGGATCTTTAAACAACCACCTGAACAACCAACAGAACAGGCAGTTGGGACCATGGTTTGTCCCATCCGAAAGATGGCACCTCAGGAGTGCAGTGTCCCCATCATGCTGCACTACAGTGTCAGTATTAGGATTTAACCCAAATTCCTACTGTGGGGATGAAATCCACAGTCTTCTGATCTTCTGGCCTCAGAGGTGAGTGTGCAACCTGCTGAACCACTGACACTGCAGTGGTTTCAGGGCCACCCATGTTTCTTTTCCCAACTGTTGGGTCCTCATAGTGTAATTCTGACTGAATGAGATTCTATGCCCCTCATATTTTAAGTCCTAAGTACTCCATGAGGACTTTAACACCGCCTCCTTGGACTGAAAGAGCACCAATTGAGTCACTATCGACCTCAGGCGGCTGTTGGGCTCTTTGGATTTTGGCCCAAGTGCTCTGTGTGCACGGCTCAACGAGAGCTCTCTACCGGGGTTGGGGGGATGAGTGAGTCACGGATGAGTTGCTGCAGAAACATAGCCATAGAACTGTGTTTAGTTTCAGCCCCTTGCAGTACCCACAGACTGATGCTTTTTCTGCGACCCCTTCCTCAGATCGTCCATTTTTCTATATGTATTTTATGCTTTTACCACATTCTCCCCCCAGAGGTCCCAGGACCCTAGCAGACACAGCAGTGTGTGCACATGGAGATCTGCGTGCACTCTGGGTACCAGCTCGAGGCCCTTCTGCCCCACCCCTGCCTATTGCTGCCCCCATAGTCCGAACTGCCATCCGTCCTCCATCAGGTGTCAGCCAAGGGCTGGGGAAACCTCTAGTCCCTCCCCAGGACAGGAGAGCCGCCTTATGGTAGCTCAATCTTGCTCCACATCCTCCCTTCCCCCAACAACGCGGGCTCATTCACGAACAAGGGTCGCCAGCGTGTCGCAAGGTGTGGCATCCAGTGCCTCAACCCTCAGAACCACCGGGTCGCCTTAAATCATCCATTCTGAAGGCAATCTCTTGGTCCCATTTCAGCAGGTATAACAACAACGTATCTTTTGTGTCCGATTCTTCCATCAAGGCTCCAACCTGCATTTTAAAGACTGTAGTGCGTTTCTTGATCGTAGCAACGTCTTTCTACATTTTGGTAAGCTTGCCATCAATTTTGAGAACATAGAAGTTGATGGCAGATAAGGATCGCAAAGCCCATCCAGTCTGCCCATTTTTTCTACCTTATGAATGTGCCATCGGCCTTTACTCTGTCAATGGCCTATCTAGTCATACTCATCTGTATTGCTCCCTTATGCCTATCCCATGCCTGTCTGAATCATTGCACTGTATTCATATCCACCACTTCCTGAGGTAGGCCGTTCCATGCATCTGTGACAGATAGCATCTGCTTGTTATTATATTGTATCATATTTGTGATATAAATATATGTTTATTTGAATGTCTGCTTGAAAAATATGGCAGTCAGCAGGCCATGGGAAAGACTAGCTGTTAAAGGGGCCTGACCTTTTGACCCCAAAGGCCCTGGCTTGCTGAACAGCTGGCTATAGTAAAAGCTGACCCAGTGGATAAATTAAGAGCTTCCTTTTGACATCTCCTGTCATGCCTGTGTTAGCTGTTATAGAACAGGTTGTAAAATGACAACTACTTTGAAATCCAGGAAGCCATAGAAGACTGCATTTTTCTACGACATCTTAGGAACAACAATTTCTAACAGATACCTATTACATTTCTCACCACTAGGAGAAAATAGCTGTCAGAATGTGTTTCTGAAGATCAAAGGGAATGCTCTGAGGAAATAGACTTATAATTAATACTGCTATTTTTGCATATTTCAAGCAAGCAGTAAAATGACACCCTTTGGGTATACTTGGTCATGTTACAAAATAATTAAAGGACTAACAGTGACCTCATGAGCTGTGACCTCACAGGATGGGAGGGACATTTGGCTCCTATTATCAATCTGGCTGAAAGGAGTGAAATCACCTTCTATCTCTGGACTCCTAAGAGAACACACACTGTGTTCTGGACTTAAAGGCACTTCTGTCACAAACAGTAATACCCAACCAAAAACCAAGTTACAACTAGAAATTCAAGTACCAGGCGTTTTGCTTCTGTAATTTCCATTTCTTTTGGACTGTAAACATATATATATATATATATATATATATATATATATATATATATATATATATATTGTTTTGTATGTATTGACTATTTTTTTTAATTGTAGTAAACTTTTTGTTTTCCTTAATTCTGCCTGAATCTTTTCTCATTTTTGCACGTAAATACTGACAGTGTTGATAAAGCTGACAGAACTGTTAAGGGCTTAAAGTGTGTTACCATCTTGCTCTAAGGTAAGAAAATACCTAGATTTCAGTTGAGTCAAAAAGGGGAGAATTGTGAACCAGGCTGGGTGCCCACTGGGTTAAGTATTTCACTGCATTTCCCTGAAGAGGATGTGATATTTTATCCTGTTAACTGGGTGGGCTCGTGAAAAAGGGTTCATATTTGACCTCAGGACTTGAGACTAATAGGTGTTTCGGACCCAAAACAGACAGGAGGGTTACCCTGTTTGTCTCCTGTTCACATATTGCACTTCGAGGTTTGGCACTGTGGGAGCTAAGGGCCTGACCTGCGGAGTCCGTTTATGACAGCATCCACCACTCTTTCTGTGAAAAAAAAAAATCGGCCTCCTCTAATCTCATGCTGTGTCCTCTTGTCCTGCTGTTTTTCTTATACTGAAACATGTTAAGACTCTTTCACTTTGTTAATGCCCTTAACAATAGTAGTGGTTATATTCTTTATAGGGCACTGGTGAGACCACATCTAGAGTATGGAGTTCAGTACTGGTGCCACACCTCAAAAAGGACATTAACCTGCTGGAGAAGGTCCAGAAGAGGGCTACAAAGATGACAGCGGGTCATCAGGGTAAGGCATATGAGGAGATGTTGAGGGCACTGAACATGTACTCCCTGGAGGACAGGAGAGGGAGAGGGACATTTTATTTATTTATTTTGAAATCCTGGATAGCACCCATGAGCGGATGCTAGTTAACTGGTTCCACATCAGTTAACAAGTACAGAGTGAAACATAAACATTCAAATACAGAGTGGTTCGGTAGCAAATATACAAACACATGTTACGGTACAACAATACAGATAAAGTTCATGGTTACACTATAATGAGGCATTGTACAATGTATGCCCGTGTCAAGAAGAGACAAAAATCAGTAGAGTAGACTGAGGGAGGAGAAGGGGTGGAGAAGATGGAGAGGTAATGGTAAGAGGAAGGGGTGGGTGGGGCTAGGAGGTGGAGGGGTAGGGGTAGGGAAGAGAGGTGGGGTGCGTGGCAGCGCCATGGGAAGGGTCAGTGGGTCAGTGAAGTGCAAGGACGGGGCTACCCAGTGGAGCAGTGACAGGGTTAAGAAGAGCTAGAGGTTAAGTGCAGACTACAGCAATGTGATTACTGACTTGAGGCAGGGTTTAGTGGGGGAAGGCACAGTACCCGTGGTGAGAAGGTGCTGGTGCAGTTTGTGTTTAAAAGTGCCAATCGTTGCTGCATCACAGATGTCCTTAGGTAGCGCATCTGTCGAGAGGGGGGCCCGGTATGAGAAACCCCATTGACATGACTGGGACCTTCAAGTATTTAAACGGGATAAATAAAGTGGATAGGGAGGGTCTCTTGAAGCTGAGTGGCAACCATAACACGAGCGGGCACAATCTTAAGCTGGAGGGTGGGAGGTCAGGAAGCACTTCTTCACAGCAAGGGCGGTGGACACTTGGAATGCACTGCCAGAAGAGGTCATCTCATTGAAGACAGTGGGCAGTTTTAAGAAAGGCTGGGAATAGGCATAGGGAAGGTACGGATCATGGGTAGAGAGGATGGGAGGAGTGTGGAGGGTGGGCAGGGACATTAGCTCAAGCTGTGGACCCTGCAATATGAGCAAACTAGATAGATAGGCCTTCTTCTGCTGACTTCTTCATATGTACCCATGCATGTTCGTATTCTTGAATTCTGACAAAAGGTCTGGATCAATCCGCTAACTGGTATCTTCCATGTCGGACACATCAGAATCCCAGTCTTGTAAGGAGGTCAGAGATACATCTCTAGGCCTCTGGGGGTTGTGCCATTGAATCTTATTGATCACCCGTAGCTGCCTCGGTTTCTTATACTAAGATTCATACTAAGATTAGGTTAGGAGCTAGGGAGTGGTGAGGCTCATAATTGCTCCTGTTTACTCATAATAATTTAAGATAGGATGTGTCATAATAAAATTGTCTAATCGATTCTTAAAAATCATTTTAGAACTGCTGATAATGACATCAAGTGGGAGTGCATTCCAAGTCTTAATGACACGTACTGTAAAAAAAATACTTCCTTGGCAAGTGTAGATAACATCTTTGCTGAATCTGTAAAGGGTGTCCTCTAAGGCTGTGAGTATACTCTTTAAAGGAGAACCCAAGGATGTTTAATAATTGTGGATCATTAATAATATCATACACTAAGAGTAAATCACCTCTTAATCTTCTACTAAATTATAACATTAAGTTGAGAGATTGTAACCTAAACTTGTAAGACACATCTTTAAAGCCACTGATCAATTTGGTGAATCTCCTCTGAACTTTTTCTAGTTTGATGATATCTTGTTTCTTATAAGGACACCAAAATTGTGACAAAAAGTCCAAATGAGGACGGACATATGCTCTGTAAAGTGGCATTAATACCTCTTTTTCTCTTGATTTAATATTCCGCTTAATTGCCCAAAATACACTATTTGCCTGACATATGACTGTATCAATCTGTGAGTCAGGAAGCAGGCACATATGCTTGCCACGATCAATGCCAATGCTACGTTACCTGACACTTCCACACTGCCCACCGGCCTGAGCACTTACATCACTACCACCTGAGCTGGCAGCACTAACCCTCTCTATTGTCTCTCCTCCCAAAGTATTCTACTCGGGTAATTGTGACCCAGTTAAGGCTCTGGCTCTCCTATATTGTTTCACTTCAATAATCGATGTAACCTGCTATGTAATATATCACTGCTATATATATATATATATATATATATATATTAACATGTCGCATGCCATATGCTATATCTGTACTAATTGTGTATCATACTAGTCCTGTAACTCCTGGGTCGCCCCTGTAAAAGGGACCTCCGGGGGCCCAGTGGGCCTACTCGGTCATCAAAATTCAATAAACAAATAAATCAGATATAATAACCCTTAGGGCTTTTTCTACCTCTGTGTCAATAAGTGGCTGATTTGGATGCCCTTTCTGAGAGTTTTCTTTTGTTTCTTGTGGTCGTACTGCAGGATTACGCTGCATTTGTTGGCAGCTGGGACAGTGCCATAACTTCACGGTGCCATTAGCTCCATGATGTCACCAGAAGTCCTAAACAATGAGTTTTTAACACAGTTCTTTACTTCAACTGCACTGATTGATCTTTTGTTGTTGTTATTCCAACGGGAACAGCTGAATAATGCCAAGATGGGAGGGAAAGCGAGGTTAATTGGCCAGCCTGAATGAAGCCAGCTGCCGTGACTAGGGCAGATGGTGATCATCAGTGTATGACCTAAGCAGGTTAGTATTACCGTATTTCTGTAACTTAGACCTGTTTGTACTGTTTTTTCTGTGACGCAGACTGATTAGTATTATTGCTTTTTTCTGTGACATACACAGGTCAGTATTATCACTTTTTTATAACACAGATCAGTTAGTATTATAGCTTATTCTGTGACAAACTGGTTAATATTATTGTTCTTTCTGTGATAAAGGTTAGTACTGTTAGTTTTTCTGTAACACAGGTTAGTTTTAGCAGTTTTTCTGTGATGTAAATAGGTTAGTACAGTATTATCAGTTTTTCTGCGACATGGACAGGTTAGTGTTATCAGTTTTTCTGTGATGTAGACTAGTTAGTATTATCATTTTTGTCTGTGACAGACAGGTTAGTATTATCGGCTTAGTCTATGATGTAGACTGGTTAGCATTATCGTACGTGGACAGGTTAGTATTATTGTTTTTTTCCTGTAGTGTTGACTAGTTAGTACTATTATTTTTTTATGTGACGTCAACTGGTTAGTACTAGACAGGTTAGTATTACTGGTTTTGTCTGTGATATAGACTAGTTAGTATTACCGTAAGTAAACAGGTTAGTATTACCATTTTTTTCTATGATGTACACTGGTTAGTATTATCGTTTTTCTGTGTCACAGACTGGTTAGTATTATCGTTTTTCCGTGTCATAGACTGGTTAGTATTATCGTTTTTCTGTGTCACAGACTGGTTAGTATTATCGTTTTTCTGTGTCATAGACTTGTTAGTATTATCGCTTTTCTGTGTCATAGACTGGTTAGTATTATTGGTTTTCTGTAATGCAGCCTGATTAGTATTATCATTTTGCTCTGTGATGGAGACAGGTTAGTATTACTGTTTTTCTGTACTGTAGTCAGGGTTAGTGTCAGTTTTTCTGTGATGTAGATGGGTTAGTATTATTCAGATTTCCGTGATGTAGACAGGCTGTAACACAGATTGCTATTATTATCAGTCTTTCTGTGACATAAGACCAGTTTTATCAGTTTTTCTGCTTCATAGACTGTTTAGTATTTAAGTAATAAGGCATGACAAAGTGTGCATTATTGTGGGATAACAGCCCACCTCAGGAAGTGAAACCTGAAACAAAGCCAAGGGCTTTATGCACCCAAGAAGTGCAGTTATTCCTCAATTATGCACACCATGAAATGCCTTATTGTAATTATAATAACTGGGGTTTGCTTTCCCCCATAGGGAAACCCATGAAGTAATTTGCCGTTATAAAGGAGTGTTTATAATATGGGCTCGTCCGGGTTTCCTGCATTATACTGTAATATACTAGCCACAACTCTTCCAGGTTTTCACCACTCACTACTACCTCCTCGCCCAAAACCGCACCGCCACTGTGACTTGGCAGGAAGTTACTTAAAAAAAATAAATAAATACTCTTTAGAAAAGCAGTAACCAGACAGAGCAAAAAAAAAAAAAAAAAAGAGAAAAAAAAAAAAAAAAAACAAGTGCGACAAAGCGATCGTGGACCGTGCTAAAAGCCAACCGGACCACAGCTGCACCAGAACATCACTTATTTTATACAACTGCTGTGGTGAGAAAGCGAAACCCAGCAATTATATAAATTAAAATATGGGGTGGTGTGTAAACTCGAATTTTACACACACACCCTTGGTGTTGGATGGTGACATAATTATGTGGCATCCAGCACCTCGAGTGTGTGTAAAATTCTCGTTACACACACCACCCCATACTATATATATATATATATATATATATATATATATATATATATATAATGGGTTCCTGATCTTTTATTTACGACCAAATAATGAGGTTCAGATAGTTGATCATTTCTGACCTGTGCTGTTGTGCTGAGATAACAGCACAGTCATGTGACTGAATTCCACCAATCACAGTACAGTATTTCTCTTACCCATTACATAATATCAGTTTTCCTGTCTTGTAGATAGGTTAGTATTATCAGCTTATGGGCTGGGCACATATTGTATCTGAGAAGCTTACATTTGGTTACATTACTGTGAAATTACAGTCTGCTTTCTACAGGGAAATAATTGTCCCCTATTTTAATACATATTTCTCTATTAGTCTCTCTTTTTCTTTTCATACAGTTGTTTGTCCCCCCATCCGCCCATGCCACTCACTCAGGCATGTCCCCCTGTGACCTCCCACTCCCATCCACCACTCTCCCTGGTCATCAAGGCTGATGTGGATCCACACGGGGCAGGAAACTAGAGTGCGGAGGTAGTCCTTGTCAGTCTATTTTTTTCCCCAGTTTCCTCAGGAACCTCTCACCTTTCCATGGCACCAACACAGCCGACTGCTGGCCCTGCAAACCGCAGTACACTACTCTGGGCATGCACCACCCCTTGTGGAGCATCCCCGGTCCACTGCGAGGGGCCGCTGCAGCGCCAGATGCCAGGCCCTCCCTCCGCGGGCTGGC
This sequence comes from Neoceratodus forsteri, assembly GCA_016271365.2. Classification (NCBI taxonomy): domain Eukaryota; kingdom Metazoa; phylum Chordata; order Ceratodontiformes; family Ceratodontidae; genus Neoceratodus; species Neoceratodus forsteri. The sequence continues at coordinate 296,596,774 of JADMNL010000027.1, read as the reverse complement.
TTGTCCTGCACTCGGCAGCACTCCCTAGCCCAAGACCACACTAATCTAGCTTCCAAGGCTCACTCCCAAACCCATGCTGCTGTTGCCAGCTTTATGCTTCCCCTGAGCCATGGGGCGAACCCCTCTGTTCTTCTCTTTTTTACAGTATGACTAAAACATGATTAACCTGATTCAATCTGAATCCATGGGACCAAAGCCGGAAGCAGTGTATCTCTTTAGAGTTAGCATCTTTGGAAATCAAAAAACATTTTTGTCACTGTGCTTCCTGAGAGAAGGCTCTGCCTTTGCCATACCTGGGTCAGTAATGGTCACGTTGTTTTTGACATGGAAGAAGTTGGACACGTTTGACTTGTTCGGGTCTCTGGGATCCTGGAAACAAACACACACAAACCTGAATGAGACACAGGGATGGAGAGAGAAAGAGAGAGAGAGAGAGAGAGAAATTTCTCAAGAAGCCATGGAGTGCAAGTATGACATGGGCATGAGAAAATAAAGAGAAGCAGATAAGCTGCTGCCATAAGCAGAAACATAAACACTACATATTTATTGCAGGCCTCTCTTCTGCATTAGCAGAGATCAGTACAGGAACATGAAAGGCAAGGCTGTTCCGAGTTTTAAAACTACGGACCCTACAGATCAAATGTTCATAGAAGGAGCAGGACTTCTACTATAGCTTAGGTCAAGCAGTTAACTTCTTTTTTGTTCCCCAATCAGGCTTTTCTTCCCCTCCTCCAACACTCTGGTCTGCCCTTATGGATGACCTCCCCCAGATCTGTCACCTACCTTCTCCCAGTCTTACGTGCCCACTACTTGCCCAGAACCACTACGGTCGTGGGTGGAGTGCCAGGTCGGTAGTGCATCAGCTTGCAGAGGGTGCCAACACTGCCCTGGCAGACTGTTTTTTTTTTCCCCCTCCAGTTTTCTTCCTTAGAGAGCCAACTGTACAAAGACACACATGCTGATGTATGCAATTTGCCAGAAGTGTCCCACCTCATCTGATGTCACCAGCAGGGATATCACCTAGCATCTGCACGGTGGTGGTCTTAATGTAGAGCACAGCTCCCACCCTCCCTGAAGAAGAAGAGCCATCCAGAGCTTGCTCCTAGTGCAGGGATGTACAGTGCACGCAAAACGGACCAAAAGGCTGCGCTCATGTCAGGGAAGGTGGGAGGAAGGAGGAAACTAAAGGGAAGAAAACAAACATGTCAGTCTATATGACTGTCTGGCCCCTGGTGTCCCCTAGGTCCTAGGGCCTGTCAGCTCTGGACCCTAATCCACACAGTGGACTGCCTCGGGGAAGGGGGGGGACAGCCAACCCTCGGGACCCCTGCCACAGACATGAAGCTGTGGTGAGTTACTGGTGGGTCACTGGACCTGGGGAGACAGTGGTCATCAGGCCTGAACAGGGTATATCCCAGGACCTAGGAGTGTGGCCAACAGAAAAACCACTACAGAAAAAAAGATCCCTCTATTAGGTTGGCATAAGTACACCGTAACCCTGTTCTGGTAAGGTCCGATGTGCACCCAACTCTTTACTGTACAAGGAGGTAAGTGTCTCTTAACATTTGTTCAATTATTTGTCGTAAAATTTATGGAACTGACTAGAAACAAAAGCGTACCCTCAACTTGCTCTTCCTAACTAATACACTCTCTAATACTCTTCAAATATATCTAATCTTTTTTTTTTTTTTGGCAATTTACTATGCTTTTCGTATCACCTACCCAAGGATCGGCTCCACAAAGATGTCCGATTGCCCCAAGACCTGCCGCAGAGCGTCCCAGATCCCAGGCTTGCCCCCTACTGGGTGGGGCCGCCAGCCAGCCCCCAGACCTGTGGACTTGAAGTTGGGGCTCTGGCAGGCTTCCCTACCCAGACTGACTTACGGGAACCTACCTGCGGAACACGTTTATCGGTCGTCGGTGGAGCTGAGGCTGGGGAACAATCAGGCGCTGAGTGGAGCATCACAGAGTGAGGCAGCCTATTTTTAGAAGTACAAGCCCCAGAGAGAAAGAACATGCAATGACGCCTGTGTCTGTTCCGCCCCTAAGCAAGGTAGGCACCGGTGACTGAACTCCCCAGCCTCCACCAGAGGTCAGCATGCCACCAGACACTCAGTCCACCCTCCCCCTGGAGGAGAACAGTCACTAGGATACACAATCTTTCTCCCCCCAGCCGGCCCTCCAACTCCCAGGTTCATTCCCGAATCCAAGACGTCCACATCGCAAGTGGAAATCCAACTGCTGCACCGGCAGGCTGGCAATATATCTGTATCCTGAACAGTAATCTTTGTGGCATGCATACCCAGTAGTAGAAATAATCTTAGTTTCTATTGCATAGTGTAATATGTTGCTCTTCATTTGCTGATGCATGCAGTTAAAATTCAATAAAAATTATTTGTAACTTTTTCACCAAGAAAAGCCCACTAAGCTGTGACAGCACATCTCCAGGGGTGTCCAGGGAAAGATCAGTTACATAAGAACTTACTGTAACAGTAGCTCTTCGAGAGAATCTCTTTCAGGAGGCCACACCTTTGGAACTATACCTGCGTCAGCACTAGGACCACACAGAAACTTTGCAAGCCAGGGGCCACCCACAATGACGTCATGCACCAGTGTGTCTACATAAACGTGGGCGGCCCCTCCTCTCCTCACTGGAGATCATGCACAGATGATTTCCCTCTAGGGATCCGGAAGAAACCCCAGCACTTTGCTTACCAGGCCAAACAAAGTGCCAACAAAAACAGCTAGGGAAGCTGCAAGACAAAAATCCCGTATCGCAACCCTGAAAGGGGAAGGAGGGTGGGACGGCATGGCCTGATGAAAGAGATTCTCTCAAAGATCCACTGTTATGATACGTTTTTACAAAATCGTTCTATCTTGTTTGAGGATATCTCTTTCATCAGGCCATACCTTTGGAATTAGTTCCAAACAGTACAAAAAGCTAACAGTCTGGGTGGCTGGGGCCTTAGGCTTATGATGGTATAGCACAGCTAGGCCAAACCCAGCTCGTCTACGAGAGATAATGTCCAGATTGTAATGCTTTGTGAAAGTGTTGACAGTACTCCAAAGTGGTAGCTGCACTGATTTCTGCAGCAGAAATATTCCAAAAACAAGCTACAAAAGTGGCCATGCCTCTTGTGGAATGACCACGAACCACACCAGGAAGTTCTTTATCGTACTCGCTGTAACAGAACGTAATACAATATGCTAGCCATTTGGATAAGCATTGTTATGAAACTGGTGTGTCCTATTTCCCGGGGCAAATGAAACAAAAAGCTGCAAAGGACTTTCTGCAGTTCTCTGTACAGTGTGCATAGTACCTGAGTATTCTCTGCACATCAAAGTATGGAGCAGTGCTCCTCCTGGACTGGCAGGCTCTGGATAATACATTGGTAGGTGGATAGTTTGATTTAAAGTACACTCAGACACCGCCTTTGGTAGAAACTTAGAATTAGTACGCTAAGACACCCTGTCTTTGTGGAAAATCAAACAAGGAGGCTCACCCATTAAAGTCTGCAGCTCTGAAATCCTTTGAGCAGGCGTGATGGAAACTAAAAATAACGCTTTCCAAGAAAGAACGTGTACAACTTGCAACTGGCTCAAACGGTGACAAAGTAAGCTTTTCCAAAATAAAATTCAGCTCCCAGGCCGGGACTGGGTTTCAAATGGGAGGCGTTATGTGTAAAATGCCTCTCAAGAATGTACGGGCTCCCTCCAGCTGAGCAACTGTACAGCCATCCACAGGCACATGGAAAGCTGATATAGCAGCCAAGTCACTTTGATTCAGGAATATTACAGGCCTGACTCCAATAAGGATAGTAGATATTCTAGAACCTGATTTACCGGGCAGTAAATGGATCCAAGTTATGTGAAGTGGCCCACAAAGCAAACCGCTTCCATTTCACTGAATAGATGTGTCTGATGGACAGTTTTCTAGCAGCCAATAGAACATCTGCCACTTTCTGTGATACCCCAAAGCAAGCAACGACTATGTCTTCAGGAGCCATGTGTGTAGATGTAGGGACCTCCGGTCTGGATGGACCAGGGTTCCCAGTTCCTGCGACAGTAGACCCTTGCACAGTGGCAAAGGTACTCGGGGCTCCACTGCTTGCTGCTGCAGAAGGGGATACAATATCTGCTGAGGCCAAAGGGGAGCAATGAGTATTAGAGTTGCCCCCTCCATCTTCAGCTTGAGTAGTACTCTCTGAATTAGCGAAAAGGGAGGGAAGGCATGTAGAAACCTCTTCTTTCCAGGAGAGGGACAACATGTCTCGTCAGAAAACTCCAGGCCCTGGAGCAAGTGAGCAAAAACATGGCAGTTCTGCGTTTTGTGGGGATGCAAAAAAGGTCCAACTCTGGATGACCCATCATGCAAATAGGTCATTGACCACCAAGGTAAGCAGTTCCCACTTCTGCAGCCTGGATTGTGACCTGTTTAGCTTGTCTGCCAAGACGTTTTGGACACCTGGAACATATATTGCTGAAAGTTCTAGATCACGTTCTAGAGTCCAATACCAAACTCTCACTACTTCCCTGTACAGTCGATAAGAATCAGTCCCCCCTTGTTTGTTGATGTAATTTATCACACTGGCGTTGTCCATCTGTATTACCAGACGACCTGGGGACAACTAGTCCTGGAAGGCTTGGAGCCCATATAGGACTGCTCTCATTTCCAGGGCATTTACATGCAAAGCGCGCGCCACCTGGTTCCATGTGCCTTGTGTCTGAAGAGGTCCCAGGTGGACTCCCCATCCTGATCCCAGAGCATCCATAGTAAGGCTCTGATGTGGGGTAGAAATCACGAATGGGATGCCCTTCAGCAGGCTGCTGCATACCATCCGCCACTTTACATCCTGTAAATCAGGGAGGAGTGGTGGACGTGGCTTACCTGGATTTCAACAAGGCTTTCAACACCTTTCAGCACCATTCCACACAGGAGACTAGTAACCTGGGGGTAGATGAGGTAACCTGGTTAAGAAACTGGTTAATGAAAAAGACACAGAGGGTAGTGGTGAATGGAGTGTGCTCCAAGGAAGGGAGGGTGACCATTGGGGTACCTCAGGGATCAGTTTTGGGACCGGTCCTCTTCAATATCTTTATAAGCGACGCCGCGGAAAAACTGGAAGGGAAGGTCTGCCTCTTTGTGGATGACACCAAGATCTGAAGCAGACTGAACACGTGGGGGGGGGGATAAAATGCACAGGGAGCTATAGAGACTGGTGTTTTAATGCAAAACAAAGTGCAAAATAATGCATCAACGCCATAAGCACCCAGGAGCAGAGTACAAGATGGGTGGAGTGAAACTAACAAAAACCAAACAGGAAGGAGACCTAGGGGTAATCATATCAGATGACCTAAAGGTGGTCAGGCAGTGTGACAAGGCAGTCTCAAAAGCTAGTGGGGTGCTGGGGTGCATAGGTGCGGGCATCTCCAGCACAAAGAGAGAGGTGGTTCTGACCCATACAAACTGTAGGTAAGACCCCACCTTGAGTACTGTGTACAGTTCTGGAGACCACATCTCAGAAAGGATATAGACAGTGAAGGCGGTCCAGAGGAGGGCTACCAAAATGGTGCAGATCTGCAACAAAAGACCTATGAGGAAAGGCTAAAGGAGCTAAATGTGTATGCCCTGGAGGAGAGGAGGGAGAGGGGAGATATCAGACACACCTTTAAATGCCTTACGGGGGTTGATAAGGCACAGAAGGAGAGTATCTTTTGGAGAAAGAGGTGCTATATAACAAGGGGGCATGATATGAAGCTGGAGGGGGCTAAACTCAGGAGGGATGTGAGAAAATACTTCTTCACAGAAGGAGTGGTGGATACCTGGAATAGCCTTCCACAGGAGGTAATGGGGGTGAAAACAGTAACTGGGTTTGAAAATGCCTGGGATAGGCACAAGGGAATCATGGCAGTGGGGTAGAGAGAAGAAGAGATTGTGACGTGGATTAAGCAGGGTCTGGCGAAAAAACACACAACTGGGCAGACTGGGTGGGCCTGGCAGCCCTTGTCTACCATCATATTCTATATATGCATCTATGTATTCTTGCCTTCATTTCGGTTTTCAGTAGTAATAGCCATACTAGCCACTCTGGCTACTGAAATATAATCTCTGTTGACTCTGGTTTAAAAATTGAGTTTTTCTGATAAAAATGGTTATATCACTGCTTCCTTCTAGGTACATCAGCTCTATTTGCAGACCCCCTCCCACGGTGGAATCGGGACCTTTACAAATAGGGAGATCGCAATTTTTGAGTATGGTAGACTTGGTTCATTGTTAGAACAGGACTTGATGTTATTTGTCCTAATATGATCCATAAATCAGGAAGAGTGCACATCTCTTCGGTGTGACAATACCATTTACCGCTAGTATACTTGAGACATTTCCTGTTTTTGAAATAAAAAGGAATGACATTGAATCAGTGTTAACAATGGACTCAAAGTGATGGGATGTTTAGCAATAGCTTTTCTTTTTCTATTTTTATGTTTCAGTGTTCATATTTTTTCTTGGTATTTGGCAGTGCTTTAAAGAGCCCCTGACATCATTCCTCCATCCTTTTTTTTTTTTTAAAGCAGTTAACAAGCATCAAACATATATTAATTGTACCCTTGGTGATGTTCATAAGAAATGTGTATAGTTATTTTTCCACTGCAGCCTTCAGCCTGTCACAGGTCCCGCTTCAATCAGTGTACCACGTGCAAGTGCAGCATGTATGTCACTTGTAGGGAGTCTATAGCTGTACTTCCAGGTTTTTACTTTAAAAGATCCAGAAATTAATACTGCAGCAAAAAGTAGTTATGTAAGAACTTACCATAACAGTAGATCTTCAAGAGGAGCTCTTGCAGCAGACTATTACAATAAGGACTATGCCGCAGGCATTAGGACCCTCCGGAAAACTTCTCAGCCAGCAGTACCCAGCAGGGACCGCCCCCCCCCAACTTCAGCTCCACCCCGATGTTAGCCCTGGTATAAAAGGGGGCGGACCCAGCTCCACCTCATTTCCCCCACCTAGACCCGCGAATGAGCCCTGACAAGGGAAGGAGGCGAAGCCTGAAGATGACTATCTGCACACCTCATCTGAGGGATGGAGAGCGGGAAAGCAAAATCTGCTGCAAGAGCTCCTCTCGAAGATCTACTGTTATGGTAAGTTCTTACGTAACTATACTATCTTACTACGAGTGGGACCTCTTGTAGCAGGCTATTACAATAAGGACTGAATCCCAAGCAGTCCCTCGCCAAGGAGGTATCCGATCCCAGGAGGTGGAAGAGAAGAACCTGGACACAACAATTCAAGGCAAGAGTCCCTGAAGGAATGCCAGGCCGAAGCCGGCACGGCATCTGGATGCGATGTCCAAGCTATAGTGCTTTCCGAAAGTATGCACCGAATTCCAGGTAGCAGCCGCGCATATGTCCCTAAAAGAGACATTCCACAGAGCGGCGAAAGAAGCAGACACTCCTCTGGTGGAGTGACCCCTAACCGGGCCCAGAAGGGGTTTATTGTGCTTCTCATAACAGAAAGTAGCAAATGGACAATCCACTTGGAAATGGTCTGCTTGGACACCGGTTTACCCAAGTGTTGTGGCGCAAATGCCACAATCAGTTGCTCTGATTTACGGTGATGAGCCATTCGTGAAAGGTAATACCTCAGCGTCCTGTGGACGTCCAAAGTGTGAAGGAGAGCTTCTCTTCTGTTAGAGGGAGAAGGGAAATAAACTGGAAGGTCAACAGACTGGTTGAGGGTCAACTTCGAGACCACTTTAGGAAGAAACTTAGGATTCGTTCCTAGGGAAACCCTTTCCCTATGAAAAATTAAATACGGCTCTTTACACATCACAGCCTGAAGCTTGGAAACTCATCAAGCTGACGTAATGGCAACTAAAAAGCAAACCTTCCAGGAAAGATAATGCAGCTCACAGTCTGCTGCAGGTTCAAACGGGGGAACAGTAAGCTTCTCCGACACAAATAGGAGGTCCCAGGAAGGACAGGATCCCAAATGGGAGGTCTAATGTGTAGAATCCCCCGTAAAAAGTGCAGGCCACATCCAATTGAACTAAGGTTCTATCTTCCAAAAGGGCATGATAAGCAGAGATGACCCACATGTGCACCTTTATGGAGGAGTAGCTCAAGCCTTGTTGGTATAAGGAGAGGAGATACTGCAGTGCTGAGTTCACCGGACAGGTAATGGGATCCAGATGGTGAGACGACGCCCCTAAGCAGAACCGATTCCACTTCATAGCATAAGTGGAGCGCATAGAGGGCTTCCTTGCTGAAATGAGTACGTCCACCACCTCTGGAGATACCCCGTACCTGGACTTTGCTACATCCGAAAGAGCCAAGCATGAAGGTACAAAGACCATAGATCGGGATGGACCAGTGAGCCCTGATCCTGGGACAGCAGCTGCGAGCATATTGGCAGCGGGATTGGAGGTTCCATGGACAACTGCTGAAGTAGCGGGAACCAAATCTGCCGAAGGCCACTGCGGGGTGATTAGAATCATCCGAGCCCCCTTGGCCTGTAACTTCAAAAGAACTCTCTGGACGAGAGGAAAGGCATCAAGAAAACTCCCTGCCCAACAAAGGGACAACTCGTCTGGCCAGAAAACACCAGGCGCAGGCTCTCATGAGCAGAAAATTGACAGTTTGGCATTGTGAGGTGACGCAAAAAGGTCCAGCTCTGGACGACCCCATGTGTCGAACAGCTGATCCGCTACTGATTGCAGTAGCTCCTACTCGTGCGCCTTGGACGGAGACCTGCTTAGGCTGTCTGCCAAGTCGTTTAGGATGCCTGGAACGTGCACTGCGGACAGAGAGATGTGCCGCTCAAGCGCCCAGTACCAGACTCTCATCGCCTCCCTGCACAGGGGTTAAGAGTGAGCACCCCCTTGCTTGTTGATATAAAAGACGACCACCATGTTGTCCATCTGAACAAGAAGAGAGCCTGGCACAAGGTCCTCCTGAAAGGCATGTAGCGCACTGAGGACCGCTCACATCTCCAAGACGTTGATGTGGAGTTTGCGCTCCATGAGGGTCCACATGCCTTGCATCTGGCAGGCCCCCAGGTGCGCCCCCAAGCCAAATCTGAGGCATCTGTTGGCAGAGTCTGATCCGGGGGCTCAGGACGGAAAGGGACCCCTTTTTCCAAACTGAGTGGGTCCAATCACCAAAGAAGTGTCCTCTTTACTGGCCCTGAGACTCTGACCATGTAGTCTAGGTCGTCTGGGCACGGATCCCACTGCACCCTGAGCATCCATTGTGTGATTCTCATGTGGAGACAGGCCAGAGGAGTGACTGGAATGGCGGCCGCCATGTGCCCCAGAAGTCTGAGGAAGGTCCTTGCCTGGAACGGAGGGGTTACTAGGACTGATCCAGCAATCTCCCGCAAGCGATCGCCCCTCTCTGGGGGTAGAAAGGCCATGCCCTGGACCGAATCCTGGACCGCTCCTATAAAGACGAGTCTTTGGCTGGGTTCTGGGGAAGACTTTAGAAGATTCAGGGTGATCCCCAGGTCTCAGAACAGAGTATAGGTGTCTCTGAGAGCTTGAAGAAGGCGCGATCTTGACAGGGCCGCAAGCAGCCAATCGTCCAGGTAAGGCAAGACATAATGTCCTTGGCACCTTACAGCCGCAGCCACTACTGCCAAGCATTTTTTGAAGACTCGAGGAGTGGAGGAGAGGCCAAATGGAAGAACCCGAAACTGATAATGCTCCCCCTGGAAGTGGAACCTCAGGTACTTCCTGTGAGGGGGGAAAAGACCCCAATGTACATGTACGCATCTTGCATGTCCAGGGAACAGAGCCAGTCCCCCTGGTGCAGCAGAGGAAGCAGTCCTGGAAGAGTCACCATCCGGAACCTTCTGTACTCTATATAACAGTTTAAAGAGCTGAGGTCCAGAATGGGACAAAGGTCTTGTGTCTTTTTTTGGGACCGGGAAGAAGTGGGAATAATACCCTTTCCCGTGTTGCTGCAGGGGAACTGCTTCTATTGCCCTTTTGCGCAAGAGGGCCTGTATCTCTCCTTCTATGAGTGGAAAGTGAGAAGGAGGATATCTGGAGGACCTTGGTGGGGTGTCTGGAGGAATCTCTGTGAACTCTAGGTATGCCCTCCTTATGATATCGAGGACCCACTGGTCCGCGGTTACAGAAACTCCATCCCTTTAGATAAAGGGAGAGCGACCCCCGCCTCCTGAAACCTCCCTGAGATGGGGGTCTGGAGGAGTCACTGGGTGGAGCCTGGAGTGGGCAGAGAGGCCTGGGAGGACTTGGGGCCATGGGAAGGAGTGCCTCCAGGCTGCTGGTTGCCAGCTCTCCTTCGAAAGCCACCTCTCTGGCCCTATTGGTTGCCATGGACTTGGGCACCTGAGGGCTTACGAAATGGCCATTTCCTAGGTCTCCTCTGGTCTCCTCTGTACATCTGATGGACAGACCAGATGGATTTCCCTGACTCCTGGAGATGAGCGACTCTGTCTCCTGCCCAAACAAAACGGTAACCTGGAACGGTAAGTCCCGGATCCCGGACTGCAGGTCTTAGTGAAAGCCAGAGACCCTCAACATAGCATGGCACCGGAGACAGACCCCTGACACGACTGCTCTGGCCATCGTATCTGCAGTGTCGTACGAGGCACGCAAAACATGTGTGCCTACGTCCGAACCCAATTCCAGGACATCCAGAATCTCAGTCTTCTTCTTGGAGTCTGGCAAGGCATTCACTAGCTCCTGTCCCCGCTCCCAGAGCGCATTCTGGTACTGAACCATATGCATCAGGAAATTTAGGGACCTAATGGAACAGGTGGAGGCAGAATACCCCTTTATGCCCACCTGGTCCAAATAGCGAGGCTCGGGGTCAGGAGGCTGTCAGCTAAGGTGCTCAGGCTGCTAAGATTTATCATGAGCAGCCGTAATCATGGAGGAGTCCGCCTGAGGGTGCTCGGCCAGAAAAGGTTCATCCCTCGGGGCCCAGTACAGCTTATCTGATTTTTTCGGAACCATCTGGACCAAAGCTGGACGCTTCCTTGTGATCCGGGTGAGATCCTGGAAGGTGTCCACCAAAGGAGGCACCACAAGAGGTTTGAGCTCCTTCTGCCTCAGGTACTTGGCCAGTCGACGGCGTTCCAGATCCAGGTCCTCCGTATCCCATTCACTGGAGGCCTGGATGTGCCTCAAGACATCCATGACAGTTGGATCATCAGGAGGCGAGCGAGGCTGGTCCTTCTCTTGTGGGGAACCCCCGATTCCCAAGATGGAAGAGGAAGAGGTGGACCGACTACTGGTTGTCGAGTAGCCGGACCTGTCCCTGTGACTACCCCCACTCGAACGTCAGTGACTCACCGACCGACGACAGTCCGAAGACCGACATCAGCCACAGGACTGACGACAGAGCGGAGACTGACGTCGGTCAAAGGACCGATGTCAGGAGCGGTCCCACCTAGCAGAACGGGAACGGTTCCTGGGTCGAGACCTGACCCGGCGTCTGCTACCAGACCTTGGTGAGCGCCGGCATCAGTCTGCAGATCGAGATCGGGAACAAGCCTTAGAAGGTGTTGGAGGTGGCAGCCTCTCGGTGGTTTTCTGCGGTGAAAAGGCACCTCCTGGCTGTGGTTCCCCCGATGGGTTCGGTACCGGTGATGGGGCCGGCTTCGGTGGGGGTCGCTTCTGGAACTGGCCCCACCAAAAGGAAAATAGATCCTGGAGCTCGTCCTTTGTCAACATCGAGGCCGCTTTCCCTGGGAAAGGGGTGCCTGCATCAGGCCTGGAAAGGGAGCCACCAGGAGAGCCCCATGGGGAGGAGGACTTAGGGGATGGAGACACTGCGCCCGCACTGGCTGCGTCATGATCCGTCGCCCCTTCTGCCGGCGTCGGTACCGGGACCAACGACGGCTTAACCGTGGGGGGCGCTGGAGTGTCCTTAGACTCCAGGGGCATGCTCTTATTGGGCAACGCCGAGGCCCTGGAAGGCAGGGCTGAAGCTTGTGCCTCTGAGGACTTGGTGGTGACCCTTAGCGGAGTCACCTTAGGCTTAGCTGGCTTCTCCACCGAAGGCCCAGCCTTAGCCTGCTTTTTGGATCTGGAGTGCTCACCTGAGCCCGGGGAAGCGCAGGCTTTCTTAGGAGAGGGCCACGAGCGGGAGCAAGACCAGGACCTGGAGCGGTGCCGGGACCAACTACGGTCTTTGTCACGGGACCACTTAGACTTATCTTTATGCTTTGCCTTCTTCCCGAAGGTGTGGAGGTCCATCTTCTTCTCCAGTAGGTATGCCTTCAAAGCCTTCAGGCAGTGGATCCTGGTCCTACTAGTAAAGCTTTGGCAGGAGGAACAGGCTGCGGTGTCGTGGTTAGGCCCCAGGCAGAAGACACACTTCGTGTGGCCATCTTTGGCTGGAATCTGAGACGGCTGCAACTGCACTTATTTCGATGGGGTCCCGATGAGGAGACCGGGGACGACACATGTTGGTACTTTAGAAAAATCCATCAAAAGCAGTAGGGAAAAAAAAGGTGAAAACAGAAGTTTAAGCTGGAGGCTGGCAAGCCAAGAACTCTTCACGTGCACGGGTCGCGGCGGGAAAAGAACTGAGGTGGAGCTGGGTCCGCCCCCTTTTATACCAGGGCTGGTGTCGAGGTGGAGACGCCGTTAGGCGATCCCTGCTGGGTACTGCTGGCTGAAAAGTCTTCCAGTGGGTCCTAGTGCCTGCAGCATAGTCCTTATGCAAGAGCTCCCACTCGAAGTAAGATCAGACAGTGACAGCTCTGACAGTCTTCATGGCACTCAAGAATACAACTGAACTGAGCAGAATGAACCTGAAGGGATGGTCAATAATCTTCGTCTGATTTTGCTGTATCAATACGAGCCTGTCCTGCTCATAGACTCAATTGAGGAAAGTGACAGTGAAGAAGCAGAGGATGACCCAGGTGGTGCTAATGCTGACAGACTCATGTATTTATCTTGGTATTATTTGTAAATGTCTATTTTAATCATCATTAACAGAAACAGTATATTTTACTGTTAGATATTCTTTTTTATGTGGCAATGACTGCTGTCTGATTGACGCCACCCCACCCAAAAAAAAAAAAAGAAAATGACTGTGTTACTTGCAAGCTTGGCTGTGTAGTCAGCTGGGAATCGTAACAAGCTGCTGTGATTTTATTTGTATCTTCTTTTTGTGTGACAGTGACGGCTACCCCGTTTCCTACTGGTATATCAGGGATGTGAAGGAGCAACAGAAGTGTAGAGTGCAAGAAGTTGTCACTGAACCAGTCTGCTTAGTGTGCATTCTCTTTGACACTACCCCACCAAAACATATGTTGTGCCGATTGATGGGGCTTGTAACAAGCTGTTTTTTTTTCGTTTTGTTTGTAGAAATCTTGGTGAGGGAATGACAGCTTTCAATAATGTAAATAAGAAAAAGTTGCCACACAATCTGAAACGGGGCTGTCACAGGAATGACAACAGAAGCCTGACATTCATAGTCAAAGCCAAAAAGACACAAACGCGGTGGCTCACTACATTACAGTATACCAAGAGTGCACATACCAGGGCTTACACAACGTGCACTTCACAGATAAAACCGCTACAGCAAATGGGTCAGCACCTCTTGAAATGAACTAGAGTGTAACTTGGAATCAGCTTACCACAGTGGCTTCACTGACGGAACTCACAGTTCAGCTTATTTAAACCCATTTTATTCCATAAGGCAACGCTCAAACAATAAAAGCAACGTGGTACAGGGAAATAGCTCCACATTACTTTTTGTTTGCTTGCTAGCGTGGTCCAATAGTTGTGATTTTCTGAAAGTCCACTTACAGCAAAGGCACAGACCATGCACAGATGTTGAGCTACTTCTCTGGATCACTTTGCTGTTACTGTTTGAGCTGCTGCCTTATGGAATAAAATTGTGGGAACCTGATTCCAAGTTACATTAAAGTTAACTTCAAGAGGTGTTGACCCATCTGCTGCAATGGTTTTGTCTGTGAAGTATTCGTAGTCAAGGCACCACAAGAAATAGAAACCAGCAATACGGCATACGGTGTAAATCAGAGAACAGATATTCCATAGCAGCGGTAACTGAAAGCTCTACCGCTGCCGCTCTGTGGTGCTGGGAGAAATGAAAGGCTCGTTCACATGGGCAAGTCTGCAGCGTTGTTGCTGGTGCACAGCAGCAAGATCGTTGCTGCTGTGCATGTCTGAACACCGCGGGTTTGCGGTTTGGGGGTTGCATTTCATTGTGTTCCCGAGCCCTCTTTTCTTGGGATCGGGTTGTGGTGTGGCCATTTTGCACCACTGTACTTGGCCATCTGAACACCCACACCACACACACATCACTGTGACAGGCTTTTCCCAGCCTGCACTTCTGTTCATTCAGTACTGCTGGCACGCTATTTTTCTCCACCCGAGCTCAGCTAAAGGTTTTTGGTTGTAGTGTAAACATAGCTGAACTCGGGGAAGTTGTTCTTTTAAAAAACCAAGGGCTACAAATGGGAAAAAATCACGGTCTCAGAATCGAGACGCGACACTGAGCATGCGCATATGCATAACTGCAAGCCCAGTGTCGTGACTCAATTCTGAGACCGTGTTTTTTTTCCCCTATTTGTAGCCCTCAGTTTTTAAAAAGAACTTTTTTTTTTTTTTTTTAAGACTATCACTCACCCTGTTGGACTCTCTCAGGGGCAGATTCTCGGTGGTAGCTTCTGCTGCCCACCTGAAGCCTCAACTCTGGTGCCCACAGATCCCGGACCCATCCTCCAACCTCACCCGGCCATTCGATCTCCCGGCTCTGAGCCCCCCGGGGTGGGACTGCCAACTCCTCCAGCGCTCTATCTACAATCTAATGAAGCAACCAGAGAGGTGGAGGAAGACCAGGAGAACCAGGACAGATGGCCCGACATTGGGCATGGGGCTCCATCACTGATTCGCACCATTGCCTACCAGCACAGTAAGGTGTTTTTTTTTTCTGTGGTCGTTTCCCCCCAGGAGCGTGGACGTGCAATGACATCAGCATGGCAGTGCCGCAGACATCCACCACACTCCTTCCCCTTAGCTGCTCCATGCTAGTGGTACCCCCGGTTTCCACCGGAGGTCTCCACTGCACCAGAGAGACCCTGGATCCCTCCCAGGGAAAGGAGAGCAGTTCATCAGATGCATGATCCTCTCCCTCCCCTGCTGACCCCTGGAGCCCAAAGTCTGGTCACCGGCGTGGCACGAGGTGTGGCATCCAGCGCCTCAACCCTCAGTGCCACTGGGCCAGCTTGAAAAGAACAACATACCCGAGTTCAGCTATGTTTACCCTACAATAAACAATCTTTGGCTGAACTTGAGGTGAAAATTCCATAGCTGATCATGTGGCGACATCACCTCCAACTCCACCGCCCCTTCCCCTACAGAACCCGACCCCGTGAACCGAGACTTCAGGAAGTACATTCCGGCACTCCAATGCCATGCTGTGTGAATGCTGCTCCACAACGTTTCAGCAGGCATGGGCAGTACGCATTACACAGTGCTGATGTACAACAGTCGCCATGTGAACGAGCCTAGAGACTCTTTTTCAATACTGCCTATGACGTCACCTGCCTTACGGACTATTGGCCAATTCAGGATGGCAGTAACATAAAGGTAATTATAACAGACCGATGGCATCTAGAAAAGACAGTCATTTGGGAAATTAAATTCATAGCTAGCATTAATACAGCATAAGGAATCCAAATCAGCAGACTGATGGGAATATTGTCAGGGGCTCTTTAAGGATTTATTTATTTATTTTTTACTTCTTTTATTTTTTCACCTTCGGCAGAGCCGACCCCCACGATCTCTGACCACGGCGCTGCCCTGGACAGTGTTAGGTGTGTGTGGGCCACATAACCACACTAGGGCCGGCCATTACAGCTCTTACACCCTGGCGAATCGCCTCTCTCAGGTCCCGGGGGCGCAGGGCACGGCCATCAGCCACAGAGATCGTCCCCCCCCACTAGTTTCCTCCGTTTTGTTGTCCCCTTGGAGTGCGAGAATGCAATGATGTCGGGCACTGCGTACAGACATCTTCCGCACTCCATCTCTTGCTAGCACCGCTCTAGTAGTGCCCCCGGTCATCACCAGGGGCCGCTACAGAGCAGTGGCACCCTGGAACCTTCCCTGGGATAGGAGAGCTGTCCTCCGGGCACTCAATCCTATCCCTCCCCTGACGACCTCTGGCGGCCCAGGCTCATGTCCGAACCGGAGTCGCCAGTATGGCGCAAGGTGTGGCGTCCAGCACCTCAACCCTCAACGCCACTGGGCCCTCTTTAAGGATTTATAATTTGCAAAAGGGCTTATATTGTATAGCCTTACAAGAACTAGTATTATTAGCAATCTTTATTTTCTTTCCCAGCCCCCTCTTTTTCCTCCTTCATCTTTTCCAGCCCTGCTTTTCCTCACTTGCCCAACTTTTTAATTTGTATTGCATTTGTAATTTGTATAGCACTATTCACTGAAATCTAGCCCACCAATTGCATGAAATGTGTTTGCAATTAGCAATTAATTTAATCTAATCAGCATGCTTCTGTTACTGATCATGTGGTATAAAGGTGGGTCAGCTCTGGCCACTAGCCAGCCCCCTGTTGAAGCTCAAGAGAGCGAAGCGCCGGGGCTAGTGGTCCCACTGGGACTGAGGTGGTGTATGCTGGCCACCTACATCCACAAATAAATTCATAATTTGACTGAGATGTTGGAAGACTTTGTCCCCTTACTGAAGTACATGTGTGGTGAATTTTTATTTATCGTGAGTACAACACTCTTCCCTGTTCATATGTTTCAATATTATGGTCTGGTTTAACCCTGTGCTGGCACCCAGTTCTGCAGCATATTAGTGTGCATCCCTCATTTGATGCCATGATAGCATATCCAATCCCCTGTTTGCAGTAGGGGAAGGAGACCCTGCAGAGAGTCCACACAAGACTTCTTGTGTTCTATGAAGAAGTTTAGGTTCCTGAGATCCAGAACAGGCCTGATGCTCAGTCCACTTTGAGACAAGGAAGTATCTGGAGTAAAACCCTTTGTGTCTCTGGTCTTGGAAGTAAAGGTTCTAGTGCACATTTTTGAAGCAGGGTCTATACTTCCTCTAGCAACACGGACATGTGTCCCAGTGGGTATGTTGCCACAGCTGGCGGATGATCTGGAGGGTTGTCTAGAAGCTCCAGAGCATGACCACTTGCAGTTAGGAGAGGGACTGGCAAGGCTCCCATACCCCTGCCTCTACCCTGCTGTCTGTAGGCCTGACAGTGTCTTTTGACAGAAGATGGACAACAATTACCCCCGTCCCTACCCCTACACCTTGGGTATGGTACAGTGATTTCACGGACTTCAAAGTCTTGCCAGATGACTGAAGGTTTCTCAAAGTTTCTTCCAAATCATGGCCAAACAGTTTCTGTCCCCTGAATGGGGCATTGAGAACTGTTTGCTGCACATCAGTGGCAACTGCTACCCTGAGCCAAGAGTAAAGCCCGAGACAGATTCCAGAGGCTGCAGCCCAGCAGAGGCATCAGAGATAACATATGCTGTGCAGATCAAGTGTTTATCCACATCAAATTTTGATTAACTCCTGTTTAGCAGAACCCTTAGGCAAGGCCTGTGCAGCAGCCTTAGCCTTCCTCCATAGAGTGTTCTGATACTTTATAATATGGGCCTGGTAATTGGCAATACACAGGCCCAGGAGGCAGAGGCATATGTGTGTTTGCCAAGGACATCCAACCTCCTTGATTTCTTATCAGGAGAACGAGAACTCGGGTGTCTAGGTACCCTGGATCTATCATGTTCAGCTCTGATGACCACTGAATCAGTCTCAGGCTGGTTAGCATAATAAGGTTTCCCAGAAGGGGCAGAATACATTTTGTCCACCTGTCTGAGCATAGCTAGTATGTTCTTTGGCCTATACCAGGCTGCATAAGTAACATCCTCCAAAGCTGGAAACAGGGGAGGAACAATAGCAGAAGGAGAGTATGGCATTCCCAGAAACTTCAGCAGGTTCTTTTTAGTAGAATCCTACTCCTCTAAGGTAAAGCCCATGGCAGCTTGCATTTGCCGCATCATGGCAAAAAATGAGGGGTGCTCTGGAGATGATCTGGATGTATTCACTACAGAGTTCTCATTGCAGAAGGAGACTGTGGAGCTGGTGCCATGTACATACTGGCTATCCTCAGCATAGTCTTCCTCCTCCTCCATTAGGAGGTCAGGGTTATAATGCGCATTCATTAAATACGTATCTTTCGCGAATGGTGGCCTTACCAGTGATATCATTGACGGCTGAGGAGGTCTATTCTGCAAGGTAGTAACTTGCGATGTTGACACGGTACTTGTGGGAGTCCCTATCAACAGGCAGGCCTGGCAATAGATGCCGTATTATGTCTGACAATGAAAGGAGTACTGCCTGTGTGTTGATGCTATTTTGAGTAGTAGCCGTGGATGCAGTAGTCAACGGCAGAGGTTGAGTCTCCGTCGATGCCGGCGACATAGCAGCTGTAACAGACCTGGTAGTGCCTACGCCACACCCTGACTTTGGTGTCTGGTCGACAATTGGGGGCGTGGTCGGTGCCACTGTCAGAGCAGCCGGCATTGTACTGGAGCTCACACCTGTACTCCGCAGGGGTGATTTGGACTTCGCCAGTGAAGCCTTATCCTTGTCCTGGTGCTTGTGTTTGTGGCTCCTTGATGAGGATTTATCTTGGGACTTCGACAACCACAAATCGGTCAATGAGGAAGGAGACGTGGATTTGCTGTGTAGCTGCTGCTCCATTGCTGCTACTGTCTCTTGAAAGAGGAATTTCTCCGAAGCCCCCTTCCTGCGTTGCCTGGTAGCAGAGCTGAATCCCCTGCACATCTCACAGTCTTTTCACAGTGTGAGAGAGGCCTAGGCAGCAAACACACACTTTATGGGCATCGTCCTTGTACATTTTCTCTCCGTACTTGCAGTACCAAAAAAGCTTGGATGGTTCTTCAGCAGCATACAGGTCACCAAAATAGCGCTATTAAAGTGATTACGATTTTTATAGGAAAAACAATGATAATGGTGACTCTCTGCAGCAGCGTTTCTGATGGGGGGCAATGAGTCTGATTGACAGTGGGGAAAAAAACTGAGGAGGGTCGACTTACATTTAGGTAGACACTGGAGCATGACGTCGTCGTGGGCAGCCCTTGGCTTACAAAGTTTCTGTGTGGTCCTAGTGATGACGCAGGTATAGTTACAAAGGAGTGGCCTGATGAAAAAGATATCCTCAAAGAAGGTACGCCCCTACTCTTCCAAGATAAGTGCCATGGGATCTTTAACCCCCACCTGGACAATGACCAGAGATAGGCAGAAGGAACCTTGGTTTAATATCTTATCCAAAGGATGGTACCTCAACATTGAGGCACCCATCTCATACTGCACCACAATGTGCATTATGGATATTACTCCAAGTACCAGGTGTTGGCATAGTACCCACGACCTTCTGCACTTCTTGCCCCGGAACACAACATGCTACTGAGCCACACTTTTACTCTCTGTCCCCATCCCCTGACAACTGGGGTTGCCATGGATCCATCCTTCCTCCAAATGGAAAGGTGGGTGAATGGCCACCTTTACAGCCAATGTCAATGTTGCTCATTGGTTGGCAGCCAGAAGATTGCCTGAAAGCACATGCCCACGCTTAATGGGATTTGTGCACATAACCTCCTCTATGCCTTTAGCTCACCTGCTGGTCCCAGTGTGGGAGTCCAGGAGGTGTCGCACATGAATCATGGTCTCCCAGGTGGCGGTGTGATGCAGTGTCCCTGCACCACTCGGACATCCAAGTAACATACTATATATACTCACCTATAAGTTGACATCACATGTAAGTTGACATCCCCCTTTACCTTATCAATTTTAGCAAAATTAGACATTATTTAGCGGTCTCAATTGGATGGAAAACTCAATTTTGTGACCAACATCAGACACAGAATAGTACAGTGACGTAAGAACTTACCGTAACAGTAGATCTTCGAGAGAGGGAAATCTGGGACTGGAGGGAGGCCCCCCTGTCCAGAGGCAGGAAGGCCCTGCACATTGTCGTATCGAGGATTGCCCCGATGAACTGGAGTCTCTGGGAAGGGTCCAGATGAGACTTGGAATGGTTGATGGTGATACCCAGAACAGTGAAAACCTGCTGGGTGAGGGAGAGAAAATGCAGGAGTTCCTGCCTGGATGGGGCCGCCAGGAGCCAGTCGTCCAGGTAGGGAAAAACCTGAACTCCCAAGTAGGCATTTTCTCAGAAGCCAGAAGGGGAAGGAAGGAAACATATTCAATTCAGTGCTTTAGAGTAACTGGTAATTGCTATTTTTCTTTTAAACTTAGATTGAGGGCTTTTAGTGACACTATAATTTCTTTGTTGTCTTTACTTATAATTGTTTTGGGGCTGTTGAAAATTTAAAACATGGTGGTGTAATTCTGTGCTGTCTTTAATTGCTGCAAATTTTCGCCTCCCCTCCCTCAACTCTTAATTATATGCCCTGTTAAATCTGATTGACAGGCGCTAAATACAGGGTATAGTAAGGGGTGTGAAGTAGGAGGGGCATAAGAGGGGGAAGAAGCCCACCCTCAGCACGACAAGTGTTTTGATTCATTTATTTATTTATTGTTTTCTTTTTCTTTAAAAAAAAAAATATATCTGAGGATCAGTAGCAGGATTTTTAGGACAGTAAATTAATAAAAAGGGAACTAGGAGAGCTTCAGTAGCAGACAAGTAGTGGAATTGCAGTATAATGTGGGGAGTGGTGCAATGCAGTGGCTGTGGGGGCAGCCATATTCAGGCAAACCTTCTGGACACTGAGGTGCTGCCCTATCTGCATGCATCTCTCTGGACTGCGGGAGGAGGTAGCCAGACTCAGAGCGGAAGTAAACTGGGTCAGGAGTACCATCACCCCTATCCAGCGACCACCCAGTCCAATGCAACTGCCTCAAAGGATGCCGAGAACGAGGAGCACTTGGATGACAGTGGGCTCAGGGAGGGTTAGAGCGGTCAGGCAGAGGCACATCCCAGATCCTATTCCACTCAAGAACTCATATGCCACACTGGCAAATGAGGACAACCAAATAGAGGTACCCAGAGAAGTGGAAGGAAAGGATGTGGAGGTTAGCCAGGGAGGTGAACTCAGCGGGGAAAGCAGTGGACCCCAGAGGAGGAGGAAGCGAATCCTGGTGGGGGACTCCATCATAAGAGGGATCCAGCTAGGGACACAGGAGGGAGGGACAGGAGGTGAGGTGCCTACCAGGGTGCCATGGCATGGAGGGATGGAAGGAAGATCCTGGGATCACTGGGAAGGCAAGACAGGAGAGGTGAGCTGGATGTCATTATCCACCTAGGTACTAATGACCTGGCAAATGGGGAGCCAAAGGAAGTTCAGGAAGAGTTTAGGAAACTGGGGAGGGTCTCAAGCAAGTAGCTACTTCTGTCACTTTCTCAGAAGTACTACTGTGAGAGGCAAGGAGCATAGGAGTGCATGCACCAGGAACTTTAACTCATGGTTGAAGAACTGGTGCTGTGAGGAAGGGTTTGGATTCATTGGTGACTGTGGACCCACCTGGAGGGATGGAGGTTTGTTCAAGCCTGACGGCCTGCATCCATCCTGGAGGGGAATCCAAGCACTCAATGATAATTTAAAATGCTACATTGATAAGCATTTAAACTAGCAAAGGGGGGTGGCAGGCTAGCAAGGAGGGTACCTACTTGCTCACCCCCAACAGCTAGCAGTGGAACCAATGAACCAGAGGAGTGGCTATCTCTGCAAAGCAGTGTGCAAAAGATGGAGATTAGTGCCCAAGAGGTGGATAAGCAGGAAAGGGGCAAAATTCAGCAGAAGGGCAGACAGCAAGGAGAACCAGGGATAAATGACAACCAAGGAAGGGGCTGGAGTAGAACTGTGAAACAGTCTAGGGAGGTCAAATCATGGAAAGCCATGTGTGCAAATGCCAGGAGCCTTAGCAGCAAGATGGAAGATCTGGAGGCTGTCATGGTGCAGTCAGACCTGGACATTGTGGCCATCACTGAAACCTGGTGTAACGATAACCACGACTGGGAGATGGCCATACCTGGCTACAACATATTCAGAAGAGACAGAGCAGGCAGGAAGGGAGGAGGAGGAGTGGCACTGTATGTGAAAAATGACATAAGGCCACAGAGATCAGGAGGAACAAAATGGGGGAGATACTGTGGGTTAAGCTGGAAAGGAAAATGGGGACAGCCATCCGCTAGAGTGTGGTCTACAGACCACCAGCACAGGAGGAAGAAACAGATAGGGAGCTGATGCTAGCCATCCAAAGGATGGCAGACAAAGTGAGGTAGTACTGGTTGGAGACTTCAATATTCCAGACGTGGACTGGAGCATCCCAGCAGCAGCATCAACTAGAGCAGATTTATCCTGGACTCCTTCAGGGTGCCTTCCTCAAGCAACTGGTCATGGAACCAACTCGGCAGAAGGCAATACTGGACCTTGTGCTCACAAACAGGGACAGTGTGATGGGGGTAACAGTGGGGGAGCACCTGGGAAACAGTGACCACCAGTCATTGTGGTTTGAAATCACAGAAAGAGCAGAACCAAACCACACAAAAACACGTATCCTGGATTTTAGGGGGGCAGACTTTGGGAAAATGGGGAGATACTTGAAAGAGGTATTAAGGGGAATGGGACAGGAATCAGGGGTTGAGGAACAGTGGGCAGTATTTAAAATGGGGATTACAAGAACAACAGAATTATGCATTAAGCAGGTTAGCAAGAGGAAAAGGAAGAGAGACCATTATGGTTTTCCAAAGAGGTAGCAAAGAAAGTGAAAGCCAAAAGATTGCATTCAGGCAATACAAAAGACACAGGCAGAAGGGATGGGAGAAGTACCAGGAGAAGCAAGGGAGGCAGGGAGGTCAGTTAGGGAAGCCAAAGCTCAGACAGAAGAGCACATTGCAAAATCAGTGGGTAGAGGGGACAAAACCTTTTACAGGTACATAAGTGAAAAAAGAAAGACAAAGGGAGGGATAGTGAGACTGAAGGGGGAGGATGGGGGCCACGTGGAGGATGACAACAGTAAAGCTGACATATTGAACAGGTATTTCTGCTCAGTCTTTACTGAGGAAGAGGAGGGTAATGGGTCTGAAGGGAGTACAAGGGGTGAGAATGGTGCAGAAATGGACACAAGTCCTTTACGAAAGGGTCCTGGCGGAACTGGAAGTAATAAGAGTTGATAAAGCAATGAGGCCAGATGGGGTGCACAGGGTCCTTAAAGAACTAAGAGTGGTGGCTGAACCTCTGGCTATCCTGTTTAGCCGATCACTGGAAACAGGGAGGTACCCTAAGACTGGAGGACAGCAGATGTAGTCCCCTTATACAAAAGTGGGAACAAAGAGGAAGCAGGGAACTACAGACCAGTCAGCCTCACCTCGGTGAGTGGGGAAGATCATGGAAGCCTACTGAAGGAGAGATTGGTAGAACATCTGGTTGTCAATGGACTACAGGACCCAAGGCAGCATGGTTTCACCAGGGGAGGTCATGTCAGACCAACCTCGTTGAATTTTTGACTGGGTGACTAGGGAGGTGGATCAGGGGAGGCGGTGGACATGGCCTATCTGGACTTCAGCAAGGCCTTTGACACTGTGCCACATAGAAGACTATTACACAAACTGGGAATATGGGTATGGGCAGGACAGTAGTGTGGTGGGTAGGTAGCTGGCTGGGTGACAGGACACAGAGGGTGGTGGTAAATGGCTGTCACTCCACAGAGGAAGAGTGACCAGTGGGGTACCACAGGGATCAGTGCTGGGACGGTACTATTCAACATCTTCATCAGTGACATTGCACAGGACCTAGAAGGCAGAATTTCACTGTTGCTGATGACACAAAGCTCTGTAACAGAGTAGACACACCAGAGGGTGTAAGAATGAAGCGACCTGCAGAAGCGAAGAATGGTCAAGGGTTTGGCAGTTGAAATTCAATGCAAAGAAGTGCAAGATAATGCATGGGGCACAAAAACCCTGGCACAATATATCAGTTGGGGTGAGGATATAGCATGCACCAAGCAGGAAAGGGATCTTGAGTTATCATCTCTGATGACCTCAAGGTAGGAAACAGTGTGACAAGGCAGCAGGTAAAAGCAAATAGGATGCTGGGATGTATGGCAGGGACATCACCAGCAGGAAAAGGAAGTCATAATTCCGCTATACAAGACACTAGTGAGGCCCCACCTGGAGCACAGTGTACAGTTCTGGAGACCATACCTACGTAGGACATAGACAGGGTAGAAAGGTTCAGAGGAGGGCAAAGCATGGTGCATGGATTGCATCACAAGTCCTATGAAGACAGGTTGAAGGAACTGAACATGTACTCCCCTGGAGGAGAGGAGGGAGAGGGATATGATAGAGACATACAAGTATCTTACAGGGAGGAACAGGGTGCAGGAAAACACTATTTTTAAGCGAAAAAGATGTTCCAGGACTAGAGGCATGGATGAAGTTGGAGGGAGGGCGATTCAGGAAACATGAGAAAGAATTTCTTCACAGAGCGGGTGGTGGACAAGTGGAACACCCTGCCAGAGGAAGTGGTGGGGGCTGAAACAATCCCGGGATTTAAGAATGCATGGGATAGACATAAAGGAATTCTGGAGGTCAGGGGTAAGGGGCAACAGACTTCTAGGAAAACAAACTGAACTTACAAGCTCAAATGGGCAGACTGGGTGGGCCATAGGCCCTTATCTGCCGACACTGTCTATGTATCTATGCAGATGGGCCGCTACCACCGCCAGGCATTTGGTAAAGACTCGCGGAGCCGAGGAAAGATCAAAAGGGAGCACCCGGAATTGGTAGTGGTCCCCCTGGAATGCAAACCTGAGGTACTTTCGTTGCGAAGGGCAAATGTGCATGTGCAGGTACACATCCTGCATATCCAGTGCACAAAGCCATTGGCCCGGCCGAAGCAGGGGCAAGAGGGTTTGAAGGGAGAGCATCCTGAACCTCTTGTATTCCACATATAGGTTCAGGGAGCTGAGAATGGGTCTGAGATCTCCCATCTTCTTTGGTACAAGGAAGAAATGGGAATAGTAACCAGTCCCGTGAAGGTGAGGGGGGACGGGCTCTATGGCCTGCTTCACGAGGAGAGCAGAAATTTCTTCCTTGACCAAAGGAAGATGGTTCCTAGTAGAGGAGTTCAGAGGGGTGGCGTGGAGGTTTCTGCAGAAACTCTATGGAGTGCCCTCTGCTATGATCTGAAGCACCCATGAATCCGATGTTATCCTCTCCCAACCCGGAGGTGGAGGAGAATCTCGCTCCTACGGTTCCTCCGGGCGTCGGAGGCAGTGGGAGGGAAGGTCAGGTGGTGTGAGGCAGTGCCGCAGCTGGGGCACCCGCTGCTTTTGGCGGTGGGGCCTGGCAGCTGTGGGGACCCGACATTTGTGGCCGCCTCCCCTGAGGTTTACGCAGGCCTAGCTGCATCTGCGAAAGGGAGACGGCGCGAGGGGATGGGACAGTACATTGAATCAACAGATTTAAGAGGCGTCCCTTCTCCTGCAAGTCAGTGATGATCCTTGACATCACCGCGAAAACACAGAACCCATGAAAGGTGCTTCTTGGATTGCTGACTGCACCTCAGGGACCAGACCTGACACCGCGAGCCATGCGTGGCTTGAAGACTTCACTGACATGCAGAGCTCCATCCTGCGGTGTCCACTGCCGCCGTGGGTGCGTCCTCAGAATGTGACGACTGGCTGAGCAGGCAGAATGGACCAGGCCCAGCTAACTCCTGCTTGACCTGGGAGTCAGGCAGAGTCACTCTTGGATTCCACCTGGGTAAGGACAGCCTTCTGGTAATCCCCCATATGCTACATAATTTAGGGCCCTGATCCTAGTGTGGAAGAAGCATAGATCTTCCTTCCATACTGATCCAGAAAGGCGGATTCCTTATCCCGGAGGCGAGCTCAAATGTTTGGGGTGTGCTGACCGGCCGTGAGCGGCGCTAATCACAACTGAGTCTGCACGGGGGTGAGAGTCTAAAAAGTCTACACCCTCCGGAGCCTGGTATAGCCTGTTGGACTTCTGAGGAAGTGGGGCTAAAGCCGACAGTTGTTTCCAAATGGCGGAAACAAGGTGGGCATGAGGCTTGATCCACGGTGACACTAGAGTAGGGGCCGTAAGGGGCAAGTCCAGATGTCCGGCGAGTTTAACCCGCTGGGGATCTGGTTCTAAGGAATGCCACTGGTGGACTTCCTGGATCTTCCTGAGCAACTCCGTGAAGGAAGGATCCTCCAGAGAAGACTACGGAGGAGTCCTCGGCCAGGGCTTGGATGGAGAGCGAGGCTCGTCGTCTTTCTCGGAACAACCATCAGAGGAATCCGAGGAGTCCGAGAGAGAAGAAGAAGAGGAATTTGAAGCAGAGTAAGACTCCCTAGCTCGTCTAGGGGCAGGAATGGGTTCCTTGGGGATCCCTGGACGCATGTCCTGCCCCTCTCTGGATCCCGAGGTCAGAGCCCGGGAATCTGGAGGCAGAGAGGGAGTGTGCCATCTGGGGTGTACGGGAGCCGAGGGTGGCACCTTCGCCGTAAGACGGCTCTCAACTTCCTTGGTGAGCTGAGGCTTGGCCTCAGCCCACCAGGAGGCCAGAGTCTCCTGGAGATCCACCGGCGGCCTAGGGGGCGGTGGAGGAGGAGAGGGGGATAGTTGTATGGATGAAATCCGTAGGGAGTATCCACTGCTTGACTCTTGGGAATACGGAGCTGGGTATTCGATGTCGGTGGAGTCGGCGCGGGTACTGCCGCCCAGGATACTGAGACCCGGGTAAACAGTGCGTCGGATAAGACGCGGATACCCAGGTACTGAGTGCTGCCGACAGAGCGGCCCAGTAAGAGGAACTCCACAGGCGGATCAGCCCATATAGGCCCATGGGTGGGAGGGCCCAATGGGAAGAATATCCTCCGCCCGGCGTTGGAGGGCGGTGTGGGGGCCGGTGCCGAGCTGGCGTCCGGGGAGCCAGCATCAGATCTGGCTCTTTAGGAAGGGATCAGACGGCAGAACTCATCCCGAGCCGCGCCCGAGGCGGAGGGAAAAGTCCCGGGTCAGGCAGGGGACTCGGGCTCCCGGACGGCAGCCCGGCGTGGGGAACCTGGGATGACAGACTGGGCAGGGTCTGCCGTGGGACTCAGAGACCCGGCACCCGCGTCGAGGGAGGCGTCAGAGTCAGAGCCGCACGGACGCCAGAGGAGCGGTGTCCGGCACGGGTCCACGTCAGGCGGGCGAGGATGAAGGCCGGTCCGAGGGACACTTCCGTCGCCGCCCGAAGGTCAGGCGTCTTAATAGATTTCTCCTGGCGGACGTCGGAGCGGCGTCCGGCTTATAAGGCGCCAGCGCAGTAGGCTGCAAGCCTGCGTGCGGCAGTACTGGGGGCTGAAGCCTTCTTTGCCGGAGGCACCAGGCGGGCTCGAGCGCGAACCCGGCGGGCAGGCAGACACCTCCTCCAAAGCTTTGGAGGCTGCCGTCGGCGATCCCTCAGGGGACGTTACCTTAGCCATAGCTCCGGCCGGAGTCATGGAGGAGGAGGCCTTCTCCCGGTGCCTTTCTTTGTCCCACTTCTTGTGTCCTTTGGGGGAGGTCAACGCCCATGCCGAAGCTTCTTCAACTCCTTCTCCATTGTGGACGTCTTCTTTTTGAGGAGATGGGCTTCAAGAGACTGCTGGCGTCATCTGCGGGTGGCCACGTTGAAATGTAGGCAGTGCGGACACTTGTCAACCATGTGGTCAGGGCCTAAACAAAAAGCGCAGAGGAGTGACCGTCTTTGTGAGGCAGTTAGGCGCCGCCTGCAGAGTCCACTTATTTTTTGAAGGGCGACATATACCGCGTCACCTGATGAAGAAAAACAAAATACTGATACTTTTAGGAAAAACGACGAAGCAACAGGACTACAGGCTTTAAGAACTTCACCAGTAGCTGCATGACTGACGGCGGGAAAGAACTGGAAGGCGGGCGTCCGGGACCGCCCTTTATACCGGACACTCGTCTGGCGCGGTCACCCGACGTAAAGGCAGTCACCAGGGACCGCTAGCTAGAAATTTTTCCGTGGGGTCCTGCCGCCTGCCGACATCAGTCCTATATGTAATTACCTACTGCAAGAGCCCTCTAGAAGTAAGAATCTGTCTTTGTGGCAAGAGCTGGACAAAAAAATTAGGTTATACAATTGCAAAAATGGTTTGCCATTGTAAACCCCACAGGTAAGTCGACATCGCAGATGTCCATTCCCCTTTTTGAGAACCTATTTTTAGCACCAAAATCTAGATTTATACCCAAGAATTTATGGTATATGAATGTCTCATTAGCAGGATCAGCCTTTCCTTACTGAGACATGGGGACTGCAGTAAGCACAAGGATCTACAGCTCACACGATGCAAAACTTAGAAGTGTGCAGGGAACCCTAAGCCCGGAGTGCTTGGAGGGCAGGCAGGAAGAGGGAGGGCAATGTAGCCGCTACGATACTGTCCCCCAGCTGACCAGAGGTGGCAGTGCAGCTAGGACAGTGCCCATGGAAGAGGTGGATGCAAGCGTGATGCATCTTAATGCATACGCGTGCCTCTGTGTCTGCAAGGGCTGAGCTTACATGGCAACACTGGAAAAATCAAGGATCCCCCCCACCAAAAAGAATGAAGCCATCCTGACCACCTGTCACCCAGCTGGGGTACTCAGACCTTGGTCCTGCCAAGATAGGGACACATGCAGGAGCTATGGGCAGCAGGGGGAGTGGCAGCAAGAAGTCAGAAGGCCCCCGCAGTACCTCTGGCCAGGACACTTGGAACAGGTGGAAGAAGGTCCATGAGAAGATTAAGAAAGGAGGAAAAATATATAAACTACAAAGATTTGCATAAACAAGAGAGGTAAAAATCCTGATCTATACAAAACATTTCCATTAAAATGACAGCAGCACCAAAAACAGCAGGCAGAAAATGTGATTATTTTTAAAAGCAGTCATTCCTTTTTATTGCTGAAATGTTTTTCTTTTTACATTTGCTCATTAGGAGGTGTTCTACCTGATGGTATTAGCTGTGATGTAAGGAGCAGTATTACACATGGAGACTGACATATATAATTCTGCAGTATTTCCATTTGTGGGTTCTAGTCCCACACCAGGTACTTGGGGTAATACCCACAATTGACACTGCAGTGTGCTGTTGAGATGCCATCCTTCAGATGGGACATTTTACCACGCTCCCTTCTGCCCATCTCTGGTCATTGTCCAGGTGGAAGTGAAAGATCCCAAAGTGCAACCCCACCACACCACAGAGGAGAGCTGCCTTTTGGCCGTTCCTATCAGCTCCGGGCCCTCCCCACCTGCCAGTCTCTGCTGGCCTGTGCTCATACCCGAACACAGGTCGCCGGCGTGGCACGAGGTGAGGCGTCCAGTGCCTCAGCCTTCAGCGCCACCGGCCGGACTTTCCTCTTGCTTTGATCACTTTCTTGATGCAGAGGTTTGTTGCCTACACTCTGCTCCTTTAATGTAAAGTAATGCTTTGTTTATCGTTGTACCCTGCTTTTAATCAGTATTACAGCTGGAAGAACTGAACCAAAGGAAGGGCAAGGGATTTGCTCAGCCAGCCAGCGACTGAGGTGGGATTTGAACTCGGGGGTCACCTGTCTTGCAATTCACTGTCATCCCTCAAATTCAACTCCCTGTACTAAGGTCAATTACCTCACCCCCAAAAAAAAAAAAAAAAAAAAACAAATGACCACTGGCTAACACAAATAAGTTCCTAAATGACATATTTTGAAATACTATTTTTTTTTTAGTTTTAAAAACAATATATATTTTTAAAAATTGCGTTCAGGCCACCTGATAGCCAAGTAGCGATGTGTGTCTCACTCTCGGTGGGTGGGTGGTGGCAGGGCAAACCCTGATTCCAGAGTAAGGAGTGGGCTGGTGTACCATAGATAGCAGTGAAGTCCATTTGTATGGAAGATGCAATTGCACCACTCCCAAAGCAACCCCTGGGCAGCCCATGGGAGGTTGGGACCAGTGCATCCTTCCGTCCTCCACAGGAGCACTGTGGACACACGGCTGGTGGCACATGACGAAGGTGAAGTGATGGAAGTGCACATGCCGGTGCTGCAAGCGACTACGCACCACTGATCGCTGATGTCTCCTGGGATAACGTGAAACTGAGAGACAGTGGGGACAGGATGATGACCATTGCCCGTTAGCTGGGTCCACCCTACCTCAACTGGATCCATCTCTCCCCATGCTGTGTAGGGAACCCCATCATGGGGGGGCGGGCCTTGTGGGTTGGTGGGTGATTCATTCCTGAGCGACATGGTGGCAGGACCGGGGGGGGCGCGAATCGATCAGTCCAGTGGCTCGGTAAGTGACCTGGGTTCAAGAGACACACTTAACATTACAGAGGAGGGCAGGTATGCCACAAAAATTATGTGCTTGCTCAGAAAGTTTCCAGAACTGAACACCCCTTGTGGCTGACTTAAGGGCAGGTCTTGGCCAGGCATTGGAAGGGACCCTCCTGTGCCTCTTACTATTGAGGTCAGGTGTGCAACACACTCTCTTAATGTCTGTGACAGCAAACAGGAAGATTTGGGGTAAAAATATATAGGAGAAGGGTGACCCATGGTTGGGGAGGAGAGGTGGTGCTGCCCACAGAAGTGTTTCCTGAGTGTGTGAGGTGGGGGGGAGGCACCGTGGAGGAAGACAGAGTTCTTGATCCACTACAGGGGTAATCACAAAACTTGAGCACATGTCAGAGGCATCAGAGGGGGAGGTCAGAGAAAACACTGGAGGGAAGGGATGTAAAATCCTCCATCAACCCTACAGTACTCTCAGCCTCCCTGCTGGAAGTTGCCGTGTGTGTGTGTGCGTGTGTGCCAGGGGGGTGGTTCTGATGGTTCTACTGAGAAACAAGGAATAGAAATCTTGATCAGAAAAAAAAATATGGGGGAGAATGGGCACAGCTGGCCCTCACGAAAAAAATATTGGCTTTTATGTAGATCAGCTCTTTGATAATTCCCCGCTCTAAGAAATTCTGAAAGCATTCTGAGAGTATACCACGGATTTCAGTGTAATTAATCCACTCTAAGTCAGAGCCAATCAATCTCTCAGACACAGAGGTCCTGGCAAGACTATGTTACAACACAAACACCAAGTAAAGGCTGCTCAGTATTGTCTCAAATCGGAATTTCCATGGGCTGAGCACAGAATCCCAGAAAATGCCTCGGCCTACTTTGCTGCCCCCAAAACCCTCCATCCGGCTCCGCCCCAGGCTCAGAAATTGTGACATATGTGCTGCACCTGCTTTGCACTAAGCCTGGATTCAGCACTTGTGCAATCTGCTTCCAGCGGATAAATGAAGTTACTAAAAATACAGCTTGCTTCAGCTGCTGTGTGCAGGAGGAGGGCTGGCTTTTTATAGAACCCTGCGGTATTCCTGATCCTCCACCAGCGCGTGGCTTCAATGACACGATCGTGCCTATCTTGCTCTGCTACAAAGGTGCAGAGGGGAATGTCTACGTGCAGCTATCCCTGATGCTAACTGACTACAAAGTCAAAAGCCTAATTGCATATACTGGCAAAAACTTTTTCGACAGTTCATATTTTCTGGTTGTTTTGGAAGGAAAGTCAAGACATTACTGTACTTTCAAATGACACAGAAACAAATCAAAAAAGTAGTTTTTAATTTTTTTTTTTTTTTTTAACTTGGCTGATTCTGCTTTTATCATTATGGAAGATCTGCTTTAAAAGTATCTTATGTATTTGAGACATATCTCTCAACCTCCTGCCTCATAAATCAGGGACAAGGCTTAAAAAAATCAGGGACAAAGGACCAAAATCAGGGACGCTTCTTCAAAATTGGAGATATTCACTCAGGAAGCTGGTAGAATAAAGGGCTTAGTGTAAAATGCATTTTCTAAGGAAGAACAAGTTTATAACTTTAATGTTTGACATTATTTTGTGCTTATAATCCCCACTCTTTGGTCACAGAAACACAATTTTTAGGAAGGACAGATTAAAATGTTGAGGCAAAATCAGGGACATCCTGGAAAATCAGGGACAGTTGAGAGGTATGATTTGAGGTAGGCCACCCACTAGTCCATTGGTAGTGTGTCACATGCCCGGTGACACGGGTTTGGGAGCAAGCCCATCACTGGCAAACAGGTGGCCACAGTCGATGAGTGTTACCAGTCTCGGCATGTCCCTGACCAGAGAGGCAGGCATCTTGCTTCCGCAGCACCAGCAACCCTAGTAGTTGGGCCCTGGAAGATTCGCCCTCCAGCCGCAGACGAGACTGATGTCCACGAGGACTCAAGCAGTTGTGATGCAATGCCAAGTGGAGAGATGGGTGGCTGTGGGAGAAAATTGAGCAGAAAAAAAAAAACAGACTGCCATCCAGGGTGGGAGAAATCCAGTAGCTATGTGGCCAATGGCAACTAAACAAATTGGTTTAGCCACCAGATTTTGAAAGTTAGTTGCCACCTTTCCACAAACTGGGTTCTCCTACAGTGGGAGTAATGATGAACAGAACCCTTAAAAAGGATGGTCACTAAAAAATTTGATTTGGCTAACAGATTTTGAAAGCTAGTGGCCAACTGACTACAAGCCCACAAACTAATCGCTACCACCCTGCTGCTGTTTCTTTTTAAATTCAAGTTTATTGACAATATTTAGGTACAATCTCTCGTTCAAATTAATTAGCATTCCATCAGAAATACTCCTTTCAATACATTTGTTATGATCACTTATACAGTAAGTCTCAGTCCACATTTAGTATTCAAATTCAATGGGCTAATATAATCCTATACTCCTATGTAGGAAGGGCTTCAGACCTACTCAAGCTGTTCCTGCTTTCCTGTGAATCTCCTTCAAGCAATGAACTAGGCCTCTATTCCCCCCTTCTCCTTCCAAGTAGGCTCTCCGATCATCCCCGGGCCCCACTTCAGATGGCTCTTTTGACTCTACAATATGATGTGACTAGCTATTACTTCCTTGTTTTACGGTTCGCCACAACTCCCACCTAGTCCATCTCCTCAAGTGTATTGGGGTTCTGTTATTGATTTTATATGTGAGTTCCTCCAAGTCTGCTATGGTGTTCACTATTGATATCCACTCCTCTGTGATGGGAGGGGTGGGAGAGAGCCATTTCCTCATGATGGCCTTGTGTGCTGCGGTAGTCAGAATGGACCACAAGTACTGTGCATCCGGGCCCCGTATCTCTTTAGGCGGCAGTCCCAGGATCAGTTCTGGCCATTCTAACCTACTCTGCACTGAAAATAGCTCAGAGATTACCCTCTTAATATCTTCCCAGAAATTCAGTAATACCTCACAGGTCCAGAAAATATGTAAATGGTCTACTCGCGCCTGAGCGCAACCCCTCCAGCACCGGACTGGTAGCTCAGGATTTCTTTTACTTATTATTTGGGGAGTAAGGAAATATCTGACCTTCACTCTCCATGTGAATTCTTGCCAGTGTGGAGATTGAGTTGTGCGGCTAGTCAGGAAGAAAATTTTCTCCCAATCTGACTCACCCAGCCTCTGTGCAGTGTCTTGTATCCATTTACTCTTGATGTTAGTTAACGCATCCTCCTTTAAGTTTGATAGGGCTTTGTAAAGTTGGGAGATCTTTCCTCTCTGACTAGTGACTGTCACTCCCTTCTGTATGACCTCTAGTAAGCTCCTCGCCCTGTCTGGGTTCACGTCCTTTTTCTTTAGCCTAGATATATAGTTTCTAGCTTGTAAATACCTGTAGTGGTCAGAGTTCTGTAGATTATAACTATTTTTAAGGGAGGCAAACTCTAATAAGGATTCACCTTGACAGTATTGGGAGAGGAACCTGAGACCCTGGGCATCCTAGGTCTGGAACCTTTTATCTAGCTGTCCCGGGATGAAATCTGGGTCCTGAGATAGTCTCCTCAGGGGCCAAAGTGAGTTTCTGAGGTTGAATTTTTGCCATAATCTACGTAGTGCTCTAGTTGTATCCCTAACCGATGACAGTTGTGAAGGGGACTCCCTGTTTGGGGTGCGTGCTATTAAGGCGTGGTCCAGGGATTGTGAGCCCCTTCCCTCTCCCTCTCCCTTTTCCATGAGTTTCCATGCCGTAGAGGCACTGGGGTTGGACCAGATCATAGCGTTTTTTAATTGGGTTGCCAAGAAGTAGTCTTCTAGATCCGGAAGAGACTGCCCCCCCTTGCCCCGATGCGTTTGAAACATAGAACATAGAAACATAGAATTTGACGGCAGATAAGGACCGCTTGGCCCACCTAGTCTGCCCATTTTCCTACCTAACAGATAAGCTGCAGATCCTAGTTAACCAACAGTTTAATTCCTCCTACCCCCCACTAGGACTGCCCTATGCCTGTCCCATGCATTCTTGAAGTCCCCACTGTTCATGACCCCGACCTCTTCAGGAGGCTGTTCCATCATCCACAACCCTCTCAGTGAAAAATGCTTCCTCACATTACCTCTGAGCCATCCCCTTCTATCTTCAAATTGTGCCCCTTGTTCTTGCACATCTCTTTTCTGGAAGATGCTACCCTCTTGGACTTTGTTAATTCCCTTGAGGTACTTGAAAGTTTCTATCATGTCCCTCTCCCTTCTTTCCTCAGGGTATACATATTAAGCTCCTTTAGTCTTTCTTCATATGTCTTCTGGTGCAGACCCTGCACCATTTTGGTTGCCCTCCTCTGGACAGCCTCCACTCTGTCTATGTCTTTGCGGAGATGGGGTCTCCAGAACTGCACACAGTACTCCAGATGGGGTCTCACCAACTGTCTGTACAGAGGGATAACAACTTCATGTTTTCTACTATTGATGCCTCTTCCTATACATCCTAGTATCCCCCCAGCCTTCCTTACTGCCTTCTCACATTGCTTGCCCACCTTTAGGTCATCTGATATAATTACCCCCAGGTCCCTTTCTATTTTTACTGTTGTCAGTATCTCACCCCCCATTGTGTACGCTTCCCCAGGGTTTTTGTTCCCCATGTGCATTACCTTGCACTTCTTTGCATTGAATCTGAGCTGCCATACATTTGACCATTCCTCCAACCTTGCCAAGTCCCTTCTCATCCTTTCCACTCCATCTTGTGTATCAACCCTGTTGCAGATCTTTGTGTCATCTGCAAAGAGACATACTTTTCCTTCCAGTTCCTCTGCAATGTCACTTATAAAGACATTAAAAAGGACCGGTCCCAGTACTGAACCCTGCGGTACCCCGCTAGTAACCCTCCTTTCGTCACTGTGTACTCCATTTACTACTACCCTTTGAGTCCTGTTGTCTAGCCAATTTTATCAGGCTACCACCTTGGGACCCCACTCAAGGCTGGCTATCTTGTGTATTACAGTCCTGGCCACAAAAGAGTATCAAATGCTCTGCTAAATCTAGGTAGGCCATGTCCACAGTTCTCCTCTGGTCTACTGCTTTGGTAACCCAGTCAAAGAAATCTATTAGATCTGCTGACACGACCTTCCCATCGTGAATCCATGCTGCCTTGGGTCCTGTGCCCCACTGGCCTCTAGGTACTCAACAATTCTTTCCTTCAGAAGTGATTCCATCATTTTCCCTACCACTGAAGTATCCTTAAATTAATCCTCGGTTTTTTAAAGTTCCATAAGAATTTAGTTATTTTATTCCACACCTGAAAAGTCCCCATGCGTATGTACAGGGGTATACTTTGAAATAAGTAAAGAAATTTTGGGAGTACATTCATGCGCAGTGTTTGTATCTTTGAGTACATTGGAAAGTTTAACAGTGACCATCGCTCAAAGTCTTTCTGGAGGGTGGATATTAATGGAGAGTAATTCGCCTGGAACAGCTGGGAAAACTGTTTTGTGATGTAAGTCCCCAAGTATTTCAGCTTTTTGGCCTTCCAATTTAGCGGGAAGAGGGAAGAGATCTCAGGATTAGGTTTGTAATTGAAGGTAAGAACTTCTGTCTTATTTTTATTAAGAGAGTAGCCCGCATGGCTACCAAATTCTTGAAGTATTGACCAGACCTTTTTTATGGATTGGTTGGGGAGTGTAAGGCTGAGGAGGACATCATCTGCGTAGAGGGAGATTTTCTTCTGAAAATTATCCGTCTGCACCCGCACTACCTCCTCCGCCCTCCTCACTGTCTCTGCCAGTGGTTCAATGCAAAAGAAGCGAACAAGAGCGGTGATAGTGGGCATCCTTGACAGTGCCTCTTCCTAGATCGAATCTGTCAGAGATTCCTCCATTCACCCTAACATAAGCCTGCGGTTTATAATAAATCGCCGGACAACATTTATAAATGAGGAAACCTCTGTGCTCCAAGACAGCAAAGAAAACTCCATGATACTTTATCAAAAGCTTTTCAGCGTCTAAACTCATGAGGCACGCTGAAGTTTTGATCTCTGAATAGTGTCTATTAAGTTTATCGCCGCTCTAACGCTGTCTGGAGCCTGCCCCAGGGACGAAACCTGTTTGATCCAAGTGTATTAGTTTAGGTAATATCCTATTTAAGCGATTGCAATTATTGCTGTAAATATTTTATAATCCATGTTTAATAGGGAAATGGGGCGGTATGACTCGCAGTATGCCGGATCTTTACCTTCTTTATGGACCACTGAGATCGTGGCATATTGCCAAGGGGGGGGGGGAATCGGCTCCTCCCCTGTCCACACCGCCTCGAATACCTCTGTAAGAAGAGGGGAAATCTCACCTTCAAAAGGATTATAGAATTCCGCACCAAATCCATCAGGACCGGGGCATTTAGCTGTTTTCAGGTTTTTTATTGTATGTTTTAATTCAGAGGCAGTTATTGGGCTGATGAGTGCTTTCGATTCCTGTGGGGAGAGAGGAGGGAGAGGAACCGTCTCCAAGTAACTCTTTTTCTCTTGAGGAGGTCCTCTCTTGAGTCGGTATAGTTTAATGTAGTAGGCCCTAAAGGCCTTCATTATTCTGAGGCTTGAGTGGTCTCTTTATTGCTATCTTTTGATTTTATTTTAGTGATGGTACTTCGCTATGTTTTGCCTAAGTCTAAAGGCTAATAGTTTTGTTCCTCTGGCCACCTTCGTAGTATTTTGCTTTAGATAAAACAGGGCTTTCTCTATTTCAGTGTTTTGTATTTTTTGAAGGTGCTGCCTACATTCTTTAATGCTTTCTGCTCTGTCTGGATCCCATTTAATTTTCTGCTGCCTTTCCAAACCCTGAATTTGGGAGTTTAGCTCTTTCTGTCTTTGGGCCGTAATCCTTTTTTTGTGTGTGGCTATCTGAATCAGTTTACCCCGTGTCATCGCTTTCAAAGAATCCCACAATATCTGTGGGGATATGCCCGGCGTCTTATTTTCCTCTAGCAATTTTTTGAGGAACTGTTTAAGCTCCTCTATTGTTTCTTTGTTTTGGAGTAGGGAGGTGTTCAGCCTCCAGCAAGTTTTTTTCTTAGCGAGACCCAGGTTTATCTCAACAAACAGGGGAGAGTGATCCGACAAAATTGATGTTTCCACCCACATCGAGGTATAGAGAGGAAGGTCTCTTGCAAAGGCAAAAAACATATCCAGTCTCGAGTATATATGGAACCTCGGTAGTAACATGTAACTCCTAGCTGTGGGTATCTCTCCTCAAACATCCACCAGCCAAGCTGCGGGTGCGCCGTGAAGGCTTTGGCCTTACTTATTTGGGTCAGGGAATTTGAGATGTGGTATCCAGTCCTCTATTGAGGATTATGTTCCAATCCCACCCATAATTGCTATACCCTCTGCTTTTTCTGCCATCAGTTGCAGAAGGGCGGAGTAAGATGAGATCGGAGAACCCGGCGGAACATACACGTTAATCAGTGTGATTACCTGCTCTTGCAGTGTTCCTATTATTATTATGAATCTCGCTGCTGGATCCTGAATCACCTCCCTCACCTGCAGGGGAATCCAGACGAGAGAAGAATCGCCACCCCCCTTTTCCTCCCATTTGTCAAGGAGGAGTGAAATACATGAGGAAAAGCTGGGCACTTCAATTTCAGTGCCTCCTGGGGGGTGAGGTGAGTCTCCTGGAGGAAGGCCACCTCACACCTCTGGGCTCCCAGATATCTCTGGAGTTTCTTCCTCTTAATCGGACTTGAGCAGCCGTTCAAGTTGAAGGAGATTACCCTTGTACAATGATTATTCATCATTACAATTTCTCTGAAGCTTACATTCTGCCCAGCGTGACACTGTAATTCTAATGAAAGACTTTAGAAATTTGTATGTACCTTGCCATATTCTTAACCAAAGAAACTCAAAACAAGACAACTTATCTTTTAACTTTAACATGAAATACTTCAACCATTTAACTTTTTGCTTGGCATAATCCAATTTCTAACCGTAAGCAACCTGATATATTAACACCTGTGGCAACAATATTCCTGAGCCACAAAGTTCTATCTATGTGTATTTGACTTCAAGGTGTGGCTGGCGTAAAAACTCAGGGAGGAAATAGCGTCCTTACTGGACCTATTAGGGAGCTCTGTGGTGCAATAGAGGTTCCCCTTTGCCACCTCATATGTTCTTTATTGTGGCTATCCTCTTGCGGCCACCTTTCTGGAATACCCTCATGTCAAGCGCCCAATCCCTCTCCCTTAGTGTTTCCCTCCTCCCCGGACCAAGTGGGCGGGGTGCCGGCCGAAAGCTATTTAATCACCCTCAGTCCGTGAGGCAAGGGTTTCTTCATCTTCCCCTCCCCTCATCTCTTTTTTCTCCCCTTCACCCACCTCCTGCCTGTCCTCTTTCTTCCTTCCTTTCCTTTATTTCCACGCTCCCCCTTCTCATTCCCTGTGCGGGGCAAAATCCAGGTTCTTTGAGCTCTCCAGAGAGCTCGCTTATTTGTTTATTTTATCTTTTGTTGCACGGGCAAGTGCATCAAAAAGCTCCAACCTGTTTTCAGGTACGATCCTATCTTCTGAAGTCCAGGTCTGCCCAATTCAGCATGGACCACATATATCCGAGGTCTGAGTATGCTTGGAATTGGAGAGTATTTCTCTGGCTGGGAGAACCCAAATTTCTACAGTATCTTTAGAAATTCAAAATATTATCTCTTCTGATCTCCACTTTTGGACCTCTCAGGGAATACCAAATTTTATATTTGCAAGGGACACTAGGCTGGCCCCGATTCAGGACAGGTCATCTCTTTTACCAGTCGTTCCGCCCACCAGCTCAGGGAGGGACCGGATCGTCTTATTTTTACTAAAATATCTGAGGCTTACGTGTTTGCCAGCGAGACGAACCCATCACTCTCCTACAATCGAAGCCCGCCTATCCCCTGGGTATCCTCCTCTCCCCCCCTCCCCCTTTGTCTGTGTATGGGTTCCATAAAGTATCCCGGGTCCATTTCCCGGCCCTTTAGTGGCCCCAACACCAACAAACAGAGGGGTCCTCTGTTCCTCTTCTTTCCTTCAGCTGGGGAAACAAGTCGGGGTGTTGATGGGACACCCCGTAGCTGGTCTGGAAACAAGTAACCAGTGTCCTCCCCCCATCCCCCTTTCTCTGGGTCCCGCTCTTGTGTTTATGCGCAGGTCCTTGACCCAAAATCTTTCTACCCCTTTCTAGACATCCCAATAAAATCTTCGGTCTGAGCTCATTGGCGTCCACTTTAAATCGCTGGGCTTGAGGACAGGGTGAGAATCTCTGCAGGTGCCAATCCCTGCCTGACCCCGACTCTCTAAATAGCACTAAGTCAAATTCTGATCAAAGGGATCTTATACTTAACAATGTCTAGGCTGGTCCAAGTTATTTGCCCATAGAGATTAACAGGAATGTAATGGGCCAGTAGTGTGTCCGGCTGTACCTTCGAGGTTGGCCAGGCTCCTCTCTCCCACCATCCCAGTGTTACAGTATTTCTATTATTTAAGTAGCGAGTCAACTCTAAGGTCTCCCGGGCCATGAGGGGGGCACAGGATTCGCACCTCGAGCCATATAAGGGAATCCATGTCCACGAGGCCACCTTTTGTATTCGCACAATTCAACTAGTGCAGGAGGCTTTTATTCCCCATCTGCCTACGTGGGCGTATGCCTGGCAACCGAGAAAACTGCTAGGGAGCGTGTCTAAATTACCTGGAGTGGGTTTCTGACGTTCAGAAGCTCCCAAGCTCGCATTCAGCAGCTTTTTTTTTTTTTTTCCTTTAGGCTCAGATCTTCGAAAACAGGAAAGGAGCGCCTGTACCCAGGCGACCAGAAGGGGCTCCCCGGACCTCCAATCGATTTCAAGACTGTCAGAGGGGTCAGCGTCGCACACCTAAATATCGATTGCCCCTACTCCCTTACGCTTCAGTGGCGTGTTAGGGCTCACCCTCTAGTCGCCTGGCAGGGTGGATAGCAACGCTGAGCCACAAACCCAGAGTCTCACTTCTGATCAGCCGCTAGGCACACAGGAGTCCCGATGGGGAAGGGGGCAAGCAGAGACAAACGGAGCAACCAGCGGAAGTAAAATGAGAATAAACCCCTTTCAATCGCCCGACCCCCCCGCTCCTAAGACCCGCAACTCCTACCCAATCCCATCCAAACCTGGTTGCGGTCTAGGCCAGTACAGTCTTGATCCGAGAGGATAGAAGTCCCAGCACAGTTTAAGAGGGAAGAGAAGCAAGAGAGAGCAAGAGTTCAGTTAGTCCCTCCACTGCCATTTTTCATCACGGGCTATGCGCTTGTTCCGGTAACCCCTCTTCTCGGGCATACGATTCTTCTTCCGTTTGGTGATCTGGGGACTGTAAATACCGTGTAGTTTTGTCTATCGAGGAAGTCTCCCCGTACTTGCGGATCATCTGAGCAATGTCGGCTCGCAGCGTTGTCCTGGGGTTACGCTGTGTGGAATTCGTCTTCGTAGTTCCCTTCTGTGCTATGACCCAAGCGGAGGCTATCAGGTCCTTTTCCAGTTTTTCCTTCGTCATAGGAGGAACATGAATACCAAGACTTTCAAGGTAGGTCGAGGCCTCCAGGAGATCTTTAAAGATTTTATTTCCTTGCTGTGTGAGCACCTTAATTCTGGCAGGATGTAGGATCTGAGCCTTGATGCCTTTCAACCTGAGCTGTTTAATTATGGGCCAGAGCGTCTTTCGCGCCTCCTGGACATCGGACGTGTGATCATTATCATAAATTATTTTATGGTCTAGGTACTTGACGTTTTTGCTGCCAGGCCCTTCTCAGGATGTCCTCTTTTCTGCTGTATGAAGCCATTCTAACAATGAAGGAACGAGGTCTCGCTTCCGGATTTCTGGGTCGGGGTACTAGCAAGCGGTGGGCCCGGTCTATTTCCAAATCTAGTTCTGCCGGTAGCTTCAGAGAACTTCGTAAAAGAGCTTGGATAAAAGTTATGTTATCCTTTTCCTTCTCCTCCAAACCCTCTGGAACCCCGTAGATACGGATATTCTGCCTCCTACTTCTCCCCTCCAGGTCGTCCAGTCTTCGGTTGATCTCTCGTTCCCTGGCCAAGAGGTACATCATCAGGCGGTCCTGCCTGTCCGATTGCTCCATAGTTTGTGTTAATCCGAGCTCCAATTGCTCTGCCTTATGATCGATCCGATTAAAGTCTGATCGGAGCTCTGCGAGTGTGTTGTCAATCTTGGCAACTGTTCGGCCGTTGTTTTATCATTTGGATTATGTCTTCTTGCGGAGGGTCGTGCTGAGGTGAGGCCTGGAGTGGGTCTGAGGACGCGTCTCTCGTCTCCGGAATTTCTTCGATGTCAGCCTGTATCATCTCCCTTAATTTTTGCATGGGAGTAACTAGGAGTTTTCCCGGTTTGTTCCTCTTCTGTTTGGCTGGAGATGCCATTCTAAGAGGGTCGATTTGTTTGGATTTTCTTGTGGGGGATCAGAGAGCTCAGCAACTAAGGCACCATTCCAGACGGTGACGTCACCGGAAGTCCACCCTGCTGCTGTTTCAATGATGGCAGTCTGTACTCTGGGGCCCTGCGGTATGCTGACCCCCGGTATGCCTGACAGACAGTAGTTTATGACGAAGGGAGGCTGCCAATCTTGACAAAAGAAAACAAGGACCAGCAATGCAAAAGAAAAAAATGAATGAAATACAAAGCTGTATTTGGTGAGGCAGTGTGGCTCAGTGGTTACTGTGCAGGCATGTAAAACAAAAGATCCTGAACCCCACTGCCACTAATGCACTGTGTGACCCTAAGCCAGTCTGTTGACCTCCTTGTGTGCAAGTATATCCAGCTGTAAAACAGAGTAGAAGGACGACCCCAACAGTTCAACTTGGCCATCCCTAGTAAATAAACTATTAACCCTTGCTGTGCCACAGACTGATATCAGTCCAGAATTCCTATAAGTTCTAAGTCTGTTGGCAGCCTAAGGGTTAAAACCAAAAATAAAAAAAGTAAAAATATCATTATTGCTGGCCTGTTGAAGCAACAACAGACTGCCGCTCAAGATGCAGTCGACATGAATTTGGGAACAAGTCTGGGCTGCTGGAGGGCCGGGAAGGGAAAGAAGGATTGGACGCTCTCCTCCTTTGGGGAAGGGTGACAATCTAGGGAGGCAAGGAGGGTTGGCAGTACAGTAGAGGCAGAGAAGGGGTGGCAATGGAGTCAGGGAGGGTTGGCAATACAGCGGAGGTGGCGGGCAAGGGTGCAGTGGAGGTGGGGAGGGGTAGCACTGCAGAAGAGGTGGGGGGTGGTAGTGCAGGAGAGGTGGGAGGAGTTGGCAGTGCAGTGGAGGCAGGGAAGGGTTGGCAGTGCAACGGAGGCAGGGAGGAGGGTTACAGTTCGGCAGCGGTGGGGAGGAGTTGGCATTACAGAGGAGGTGGGATGGGGTGGTTGTGCAGTGGAGACAGGATAGGGTAGCAGTGCAGTGGAGGGGTGAGAGTGGAGGCAGGGAGGGATGACAGTGCAGTGGAGACAGGGAAGGTTGGCAGTGCAGCAGAGAGGGGAAGGGGCGACAGTGCAGCAGAGGCAGGAAGGGTGTAAGTAAAGTAAGTAAAATATTTGTTAAGCACCCCATCCCAGAGGCTCTGGGCACTGTACAGGCAGGAGTTAGAATAAACAACAAATACAAAATATAGATCAATAAACAACAACATACAATAATAAAACCTAAAAATCCAAACTGAAATGCAGTTCAACAGCAGTCAGCTATTCTAAGACTCAAACTATCTGCAAATGCCTCCCTAAAAAGATTCGCCTTCAGACCCCGCTTAAAAACCTCCACTGATGGGGACTCACTCAAAGATTTTGGTAGTGAATTCCACAAAACTGGGCCCACCACCTCAAAAGAACAGTCTCCAGAAGTCTTCAAGCAGGCCTTGGGAACCACAAGAAGGCCCTTGGTGGAGGAGTGGAGTGAGCATACAGGGCAGGCAGGAGTCGGGAGGGCACTCAGCTAGCCAGGGTCAGATCAATACAGGGCCTTATAGGTGAGCAAGCCCACCTTGAAAGTGATTCTCCACCTAACCGGCAGCCTGTGCAGATCACACAGAACCAGGATCACATGGTAGAACCTTGGAAGGCCCATCAGCAACCTGGCCACTGCATTCTGCACCAGTTGCAGGTGACAGAGAACCCCTCCACTGACCCCAAGGTACAGAGTGTTACAGTAGTCAAGTCACAACGTCACAAAAGAAAGTATCAGTGAGGGCAGGTCATATGGTGGGACAAGGGCTTTGATCCAGGTGACATTCCTCAGGTGGTACAAACCACTCCGGATGACGGCTGACACCTGGGCCTCAAGTGTTAATCCATCATCACGGATGATGCCCAGATTTTTCACCCTGGTAGATGCAGCTGGAGGGGTGGGGCCAAGGAATAACCCTGTTCCCATCCTGGCAGCACCCACATCCACCCCAACCCCCCCGACATCCAGGCTTCATCACTAGCACCTCCGTCTTGTCAGGATTGAGTCTCAGCCAGTTTGAGGACATCCAGTCCTGAATCTCAGCCAGACATTTATTTAGCACCTCCACAGCATCACACGTCCTGGGTGCAAAAGGCATGTAGAGCTGGGTATCATCGTATAACAGTGAAAACCCAAGCTGTACCATCTACTGATCTCACCCAGAAGAAGCATGTACAATTCGAATGGCACAGGTGACCGGATCGAACCCTGGGGAACTCCACATGGCAGGGACATTGGTCAGGAGAAGTTCCCGATCACTACCTTCTGCATCCTGCCTATGAGAAAGGACTCAAACCAGTTGATGACAGTAGCACTGAGTCCACAGAGCTCCCTTAGGCAACCCAACAACACTATGTGGTTCACAGTGTCAAATGCTGAGGAGAGATCAAGGAGGATGAGTATTGACCGTTCCCATCTATCTCTCGTCCTGAGGAGATCATTCTGTATGCCGACAAACACCATTTCGATGCTACACCTTAACCTAAACCCTGACTGGAAGGGCTTGTAGATGTCATAGGCACAAGGTGTGCCACGAACTGCAGCACCACTACTTTCTTGATAACCTTACCCAAAAAAGGGAGGTCAGAGATTGGTCTGTAATTCGTCAAGATGTCAGGGTCGAGAGATGGTTTCTTTAGGAGAAGTCTCACCAGCGTCTCTTTCAGAGCACTGGGGAAACATCTCTCCAAAAACGAACACTGGACAATTTCGACAAACACTGGGACAATGGACTCAACACATCCCATTAAGAGATGGGTTGGGCCAGGGTCCAGTTCACAGTATGTGGGTCGCAGCTTCAAAATCACCTCGCAAACCTCAGCCACCACAACCGGCTTAAACTCACTTCAGGCAGCAGGAGTCCTTCTGGACAAACACGACACGCCACTGCAGGGCTGCAACAGCCCCGCTGGAGAGATCCCGGCCCTAATGGAGGACACCCTGTCAGAGAAAAACAGAGCAAACTCATCGCACTGAGCGACTGAAAATACTCTCTTCAGCTGCAGACAGGTAGGATGAAGAAGCCTGTCTACAGTACAAAAAAGCAATGCCAGTCTGTTCCTCCCTGCAGCAATCTCCCCAGACAGGAACGCTGCCTTCTTATGGTTGACTGCCTTTTGAGAGT
The DNA here is from genome assembly GCA_016271365.2 of Neoceratodus forsteri. Classification (NCBI taxonomy): domain Eukaryota; kingdom Metazoa; phylum Chordata; order Ceratodontiformes; family Ceratodontidae; genus Neoceratodus; species Neoceratodus forsteri. Next base: position 296,551,850 of record JADMNL010000027.1, on the reverse strand, counting down.
CACTGTAGTGAGTTCTCAAAGCCAGTTTATCCTCCTCAGACTGAGATCTCCACCAACAATGCTTCAACCTCTGACCCCTAGTCTTCATCTTGAGAGTCCCATCAAACCACGGGGGTCTCAAGCAAGAAGACCTGGGTTGTATACAGACCAGTGCAACAGAGTCGAGCGCCTTGGAGACAGCACTATTATAGGCTGCCACTGCCTTGCCCATACACGTTGCACAGGCAACACTCACACCAGACAGATCCAGTACTGCCACCAGTCTCTCTGTGGACAACCCCTTCAAAGGGTGGTAATGGACCGTCTCTACAGGGAAAGGACTAATGGAGGGCCCCTAAGGAGAACTCCACTGTGCAGTGATCTGACCAAATACCAGATCAATCCTGAGGTCACTGACCTCAAGCCCCAGTGAAAATACTAGGTCCAAGGCGTGGCTGTGGTGGTGGGTCACAGAAGCAACAGCTTGTGCAAGGCCCAGAGGTGTCATTGCCTGGAGGAGGTCATGACAAAATTCGAGAGCTCGTCGTCAATCCAGGCATTGAAGTCACCCAGTATTAACCATCTGGGTGACTCCAATACCCTATTGGCAACAAAGTCCGCAACTTCCTGCAGAAATCCCCCCTCGCACCCCAGAGGTCGGTATACAAGAAGGATTCTGCAGCCTGCACCTGGACCCCTGCGAATAGCCACGCATTCAAACGATGAAGTAGAGCAGGGTGGCAGTGCAACCGAGGCGGGATGAGATGGCAATATAGCAGAAGCAGGAATGAGTAACACCACAGAGGAGGCGGAAGGTGTGACAGTGCAGCAAAGGCGGGAGGGGTGGCAGTGCAGCAGAGGCAGGGAGGGTGGCAGTGCAGCAGAGGTGGGGAGGGTGGCAGTGCAGCAGAGGTGGGAGGGGTGGCAGTGCAGCAGAGGTGGGGAGGGGTGGCAGTGCAGCGAGGTGGGAGGGGTGGCAGTGCAGCGGAGGTGAAAAGGGGTGGAAGTGTAATGAAGGCAGAAAGAGTAGCAGTGCGGCAGAGGTGGGGAGGGGTTGGCAGTGCAGCGGAGGCTGGGGGGTGGCAATGCAATGGAGGCAGGAGGAGCAGCAGTGCAGAAGAGGCAGGGAGGGGTGGCAGTGCAGCGGAAGGGGGAGGGGTCGGCAGTGCAGTGGAAGCAGGGAGGAGTAACACTGCAGTGGTGGTGGGGAAGAGTGGCAGTGCAGCGGAAGGGGGAGGAGTTGGCAGTGCAGTGGAAGCAGGGAGGAGTAACACTGCAGTGGTGGTGGGGAAGTGTGGCAGTGCAGTGGAGGTGGGGAGAAGTGGCAGTGCAGTGGAGGTGGGGAGAAGTGGCAGAGCAGTGGAGGGAGGGTTGGCAGTGCAACAGAGTCAAGGAGGGGTGGCAGTGCAGTGGAGGCGGGGAGCGGTTGGCAGTGCAGCGAAAGCGGGAAGGGGTGGCAGTGGAGGCAGGAGGAGTGGCAGTGCAGAGGAGGTGGGGAAGGGTGGCAATGCAATGGAGCCAGAGAGGGTTGGCAGTGAAACAGAGTCAAGGAGGGGTGGCAGTGCAGTGGAGGCGGGGAGCGGTTGGCAGTGCAGCGGAAGCGGGGAGGGGTGGCAGTGGAGGCAGGAGGAGTGGCAGTGCAGAGGAGGTGGGGAAGGGTGGCAGTGCAATGGAGCCAGGGAGGGTTGGCAGTGCAACAGAGGCAGGGAGGGGTGGCAGCACAGCAGAGATGGAGAAGGGTTGACAGTGCATCATAAACAGGGAGGGGGTGGCAGTGTAGTAGAAGCAGGGAGGGGTGGAAATGCAATGGAGGTGGGCAGGGTTGGCAATACAGCAGGGGCGGGGAGGGGTGGCAGTGCAGTGGAGACAGGGAGAGGTGGCAGTTAAGTGGAGGCAGGGAGAGACGGTAGTGCCATGGAGGCAGCGAGAGGCAACACTGCAGTGGAGGCAAGGAAGGTGGGCAGTGCAGCAAAGGTGAGAAAGGGTGGCAGTACAGCGCAAGCAGTGAGGAGTGGCAGTGAAGCAAAGGTGGGGAGGGGTGGCAGTGCAGCGGAGGTAGGTAGGGAAGGAAGACCTTGGCCAAGTTCCTTGCCAGCATGCTTTGCCTGTGCATCCTTTGAGCTCCTTGCAGGCCAACATCCTGGAAATTCACAGTAACAGAAGGAAAAACTCTGACACGAACGGGATGCCAACAGGAACTCTCAGGCCCTTACCTCAGCGATTGGTCTCTCCCACCATGGAGTCTCTATATGGGAGAACCCCCAACAGACCTGGGCAGCCTCAAAGGCTCCGTTGCAGAGGGCAATGGGAGATAAATGACAGAAAAGCTGTGGGTGAGGCTGGGAGGTTGCCCAGTTGAATTCGGCAGCTCCAGCGTCGAGGTGGGGATAAATAATTATAGAAAGCAACACATTATTGTTAGCATGTTTTCAACCCATCGAGAGGACTCGGGGAGAGTACTCCCTCCTTGTCCTTTCTGATTAGCAGTGGTGCTGGCAATAGGGATCCTGTCTGCGTCTGCCACTGCACCCTCCTGCCCCTCTACACATATTTTTTCAGCCAGGAAGTAAAGGTAAGGTGTTGTGTGGTTCAGTGAGTATCATAGGATCCCCTTAGTAGTACTATAAGAGAACAGAAGATCGAAGCACAGGAAATATCAGATTTAAATCACACAACATGGAACAGAATGTGGATTTTAACCACCACTCTCTGCACACAAGGCATCTCAGAAGTAAGCAGTACCTCATGACAAGGTGTAGGGGTCTACAGTTAGAACCACACACTGAGTGGGTTGTGAGCACAGCCAAGTGCCTTAAAGCACACATAATATGCATTTACTACAGCATAACTGCACACCCTGGCATGGGTTATCATTCATATAAAATGGTGAAAAAAGCTTTAAATGCACAAAACAGATGATTATATATATATACTCCTTTGCTTCCCTGGTCTTGGCAGCACCTCCCCAGCACCATCATCAACCTGTCTTGGGGACACAGAAACATGAAGTTTGCAACTGGACTTACAAGTTCACCACTACAGTGGCCTGCCCTGGGGGTTGTGCGGTGCCTTGTAGGGACATCAAGTGAACCAGGGCATTTTCCTCTGGTGTTTTATTTTGGTTCTCCCAGAGCGTTGGCATGCAATGATGCCCGTGTGCATACTACATCTGTTGATGTGCTGCCCCCGCTATCGCTGCTATTTGGCTTCCTCCAGGTGGCAGTCAAGTGATGGCACACAGAACCCCCCACCCTAACTCCAAGGGAGGAGAACTGTCGTGGGACACTCAATCTTCCCTCTCCCCATCAGCCCCCAGACAACCCTGGTCCGTCCCTGAACCCAAGTCACTGTCGTGACTGGTAAGTTGTTGCCCAACACCTCAACCCACCACGCCACTGGGCCGGCATCGAAGAAATATTTTAACCAACTTGTGCATTAATACTGTAATATCTGCATGGTCATGTGGCTGGACTCCACCAATCACAGTACAGGATTTCTCTAGTCCATTTTATAATACTTTATAATCTAGTGGGATAGATACGCAGAGCTGTTTTTTGCTCTTATTAACACTACCCCTTCCCCATACAACAGACAATGGCAAAAGAACCTGTTTCACTATGAGGGCATGTTGGCCAGGAGACCAGGAATAAGCCCTACACTTTTCAAGGAATGCCATAAGACCTTGAACTTCCATCTGACCCACAACCACAGACAGGCAGAAGGGACCTTGATGGTTCATCTGAAGCATGTCACCTCCGACAGGAAAGCAACCCCCAACCCAGTAATGCGCTACAGTCTCAGCTTTGGGTAAGAGCTGATGTCTCTTGTTATAGATACAAATCCATAACCACCTGGAACAAAGACAAGACGGCTACTAACTGGGCCACTGTGACCCTTCTGTGCATATCATATTCATTACAAAGACCTGACTGCAAGCAGTCAGAAGATGAGCCAGTACCTGATACAGACAGGAACTATGCCTTTAAAGGTCATGGCCAATAGCATGCGGCTAGGACTCATGTACATCATGGTAGAAAAGTTGATTTTCAAAAGGGTGACAAGCAGCACACAACTCTGGGTCCTGGATGTCAATTTTAGTTGTTCTTGCTGCCTGACCCCCAACTGCTATGCACTGCTGGAACTAAACAACACTAAACATCATCATGAATTGCAATCTCAACTGCGTGTAACCATTATCTCCTCTGTTCTCCTCCCTACAGTCATGCCTGGAAACAAGCTTCTGCTCAGTGCCCCTTCCTCAGTTGGCAACTGTCAAATGCATAAAACTATGTACTGCTGTACTATTTTGCTCTTACTGTTCATGTTAACTATGACATGAGGTATACTTATTTTTTTTTTATTAATTTTACCACTGTTTTCCCAGAAAACCCCAGCTGAGATGCAATATCTCATTTCCAGTGGGGTCCTGCTTCTAACCATTTCCGCAGCTGGGCGGGCTTGAGCACTGAAATGCTAAATGACTTGCTCAAGTTTACAAAGCAAATACAATTATGTCGGGTGGCCTTGTGAGTGGCAACCTCGTGTACTGAACAAAAATTTTACTGGGGGTGCCTTTAGCTCTGCTTGTTCATCACTCTAGTTAATCCGAAGTAAAAGCTATTTCCTAGTACTGTACAGCCATAGCATGGAAAGAACCCAGTGCTGCACTGGCTCACTGCCAAATCCCAGGGCCTCCACAATCCCCTCCGCAGAGAATGCCTTTGAAGCAAGGTTCTACACAGCATCCCCTGCCCACTCCCGAGGACTCCAACTGGAGGGGTGAAGCATCCTTCATCTGCTAGTGAGGACTTTCAACAGATCAGAGACTCTGGAAAGCACTCCCATTTCGTAATGACTCTGCTGTACTGCCTTCCCTCCAACCTGGGCTTCTGGTTTTGGCTTCTTGATGAGGAAGACCTATTGCTCAGGTAACTGCAACTACCGACTTCTACAACAGCTCAAGAACAGAGACTCCCTCCCCCACTTTTGAAACTTTGATCTTCCTCTTCTCACAGTGTTTTTTTACCAGCTTCAAGGGATGCACTGAGAACGGTTCCAAGTACGACCGCTATCCAATCTGCAGCACAGAGGGGGAAGAGAGGGATTCTGTCGATTCTTGAGCAACTTACTACAGAAGAAGCCCAAGTCAATTTAAATAAAGTATCTAAAAATATTTAAAAAAAAATTGAATTTGAATGTTTTTCTTTAGAAATTTAGTAAACTTGGCTATCACCGTAGAGGAGATGGCCTCAGGGCATCTGACCTCTTCAGTGGAAAATACAACCTGCTATTAGGAGGGTAGGGGGGCGCGTGACCACCAGTGGCAGAGTGCCTGGTTCAAATCAGAAAAATTCCATCTCCAGGACAGCACTCACTATGGAGATACTGTAAGTTGTGTGGCAACATCATACATTCCATTCATGTTCTCAGAATAAAAGAGTTTCAAACAATTTATATGCAGTCTAAACCACTACCAAGTATCTGAAAAACAAATTGCTAAGAGAACAAAATAATTTGACCTATTTGGGAACTGAACCCAGGCCCTGAAGTTGGAAAGCGGGGTATGGTGGTCAGGATTCGCAACTGCAATGGGTGGAAATGGGGCTTAATGAAGCAAAACCCACCCTGACTGAGAGTGGCATGGGTGTTCTCCATCCACAGTACTCAGTCAGGTATGTGCTTCACCAACCCCTATTCCCTCAAGTCTGCACTTACATTCCTTAGCCCAGCTGGCCCAGAGGAGACAGGCAGTATAGCCTAGGGGTTAAAGTAATGAGCTGTGAATCAGCTTGGTACATTAAGTAGACCTGGGTTTGATTCCCACAACCTCCACTTGCATACTCTGTGACCCTGAGCAAGTCACTTAACCTTCCCAGTGCTCTTGGTCGCCCCTGAAACAGGCCTTGTGACTAGTCGGCCTTACCCAGTTACCAAAGAATAATCCTGCAGCACCGTACTGGGATGGTGCAGAGCTGGAGAGGCCAAGGTAGTCCCGATGCCTCATGTGGAGCTGGGACAGCAAGAGAGGGCTTGATGCTAAGCCAGGGCATCGGGGAGAGGGGGGGACGTAAAACATTTGAAAAGGGATGGTAAGGTTTGAAAGAGAGTAAATGTTTCTTCACCTGCAGTGTGATGATATCCTGTCGTGTAAATGGTTCATCTGTCAGGAGGTCTTTGTAGCTTTTAGCCTTTATGTTAAGCTGCTCCACAGCCTGTACAAAATATATTCAAAGTTTAATTAGCATAATTTCAATTTTATAGAAAGTAGAAATGAAAGGTGCTCAAGGTATACTGTCTTTCTGACACACGTGCGCCGATACCCGTAGGATCCTCCTCCCAAAGAAACACGGACAGTCCTCAAGGCACTGTCACTCAAACTATCAGGCAGGAAGTGTACATCCGGATGAAGGCTTTGACATAGATTTGTCATAACCTGTCTCATATCATAACCACTTAGCTTCTGCCGACCCCCACCCCCACCCCAAAAAATCAATCCTGAGATAACAGCAAGACAGCAGGGACTGAAACACACATCATGAGTTACAACTTATACTGTAGCTTCAGTGACAGAAAAGCCAATATCAATTAAATTTACAACCAGCTTGTTACATCAGGATTACCTCGACACTTTCTACACTGCACTGCAAACATTCCCAGCATTTACTCGGCTGGACTCTTGTTATTTTTGTACTCATTTTCGTTTCAGATAGTTTTTTTTTCTCTTCCCACAGTTGCCTCACCATTCAAGAGCCACTGCTGGCACTCTCCCAGCCCTGACTACCACGGCACAACTCACTGTGTGGCTCAGAACTCGAAAGCATGGGAGGCTGTTGTTAAATTTAGTTTCCTTTTTTGTCAACCTTTATCCCCCCCCACATACACATGCACACACGCATGCAGCTCACCACAGGGGTCACAGCACAGAAGAAAACAAAGCCTCCCCCCCATGTCAGGAAGCAATGCTCTGTCAGCCACCACACACACACACACACACACACTGAATATGAGCTGCCCCACTGCGGGGAACCCGGGATCACTCCCTTATCCAAGTTGCCAGCATGACAGAGAAACGTACTGCCACTGGGTCAGGGTGGCCCAATGTAGTGGATTTTTATGCCCATAAAAGGTGCTGAACTGGCAGTACTGTCTGCAGTACTAGGGTGTGCTCAGTAGGCAGACACAGTGATGGTATCCAGAAAGGTGCACTGCTGCTTATTTTGGGAGGTGCTCCTTTCAGCTTGGTCTTAGAATCACGGGAAAAGAGCAAGAGGTTGCAAGATCAAACCCACAAGTCCCAGGGGTTGGAACTATGAGGCTGCATTACCATGGAGTGTTCAGCAGGTGGTGTCAGTGTTAATAGGTGTATTCCTGCTTATTTTCCACATACTAAAGGGGACAGACAAGGTGAAGTATATAAAGTTGTTTGAGCTGGTAAGTGCAAGCAGAGTTAGAGGGCATGGACACAAACTGTGTGTTTGGGAGGTGCAGGATATTGGAAATATTAGAAAGCATTACTTCATAGAGAGGGTGTTCAGCCTCACCAGTAAGGTTGTAGAAGTTATCATTGGTTCAAGCTTTCAAAGCAGGACCAGAGAGAATCCCGGGGAAGACTGACACTGACACACCATGAGTAGGGGTAGCATTCTGGTGATAAGCTTGGAGGTGTGTCCATATTCAGGTTAGATGCAGTCACTGCCTTGAGGCAGGTCAACCTGGTTTGGAGTTCTGGGTCAGATCAGATGACAAATTAGGCTGTGCTGGCAAGTACCTTTGCTCAGTCCTTGGGGGTCTTTTGTCTAGCAACAGTCCCCACTCTGTCCATTTCCATGGAAATCCTATGCTCATTTTCAATAGCAGCAGCCTCTTTGCATTGAATTTGTAGTTATTGTTTTTCCTTACTTTTGTCAGTCATTCACCCTGATGATCCCGGCAGCACGGGACCTCGCTTTCACATCTCATTCGAAGCACGGCATACCCAGACAGTACAGCATCCCCTGCACTTGGATGCTAACATGTATTATATGAGCCCAATCCCCATGCTGGACTAGAACCCACAACCTTCTGGCCAGAGGCAGATGTGCTACCAACAGAGTCACGTGGACGCCTTACACACACACATACATACGCGCGCGCACGCACACACACACACCCCCCTGGTGCCCATGACTATGCTCAAACTTCTAGACCCCAGTGCGTCCAAGATCATTTTTCCTGCCACCAATACCTCTCAGTTTTAACCACCTAAATGTGTACCACTGTCGCTCAACATGTGGGGAGGAAAAAAGACAAAATATGAGACATCTCATCAAACCACAGAAGGTCAGAACACTGTGGGAAGGTGTGCTTTCATGTCCATATTGTTGGCTGTTCACTGAGCACCACGAAGTAACCATGTGATCTTGGGCTTTAAAATCTTAAGGGTAAAGTGTGGGACTACACCCTTTCCATGTGGATACACTGGAAATGCTTAGGGTTTAGGTGGGGTAACTCTCCCCCTCTAGATTTATTGACTTGGGAACTGTCACCTCTAGGAGATGACCTCTCCTATAGTATTCAATGAAGAAAGGGGACAGGAGCGGGAACTCTTACACAAAATTTTAAGATGAAGGGAAATAGAGTTCTTGTGGGTTCCTGGTTCATTTACGTCAAGGGCATGCCATCTCCCTTCACGCACACATACACACACACACACACACACACACACACACACACACACACACACACACACACACACTCTCTCTAGTAAGTTTCTGTGAGCACATGGTGTCTTCAAATTTTCCCTCATAAGAGAGACATTCCCCGAAGTCTTTATGGCCACTGTGTGCGAGTTGTTGGTGAACACACTGTAGAGCACCGGACAGTGGTACTTCCCTGAAACAGGAACAAAAGGGCAAAGTTAATTCAAACAAACTGGTATGCCTTTCTGAAAAGGTTCAAATGGATTTGATAACAGAAATGCAGGACAGACAGTGGGTGATCCTCTTTACTGAACTAACACAACAAAAGTCTTGAGAGACCGGCCATGGATAGCTATGGGCTCCACCGTGTTGGGGGATATGAAGCACAACAAAATCCCTTTAGTAATTATCTGTTGGGCATCGATTAAAACGTTTTTGTTATCCACAGTACATAACTCTGCAGTTATTCCACCATCCACAGGGCTCCCAGGTACTCTACCACATGGCCAACTGTTGCATACTGATTAATATTGAGTGAGGTGAGGCAGGTGATGAGCAAGGTGAGTGAGTTCAGTTAGTGAGGTGCGTAAACTGTGGGTGAGTGGATGAGTTCAGTAAGTGAGTGGGAGAGTGAGTTGAGTGTGTTAGTGGGTGAGTTTGGTATGTGAACGAGTGAGTGAGTGGGTGGGTGGGTGATTGAGTGAGAAAAGCAGGGTGAACTGAAGCCTTGAGAGATTAGGTAACTTGTTCGGGAGCTCAAAGTGTGTAAGAAGTTCTGGTGGGATTTGAACCTGGGTCTCCTGTTTTCCCCAAGCCTGTGCTCCAGCGACCAGCTGCCTCCAAAACCATGTTAATTTCCAAACGCCTTTCTGATTCGCTGTATTCCATACTGAATACCAGGTTTAAAGATCTGCCTTGTTTGTTGTCTGAAAAGCATGCAAAAGCACAGTAAACCTGTATGTAGCCTGGAGCATATCCCACAACTTTGAACAGGATTATCAAAGCCTTGAATGTTGGTATTCTGCTGGAAACAGCAAGTTTAAAACAAAATTTATAATCTTGATCATTATTCTCACTTGTAGCTGGGACATCATGCCAAAATAATTGGGGGGGGGGGGGATTAAAAATTAATCAAGGGAAAATTACATGCAGGACAGCCATGATAGTGGTACTAATCAATAGCAATTATTATTAATTGTATGTATTATCAAAAATGATAACAACAATGTTTGGGCTCACTTAAACAAGAGGGTCCTTTTAGAAAATATACACCCAGCAAACCACAAACTACACAGCAATGCACATTCCAAATACAGCCAAAAAAAAAAAAAAAAAATCTGTTCAGCAGTTGCAGCAGTAGCAAATAATTCTCCCACAGGATTCTCGACCCACTGCACTCTGTTTTTTTTTGTTTTGGTTGGGGAGGGGGATCCTCAGCAGCTTGGAACTTCTTACAGCCACAAGAACATATTTCAATTTAGATCAAGCTAAGCTGCAATCGAGACGATGTTCCCTACAGAAGCTGTGCCAAACAGCCCGAAGGAGTCATACTTCATGTACAGAGTCTGTTGTGAGGACGTCTACTGAATGCGAGGTACAGATTATCATGTGGCCTAGGCGGAACTGCTGCTGAATTGTTTATTTACTTTTCTGGAATGGACAGTGGCCCCGCAATAGTGAGTGAGAGTGCAGGACTTTTATAAGGCCCCACCACCACCCCAGCTACCCTGCTCATGCACACGCAAAATAAACTGCAGTCTTCTCCAGCCTACTGCCTATTCCTTGCATATCAATCACACAGAGGCTGGGAAGGCAGAGACAGCTCAACATGGCAGATGAGCTCCTAGACCCAAGGAGCCCTTCATTTTAATCACTCCCTGGCAACCTCAACCACTGAGACAAGACTGGGTGGGGGTAGAGGGATCCACACGAGCATGGACTGCCTACACAAACAAGCAGTGTTCATTTCCCTGCTCATACTGATATCACACAGGAACAGCAGAGGGCCAGAGCCCTTGTTCATTTTACCTTTTTTTTTTTTTTCACATTTGGCTGGATGTGTGAATGTCTTTTTCTGTTTACTGTGTATATGGCAGAGACTGAGAGGTTACTGTGGAGGGGGAGTCACTTTAACCACTACACTGGATTACAGATTCCAGGTGCACAGTGATGATACAGCCAAGAAACCCTTATATGGGTATAAACATGGTGAATTCCAAAAGGGTATTAAAGGCCCTTTGTGGGAACTGCATAGGAGATCACAGTTTTTTTTTTCACCATGTAAGGAGGGGCTAACATCAAGAGCCTTGAGGGCTTTGTTCCAGCAAGCGGTACTGGCTGGAGGGACGTGCTAGGCTCAGGGTGTGGTACGATGGGTCCAGAGTCTGGGAACAGCACATGTTTCCCATTGGGTCCAGTCCCCCATATAGACACATAGACAATGATGGCAGAAAAAGACCAGAGGGAGCCGGTCCGGTGGCGCTGAGGTTGTGAGCACTGGGCGCACACTGCTCCACACCGATGACCCAGGTTCGGGAGCAAGCTTGGGCCACCAGGGGTTGGCTGGGGGGAGAAAGGCTGGAGCATCCAATGACAGCTCACCTTCTCTGGGGGGAGGGAGGGCCTTCCTGACTGGCAAGCAGTGACCCCTGGAGGAGGCAGGGGGCATGACAGCAAGCTGGAGTCACTGGGGCATGACTGGTTAGAGGCGTAGGCCTTTGGGACCAGTCAGCTATGGGGGCAGTTCCTTCATGGAAGGAAGGTATGGAAAGTTGCAGGTGTCAGCATGCGTGCCTTGATGCTAGGGCATGCAACGTCCCATCGAAAAAGGGAAAATCACCCTCCGGAGCCGAGCAGGAGTGCCACCGCCTGCCGCTGCTTCGGGGACCTGATGAGACACTAAGGTTTGTGGGTGTCCTGCCCCCGCCTGGGGGGTAATCCACGGCAGGATGGAGGGACCCGAACAGCAGGGTAGATGGTGACAAGGATGGGTTCCATTGGCGTCTCCCGAAGAAGAGTCTCCGTTTGGGACGTAGGTGGGAGAAAAATAAATTTCAAAAAAAAAAAAGAAAAAGACCAGAGGGCCATCCAGTCTGCCCAAGACTACTGGCCAAGACATATGGCCCACCTGTTAGAGAGAGAGAAAGAGAGAGAGAGACAGAGACCGAGCACCAGGAGCCCGACTTACAAAAAGCATGACATGGCCGAGGGAACAAGGCCCTGTACACAACTCTCTGATGCCAAACCAATTCCTGCACCAGCAAAAATATTATTTTCAGCATTTTACGTGCACAGGCAGTATTTTCCTTTTCTACCCCCACAGCTGCAGAAAAAATGCTATGCCTGGGAATATCAGCATTGCATTTTTCTGCAGCTGCGCAAAAAAATATGCACATAAGCCCTAAACTGTGGAAAAGGCTGAAAAAAAGGCACCCTTTTTGCAAACTGAGTGTATGTGGTAAATACTGCGGTTGCACATGTAAAGCCTCACTTGCGTAACTTTTTTCGGCTGATGTGTAATTTTTCCACTTTCGAAAATCTGTCCTCAGAAGTTCAGTGACTGACCTGTAGCGGAGCTCTGCCTCTCAAGGGGCTTATCTGTATGGCTATACCATCACCCTTAGCCTGAATCCAAACACCGAAGGTTGGAGGTTCCAGTCAGTTCCTGGTGCTTGGCAGCATTGAGGAAAATGCTCTCCCAGAGCCCAGGAGTCAGAGTTCTGGATATAAAGGCTATATAAAGGAGTTGTGCCAAGACTGCAGTTTCTATGAGCTCATGTCCATCAGAGCCCTTAAGCTCCTGAAATTAAATGTTTTCCTGCCATCTGAGCTGCATTTGTGAGACCATAATCTGAAGTCAGCCAGAAGGTGAGTAAGTTGTAAAATGGGAATGCTGAGAGGTACAGAGCCAGGTTGCCATCAGTGCCAATAGAAAGGTACTCTGAGGCAGAGATAAGTTTATGCTGCTGCTTGCTTGCCAGGGTGTGCAGCAGTTTTAGAAATGTACCGGGTGCTTAATACCAACTGAGCTGTGAACTCACCAAATCCTAGATTTTTTCCCATAGGAGAGAGATAAATGCTACAACACCAAAACAGACACACTTGGGTGCTGAGGGAATGCAGTGAAGAATAAGATAATATGGGGAACTGCTGTTACATGATGTTTAAAAGTCAATCATCATTGTCATGAGAAGTGCCCAGCCACACTACAGAGTTTTCACCGCCCCCCCGCCCCCGGGGTAGGCTATCACTAGGTGCATCATCTGCACATTTCTTGAGGGGGCAGCTCCTCTAAGCAATCAGTACAAAAGGAGCCACTTAAGGTACAGGCACTGTGCCACTGGGAACAGACTTTACGTCTACTAGCCCAGGGCCATTTGCCCAAAGGACAGACTCGCTAAGTCTCTAAAAGTGCATTATGAGGCAAGGCTTAGCCAATCATTGCAGGTACGGGTTACATACAGTAAGTGGAGGCACCGCTGGGATTTGAACCAGAGCTTTTATCATTGAGCCCAGGGCCATCTGCCCATAGGACAGACCCTGTAACTCCTGTACGTCCCTAAAAATTCAGCCTGTGACAGGGCTTAGCCAACCCTTAAGAGAAGGTGTTACATGGAAAATGGATCTGGTTTATGCCAAAGCCATGTCCCTGTGGAACACTGCAGGTATGACTTTCAAACAAGTAAGTTCTGAATAATTTTCTTTTAATATAATTTACTGTTTATGTTCATTTTACTGGCTTTGTCCACTTCCCCGAGTCCTGCCTAGTCTCCCCCCCCCACGTCTCTACCACTTACATTTCTCACCACTTTCAAACCCACAGGTTTGCCCTCCTCGTTCTGTGGCAAGGTCCAGCCATGCCACATTCAACCTCTAACCTCTTCCTAAGTGCAAAGACAGGAGTTCTTGGGATATGGAGAGTGAGCGGGTAGGGGTCCAGGTCTGAGCACCCAGGATCAGATACAGACACTGACTGAGCAAGAGTCATGGCCCAAATGCCCGGGATTGGATACAGAGAGTGAACAGGCAGGGGGCAGGGCCCGAGCACCTGGGATTGGATATGGCGAGTGAGCGGGCAGGGGATCAGGCTCTGAGCACCCAGGATCAAATACAGAGAGTGAACAAGCAGGGTCAGGGCCAAAAGCACCTGGGATCCCCTGCACAAGCCAGGGCATTTTTCAGTCTTCTGGTTCCTCACCCCTAGGATGCCAGCACAGTAGCGGCTTCATACTAAATATATGCACAGCATACTTGAGTGGAGCCTGGCCAATGGCCCCCCTTCCCCACAGTACTGCTGCTGTACTGCCAGCCATTGTCACCCAGGTAGCAGTGTTGTAGAGGCAGCAGCTACCAGAGCATTCTCAATCTTCTGTCCTCTGACCAGCCCGAACGACTCAAGATCATTCCTGAACTCAGGTCGCTGGCTCTGCAAGTGGCAGTCCTACCGATGTGCCATGACCAGTGAATTAAAAGATTTTTACAAAAATGTAGAGGTCTTCCTAGCATGGTGTCACCAAAGTAGGGGACCCAAATTCCTGTTCTGCCCCCCAACTCCAGTGAGGGGGGGGGTGCAGGGCTGACTGCAGCATCTGCACCTCCTATGATGATGGCTTGGTGTCATGGCTTTGGCTACATGGGTGAACACATGCAGTTGGCCAGGCCAGAAAGGTATAAGGAGGATCAGGGAGAAAAAAATAAGCAGGCTGGGTAGATGATGTGGCCACTGCCACAACACCCACATGGGGCTATTCTGGACTCTAACCACACCCCTGGACCCCAGGAGGTTGCACCCCCCCCACCCCACTGGCCTGCCTATTCCCAGAGAAGGAGCTTGCTGCATTCTCTTGAGGAGATGGAAGGTGAGGGGATTAGCCCTCTGGGGGCATTTCTTCTCACCAGAAATGTGCTGTGCTGGTCAGCAGGCAGAGTATAAACGGTAGTGGAACCAGCTAGCTTGTTGGCGCAGCATTGTGACACTGGTGATCCAGATTAGGGAATAAGCCAGGGTTGTTGGAGGGTCGGCAGGTGGAGATGGATCAGGAGGATGCTCTTCTTCTCCGCCAGCATGATGTTAATCTCTATCACAGCACTGCCACCTGGGTGACCGCAGCCTGTAGTGCAGACTGGAGCGGCTGCGGAGGCAGGCGAGCAGCTGGTTCTGCACATCAGCATGCAGCTGCGTGAATGCTTGCGCACTGCAGACGAATCCGCCAAAGTCCTGGGAGGGAGAAAATGGAGAAAACCTCCTGGCTTGCAGGATGACACCCCGTACATTCGGATACTGCACACCCTCCTTCACCCCTTCACTCTTAAGTGCTCCCGAGGGGGGGAACAAGCCCCCCCCTCGGGGAGCAGACCAAGGAGTCGGAAGGAGGGCTGCAGGCTGGGTGCTTGCCTGAGGCAGACAGGGCATGGCCAGTGAAGGACAAAAAAGTACAGATAAAAAAAAAAAAAAAGAAGAAGGCAGAGCCCAGACTGATGAATAGTAAGGAGAGGTAAGCCTGCCAAGCCCTGACCTCAATGAGTAAGGCACCCAGACAGAACAGTTACCCACAGTGGAATTGGCTTGTAGCCCATGGAAGGAGGTCAAAGGGTTAGCAAACTGAGGCACAAAAAAAACAAAATAAAAAAATCAAGATGGCAATCTGAGATACAACACATTCAGTAACATAGGCAGTACTGAGTTTCTCTGACGTCTCCTGCCTCGGGGAAAAGTGTATATGTGGGTAGGTGTCTTCTGCTGTTACATGACTGTGCCCTGCTGGCATAAGGGGAGGAAGTCGTGTGGGAAGGAATATACAGGTCCCCGACAGGGGAGTAAAATCCTACTGCAGGCGTGATCATGATACTGGCATAGGGTGTGGTGATGTAATCCAATCCTGTGTATGCATGTGTCAGAGTGTGGTGGGTGGGCTTGGTCCTAGATTGTTTTGGACTGGTCAGAAGGGTCTCACCTCAAGCAATGCCCCAGTGGGAGTAGGACACAAGTGAAAATAGCTCTCAGAACAATGCTGCTGCTACTGCCACCCTCACCTTAACTAGTGATGGCACCCAGAAAGTACAGTTACGTAAGAACTTAACGTAACAGTAGATCGTCGAGAGAGGCTCTTGCAGTAGGTACTCATGTATGGGACAAAGCTGCCAGGTGCTAGGACCACACGGAAAACTTCTAGCTACTGTAGCAGTGTCTGGCGGGGGACCGCTCCTGACGTCACGTGACCGACGTCAGCATGGCGCTATATAGGGAGCGGTCCCATGCCCGCCCTCCAGTTCTCCCGCAGGAGATCTAGAAAGGTGCGACAGGAGAGGAGTGGGTTCCTGGAGCTAAAAGCAATTACAGGAGAAAGAGTAGAAGAAACCCAGGGGGTAGATGGGAGAGAAAGCAGTACCTACTGCAAGAGCCTCTCTCAAAGATCTACTGTTACGGTAAGTTCTTATGTAACTGTACTATCTTACTTCGAGAGGGCTCTTGCAGTAGGTACTCACATACAGGACTGAGTCCCAAGCAGTGACCTGAGACAAGTCAGAGACATGGGAGGTAGGAAAGGGTTTGCAGAAAAGAACAGGGTACTCATGATAAGAGTCCCTGCAGAACAGCAAGGCCAAAGCACGCTCTGCACCTTGAAGCAATGTCCAAACTGTAATGTTTGGTAAAGGTATGGACAGAACTCCAAGTTGCAGCCGCGCAAATGTCTGCGGCTGAAACATTCCTGAAGCAAGCAGTAGAAGCAGTCATGCCTCTGAGTGAATGTCCTTGGACCTCCCCCGGAAGGGGTTTGTTGTACTTCTTGTAACAGAAGGTAATGCAGTTTGCCAACCATTTGGACAAACACTGTTTTGAAACAGCAGCGCCCTCTCTTTTGGGCGCGAAGGAAACAAACAACTGGTCAGTTTTACGGATAGGCTTCGTCCTGTTCATGTAGTACCGAAGAATTCTGTGTACATCCAGAATGTGCAGAAGTGCTTCACCCTGGTTGGAGTGCTCTGGGTATGCCTTAGTATGCTCAATGCAGTAGCCAAGTGCCCTCTTAACATCCAAACTATGTAATCTTCTTTCTCTTGAAGAGGAATGATCAGTGAAAAACACAGGAAGAGACATGGACTGGTTCAGATGAAAATCTGAGACCACTTTGGGTAAGAACCTCCTATGGGTTCCAAGGATCACCTTATCTCTATGGAATGAGATAAAATCTAGCTCCACTGACAGAGACTAATTCACTAAAACGCCTGGCAGAAGTGATAGCTACCAGGAACACAGTTTTCCAAGTCAAATACTTAAATTCGGCTGAAGCCAGAGGCTCAAAAGGGGGTTGCATGAGCTGAGCAATGCAAATATTAAGCTCACAAGCAGGGGTAGGGTCCCTAAAGGGAGGGTTGGTATGAACCAAACCTTTAAAGAACTTACAGAAGACAGGATGAGATGCCAGAGAAGGAGCCTTCCCTGCTGACAGGAATGCAGATACAGCTGCTAAATGAACTCTTAAAGTGGCTGGTCTGAGGCCTAGGCCATTAAGATGAACCATGTAATCCAGAACTGTAGCCAGATCAGCAGTATCCAGTAAAACACCCTTATTGGAACACCAAATACTGAATCTCTTCCATTTGGATTTATACATTTTTCTGGTGGCAGGTTTTTGAGAGGCTTTGAGAAAATACAGCACCCCGAGACAGGTGCAGACCTACATACTCTTTTCAAGAGCCAAGCCTTGAGGTTGAGAGACTGAAGGTTGGGGTACCAGATTCTTCCCTGAGAGGAGATTAGCAGATTGTGCCTCTTGGGAAGAGATAGGGGAAGATGGACTGCTAGGGACAACAACAGGGGATACCAAGGCTGTCTGTCCCAGTCAGGTGCAATCAGGATCACCATGCACGGCTGTGACCTGATCTTCACCAGGACCTTGAATAACAGGGGAAAGGGAGGAAAGGCATAAAGGAATTTGCCCCCCCCCCAATCCAGAACCAGAGCATCCAGGGGAACTGTGCCCATGACTGGAGGCCTGCAACAGAAGAGAGGAAGTTGATGATTATCTGGGGCTACAAAGAGATCTATCTCTGGAGTGCCCCACCTGGAGAAGACTACTTTTAGTATGACGAGGTCCAGGGCCCACTCGTGGTGGCCCTGAGATATTCTGCTCAGGGCATCTGCTAGCACATTGTCCTTCCCTGGTAGATGGACTGCTATTAGGGATGCTTGCAGGACATAAGCCAGAGACCATATTTTCATGGCTTCCGTGCACAAGGCCGTAGACCGAGTGCCTCCTTGCTTGATGATGTACCACATGGTAGTGGTGTTGTCTGTCCTGACCTGAACCACTTTGCTCCTCACAGAGTCCGAGAAAGCTTGGAGAGCCAGGAATACTGCCCTGAGTTCCAGAAGATTGATATGAAGTAGAGACTCCTGAGGAGACCAGACACCTTGTGCTGTAAGAGCTCCCAGGTGGACTCCCCAGCCCAGGAGAGAGGCATCTGTGGTTAGTACCACTGAATAAGTCTGACTGATGAATGGGACTCCTTGTCTGAGATTGTCCTGATCCAACCACCATTGGACAGCTTGGACCAGAGTCTGAGTCACTGGAATCAATTTGGGTTAAAGGATCTTTTTTCTGACACCAAAAGGACCTCAGGTGGAACTGAATGTCCCTCATCTGAAATCTGGCTCCCTGTACCACCGCAGTGGACACTGCCATATGGCTCAGGAGCTGGGCTCTACATGCATCTCCTGATTTCTTCATGATAACTGAATCCTGGCTCACACCCTCGACCCCGGACAAATCTATCAACGTACCAGGATATATCAGCTACCGCTGTAATAGACCGACTAGAGGGGAAGGGGTTGCAATATATGTCAAAAGCAAATTCACAGTCACAGTCTTTGACTGTACCTCAAAGGCTAAGGAATTTGAATGCCTGGCTGTAAAATTATCACTTTCCAGCGAGAAATCACTCCTTATGGCCGCATGCTACTGACTGCCATCTGGTGGCTGGGCACTTCTGCCACACCTTCAAAACCTTCTCGACTCTGCTAATACTGAGTGTATTCTAATGGGGGATTTCAATCTAAACTGGAATGATGACAGCTCTAAGAAATTGAAGGATCTATGCAATGTTAATGGTCTGTTACAAATGGCGACTGCTATAACCAGACCTAACAGAAAAAAACCCTGAGTGCAGTACCCTCCTGGACCTTATGCTAGTAAACAAACCTCACAATATCTCACATACTGGAGTATTCCTCAATGCTATAAGTGACCATTGCGCTACTGCCTGCATCAGACATCCTTCCCAAATAAAAACGGCCTCCAAATTCAAACTGAAAAGATGCCTGAAAAAGTTCTGCCAGTACACTTTCCTGAAAGATCTAAGCAACATTCGTTGGCAGGATTTCTATCTAGCTCCCACCTTTAACGAGGCATTTAACATCTTTCATAGCCTCTTACTAGGGCTAATAGACAAACACGTCCTACTAAGACTGATCAAATCAAAAAATAAAACTCCTGGCTGGTTCTCTCCCATCCTGAAGAAAGCACTTAGGGATAGGGAATACTGGTGGAAAAAAGCGAGGAAATCCCACCTGGAGGCCGACTGGTTAGCATTCCGTACCACAAGGAATGCTTGTACCAAGCTAATTAGGTCAGAAAAAGCTAGGTACTTCCAAAAAGAACTAGAAGACAAAAACAACTCTGCCAAATTTTGGAACATCCTCAAAGAAGTCGAAGGTCAGTCCACTGCAACACCCCTTCCAAACAAAATTGTGTCTGATGGTACCACCTAAACGGACAAAGCTGATATACTAGAGAAGTTTAATCATCACTTTGCCACTGCAGGGCTTGCCTTTGACACCTCACCTATCAGCAAACTTAGCCCGGCAAGAGACTACACTGTTGGTTTCACTGATAACCACAACCATAACCAACCGCATCCCACCCCCTTCAGCTTTCTCACAATTACGTTCAAGCAAGTGGAGAACCTCCTGCTTTCTCTGGATACAAAAAAAGAGTGTGGGTGCAGATAATATTGAACCTTACTTCCTAAAACTTGGCCATACCTATCTGACCACCCCCATTACACACTTATTCAACACCTCTCTGATTCAAGGTGAGCTACCTGTCTCGTGGAAAACTGCCCACATCCTACCATTATTCAAGACTGGGGATCCGAGTGATCTGAACAATGACTGGCCTATTTCTATACTATCCGTCCTCTCTAAATTACTTGAAAAAATTGTCAACATCCAACTTAGAGAACATTTGGATTCACAAAAGTTGCTAAACCCGGCTCAGTCCGGCTTCAGAGCCAAACACAGTACAGTATCGGCTCTTGCCAAAGTAACCAGAGACTGGCAAATGGCCTTGGACTCTAAGAAGCATGTATTTGTCCTTTTCCTTGATCTAAGTAAGGCCTTCGATACTGTGGATCACATCATCATGCTTACTGCACTGAGTAACATTGGACTTGATAGTTCTGCCATTAAATGGTTCACCAGCTACCTAACCAATAGGTTACAACAAGTCAAAGCCATAGGAGATCTGTCCCCACAAAAATCCTTGTTACGAGGAGTCCTACAAGGCTCCATCCTGGGCCCTATCCTCTTTGCAATATACATCAATAATCTGGACTCGCAGCTGGGCACAGCCAATGTGCACTTATTCGCAGATGATACTGTACTCTATACCACAGATTCATCCTTGGATTTGGCCCATGAGTACTTACAGAAAGACTTTGTCACCCTCCAATACAACCTTATCACTCATAAGCTCCTCCTCAACGCCAAAAAGACTAAAGCAATGATTCTCTCACCATAGTCTACTTCCGGATGTCCACATATTACACAGATCCGAACACTCTTAGATGAACCCCTTGAAGTAGTTGATACCTTTAAATACCTAGGGTTCTGGCTGGATAACAAGCTCAACTTTCTGTGCCACTTAACTGAAACCTCGAAAAAACTAAGACAGCAATTAGGTTTATTCTATTGCATTAAACACTTACTTACGTTAGAAGCCAGAATGAGACTAGTACAAACTACATTCCTACCTATACTGGACTACGCTGACTTCCTTTAGTCATTGCCCATCAACGATGCTAAACAAACTGGACACCCTTTACCACCGGGCTTTAAGATTTATCCTAAATCTACCCCATGGTACACATCACTGTCGTCTATACCAGGTTTCAGGATGGACCTCACTCTCAACTAGGAGAAAAAGGAATGCCCTCCTCTGGCTTTTTAGAGCATTATCTGATAACCTCCCTGCATACATCTCGAACCTCTTCAAACGGGCTAAAGGTTCCTATGGCCTGAGATGCTTCTCCATAATCTGCTTCCCGATTCCCAGAGTGAAAACTACCCTTGGCTCGGCAACAATCAACTTCTCACTTCCATCACTTTGGAACACTATGCAAGACTCATTAAAATTATCCTCACTTCCAAGCATTTTCACATTCAAAGCTCTATTAACGGATTATCTGAAGGAATCATGCAACTGTTTCAGATGCCTATGGCCCCTAAGCCCCAGGTACCACTCTCAAATTCTACGCCTAAGTATGTCATCCACCCCACATTCCTAACAACAGAAACCTAGGACTTACAAGCCTAGTTCCCTTAATCCGAGATGGCCCTGCCTATTCTCTACCTTTTACCTATTCTGGCCTCCCTCTTGGCAGCCTACTCTTTCACCCAAATTTCTACCCTATTCCTTAATATCTCCTTATTTTTTTATCATTTAGGTATGAGCTCTTACTTAGCAGAGACTATGTGGGATTGTTGTCTCTTCTTATTCCAGTAAAGCTTATCATTATGTACCTTTGCATGTTACTTATGTTGACCGGTAAGTATAGGCCCATATTGACTGGCACCTTCGCAACTTTTTTTTTTTTGCACCTCTGTTCACCGTAATTGTAATCTTATGAAGTGCACTGTATTGTATTAATGCCCAAGACCACCTTGAAAATGAGCTTGCTCAATGGTGTTTGCTGGTCGAGACACCAGAAGGCGGAAAGAGGAAGCAAGATCTGTAAGGGCCTTCACCCTTGCCAAGGAGAGAAAAGCCTTTGCCTGCACAGTATCCAGCTCTACCCCTATGAAGGTAAGGAGTTGTGTTGGTTCGAGAACTGACTTTTAGAAGAAAACCTAGAGAAGTGAGCAGTTGTTGTGTAACTTGTAGGCCTGACTTGACTTGGTCTGGAGATTGCCCCACAATGAGCCAGTCGTCCAGGTATGGGAATATGGAGATCCCCTGTCTCCTGAGGAAGGCCACTACTACTGCTAGGCACTTTGTAAACACCCTTGGAGCTGAAGTTAGGCCGAAGGGCATTGCTCTGAACGGATAATGGCCTGAAGACAATTCGAACCCGAGGTACTTTCTGTGGGAGCACCTGATTGGGATGTGAAAGTAGGCATCCTTGAGGCTCAGGGAAGCTATCCAATCCCCTTGCCTTCGAGACGGAAGAATTACTCCCAGAGTCACCATTCTGAATTTTGGTTTTAAGATGTGCTTGTTTAGATATCTTAGGTCTAGGACTGGCCACCACTCCCTTGTCTTTTTTGGGGTAAGGAAATATCTGGAATACAGACCCTTGCCCCTGTGTTGAGTAGGAACTCTCTCTACAGCCCTGAGGGTTAGCAGAGAGGAAACCTCTGCTTCTAAAGCACTGGTCTCAGAAAGGTTTGCAGGCGGAAAGGACTTGGCCCTCAATTTTGGGAACCTTGCAAAACTGAGGGCCAATCCCTGACTTACTACCTCCAGGACCCACCTGTCTGAGGTAACAGACTTCCAGGCCTGGAAGTAGTAAGCCAGCCTGCCTCCTACTGGGGTTGGGGAGTCGACCCGGGCTAACACATCAGGGTGTCTGCTTGGCAGGAGCCATGGACTGAGAGGAGGATGCAGCCCTGCTCATCCCCCTTCTACCTCTCCGTCTGAAGAACCCCCTCTGTGGAAAGGGAGACGAGGCCTGCGCTTGGCAGAAAGGCCTGCCCCTGCCCCTAGACTGCTGCCTCTGAGGAGTTGCCTGCCTTTCCTTGGCCTATGCACTCCTGTAGGTGGTCCGATATGCGTCCATTTTCTTCATGTAATTCTCTGTCTGCTCCCCAAACAGAGAATTACCCACCACAGGGAAATCCATGGCCTTAGCCTGGGTGTCCTGTGACAGGCTAGTACATCTGAGCCAAGCAAACCTCCTAAGAGACACAGATGTAGCCATGACTCGTGATGAAACTGAATTTTGGATGCCTCTATCCCATCAGCAGCCACCTCCTCCAGCTCCTTGGCTAGCTGGGGGGAGGCCTGTTTAACAAGCTCCAGAACAGTATCCCATCTAGACTTCTGGTATCTGGCTGTGTAGGCCATATAATTCACCTACCTGAGTCCCAAGGAGGATGCCAAGTACTGTTTTTTGGCCATAGCATCCACCTTCCTAGAGTTTTTATCTGGGGGGTGTGAAGCCAAGGGTATGTTAGCCTTGTCACAGGCTGCAGCCTGCACTACCCCAACATGGCTGCATTGGTGGAACAAGAACTCTGTGCCCGAGCCTGAAAGCATATACCTCCTGTCCATTCTTTTATCTACAGGAGGTAAAGAATTTGGGATCAGAAGAATTTTCTGTGTTTGTTTCCCAAAGGATTTATGGAAGGGAACAGACAATCTCTTGGACTCTGGGATGTCCATCATTTCCACAAAAATCAGGCTCCTCCTGTTCCTCAACAGCTTCAACCAAGAGAAGCTGGAGGGTATCAGCCACTTTCTTGTAGAACAAATAGTGGGATGGGGACTCAGAAAGCCTGAGAGGGAAAACATTAGAAGGCCTGTCTGGGGAGACGTCCAGTTCAATGGGCTCATCCAGACCTTCATCACCATCCTCATCATCATCATCTTGCTCTTCCTCCCCTTCCCACTATGGTTCATAAAATTCATCCGGAACATATTCCGGAACCAGGGGAACCAACCGCCTACTGAGAGGCACCGGATTGGAAGGAACCGGACGGAGCCATTCCACAATACTCATCGCCCTGGCTATTTCTTTGGTGGTTGGATTATGTGGTTCTGGATCCGAACTGGACGATTTTCTTTAGCGCTTCGATGGAACCGACCCCTCAAGGTCGGATCTCCTCTTGCCCAAGGGAGTATCGTCCAGGTCAGTGGGCACTCCCTCAGGTTCGGTAGGAACCAAACCGGGCTGGCCATCCGGATTAGCAGACTTCTCTGCCTCCTTTTCCCTGAGCCTACCCAACCTCTTTTCTAGGGTGGCCTTCAGAATATTTTTACAGATTTGGCAGTCTGAATCGAGGTGGTCAAATCCCAGACAATAAACACAAGTGGTGTGAGGGTCTGCTTTAGCAAAGGCATCCCCACACTCATCACAGTGTTGAATCCCAGTGGGCCAGTTTTTTTTCTTGGGTTTCTCAGACATGGCCAGGCTACAAACTTACCCTTTACAGCTTATTAGCCAGGTAAGACCCTCCTATCAGTTACCAACCATGTTACGGATTGTGGAAAAAAAATGTATAAAATCACGGATTTTTTTTAAACCGATAGGAACCAGTACCTCACACTAAACAGAAAAAATAAAGAAAACCCTTAAACAATCAGTTCTGAACTGGACCAATTCACAGGTCTTTACAATTTCCACAGAAATGTATCAATTCTACCCTACAGTCAACTACCTACAACACTTACTGTACCGCAGACAGGGATCTGAAGCCGAAAATACAACAAAATCTGTGATTAAACCGACAGATTCTTAACCGAAACCAACTGTAGCGAAGCAGCAATCTCCGGAGCGACTGAAAAGTTAGGCGGAGTAAAGAATCTGACAGTTACACTTTGAAGTGCTGCAGACAGAGGTCTGAAACCGACCTTGAGCTCAACGTTGTATGCTTCCTACATAGAGTTAACTCTTTCCTCTCCGGAGCAGTTCAAGTGCTAGGGCTAACTGCATATGTCAGAATACATCAAGACCTCACGTAGCTTGAAGAGGCAGTTTTGCATTTTGTGGGGATGCAAAACAGTCCAACTCTGGATAACCACAACTTGTGAAGAAGTAGTTTACCACAGAGGTCAGCAGGTCCCACTAGTGTACACAAGATTGGGACCAACATAGCCTGTCTGTTAGGATGCTTTGGACTTCTGGGAGGAAAAACAGCTGTCAGCTGCAGGCCGTGAGAGACTACCCATTGCCACGCTCTCAGAGCTTCCCTAGAGGGGACAAGGAGTGTCCCCTTGCATGGTGATATAGTGCATCACACTGATGTTGTCTGCCCTTATCAATAGGGTACCAGCGAGAGATGCTCTTCAAAGGCCTGGAGCCCATAAAGAACAGCCCTCATCTCCAGAGAATTGATTGGAGACAAGGATCGTTCTTTCCAACTCGTCTATCGGTTAGTCCCACTGTACCTGCTGAATCCACTGGTGATTCTCATATGAAGGCGTGCAAATGAGATAGTCACAGTGGAAGATGCCGCAAGGCCTAGGAGGGGCAGCATAGTCCTGGCGGACAGATAGCAACTCCTGTGCATGAGACAGGCCTGAGCAATCAGGACCTCGGCTCTGTCCTGGGGCATGAACACACTGCCCACTGCTGTGTCCTGTACTGTTCCAATATATTGGAGGTGTTGGCATGGAGTGAGAACAGATTTTGGTACACTGATCATGATATACCTAGGTCCTCGAACAACTGCAGAGTTTGAGATACTGTGTACTGGACCACTTCCCTGGATGGAGCCTGCAGGAGCCAGTCGTCCAAGTAGGGAGAAACATAAAGCCCTTCCCTCCGGAGGGCTGCTGCCACAACTGTGATTCATTTGGTAAGTACCCATGGTGCCAAGGATGAGCCAAAAGGCAGCACCCAACACTGATAATGGCAGTCCTGCAGAGTGAATCTCAGGTACTGCTTGTGGCATGTTCTGATTTTGATATGACGGTAAGCTTCCTCCATGTCCAGAGCCTTCTGAAGCAGGGACTGAACTTCTTCCCTCAACAAGGATAGGTGTTATGAAGGGTAATGAGAATATGGGTGGAGGACATACTGGAGGTTTTGAGATCAGTCCCAGTGTATGCCCTTTTTCCACTATTTCCAGCACCCATTCGCCTGAGGTGATCTTTCGCCATTTTTGCAGATGAAGGGAGATCCCCACCCACCTGTACCCCTGATGGCAGCCATGAAGGAGGAGGAAGTGTGGAGTCAGAAGGTTCGGGGAGGCAGAGCTGCCTTGACCAGAACCTTTGGGTGGGGAGGAGTCACCACCCTGGGCAGCAGGTCCAGCAGAGGGAGCTCCTCCTCCTCTGCCATGGTAGCAGATGGTAGCCATGGCCCCCTTGGCCAGCAGGCTTCCAAAAAGTACTGCTACCATGATCCATATTTTTTGGGGGTCAGGGATTCCACAGAACTTTGAGTCATTTTAGACAGAAACATAGAAGCTGTCAGCAGAAAAGGACCGCCTGGCCCACCTAGTCTGCCCTAAAGTCCCTACCTACAGTTCCACCGTAGAGCCCAACTGATCTCTGGCCTTATCCCCTCCAGCCCTGTTACAAAGGACCCTCTGCGTCTATCCCATGTATGTCTGAAACCTGTTACCGTTTCGTTACTCACCACCTCTGCTGGGAGTCTGTTTCAGGTGTCCATCACCCCTTCGGTGCAGAAATATTTCCTCACATCCCCTCTAAGTCTCCACCCTTCCAGCTTCATATCATGCCCTTTGTCCTTCAACATCTCTTTCTGTGCAATATACCACCCTCCTGTACCTTATTGATACCCTTGAGGTATCTGAATGCCTATCATGCCACCCCTTTCTCTCCTTTCTTCCAGTGAGTACATATTTAACTCCCAGAGTCTTTCCTCATAGGGCTTCCGATGTAGGCCATGCACCATTTTGGTAGACCCTCTCTGTACTGCCTCCACGCGATCTATGTCCTTCCTGAGATGGGGCTTCCAGAACTGGACACATTACTCCAGGTGAGGCCTCACCATTGATCTATACAGAGGTAACACTACCTCCCTTTTTCTGCTGGTGATATCCCTCCCTATGCACCCCAGCATCCTATTTGCCTTTCCCACTGCCTTATCACACTTAGAGATGTGCAAAATGCGCAAATTTAATTCTCGAAATTCGTGCATTTCACGGGTGCGAAATTCCACTGGTAAAATCATGAATTTCACCCGCAAAATGTGGAACTTCATCCGCAACCGGCAAAATTTTGCCACTCTCTGGAGAAATTCCACTGCTTGCAGGCAAAATTCTGCATTTCGTGGGCAAAATGTCACATTTCGCACCCTCAAAATTCAAAAGCGAAATGCGCACATTTTGTAAAACGTTTTGCACTGCGAAATTCAGGATTGACAGAATTTTGTTGGCGAAATTAAATTTCGCTGTAACACTAATCACACTGCTTTGCTACCTTCAGGTCATCAGATATGATGACCCCCAGATCCCTTTACTGTTAAATGGTTGATAACACCTCCTCCTCTAACTGATACATTGTCTTTGGGTTTCTTTGTCCTATGTGCATAATTTTACATTTTTTGGCATTGAAGCCCAGTTGCCAAACCCTTGACCAGTCTTCGGGTTTTTTTTTTTTTTTTTAAGATCTTCCTTCATTTTTTTCACACACACACACACACACACACACACACACACACACACACACACACACACACGGTGTGTCCACTCTGTTTTAAATTTCTGTGTCATCCACGGACAGGCATACTTTTCCTTCCAGCTCCTCTACGATGATGCTATAAGACACTTAAGAGGACGGGTTCCAGTACTGACCACTGAGGCACCTGCTGGTTACCTTGCCCTCCTCCGAGTGAACTCCATTTACCACCATTCTCGGAGTTCTGTCACTTAGCCAACTTCGTACCCATTTTATTATTTTTGGACCCACTCCCAGGCTGCCTAGCTTATTTACCAGTCTTCTGTGTGGAACAGCGTCAAAGGCCTTACTGAAATTAAGGTAGGTCACATCCACCACTCCTCCCTGATCCACCTCTCTGGTAACCCAGTCAAAAAACTCTATCAGGTTTGTTTGGCAAAATCTCTCCCCGTGAACCCATGCTGTTGCAGATCCTGCAACTCACTGGTTTTTAGGTATTCCCCAATCCTTTCTTTATGTAGTGATTTCATAAGCTTACCCACCACCGAAGTCAGGCTTATAAGTCGGTAGTTTCCTGCATCCTCCCTGTTTCCACTTTTGTGGAGTGGGACAACATCCACCCTTCTCCAGTCCTATGGGACTTCCCCCATTTCTAGTTAAAGACTGAGCAGGGCCATCAGAGGTGCAGACAGTTCCTCCCTTAGTTCCTTCAGTATCCTGGGGTGGACCCCATCTGGCCCCATTGCCTTGTCTACTTTTTAGTTTTGCTAGTTCCCTGAGGACGCTCTCCTCAAGGGGCTAGTATCCACCGCCCTTCCCCTAATGCCCTTCTCTACCATCTGTGGCCCATCACCTACCCCTTCCTTTGTGAATACCGAACAAAAGTACTTATTCAAAATGTCAGCTTTCTTCTTCCTGTGTTTGCTACCCCTGAACCCAGGGTCCCCTATCTCTATGGAGCACCCTAAATCTCTCTCGTTCCTGGTCTTAGTTCTCATCTGTTGCCTGGCCACCTCTCCCCTCCCCCCAAAAAAAAAAAAAAAAAAACTTCATTCATCCTTTCCATTACTTACATCCCTGAATCCTAGTCCTAGCATTGTACCTGCCTTCCCCTACTCCCTGCCCCATCTGTACTGTTCCTCTTAATAGATTATACAACACAATCTTGCATTTGCAGACTATCAATCACTATCCGCTATCCCTTCCCACATCCATCCTTCTTCCCCTCCCCTCTCCTGCACCTAGTTCATCCTCTGACTTTGTTCCGCTGGGGGATCTGGATGGAACACTTTTTGTCACTGTCCCCTATCTACATCACAGTTGTTTTGAACATATCTGCAACACTGTTTGTTTCGTACATACTGCTTGATTGTATAATGTTGTATTTTAAACTGCATTCATTCGCACCTGTACTGTCTATGCCTTTTGCTGTTCATACCAGTATATTGTAACTGTTGTGTTTTAAACTTGTCATCTTGTACTTGTTCATCCCAGGTCCACCTCGAAAATGAGCTTTGCTCAATGTTGCCCTCCTGGTTAAATAAAGATTTTTTGATTGATTCTGGTCCTCTCCACACTTCCCCCTTCCAGTCTAACTATCAAATCAAAATTAAATCAATCAAAATTTATTTTTAAAGCGCTATCTCTGTCTTGTTTTTCTTCTTTTCGCATATGTATCTAAAGAATGTTTTATCCCCCCTTTTTGATGATTTGACAATGTTTTCCTCCATCTGTGCCTTAGCTCTCCTAACTGCCCTCCCTTCCTCCCTTTGTTTCTCCTGGTAACTCTCCAAGTTCTCTTCCTTCTGTGTCGTCTTATACCTTTTGAATGCTTGCTCCTTTTCCTTTACTTTCACTGCTACTTCCTTGGAAACCTTCTCCTCTTGCTCTTCTTAACCTGTCCAACACAGAGGTTTGTTGCCTTCTCAGTGGCCTTCCTTACTTTAGCCCAGTTTTCCTCTACCCCACCCTTTTCCTATATCTCTGATAGGGCTTTCCTCAGGCACTCTCCTATTTTCTTGAAATCGGCCCTCCTTAAGTCCAGGACCCTCAATTTAGTGTGCTTAGGTTCTGGACTGGTCCTTATGTTGAACCACACTATACGATGATCACTAGTCCTCAGTTGGCTTCCCACAGTGATGTCAGTGACACTGTCACTGTTGACAGTACCAGGTCCAGTAACGCCCCCTGACAGGTGGGTTCCTTAACTAGCTGCCTGAGGAACTCCCCCTGCAGGGAGTCTAGGATTTCCCCACTTCTAATTGATGCTGTAGCAGGGAGGTTCCAGTCCACATCTGGCAGACTGAAGTCCCCCCACTAGCAGTAATTTGCCTTTGTTAGTCATCCCTTGGATTTCTTCTACCATATCCCTATCTCCCTCCTCTCCCTGTGCTGGAAGTCTGTAGATCACCTCTATCCAAACAGTGGCCCCCTTCCCTGTCTCCAGGGTGAACCACAGTGCCTCCGCTTTACCGTCCCCCCTGTATTTGCATGGCCTTTATGACCCTCATGTAAAAGGCCCCCCCCATCTCATTTTCCTGTCCTGTCCCTCCTGAACAGTGCATACTCTGGGCCTTCAACAGCTTACAGCCCCAAAAGGGAACACTGAGCATGGCCTGCTGCTCATCTGAAACAAATCCTGTAACTCTGAGCCAGGAATATCTTTCTGAGTCATATACTACAGGCAGCTGATCTAGCTGCAGCATCTGAAGCATCATATGATGAATGTACTAAATGTTTACCAGTATCCAGGCCAGCAGAGGCAGCTTTAAGCAGTTCTGCCTCTGCAATGCTTCCCGGATGGGTCCGTGCCATAGCCATACCCGACTTCCAGAGGCTATTCTGACACTTAATCATATAAGCCTGGTAGTTTGCAACTATGAAGGCCCAAAGTGGAAGAGGCATAAGTTCTCTTAACCATCACATCCAATTTCTTGGACTCCTTGTCAGGAGGCAGGGTGCTCATAACTGTAGTAGCCTTAGGGCGATCATGTGCAGCCACGATAACCACAGGATCAGTTTCAGGCTCAGGCTCAGACGTATAATAAGGCTCGACAGATGGAGAAGGGTACTGTTTGTCATCTTTGCTGGGGACTGCTGGCAGAGTGCCATGTCTGTGCCAGGCAGCAAATGTAGCATCTTTCAATAGTGGGAGCAGCTGATACCTCTAAGAACTCCATTAAGTTTCATTTACTCGTGTCATCTTCTTCACCCTCAAATCCCATCACATCCTGTATTTGTTTACACAAAGCCTGGAAAGAGGGATCCTTTGAAGGAGACCAGGGATTATATACCACAGAGTCCTCACTGCATGACGATAAGGCTGGGCTGGAAGGGAATGCTCCAGCATAGGGATCCTCATCCCACCATCATCTTCCAAATCCTCCTCCATTTCCAGGAAGTCAGAATTGTATTCCATCTCATCCTCATCTCGGATGACATCGGGACCAATCGACGGAGGTGGCAATGCAGGCAGCTGCTCTACCATCAGTGCAACAGGTATGCTTTTCGGTCCAGTCAATAGTAACGGTGCCAACAGGGGAGGCCCTGTCAAAAGAACCAGCACTGCCACTTGCAGTGACAGAAACAGGCATGTTAACATTTCTGAGAACAACACCAGCATAACTTGGGAGTTGATGATGACTGCTGCAGGGGTTGGGATCATCACTGTCGGTGGGATGGAACCCGTCAATGAAGGCTGTATACCATCTGTAGCAGGTACAGCAGTGCTACAGCCAGGCCCATACCCTGGCATCTCAACAATGATGGGGGGGTGTGGTTGATGCCATCAGAGTGGACGCCAACAAGGACTTACCCTCCTTCACTGGAGACTTCAACCTTACCAGTGAAGCATGTTTTTCCTTATGCTTATGGTGGCTGGAAGAGAAGGAGGGTCTCGACAACAATTTCTCCTTATCTTTGGATTTATCCGTCATCCTCGCCAACTGAGGTGGCAATGCAGTCAATGACCACCATGGTGCCTCCTTAACCTGGGCAGGCAGTCAAGAGAAAAAAGCTGGTTTGGATCCCCAGCCATCGACTGAGCTTCCATGGCCTTAATGGTGATGAAAGTCTCCAAAGCCTTCTTCTGGCTTCTCCTTGTGACCTGGTTAAATTCTTGGCAGATCTTGCAGGCCCTCATATTGATACAGGCCCAAACAAACATCGGACACACTGTCTGAGCATCTTCTTGTAGATCTTGCAACCGCAGGTACAAAACCTAAACAAAGGTTCTTTTGACAGCAGTATACAGGGACAACATCGACACCAAAATCATTTAAGTTAGAAAAAAAAAAAAGACAATGAAACAAAATGCTGATATTTCTCTATAGGTCCAATGAATGTACTGATGGCGAAGAAAGAACCAAGGAGAAGAGGCCACCATGTTTTATAAAGCGTAGCACTGTCATCATGTAGCCCCCAACATTTCCGGAAAGTCCTGACATCATTTCCGGAAAGTCCTGACATTAATGGCTTACAGTTCCAAAGGTGTGGCCCAAAGGAAGAGATGTCCCTGATGAAGACTGGGCTTTTTCAGTGGATGCCCTGCTGTTTTGGAACTCTTGAGGAAGGTCCATCCCCCTCAGTGGAGCAGTTCAGGAAGGGCCTAAAATGCCATCGGTTCAAACTGGCTTTTACTGACTGACCAGCTATACAACTCTGTCAGGGGTCCGGACTAACACTGGGAACCGCAATGTGGCTTAGTTGTGATTCTAGTTAAGGTTTTAGACCATAAAGTTTATCTTGGAAGTAATTTTAGAATTTGTTCTGAAGACCGGTGCACTGCTGTATGTGTACTGTACTTTCGTAGGGCACCGAGCCTGCAGGATAGGGTACCAAACAAGTAACTACTTCCTGACATAATGATTAGAGAGACAGAGCTACTGCAAAGTCCCTTCCCAGTACTCACCATCATTGTTTTTGTGAAAGCTGAGTTTGATGAGATTCTTGACATCGAGTTTCTGGAGAAAGAAAAAAAGACAACACTGCAGTTTCATGTAACTGATTAAAGCAAGTGTGCACACAGTCAGACCCTGCTATCATCACCATTTTTTTTTTTTTTTTTTTAACTTTGAGAATTTTGCATCCATCCGTTACAAGTGTAAATACTGAAAACCAAGTGCAGTGTTGGTTAGTGTGACACTTGGACAGCTGGTTCTGATCACTGTATCATTTTTTTGTAAAATAAAAATGGGTTATGGACTGTCTCTCTTGAGAAATGCTGAAACAGCATGTGAGATCACACACACAGGTTTTAGATACAAGGTGTTACCTGGAAGGCAAGAAACTAATTACAGGCTAGAAGATACCTAACTGCCAAGATAGATCATAAACTTGTATAACGCTTAGAGGAAGAAGAGCGGGGTATAACGTTTTAGTGCAAAGTCACAAAAGATGCTTTGAAGTCCTGGAAAGGGGAAACTGATCATAGATCAAAGAGAGTCATTTGAAGAACATGAGTTATGCTGAGGTTGCAGAATTTAATACTTGGAAACGACATCCTGTTTTTATATAGATATATATTTTTTACATATTCTGATAGGGAGGAGCTAGGTGACCTAATGCAAAGAGGTAGGCAAAGCCAGCTTTTAAACATTATTCTGTTTTACTTCAGAGACACTTTTATCTACACTCTGACAAAGAAACATCTGTGAGCACTTTAAGCAGATATTTAGAGACAGAGACAAATCCAAGTACTGTAGTAGGAATTGTACTGTTAAAACCTTGTTTTATTTAAGTGATTTGTATGTTTTGTGATACAGTATATGGTTCTGTATTTACATGTTACATATTTTTATCTATTTTAGTAAAACTCTAGTTTTAGAGTTTACTTGGTCTGTCTTTGATTTCTTTTCTTTTATAAGCGGAATATATATGGTTAAAGCAGACACTGCACATAAGCTTGAATGGTGATACCAAACTGGAAAAAGATAAGCGTTTTAAATCTGAGGTCTTTTATTACAGTTTTTAAGGGTTCATTTCTGTACACCTGGTTAGGTGTCCGTAGGCAAGGATATCTGGCCCCCTGAAGACAGAATTATCTGAGCCCATACATTGGGTACACTAACAAGAGGTTCACAGTTTGAATCCCTCCAAGACTTGAGACCAAAGGTTGATTCGAATCCACAAAAACAGACAAGAGGGTTACCTTGTTCTGTTAAATGTTCACAAGAATACGCTCAGAGGTTGGCACTTTGGGAGTAAAGGGCTGACCTGCTAAGTGGGTTTGTGACAGTTAGGATATCTTGAACATGAAAACTACACAATCATGGCAGTCTGGTTCCATAATACAGTATTAAGGAATGATTTGCCTTGGATATCATAAGGGGTGGGGCCGGCCTGGCCAGGTAGGGGCCTTGGAACATAAACAGCCCCAGGTTCCCCACGGGGTCTTTTACAAGAAAGGGAACGTTGTTTAACCAGGAGTAGCACACTAAGCCAAAGCTTGTTTCCAGATGCAACCTGGGAGCACAATGAAGTCAAGTGACTTGCTCAGGATCACACAATAAGCACCTAGGCAGCTGTGGGATTCAAACCCAGGTCTCCAGATCTGCAGCTCAGAGCCTTACCCACTACGCTATACTGCCTCCTCCTTTTAACATCTCACATCGTCTTACTGGGTATGGACGCCCTGCCTGATCCACGGCAGGTGAGCCAAATTCTAGCGGCTATAAAGGTACAGCTTGCACAAGGACCGACAGGAGTCTAGAAAGGTTACTATTGGAGGAGATCTGGTCTATGTGCCATAATATGCATAAGCCACAGGTTCCATCTATTCTGGTGTCTTGGAAGAACATTCCTAAGTTAGGTCTTAAATTTCTCCATCCTGTATACCTCCCACACAGTGTCTTCCCATTGAGTCTGAGTGAGTGGCACTGGCTTAAACCATTTTCATGTAATAGACTTTTTGGCTGTTGTCAATAGGATGCTCAAGAGAAACAGATGCATTTTTTCCTTAATGTGTGGAGGAAAGTGCAGGAGTATGGCCGCTGTTGGTGTTAACGGGCCATAGCTGGGGAAAAAGGGCATTTAGTTCCTTTTAAATCATTTCCCAATATGTGGACAAGACTGGGCAGGCACAAAATATGTGGATGTGTGTATGTGGCCACCTCTGTCACACAGTGACGCCAGCAGGCCGGGGCGCCAGTGCACAAAAACTTGGTTATGATTTGAGGGGTCCGAAAGTATCATATTACAACTTTCCAGCCAAACTCGCTCCACTGTTCAGAGCACGTTATTTTGTGCTGTCGATACCAACTAAGGGACCACTCCGTTAAGTCTGTCATAAGTTCAGCTTCCCAAGTTGTTTTAATGGTCTCAGCTGAAACAGTGGTGTTGCGTAGCATGGCTTTATAACTGTTGGAGATAAAATGAGAAGGCCATAGTCCCTTTAGGATCTTCTGTATAAAGTGCATGATAGGAGGGAAGTGTGAGTCGTCTACTGTGAGTCCCAGACAGAACTGTATATGGTGGCAAATTCGAAAGTATCTATATCGATCTGTTAATGCCAACTGGTGTTCCATTCTGAGTTATTCAAAAGATTTAAAAACCCCACTGAAGAAAAAGGAAAAGACATGACCCCAAACCTCTTTTATGCCAAGCTTGGAAAAAGTGGTCTAGCCAGGCCAGAAGGAACATCGGGTCGAAAGCTGGCACTCCAAACCAGCGGGCCACTGGACTGGACAATGGTCCCATAACTCTCACCTGCCAGGTCCTAAGAGGGTCCACTGTGATCGAGGTGGAGATCCATTTAACTTGTCCGCCAAACACAATTTTTCCTGCAACGTTGGAAAGTAGCATGTGTTCCAGGTCAAGCCAATTTGGACGTAGCAAAAGACGCAACCATAAGAGGACATGACTAAGTGACACTGCCTGATGGTAGCGGGCATTGGTGCCGGAACGGTTTGAAAAGTGGTAGGACCAAGGCTGTAAGGGGTAAATTCTCCCCTATTAAATACATTAACATGATTGCAAAAACTGATAGGGCCATTTATGAAAGTGGTAGGGCCATGGCCCTAGTGCGCCCCCCCCCCCATTCCAGCACCTATGGTAGCAGGAAAGATCAGGGAGGCAGAGACCCCTTGTGTTTTAGGAAGTTGACGTTTTTTGTATGCAGTTCTAGATCTGTGTCCTCCCTATAAATATCGTGAGCCAAGCTTGTTCCCCTTCTGGAAAGCTTTCATGGGGGGAGTCACCAGCAGTGTTAGGGAAAAAAAAAAAAAAGAAAGTGGGGTAAAATGTTCATGCACATCGAATTAACTCTCTGGATAAGGGGCACTGGCATAAAACTCCATCTTTGACGGTCTTTCTTTATTTGTAGCTCTGAAGGATCGTAATTTAAAGTATAAAGTTGAGTTAAATCAGCTCCCAGCTAAACCCCCAAATATTTAATGTGGAATCTGTTCCATTTGAAGGGATAGCTGGTTTTTAGAATGGGTGAAAGTATAAAATTAAACTGAAGCACTGACTTTTCTTCATTTATTTTAAAACCTGTGAGGGCCTCAATGGTTCATAGACATGTCATTAATGGGGGAAGAGACTGGTCCGTGCTGGTAATATAACAACAGTAAATCATGGACATAATATGCCACCTTGAGGATGTAACCATTTATTTCAAGACCTGTGATGGTCTCCACTTGTCGAATGTATTGGGCCAGGGGTTCTGCACAGAGGGCAAACAGATATGGTGTATCGTCACCTTTAAGGAGTCAATTGCCCCCTGAACCTGTGACAATAACAAGAAATCGAAGCAGCACAAGTTGACCAAAAATGCTTTCCACAGTACAAGAAACCAGATAAGAAGCTGCACAGCAAAACAACTCCACTTCAGTGTTGCTGCTTTATTATCTCTTAATTTTTAAAGGTTCTTCTGCCTGACCTGGCCCCCGTCACCTCCCCCTGGTCCACTGGTGACAACCCATCCCCCACTAACCCCACCACTGCTGCTAATTCCCATAGTTATTCCCTCCATGGCAGAGGTCTTGAAGGGGGAGTCCCCCTTTCTCCATGATCCAGGGGAGGCGATGGGAGCTTAACAGCTTTGGCATTCAACTAGACAGAGCCCAGCTGTTTTCTACCATCTGTTCCTCCACCCAACCTCTGCAACACCTGGTACTAGCAGCTGTAGAGCCCATACACACATAGATGACATCCTGAAGAGGAGCCAACTTCCTGGCCCTTCACAGGTGTAGCTGTGACACCAGAACCCAGTGCCAGCCCTTCCCCATTTACTCACCTTTACTATCTGTTAAGAATGGCCACCAACACTGCATATGTCCTTTGCCAGACAGGCTCTAGAAAGAATTTTAAACAGTAATAAATGTTTGGTGTGACCAACTGGGAAAGACTACGGGATCACTGAAGTAGCCATTTCATGCCATCCTTGGGGATGGGGGGGTGTTAATGTACTGACAATGTACTAGAGGCAAGACATAGTGAGCCAAATAACCTGTCTCCACTGCTAATATCCGTTACCTTTTTCTGTAGAAACGGCTTCCTTTTGGATGATGTTAGTGTTTGTGAAACAGATGGATGGGGTTAAGTTCATGGGAGGCAACAATCAAGAAATGTGGCGAAGTGGTGGTGATGGTGGTCTTGGAAGAGGGGAAGAATCTTTCTTTCAAACTTTAATGAGCTTCATAATGAGGTTGAAACAATGTTTTATTTTTCTTCACCTGTTGTGGTCAGAGGCAGCATGTTTCGGAACTTCAGGGTCTGGGAGAGGGAGTCACCCATACTACCATTGCTCAAGCAACTCCTGTGGGTAAAGGCAGCGTTTTCAGGGTCAGTGAGAAGGTGGTCCCCATACCACTGCTTGACCACCTCCTGTGGCAAGCAGGGAAGCCTAGACACTGCAGGTGACAAGGTTACTTTGCTCTCCTCCTCCTCCTCCTCCAAAGGCTGGCCTCAGTGAGTGGGTATGCGCTAATCACTGGTGAAGTGGATGAGGAGTGAAGTAGAGATAAAATCACTAGGGCTCTGAGGCTGGATGACACCTGCCTACTCCTGAATGTCCAACAGCACGGAATACAGCCCTGGAGATATCCCCACCTCTGCAATGTGTAAAGGCATGGAGCAGGCATACACTGCAGCCAGTGGGGGAGGGGGCGTGGGGGGGAGTGGCAGGAGAACAAGGGACAGTACCAGAAGGGTCTCTGGAAGTGAAGGAGCCAGTGTCAGTAGGAGTTAGTATGTGGCCTGAAGACAAAGTATCAGCACCAGTATTGGGGGGGTTAGGGAGTTTTAAAAATATCAGTGGGAAATGATTCCATCTGCTTCTGCACTCTCTAAAGGCTTGTTATAATGGACTGAAAGTCAAAGAGACAGCAGCAGTGTAGTAATGCTTCCTTCAGGCTCCCTGCCTTTCCAGACAACACTCCTGGTGAAAACAGGCACGGCAATTTTGGCTGTGACCTACTTTCCAACAAGCAATAACAGCAGCAGCTCCAGAGTGCGTTTTGCCTGCCTGCTGGCTGACGTCATCCATGCCTTTGCAGGCCTGGAACACTGGAACGCTTCACTGGTAAACAAAGCAGGCTCCTCCCCTCTCTCTCTCTTCCTGATGTGCAGATCAGTGGAACGATGCTGCTAGGTTTGAGTGAAGGCTGCCTGCCCAAAAATTAATCAGTCTTGTAATCAATCTTGATTTGTCTGTGCCATGACGGTGGAGGCTAAAGATCCCTCCTTCGCACACGTCAACTGGATAATAGGCTTCTACGGTCCTTTTGTTCTGCGTCAGTTCAGCATCCAGCATTAAAGGCTTGTGTTGCTAATTAGATTTTGACCATGCTAGATCCATAAAAGCTAAAAGCAGCAACAGTGCAATCCATGGAGTGCCAGTCAGCCCCTCCCTCCCCTCAAGTAACGCACGTGTTCAGGAGAAGGCATGCACAGACTGCAAAAACTATCTGGTAGGGCAGTTTATGATTCTTTCTTTCTTTCTCCCATTTTGAGAAGTCCGATTCACACTACACTACACTCTAGAAATTTGTTATAAAAAGTGGCCCATGCAGAAGTCAGTAAAATATTTTTAAATAAAAATAACTAACATAGAAACAAAGAAAATGAAGACAGAAATAGTCCAGCGGCTCATCCAGGCTGCCCACCCTACCTAGCTGCTCTGCGAAGGTTCTAGTGGCCATCCATCCCTCTTACCTCGACCCCCCTTCCCTCTTACTACAGCCGTGCGCCTGTCACACCCTACCACAAAGTCAAAGCCTTGCAACCCCCTCCTTGTAGCCTTTTCTCCCATTCCCTAAATCATTTTTGTTACCCTTCTCTGCATTGCCTAGACTCTCTCGCAGTCTTTGGTGTAGGTATGGATTCCAGAACCTTGTGCAGTACTCTGGTGTTGTTACACTAATGAGCTGTACAGGCTAGACTCACGTCCCGGCTTCTGCCAATTCCCTCCCAATGCCCTCCAGCATCCTTTTTGCATAGGCCACAGCCTTGTAACATCCATGATTAAACCGGTGTTTGGAGCTGGGAACAGCAGGTAACCAATGTGAGATCCAAAATGAAGCATCTATCTGACCAGTCCGTCAGCACAGCGGCAGTGTTCCCACTCACTATTCCTGCAACTTGGGTTCACATCCTGAGCCTAGCGCATCAAATTCCACTGCGAAGAACTAAGCATCCTGTTGGGCGTGCTCCTCGGGGGTGAAGGACAGACTACGATACACAACTGCCACCCTGCTGACCACATGTGGTGGTGCAGGCAGAGCGGCCTAGCAGGGGGAATACTGACTGGCTCTGCATCACCATACAGTGTGTGTACATACCCTGCAGTCTTTGTCAAAGTCCTGCCGGGGGGGGGGAGATGGGCAACCCTAGAATGTCTGGATGACATTTCGAAACTTTCGGATTCCACACTTCTGACTGGAAACTTCCTCATACAAAATCCATCTCCGACAGAGATAGCTGCCACCCCAAAGGCCTCTCCATGGGCAAAGGGGAACCGTGAGACATCACTGAGGGTGTCCAGAGACAGAAATTGTTGAGGTTGGGAGGTCACTGCAGCAACCACAGATGGGAGATACCTTTTATGCTCTGGCCTTTAGGCTATGGAAAAAAAAAAAAAAGATGAATCGCATACCTGATGGCTTAGTGGCAGTGATACCGCTAAGCCACACTGCTGACAGGTCTGTACCCAACCCCAAGAACGGCACACTATGCTGGCACGGGGCGGAGGTAGAGTCCCACTGAATTCCCACCACCAGGGTGGGAGGAAGTTTCATCACATTCACCCCATGGTGGCCCAGAGCAGCATGGAGCACACAATGTAGGCAGAACGATGTATGCACGGGGTTGGGTGGAAGCATACCATGTCTGTAGGCATGTCTCTGGGAAGAAACAGAAGAAAATGGCCCCGACTGGGACAATAATGTTGGCCCCATCTCCAACAAGGGCTGTTCCATTTGTCGACACCTCCTGCTCGCCACATTTACAGATGTCGCTAGCTGCTGCAGGGAGAGGAGCAGTGGCAGATGGCCAGTTCAACAGTCGGGTGACTGCTCAGGACCAGAGAGGTGTGGGCAATGCTGAAAATGACTCTGATCAAGGACAGTAAAACAAATGAAGGCAGGCTCTGTGGCACTGAGTGGTAGGGATCACTTGACACGCTGGTGACCCATGTTTGCATCCCCAGCCTAGACAGCAGGACCATAGCCCTACAGTGGACGAAATGTGCATCATGCTCTTCTCCATGGTGGGGGGCAAAGTACTAATCCTACTACATTTCTCCCTCCTAGCAATAGGCAGTAGATAGAACACAGAGACTTGTGGGAGGGAGGACGTTCCATGGAGAGATAGCTGACCTTCAGAGCAACGTCCTTCCTCCATGTCCAGGGACAGGCTGAAATGGGGGGGGGGGGGCAACATTCCAGTCAGATGATACCCGCTCTGCCTTTCCATGCCACTGTGAGCTGCACTCAGTACTGTCCACCCCCTCAGATGTCCCAGACTGTCCACGATTTCTGGCACACACTTCCCTCCTCAATTCAGGAAATGGCCGGGGGGGGGAGATGAGGGAGAGGAGGGGGCCACATAGAGGCCCCTTCGTTAAGGACAGAAAAGGTCTTCTCAGAGACCCATCAGAGGATTGGGCTTAGTCCTCTTTAATGTTTTTATAAGTGACACTGCAGAATAGCTGGAAGGGAAGGTATGACTCATTGCAGATGATACTAAAATCTGCAATAGGGTAGACACTCCGGAGAGGGTGGAGAGAATGGGTAGAGACCCGAGAAAACTCAAGGAGTTGACTCACCCACACAGGGGGGACACAGTAATCTGATTAGCAAACCTTGGATTAGACAAATGTGCTACATATGGGAGAGGGTACAAAAGGACGTGGGGATCAATCTACCATCACAAGATGCACTAGGCTGGACTGTTTGTGAGACGTTCACACCCCCAAGAACAGATGCAGTTTTCAGGAAATGGATAGCACATGGGCTGGATTCCTTTTCACAATTTGTGAGGGGAGGGCAAGTCAAAACATTTGGTAGAATGCAAGGGGAGTACCAGCTTCATAGGACAGATTTATTCCAATACCTTCAGGTAGTATCCTTTATTAATTTTATTTTTATTTTATTTAAACATTTGATAACCGTGAAAAGCACACTGAGCCGAGGCTCGTTTCCAGGTGCAATCCGGGGGTGAGGGGGAAGGAGTTACCACGTACACATACATAGAATGTATACATGAGAATATTACATACAATCACATAATTTTGTACAAAGAAGTTATTTATTTAGCTGCATATATATAGTTATTTACAGTCCGTTGCATGAATACAATAACACAGTATAGATGTTTTAAAGTTTAAACTGTTTTCATTTTGCTAAAGGCAGACTAGTTGCAGTTACAGGTGGGGGAAGGGGAGTCTATGAAGTTGAGATTTAATGGAGTTGTGCGAGAGTCAGTTTCTGAGGAGCTAGAGAAGCTGGTTCCATAGGTAGGGGAGACGGTAGGAGAAGGCAGATTTGCCAGCTGATGAGGATGGTTTGGGGAGGGAGAAGGAGTGGGAGTCCCTAGAGCACAGCGAGTAAGGAGAAAAGGCTATAGGGGGTAGTTTCTCAGCCAGATAGGGGGGCAGTAGGTCAAACCAAAATTTGGAAATAAAAGAAACAGAGTGGCAAAATCGGCAATGGGAGAGGGGCACTATCCCGAGGGAGGAAAGGAGCGTGCAGTGGTGTGTTCTGAAAGGGAAATTTGTTGCAAAATGGCAAAAAGTGTGGAATAAGGAGTCTAGCCTGGATAGCGAGGTGGAGGGGGTGGTATACACAATATCCATGTAATCAAAGATGGGAGGGATCATTTTTGTTAGCAGTATGCATCTAACAGGTAATGGGAGGGAGTTGTGATTTCTGTAAAGAAGATTAAGCTTCAGGTGGAGCTTTGAAGTGACGGCATCTATGTGGTTTGAGTAGTTTAGCAGGGGGTCTAGCCATACTCCTAGGTATTTATAGGAAGAGACCATGTTTAGTGTGTTTCCATCCAGGGTGGTGATTACAGGGGGGGCTGAGTGTTCTTGCCAGTTTTTTGGCTGACCCGAAGGTCATGGAAACAGTTTTGGAGGTATTTATTTTGAGACAGTTTGCACGAAACCAAGACTGCATGTTGTTGTAGTCGTGTTGCAGTAGAGAGTGAACGTTATTTAGAACAGGGCCGGATGGGAAAAGTATAGTGTCATCTGCATACATATGTATATGGGACCTTGTGCAGACCATTGATGAAAAAGGAGAATAAAATTTGGCCTGTATCAACCCTTGGGAACAACAGCGAGGATGGCGGGGGGACATGGGTTTGCGATCCTGACTGACTGTTGCCTATTTTTGAGGTAGGATTGAACCACTGTACTGTTGGCGGGGGGTAGTCTGGCTCCCATGAGTTTGTCAAGAAGCAAGGGGGTGTGAGACAGAGTCAAAGGCCTTAGCCAAATCAACAAAAATAGCAGCTGTTAGTTGGCCTTAGTCAGAGGCAGACTGGATATGTCCAGTGACGCGGAGGAGGGAAGATATTGTTGAGTGGTGTTTCCTGAACTCAGACTGGTATGGGGAGAGGTAATTTGTGGACCTGAGGAAGTCTGTTAGTCTGGTCTGGACAACAGACTCTTTCAGCTTGGCAAAAGAGGGTAGGAGGGAGATGGGCGGTAGTTTCTGGGGACTGAGGGGTCGCCAACTTTGTGGAGAGGGATGACACAAGCTGATTTCCATGCTAGGTGGACCTTGCCAGACTCGAAGGACAAATTTAGTAGGTATGTGCGAGGAACTGCTGTAGCTGGTGCTGAAATGTGTAGAAGCTTGGGGTGCATGCCATCTGGGCTGGATCTGGCAATGTTAAAGAGTAGAGGGCATTTAGTACTTCTTCAGGTGATGTGGGAGAAAGGATGAAAGCGTTTTTTTGGCATGGCACTGGGGGAGCGAGCAGTGACCTGGAGGTGGGGGAGAGTACTGGTCAGGAAAGGCACATGTGGTGAAAAATCTGTGTAGGGTTACTGCTACTTTGATGGTATCAGACATGCTTTGATCATTTAGCTTGAGAATATGGGTGGAGGTCTGAGAGGGGGGTCTATAAGGGAGTGGACCACCTTCCAGAAGGAGGAAGGTAGGGTGGTATTTAGGTGCTATTTATTAGCGGCATTTAAGGGAGGTACAAGGATGCAAGATTTGCAGAATAAACCACACCCCTTGATTAGTTATACTGAATGCAGGACTAGGGCAACACACTAAATAATTCAGCATGAATATGGTTCTCTGATAAAAACCAGTGGCAGGTGAATGATCTATCAGCAGTTAAGGAACATGGGAGAGAAGAGGCCCATATCCAATTAGAAGAAAAAGAATGGAGGGGTACCTTGAAAGGGGCATTTCACACCTCAGCCTCCAACAACTGAAGGGAATGTTAGGGAAGGTGGTAGGAAGATACTTTTTGACTCCCTCTCAAACCAAAACACTTCACAACAATCAGGCCCAGACAGATGCTGGGGAAACTGTGGGGAGGAGGGGAACCCATATCACATTTTCTGGAGCTGTCCCATTCTGCAGTCTTTGGGTTGCAAACCAGGCCTGATTTCACACAAACGAGTCTGAGAAAGTTATCCAAAGGAAGGAAAACAAAATCTGCGAAAAAGTTTTTCACAGATTTTATTGGCAGTGGCCCACAAGGCTATCATAATGCTGTGGCTGACTCCCACTAGGCCATCACACACAGAATGGA
The DNA here is from genome assembly GCA_016271365.2 of Neoceratodus forsteri. Taxonomy (NCBI): domain Eukaryota; kingdom Metazoa; phylum Chordata; order Ceratodontiformes; family Ceratodontidae; genus Neoceratodus; species Neoceratodus forsteri. Next base: position 296,508,388 of record JADMNL010000027.1, on the reverse strand, counting down.
TCCCCATAATTAAATCCATACATCAAGCAGAAGAAAAAAATGGCTCACTGTAGTGATGCTGTTTCTTCTTAAGGGATCCCTCACAATGGCCCCACTGCACAAAGGAGTGAAAGATACGCGACACAAGCACGTACCCCACCCATGAAGCTCCGCACTTGCAGACAGGTGCACACTAGGCAGCATTCACAACTGCCAGCCACCTGTCCGCAGCCCCACTTCCTGCAGGGTGGAGCAGCGGACCCAGGCGGGCATCCAATCGGAAACCCGGCCTGGGTCCCCAAATGAAATCCCTTATGCAGCGGGGCATGCATTGGCTGCACGCCCCTGTGGATTGGACGGCCGGTGGCCATGGAGGTGTGAGGAGGGCAGTGCTGCTGGCTGTCCCATGAGCCAGCACCAGAGCACAGGTAGGAGGTCATGGTTGTGTTGATGCTGCTGGGGAGGCACTGAACCCCAGCGCATGCTCGGGGGGCCAGGGGTGTCTGCATCCCGGGGCCGGTGCCCCTATGTGTGTGCATGGGGGGACGGCTGGCATGGGGATGGGGCACAGCTGGGGGATGAGTGGCACAGGGCAGCCAGTGAGGACCAGTGCTGGAGACCTCTGCTGCTGGTGGACGGTGGCTATCTGCCTGGACCAGGCAGTAGTCAGAGTGCACAAGATGCGTAGGGGACTTATGGCAGGGTTCTCCCTGGCGTACCCTGCACCCTGCTCCACACCCCATGGGCAGCACTACGCGGCATAATGCATGGTGCATAGTTCCGGCCCCCAGCATGTTGCTGTCTGCGCAGTCAGGGGATCGGGTGCATAACTGCAATCCACGTCAGTCGTGAGTGCTGCGTGAGGTTCATGGGACCCCGCTCCACAGCATTTCCGTGTATCGATGCCAACATGCCCGGTTTACACGGCGAGAGTGACTCCCTGGAGATAGAACCCATGCAAATTTTAGAATTTGGAATGTAGGTTCAAACTCTGCATCCACGCGCCACTCTGGCCATTGCTCAGATTGTTTCCAAGCCAGAGTGGAGCAGCAGGTAGTGAAACTAGCTAAAAGGCTACCAACATTTTTTTTCAGAAACTTACAGAATTTTTAAGACACCAAGCACATTGAAGCAGACTTGGGAAATTTTACCACATTAACAAAAACAACAAGCTTACACAGTTGTAGGAACTGCAATAGTAACACTCAAGCAACTCCAGTGAAGAGAAGAACTGATTCTTGTGTGAACCTATTTCAGGTTCTGGCAAGGGAGTGTAAACATAGTGAGTGATCCCTTAAGAAGAAACAACATCACTATGGTCTGGAGGCAGTGGTTTAAGGCTCTGAGCTGCAAACCTGGAGACCTGGGTTCGTATCCCACAACCCCCACTTGCACACTGTGTGACCCTGAGCAAGTCACTTAACTTCCTTGTGCTCCCATGTCACACATGGAAACAAGATTCATGTGCCTTTCCTGGTTAAACAATTTCTCCCTTCCCTTTCCCTATGGTAAGTAATTTTTTTCTTCTAGCCCCAGGAATCACTCACTCAATTTTTACACTTCATGCAGACTCCACAGCAGTACCTCGGAAGGCTGGGTTCAGAACCTAATTAGGAAAAAAGGTTCTGCAAGACAACAGTTCCAACGCTGGCATGCCTTCTGGACTGTGTGTCCAAACAGTAGTGCTTTGTGAAGGTGTGTACTGTTTCCCAGTTAGCTGCTTTGCAAATGTCTACAATGGGATGCCCCTTGAGGTTGCCACTGAGGCAGCGGTACCCCTTGTGGAGTATGCCCTTAAGCCTCTTGGTGGCATTCTTCCAACTTTTTCATAGCAGCATGCAAGAGACTATCCAGCGAGAGACAGATCTCTTTGTAGCTGGTTTGCCATTGCCAGCCTCACCATAGGTAACAAAAAGCTGAGCACTGTGGCACCTGACATCTTTTATCCAGTCCATACAGACAGAAAGGACTCACTTTAGGTCCAAGCTATGCAACTTTCCTCATCTGGGCTGGAACGCTCTGCATATAGTACAGGGAAGGTCATCGACTGATTCAGCTAGAATTCAGATACCACCATAGGAAGGAATTTTCTGTTGGTTGTAAAAACTATTTTATCCCTGTGAGAGACTGTCATTTGGCTCTGTGCAGAGGGTTTGCAATTCACTTACCCTCCTAGCAGAGGTCACTGCGACCAGGAATATGGTTTTCTATGTGACATACTTCGGGTCAACAGTTTCCATAGGCTGAAAGGGAGCCCCCATAAGATGGGCAAGGCATATGTTGAGGTTCCAGGGTGGGACAGTGTCCCTCACCTGTTCGTACAAATAGCTTAGGCCCTTAAATAAAACTTCTGAAAATGGGATGCGAGGCCAAAGACTTTTCCTTGCCTGCTGATATAATATGCTGATACTGTTGCTAAGTGCACCTTTGAAGTTGAAGGCAGTAGACCTAACAAATGTAGGTGTACTAGGTATTGCGGAATTATTAGCAACCCTGCCTCTATTGAGTTTATTTTTTCTGAGGACGCACCAGTAAGAAAACTTTTTTCCATTTAGAGGAATAAGCTTTCCTGGTAGTGGGCTTCCTTGAAACCTTAAAGAGCAGCTGACACCTTCAGAAAAACTTAAGCAAAACATAATAAAACACAGTTCAGCTTGTGATTAACATAATTCTTCCTTCTCCCCATTATTTACTGCTGATGTCATCTGCACGAAAACAGGAAATTTGCTGCTGAAGAGTTCATCGAGCCACGTTGCTTTCTCCCCACCTGAGGTCATAATGCACTGCTCGTGACATCACAGTTACTCCCGTGGCAAAAGATTGTGATGTTACAACAGAGGATTATGACGATGTAGGGAGTAAGCTATAAAGGCAGATGAGCTCTAAGGGATAAACATCATATAATCTTATAAATTTCCTCTGTAACTAATGATGGCAAGGAGAAATCTACAGAATATTTACAGAATGTAAACTGAACTGTACGCAAGTATTAAGTTTTTCAAAGTTTTCTTTCAGGCATTAGCAGCTCTTTTATGTACCTTCAGGACTTCTTCTGAAAGGTCCAATCTGGAAAATTCTAATGCCTCAAGAACCATGCCCTCAGGCGCAGGATCCTGGGATTTAGGAATGTTATTCAGTCCTGCGACAAAGTCAACAGACTGTGACCGAGTGGCAGGCTGATTGGATTCTTGTCAGACACGGCCAGGAGCATCGAATACCAGAATTCCATTTTTGTGAATATGTCTGACAGTGCCCTCCCCCCTTTTTTTCAGAATTTTGTTGTGGCTGATCATTTATATTGAACTGCGCTTTTGTTCTCTTTCACACTAGCAGATAAAATTGAAGTCTTGATAATATGTTCAATTATGTGTTCCTATATGCTACATTTTTCTAAGTTTGGTATCCTTTTCCTTTTTTATTTCCTTCCACACTTCCCTTTTTTTTGCAATGCATATATGTGTGACACATTTAATGCAGTTAACTTAAAATAAGTTGTGTTCTTTTCCTCCGTTCTTTTTGCAGAGCATAACACATCTAATGTATCTGATTAAAAGCAAGCCGAGCGTTTCTGTAAATCATATTTTTATTTAGTGCTTTTTTTTCCATTTCTTTATCCCACTATTTATGCACAGACATGTATTTTACGGACTTTCACTTAAAGCAGCATTATTTGAAGTTATTGTCCCCTCCCCCTCCTTTTGGGGTAGTTGAAATTATATGCATACACGACGACACTGGGGTGCCTTTGCATATAGCTGCCTTGCTTTCAGATATCGACTCCTCCACCCTGCCCCTCTCCTGCTTCCACCACATAGGTAGAGTTACTATTAAATTTTGGTGCTTCTAAATATAGCAGCCTTAAAATTGTATTACCTTGTATCTCCCCCTCTCTTTTTAGTGGAGTTAACACAGAATTTGGGCACTTTTATATACAGTTTTCTGGTCTTTATATACAGACACTGCATTTGGCAAATGGAATGATCAAACTGTAGTCCTTTTTTTTTTTGTGTCTCCTCTCTTTTTCTTGCCTTAGAGTTTTTGTAGGTCTATGCACGATTTATTTGCATACATATATTTATGTAAGCATGAGTTGGGATGAAATGAATTTGTGGAAACATGTATGCTGCTTATCTTTAATGTTTTTATGCACTTTGTTGGTTTTGGAGAGCACATTTATAAGCACTTGTGAACATTTTAAAAAATATGTTTGGCTGTCTATCTGAGTCGTTTAGTGCAGTGTGTTGAGTTATGCATTGTTCCTTTAAATTGTGTGAATAAATTATGGGACACAGCACTGAAGTTCCGCCCCTGACGAAGTATCTCACTTAGGACATGAAGCGCCGGGGCTATAGTGTTGTGGCTTTCATGTTTTCTACTAACCAAATGACTTGGACTTTTATTTATTACTTTTTGAGAAGTGTACTGCTGTTTGTGCTTTTGCATCACATACCAGGCCTGTCTGGCCCAGTCTGATGCTATCATGATCATTGTAGCAAGTTCCCTCCTGAGTTTCAGGAGTACTTTCTGAATGAGTAGAAATGGTGGGAAGGCATGCAGAAACTTCCCTGTCCAGTCCAGTAGGAGGGTGTCCTCTGGGACTGTCCCTCTGGCTGGTGGTCTGCAACAAGACACTAGGAGCTGATAGTTCTCTCAAGATGCAAACAGGTCTATAAGGGGATTGTTCCACCCTCTGTACACTGTGGCCAGAACCTGCTGGTTTAAGGCCCATTTGTGATTTTCAATCCCCAGCGGAGGCACTTACTTCTTTCTCCTATCTGTGTGTATGTGTTCCAGAAATATGCACACCACACTCTTGTTATTGGAAATGAAACTGTCAGTGCAGCACCAGGCTGTGCACTCGAGAAAGAGTAATGTGCTCCAGGATGGTCCAGGTTCCAGTTACCTTGGCACGCAGCTGGTAGCGCCACCGAAACGGTATTCCAGGTGGCCTGGGTTCAAGTCCCAGCTAAGGCACAAACTTCTTTCTCCTATCTGTCTGTATGTGACCCATGTGTGATTTCCATGACTAATTCTGGTTAGGGAATCTGCCAGGATATTGTCTATGCCTGGCAGATACACTGCAAATATGTTTGCTACTAAGGAATATGCCAAGTCCCAGATCCTTATTGCCTCCGTACACAGTTTTGAGGATCTACGATCATTTCCAGTCCGGATTTCAGAAGAGGCATAGCACCGAGACTGCCCTTGTTTGGGTACTCAATGATCTCCTAATAGCGAGAGATCGGAAGAGCCATTCCATCTTGGTTCTTCTTGATCTCTCTGCAGCGTCTGACACCGTGGACCATGGGGTGGTGCTGGAGTGCCTGCAGTTCCATCTTTGGCCTCAAAAGGTTTCAATCTTTCCTCTCTGGCAGATCTCAGAGGCTGATGTTGGGAATTTTTTTCCTCTGACTCATTCTCACTGCCATGTGGGGTCCCGCAGGGCTTTGTGCTGTCCCCCATGCTGTTTGCAGTGTACATGCTGCCGTTGGGAGACATTGTAAGGAGGTACGGGCTGGGTTTTTACTGTTACGCAGATGATACCCAGCTGTACCTGTCCTCTGTTCCTGAGCAGGATAATGTGGTCTCAGTGTTTAACAACTGCCTCGCCGAGATACAGGACTGGATGAATGACAGCTGGATGAAGTTGAACCCTGACAAGACTGAGGTGTTGATAGTGGATCCAGGTCATTGGACTGGGGGACTGGTGGCGGGCTTTGGCTCAGGGGGTAGCCAGCTGCTGACCTTTGAATGGTGCGAAATCTGGGTGTAATATTTAACAATGAGCTGAAACTTCCGTTCCCAGGTGTCGGCTGTTCTCAAATCCTCTTTTTACTATCTGAGCAATATTGTCCAGATTAAGCACCTTGTTCCGTCCGATGACCTTCCAACACTGATCCACGCCTTTGTGACCTCCCGACCTTGACTACTGTAACTCCCTATACCTAGAGCTTCCGGGGGTTGATATCTGCCTACCTGTTGTTGACTGGGTCATCTCAATCCAGTCATATTACTCCTGTGCTACACGAACTACACTGGCTGCCAATTCAGGGGCAGATCACCTTCAGAGTCAGTTTGCTGACCTATAAGGCCCTACATGGTCAGGGACTGGGCTACCTGCAAGAGCTTCTGTTTCCTTACTGCCCCCCCCCCCCCGACCACTCTGCTCTGCCGGCGAGGATCTGCTAGAGGTTCCCAGGGTTTGGTTGAAGACATCTGGGTCCTGGGCTTTTATGTTTGCGGCCCCTCCCTGTGGAATTCTCTACCTCATCGGATACGAGAGTGCCTGACTGTGGAGAGTTTTAAAGCTGCTCTGAAAACATACTTGTTTGAAATCGCTTTTTGTGATTCAGTTTAGTGATGATACTTATTTGGAAATACTGTTTTAATGTTGTTACTGTTTTTAATTTGTAAGGTGCTATGATCTTCTGGAAAAGCGCATTTTTACAAATAAAAAGAACTAAACTGAACTGAAATTGTTCCTCCCCTGCTTGTTTATTCAGTACATTACTGTGGTGTTGTCTGTCTTGACTTGGATAGTATGACCCTGTAGCTGGGAGGATAAAGATTGTGTTGCTAGCAATACTGCCCTGCGCTCCAGGAGGTTTATGTGTTTTAGTGACTCCTGTGGGCTCCATGTGCCACTTACCGTGAGGTCCTGCAGGTGGGCGCCCCACCCCAGGAGTGAGGCACCCATCGTAAGAATGCCTGCTGGTGATTGCTGAAGGAAGGGAATGCCCTCTCTGAGGTTGCTTTCCTCCTTCCACCACTCAATGATTCCACTAGAGCTCTTGTGACTGGCTCTAGCTTTGAAAGTGGATCCCATCTTTGGGACCAATTGTTCCTTAAATGATACTGGGCATCTCTCATTAGGAACTTGGCCCAAAAACCACAGCTGTGGATGCGGCCATGTGATCTAGTAACTGTAGGAAGTCTCCTGCAGGTCTTGGCTGATCTGCTTCGAAAAACTCTGCTGTTGCTATCAAAGTTGTAACTCTGGCCTGCAGAAGGAAAGCTTTCCCCTGCAGTGTGTTTGCTCTGCTCCAATGAAGTCCAGTATTTGAATAGCCCCCCAACTAGGATTTCTGCAGGTTTATCAAGAATCCCAGGTTCTCCAGGGTGCTTTTTACCAACTGAACCGAGCACCTTGCCTCTTGTCCCAGTTTTCATTAGACTAGCTAGTCATCCAGGTATGGGGAAAACCACCACGTCTTGTTTTCTCATAAGTGCGGCTACTACAGCCGGCCCGTCGGCACAGCGGTTGGGTTACCGCTTGCGACGCCAGCGACCCTGGTTCAGGAGTGGATTCAGGTCGCTGGAGGGCCAGCCGGGGGAGAAAGGCTAAGCGTCCCACGACTGCTCGCCTTCTCCAGGGGGAAGGGGGGAGGCCGAGGCCCGCAGTTTGCCTGACCCCGAGCAGAGGCTTGGGGTATGGCAAGTCCTGTCACCAGGAGGGGCCGGCCGAGACGTGTGGTGGACGTCAGCACACAGCACCTTGACATCAAGGACCCGCATCATGCAAGGGAGAAAGAGGAGGAAACACCCGTGTCAGTCTCCTAGGGGACGGAGACCCAGCAGAGACCCCGACTGCCTGCACCTGCCTGACGTCCCCGGCAGATCCGACACCAGCAAGATTTTCAGGGCAACCGAGTCCCGCCTCGTACCTGCCTGGGGGGTACAATCACGACTCGATGGGGAACTGCCGGGGCAGAATCTGAAGGTTGTGGAGCAGGGAGAGACTGCTATCTGTGTCTCCTGAAGGAGTGGAGACCAGCACTGAAGAAGGAGGTACAAACTGAAATTTCGAAAAAAAAAAAAAGAAGTGCTGCCACTACAGCTAGGCACTTTGTGAAAACCCTTGGAGCTGAGGTGAGACCAAACAGGAGAGCCGTGAAGTGGTATTAGCAGTTCCCCAGTTCAAATCTGAGGTATTTTCTTGACACTGACTGACTGAGATATAAAATAGGCGTCTTTCAGATCCAGGGATCCTAGTAAATGACCTTTCTGCAAAGATGTTGTCACCGTTCTTAGTGTGACTATCTTGAATTTTTGTTTTTTTCAAATGTTTGTTCAGAAACCTGAAGTCTAAAATTGGTCGCCACTCCCCATTTTTCTTGCAGGTCAGGAAGTATCTTGAGAATAGGCCCCTGCCCCACTGGGAGGCACAACTTTTGATATTAAGAGTTTTTTTTTGCTTCCAGTTCCAGCAAAACATTTCTTCTATGGGAAAGTGAGCTGGAAAACTGCAGGTCTGGAAAGTATTTCAGCTGCAGAGACAACCCCCGGCACACTACTTCCAGTTTCCACTTGTTTACGGTAATATCCACCCATTTCTGGAAGTAGTGTGCCAGTCTTCTCCCACTGGCAATGGTTGGGTGACGCCTCCTGACTAAGGGGTAGTACTGCCCCAAAGCTCTGAGGCTGGAAGGGGTGTGGTGCCTTGAAGCATTGTATATTCCATGTTGTACTACTTTTTGCTTAAAGTTGTAAGTATTCTATTTTTACCATACAAAAAAAATAAATACATAAATACTCTCCCTGAATTTTGGTTCTGGAGTGCTGGATTTTTCTTGTTACTGGCAATGGTTGAGTGACCTGGGCAAAACTTTCAAGGGGGTTTGCTTTGGCTGGAGCTTAGGGGGTAAGGTTCAGGAGGGAAATAAGGAGACACTTTTTTACGGAGATGGTGGCATCAGGGTGAAACGCAGTACCAGAGGAAGTGGTAGCCTGTAATACAGTGGGATGCTTCAAAAGGGGATGGGACAGGGTGAGGGGGAGGGTAACTAGAAGGGGCAGCTGCAGTATAAGGGCTGCTAGCTGCAGAATCGAGCAGACTCGATAGACCGAAAGGCCTTTATCTGCTGGTATGGTCGTATGTTCGTAGACACTGGAGCTGTAGCATCACACCTGGAAGCCCTTTTTCCCCCTGTGACTGGCACTCATAGTACTTTCTGAAGTACATAACAGACATTTGTAAGAGACACAGGCTCTTGGGCAGTAGCCCCTGCCTCTGCCTCCCCTTCTGTATGACCTGTAGGAGACAGAGGCTTTTTCCTTCTAACTGTTACTTTTGAAAGTGGTTTTGTATTCATCCACTTTTTTTCATGTAGTTCTCTGTTTTGTCACCAAATAATGAATCTCCCTCAAGGGAGGGAGCCATGGGCTTGTTTTGAGTATTCTGGGAAAGGATGGCTGATCTCAGCCAGGAAAACCTTCTTAAGGACACTGCATGAGCCAAAACTCTGTCAGGAGTGTCATTAGTGTCCACCGCAGTGTGGAAACGATATTTTGTGGCATCCAAGGCTGATCTTGCTGCAGCAGTCAGGTCCTGTGCCAAACCATCCTTCGCTCTTTCTGCCAGAGCATGTTCCAAACCGACTCCTGTTACTGTGCTGTATGTGCTGAATAAGCTGCCTGCCTGATACGCAGTGAAGCAGTTGTATAAACCTTTTTTTTGCCATAGGATACAATTGTTTAGAGCCTTTTTCAGGGGGCTGCACAGAGTGGAGTAGCCTTTGTTCTCTCACAAGCAGCAATCTGGACTACCCCATGATGATCGGGATGTGCGTACAGATATTTCACTCCCTGCTTGCCCACCTGAAATTTTCTCTCAATTTTTTTGTCGATGGCGCAGCTGAAGTGGGTGCAGCCATGATTTTTGCTATGGCTTTTTTTTTGGAGTTAGACATTTTATCCCCCGCCGCAGCAGAGCGTCCAATCAACTGACATCCCCATTAGCAGAACCCCAGAGACCTACCTCACCCAGCTTTCCTCCATGGCTTACCCCCTGTGGCGGAGTTCGTTGGTGGTGACATGACGCTGGTGAAACTGATCCAGTAAGGACCCTCGGCCCTGTTTACTTCACGGCTTAGCCCCCTCCCCGTTGGGGGTCAGATGGCGAGCACACCGCTCACCGACATACATGGATCCGGTGCTAAAGAGGGGTCCCGAGGTCCGGCGCAGAGCTCAGGAGAGGCCGCGGTCATCCTCGCTGTACCAGTCCATTTATGGCATTTCTGAAAGGAAGGGACGGATAAGCAATGCTGACAGAGACGCACCACACATGCTACCGTCCATGAGGCATCACCGGCCACCGGCCCTCCAGCCCAGAGGTTGCACTGAATTGCCCATAGCCTCCACTAGGGGTCAGACCAGTGCTGAGAACCCAGCAACATTCTCTCCTCAGAACAGGAGAGCAGTCCACTGGATGCTCAATCCTCCTCTCCCCACCGTCCCCCCCCCCGCACAACCAGAGTCCATTCCCGAACCCGGGTTACTGGCATAGGAAAAAGTAAGGCGCCCAAGGCGCCTCAGCCCTCTTCACCACCGGGCCAGCCCTGCTATGGCTTTTTTGAGTGGTTTATGTATGACAAGTGACATCCTTCTTGGTGGAGCTACTCACACCATGTCCATAAAAATCAGCAACCGTTGCACCAAGTGAAGGCGCTCGCTCAGCATGCTAGCAACTCGAGTTTGCATCCTGACTCCAGGTGTCAGGAGCGGAGTCCTGCGGGGAGGGAATTTAGAGCATCCCTTGGATGCTTCACTCCGGGGGAGTGTGCTCTGGAACGCTGTCTGTCAGCCCCTGGAGATGGCTTGGGGTGGTGTTCTTGGCGGCATGTGCCCTCGACACGCCAAATGCCCCTGCCCCCAGGACGTCGCCACAGCCGGCCCGTTGTGGGAGGGGTGGGCGGGTCAGGAAAGCGGAAAAATCCACCCTTGGTCAACCAGGATGGCGGCTGCGGTCCCTATTACTATGGTTCGAGGTGTCTGTGTCGTAATTTTACTGCATTCGGGATACATATTAGATATCTGCAGGAGTTTCTCCTCCCAGTTCCCCACAGGTAAAGGGTTACGCCGGGTTACCCGAGGTCACGGCAATGAAGGGCATGGATGGTGAGGGCCGTGACGGATTGAGCCTTTGACGGCCAAAGGAGTGGCCAACCAGGAGCTTGGGGAGGAGCAAAAATAAAAATAAATCGGCACCTCTTCATCCTCTTCTGTTTCTAGTGGGAGGGGATGTTGAGGATGACAATAATTTGTCTGACAAATAAGGAAAACAAATGAGTATTTCTTTAATTTGTCTTGGAGGAGGTTCAAAATCTTGCTCAGGTGTGCACTCTAACTCCACGGGGTCACCTTCCCCCATAAGTACATAATATTCTTCTTCCTCCTCCTCCACAGGCAGACAGGTTGGAGCCTGAGCCGGGGGGGGGAGAGTGGCAGGTATGTTATTTAAATTTCTTTGCTGTCTGCTTGCTCTCTTCTCCGTGCAGAAGCAGTGGCATTATTTTCTTTCAATTTCTTTTTGGCAGACACCGTTTCCAGTGCATGTTCTAAGGCTCTTTGATTTTTAGTTCTGCCATCACTGGATTCAGGGTTCCCCATATCGGACATCTTGATATTTCATCCATCTTTACCAAACCTTTCTGATGGCCGCGCAGCTTTATCTTTTTCTTTTTGCTTGTCACCTTTGGCATTATTTGCTGCTGTACACGAGGAGATGGATCCTTCATATGTGTGCTTTCCACCATCGTTGGGAACACCCACAGAGCTTTTTTAAATTATTTTTAGGTGACAAAGAGGCTGACTGAGAAGGCATGCTTCTTTTTAAAAATGTTACCCTTTTAAATGAGGTTTTGGGTTAAAAAAAAAAATATGACATGACTTACAATTTATGAAGTTGTGTCGTGGATCAAAACACTTTAAACAAAGCCGGTGAGTCTGCCCTTGACAGGAGCCAGAAACAATTTATACCATTGTTTGATGGTCCACAAGGTTTCTCCGACATATCAATTAAGAGAGAAACTTGAAATAATCAAAATGATTCATAAAAAATGATGCAGTACAAGAGCCCAATAGCAAAAATGGCTCTTGTACCGAAGAACCATGCCAACGGTCAAACAGTGGCTCCTGTAACAGGAACCATTTACCGTGCAGCCTGAACATGAACGTAACTGAAAACTCAGGGGAAGGGGGAGGGACAAAGCTGACAGCCAGCATCTGTTCAAGCATGGTGTGGGTTCCACCACCAGAGGGCATGAATACAGACTCATGAAGGGGCATATCAGAAGGGATGTGAGGAAGTACTTCTCCACTGAGAAGGTAGGGGGAGGGAACAGTTTGCCTGGGGAGGTGGTTGAATTGAAAACTGTGGAGGGCTTCAAGAGAGAGTGGTACAAATATATGGGACTGATGAGAGTGAAACATGATAATGAGGGTGGTGGGGTCGGGGTTTCCTGTTGGGGGTGCACTCAACAGATTGGTGTTGTAGGTTAGGTAGCAATGAAGCAGACCGGATGGACTTTGGTCTTTTTCTACCAGATAAATTACCCTGTTGCTATAGCCACTTACTCTCTGCCTGACCTTAAGCAAAACACTGCGCCTTCCCAGAGCCTCAGAATTGCCTGTTATAAATTAGGTAGAAACAGGATCCCCCTGAAAACTCACCGTTGTATCGCAGCTGTGTTATCCAGGGTCAATGATTTTGGGTGGAAAGGAACATGCAAGCAGAAAATAGTGTGATGGCAGAGAGGCAAAGAGGAAACTATATGAATCTCCAGGCACTACTGACCAAACATCTACAGATTATTAGTTCTCTGTATGACCATTGTTGTTATTTTTATAACCTTCTATTTTATCCCCTCATACTCCTCTCCTACCCAAATATACACACAACTGACTATCTCATGGAGTTTCTGCTGTTCAGATTCACAACAGGAAAATCTATAGCGACAGAGGGATGTTTGTATCTCACAGAAGGACAGTGGACTTTGCACAAGTCATTTCTTCCCATCCCCTTCTTCACCTCCATAGTATTTCCGCTGGCATTTCTAGGAGAGGGCCTATGATGACAATTGACTGAAACAATGTACCACATTTGCAGAAGTGAGTAGGGGTCTTAGTTCTATTTAAAAAATGAATCAGAACAAAATCAAACCATGATTCCCTCCTCCTCCCCTGGGCTTTCCAGTTTGCAGGACAGCGGATGACAATGCAGAAGATGTCATGGACTAGAATGGGTAAGCAGGGGTATAGTCCCAAACAGCAAGAAATTCTAGTCCATTAAATATTATATTGATTCAATACTGAACAGAATTAAGGGCCCGCAGACCCAGGGTTTAATCCCAGCACCATCAGCACTTACTCATGTGTGACCCTGAACAAGTCACTTGCCCTCCTCTCTCCCCCTCCCCTGTTCTTCCCCCCACCTCTCCTTCACCTCCCTCCATTTTCCATAGCCCCCTAATAACTGATGCAACTGTTCCTGGTTTATAAAGCTTGTTAGGATACAGAGTGTATGAAAGGACTTATATTAAACCCAATCCCTTTCCTTGTTTTACTTGGATGGCAGTAGCATTGTACAGCAGATTGCCAGAGGAGGCAATGGAATCAAAATTAGCTGGGTGCATCGAGTGCAAAATGGACAAGATTCTAAAGAGGAATAACATCCCAGATGTATCTGCTTGGGACAGCAAGGGACTGGACTTGAATGATATGTGATCTTTTTCAATCCTATAAAAAGCCTTTGTAACTGTTTCTGTGTCTATTTCACTGTGCCTTTGTCTGTGTGCATGTCTTTCTCTTTCTCTTATTTGCTCAAATATAGACAGAGTAGCTGTTTAGCTGCTAAAGACAAGAGTTTGCTGGAGATCTTCAAAGGCAAACTGCTTAAAACTTTACCTAGAGTAGTTCTCATCTGAGGCACCCCCTCAGATGACGCAATTTCCTCGAGAGCAGATTTCTTGTTATCCCTTTAGAGGCATGGGAGGCTCACATTTAGTTACATGAATCGGCAGACTCTCTGGAGATATGCTGATGTAGCCACCAATACAAAAATCAATCAAATTAAGTGAACACGAAAAGGTCTGATGGATGATTGCGCAGTACAACATCAGAGCTGCAGGGCTGACCTGACTGCTCAGTGGTAACACAGCAAGCTACCATGCAGGCAGTTCTGCAGCACGCCTGGCTCACCCCCTGTTGGCAGCCCATGAGCCAAGGTTGCTGCTAAAGGCAACGCTGTCTGGTTCAAACAGGGAGGCGCTACATTCCCACTCCCACAGGAACCCCCGTAGCAAACAATGGGGCACGTAGGATACATGGATCCCTGCCTCCTCCGGTGGGGCACTGTAAAGACAGGGTAGGCAACAGCACCAAAGGGTGGTGAGACAGACTAACAGGAAAGAAAAGCCAGGTGGCTGCCAATGTGAGAACCCAGGGAACTCCTGGGCCCTGTGGCCTTCGTAGCTGCATTGGATGAGGACACTGGATGAGGATGCCGCTGATGGCAAGCCACAGGGGATGCTCGTCGTACTGGGTGACAGAACGGAAGAAGGCACCTTTGCCCATTATACCGTTCCCCGCACAGTGGGCTAATTTTGCCTCCTTAAACATTATATTTTATTAATCTCTCTTTCGAATTTATCCAATGTATCACTCAGGACTATATATTCTGGTAATGCATTCTAAATTCTGACTATTCTCTGCACAAAAGTAAAGTATCTGACATTTTTTCTACCCGTCTTTAATTTTATTTGAAATTTATGTGCTCTCAACCCTTCTTGTTTATTCACATTTCTAACCCTAGTTCTTTTACTAACTAGAGACAAGAAGTCTCAGAGCTGGGAAGCTGCCAGATGTTAGATGCTGTCCTTTTAATTTTCCAGAAATTTCTGTGGATGTCGGTTCCACTGTTCAGTGCTGTTCTTCAAGCATCATGGAACAGTGGAACCAACACAGCCACACAGTCGCTGTGATGTCACAGATCAGCCAGGAAATGGAAATGGGCAGCAGTAAACTGGGAAGAGGATGACTACAAGGGAAGCTCCGAAGCAGTAAAAAAAGAACTGATAGATAACAACTGAAATGAGGGACACTGTCTTCTTGAGTAAAAGAGGCAAACTGTGGGACACTCCCATATTATCAAATCTTTTTCCCCCTAAGCTTAAGAAGTTTACTGAATTTTTAAGCAAGTATTCAGATACAATGGATGAAAGCATTCTTACGGCGTACAGTACGTTGGAAGGTGCTGGAAAGGTTACACATTTGCTGTAATATCTGTTTCCATTCGAGACTTTACTATCATTCGGACTGCTACATGGATACTTTGCTGCCCAGACTCAGCTTCAGCCTGACTGGGGATATACTGAAGCGTGATCTATCTCTGCCTACTACTTAGCCCAGTGGGGGTGAGGGGCACTTTATCATTACCTCCAGCCGTCATGGTTTTCAGGGTATGATATCCGGTCTGGCTTCCATGGCATGAAGGAGCCATGGGACCCTGCTCTGTACCTAAGCTGAGAGTTTCTCTATTCTGCATATAGTGTTTAAGCTGCTGCTTGCCAAATCGCATTTTATGATAAAAATGATTTCATGATTTTTTAATTCCCGGAAATCGCCAAATAACTTGCTATGTGCAGCCGTCAGGCAGATTTTTTTTTTCTGCAGGGGAGAGAGAGCGAGACCAGAAGAAAGAGGATTCGGTGGACTCACCAGCCCACAATTAGCAAGGTCTCTGGATGTCAAAGATGGCCTGACGATGGCCTGGCCTACCCAGTTAATCATCTCTCCTCCCCGCGCACTCCTCCTCCTTCTGGGGTAGCATCTGTGCGTTCTGAAGCCCTTTCTGGTCTCTATTTTGTCACAGCAGCAGCCCATGCATGACTGAGGTCCCGACTCGCATCCTCCTCCTCCCAAGTCCTGGCTAGCAGGCCATAATCATCAGATGCCACACCAGGTTACAGCTGACAGTAAAGTGTGTGACGGTGGATCATCATGGTCTGGTCTGAAGGTCGTCGGTGACAAAAACTGGTGACAGGGTGGTGCTCAGGCTCTGCAATGGAACCCAGCAAGGATGCGCACTGAGAAGCGAGAGGTGGGGGTGGGGTGATGAGAGTCTCAGTCTCACGTTCAGAATCTAATCATGAAATAAAAACATTTATAAAATTATTAACATTGCAGCTCAGCAGGGATTTTTGGGCATCATCTGAACTGAGTGTACGTGTGAAAATAAAATTATGGCACGCAGACAGATGAAACAGATCATTTACAGCCAGCCCACCATGATAATTTCTTGGGGAGATTAAAATGGTGACGAGAATTAATGTGTTTGCCATAATACGAGTTGGTGTCACAATTTCTTACTTTGTTTTGGTGTGGTACAAGTAAACATAACTGACTAGTGCTGGCTAATAGATGCCACCCGTGCCTGGACTCATGACTACGGAAGGCTAGGCAACACAAATGGTTACAAAAAAGAACAGTCTTTCATTACCACATGCTGCCTGTCTCATCCCCTACCTAGTTTTATCTCTGCTGTTTGCTATGACTAAACTGCATGTGAATGCTTGTATGTGGGGGGCTGATAGAACGAATTCAAGAGAAATCTGGGTTTAAGCTGGAAATTATGGTTAATAAGCCAACAATGAGGAGGGCGTGGGGTCAAAAACAGTGGGGGAATTCAAGAATGCAGGAGACAGACAGGCAATTCTAGTGGGGGTAGGTGGAACTAGGCTGTTTGTTAACCAGGATCTGCAGCTTTTCCAATAGGTAGGATAAATGGGCAGACTGGGTGGGCCAAACAGTCCTTATCTGCCGTCAAAGTCTATGTTTCGCTGTTTCTATGTAAAATGAGTTTTAATTTTTTTTTTTTTTTTTTTTTTAAAGCATTTCAGCCTCTTGGTGCCATAAATACACATTAAAATTCTCGTTTGGCCACAGATTTTGTGATGTGGCTACAAACATTTGCTGATGATTCACCAAAATAAACTACGAATTTCAAATTTCCAGCTTAAACCCTGTGTGTGTGTGTATACTGTATATATATACCATATTGTGTCTCCTACTGGGTAACTGTGGGTGCTGTCAATGACAGCCAAAATCGAGTAATAACTTTTTCAGCTGCTGTCAACAGCATTCCCAATAGCAAGAGACAGATGTGTACTTTATTTTTATTTTGTATTTTTGGAGGATGTAATTCAAGGAATGTCGTGGTGGGGATGAGAAGGCCACAGCCAGTTATTATGGTGTATCTTCCTTGCTCTACCTAGGTCCAAAATGGCTGGAGGACTAGACATGACCAGAGAGGACATGCGTGTGTGTGACCACATCAGAGTCACATACTCTCCAGCAGTCACACGTCAGGAGGAATTTAGCAATAATTCATGGAGTGTGGAAGTATTTAATGGCGGTCTTCCAGCTATACTCCCTCCTCTGACATGAACCCGTTACTTTGTGTTGTCTATATCAGACTAAGGTCTAATCTGCCTATGTGAGGGTTGTGGCGAGTTCTGCCTCCTACGTAGTTTTGGTGTCTTCTGCATTATGCTGTTGTCCCCCCTAAAAGGGCCTGACAGCAGACCAAGATGAAATGAGCTGTCCCTGTCCCTCTTAGCATATTCCTTAAAAAAAATCTATAAGAGGGGGAACTCCAAGCCAGCCACTGTGGGTCCTTCCATGTCATCAAATCTGACAGCTATAAACTTGTAGGATTCAGTACTTTCATGTTCATAAAGTTTGCTGTTCACGGAGCACCCAGTTTATTATTCATTTATTTAGGGGATGGTGCCAGCAGCTGATCTGACTGTATGTATGTATTTAATTTACCAGGAACGTAGACTGGATCAAAGACCTGTTTTCAGCCATGCCTGGGGAAAGGGGAGAACAACAGGGATACAATACAAATTTACAGTTATATAAAATCAATCATATTAAAAATTCAAATTAAAATGAAATATATAATATATACAAATACAGCTCTGAAGTATACCCACATAGGTACACAGTCATCAAGTGTTGTCATAGCAGCATACTGACAATGCATCTAAGTAGTTCCTCGCACTATTTTAAACTTGTTTCTTTGTGTCGACCTCTATCCCTATGTTTTATTAAGTCATTCAGTAGTTTTGGACCGTAGAAAGTTACTGAGCATTCAACAACTTTTGTCTTAATCCTGTTTTCTTGATATTGTTTTGTTGGTGATATTCATAATACCTTTGTTGTTTTAACCCGTGTAAACCTATCATTTAACACTTCAGGCATTTTTAAATTCAAGACTCTGTATAAGTTGACATATGTGCACTAAGCTCTGAGGCCATACTATTAAAAACTTGTTTATTTTGGTTTCATAGTGCAAATTTCGAGCTGAAAAGTACATTAAAGCAGTGTTCCAGGCAGTTCACGATTGCGATAGGATGGTCAAGGCCTACAACTCCCAGGTAACTATGCTCAGATCAGAGTGGAGACAGTAGCTGATGATACCAAGGAAGCTGTGAATACTGCGCAACAAGCCTGGACTGCAATCACTGGTATCAATAACGAAAATAAGCTCCTGTACTCCCCCCCTGGAGCAACTAGAGAATGCAGCTAGGGCACGGATGGTCCCAATCCAATCTCATTTTGTGCCGCATTTCTACAAAATCTACTGCAATGTAGGCAGCCGCTACAGAGCCAGAAGGTATACCGGATTACACTGAACAGAAGGCCAGATTCGGCTAACCACTGGCCCACCAGCACAGAGGCAGTGCGTCAGTCTGCAACACCAATGAACCGGGTTGGAAAAGGACTCAGGACACCAGAGGGCCAGCCAGGGGGAGAAGGACTGAGCGTGCTTCAGACTGCTCTCCTTCTTGGGGGGGGAGGTTGTGCGTCAGTCACGTCACAGACCTCTTGCGGAGGCTGGGGGGAACCACTGTGCCAGCACCATTATCTGCAAGGGGCAGGAGTCATTGCACGGCCCCGCCCCCCGGGACAGCCACACATAAAACCCCAGCCCTGAACACGAAGCCCCACTCCACTGTCGCCCCAGCTGCCAACAGTGTCTACCAGGTAGGGTCTCACTTTTGTGGCCCCACCCTGGGTGTATGCCAGGGCACGTAACCACAGATTGTGGGGAGGGGGCACCAGCCCAGCCCAGGGGGGGTAAGCCTGGGCATGTGGTGGCCGAGCTCCCTTTGGGGAGTGAGGGAGACGGAAAAAAAAGATTCAGCTAACCAGTCCTGTATGGGTTTGATTGCCAGGGACAGCATCCATCAACGAGAAAGAGCTCAGCAGGCGGCCTAAGAACTGGGAAACTTAACAACAGCCTTCGGGAGCCCTCTATGTATATTCCCTGACCGAAGTTATGCAACTCAGATACTGAAGAAAAACTCTGATTCCATATGGTCAGCACTGTGACAACCAGGCATCACACACACTGCAACTCCCTGCCAAACTCAAGTTGACATGGATGAAAAATCTTGCAATTTGGTCAAGAAACAGAGGGCAGACTTTGCAGTCCAACTGAGAGAACAGGACTCCAACTCCAATGGTTAAATCATACTGAAATAGATATTTTGTTCTATTAAAATTGTTGTACCAGGGAGATATGAAGGGACATGATTATTAAGTTTGGAACCCCTACCTTTTATAAAATGGGTTAAAAGTTGTTTTTTTTTTTTTTTTTTTTTTTTTGCTAAAGGTTGATGCAGTACAAGGGATAAATCTCTCCGTGGTCTGCTGGCTCCCTCTGTTTACACTGCTATGCACTCCAGCGTTTCTCGAATATGGCAGTGATCATGTGGCTTGAGATGATAAACTCGGCCTCTCTTGTCAAGCTGACTTATACGGCATGGTGCTAGAAGTGCAGTGTCTGTCTATGGTTGGAGGAGCCAGAATGGAGGGATAACTGTGACCCTACGAGTCTCCTACGACACTAAAAAGCAGGTTTGGGGTTAATATCTCCACGATACTGGCTTTATTTCCTAGGATGATGCGGTTTATTCCAACAGCTTCTTTTCCTGATGATGTAAACTGCATACAGTGTCAAAGTGTTGGACAGTGTTACCATACGGATGTGTAATGCGGACTACATAGTCAGTGGAAGACTATCCACTATCGGGACACTGATATTCAAGAATATGTCTGTGGTCATGCTACAGCTGTGGCTCTTATACTGCTAGAGATTATTCACTTCTCTCATTTAAGAATAACTCCCACAGTCAGTAACCAAACAGACCCGGAATGGGGCTATTATAAGATTCAGAAAGGATGGACTGTACTGCTGTATTTCCTTGCCTGTGTATTAACTGTATGACTTGCATTTGAAAAAAATAAAATAAATTAAAAAATATACATTTATTTAGAATTTCACACACCATGACACAGTAGTTTAGGTGAAAAACCTTTTTTTTTGTTTGTTTTAAATTAATCTTTTTCTCCCTGACCTGGCCCTTATCACCATCATCTAATACTCTGGTGACTAAACAGCTCTACCCACAACTAACCTCACCATTTCTACCAGCTCCCACGTTTTTTCTATTAATGGCAAGGTCTTTCGAGAGGGGGGGCCTTCCTCAAAAACTTAATCAGGTTCCAGGGCAACTGGGGTGGCATCTTGAGGTGAGGCCCAATGCACCAGCGTTCGGCTGCCATTCACTATGAAGCCAGGCTGTTTTATTCCCCTGCGACACTGCACTCCCTACACCCCATGATGCAAATTGTAGCCGCTGAGCGCCTCGTCAGCACATAGCTTCCCTGTAGCTGGAAGGTGAACTCTGTAGTGCCCTACTGCATGGGTCCCTAATGCAACGCAAGCATCGCAACACTCCACCCAATCGAGAACAGACTGCTGCCAGAAGCACTCCTCGTTTACCAGCCGCCTGACTACCAGCATCTCAGCTTGTTCCTGAACCCGGGTCATCATCATGGAAACACAATGCACTATCCTTTGGGCTACAGGGCAGAACATAGTGCCTATTTTAACAGGTCGTTCCAGGGAGACAGAGCAGAAACATAACAGCTTTGGCAGAGATGTAAGTTTCAACTTATAAAAATTTACAGTTGGACACAAATATTTTAATTTGTTCTCAACGGCTAACAGCCAAACTGAACACAGTCAGTTCTGATACAGAATATATATAGGAGAAGGGATTAGTGTGATGAGAAGGAGGTAGACAAGAGAGTTGCAAAGACCACTGATTGGCAGTTTAATATTCATGGAACTACGGGTTAAAGGGAATGGGAAAAGTGTTAATTTTCCCATGCTTGTAATGTTTCTATTTGCAGAAATGATTTTCCTTCCCCAAAATTATGTGCATTTTACTCTGCCTAAATAATAAAATGGGTGCATCAGGGGTAGTAATGGGGAGATATAGCCACTGTGGGTGCAACTCAAAGCAGCCTCAGGCAAGAAACTGCGCTTGAGGTGATCTATAGACCTCTGAGGCAAGAAGAGGAAAGGGACAGAGAGCTCAGCGAGGAACCTGAGAGAGGTGTAGCAAAGGGGAAGGTTGTGATGATGGGTGATCTGAACCTGCCAGACAGCGACTGCAATGTTCCAGTGGCCAGGAGTACAAGCAGTCAGGTCTTGCTGGATGCCTTCCAAAACTATCTAGTGGTACAGCTAGTTAAGGAACCCACCAGACAGATCACAATTCTCGATGTGATGCTCACCAACTCAGAGGTGGTAGGAGCTGTGGAAGTAGGGAAGCCACCAGGGAATGGCCTAACTATTTGGTTCAAACTGTCCCCTCTGGTCTGGTAAACCACAACCGAAAGCTGAAGTCCTTGATTTCAGAAGGTTGGACTTCATAGGCTGAGGAAGCTGGTCAGAGATAAGAGATGTTGGGGGCAATTAAGGGGACCATTCTCAAAGCATCTAAGGTATGCATGAGAACGATAACCAAAAACAGCCAGTTCAAGAGGCCATTATGGTTCTCGGCAAGGGTCAGGGAATTGGTGATGGCCAATAAAAAGCCTTCTACAAATATAGAGAAAAGCAGGGAGAGGAAGTATGGGAAGCATATTTGTTGAAAAACAGGGAGGCAAAGAAGGTAGTTAGGGAGGCAGAAAGACACAGAGTTGCATATTGCGGAGGGCATACGAAATGGAGAAAAACAATTCTTCAGATATATTAGGAGAAAAGGAAGAAAGGAGGAGGAATCTAAAGGCTAGCTGGTAGGGTGATAAGAGGAAGATGGGCAAAAGGCTGCCGTCCTTAATGATTACTTCTCAGTTTTCACTAGGAAGGACAGTGGGCCCTTGCCAGAAATTGGCATCAAAGTGGCCACGAGGGGGATTCCAGAGAGAAGGCAGCAAATATTTACTAGCAAAAGGGTCCTGAAAGGGCTGGTAGCCCTAATGATAGATAAGGCCACAGGACCAGATGGGTTGTATCCAAGGATACTCGGGGAATTGTCAACAGAACCCCTACTAGGTCTATTCAACAGCTCTCTTATGACAGGGTTTTTTCCTAAGGATTGGAAGGTGGCAGATGTAGTTCCACTCTGCGAGGTGGGGGGACAAGGAACAAGCAAGGAACTAGAGACCTGCCAGTATTACCTCTATTGTGGGGAAGCTGATGGAGTCACTGGTCAAAGAAGACCTCGTGGACTACTTGGAGAGCAACAGTCTCCAGGATAGTGAACAGCACAGATCTATGGCAGGCAGGTCTTGTCAGACTAACTGGATAGCTTTGTCTGACTGGGTGACAAGGGAACTACATGGGGCCATGCTGTGGATTTGCTCTACTTTGACATCAGCAAGCCTTTCAACTCGGTGCCTCACAGAAACATGCTGAATAAGATGGAGGATCTGGGTGTGGATACAGTCCTAGTAAACTGGGTAGGTAACTGGCTAAAGAGGAGGCAGCAAAGAGTTGTGGTCAATGGGGTTAAATCAGGGGAGAGAGAGAGAGAGAGGGATTATGAGCAGTGTTCCACAGGAATCTGTTCTAAGTCTGGCCCTCTTCAACATGTTCATCAGCAACATTGGTGAGGGAATCTGGGGCAAGTTGTGTCTGGTCGCAGATGACACTAAGCTCTGTGGGAGGGTGGACACTGATGACAGAATAAAGAAAATGCTAAGTGACTTACAAAAGCTTGAGGGGTGGTCAAGGGTTTGGCAGTTGAAATTCAACATCAAAAGCGCAAGGTAATGCACCCAGGGAACAAGAACCCCAGGACAGAGTATTGGATGGCAGGGGTGAGACTTAGGACTACAGCTGAGGAACGAGACCTTGGAGTCATCATCAACGACTCTCTCAAGCAATCAAGTCAGTTAACAAGGCTTACAGCAAGGCAAGTAGGATGCTGGGATGTTATCAGGTGGGGTACTGATAGCAGAAAGGGAGGTAATACTTTCCCTGTATAGATCCCTGGTGAGGACACACCTGGAGTACTGTGCCCAGTTCTGGAGTCCTCACTTCAGGAAGGACAGAGATAGACTGGAGATGGTGCGGTGCAGTGTAACAAAAAATTATTCAGGGCCAAAAGGGCAGTCCTATGAGAAGCACCTCAAGGTACTGAATATATACTCGCTGAAGATCAGAAGGGAGAGGGGAGATATGATAGAGACCTTCAAGTTCCTAAAAGAAATTAACAAGGTGAACCGTGGGGAATTATTTCGCTTGAATGCCAACTGGAGGCCACATGCATATCAGTGGAAAGAAAGTACTGTTTTGCAGAAAGGGTGGTGGAGGCCTCGAATAGTTTGCCAACTGAGGTGGTGGGTGCAAAAACCTTTGGTGGTTTCAAGCACGGATGGGACAGAATGAAAGGTATAGTGGTTGCTTGAGGTGATAGAATCAGGGAGGAGAGTGGGGTAGAGGGACAGAGCTTGGACCCCGAAGGAACAGTAGGTCCCAGGGATTAAGGGAACTCAGGCAGACTGGATGGACCACTGGTCTTTTTCTGCCATCATTATCTATTTATCTGTTTCTGGTTCTCTCTGCTGTCCCACATGATTAGGGATCACTGCTCTCCGGTGTCCCACATGATAAGAGACCATCATTCACCACTGTCCCATATGACCAATGTCCATCCCTCTCCGCTGTCCCACATGATGAGAGACCATCCCTCTCCACTGTTCCACATCACCAAGGTCCAACCCTCTCTGCTGTCCCACATGACCAAAGTCTATCCCACTCCACTGTCCCATATGACCAAGGTGTGTCCCTCTCTGCTGTCCCACATGATCAATGTCCATCTTTCTCCACTGTCCCACATGCCCAAGGTCCATCCCTTTCCAGTCTCCCACATGATGAGAGACCATCCCTCTCCACTGTCCCACATGACCAAGGTTCATCCCTCTCCACTGTCCCACATGACCAAGGTCCATCTCTCTTCACTGTCCGTGACGAGAGACCATCCCTCGCCATGACCCCACATGATCAAGGTCTGTCCCTCACTGCTGTCCCACATGACCACAGTCCATCCCTCTCCACTGTTCCACATGACCAAGGTACATCCCCCTCTGCTGTCCCACATGACCAAGGTCCACCCCCTTTGCTGTCCCACATGACCAAGGTCCACCACTCTGTGCTGTCCCACATGACCACAGTACATCCCTCTCCACTGCCCCCATTATATGAGGCCATATCTCACAACGGCCCCATGTTATAAGGGACACATCATTGTTTTACCACTCAGAAACCCTCTGTCCAAAATCGAGAGGGTGCGAGCCCAAGTTCTACATTAAAATTTTAAGGCATGCAGTAATCTGCAGTACGTTGCTCATTAAACACCAAGGTTTATGAATAAGAAAAGCAGCAGTGCTAGTTTCCAAAGTCTGATGACTGTCTAACTCATAAGCTGTGATACCAAGTCCCCCATTTTGCCTCTTTTTTTGTTTTGTTTTTTGTAATACGTAATTTTATGTTTTTTCCCGTTTGTGCCCCAGACCCTGGACCCCGGCAGACACGTGCCTGCACGTGCGTGGAGGTTCATACCGGTACCAACTCACCCCCCCCACCCCACACTTCCCACTGGACCTCCACCCGGTGGGAGCGGAACTACGGGGAGAGCGGACAACCACCCCTGGAAGGGGAGCTCTGATCTTCCCCACCCCGTGCCGGCTCCCCGGCGACCCGAGGTCGTTCCCAAACCGGGGTTGCCAGCATAGCGTAAGGTAAGTCTTCCAGCACCTCAGCGCTACTGGGCTAGCTCATTTTGCCTCTTTGTGTTGACAGGTTGAAAGGTACGAATGTAGGGCAGTCCCTACTCCAGGTGGGATAGTGAGCACCTGAGTGGCAAAATGAGAGACAACACTCTGAATGGGAGACAGCTGAGACATATAGGCACTCCTGTTAACTCATTTGCTTCTGGTGGCCATCTTGGGTCGGATGTAGCAATGAATGGTTCCGGCGCCCTATGGCGTGCATGGAAACAAATGTGTTGCACAATGCAACAAAACTGGCGAAAAAATTTGACCCTAAGATTTTTTCACTATAAAAATTCCCAGACATCTTCCAGTTTTATTTGGTGGTAAAATGTTCTAGTTCCACCAGAATTTGAGTATTTTATAAATGTTTTAATTATTTTTCTCAAGATGGCCATCATCACGTTTGGCTTAGAAATACCACTGCAGACATAGTAACGGTTAGGACTAAGACAATACAAACAAAACTCATGGCGAGCTGCATAGGAGGTACCTAGAAAAGCAGATTTAACAGGTTTGCTAATTTTTTTTTTCCTATTAATTGTAGCTGAAAGTAGCTTTCTGGAAGAAACATTGTTCGTTGCACTGCTGCTTTAAAATTTCTTTTCCATCTGAGCCTTTAATAAAGTTGAAACTGTGTTTAGCCAAGCTCAGAACTGCACTGCCTAAACCTCAGATGCAATGCCCCCGTGATTAAACCCAATAACGAGCCGCTAATTGGTTTCTCACTGAGACTATTGACTGTATCAGCATGTCGCTGTTCATGTAATCCTTGCCTCTGTTATCCAGCACATGGACTAAACCACAGACGTTTCTAGAGAAGGAGCATTTCTATGAGACAGAGACATTCTCAGGGTAAAATGAGGGACCGTCCCTGGTAATGTGGGATACCTGAGAGATATGGACAGAGAGCTTCTGGGATCCCTTTAACTGTGGGAAAGTTGACAGATGATGTAGTAGATGGTCACCATTCAGAGTGGAGTGATGTGCCTTGCTGTGTGGCGTACACCATGGGTTTGTGCTTGGTCTGTTGCTCGTTGATATACCGGAATGGACCGGGGTGGGAGGGTCACCAGCAGGCTACTAAAAAGTTTGCTGATTTGAAACTTTAAGCAACATTCATGAACCGTGCCCATCACTGTTTGAAAGTCCATGATAAGCTCTTTTGAATGAGGCACTGGGCTTACCTGTAGTTCAGTGGTTCAGAGACATTAGTTAATTTAGTTTAGTTCGATTAAGTCTGCCCCATACTGATACTATACTGCCACCATTTTTAGAACCTTGTGATGTCACCGATGGTCAAGCTTCGGCTAACCACACCATAGGCAAGCACAGCTTGATAGTCAGTGACATCACCAGTTTCTAAAGATGGTGGCAATGTGGTATCGATATGGGGCAGATGTTTTCATCGATATCTCTGGACTGCTGCCAGCTACAGGTAAACACAATACCTAATTTAAAAGATCTTATCATGGACTTTCAAACTATGATCTATGGTCACAGGTCATAAACATTCCCCTTAAACTGGCAACAAGAGTTAACACAGGGGAAGGGCTGCATGACAGGAGGGCCCGTCCTATACACATTAGGGCCATGAATGGAGAAATGTGGGCTTCAATTTAATCTGGGGAGATTACATTAGGTGCACAAACCAAGAAATGTGGACTTTGATTTAATCTGGTGATGTTACATTAAGGGTATGAACTGAAAAATGTGGGGTTTGATCTGGGGAGGTTACATTAGGAGCATGAACAGGGGCAGACCCAGAATTTTACAATGGGGGTGTGCGCTGGGGTGGTGTGCATACTTGATATGCAATTTTTTTTTCATTTTTTTAATCCTTTATATTGTCTGCCATTAACTTTTTTATTACATTTCTGACAGAAAATACAAAAGTAATCTATAGCTTTAAATATAAACGTTTGTACACTCAATAAATCAGACTTCAACAAAATGAAATGTGACAAGAGCAAGAAACTAAGTTACATGGGGGGGGGGGGAGAAATGCACCCTTCACCACTCCCTAGGTCTGCCACCGGGCATGAACTGAGAAATGTGGGATTCAGTTTAATCCGGGCAGGTTACATTGGGGGCATGAGCTGTGGAATGTGGGCTTCAGTTTAATCCGGGCAGGTTACATTGGGGGCATGAGCTGAGGAATGTGGGCTTCAGTTTAATCCGGGCAGGTTACATTGAGCGCATGAGCTGCGGAATGTGGGCTTCAGTTTAATCCGGGCAGGTTACACTGGGGGCATGAGCTGCGGAATGTGGGCTTGAGTTTAATCCGAGCAGGTTACACTGGGGGCATGCGCTGCGGAATGTGGGCTTGAGTTTAATCCGGGCAGGTTACATTGGGGGCATGCGCTGCGGAATGTGGGCTTGAGTTTAATCCGGGCAGGTTACACTGGGGGCATACGCTGCGGAATGTGGGCTTGAGTTTAATCCGGGCAGGTTCCATTGGGGGCATCAGCTGCGGAATGTGGGCTTGAGTTTAATCCGGGCAGGTTACAATGGGGGCATCAGCTGCGGAATGTGGGCTTGAGTTTAATCCGGGCAGGTTACATTGGGGGCACGAGCTGCGGAATGTGGGTTTGAGTTTAATCCGGGCAGGTTACATTGGGGGCAAGAGCTGCGGAATGTGAGCTTGAGTTTAATCCGGGCAGCTTACATGAGGGGCACGAACTGCGGAATGCGGGCTTCAGTTTCATCTGGGCAGGTTGCATCAGGAGCACGAACAGTGAAACGCGGGCTTCAGTTTCATCTGGGCAGGCTGCATCAGGGGCACGAACTGTGAAACGCAGGCTTCAGTTTCATCCGGGCAGGCTGCATCAGGGTCACGAAATGTGAAACGCAGGCTTCAGTTTCATCCGGGCAGGTTGCATCAGGGGAACGAACTGTGAAACGTGGGCTTCAGTTTCATCCGGGCAGGTTGCATCAGGGGAACGAACTGTGAAACGTGGGCTTCAATTTCACCGGGGCAGGCTGCATTGGGGCAAGAACTGTGAAACGTGGGCTTCAATTTCATCGGGGCAGGTTGCATTAGAGGCACGAACTGAGAAGTGCGCGCTTCAGTTTAAACGGGGCAGGTTGCATTAATGGCACGAACTGTGAAGTGTGCACTTCAGTTTCATCGAGGCAGGGTGCATTAGGGGCACGAACCGTGAAAAGTGGGCTTCAGTTTGATCGGGGCAGGCTGAATTAGCGGCACGAACCGTGAAACGTGGGCTTCAGTTTGATCGCGGCAGGATGCCTTAGGGGCATGAACTGTGAAACGTGGGCTTCAGTTTCATCCAGGCAGGTTGCATTAGGGGCACGAACTGTGAAACGTGGGCTTCAGTTTCTTCGGGGCAGGTTGCATTAGGGGCACGAACTGTGAAGTGTGCGCTTCAGTTTAAACGGGGCAGGTTGCATTAGGGACACGAACTATGAAGTGTGCACTTCAGTTTCATCGGGGCAGGGTGCATTAGGGGCACGAACTGTGAAGTGTGCGCTTCAGTTTCATCGGTGCAGGGTGCATTAAGGGCACGAACTGTGATGTGTGAGCTTCAGTTTCATCAGGGCAGGGTGCATTAGGGGCACGAACTGTGAAATGTGCGCTTCAGTTTCATCGGGGCAAGGTGCATTAGGGCACGAACTGTGAAGTGCGGGATTCAGTTTCATCCGGGCAGCTTGCACTAGGGACACGAACTGTGAAATGCGGGATTCAGTTTCATCCGGGCAGGCTGCATTCGGTGCACGAACTGTGAAATGCGGGATTCAGTTTCATCCGGGCAGGCTGCACCAGGGGCACGAACTGTGAACCGCGGACTTCAGTTTCATCCGGGCAGGCCGCATCAGGGTCACGAACTGTGAAACGTAGGCTTCAGTTTCATCCGGGCAGGTTGCATTAGGAGCACGAACTGTGAAATGTGGGCTTCAGTTTCATTGGGACAAGATGCATTAGGGGCACGAACTGTGAAGCGTGGGCTTCAGTTTCATCGGCACAGGTTGCATTAGGGGCATGAACTGTGAAGTGTGGTCTTCAGTTTCCTCCAGGCAGGTAGCATTAGGGGCACGAACTGTGAAGTGCGGGCTTCAGTTTCATCCGGGCAGGTTCCATCAGGGGCACGAACTGTGAAACGCGGGCTTCAGTTTCATCTGGGCAGGTTGCATCAGGGGCACGAACTGTGAAACGCGGGATTCAGTTTCATCCGGGCAGGTTATCTTAGGTACGAACTGTGAAATGTGGGATTCAGTTTCATCCGGCAGGTTGCATAGGCACGAACTGTGAAATGCGGGATTCAGTTTCATCCGGGCAGGTGCATTAGGGGCACGAACTGTGAAATGTGGGCTTCAGTTTCATCGGCACAGGTTGCATTAGGGGCACGAACTGTGAAACGCGGACTTCAGTTTCATCCAGGCAGGTTGCATTAGGAGCACGAACTGAGAAATGCAGGATTCTGTTTCATCCGGGCAGGTCGCATTAGGGGCACGAACTGTGAAATGTGGGATTCTGATTCATCCGAGCAGGTCGCTTAGGGGTATGAACTGTGAAATTCAGTTTAATCTGGGCAGGTTACATGAGGGGCATGAACTGTGAAATGTGGGCTTCAGTTTAATCAGGGCAGGCTACATTAGGGGCATGACCTGTGAAATTCAGTTTAATCTGGGCAGGTTACATTAGGGGCATAAACTGTGAAATGTGGGATTCAGTTTAATCCAGGCGGGTTACATTAGGGGCATGAACTGTGAAATGTGGGATTCAGTTTAATCCGGGCAGGTTACATTAGGGAACGAACTGTGAAATGTGGGATTCAGTTTAATCTGGGCAGGTTACATTACGGGCATGACCTGTGAAATTCAGTTTAATCTGGGCAGGTTACATTAGGGGCATGAACTGTGAAATGTGGGATTCAGTCTAATCCGGGCAAGTTAAATTAGGGGCATGAACTGTGAAATGTGGGATTCAGTTTAATCCGGGCAGGTTACATTAGGGGCATGAACTGTGAAATGTGGGATTCAGTCTAATCCGGGCAAGTTAAATTAGGGGCATGAACTGTGAAATGTGGGATTCAGTTTAATCCGGGCAGGTTACATTAGGGGCATGAACTGTGAAATGTGGGCTTCAATATAATCCGGGCAGCTTACATTAGGGGCACGAACTGTGAAATGTGGGATTCAGTTTACTCTGGGCACGTGACATTAGGGGCACGAACTGTGAAATGGGGATTCAGTTTAATCCGGCAGGTGACATTAGGGGCATGAACTGTGAAATGTGGGATTCAGTTTAATCCGGGCAGGTGACATTAGGGGCATCAACTGTGAAATGGGTCAGTTTAATCCGGCTGGTGACATTAGGGCATCAACTGTGAAATGTGGGATTCAGTTTAATCCGGGCAGGTGACATTAGGGGCATCAACTGTGAAATGTGGGATTCAGTTTAATCTGGGCAGGTTACATTAGGGGCATGAACTGTGAAATGTGGGATTCAGTTTAATCCTGGCGGGTTACATTAGGGGCACGAACTGTGAAATGTGGGATTCAGTTTCATCCGGGCAGGTTACATTAGGGGCATGAACTGTGAAATGTGGGATTCAGTTTAATCTGGGCAGGTTACATTAGGAGCATAACCTGTGAAATTCAGTTTAATCTGGGCAGATTACATTAGGGGCATGAACTGTGAAATGTGGGATTCAGTTTAAACCGGGTGGGTTAAATTAGGGACATGAACTGTGAAATCTGGGATACAGTTTAATCCGGGCAGGTTACATTAGGGGCATGAACTGTGAAATGTGGGCTTCAGTTTAATCCGAGCTGGTTACATTAGGGAACGAACTGTGAAATGTGGGATTCAGTTTAATCTGGGCAGGTTACATTACGGGCATGACCTGTGAAATTCAGTTTAATCTGGGCAGGTTACATTAGGGCATGAACTGTGAAATGGGATTCAGTCTAATCCGGCAGGTTAAATTAGGGCATGAACTGTGAAATGTGGGATTCAGTTTAATCCGGGCAGGTTACATTAGGGGCATGAACTGTGAAATGTGGGATTCAGTCTAATCCGGGCAAGTTAAATTAGGGGCATGAACTGTGAAATGTGGGATTCAGTTTAATCCGGGCAGGTTACATTAGGGGCATGAACTGTGAAATGTGGGCTTCAATATAATCCGGGCAGCTTACATTAGGGGCACGAACTGTGAAATGTGGGATTCAGTTTACTCTGGGCACGTGACATTAGGGGCACGAACTGTGAAATGGGGGATTCAGTTTAATCCGGCTGGGTGACATTAGGGGCATGAACTGTGAAATGTGGGATTCAGTTTAATCAGGGTGGGTGACATTAGGGGCATGAACTGTGAAATGTGGGATTCAGTTTAATCAGGGCGGGTGACATTAGGGGCATCAACTGTGAAATGTGGGATTCAGTTTAATCCGGCTGGTGACATTAGGGGCATCAACTGTGAAATGTGGGATTCAGTTTAATCCGGGCTGGTGACATTAGGGGCATCAACTGTGAAATGTGGGATTCAGTTTAATCTGGGCAGGTTACATTAGGGGCATGAACTGTGAAATGTGGGATTCAGTTTAATCCTGGCGGGTTACATTAGGGGCACGAACTGTGAAATGTGGGATTCAGTTTCATCCGGGCAGGTTACAATAGGGGCACGAACTGTGAAATGTGGGATTCAGTTTAATCTGGGTAGGTTACATTAGGGGCATAACCTGTGAAATTCAGTTTAATCTGGGCAGGTTACATTAGGGGCATGAACTGTGAAATGTGGGATTCAGTTTAAACCGGGTGGGTTAAATTAGGGGCATGAACTGTGAAATCTGGGATACAGTTTAATCCGGGCAGGTTACATTAGGGGCATGAACTGTGAAATGTGGGCTTCAGTTTAATCCAAGCTGGTTACATTAGGGGCACAAACTGTGAAATGTGGGATTCAGTTTAATCTGGGCACGTGACATTAGGGGCACGAACTGTGAAATGTGGGATTCAGTTTAATCCGGGCGGGTGACATTAGGGGCATTAACTGTGAAATGTGGGATTCAGTTTAATCCGGGCGGGTGACATCAGGGGCATCAACTGTGAAATGTGGGATGCACTTGAATCCAGGCGGGTGACATTAGGGGCATCAACTGTGAAATGTGGGATTCAGTTTAATCCGGGCAGGTTACATTAGGGGCACGAACTGTGAAATTCAGATTAATCCGGGCCGGTTACATTAGGGGCATGAACTGTGAAATGTGGGATTCAGTTTAATTAGGACGGGTTACATTAAGGGCATGAACTGAGAAATGTGGGACTCAGTTTAATCCGGGCGGGTCACACTAGGGGCATGAACTGAGAAGTGTGGGATTCAGTTTAATCCGGGCGGGTTACATTAGGGGGCATGAACTGAGAAGTGTGGGATTCAGTTTAATCCGGGCGGGTGACATTAGGGGCATTAACTGTGAAATGTGGGATTCAGTTTAATCCGGGCGGGTGACATTAGGGGCATGAACTGTGAAATGTGGGCTTCAGTTTCATCCGGGCAGGTTGCATTAGGGGCACGAACTATGAAGTGTGGGCTTCAGTTTCATCCAGGCAGGTTGCATTAGGGACACGAACTGTGAAGTGCGGGCTTCAGTTTCATCGAAGCAGGTTGCATTAGGGCACGAACTGTGAAGTGCGGGCTTCAGTTTCATCCGGGCAGGTTGCATCAGGGTACGAACTGTGAAATGTGTGCTCCAGTATCATCCGGGCAGGTTGCATTAGGGGCACAAACTGTGAATTGTGGGAGTCAGTTTCATCCGGGCAGGTTGCATTAGGGGCACGAACTGTGAAATGTGCGCTCCAGTTTCATCCGGGCAGGATGCATTAGGGGCACGAACTGTGAAATGTGGGCTCCAGTTTATCCGGCAGGTGACATTAGGGCACGAACTGAGAATGTGGGATTCAGTTTAATCCGGGCGGGTGACATTAGGGGCATAACTGTGAAATGTGGGATTCAGTTTAATCCGGCAGGTCTCATTAGGGGCACGAACTGTGAAATTCAGTTTAATCTGGGCAGGTTACATGAGGGGCATGAACTATGAAATGTGGGATTCAGTTTAATCAGGGCAGGTTACATTGGGGCACGAACTGTGAAATGTGGGATTCAGTTTAATCTGGGCAGGTTACATTAGGGGCATGACCTGTGAAATTCAGTTTAATCTGGGCTGGTTACATTAGGGACATGAAATGTGGGATTCAGTTTAATCCTGGCGGGTTACATTAGGGGCATGAACTGTGAAATGTGGGATTCAGTTTAATCCGGGCAGGTTACAATAGGGAACGAACTGTGAAATGTGGGATTCAGTTTAATCTGGGCAGGTTACATTAGGGGCATGACCTCAAATTCAGTTTAATCTGGGCAGGTTACATTAGGGGCATGAACTGTGAAATATGGGATTCAGTTTAATCCGGGCAAGTTACATTAGGGGCATGAACTGTGAAATGTGGGATTCAGTTTAATCCGGGCAGGTTACATTAGGGGCATGAACTGTGAAATGTGGGCTTCAGTTTAATCCGGGCAGTTTATATCAGGGGCACGAACTGTGAAATGTGGGATTCAGTTTACTCTGGGCACGTGACATTAGGGGCACGAACTGTGAAATGTGGGATTCAGTTTAATCCGGGTAGATGACATTAGGGGCACGAACTGTGAAATGTGGGATTCAGTTTAATCCGGGCGGGTGACATTAGGGGCATCAACTGTGAAATGTGGGATTCAGTTTAATCCGGGCACGTGACATTAGGGGCATCAACTGTGAAATGTGGGATTCAGTTTAATCCGGGCAGGTGACATTAGGGGCATCAACTGTGAAATGTGGGATTCAGTTTAATCCGGGCAGGTGACATTAGGGGCATCAACTGTGAAATGTGGGATTCAGTTTAATCCGGGCGGGTGACATTAGGGGCATCAACTGTGAAATGTGGGATTCAGTTTAATCTGGGCAGGTTACATTAGGGGCACGAACTGTGCATGTGGGATTGAGTTTACTCCAGGCAGGGGACATTAGGGGCACGAACTGTGACATGTGGGATTCAGATTAATCCGGGAAGGTGACATTAGGGGCACGAACTATGACATGTGGGATTCAGTTTAATCCGGGCAGGTGACATTAGGGGCCCGACCTGTGACACGTGGGATTCAGTTTAATCCAGGCAGGTTACATTAGGGGCACGACCTGTGACATGTGGGATTCAGTTTAATCCGGGCAGGTTACATTAGGGGCACGACCCGTGACATGTGGGATTCAGTTTAATCCGGGCAGGTTACATTAGTGGCACGAACTGTGAAATGTGGGATTCAATTTATTCTGGGCAGGTTACATTAGAGGCATGACCTGTGAAATTCAGTTTAATCTGGGCAGGTTACATTAGGGGCATGAACTGTAAAATGTGGGATTCAGTTTATTCTGGGCAGGTTACATTAGGGGCATGACCTGTGAAATTCAGTTTAATCTGGGCAGGTTACATTAGGGGCATGAACTGTGAAATGTGGGATTCCGTTTAATCCTGGTGGGTTACATTAGGGGCATGAACTGTGAAATGTGGGATTCAGTTTAATCCGGGCAGGTTACATTAGGGGCACGAACTGTGAAATGTGGGATTCAGTTTAAGCCGGGCACGTGACATTAGGGGCACAAGCTGTGAAATGTGGGATTCAGTTTAATCCGGGCACGTGACATTAGGGGCACGAACTGTGAAATGTGAGATTCAGTTTAATCCGGGCGGGTGACATTAGGGGCACGAACTGTGAAATGTGGGATTCAGTTTAATCCGGGCGGTTACATTAGGGCATCAACTGTGAAATGTGGGATTCAGTTTAATCCGGGCGGGTGACATTAGGGGCATCAACTGTGAAATGTGGGCTTCAGTTTAATCCGGGCAGGTTACATTAGTGGCATGAACTGTGTAATGTGGGATTCAGTTTACTCTGGGCACGTGACATTAGGGGCACGAACTGTGAAATGTGGGATTCAGTTTAATCCGGGTGGGTGACATTAGGGGCATGAACTGTGAAATGTGGGATTCAGTTTAATCCGGGCAGGTGACATTAGGGGCATCAACTGTGAAATGTGGCATTCAGATTAATCCGGGCAGGTGACATTAGGGGCATCAACTGTGAAATGTGGGATTCAGTTTAATCTGGGCAGGTTACATTAGGGGCACGAACTGTGACATGTGGGATTCAGTTTAATCCAGGCAGGTGACATTAGGGGCACAAACTGTGACATGTGGGATTCAGTTTAATCCGGGCAGG
The DNA here is from genome assembly GCA_016271365.2 of Neoceratodus forsteri. NCBI lineage: Eukaryota > Metazoa > Chordata > Ceratodontiformes > Ceratodontidae > Neoceratodus > Neoceratodus forsteri. Next base: position 296,473,223 of record JADMNL010000027.1, on the reverse strand, counting down.
TGACATTAGGGGCACGAACTGTGACATGTGGGATTCAGTTTAATCCGGGCAGGTGACATTAGGGGCACGATCTGTGACATGTGGGATTCAGTTTAATCTGGGCAGGTTACATTAGGGGCACGACCCGTGACATGTGGGATTCAGTTTAATCCGGGCAGGTTACATTAGGGGCATGACCTGTGAAATTCAGTTTAATCTGGGCAGGTTATATGAGGGGCATGAACTGTGAAATGTGGGATTCAGTTTATTCTGGGCAGGTTACATTAGTGGCACGAACTGTGAAATGTGGGATTCAGTTTAATCTGGGCAGGTTACATTAGGGGCATGACCTGTGAAATTCAGTTTAATCTGGGCAGGTTACATTAGGGGCATGAACTGTGAAATATGGGATTCAATTTAATCCTGTCGGGTTACATTAGGGGCATGAACTGTGAAATGTGGGATTCAGTTTAATCCGGGCAGGTTACATTAGGGGCACGAACTGTGAAATGTGGGATTCAGTTTAATCTGGGCAGGTTACATTAGGGGCATGACCTGTACAATTCAGTTTAATCTGGGCAGGTTACATGAGGGGCATGAACTGTGAAATGTGGGATTCAGTTTAATCTGGGCGGGTTACATTAGGGGCATGAACTGTGAAATGTGGGATTCAGTTTAATCCGGGCGGGTTAAATTAGTGGCATGAACTGTGAAATGTGGGATTCAGTTTAATCCGGGCACGTGACATTAGGGGCACGAGCTGTGAAATGTGGGATTCAGTTTAATCCGGGCACGTGACATTAGGGGCACGAACTGTGAAATGTGAGATTCAGTTTAATCTGGGCGGGTGACATTAGGGGCACAAACTGTGAAATGTGGGATTCAGTTTAATCCGGGCGGGTGACATTAGGGGCATCAACTGTGAAATGTGTTATTCAGTTTAATCCGGGCGGGTGACATTAGGGGCATCAACTGTGAAATGTGGGCTTCAGTTTAATCCGGGCAGGTTACATTAGGGGCACGAACTGTGAAATGTGGGCTTCAGTTTACTCTGGGCACGTGACATTAGGGGCACGAACTGTGAAATGTGGGATTCAGTTGAATCCGGGGGTGACATTAGGGGCATGAACTGTGAAATGTGGGATTCAGTTTAATCCGGGCAGGTGACATTAGGGGCATCAACCGTGAAATGTGGGATGCAGTTTAATCCGGGCAGGTGACATTAGGGGCATCAACTGTGAAATGTGGGATGCAGTTTAATTCGGGCACGTGACATTAGGGGCATCAACTGTGAAATGTGGGATGCAGTTTAATCCGGGCGGCTGACATCAGGGGCATCAACTGTGAAATGTGGGATGCAGTTCAATCCGGGCGGGTGACATCAGGGGCATCAACTGTGAAATGTGGGATGCAGTTTAATCCGGGCGGGTGACATCAGGGGCATCAACTGTGAAATGTGGGATTCAGTTTAATCTGGGCAGGTGACATTAGGGGCGTCAACTGTGAAATGTGGGATTCAGTTTAATCTGGGCAGGTGACATTAGGGGCACGAACTGCGACATGTGGGATTCAGTTTAATCCAGGCAGATCGCATTAGGGGCACGAACTGTGAAGTGGGGGATTCAGTTTAATCCAGGCAGGTCGCATTAGGGGCACGAACTGAGAAGTGTGAGATTCAGTTTCATCCGGGCAGGTCGCATTAGGGGCACAAACTGTGAAATGCGGGATTCAGTTTCATCCGGGCAGGTCGCATTAGGGGCACGAACTGTGAAATGTGGGATTCAGTTTCATCCGGGCAGGTCGCACTAGGGGCATGAACTGTGAAATGTGGGCTTCAGTTTAATCCGGGCAGGTTACATTAGAGGCACGAACTGTGAAATTCAGTTTAATCCGGGCGGGTTACACTAGGGGCATAAACTGAGAAGTGTGGGATTCAGTTTAATCCAGGCGGGTTACATTAGGGGGCATGAACTGTGAAATGTGGGATTCAGTTTAATCCGGGCAGGTTACATTAGGGGCACGAACTGTGAAATGTGGGATTCAGTTTAATCTGGGCAGGTTACATTAGGGGCATGACCTGTACAATTCAGTTTAATCTGGGCAGGTTACATGAGGGGCATGACCTGTGAAATGTGGGATTCAGTTTAATCTGGGCGGGTTACATTAGGGGCATGAACTGTGAAATGTGGGATTCAGTTTAATCCGGGCGGTTAATTAGTGGCATGAACTGTGAAATGTGGGATTCAGTTTAATCCGGGCACGTGACATTAGGGGCATGAGCTGTGAAATGTGGGATTCAGTTTAATCCGGGCACGTGACATTAGGGGTACGAACTGTGAAATGTGAGATTCAGTTTAATCCGGGCGGGTGACATTAGGGGCACAAACTGTGAAATGTGGGATTCAGTTTAATCCGGGCGGGTAACATTAGGGGCATCAACTGTGAAATGTGGGATTCAGTTTAATCCGGGCGGGTGACATTAGGGGCATCAACTGTGAAATGTGGGATTCAGTTTAATCCGGGCGGGTGACATTAGGGGCATCAACTGTGAAATGTGGGATTCAGTTTAATCTGGGCAGGTGACATTAGGGGCACAACTGTGAAATGTGGGATTCAGTTTAATCCGGCAGGTGACATTAGGGCACGAATCAGAAATGTGGGATTCAGTTTAATCCGGCAGGTGACATTAGGGCACGAACTGTGAAATGTGGGATTCAGTTTAATCCGGCAGGTGACATTAGGGCACCGACTGTGAAATGTGGGATTCAGTTTAATCCGGCAGGTGACATTAGGGCACGAACTGTGAAATGTGGGATTCAGTTTAATCCGGGCAGGTACATTAGGGACGACTCAGAAATGTGGGATTCAGTTTAATCCGGCAGGTGACATTAGGGGCATCAACTGTGAAATGTGGGATTCAGTTTAATCCGGCAGGTGACATTAGGGGCATCAACTGTGAAATGTGGGATTCAGTTTAATCCGGCGGTTGACATTAGGGCATCAACTGTGAAATGTGGATTCAGTTTAATCTGGGCAGGTGACATCAGGGCATCAACTGTGAAATGTGAGATTCAGTTTAATCTGGGCAGGTTACATTAGGGCATGAACTGTGAAATGTGGGATTCAGTTTAATCCGGGCAGGTGACATTAGGGCACGAACCAGAATGTGGGATTCAGTTTCATCCAGGCAGATCGCATTAGGGGCACGAACTGTGAAATGGGGGATTCAGTTTCATCCGGGCAGGTCGCATTAGGGGCACGAACTGTGAAATGTGGGATTCAGTTTCATCCGGGCAGGTCGCACTAGGGGCATGAACTGTGAAATGTGGGCTTCAGTTTAATCTGGGCAGGTTACATTAGAGGCACGAACTGTGAAATTTAGTTTAATCCGGGCGGGTTACACTAGGGGCATGAACTGAGAAGTGTGGGATTCAGTTTAATCCAGGCGGGTTACATTAGGGGGCATGAACCGAGAAGTGTGGGATTCAGTTTAATCCGGGCGGGTGACATAAGGGGGGCATGAACTGTGAAATGTGGGATTCAGCTTAATCCGGGCGGGTGACATTAGGGGCATGAACTGTGAAATGTGGGATTCAGTTTAATCCAGGCAGGTGACATTAGGGGCATCATCTGTGAAATGTGGGATTCAGTTTAATCCGGGCAGGTGACATTAGGGGCATCATCTGTGAAATGTGGGATTCAGTTTAATCCGAGCAGGTGACATTAGGGGCATCAACTGTGAAATGTGGGATTCAGTTTAATCCGGGCAGGTGACATTAGGGGCACGAACTGTGACATGTGGGATTCAGTTTAATCCAGGCAGGTGACATTAGGGGCACGAACTGTGAAATGTGGGATTCAGTTTAATCCGGGCAGGTGACATTAGGGGCATGAACTGTGACATGTGGGATTCAGTTTAATCCGGGCAGGTGACATTAGGGGCACGAACTGTGACATGTGGGATTCAGTTTAATCTGGGCAGGTTACATTAGGGGCACCCACTGTGACATATGGGATTCAGTTTAATCCAGGCAGGTTACATTAGGGGCATGACCTGTGAAATTCAGTTTAATCTGGGCACGTTACATTAGGGGCATGAACTGTGAAATGTGGGATTCAGTTTAATCCTGGTGGGTTACATTAGGGGCATGAACTGTGAAATGTGGGCTTCAGTTTAATCCGGGCTGGTTACATTAGGGGCACGAACTGTGAAATGTGGGATTCAGTTTAATCCGGGCACGTGACATTAGGCACACGAACTGTGAAATGTGGGATTCAGTTTAATCCGGCCGGGTGACATTAGGGTCATGAACTGTGAAATGTGGGATTCAGTTTAATCCGGGCGGGTGACAGGGGCATCAACTGTGAAATGCGGGATGCAGTTTCATCCGGGTGGGTGGCATTAGGGGCATGACCTGTGAAATGTGGGATTCAGTTTCATCCGGGCGGGTGGCATTAGGGGCATGACCAGTGAAATGTGGGATTCAGTTGAACCCGGGCGGGTGGCATTAGGGGCATGACCAGTGAAATGTGGGATTTAGTTGAACCCGGGCGGGTGGCATTAGGGGCATGACCCGTGAAATGTGGGATTCAGTTGAACCCAGGCGGGTGGCATTAGGGCCATGACCCGTGAAATGCAGGATTCAGTTGAACCCGGGCGGGTGGCATTAGGGCCATGACCCATGAAATGTGGGATTCAGTTGAACCCGGGCGGGTGGCATTAGGGGCAGGAACTGAGAAATGTGGGATTCAGTTGAACCCGGGCAGGTGGCATTAGGGGCAGGAACTGAGAAATGTGGGATTCAGTTGAACCCGGGCGGGTGGCATTAGGGGCAGGAACTGAGAAATGTGGGATTCAGTTGAACCCGGGCGGGTGGCATTAGGGGCAGGAACTGAGAAATGTGGGATTCAGTTGAACCCGGGCAGGTGGCATTAGGGGCAGGAACTGTGACATGTGGGATTCAGTTGAACCCGGGCGGGTGGCATTAGGGGCAGGAACTGTGACATGTGGGATTCAGTTGAACCCGGGCAGGTCGCATTAGGGGCAGGAACTGTGACATGTGGGATTCAGTTGAACCCGGGCAGGTCGCATTAGGGGCAGGAACTGAGAAATATGGGATTCAGTTGAACCCGGGCAGGTCGCATTAGGGGCAGGAACTGTGACATGTGGGATTCAGTTGAACCCGGGCAGGTCGCATTAGGGGCAGGAACTGTGAAATGTGGGATTCAGTTTAACCCGGGCAGGTCGCATTAGCGGCATGAACTGTGAAATGTAGGATTCAGTTTAATCTGGGCAGGTCGCATTACGGGTACAAACTGAGAAAAATCAGGCTTTGATTTAATCCGGGGAGGTTACATTTGGGGTAGGAACGAAGGAATGTGGGTTTTTATTTGATCCCCAGAATCCCACACCAGACACACTATAGGCATGATGCGTCATCCAGCACGTGGCCGAGCTCAAAGCAGCACTGGAGTTGGCCACGAAAGCAGCTGCTTGCCTGACCTTGGCTGTGGGAAGGTTGCAGTGGTGTGCCTCCCCAGTTAATGGGGGGGGGGGGCAGACAGAGGGAATCCACAGAAAACGGGGGAAGAACAAAAATAAAAAAATAAAAATCTAAAGATTAATCTGAGTCTGGGTGTACAGCTTAACTACTGTTAACAAATACAGAATGAGGAGACAAAACTAGCCAACAACAGAAGCCTAATAACGGTTGCTTCACTGTGCTGAGGAAAAAGCTATAACGCTCCCAGCTAAGCAAATATTCAACCCAGACACTGCTTAACAGGTCCTAGGGGAAACCTAAATGGTTGGGCGACTGTTTCGGCAGAAAGGGACACACGTCTGTTACCTAGCACAGGCTGCCACCTAGTGGTGAGACTCAACTGACTTCAACAGCTGCATTAAACTATGATCAGCCCTGTAAAGTTTTGTTCTACTACTATTAGGCCTGAAACTGGTACTGCCCCACATGCCAAAATTCTGGTAGATTTTGTAGCGGGCCAGTAACAGTTTCCTTTATTCTGCCCTGCTGACTTGGATTTGAGGTAACACTTTAGTAATAAAGGCACAGGATTTGTCAGTACAATGTCTTAAGGGCCAATGGATTTTCACAGTCAAATACGAGGAGTACAGCCACAACCACTCCATCGTAAAGGAGAAAGGGAAGAGACTACATATATAATTACTGAAAAAAAAATGCTAATGTATCATTAATAATAATTCTTCATTTGTAAGGCACCTTTCAGTGAATCAAGGCACCTAACAATAAATTAAAACAATACAAACAATAAACACCTTACTTAAAAATTCAAATAGACAGAATAAAATCAAACATAGGCTTGGTGCCAATTGCTATAAGTGTGTCTTAAGTGCCTGCTTAAATCCCTCCACGGTCACGCACTCCCATAACTGATGGGGTAGAGAATTCCAAGGAGCTGGGGCAGCGCGCGCAATGCCGGGCCCTGGAAGATTTTAAAGAACCCCTTGATCTCGAGCAACCCTTGTCAGCTGAAAGGAGGATCGCCAGGGCAGTAAGGAACCAGAAGCTCTTTCAGCAGTCTGGCCCTTGTCCATGTAGGGCTTTATAAGCCAGAAATCCAACTTTAAAGGTGATCCGCCACTGCACCGGCAGCCAGTGTAGTTCACGCAGCACCAGAGAGATGTGACAAGACTGGGGCCATCCCCGTCAATAACCGCACTGCAGCGTTCTGCACCAGCTGCAAGCAGCAGATATCCACCCCAGGTAACCCTAGATAAAAGGAGTTGTAGTAATCAAGATGCAAGGTCTCAAAGGCGTGGACCAACGTAGGGAGATCGCCAGATGGAATTAGGTGCTCAATCCTGGAGATGTTCCTCAAATGGCAGAAAGAGGATTTGATGACTGCAGACACCTTCGAGTGCAGTGTCAGCCCCTCATCAAAGATCACCCCTAGGTTTCCCACCCGTTCAGAGGTAAGCAGCTGGGAGCCCCCAAGGAAAAGTCCCGAAGGCCAACCTGCCCCCAACCCCTCTATCCAGAGCTCCGGGTCCACAACCAACACCTCCGTCTTTTCTGAGTTCAACCTCAGCCAGCTCGAAGTCATCCAACCCTGGATTTCAGTGAGGCAGTTGTTAAATACCGAGAGAGCTCTATCCTGGTCAGATGTGAAAGAAAGGTAGAGCTGGGTATCATCAGCATAGCAGTGAAACATCAGCCCCTACCTTCTTACAATGTCTCCGACGGGAAGCATGTACGCTGCGAACAACATGGGGGACAACACCGAACCCTGAGGAACCCCACATGACAGACAGACTAGGCCAGAAGAATAAATTCCCAACACCACCCTCTGAGTTCTGCCAGTGAGGAAAAATGTAAACCATCTGAGGACTGTACCTGACAGGCCACAGATGAACCTCAGGCGATCGAGAAAAACCCCATGGTCCACAGTGTCAAATGCTGATAAGAGATCTAGAAAGACCAAGATGGAATGGTTTTTCCGATCCTTCGCCATCAGATCATCATTGCGCACCCAAACCAGTGCCGTCTCAGTATTATGCCTCTTTCGAAAACCGGACTGGAGAGGTTCGTAGATGTCATGGATGGTCAAATGGTTCTCCAGTTGTAGGGCCACTACTTTCTCAACCACCTTCCCGATAAAGGGAAGGTTAGAGACTGGTCTGTAGTTAGCAGGGCAGACTGGGTCCAAGGAAGCTTTCTTCAGGAGAGGTGTCACCACTGCCTCCTTCAGAGAGCTAGGAAACTCACCTGTCTCCAAGGTGCACCAGACTATCCATGCTAGGTCCAGGCCAATGATATCACTACAACCCACAATTAGGATAGTTGGCCCCGGGTCCAAACTACAGCACGCAGGGCGCATACCCTGGACAATCTACATGACCATTATGAACTCCGGCTGGTCGAATCAACTCCAGGGAAACTGAGGGACGGTGGCCGAGCGCCGATCCAAAGCATTTCCCATAGAGTGTGCTGGTTGGAGCTCCGCCCCGATGTCAGCCACCTTAGCTGCAAAGAATTGAGCAAGCTTATCACTCTCTACTTGTGAAAAGGCTCTTCGAATCTGCAGGCAGGCAGGCTGGGTTGCACAGTCTGTCTACAGTTCGAAAGAGCTGAGCTGCTCGATTTTGAGCAGCCACAATCTCCCCAGACAGGAACTCTGCCTTCTTACGGGTGACTGCAGATTGATAGGCTTGATAATGTTCCACCAACCTAAGGCGGTCGGCATCCAGGGCAGATTTCTGCCAGCAATGCTCTAATCTACATTCTAATCGATGCATCTCCCTCAAGGTCCCATTAAACTAAGGGCAAAGGGAGAGAGGACGAACATGGATAGGAGCAACAGCATCCAGAGTCGCAGAGATGGCCGTATTATAGGCCACGAATAAGGCCTCTGAGTCATTGTTTGCCCCTGGAAGCACCTATAGGTCAAGTACCACCGCCAGGTCTTTGGAGCTAACATCTCGTAAAAGGCGGTAACTGACCATCTCCACAGGGGCAGCCCTACAAAGGGGGCCAAAAAACTGAACCCCACAGTGCAGTGATCGGACTATCCCACAGGTTCCACCCCCAAATCAAAGGCATCGATCCCCAGGAGGAAGACTAGGTCAAGAGAGTGACCGTGTTTATGAGTAGCAGCGTTAATCTTTGTAAGGCCCAGTGAAGTCATCAACTGGAGGAAGTGTCCAAATTGCGAGAGTTTGTCATCGATCCAGGCGTTAAAGTCGCCTAGGACCATCAGTCTGTGAGACTCAAACGCCATGTCAATCACGAAGTCCGCTACTTCCTGAAAGAAACGCTTCTCATCCCCGGGTGGACGGTAGATAAGAGCGATCCTACAACCTACACCTGCTACAACAGTACACTCAAATGACCCAGGCTCAACAACTGGTACATTCGTGAGGCCAAGTTTGGTCTTGAAACAGACCACAACCCCCCCCCCCCCGCAATCCAATCTTGAGTGATGTATCATTAATTAAACTAAACAAAAATAAAATTAAAAGAAGAAAATAAAGTAAATAAAATAATTTAAAAATTAAATAAAATGCTTTCACACCTCTCACATGCGGAAAAACAAAACCAAACCCACCACCAAATTCAAACAAAAATAAACAGATAAAACACCCACTCCTTAAGCAGCAAAAATATTAAAACAAAACTTTAAAATATATAAATAATGCAGCACAAACGAGTCCAGGAACAACAGTTCAGAGGGCAGAAAAGCCAGAAAGTAAAATGACTAAAATTCTTAATTCTTTAACTGTAAACAGAGAAAAATGCAAATAAAGTCCAAAAACACAAGAGAAATCAAGTTTCCAGTCCCCTATGGTTCTCTAACAGCCAGCGGAGGCCGAAAACCCACAGGAACTCTCACTTCCTGGATACAGCAGATGTTAAAAAAGTCTTGATGATTTCCCAGCCCCCAAAAACACCCTCACTGTAGTGGAGACTCAATGAAAATGAACAATACGTCCAAAGTATTTTAACAGTCCCCAGACACTCACTGCCAGAGGTTAAAAGAAAAGTGCTCACACTGCCTTCTTAAACAAAACCAATAATGAAGTGGAAAAGTCTGACCATAATTTGGAGAAGGGGGGGGTCCAAAAGGAGTCCTGTTGCTGGTTTTTCACTTTGAGCAGGAGCAGGGCCCCAAAAAATCCATACAGGAGGCAAATCCGTAAGGTCCACGGCCACCACTGTGGATCTCCACCCAGGCCAATCCACCAGTTTGAGTCATGGAGGATCCTAACGGACCACCGCTGGCTACCCAGTAAAAATAGGGCCCAGTCCCCTGTGTAGCCATGCACCCACAGACGACCCACCCGTAGGATTGGGACCACCAGCTCACCGCTCCCGAATAAGCATAGCAAAACAAAGGAGGGACATGTGACATTGGTGTTTTTCAACCCCAACGCCCCTCCCCCAGCCCCTAGTATCATGATGACCCAAGGCCAAACTACAGGTCCGGGCGTTACGGGTTTGCTGATTCAAGCTACAGGTCCGGAGCCACGTGTCACAAGTCTAGTGCTACACACAGGGCTCACAGCATCAGTCATAAAAAAAATTCCTGCTACAAAAAAGCTGTTTAGAAGACTTTGCACTATTCTGTGCAGTGCAGAGCAGCTGCATCATCGCTGCTCCCAATGTCTAAACACAACGAACGTTGCACTGCATGCATCTGTTGTGACTCAGAGTTATCCCTCTTTTCATGGGGACACCCAGTAGTGTGGCCATTCCATCCAACCATATAAACAACCCGCACTGCTCCCAGCAATGCAGGCAACCGGTCACTCACGCCCACCTACAAGCTCTTCCCCCCTTCCAGGCCAAAAGGAAATTTGGTCAAAATGCAAGATGTACAGAAGCAACGGTGTACAACGCTGCTGTGTAAATGCACAGTGGTGGTGGTACCAACAGAGGTGCGGAGGAATGGTGCAATGTGAAGCACGCCGTTCAGGTTTAAGAGTAAGCACACCATTAGCATAGAGCACTTAGAAAATGGTGCTCAATCTATAAATCTTAAAGACTGTTTGGGAGTAGTGGAAGGAGATCTAAAGGAATTTGTCATCGACACGATTCATACCACCTTACATGTAGATTTAATTTAATTCTGAAAAACTTCCAAATCACCCTCGTAAAAGGTGCTCCAACCTGGAGCTACCCAGGATCATTCAAGTCGTCACAAGTGGAGTCCACATTTGAGATGAGGTGCTGGGTAAGGCTAAGAGAAAAAAGTAACTGTTGCTTCCAGACAGCACTGCATTGTACATTTTTCATGACATCAGTTTTGCCATGAGACGGCAGAAGAAGTAACTCATTCCCTCCAGCTACCTGCTTAATGAAACAAAATCACATACTCCAGTAAAACCTACCAGTGTACTGATCCCCAAGAAACCTAGAATAACTAGAAAAGATACAAGCAAACTTTTCTGATTGAAAAGCCCAGCAGGAAACACAGCCTGGTAGAGAGGACTGAGTTATTTAAACACAATGACACGCTGCCAGCTTAATATAAAGTTCAGTTAATGTAACCAGTTTTCTGAGGTTTGCTAAACAAAATTAGTTTATCCTGCCCAACGTCATTCCTTTATGTGCTCTAAGCCTCGTGTGCTTTATTTCACAACACCCTGACAGGGACGGAGATGCTGAGAAAGGCGAGCCTTTACATGCACAATTATAAACATTATTTTAAACTTATTTTGGATGATGCCTGTTTAATTAAGTGCTGGGTTCATTTTAGGAAGAGTGTGCTATCTCCACTATAAGATGGCCACTGCTTTGTGGTGGAAACACTTTTGTGGGATATACAGTTCTACAACAGCACCATTTCTCAGCACATAGCACCACAAACAAGCAGACGCTGGAGGTTGTAACCAACATTTTGACTCGATTAAAAGGGAGGGAGGGGCAGCTGCAGTATAAGGGCTGCTAGCTGCACAACTGAGCAGACTCAATAGACCAAAAGGCCTTTATCTGCTAGCAAGTTTGTATGTTCATATGCTCGTATGATTGAGAATAGTTATCACGAGTAATTGTTAAGAACCGTTTCTTTCTGACTGTACCTTGGCTTGAGGTGTGCCTTAGAGACAGGAATTTTATTACAGTAGTTACTGTTAAATGCAAGTTACTTGCTGGTCTATAGGAGATAAGCTGTTGGTTTGTTTGAAGCCTAATGACTACAGTTTTCTTGCTCATTTTCTGAAAGACTTCTATTTGGATAACTGGAGTGACAGCGGATCTAGGAAAGCCTGGATTATCGGACTTATTGCCATCTTGAGGACTCATTGACAGGTGGGTCACAAATGGTGACCCAATAAGGTGTTTTACACCAGGGACTACCATCTCTCACTGATACTATGAAAGTAACCTATGGTCTTGCTGTATAACCTCATAATTACCAATTTCTTGCTGCACAGATATATGTCTGGGACTTTTTGCTATTCCCCCAAATGTGTAACGTTGGATGAGAAGTGGTGGACATACTAATTATGATATTAATTTTTTGTCAGCCTCTGATACTTTGAACCAAGAATTTTCTTATCTAATGTTTTTACTTGAAATTTTGTACATAAAAAAAAAATTGTGTTGCACTTAGAACATTTTTCTTGACTATTTTCGGGAGGTTCGGGAGGCAGTGTCCGTCACCAGCTTCCGGACAAAGCTCAAGGGACACCTGCTTGACAGGAGCACATGCCTTTGTTACAGGACCTGACCACGCATAGCCTGCCTGGCTGCCCCACGGACTGGACCACTTATAGCTATCCAGGTAGTACAACGGACCTCCTCCAAAGGATGGGGTGCACTTATGTCCCAATATATCCCCCTTCCACTGTCCACAGAAGGTAACCTAGGTCCTTAGCTTCTGCTTGCCATTATCAAAGCACTCTCTAACTAATTTTGCTCCCGTTACATAAAATGTTCTCTTCATGTGCAACTTCCATGTCCTACTTGCCTGTATGTTTTCCACTACCTGCCGCCTGTAATCCTATGAAGTCTTCTATTGTAAAAACATTACTATCACCTGTCTGTACTGATCTGCTACCTGTATGTAATTGTTACACCCGGGTCGCCCCTGCAAAAGGGACCTCCGGGGCCCAGTGGGCCTACCCGGTCATCAAAATTCAATAAATAAATAAAATATTTTTGTGATTTTACATTCATGTTGGACTTAAATGCAAAAATAAAGATTGGGGCTTACTCCACTTGGTTCAGTGTTTTTAAATTCTTTTAGTCTTAAAAAGACACTACAGGTATTGCGGGTGACATTTCATGGCCAGTTCACCACTTCGTCAGAACCTTATCTCAGTGTTCTTGTCAGTTTATTTTCAGCTTTGTATTATCTCAAAATTACCCATTTTTTTTCCCCTCCCTTCCCCTCCACTGGCAGTCCCCTTTGGACCCCGTGGTTCCCCCAACTCCCATCGCCTGCCATCTCTGGGACTTACCTTAGGCCATGGAGTGCTCCACAGATTGCCCCCTGTGACAGCGCCGTCGGGGAAGGGGGGTTTCCCTCAAGCCCTCTTCCAGTGCCCACATTCAGATCTGTGTTCCTGAGCCCAGTAGGTGGTGTGAGGTCTGCGGGGCTCTGCAGAATGGCATCGTGCAGACAGTGGTGTTTTTCTGGTGTTCTCCCCAGGCCCCCATGAACACTCTGTGGAGACAGTGGTTTGACGTGTTCATGTCGGAGGACATGCTTACATCTCCTGCCTGGGAGCGTCCCCCACCCAGAACTGCTGCTCTGGCCACACCGCCATCCATGGTCACCTAGGAGGCAGCACAGTTTGCCTGCCCTCCCTCCCTGGAGGAGAGCATCTGCTGGGACACTCAATCCTCCTCCCCACGGCCAACCCCTGAGTGGCCTAGGGTTGTTCCCAATCCCAGGTCGCCAGTGTGATGGCAGGTGAGGCATGGATGCCTCTATGTTCTGCACCACTAGGCTGGCAAAAACAGTAATCAATTTTTCAGTCATCATTGCAGGGAAAAACACTATTAAAACTGCCAATTCAGCCGGACCATAGGCTAAACCCTATTTCTCATAATAAGTGCTTGGTTTATGCTCAGTATTCTGCAGTGACCACCACAGCCTCAAGCCAGCTCCCTTACAGTCCTTGTGGGACAGTGACTCTGGCTCTTGCTGGCACCAACTGGGATCAAAAGTTGGGGCCTTGAACCCATGGTCCTTGAGCAGCAGGTGGACACCTTAACTGAAAGGCAGATGAGGCAGCTGGCTTTAAAGAGAACCTTTTCTGGCCAATAATGTAAACACGTTATATAAGCTTTACATGGCCCAAAGTTCACTAGTGCCAAAATGATAATTTGTTTGTGGCCAGAAATCAGAAGTGAAGGGATCGTATTTTGGCTCCGTGGAGCAAAAGCCCGATTCCTTTCACTTTCCAATTTAGAGACATACCACGGCGCTCACATGTTTTGTGATACAATACTATAGAGAGGGCAGGGGTGCACTCCACAGAATTGCATAAGGACCCATTGTCAAGTCTTTTTTTTTTTTTTTACATTTTAGGGCACAAATATTAAAAAATCAAGGCCACCAATCAAGTAGCAAAGCCTTTGTTAGTTAAGCAGTGTCCTTATTAATACTGGCACCTTAAAACGTAAAAAAAAAAAAAAAAAAAAAAACGAGACCCTATACAACTCTATGGAGTGTGTCCCCGATCTCTCCATAGTATTACATCACAAAACATGAGACCGTACGGGAATGTCACTAAACCGGGATATGGAAGGGATCAGGCTCTCAGCTCCACGGAGTCAAAATACAATCCTCTCACTCCCAGTTTCTGGCCACAAAAAATTATAATTTCGGCACTAGTGAATTTTGGGGCAGGTATAAAGTTCTTATAGTGGTTCGGGGGGGGGGGGAGATTAAAAAAGCAGGAAAGGTGCTCTTTAAAGTTTTAAAAGGAATTTCCCAATCCAAAGAGGGCAGAGTGGCTTAATATACAAATCAAACAAGTGGCATAGATTTGCATGTTAGACCTATGCAAATGAGATGCTAATTGCCTATTCAGAAAAGATTTGGAAACTAGAACTACTTCTAATCCTTTTCCAATTTGAATCTGAAATTATCCCAACCCACATCGGGGACATGTCATCCATCCATACTCAACTGCATTCTTTAGGCCTGAAATAGCAGTTCTGGACTATGTTGCTCAGTCGAAAGCTGAAATAACCTACCTCTCCTGTGATGGGGTTGGTACCAAACTTCTTTATCCAGGGCACGATACTCCTGCACAAAGTGGGGGAGGGGCAAAAAAATAGCACATCAGTAACCTGGCAGTACAGGCCTAAACACTGGCTTTACTTAAAGCATTATTGGAAATATGAACCACACTGTCATTTTCACTGCCGAGGCATATTTGCAACAAAATACTCTATTTAACAAGTGGAAATGTGCCGCTACACTGTGCATTTGTCACTGTTGCCTCTGCCCTGAGTTCTGAAAGCCACAATATTTCATGGGAAACAGCACTCATAGATACATTGTTGGCTGGGGACACAATTTAATTTTTTTAATTCATCTGAAACAGATACACCATTGAGTCAGGAAACCATTTACAATGGATCATTTCCAGGTGTGTCCTGGGAACGCATGGTGATTAAGTAACTAGCTCAGGGTCACACTGTATGCAAGTGGAGGTTGTGGGAATCAAACTCAGATCTGCTCGATGCACCAAGCTCATTCTCAGCTCCTAACTCTAACCTCCAGGCTATGTTGTCAGCGCAAATGCAAAAGCCCATCCAGTCTGCCCTCTTATTCCCAGTTAGGCTTTTTCGATCAATTCGAAGCTCCCAGCGTTCCCATTTCGTTTGTCTCTAAGTAGCCCCATGGTAGTTATCCCATTGGGTTTGAACTCAGAGACTGTACTGGCACTGACAACATCTTTGGATAACTAGTTCCATTTATCCATAACACTTTCTGTGAAGGAATACTTTCTCAAGTCTTTCTTGAAATTATCCCCCGGTAGTTTGTGGTTTTGACCCCAGGTGGTCGTCTGACCTTTTACCTAAAATACATTTGTGGTGCCTACCTTGCTATGCCCTTGTGTGTCTTTGTAACTTTCTACTGCATCCACCATCTCACTCCTTTCTGCCAACTAGCACAAATTTAGACTCTCCAGCCTCTCTGGATAACTCTTCTTGCCACCGATCATGCATTACTATTCCTGCTCTCCGTTGAACATTTCCAGCCTCCCTTATCCTTTTTAGAAGGGTTCCAAAACTATACTCAGTGCTCCAGGTGTGGCCTGCACGGTGGCATCTCCATGTTTTGGCCAGTGAAGCCCTGTCTAACACACATCTTCCCATTTCCCTAGCACCACTCGTTCACTCTGGTCCTTATTTTGAGACGCTGAATAATACTTCATTGCTCTTTCATCAGTTTCACAATTTATTGTATGCACCTTACTAGCTGGCAATGTTATTCTTAAGCATTCTTTTCTTTATTCTTAAGATACTCAATTCCATTCAATGTACTTTATACTTTGCATTTTGTATCTGTTCTCTCCTCCACTCCCGGACGCATCTGCAAACAAGCTGATACACAGCTCAGTACGTCTTCCCTGGTAAAATCTTTGAAATAAATAAATAGTATGCGGGCATAGTTTTTTAACTTTTTATATGCTATCACACAGAGATGAAAATGTCATACTGCTGTGTATCTCTTTCTTCTATCTAGTGTTCCACCATGACCCCGCTTATTCTGTATTCTGTTCAGATTCCCCTTCCCAATATGCGTCACCTTGCAATTCTGGGCAGTGAACGGGAAGCAGCACTATTTGTTAGTAACCACATACTATAGACTTCTTCAGCAGTAAGGGTCGTCCAGCAAAAATATCAAAATACAAGTTTTTTTCCTTTTGTTTCCTTTCATTCCTGAACCCAGATATGAGATATTGAAGTTATTAAAAGCTCCCACTCCCACACCATGCCCACCATGAAAAAATGTAATATCTTGGTACTGTGCTGTTTACCATCAGAAGCATGTTGCTGCACCATCCCAATACAGCCACAGTATAAATCTAGTACGTACATTAACAGGTAACCTCAGCGGTAGAGAGTTTTTAAAATGGCAAGTGGCTGCCGGCACAGGGTCATAATTTCGCAAGACATTATGCCGCAGCAATATACCATGCTGCTAATACAGTGCGATATACTGCAAACACCATAATTCTTGCTTTTGTGGGGGGCACCGCACCCAACTAATATAACTAACTCCGGGGGGGGGAGGACTGAAAAAAGAAATAAATTCCATATGTCTGGTACCGGGAATCGAAATCTGGTCTCAAACGCACTGCTTGCCTCCCTTGCTGCCAGTGGCTCATCCCATTGAGCCACGGCAGCTGCTTGGCAGACCCCTGTCCCAGCAGGATTCTTATCCTGCACTGGGAAGAGTGAGGGTGTGCACTACTGCGCATACTTCCTTTCATGGTTTAGCACCCCCTCGCTCTTACCTACCACGCTGTTCCTACCTCGTGGTCATATTGTGCGCTGTACAGCATGCAACATTTTGACCCAGTATGGTGGCTGCCACTTTTAATGATGAGCTATTAGTTACAAAATTAGCTGTGACAGCGGTTTTAACAACATCTGAGAAAAATATACTGAGCATTAATCTTAGGATGCCAGAAATACATTGGTGAAAAAAACAACTATATGACGAATTTTGCCAACTAACAGATATTGCTTCTTTAAAACAGCCATTTTCCTGACCACTTTTCAACTCTCTTCACATCATTCTTCATAGTGTTTATCCCCTCAGTGTCTACCCATCCATATAGCTTTGTAGTGTCTGCAAACAGACTCCCCTTGCCATGCAGTCTCACTCCTGGGTCACTTACACTGGTCCCAGTACTGTCCCTCGGGGCACCCTACTCATAACCTTCCTGACATCTGACAACTTGTCACATAAGAGATTTCACTGCATCTTGTCAAACAAACAGCTTACATTCCACCTAGTTAATTCATTCCCAAGTCCTATCACCCCGAATTTGTTTTAATGAGTCTCCTGTGGGGCCCTGAATCGAACACTTGACTAAAATCTAGATACAGGACTTCTAATGCACAGTTCTTACCTACCATCTGCGTCAGTGTCGAATAATTCAATCAGGTTGGTTTGACATGGCCTCCCTCTGTGTAAACCCATGCTGATTTCTGTCCTGGAGTTTACTTGCTTCCAGAAGTCCATTATCTGCTTTTATAATTGATTCCAACAACGTCTCTGCTATGGACGTCAAACTCACAAGCCTATAATTACCAGGTTGTCTCCATCTATACTGTTATATAAGGGGACCATATTTGCCATCCTCCAGTCATCAGATGCTAGTAATTCTGTAACAGGTCTCCCGGGTGGAGGGGGTGCTGCTTATGACTGGCTTTATGCCTTCAGTACCCTGGGGTGCAACCCATTTACCCCTGGAGACTTGGTCACATTGTGTTCCTGCAGACCATTCAGAAACCATTCCTTAGTAACAGTCTCAGTCCCTCACCTTCTATACTTGCTACACCAGAACTTGCGTTTGCTTTTGGGTAGTGGCCCTATTCTTTCTTTTGCGAACTCCAAGCTGAAACAGACACTTGGTGTAGGTTTTTATGTCCTGGTTGCCCACAAAAACTGGTTGTTTTGGCTCACTGTTAAAACTTGGTTAATAAACGTATCAAATCAATATGCTGACCTCTTCCACATCATCCTCTATGCTTATCCTATCCTTTCTTGGGGTATTTTATTCTTTGGTAACCGGGTAAGGCCCATTAGGCACAGGTGCCTATTTTCAGGGGCGCCCTGGGACCCCCTCGATGTTCTCCTCTGTCTTCATGATGTAAGCATGATGTTATATTACGCTTCTTTTGGCTGCCTGACTTGCAGCACATGCTGCTGCTACTTCAGCCTACCAATGGCTGCTGTTCCCACAATAAATGGTCTCCCTGCTGTATACACTAATATATGGACCTACTTTAAATCATGTACTCTGATATTCTGTATTTACTGTTGGGGGGGGGTGTTTTGAAGTGCACCTTGTAAGAGACACAATACAAAAATGTGCACTGTATATCACAACCTTAAGGACGCTTTATCCTACTGCTCTGGGTACCCCAGCTGTATCTCAGGTTTACAGTTCTCCGTCCCTCCAGTTTTCCAACCATTTACCAATTTTAGCGAAGCTATCGAATACTTAGGAGACCGTACTGTGCCCATTTCATAAGTTTCATCTCTTAAACATATTTTAAAACAACTGTATGTAATGTATTGTATACTTTTATCTCTTTTGCACTGGTTGCATTAGTACTTGGTTCTGTATGATAAACTGCATCCCTTATACTGGGGTCAGTGATTTTTCATTTTTAAATATGGCCAGTTCTGTTTGACAAAATCTTAAAATACATTTTTTTTCCTAAAACTGAGGGCAAATCAGCACATTTTATACAAAAATGTGGGTCAAAATGGGGGATTTTGCACTTTGGGTCGCACAGTATGCAAGCAGGAGTTGCGGGGATCAGACCTAGGTCTGCTGATTATACTGAGCTCGTTCACAGCTCATTGCTCTAACCTCTAGGCTATACTGCCAACATTGGTGCTGCTGTTCTGTTTTTGGTGAAAAATTCCATATACAGTTTTGTTTGAAAAAAGAAACAGTATACCCTTAGTATATAAAATAAAATCTGTCTTATATAAATGTCTTTATTACTGCTACACCATCCCAGACTCTTTCTAAAATAAAAAAGGCAATACCAAGTTACAAACATTCCACTACTGGGTCACCGGAGCAACCCAAATGACATCATTCTTAAACTGAGAGCAGCTTACACCTAAAGAATTCTAAAATTATATACAAAACTTACAACAAGTCAAAGATGTGTCCTTCGGTAGTGCATACTGGGTACTCAAAGGGCTGAAGAGACAAGCTGTCAATAAAAAAAAAAAATAAAGTGTTCAACACAAAATGGTTTTTGCATGCTATAGGCACTAACAGGTTTCTTCAAGAAAAACTTATATTTGTAGTCAGTGCTCAAATCTCTTGGCTCCACTTTTCAAAAACTGATGCTCTCCCTTCTCCAAGCACAAAGGCATAACTTGCACATAAAAAAATCATAATTTTACAAAAATAAACTCACAACCGGTAGCCATAAAGAAAAGTTGGTATGTAACTATTGCATTTGAAAGTGTACGTGGGAGGCATTTCTGTGAGTGTCAGCCATTTGTGACATACTGGAGGACTGCAAAGCGTTACTTTTCAGTTGGATGCATAGCTGATGGTCACAATTTAATTCTGCCCTGTGCAATATATGGACCAACTGCAGCCTACAGAGAGATCCCCTCCTCCCCCCACTTCTCTCCATGGACAAGTTCCTACCTCCAGTTTTTTTTGCAGCTACTACTGTTTATGCCCCCTCATCTCTGGTCATCTCCCTCCGGCTCAGCCACCCCAGCCCAGTCACCCTGGTGTCTCCCAACACTTATCTTCACCTCTGCAGTTTCCCCAGAGCTTGATCCCCTCTGGTGGGGGGGAGGGCAGAGGCACCCACAATCTCCGCCGCAGAATGGATCCAGGGTGTGGAGGTGGCACCTGAGTAGCCACGTGTGGGGGCTGCGTGCCGACGGCATCATCCTGTTGGCCAGGGTATTTTTCACTTTTCGTCCCTTCCCCTAGGACCTCAGCAGCAAGGGTGCACATGCAAGCGTATACAGCACCAGCCAATGACTCCACCCCATGCCATTCTGACTGCACTGCCACTTATGATAACCCAAGTGGCAGTACAGCGGTGGAGCAGGTTGCACTCCCTCCCTAAAGGAGCAGAGAGTAGTGTCCTCTAGGACGCTCGATCCTTCTCGCCCTAGCCAGCACCCAATGACCCAAGCTCGCTCCCAAACTCAGGTTGCAGGTGTCATGAGCAGTAACGCTACTGCTGCACTAATGGGCTGGTGCCCTACTACCAATGTTTGCTCTCAAAATATTTCTACTATTTAAAAAAATATTTCTAAACCTGGTGGTCTAGTGGTGTACAGGGCATTGCTCAGGTCATCTGCAGGACCTACACTTCCCCACGGCCATCAGTACAACAGAAATACACCTGTAGGTGAGTTCTAATGGGATTCAAACTCCCTTTTCCAGGTTCTGAGCCATGTGTGTTCGTGCATGGGTGCGCATATGCAGTGCTGTCTATGCATACATTTCGGCCTTTCTGCGTTTTAGAATTGTGTGTACAAGGTTGCCTGTACACACACACAGTGGACTGTCTGTGTATTGGCCATTTGCATAAGCCAGGTGCATAGGCCATGCGCATGCAATGTTACCTGTACACACAAACCAGCCCCTCTGAATATCGGCAGTGTGTGTGTGTGTGTGTATACACACATTATACATATACACACACACACACTCTCCAGTTTCAGCAGGGTTGCTGATTTTAAGTGGCCCACAATTCCATTTTAATAGGAAACCCTAACAGGAAATAGTACACACAGGCCCCCCTCCCTTTTTGTTTCATTCCCCCCCCCCCCATTAAGTAGAGCCTGAGTCATGACACCCAGCTTCTGCTATGGTGAGTGGGGGAAAATAATCTCCTCAGCTGGTGGGGTTAGGTGTCACGTGGTATATCCCACCCTCTCCAGAGACGAACTAGATCACCTCCATGGAGCGTCCACACTCTGCCATCACATTACCAGGAATGTCATTCGGTGCCACCCATGGCATTTCTTTTTAACTGTTCCGAACAGCTGAACTGAAATATAGCATCTTGTTTTCAATGGGGTCCTGTGTCTTCCCAATTTTACAGACAGGGATACTGAGACAGAGGAAGGTTAAAGAGCTAGTGGAGCCAAAACAGGCAAACAGGAAAATAATACAAATTTTGAGTAGTAGTCAGTTGTAACTTGTTACTTCTGAAGTATTTTTCTTTTTTCCTTTTGCTCATCAGAAACCTAAGTGATACTGTTGTGCTGGATGTGTGGAACAGCTCTTAGCCTGGCAGCTGACATATCTAGCTCTACTGCCCCACACTACATCATCAGCATTATGATCTCACTGACAGTGACATCACAGGTGAATGACCTGGCAGTCACTCACTTGCTGTTGCCAAGTAGCAGTGATGTCACAGTAAGGGAGGTTACAATCCTGATAATGATGTGTGGAGCAGCAGAGCAAGATATGTCAGCTGCCAGGCTAAGAGCTGTTCCACACATCACACCTACTAACATCAGGTAAACTTTCTTGTAATTAAGCAAAGGGAAAAGAAAAAGTACCTCGCATATAAAAGGTCATGGTTGGATGCTCTTAAAATCTAATATGAGTTTTAGGCCATACACTAGCTCTTTAAGTGAGTTATTTCCAGTCTCTGGTGGGATTTGAACCCCAGATCGCCACCTTTCTATGGATGTGTGGTAACCACTTGACAATGATGTCTCTGACTACCACCTGAGTGCACAAACTTCAAGTCTGACAAGATGTAAACAAAGAATTTTTTTGGCGGGGGGATGAACATTACCACAGCACTATCTCAGACACATGAGCTAACACACACAGACTAATAACACAAGCGGGCCGATACAACAAAAGGGAACAAAATAGGAAACATTGAAGCCTCCATTTTAAAAACATACCTGCAGTGATCAAAGGCCAAACGCCTGAAGTTGCTCTGTGGAATTTCTGTTAAAAAAAAATATATATATATATATATACACACACACATGAGATGATGTGCTTATCCTGTTCCTAGATCTGCGTGTGTACCAATCCACTCATGCTTGAAGAATGGATACGTATATTCTAATTCTGTTCATTATACTTTTTGTTAGTTTGAAACAAAAAACAAACACTAAAAACCTTTTATTAATGCCCATCTCGGTAGCACCAGCTGCTGGTGCACTGCAGGACAACATGGGAGACCCGGGTTTCTGTCCTGAGCCCGACTCCCCCAGCCCTGGGCCAGATAGTTCTGGGGGCTGCACATCGGCATAATGCCCTGATGTCAGGGGAGGGCGATGTACACTTTGCTGCTTGAGCACCTCCTACAGTGAGAAGCAGTGTCGGCATGGACTTTGTGGTTGGCCACGAGACAGCAGCCACCACCCACCACCGGGAATGCACAGGCCAAACATTTGGCCAAGGAGACAGAAGGGTAAAAAGGGGTAACATCACCATTCTCAAGAGCATAAATGTGCCAGAGTCTGCCTAACTTAGATGCCGAAAAAGTCACACCCTTCCCCACGCCCTCTTCTCCCAGTCGCTAATGGCTGCTGCTTGACAGCCAACAGTATGCAAGCTGGATGCTGGGTTCTTGCGGGGGGGAAGAGATTACCAGAAAAACTGAATGGCTAGAAAAGATCAGTATGAGGAGCATTGGGGGGGGGGTAAGTACCTATGTGTGGGCAGGGCAGTATGCGACCTGATTATTGAGTCAAAACTTGGTTCAGTAAAAGAGCACAGATTTGTTTAATTAAAATAAACTTTATACAAGGAATACCTCTTTACTACCAGGAGTGGTTTCTGAAGTCTGAGCTTTCCATTTCTTAACCTTGATACAAAATGGCCGCCCAGATATACAATGGCCTCACTCGGCGAATTTATCAGCTTCCCTCTGATCTGCTTCAAAATATGCCATTTCTCTTCATGGGGAAGGGGGCTGGACTATAACTCAAGCATGACACAGTCGTGAGTGATTTATAAAACTCCTGCCACTCACAAGTGATGATAAATGGCTTATTCTGAGTCAGGCCATTGTGTGCCCAATTTATATAATGTATTTGAAATTGTACAGCTTTTAAATCGGCTCTTTTTATGAAGCTGTAACCATTTCCATTTCATTTCACAGCGCTGTTTTGAGTGCAGTACAGGCCACTGTAATGTCATCAGGCATTACTCATGCTGCTCCCCCACTTCCTTACTGACGAGCCAAAAATGGAGTCCGACTCAAAATACAGTTTATCATCACTTGAGAAGTGTCAGGACTTTCATAATATAGTTGGGACTGTGCCACTCAAGAGCTATGGTCCTGCCCCGTCAAACTTTAAGATAAACTGCATAGTCTGAGTCAAGCCGCTGCATGTTCTCTACTTATTATTGAGAATGGTTCAGTGACTGAAGAAATTTTTTTTTTTTTGTAAGGGAGTCTGCCAGCTTCAGGAGTAAATTTCTGATGCCGAGTGACCATGGAGCCTGTTGCCGTCTACATGCTCACTGAGGGAAGAGGGTGGGCATTAGGATCTCTATATACCAATTTTAACATGTTGATCCTTTATGAGGTACCATACCTTTCATCTATGGCCCTGTACCTGTAGACTGTCCTTGGGTTATGAGGGTGGGGGACGTGGTAGGGTGGGAGTTAGACGCAAGGACCCTAATAGGATACTTTGTGGACACTGTGTTTGCAACCTTAATAGTTTATTTCCAACCTTTGTGCGGTCTGCATTTTGTGCAGTAGTAGCTCTAATGAGCATTAACATAGTTTTTTGTATGCATTTCCTTACTTTCAATGGCAGTTGTGTAATAACTTCATTTTCTCATCCCTTTGAAAACTTCTTTTGAAGGGGACACAGTGGTCCTTCCACGACTGTTATGTACCATAATCCCCTGCTTCCACAGGCCACAGGACCATTTCAGCCTTCAAACTGAAAGTCATGTGCGTTAACATTTTCTTGCCACACCTCCGACAAAATCCTACATCCCCCACCCTTGCACAGCCCCTCCCATCCCTGGATAAAAGCAAAACCCCAACCCAACACATGCAGTAGCTCTCACATTTCTCCTTGTAATAAATGAATAGCTAAACTGTAAAGATCAGAAGCCTTCATTTGTTCCCCTTATCTCTCCCTCCACTGTAGCATCCCTTACAAACATTTACAAAATGTACGCTAAGCAGAAAAACCATCCTACCACACAAATCTTAAAAATATTCGTGTTTTGAGTACATCTTGTAAATGTACAAACACTGAGCACCTGCAAAGCAGAAAAAACAGACTGCAAGTCTTACAAATATTTATATTTTGAGAACACAAATATTTGTATCCTGAGTAAACTTGTTAAATATATATATATATATTTTGTGTAAAAATTTTCATTTTTAATTATAACAAATTACACATCAATGTACACACTGTGTACTTCGTAGTACTCAACACTTAACTTTTACCCTCTACTTTGAAGTTTATACATAATACACTAAACAAATATTACTACTCACTGACTATATTGCAAACTCTCTTACTACAATACTATTGTGTCCTCATCATTCTCAACAACACAGCCAAAACCTACCCGAAACAACATGCAAGCAAACATTCAGCAGTGACGAATGCTTGTTTTCTAGAATACATTACATTGGACACTGTCAGCTGTGCCCTACGTTTTTTCTATAGTGTAGGGATTTTCCGTAGTGTAGTGGTAATTTTTAGTGTTCTTCTGCAGTGTAGTGATTTTTTTTCCTTAGTGTAATAGTAGTAAGCACCTTAGTGCTTTTACTTAGCGTTTTTCCATAGTGTAGTGGGTTCTCTGGGGACTACCATTTTTTTTTAATCCTTGCAGTGTTTCTATAGTGCAGGGGTCTGTTGTAAAAAGAGGCGTGGCACCAGCAATCTTCCGTTTAGAGTCAGGATGGAGACTAGCATGGTGTGTGGTCAGGAGTGGCAAGCTGCAGAAACATAGAATCTGTCGGCAGATAAGGACCGCTTGGCCCACCCAGTCTGCTCATTCCTCCCTGCTACTATGAAGCGGGACTAACTACATCTGCCCTCCTCTAGTTCTCTGGAACCACTCCTGTTTCCACTAAGTTGCTGAAAAGGGCCGTCAAAAGGTGCAGCCAGTACCTCCTTGAGTTCCCTTAACAACCTTGGGTGTACCCTGTCTGACCCCATAGCTTTGTCCACTTTCAAGTTTGCAAGTAATTTCAATACTCTCTCCTCTGTAAATGGACTTTGTGTCTAACTCCCTCCCCACACTGTTCCTGCTGCTTTCATGTGGTCCATTCCCCTTCCACCATGAAGACTGTTTAAGATATCTTCTTTTTCCTGACCCTCCTCTGTACAGTCCCCCTGAGCCCTTCTTAACGTCACAATCCCTGCCCCTTCGCCACCTGTTGCTGTGCAGTTGGAAGTGATGCAGTGTACAGTAGGAAGTGTCATAGTGTGCAGTCAGGAGAGGTATTTCAGGCTGGGGCACACACAGAGGTCCATAAGCACTGGGATGAGAGAAATGGTGGTGGTAGCAGCGGGATAGCGGGACCTGCTTGCTTGGTGAGTGAAGGGAGATATACTGACCGGGTTTTAGTGTAGGCTGGGGTAGTTTCCTGCAGGTAGAGTTTTGGGGACTTTAGGGTGGCTGTTATGTGTGTTATTAAGGGGCTTGTTACCGTTGTTATTTGGGTGGCTTGTTGTGCGTTAGGTATTAAGGTGTTAATAACTCATTAATACAGTGTAATTAGCTGGTTGTGTACTTGTACCTTTACTATTTTAATATGCACTAACTGATCTTTTCATATGTGCTAATTGTGTAATCATAATATATAGAAAATATATGATGACATTTTCAGTAGGGATAAGGGCCCAACCATGTATTGTATTTTATTTTTAGTTATAAAATGGGCAGGTGGCCGGACCTTCGGCACAGTGGAAAGATTTACTGCTGGGTCGGGAATGGACTCGGGATGCTCAAGAGTCGTTGGGGGTGGACTGTGCGGCCGTAGCACACTCTCCACCCCCGAGGTGGGTACAGTGACTCCAGTTTCAGTGGTCACGGGTGACAACGGGATTCACCATTACCAGAGAACCAACTCGTTGCTAGGGAGGGCGTGTTGGATGCATGACGTGTCATGCGTGCAGCAGCGTCCGATTGACATGCCCCACATAAAAAGAAAAATACCACTGGTATGCCTTAATGAGCCCCCGCCTCGTGGCGGACCTGGATCTCCTGCTGCAACAGTTAAATTAGCACCTCTGGAGTAAGTCGGGGCTCGGAAGGCTCCGCCCTGGGGGGTAATCCAGGGGGCAATGAGGCTGGGGGGGAGATTCTGGGCGTGTCCGCGGGGTAAGGTGGCTGATAGGGGAAACTGCTGCCAGATGAAAAAAGCATAGTAAATATAAAAATAAACAGTTAGGGAATTTGCCATGTCCTGGTTGGCTAAGACAGTTCGGAACCCCATGTCTTACATGGTGACAACCACCAGTTCAGGAACCCTTTCAGTAAATAAGACACAGCACATGTATCCATGCCTCCCAGAAATTATTTGAGAAAAGATTTTTGGCAGCCATGGTTGTAAAGCTGACCTCTGACCTCACCTACATGATAACTGGAGGTGGGGCTAAGTCACATTTGAGATAGCAAGCTGATTTTTTTTTTCTCAGAAGAAGCCAGAAGAGGAAGGATCCAGATTCATTTCAATGCTTTGCAGCAACTGCTCATTGCTGTTTTTGTTTTAAAGTTTGATTGTGGGCTTTTAGTGGCACTGTAATTTCTTGCTGTCTTTACTTAGAATTGTTTTTGGGCTGTTGACATTTTAAAACCTAGTTTGGTGTGCTTGTAGTGGTGGTGTATTCCTTTTGCTGTCTTTAATTGCTGTAAATTGCTGCAAAGATGGTATAAAGGCCACAGAGATCCAAGAGGAACAAAATGGGGGAGAGATACTGTGGGTTAAGCTGGAAAGGAAAATGGGGCCAGCCATCCGCACAGGGGTAGTCTATAGACCACCAGCCCAGGAGGAAGAAACAGACAGGGAGCTGATGCTAGCCATCCAAAGGATGGCAGACAAGGGTGAGGTGGTGCTGTTTGGAGATCTCAATGTTCCAGACATGGACTGGAGCCTCCCAGCAGCAGCACCAAGCAGGAGCAGATTTATCCTGGACTCCCTTGAAGGTGCCTTCCTCAAGCAACTGGTCATGGAACCAACTTGGCAGAAGGCAATACTGGACCTTGTGCTCACAAACAGTGACAGTGTGATGGGGGTAACAGCGGGGAGCACCTGGGGAACAGCGACCACCAGTCACTGTGGTTTGACATCACAGAAGGAGCAAAATCAAACTGCACAAAAACACGTATCCTGAATTTTAGGGGGGGGGGCAGACGTTGGGAAAATGGGGAGATGCCTGAAAGAGGCATTAATGGGAATGGGGCAGGAATCAGAGGTTGAGGAACAGTGGGCAATATTTAAAATGAGGATTACAAGAGCAACAGAATTATGCATTAAGCAGGTTAGCAAGAGGAAAAGGAAGAGGAGGTGCCATTATGGTTTTCCAAGCAGGTAGTGGAGAAAGTGAAAGCAAAAAAGGCAGCATTCAGGCAATACAAAAAGATGCAGGCAGAAGGGGATAGAGAGAAATATCAGGACAAGCAAAGGGAGGCAGGTGGGTCGATAAGGGAAGCCAAAGCTCAGACAGAAGAGCGCATTGCAAAAATCAGTGGGTAGAGGGGACAAAACCTTTTACAGGTACATAAGTGAAAAAAGAAAGGAAAAGGGAGGGATAGTGAGACTGAAGGGGGAGGATGGGGGCCGCATGGAAGATGACAAAAGTAAAGCAGACATATTGAACAGGTATTTCTGCTCAGTATTTACTGAGGAAGAGGAGGGTAATGGGCCTGAAGGGAGTACAAGGGGTGGGAATGGCTCAAAAACGGACACAAGTCCCTTTACATGAGAAAGGGTCCTGAAGGAACTGGAAGGCATAAGAGTTGATAAAGCAATGGAGCCAGATGGGGTGCACCCCAGGGTCCTAAAAGAACGAAGAGAGGTGGTGGCTGAGCCTCTGGCAATCCTATTTAGCCAATCACTGAAAACAGGGCAGGTACCCAAAGACTGGAGGACAGCAGATGTAGTTCCCATATACAAAAGCAGGAAAAAAGAGGAAGCGAGGAACTACAGACCAGTCAGTCTCACCTTAGTAGTGGGGAAGATCGTGGAAGCACTACTGAAGGAGAGACCGGTGGAACATCTGGTTGCCAATGGACTACAGGACCCAAGGCAGCATGGTTTCACCAAGGGAGGGTCATGTCAGACCAACCTCACTGAATTTTTCGACTGGGTGACAAGGGAGGTGGATCAGGGTAGGGCAGTGGACGTGGTCTATCTGGACTTCAGCAAGCCCTTTGACACTGTGCCACATAGAAGGCTATTAAACTAGGGAATATGGGATAGGGCAGGACAGTAGTGTGGTCAGTAGGTAACTGGCTGGGCGGCAGGACACAGAGGGTGGAGGTAAATGGCTGTCACTCCACAGAGGGAAGAGTGACCAGTGGGGTACCACAGGGATCAGTGATGGGACCGGTACTATTCAATATCTTCATCAGTGACATTGCGCAGGACCTAGAAGGCAGAATTTCCCTGTTCGCTGATGACACAAAGCTCTGTAACAGAGTGAACACGTCAGAGGCGTAGACAGAATGAGGAGGGACCTGCAGAAACTTGAAGAATGGTCAGGGGTTTGGCAGCTGAAATTCAGTGCAAGATAATGCATATGGGGCACAAAAACCTCGAAAAAACATATCAGTTGTGGGGGTGAGGATATAGCATGCACCAAGCAGGAAAGGGATCTTGGGGTTATAATCTCTGATGACCTCAAGGTAGGGAAACAGTGCGATAAGGCAGCAGGTAAAGCAAACAGGATGCTGGGATGCATAGACAGGGGCATCACCAGCAGGAAAAGGGAGGTCATAATTCCACTATACAAGACACTAGTGAGGCCCCACCTGGAGTACAGTGTACAGTTCTGGAGACCTTACCTATGTAAGGACACAGACAGGGTAGAGAAGGTTCAGAGGAGGGCAACAAAGATGGTACATGGATTGCATCACATGTCCTATGAGAACAGGTTGAAGGAATTGAATATGTACTCCCTGAGGGAGAGAGGGGATATGACAGAGGCATACAAGTACCTTATAGAGAGGAACAGGGTGCGGGAATACATTATTTTCCAGCAAAAAAGATGTTCCAGGACTAGAGGGCATGGGATGAAGTTGGAGGGAGGGCGATTCAGAGGAACCATGAGGAAGAATTTCTTCACAGAATGAGTGGTGGACAAGTGGAACACCCTGCCAGAGGAAGTAGTGCAGGCTGAAACAAACACGGGATTTAAGAATGTATGGGATAGACATAAGGGAATTCTGGAGAAAAGGGGCAACAGACTGTTAGGAAAACATAAAGGGAACTTACAAGCTCAAATGGGCAGACTGGGTGGCCCATAGGCCCTTATCTGACAACAGTGTCCATGTATCCATGTAACATTCTCACCTGCCATAACTTTAAAAATTACAGTTTAGCACATTTCAAGAAATGTCTCTTCCCCAGCCCTAAATATCAACCATGCAGAATAAAAAAATAAAAATAAAATAAAAAGCTAAACCCACCCACTTGTGTTACATCTTTTGTTTTACAGGCCTCGAACCCCTCTTTAGTTTGTCATCTAGTTCAGCATTCACCACTCCACCTGGGACTATCCTTCACCAATAAGCCCCCGCCCGAGGCTTGCTTAGCTGCTGTTAAATTACACCCAACTGCCCACTCGCATGCAAAGTGAAACAAATCAGCTTCCCCCCCCCATCACATTTTGTTAAATTATTAATGCCTCCGCTCACAGCTGCTGCCACTCAAGATACTGCATGCTGTCCTACTCTGTTACCATGACAGCACACAGTGGACAGTGTCGGTCGCTTTCATTGCTCTCTTGCACTCACTCTCATTAACAGCACCTGGAAACAGTGCAGAATCCCCAGTGTGTGTGCGCATCTCTCCCCCTCTCTCTATTATTACAAAGTAAAAATAAATAAAGAAAAACCCACTGCAAAGAAGGCATAATGTTTGCTGCCAAATTAACAATCCCTATAGAAACAACTGAATAAAACACTCACTTCAACATAAAGGGGTTCACTGCAGCGCTACATAGTGACAACAAATCTACTACATGGACTAATTTTTTTTTTGACAAAACAAAAAACACTATAATCTTCTTGTATTTTTTTTTTCTTTTCGGGAAGAAATTCTAATTTTCAGCATGGGACCCATTTTATAAGCGCAATAATACACTCCGAAAGGGGTAGTTGTCAGGGGTTAATGCACTGCCAGATGCTGAAGGCACCCTGCAAGCTCCTCCTGCCTCACTATGCACCTGGGTGTGCATTAACCCATGACAACCACCACCCGACTGTGTCTTATCGAATGCATGCATGCATGCATATACTGTATAAAAAACTCTAAAGACACTCTGCTCCTAATAAAACTGATGCACCAAAAACGAGGAAGCACGCACAAAATGTATTTGTTTAAACTTTTGTTATCCAGGTGAGTGTATAAGCTGAAGCTCTTTTTCATACATGACCCAGGGCTAAAAGCCACTGGTGTTACAAAAACAGAAAAGATCAAACTATTAGTACATTTAACATAACTACATACATCACAGTTAAGAAGAAGTGGATTTCACATACTATACATAACAAATCGGACAAAATAAATGCAACACAATTGGTCACAATAAAATTGTTTAAGATTTGTTTTAAAGGAGGCAGATTAACTTATTTAAAAAGCATTTTCTATTTCGGTCTAGTTCTACCTGCAGTAACAGGCTGTGCTCCCCATGTGTGTTCAGAACTGGCGTGCTCCTTTGTCAGTACACACACACACAAACATACATATAGATACAGGTACATATAAACACAGATCACACAGCTGCAAGCTGTTCACAATGAGTGGTGTAACAGATACCAGGAAACTGGCAAACAGGGGGAGCTACAAGAACAGATATCAGGAAGTACTTTTTTTTGTTTTGCTTTTTATTTTTTTGTTACAGAAGGCATGGTGACAGACTAAAACTATCTTCCAGAGGAAGTCATTGGGGCTGAATCAGTGGGAGGGGTCAAAATGGGAAGGGACAGGTACATAGGAACAGTGCAAAAGGGGCAGACTGGGGGGATGGTGAGGACTGACAAGGGAACAGTCCCAAAATTCAACCGGCTCAAGCAGACAGGATCGGTGACAAGGCCTTCATCTGCCGTCAGTTTCTATGTTTTTATATATGGATACAGATATACGTCCCCAGCTCAGTGTCCCCTCCTGATGAAACAATTTTTAATAAATTCACTTTTATTTATATATTTGTTTATTTAAAAATTGGTAACTGGGAAAGGCACACTGAGCTCAGGCTCGTTTCCAGGTGAGACCCCGGGAAGGGGAGTACAGACAGAATATAAATTACAGAACATCAGAACTGCATTTACATAGGCACCATCACAGATGTAGGAGCAAACGTGGTGATCAGGTAAAGTAACAACAGCACGGATTAATGCAATGACACATTGACAACCATGCAAAAATACAATAAAGTGAACAGTGCCTGTTGGGGAGGGTGACGGTGCTACTGAGGTACAGGAACAGACCAGGGCAAAAGCATGACTAGCCTTGATTTTAAGGGGATCCTAAACTGGTGGGAGGGGGTCATCTGAGAGAGAAGGAAAGTCAGGAGCGGGGTTGACAGGGACAGAAGGGAGCAGGAAGATGCCTTTGCAGGCATCTGAAGGTGGGGAGTGGGGGGGGCAGAGGGAAGCAGGTTCCAGAGGGAAGGGAGGCAGTAGGGCAAAGCAGAACAGTGAGGGTGGGGAATGGAGAAGGTACAGAAATCCCTGGAGCGGAGAAAGTAAGAACAGGAGAGGATGAGGGAGACAAGGAGGGAAGGGACCCAAATCAGTATTTATCTGCATACACATACATTGTCACTGGTTGGTTCTCTCCCAGAACTCAGTCTGCAGTGCTACCAGTTTTCACAACCCTTCAGACACCTGAAAGGGTTACCTTGGTATGCCGCCACCACTCTGCGTGACTCTCACTTGATGTAGGCTCTAGGTCTGAATCCCACTAGAGTGAGCCACTGTTCACAGAGTACAGTGATCTTTCCCAAAGGGCAAATGACCCACCCCTTCTGTCACAGCTGAGAACACTTTGCTTTAGATATCATAACTCTGTAGCCTGTATCTCTGGAAATGGATAACAGGCTTCCCAATTTACCCCTGGTTAGCTATACATGAAATAACTCAGTCACAGAAAGCATGAAGTATATAAAAATAGCATTTACTACTCCATGATATTTACATATGTTACAGAATAATACACACACTAAAGACTATGGGGAACACAGTATTTCTACACAGATCTCAACTGGAAGTCACCGAGCATACAGGGAAGGACAGGAGTGGGACCTGCAATGCTGTTTTTTCTTCTTTTTCTCCCAGCTGCTGTAGAAGTGTTGCTTGTGCAATAATGTGGCTGTGATTGCCACTGTTGGTAGGTAATGGTTTCCAGGAGACGGGAGGACACCAGCAGAGGGAGGGCTGAGGGCAGGAACAGAACCAGGCCAAAATGTGGTACAGAAGGCCCAGCAGACCACGTGACTGCAGCCAGCCAATAGGGCAGCTGTAGTCCATATAAAATACCCAGAAGGCCAAGAGACCGCTCGTGTGAGCAACACACAACCCCAAAGAGGGAGTGCCAAGAAGCAAGAATGTGGCATCTGAAGGGAGGGCCACAGGTCACTCTGCTCACCGAAGGGCAAGTAAGGTAACGTGGACAGGTGGGGGGGGAATAGAGAAGGAGAATACCTAGGACAGGCCTAGGAAGGCTTTTGAGGTCATGGATAGAGGGGTCTGTGGTACGTCCTATATAGGGCAGGTCTACAGGGAAAGGAAACAAGGAGGTACTATTACACCCTATCTAGGGTAGGCCTACAGAAGAGATAGCAGAGTCTATAGTGCTCTCTATCATGGATAGGCCTACAGTGAAAGGAAACAGAGACTGTAGCTTCACCCTATCTACAGAAAACAGAAAGGCTGCAACTACATCTTATCTAGGGTAAGCTCACAAAGTGTGTGGTAGGGGGTGTCTTATAGGTAAGAGAGGGGAGTAGTTGCCATATTCATATAAACAGACTCTGTAGAACTGCTGTGCCAAACCTGGCATCACTCCTGGACTGGGTGTCCAAACAGTAATACTTTGTGAAAGTGTGTATTGTTCTCCATGTTGCTGCTTTGCAGATTTCCTGTAATGGGACATCCCTGGCAGCTGCTATAGTAGCAGCCATGCCCCTTGTGGAACGGGCCCTTAGTCCTACTCGGGGCTCCTTTCCAGCTTTTGAGTAACAGAATTGGATGCATTGAACTATCCAGTGAGAAAGAGTTCTTTTAGATGCTGGTTTACCTTTACTCATATCCACATAGGTCAGGAACAGTTGCTGTTTGTGCTGCCTGTGTTCCTTAGTGCGAGTCATGTAGTAGCTCAAAGCTCTCTTGACATCAAGGCTATGAAGTCTGCGTTCACCTGAGCTAGAGAACTCAGTAAAAAAAAAACAGTAATGTAATGGACTGGTTCTGGTGGAAATCAGAAACCACCTTAAGAAGGAATTTCCTATTGGTTCTAAGCACTACCTTGTCCCTATGGAATGAAATGTAGTCCTGCTCGATGTACAAGGCCTGAAGCTCATTAATCCTTCTGACTGAAGTGATGGCCACCAAGAACACTGTTTTCCAGGTAACATATTTCAGGTGGGCCAAAACCATTGGCTCACATGGGCCCCCCCCCCCATGAGCTTGGCAATGCATACATTAAAGTCCCATGCATGCACCGTTTCCCTATGAGGTGGGTGCAGATAGGCCAATCCCTTGAAAAACATCTTAAAAATAGGATTAGAGGCTATGGATGCACCCTTGCCAGCTGAGATATATGCCAAAACAGAAGCCAAATGTATCTTTAGAGTAGTGGGCTGCAACCCAAAGAATTCAGGTGAATAGGGTAGTCCAGCAGGCTGCTACCCCTGCATGTGAGGGTACTACATCATTAGTAGGACACCATATAGAAAATCTCTTCCACTTAGAAGCACAGGTCTTTTTAGTGGAAGATTTCCTGTACCCCCTTTAGGACATTTAGGACACTTTTGGAGAGATGCAAACCTACATACTCTAAGTCCTCAAGATCCAGGCTTTGAGCCTGAGGGATCTGAAGTTCAGGTATAGGATCCTCCCCTGGTAGGAGGTTAACAAGTCGTGCCTCCGAGGGAGGTGTTATTGGTGGTGCTACCGACATGGAGAGCAGCAGAGTACCAAGGCTGCCTGGCCCAGTCTGATGCTATCAAGATAATCGATGCTGGCTGGGATCGGAGTTTGATCAAAATTCTGAAAATCAGGGAAAAAGGAGGGAAAGCATACAGTTGTTTCCCTGACCAATCCAGAGTCAGGGCATCCAGAGGTATTGTGCCCCTGGCTGGTGGTCTGCAACAGAACTGTGGCTGCTGGTGTTTTTCATGAGACGCAAAGAGATCTATCTCTGGGGTGCCCCACCTTCTGAACACCACTTCCAGTACCTGTAGAGTCCATTCGTGACGGTCCTGATTGATTCAACTTAGGACATCTGCCAGGGTGTTGTCCTTCCCTGGCAAATGAATTGCCACCAGCGAAGCATGGAGTGAGCAGACCAGGCTCCATACCTTCATCACCTCTGTGCACAGAGGACTGGACCTTGTTCATGTAGTACATTGTGATGGTACAAAAATAAAAGAAAACAAGCTTTTTTGAACAAGGATCTTACCTGATCTGAAACATGTCAGGCGTTTTGTGTCTTTTAACAAAAAATGTTATTTTAATATACATGGTGTCCATATAATGAGAGATGGTGAGTACTCGTTTTTTTGCTTTTTGTATTACTGGTTTGCCTGGAGCACCACCGACCCAGAGCGAGACTCTACAATGTACAAGTACATTGTGGTGGTGTTGTCTGTCCTGACCTGAACGACCTTGTCCTGTATCATGGAAGCAAAGGCTTGCAGAGCTAGGAACACTGCTCTCAGCTCCAGCAGGTTTATGTGCTGGAGCGACTCTGCACTTGACCAGGTGCCATGAGTTGTATGGTCCCCAGAAGGGCACCCCAACCTAGTAGTGATGCATCTGTTGTGAGAACCACTGATGTAGACTCCTGCTGGAAGGGAACTCCTTCCCTTAGGTTCTCTCTTACCTGCCAGCATTGAAGGGCGTGCAGTAATGTCCCGGTTACTGGAAACAATTTCAAGAGTGGGTCTCTCCTTTGGCACAAATTTGCTCTGAGGTGAAACTGTATGTCTCTCATTTGGAACCTGGAACCTAGGACTGTGCCTGTTGCTGCAGCCATATGTCAAAGGAGCTGTAGGTACTGCTTGCTGGTTTTGGTTTGTTCGGTCTGAACGAGCCAGCAATCTGTAGGATATTGCTTACTCTCTCCAGAGGTAGGTAAGCCCTTCCCCTCAGTGTGTCCAGTTCTGCTCATATGAAATACAGCACCTGCACTAGTTGTAGGATGGATTTTTTGAGATTTATCAGAAACCCTAGAGACTCTAGAAGGTCTCAGGTTGTCTGTAGGTGTTCTTTTACTTGCTGTGGAGATTTTCTCACTACCAGCCAGTCGTCCAGATAGGGAAACACTGTTACTCCTAACCTTCTTAGGTGGACCACCACCACCACCACTGCCAAGCACTTTGTGAACATTCTTGGAGCTGAAGCGAGGCCGAATGGTAGTGCTGAGAACAGGTAATGACCTGATGGGAGTCTGAATCTGAGGTATTTTCTGTGAGACTCACTTATGGGGATGTGAAAGTAAGCATCTTTCAAATCCAGGGATACCAATCAGTCTCCTTTCTGGAGGGTTGACAAAATCATAGCTAAGGTTACCATTTTGAATTTCGGCTTTGCCAAGTGTCTGTTTAGTAACCTTAGGTCGAGAATAGGCCGCCACTCCCCATTTTTCTTAGTGGTGAGGAAGTATGTCGAGTAAAAACCTTTTCCCTTTTGCTGTGGAGGAAATGGTTCTACTGCCCTTGACAGTAGAAGATTTGCCACTTCTTCTTCTTCTAGCAGCTTCCTCTCCGAATTTGAAGCTGGTTCTAACACTCTTGTTCTTAATGATGGGAAGGATTTGAAACTGAGGGACAAACCCTGACTTACCACCTCCAGGACCTACTTGTCTGTGGTGATGTTCTTCCAAGCCTGGAAGTAGTGAGCCGTTTTGCCCCTACTGGAACGTAGGAGGCAACCTTGGCAACTAAGTCAGGAGTTCTGCTTAGACTGGGGCTGAGACTGACTAGTCTGCAACCCATGTCTTGACTCCCTTCTGCCTCTACCCCTGAAGTACCCTGTCTGCTGGGGATACTGCTAGTACTGCTGAATAGCCTCAGCTTGAAAGAAAGGTCTAGTATAGCCAGATCTACCCCTGCCCCCCCCCCCATAAGGCCTGGTGGAAGGTGAAGGTTTCATCTTGGCTGAATTGCTCTTGTAGTTGGCTTTATATGCATCATCCTTCTTCTTTCTTGTATGCTTCTGTCTTGTCCCCAAACAGAGAGTTATTCTCGTAGGGGAAATCCATGACCTTCATCTGGGTATCCTGTGTGAGACTGGTGGCTCTGAGCCATGCAAATCTCCTTGTCATCGAGGCACAGGTCAGGAAGGATAGTAGGGAAGACCAGGAGC
Source organism: Neoceratodus forsteri (assembly GCA_016271365.2). Taxonomy (NCBI): domain Eukaryota; kingdom Metazoa; phylum Chordata; order Ceratodontiformes; family Ceratodontidae; genus Neoceratodus; species Neoceratodus forsteri. Next base: position 296,436,289 of record JADMNL010000027.1, on the reverse strand, counting down.
AGTCGTAGAATTCACCAAAAATATTTATTTACAGTAGCAGTAACATAAAATAAAACTTGTTCAGTATAACTATTTACAAAGGCAAAATAAAATACAGTTCTCTTTCATTCTCTGTGTCCATTTTTGTTCTAATCTTTCTTGCAGTTTAGCTCCTTTATAAGTCTTTTCAACCCCCATTCTTAGCAAGCATCCTGTTCTTGTAAGTTTCATGAGCTGCTGGAACACAGTGTGCTTTGAGGCCCCCTTTGCACAGCTTTTGCAAAAGGTTCAAACATTTGCACTTAAGTAACCTCTAGTTTCCAACAGCTTTTTTTGGTTATCTCAAAATTATAATTATATACATTTCAACAGTAACACTATATATTTCCTAAACAAAAGGGATCCCAATATCAGTTACATTTCTATACACTGATTTGCACATATTTTTATATCACCAGATCTAGATATGCAAGGGAGAAAAACAGACAGCAAGAGAAAACTGAGAGACAGTGAGAGGCAAAGAATTGAGAGATTGTTGGGGTGATCAAGTCCGAGATCTCACAGGAAAAATTTGGTTGCGCAACCAGAGAAGAGACAGAAAGGACAGATCCTTGCATTTAAACACTTTCTCCAACAAATGGGACAGGGTCCTATTTCTACCCTGTCACACTCCTGAGCGCCATCCACCTGGCAGCAGTATCACTGGCATCAGCTGGCATCTGAAATTAGTATTTAGAGGCCTCCAAGCCAAACCTAGCAGTTTCAGCCAGATCAGCGGACAGACCAGAGGGAGCCTCACCAGCCATGGCCAACACTGACTGCCACAGATATTTCTGATACTGGACAGAATAGGCCAGATAATTAGCTTGCCTAATGGACAGAGAAGCGGACAGGTAGCCCTTCTTAGCCATGCTGTCAATCTTCCTTGAGTCCTTGCCTGGAGGATGAGATGCCATAGGTACTTTTGCCCTATCACAGGCAGCAGTCTGCACAACACCCTGATGGTCGGGATGGGAGAACAGAAATTCAGCCCCTTCCCTATCGAACTGGTACTTCTTGTCCATCCTTTTATCAAGTGGGGTCACAAACTTTTGGGGTTTGCAGTATCTTCAAAATATCCTTTTTGAAGACTTTATTCATAGGAAGTAACAATTTCTTTGTTGGGAGTAAGCCCCATGAGTTCGAAGTGTTCCACCTCCTCATCAACCTCTACCACTTCATTAGTGGCGATATCCGGTGCCTCCACCATTTTCTCACAAAAGTAAAATGTGAGGAAAATTCCACAGTTATTCTCGGCGGGGATTCGAAATCCTGATCCGGGGACACCTCCGGCTCAATGGGCTCCCCGTCATCCTCCCCAATCTCTGGGAGAGAGGAATGAACCAGAGTTACCGGTTGCTGAACCGAGGATTGAACCGGGAGCTTGACCAGTGTCTGATGTACCAGAACAATTCCCCGAAGAGCATGGATAATTTTAAATGCCTGAGCAACAGCCTCAGGTGTAGGCATCTCACTTTTTCCACCAGAAGTCCCCTTATGCTTTTCAGTAAGGGGTTCTGTGTGTTTCGTTTTCTTTAATATTTTGGCCGGTATCAGTGTTTCAACTGTTTCACCAGTTCACTTAGGCTTTGAAGGTTCACCCTTGTCAGGGGTAGTTGGCTTCGGTTCAGCGGTTTCACCTGCATTCTTTGGGGGGAGTAGGCTGGTCAGAGGCGTTAACTCCCGGGTCTGGTTTTGAGCCAACTTCTTGAATCTTTCCAGCCTTTTTTCTACAGTTTTTTCTGAAAAGACTTACAAATTTCACAATCAACTGTGAAGTGGGATTCAGCAAGACAGACAACACACTCAACATGTTTGGGTGCCTTGGCAAACACCTCTCCACATTGAATACACAGTTTCTGAAACCTGGAGGCCCAGTTTTCTGCTTTGGGTTTTCTGACATTTTAGTTAAATGACAAACCAAAAGTAACCACAATACAAGTTCTCTTTTTTTTTTTTTTTTGGGTGTTTTAGCTCAGTTTCTGGACCGCGATTAGGTCCAGTGAGGAACAACAATCACAATCCAAAAAGAATTGGAAAATATATTGGTTCTATCAGAAAACAAAATAGGCAATTTGGTCTATGAGACTAGAATAAATCCTCCCTCACTTTATACATCCTGATCAAGCAGATTTTATAAAACAAAGAAGCACATCAGACAATATTCGCAAAACCCTCATTCTACTTGAACATATCCCGACCAGACAGATCCCGAAAGCCTTTATCAGCCATGATGCTGAAAAGGCATTTGATAGGGGTCTCCTTGTCTAGCCTATCAGCATTTAACTTCCCAGATTCCTTCCTATCATGGTTAGGCAATTTATACACTCCTCCTAAAGCTTATATTAAAATAAATGGAGGGCCCCCCCCCCGATTCAATTACAACGTGGCACACATCAGGGTTGCCCCCTATCTCCCCTCCTTTTCACCCTGTACATGGAGCCACTTGCTACTGCCTTCAGACAAACCTCAAAAATAGAAGGAATACCCTTAGGTGAATACGAATATAAAATCAGCCTATTTGCAGACAATGTCCTTCTGTCATTACTTTCACCAACTACATTCATTCCTGAAACATGGTCAATACTTAAACAATTTGAAAAACTAGCAGGATTTAAACTAAATAAAACTGAAACCATAATATTTAATTACTCCCCACCCAAAACATTGCGCCAGGCATACCCTCTAAAATGGAGAACTATGAAGATCAAATATTTGGGGATTTATATTCCCCCCTAAACTTGGACACCCTAGAAATAGTTAATTATTAACTTCCAACTACTATAATACAAACTAACCTGGAGAAATGGTCTAATCTCCCCCTTTCCTTTTTTCAAAAGATCGAAGTGATCCGTATGAATACTTTACCTCGTCTTCTCTATTTATTTCATATCCCCCCATCTTCCTATTACTTTAAATCGTGGGATAAAATAATATCTAATTTCGTTTGGAGAAACCAACGCCCCAAGATATGCCTATCCATACTAAAATTGTCAATACCTCGGTTTAGGCGTGTGATCTGTGGTCACGCTAAAGTTTTTATTTAACAGTTTTTGTATTTCTTTGTTTCGTTCGTAGCCTTAAGTTTTTTTATTGAACTAGACTTCCTGTCTAAAAAACACTTACTGCTGAGTCTGAGTGGCAGTTTAGTCTCCGGGAGAAAGATAAGGCTGCCAGAGGTGGGAAAGGAAGAGCTACGGCAGGTGCATGCGTAGAGCAAGGGAAACCATGCGTGCGTTTGCCGTAAAAAACACTGCTTTACTACGGCAAATTATGCAGTGGGTTTCCCTATGGGGAAAAAGGGAAAGCCAGTTATTATATATCAATAATGCATGGTACGTATGTTAGTTATTACACTATTATACAAGTTTAGTATCTAGGTTGTATATATGTGTGTGTGTGTGTGTGTGTGTGTGTGTGTATATTTTTTTTTTTTTTTTTTTTAGATATTTTATTTATAGATATATTGGTTATTTGATAAAGTTAGACAGGGACTATTCATTTAGATAAGATATTTTTAAATCTGTTTTAAAGTATATCTTGAGATTTAAAAAGGAATTAATTGGAGGTTATTTGCCGAGTTTACAATATTTATTATTTATGTAGTTATCTACCAGTAACATTTTGTTATCATCTATTTACATGTTCTAACTCTTCATTACTTGAGCAAATAGAAAATTCCAAGAAAAGTCTCTTTTTTAAGATGCAAAAATGGAATTTATGTTATAAATCCATGTTAAGATAAATTAATGTTATCTCAAATTTTTTATATTTTTTTACATATATGCAATGTCCTTATTTCTACTGAAATGATAAAAAAAAATACATATATATATATCAATAAAGTAGCACATCCACCATCTATAGAAACATAGAATTTGACGACAGATAAGGACCGCTTGGCCCACCCATTCTGCCCATTTCCCTGCCTACTGGATAAGCTGCAGATCCTAGTTAACCAGCAGCCTACTTTTTCCTACCCCCACCCCCTAGAATTGCCTTATGACTGTCCCATGCATGCTTGAATTCAGCCACTGTTTTTGACTCCACGATCTGCCCCAGAACACTGATTTAGAATGCTAGAATGCAGCAGTGCCAGTGGATGGAATGCTGCTACTTTTTCAAAAGGGTACATGCGCCACGGTAATAAGGCTCTACATGACAATTTAACAGAGACTAATGTGAAGGTCTCAGAATGAGGACAGCCAATAAGATTGCAGAATTCCTGCAACCCTTTTAAACATCACTATTACCACTGTATAATTAAAACACCCCATCCACAACAAAAAACAGGTCTCAGACAGAACATCACCCCTACCAGAAAAAACGGACAAAGGAAAAGAAGCTGATAAATCTGAAGATCAGAGGGTTTCCCCACTTGCATAACAACAAGTGTACTGAACTATGATGACGGCCTTATCACTGGAACTTAAAAAAGCACTTACCCACTTTCTTGCCTCCATAAAAGTTTGTATATTCTGTACAGGTGATGTACCTAGATCAAAAACAGACAAGAATGAATGTTAGTATCGCTCTTCAGGGTTTCCTACGACGTAATAACCATGCCCCCTCCCGGTCCCAAAATCTTGTACTCATAAGGAGCTGCTTCTGCCATGCTTATCACAGCCCATCAAGTCTATGACAAAGTTAGCCAGCCTGCTGGCATGGAGGGCTGATTCATCCATGCATCTATGCCTCACCTACTGCCACACCAGTGATCTGGGTTCAGTGATGGACTCCATTCACAAGGGGCTGGCTACAGAGAGGAGGACTGAACGTCAGGAGAACGGCTCTCCTCCTCTGGGAGGGAGGGCTGTGGGTTCTTGGCACTGGGCTGACCCCTGGTGCAGGCTCGGGGGCAATCAGTGCAACTTCAGGGTTGAGGGAATGGCAGCCATCAATGCCTCTTGCACGGTAACGTGTGGTATATCTCAGTCGGCACTGCAGGTCTCTCCCTCCCTGCAGAACAGGGAACGTGGCCAGGTACAGCGCAGATGACATAGACCTCTCCCAGTGTCTCGTCGGCGGCATAGCGTCCCCGAAGTGAGTTGATGTAAGTCCCTGGAAGCCGGGTGACGGTGCTGGGGAGGTCAGTGGAGTGCTAGGATGTACCACGGAGAATAAATAGATTAACACACACAAAAAAAAAGTTTATGACAAGATGTTTCAGCCATGAGGCACAGAATTGCTACAGTTCTGACTTCCTCTCTAAATCTTTCCAGTTGAGTGCATTTCCTCATGAGAAATTTCTTCCCCACACAAATTGTGATCATAAGTTTATTTTCTGTACATTTACTACTAAAAGGACACACTGCCGCAGGTCACTGCTCCAGGAAGATTAGTCTCCTGGTCTGAGACCAGTTTCTTTGTTGCACTTAAAGTTTTTTCCTTGCACTTTACACCCTTTAGTGTATATTAACTATTCCAACAGCAGACCACCATGGATCACCACTCCTGGGAAATTTGAGGTTAAAAGAATTTTAGAGAAGTCAGGATTTAAACCCAGACTTCCTGGGTCACAGCTTCGTGCCCTAATCTCTAGGCCATGCTGGCTGGTGCTCAGTAAGCTTGCAGTTAGACACATGTGTGACATTAACTGGTCCCAGACCAGGTCCTGTGAGGACTAATCTTCCTAGACGGTGTGTCACCACTCTGTTGGAATCAGAACTGAATATAAAGGATTACATTATTTAAATGGCAGTGTGACCAAGTGGTAAGGCCACCGGCATGGGAACAGGGAGACTGCAGGCTAAAACTCTGCTACAGCCAAATATTCTGTGTGTGACTTTAGGCAAGTCATTTAACCTCCCAGTGCTCCAGTTCAACCACCTGTGGAATGGGTAGAAGCAGGACCCCTCTGGGAACAACACGCTGCATCTCAGCCTAATAAAAAAAATTTAAAAAATAATGAAGTTGAAACCTGAACAATCCAACCTGCAAATATTTTGTCAAATAATTAAATCTTTTTTTTTTTTTTTTTGTATATTTACAATTCTAACTCCAAACTACCATGGACCAAACTACACTGAAATTAGAACTGAAAATATGAATTTTAAAACAATGTAAGAGCTCCTGTTCTGTGATCGCTGGCTGAAAATATAAAAATAAGGTTTTGGTGAGAATTCAAACTTAGGTTTCTTGCTTCCCAACCGTCCAATGGATCCACCAAGATACACGGCTGCACAATGAGGAATGTATTTTGCTGAAGCCTACTGGTTCTGTAACACACCTGTGAAGCAGGTAGCTTGGATTCTAATCTGGCATGGGCTTTTATCTTACAAGCTACTTACAGACAGAAACATGCTGTGATAGCTTTACTACCCGCTCCCCAGTGCCCTTACAATAAATAACTAAATGAATAAACCTCAGTCTTCCTTCTGTGGCCCTACCAGCACAGCAGTAGCTCTACTGCTCGAGACATCAGTAACCCAGGTTCAGGAACGAGCTTGGGCCATCAGGGACCAGTCATGAGGAGGAAAGTCGAGCATCCCAGCAGATGCTCGTTTCCTCCAGGTGGGAGAGATACGGATCCCCACTGCTATACCACCCCTAAGTGACCACGGGGGGGATGCAATGGGGAGTGGATGGAACGCCTACAATGTCAGGAAGGAGAGGAAAGGCAGCAGTAAATGGTGTCACAGTGAAAGGCCACACCATGTGGCTAGTGGCTAGCCAGGAGCATGCTAGCAGTCCAGTATTTTCCAAAGGGCCTAGCACCCCCAACATGTGAGGGCACCAATAAAGGGAGGACAGTGTTTGTAGAGGCATCCACGGGAAGTCTGCAAGGGACTCTGCCCGTGAAGACACCGAGCAAGTAAGGTCAAGCACAGTAAGTCAAAGATAATTAAGAAACATACGAAGGTAAAATGTAAATGTTGCAAAAAAAAAAAAAAAAAAAAAAAACAGGATTACTAGACAGGTACAGGGTGGGGACAAGGTAACATCATTGAGCCTCTGCGGAAATAGCCAGGCCTACCAGTAAATATACTCTGAGCACAACTCCTTATCCGAGGTGGACCTGTATTTTAGTAAAAAGACCAGGCATACAGGCAACCCCATTCTGGTTTCAACTCCCTATCTCATGTGGGCCTATGCTGAAAGAAAAATACCAGGCATGCAAGCAAACACAAAATAAGCAAGCAATAATACCCGAAAGGGTGGGCAGTATTGGGCAATTCCGGACCGCCCAGAGACATAATGAGGCCCGACGCCACAAGCAGAGGGCCTTATAGCCCATGGAAGGTCCAGTATTGCCCACATAGCCCACCCGGGAGGGTGTTATTGTGCTTACAAAATGGGCATGTGTGTATATCTTAGTCATGTTACAAAATGAAAAATGAAATAACTTTGAACATGAATAGAAATATCAGAAAAAAAAAAACACTTTTTTTTTTTGACAAAGTAGTCCCTCATTTTCTGTGCTGTTCCATCCACTGTCCACCCCCCAACACACACACACACACACACACACACACACACACACACACACACACAGATAACAGAGCTTTTCTGTTCTCATAACCCCCCCATCCAAAACAAGACACCAAGTTTCTTTTTAACTGTAGTAGCAAGAGAGGCAGAAACTGTTGTTTTCCTGTAGCTTCAAAGTGGTGCCAGTAATAGGTGTATACAGACAATTTAATAAAGTTGTCAGGGGACCGCTGATCTGGAAGTATGGGGGCAGGGGGGCTACCTGCTTAACTTACTTTGTAAGAATCTATCCCCAGTTGCATGCCAGTATGATTTTTTTTTCTTTAGTGCGATGGTGCTTGTGGAGACGAAGTTGCGGTCCTTAGATTTACCGGAGCGAGTGGGACCCAGCCACAGATCAAATGAGATGGCATCAAACAAAGTAAGCCTAAAAAACTATTCTTTTTGTCTGTAGGGTGGAGGACAGCCAATGTGACTGTGTCACAGTTTGTGGCACTTTTGAATAGAGTACAGGGGGCTTGCTGGCTAGGTCTCTGTGGAAAGGGGTGTAAATGAAGAGCAGCAGTGAGGACTTTTTTTTCCCCTTTGGAAAGTCACGCGCCGCGCATTTCAAAACCGCATGGATGACAGGTGGTTCTGGAAAACAGTTTGGATGACTGCCTCCTCTCCAGATTGGTGGGAATGTTTGTGGAAGGTGAGGATATGATACTTCTTGGTCCCTGAGGTGCACTCTAAACGGGATCCTACCAAATCAGCAGCTTATTGGAGGTGCTGTGGGGAACTTAAGGCTTCTCATGCTCATATTCTTTGGCTCTGCCCAAAGACACACCCTTATTAGGAGGGGGTCAGGGGGCATTTGAAGAAATTGTTTGACCTAATAGGGGAGGTGGGTCCAGAACATATAATCCTGGGACTAGAACCGGGCTCGCTGAAAGGGAAGGAGGCTAAGTATTTGTGGCAAATTCTGATGACAGCTGTACTGAAGGCTCTCACAAGAAAGTGGCTACAGTTAGCACCTCCCAAGGAATAAAAATGGATTCAGGTAGCGTCACAAATACAGGAAATGGAACGGCTTACTTTCTCTTTGCAGTGGAGGCAAACAGCATTTACCAATAGATGGACTAGGTTGGAATTGGGTGCCCCAAGTAACAAAGTTACACATCAGTCTAATTAAATGTAAAGATTAAGCAAATGATTATTGAAAGTTGAGACCGTTTTTCCTTTCGTTTATGCACTAAATTTTTTGTTTCTTTTTTATAACTTACACTAACTCATTCATATGAGTGCTACATGGATTACTGGAGACTTTCGCTTCCTTTGGGCCCAGACTTTAGATAAATATACGCCGATTCTTTGTTTTTTATTAAGAAGGACTGTGGGGGTGGGAGCCGTGTTTTTATTTATTTCGGCAGAACTGTAAAAAGGATACAATAAGGGTGATGGCGGGAGGAGAATGGCAGCAAATTCAGTTATAGTTTCATAAGTTAGTGTGGTTTATTGGTAACCTTTTCATAATATTAATTTCAGGGTCTGTAGAAATGTGCTTATTATTAATCTGAGGACAGTATATTTATACTCCCTTCAGTATGTTATTTTTGATTATATAATGAACACTCATGGACAATGGCTTTGTTAATTTAATGCCTTCATGTTTCAGCTAAGGATCTGTACAATGATAAACATTTCTTTAATAAAGAAGTTTAAAAAAAAAAAGAACTGGAGTTTGTCAGAATATAAAAGACTACAAGGGAAGGCAGGTACAATGGCAAAAGTAAAATGAAAAATAAATTAACACAATTTTATCAGACTAGATACATTGCCCTCATCCTCCCACCCCCACCAATACAGGTGGGAATGTTACTTCTCTACTTACCACACTAAAATCAATTCCATTTTTACCAGTAGATGTTTTAAGACACAGAGGAATCATCATGTTCCATTATGTATAGAAGCTGCTTCTGCCATTTCTCCCAGAACGGAGGAGCCCCTCCCCCCCCAAAAAAAACGATGTCAATTGTTCCATAACATATATTAAGGAAATTGTGGCCTTCCATTGAGATACTGTGGGAGACTCTGATGTGAGCCCTAAGCTGGTGATGACCTTCACAGCAGCCAACACACATGGTAACAGAAAAGTATTAATTAACTGAAAATTGCAGAAGAACTGCAGCAAAAGCAAACAGGATTCTGGGCTGCACAGCCAGGGGGATTACGTCCAGGAGGAGGGAGGTGATCCTCCCTCTGTATAATGCCTTGGTCAGGCCGCATCTCGAGTACTGCGTGCAGTTCTGGAGACCTCACCTCAAGAAGGATGTAGCATTGCTGGAGAGGGTCCAGAGGAGGGCAATCAGGATGATTCAGGGCATGGGAGGGAGGGAGGATCTATGAGGAAAGGCTGGAAGAGCTTGGGCTGTACTCGCTGGAGGAGAGGAGAGACGGGGGACATGATAGGGGTCTTCAAATATATAAAAGGGATAAACAGGGGCGGAACCAAAGAGATGTTCAGACTAAAGAAGGGGGGCCCAACCAGGGGGCATGAGTGGAAGTTGGAGGGGAGAAATGCAGTTCTGGAGACCTCACCTCAAGAAGGATGTAGCATTGCTGGAGAGGGTCCAGAGGAGGGCAATCAGGATGATTCAGGGCATGGGAGGGAGAGAGGATCTATGAGGAAAGGCTGGAAGAGCTTGGGCTGTACTCGCTGGAGGAGAGGAGAGACAGGGGGGACATGATAGGGGTCTTCAAATATATAAAAGGGATAAACAGGGGCGGAACCAAAGAGATGTTCAGACTAAAGAAGGGGGGCCCAACCAGGGGGCATGAGTGGAAGTTGGAGGGGGAGAAATTACAGAGGGGAACGCAGGAAACATTACTTCACTGAGAGTGTGGTGGGGCCATGGAATGCACTGCCCGGGAGTCTGGTGGAGAAGGGCACAGTGGAGGGCTTCAAGAGGGGGTGGGACAAGTACAAGGGTAAACTGAAGCCGAAGATGACCCTCTCTGGGGCTTGGGGGGTGGAAAAGTGAGTACTCATTAAGGGCTGGCTACCGAGCAGACACAACAGACCATCAGGCCTATTTTTCTGGCTTTTAGTATGTTAGTATTCTATCTCCCTCTCAATGTATGGTCAGCAGCATCAGTTTAGGCGTTATTAAATCAGGTGTTACAAATAAGTTCATGAACTGGACCTTAATGGACTGACAATCAGCTAGTACTGAGCACTCCCAGAAAACATGAACAAAATCGGCATTCTGTGCCCTGCAATTTCTCCAGCATCTACCATATGACTGTCCCATATATTCGCCTGTATTTTAGGGTGATAAAATACATATATCAGCACTCCCATCAGCTTTGTGCTCCCTCAACTGTGGAACAAGCTGCAAAAAACTTTGAAATTAACTCACCCCATCAGCCTAGCAGCTTTTAAATCTCTATATCTACATCATAATAAGGAGTCCTGTGCCTGCCTACCCTAAATAATGACTCCTATGAGTCCAAGCACACTCTAATTACTGCTGTTAAAAGACTGATCCCATCTATAATGGACTCTTCCCTCTCCCCTTTTTCTGCCCCCCCATATCTGTCCCTTCCACATTCCTTTGACCCCGGTTCCAGCTCTAAATTATCCATACCGTATCACTAAATATCTTTTTATATTGGGTTTTGTGTTCAGTGCACCTGATATATACTGCATATTTCTTTACTTTTATGAAAAATTGTGTCCTACTCAAAACTAGCTGTATCTTCTGTTCCAAACATACACTACTGTCAGTGCTACCTGCTGATACTTTGTATATACTGTATTATTGTATCTCACTTTATTTGTATTATTTTCTTGTGTGTTGCATCCCATGTATATTGTCCCTTGTTCCTTGTTGACAAACCCAGGTCCACCTCGAAAATGAGCTTGCTCAACGGTGATCGCCTGGTTAAATAAATAAAGACTTTGATCGATTGACTCCCATGCAAATTCCCACCCTTGGGTAGAGGCGGTAATCTTCATGGCTGGAAGTGCATATTGCTCCCACTGGGTCTGAGAAACTGGTAGATAATTCACTGTTCCATCCTTCTAATATTGGACCTGTAGTTGTTTCCAGTTCCATAAGATTTTTATAAAATACATTAATTAGTTGTCCCTGGTGCTCCCCCAACTGTGCTGCCAAAGTCATTTTGATTACATAGATACATAGATACATAGACAGTGTCGGCAGATAAGGGCCTATGGCCCACCCAGTCTGCCCATTTAAGTTTGTAAGTTCAGTTTATGTTTTCCAGGAAGTCTGTTGCCCCTTACCCCTGACCTCCAGAATTCCTTTATGTCTATCCCATGCATTCTTAAATCCCGTGATTGTTTCAGCCCCCACCACTTCCTCTGGCAGGGTGTTCCACTTGTCCACCACCGTTCTGTGAAGAAATTCTTCCTCACGTTTCCTCTGAATCGTCCTCCCTCCAACTTCATCCCATGCCCTCTAGTCCTGGAACATCTTTTTCGCTTAAAAATAGTGCATTCCTGCACCCTGTTCCTCCCTGTAAGATACTTGTATGTCTCCATCATATCCCCTCTCTCCCTCCTCTCCTCCAGGGAGTACATGTCCAGTGCCTTCAACCTGTCCTCATACGACTTGTGATGCAATCCATGCACCATCTTTGTTGCCCTCCTCTGAACCTTCTCTACCCTGTCTATGTCCTTACGTAGGTAAGGTCTCCAGAACTGTACACTGTACTCCAGGTGGGGCCTCACTAGTGTCTTGTATAGCGGAATTATGACCTCCCTTTTCCTGCTGGTGATGCCCCTGCCTATACATCCCAGCATCCTATTTGCTTTACCTGCTGCCTTGTCACACTGTTTCCCTACCTGAGGTCATCAGAGATGATAACTCCAAGATCCCTTTCCTGCTTGGTGCATGCTATATCCTCACCCCCAACTGATATATTGTGCCAGGGTTTTGTGCCCCATATGCATTATCTTGCACTTCCTTGCATTGAATTTCAACTGCCAAACCCTGACCATTCTTCAAGTTTCTGCAGATCCTTCTCATTCTGTCTACACCCTCTGGTGTGTCTACTCTGTTACAGAGCTTTGCGTCATCAGCGAACAGTGAAATTCTGCCTTCTAGGTCCTGTGCAATGTCACTGATGAAGATATTGAATAGTACCGGTCCCAGCACTGATCCCTGTGGTACCCCACTGGTCACTCTTCCTCTGTGGAGTGACAGCCATTTACCACCACCCTCTGTGTCCTGCTGCCCAGCCAGTTACCTACCCACCGCACTACTGTCCTGCCCACACCCATATCCCCAGTTTGTGCAATAGTCTTCTATGTGGCACAGTGTCAAAGGCCTTGCTGAAGTCCAGATAGGCCATGTCCACTGCCCTCCTGATCCACCTCCTAGTCACCCAGTCAAAAAATTCAATGAGGTTGGTCTGACATGACCTTCCCCTGGTGAAACCATGCTGCCTTGGGTCCTGTAGTCCATTGACAACCAGATGTTCCACCAATTTCCCCTTCAGTAGTGCTTCCATGATCTTCCCCACTACCGAGGTGAGGTGACTGGTCTGTAGTTCCCCGCTTCCTCTTTGTTCCCACTTTTGTATAAGGGGACTACATCTGCTATCCTCCAGTCTTTGGGTACCTCCCTGTTTCTAGTGATCGGCTAAACAGGATAGCAAGAGGTTCAGCCACTACCTCTCTTAGTTCTTTAAGGACCCTGGGTGCACCCATCTGGCCCCATTGCTTTATCAACTCTTATTACTTCCAGTTCCTTCAGGACCCTTTCTGTAAAGGGACTTGTGTCCATTCTGCACCATTCTCACCCTTGTACTCCATTCAGACCCATTACCCTCCTCTTCCTCGGTAAAGACTGAGCAGAAATACCTGTTCAATATGTCAGCTTTACTGTTGTCATCCTCCACACAGCCCCATCCTCCCATTCAGTCTCACTATCCCTCCCTTTGCCTTTCTTTTTTCACTTATGTACCTGTAAAAGGTTTTGTCCCTCTACCCACTGATTTTGCAATGTGTTCTTCTGTCTGAGCTTTGGCTTCCCTTACTGACCTCCCTGCCTCCCTTTGCTTCTCCTGGTACTTCTCCCTATCCCCTTCTGCCTGTGTCTTTTTGTATTGCCTGAATGCAATCTTTTTGGCTTTCACTTTCTTTGCTACCTCTTTGGAAAACCATAATGGTCTCCTCTTCCTTTCCTCTTGCTAACCTGCTAATACATAATTCTGTTGCTCTTGTAATCCCCATTTTAAATACTTCCCACTGTTCCTCAACCCCTGATTCCTGCCCCATTCCCCTTAATGCCTCTTTCAAGTATCTCCCCATTTTCCCAAAGTTTGCCCCCCTAAAATCCAGGATACGTGTTTTTGTGTGGTTTGGTTCTGCTCTTTCTGTGATCAGAAATCGGGCAATGAATCTGGAATTCAAGAGTTGGCTTCTCTTCTTTTAAAGAAGAAAAAAAAATATTTGTAAAACCCCCACCACCAAAGCCCCCGGCCCCCCCCCAATTAGGCTTGTAAGCCATCCAAACAATTTTTTCAGCACCTGATCACTGTAATATTTAATGCAGTTTTTCAGCCTTAATGTAAACCCTGCCAGAGCAGTGCAGCACCACTTCACATTCACAGCGCTCTGCTATATAAACTGACACAAGTGTGCGGCGTAGAGCCACGCTGTGAATGGCAATGGTGTTGAGCTGCTCCAGCAGTGTTTACATTTGGGCTAACAGACCACATCATATATTCATATATATATATATATATATTACAGTCAAGGCTCCAGATAAGGCGAGTACCGACCTATTTTACTCGCCTTATTTTAGGAAATACACTTCAGACATTTTTTTAATGAGTACCAATACTCACCCAAAATTTGTAAATGCGCCACACTCTATGGAACAGTGCTTCATAACATAACTGGTTATTCAAAAGGAGCCATTTCTTTCCAGATTTACAGCACTCATACCCATCCCTGTTTTGTTTTACTCACTTATTTTAAAACTGGTGTGTAGCTGGCGCACTGCTGGCAACCGATCCAACTCTTATCTAGAAAAAACCTACATTGTTTTTAAAAATGTACTCCTCAGTCCACTTCATCCAGGCATTTGTACACATCTGTATTTAGCTTTACTCACCTCACTTTCAAAATGAGGCGTACAGTACTCATCCCAAAAAATCTACCTGAAGCCCTGATTACAGTACTCACGTGGCACAAAATGTACTTTAATGGCTTGAAAATCTAATCAGGGGTTTCTCTTAAAGGGTGGGAGTTTTACAAAGATTACTGTTTTCCTTTAAGACAACTGGATCTAATTTGGAGACATTACACTAGTTGTGTTCAAGTTAAGGTACCACACACACACACACACACACACACACACACACACACACACCTCAGAGATCAGAAGGTTTGGGCAGGCAGGAGGGTGGAGTGATGTAGTGAGCTGTACAGGATGCAGTAGGGCCACCTCCTAGAGCATGCTCTGGAGATGGGGCAGCGTCTAGTTTGCAGAAGACTGGGTTTCCTAGTCACAGAACCAAACCATCTCAGGACTAAGTTCAACAGACTGAGGGATACTCCTGTCCACCGAGGGCCTGGACATCTCTCCCTCAGAGGCCCCGGAGGGCTTCAGGGACAGGACGGTGTACTGTGGGGAAGCAGGAGAGGCTGGATGGAAGGGGCACATTCATACCTGGGGGGTTGGGAAGGAACCAATATTAGCCTCTGGAGTCATCAGAGAGGTTTGCTTCCCACGGGCTCCAGACTGAAAGCTCCGTTCAGACAGTGACCCCCAGGGATTAAGGTCAATCCACGCAGAAGGTGTCTAGTGCTGTGGCCCAGTCCATGTGGGAGAGCCTGCAGGGGGTTAGATAGCGAGGGAAAGATTAAGAGGAAAGTCTCAGCGTCGAGAGACTCAACTGTAAGAGAGATGGGGAAACTGGCAGAGGTCGAACAGAAGGGCAAAAGGAAGGCGGTATGCCTTCTAGGTATGATCAGGGCTCCAGATAAGGTGTGTACTGGCCTATTTTACTCACCTCATTTTAGGAAATACTCTTCAGAAATTTTTTTTTAATAAGTACCAGTACTCACCCAACATTTGTAAATACCCCACACACCAAAGAATAGTGCTTCATAACATAACTGGTGAATCAAAAGGAACAGTTTTTTGCCAGATTTACAGCACTTTCATGCATCCCACGTTTGTTTTACTCACTATGTTGTAAAACTGGTGAGTAAATTCCTACCTGCCAACATTATCTGGAGCATTGTTGGCACCTGAAATTCTTATCTAGAAAAAAAAAACTAAATTGTTTTAATAAATGTACTCCTCGGTCCACTCTAGCAAGACATTTGTACACATCTGAATTTCGTTTTACTCACCTCACTTTCAAAATGAGGAGTACAGGTACTCATCCCAAAAAATCTTATCTACAGCCCTGGGTAGGATGGCAGATAAGATCACAGCCAAGCTCCAAACCCTGACCTGAGGGATGATGTGAAGCCAGACACTGTGATCCCTTTGGGAAGCAAAGCTCTGAAGGGATGCAGGGTAGAAGTATTTCAGGAGAGTTTCAGGGGGCTGGGAGAGTAGCTCAATGGGAGGGTAGCCTTCTTAGAAGTGCTACTGGTGCCACATGCTAGTCAGGCCAGGAAAGTAAGGGTTGCAGATTTCAACATGCAACTAATGGGGTGAGCATGGTTATGGGTAGGTAGGGAACTGGGGACCCTCCCCACCCCAGGGACGCCCCCCCAAGAAGAACAAGGCTCTGTATGCAGCAGACCACCAACATCTTAGTGGAGAGGGAACCTGGGCATTGGAAAGAAATCTGAAGGAGTATGTCAGCAAGAATTTTAACTAGGATGGGGGAGGGCTACAACGGGACACATGACCCCAAACGTTCGCAGGGTGGCAGCTTAAAGCCCCTTCCCCGTATAGTTGTTTCAGGGTAGGCAGGGAGAAAGAGGGAGTGCCAATATGGATACCGTCAAGAGGGTCACAAACACGGCTGGCCCAACGGCACACCAGAAAGAATTACTGCTGTGACGCAGGTGACCCGGGTTCGGGAATGGACTCATGACACCCAAGTGCCGGCCAGGGGCAGGGGGGGACTAAGCAGCCACAACACGCTCTCCACCTCCGAGGAGGGTAGAGTGACTCCAGTCTGGTGCCTCCAGGTGACCATGGAGACGCTCCATTGCCGGAGCACCAGTGAGTGCTACTCCTGGGGGGGGGGGTTATGTCGCTCGCATCATGGCGTTCGACTGACACCCTCCCCCACAAGAAACCACAACAGGAAAAAATGCCTCCGGTGTGTTACCGACACCCCCCGCCCATGGCAATCTGGGTCCCCGGTGCATCCGTGACCTAGCACCAACAGGGTCACGCAAGGAGGCTCTAGAGGCTCTGCCCTGGGGGGCAATCTAGGGGCACTGTGCACGGGGTTCCCAGGTTCGTCGGCAGAGGAGGGGAGGCTGATGGGGATCCCCACTGGAAGTTAATAAAGCATAGTAATTGGGGAAAGAGGTCACAAAATGAGGAAAGTATGTCAAAATACACGCCAATGTGGCCCGGCCGCTGGCACAGTGGTAGTGCAACTACTCATGACACCGGCGACCTGGGTTCGGGGAACAAGCATGCGCTGGCAGAGGGCAACCCAGAGGAGGAAGGTTGACTGTCCCAGCAGACGTTCACCTCCTTGAGGGTGGCAGAGTGTCAGGACTCCGCTGCACCACTGCCACCTGGGTGACCACAGGGGGCAGTGCAAGCTTGACCCAGCAATCAAGTGAAGGGGGGACACTGGTGCTCTGACACATGTTGCATGCTCTGCGAGCATTAGTGCGTCAGCTCAGGGCCTTCCAATGTCCATGGAGTGGGGAAGAAAAAGTGAAAAAACTACAACCATGCAGGACGCCGTACACCACCCACAGGAGGTCCCACACCGCTGACCAGGCTCCCATGCTAGGACTGACACTTAAAACTCTGTTGGCGGAGTTGGGGCTGACCTCCAGCAGTCCTTCCCAAGGGGGGGGCGTCATCCATGGGGGAACATGCTGAGCAGTTAAGCCCCGGAGATAGCGTGTTACAGGGCTGGGCAGATCAGCAGGATTGATGACGGCTAGTCGGGTGCAAGAGGGCTTAAAGCATAATGCCCCACCCAGGAATAAGGAAGCGGAGGGTAACAAATGCTGTAGTATACACAAGGCACAGGCTCAAGCAAAAGGATAAAGCAGCAAAAGCCACCATAGAAAGCCAGAACACTAATGCCAGTAGCCTATACAACAAAGTGGGGGAGGGGATCTTCAGGCACCAGCTGCAGAAGCCCAACCGCACTTAGTGGCTGTCATGGAAACCTAGATGACTCTGCACCACAACTGGGACCTCTCAATACCAAGATACTCAAACTTTAGGAAGGATGGGACTGGGGGCAGGTCCCTGCACATGAGGAAGGGCCCCAAGGGATATAACAGCAAGTGAGATGGTAGAGACAGAGACATTGTATATACAGCCAGAATCGGGAAGGGGCAGGAAGATGAGACTGGAGGTGGTCTATAGGCCTCCAAGTCAAAAAGAAGGCAACAGGCAGACAGGGAACTTGAAGGAAAATCAAAAGGGTAGCAGCACGGGGAAGGGGGGTAGTGGTCACAGGACACTTCACTCTACCTGATATCAACTGAAATGGCCCATCGAATGCAGCAGCAGAAGTCAGGCATGCTTGGATGCATCCCAAGATGGCTACTTGGTACAGGGGGTCAGGGAGACGATAAGGGAAGAAGTGACCCTGGACCTTGTGCAAACAAACAGTGACGATGTCATGGGTATCAGAATAGGCCTTTGCGTCTGCCGCTCTAGGCAAATAGAACTCCCTCCCTCTCTGCTGCAGCCCCATTTTGCTTTGACTACTCTTTTGATGTAATTACCTTTACCGTTTGCTTTTTCCTGTGTGTATTTTAGCCTGTATACAACTATTCCTACTGGACTGTGTCAACCTGTTGACTGCTGCTATCCTACCTGGGTCCCCATGAAAATGAAGTGCTGCATTTCATAGGGTTATCCCCATTGAAAAAAGTTCACATAGACAGAGGAGTCATTAGGTACTAGCAACCCCTTTACAGTGTGGTTTGCTACAGAGGTAGGCAAGGAACGCATCAATTCCAAAACTAGGGTACTAGATGTCAGAAGGGCTAATTTGGGGGAAACTTAAGAGCAGGCTAGAGGGAACAGAGGGGGCAGGGGATGCAATGGAAATTTAGGAGGTCACCAGGTCCTGCTTGAGGCAGGTGGGGAAAAGAAAGCAGTACAAAAAAAAATCTGATTCACAAGGGTGATAGAGAGTGTAGTGAAGGCAGGAAAGGGAGGCCTTTGAGACAGCTATAAAGGGAGTCAGAAGGTGGGGGGGAGACATGAAAACCTACCTTGTAAAACTGAGTTATGCCAAGGCAATGAGAAAGTTAAAGCAGACTCAGAGCTATCAGGGGGAGAAGTTGAGGCAGGGGACAAGTCCATCTTTCACTAGATCACGGAGAAAAACAGACAAAGAAAGACACCGTCAAAATGAAAACTGGGTGAGTGACAGGTGGAAGATAACAAAGGTGAAGCAGAACTACTAAATGTTTACTTCTGTTCAATATTCAAACAGGCAAAGAGAGGCCACCACCACATGGGAAAGTCAGCACTAGGCCAAAAGTATGGTCTGACTGCGGTAATAATGTAGGTAGGGAAAATGGGCAGACTGGGTGGGCCAAGCAGTCCCTATCTGCCGTCAAATTCTATGTCAAAATTGTGTATGGCGGTAACAGCCATGGAAAAGGGTCCTCAGGGGGCTTGAGGCCCTGAAAGTGCATCACATCTCTTCTAAATTCCCTCTCCCCCCTTGCTGCCTACTAATTTCAGCCCTTCACCTCAGGATCCTCACCTTTCTGCTCCTGCAATTGCTTATCCTATCGCTGTAATCCTTAACCTCTCTCCTTCATTTCTGCCAAGTACTCTCATCCTGGAAACACACTGTAGTCCTTCCTCTCCCCAAGGGTGGTGACACATCCACTCCTGGCAACTATCGCCCCATTTACCCTCCTTCCTACCCTTGCCGAACTTCAAGAACATTTAGTTCTCTCTCAACTATCACCCTTCCTCTCCAATTCCTCCTTCTTCACCCCCTTCCAATCTGGTTTTCGGAAGAACCACAACAACCACCACCCTCCTCAGGCTTACTGACTCCATCGTTTCAGGGATGGATGATGGCCTGATCACCTCGGCCATCTCTGTCGACCTAGCCAAAGCTTTCGACACTGTTTCCCATCCCCTGCTTCTTGATTCCTTTATTCAGCTGGCCTTGCTCTGTCAGCCACCAACTGGTTTAAATCCTACCTCACTGACAGGACCCAATCGGTGAGAATCTTTGATTCCATCTCCCCTCCACTGCCATCAAGACTGGTGTCCCTCAGGGCTCAGTGCTTGGTCCCTTACTCTTCTCCATTTTCCTTAATGATCTTCCTACAGCCTGCTCATCCTCATCTATTCACATGTAAGCTGACGATACTGTCTTATACAGTTCTGGCAAAAAACCCTGCTGCTGCTGTGGAAACCAGCTTACAGCATGACTTCAACCACATTAAGCTCTGGTTTGCTTCTCGACAGCTTTTTCTAAATGCCAAGAAGACAGCCTCAATGACCTTTGGCACCAGGCAGACTCTACGCTCCCGGCCCTACCCACCTTCCACACCCTTGATGGGACCATCCTGGAGGACACCTCCTCATTTAGATATCTGGGGGTTTGGCTGGACTAGCACCTCAACTTCTCAGTGCATATCGATGCTATCCTGAAGAAACTACGCCCCAAGCTTGGTGATCTATACAGGAATCGTAGTTGCATCCCGCTGAGAGACGTGGAATTGTACAGAAGATGATACTCTCTATCTTTGATTACTGTGACGTAGTCTAAGGTGCTGCTCCCAAATCTTCCCTGACCAAGTTGGACACTCTGTTTAACTCCTTCTGACGCTTAGGTCTTGACTCCCTTTCCCACTCCCACCACTGTGAACTCTATTGCTCTCTAACCTTCCTTCCACTATTTCACAGACACATCTCACACTGTGCCAAACTAACCTCCAAATTCTGGTTCAGAGTGCTCCCCTCCTAGCTGTCATCCTCTCTCTCCACTCCACCTCCCCCCACCCACTCTCTCAGATCTAATGACGCCCGCACCTTGACGGTCCCTCGCCACTCCGCTCTAATTGGTCAGACTGGTTTCGCCCTTCGCTTCCCTAAAATCTGGAATTCCCTCCCCCTTGAAATATGACACTCCTCCTCCTCCAACTACTCCCTTACCTCTGCCCTACACAATTACCTCACCCTCAGCTGTTCCTGCTTTAACCCTCCTTAATACCTATCCCCAGTTTCTGCCTTCCTATCCTGAACCCCCTCCCCGGCAGGGTTCTCAACATCCTGAAGGGGGAAAGCAGGAAATGGCTACCCCTTCTCCTCATATTCAGTTCTTGCCTCTCCCCCTTTCTTCTCCAGCTGCCCTTCTGGGTCACCCAAGTGCACAACCTACCCCGTCCTTTTTACTCCAACAGCACTTGCATACTACCTCGAGCCTGCTCCTGGTACACTCATGCACTATAATGGTTCTGTTGCATTATTACTGTTTTGTACGTTTATATATTCTTTTGTATGATTCTGGACATGTATTGTAATTTACCCAATGTTTCACTACTATTTATTGAACAATACCTTGTGTTCCAACTGTTGCACAATCTTACAATATCGTATTGTTTGTACTACCCACATACAATTGTAACTGATCATCCTTCACAACCTGTGTAATCCCTTCCCCACGGGTCGCACCGTGAGACGAGCAACTTGTTGTTCAGTGTGCCCTCCTGGTGAAACATTTCAATAAATAAAAAAGTAAATAAACCTCCATGACCAGACAGACTTCACCCTAAGACGCTGAAGAGACTGGCACAGGTACTGGTTATGTCCCTGGTAGACCTCTTCAACAGCACCCTACAGACCAGAGATGTGCCTAAAGACTGGAGAACAGCAGACATGGTACCACTGCAAAAATGTGAAGGAAAGGATGAGCAAGAAAACTACTGGCTGGTCAGTTTTACCTCACTAGTCGGCAAACTACTGGAAACCATGATCAAAGAAAGACTGGTGGCGTTCCTGGCAGCAAATGGGCTGTGAGATGAAAGACAGAATGGATTTGTGGCAAAAAGGTCTTGTCAAACAAATCTGATCAACGTTTTTGACTGGAAAACAATGGCAACTATAAAGATCAGGCAGCAAACATCAATCAATCAATAAATACTGCATCTGGACTTTAGCAAGGCATTCAACTCTGTTCCACACAAAAGGCCAGTCAGGAAACTGGGGGACCTTGGAGTGGGACACGGAGGGTGGTGATTGGTGGGGAATTCTCACATGTAAGGGAGGTCACCAGTGGGGTCTTGCAGGGGTCAATGTTTGGGCCAGCACATTTTAAAATCTTCATTAGCATCATAAGAAAAGATAACAGAGGGAAACAAAATCAACCTATTTGTGGAGGTCACCAAGCTCTGTGGCAGGGATGACTGTGAGGAAGGAATCTGCAATTTATGAGAGGACTTGGTAAGGCCTGAGAGGTGGTCAAATATCTGGGAGCTGGGTTTCAATGCCGCAAAGTGAAAGTTATGCACACAGGAAGAAAAATCCAGGCATAGAGTACACGAAACCTACAAGCCAATGATTTTCAGTTTTCAGAAGTGACCAATTCCGTTCGGCAAAATCTTAAACTATTTTTTTCCCCAAAACTGAGGGCAGATCAGTATGTTTTGTACAAAAATTTGGCTTAAAAGGATGGGTCTGTCAAAAAGCTGGTGCAGAGTGGGGATTTTCATGAAAAATTGACTCTCAAATGCTGGTTTAAAAAATGACAAATTCCATTTTTACCAGTGTTTCTGTTGAAAATGGAAAATATTTAGCCCTACATACCACTTCATAGAGCAGACTGGACAAATCACAAGGCCTTCTTCTGCTGTCACTTTCCTATGTCTGGGTTCAAAAAAACATTTTACCCTGCCTGGTATCCCCAGCAGTCACTAGGGACCTGGGTCCACACTGCAAGCCCCTACCCCTTGTTCTGGGCCAGTGGAGCCTGGGGCACATTCAGACTTCAGGGGAGGGAGCAGAGATGCCTTCTGCTGCAGCAGCACCTCCTAAGACATGACAGCATTCTGACAGTGGCAGTGTTCCTTTTCCTCTGCTCATCAGAACACCAATGGCAAGCTCACAGCATCTATGAAAGTGAATTCTCAAACACAACAGTGAGATTTTAAATGCCCCACTGCAATCAGAACTCAGCCCAGCAGCAGAGACTGAAATCGGGGATTGCCAGAGCCTGTAAGAGGTAAAGTGTCCTGCACTACAGCCTGACTGTTGTGAGGCACTTCCCACCTGCCCGCCAACCACCCTCCCACCCAGGGTCGGCGCTCCAGATATTGCTGCTGGCAGGTCACGTGATGCGACACGTGACCCACCCTCCTTTTACTAAGTGTCCACTTTCCCATTTGCAGGTTACAGGCACCAACCACTAGGGGTCACTGCACTTTCCACTCTAGCTCCTCTCTCCTCTCTATATCCCTCCTAGCTACTGCTTCACAGCTGTCCCACTAGAGGTCACTGCAGTTCCTTGGATTCTGTCTACTACCTACTTTCTGCACTCATCCCATCTCTAAGCAACTGCTAGTATCAAACCTGGTACCCTTCTCTACATTCTACTGACTATCCTCTGAGCCAATGAACCAGGCCAACAACTTCCTCTATTTTATGCTCTTAACCATACCTCACTCCCTCCTGCCCAGATTTAAAAAAATTGGCCCTGACTACCCTCTGTCCCTGAGCTGTGTTCAAACCCAGTATCCTTGCAGTCAGAGTCAGCTGCTCTACCTCTGCACCACAGTGCCTACCTACTTTAATACTACTCTCTGAGCCTCTTAATCACTTACCTACCCAATCTGCCAAAATATAAGTTTACCTCTTCTTCCTGCTGCCTACAGGATTTGAACCCTGCACCCTTGTTTCCAAAGTCCACAGTTCCACCACTCACCTAGAACACCTGCATATTTCTACTGCAGGATTTCATAACTATAAAGAATACACTAACCCTGTGACACAACTAAAGTGTTATCTGGGTGCTTCTACAGACCTGAACCCAACTCCCTGTTGCTACAGCCACTGGTCTGGCTCTCTCCTATTGCCCTGATCGGGGCTTGAACCCGTTGCTCTGTGCACTTCAGGCACATGCGCTGCCACCACACCATAGCAGCAACTAGACTCTGAGGTAATCTCTCACTACTATCTCCCCTCTTTCATCCTAGTCCCCCCATTCTTTCCTCACTTCAGCTCCACCAGCCTTCCCAACTATGCACATGCATCCCCTGCTCACCAGTCTATCTCTTCTCCTCCTCCTCCCTTTGCCTTCCACCAACCCTAGTGTCCCTATTAACCCTCAGCCTCACTACTCCAGTGTTCCTACTTACCCTCCTGTCCTCCCCTCCTCCTTTACCACTGCTCCTACCCCTCCCTCCTCCTCCACACATCCCATATGCTCCTCTCCACCTCACCCCCCTTCCAGACATCACCTGTCCTCCTCCCACAGCCCCCTTGCACTTCTGATCACTCAGGCCTTCTCTGCCTGTGCTACCCTACCCACCCCTTGTGCAACCAAACCCCATTCCTTATTATATCGCTCCCGGCGTAAACTCTCCATCTGCCTCCCTCTGACCAGAGCACTTCTCCTCCTTCTACTCCTAACAGGGAACATACACCCCAACCCAGGCCCTGCCCCCTCCCATCCACCCACTCAGCCCACTGGTCTTCGAGTAGCCTCCATGAATATATGCAGCCTGCTAAAGAAATTTGATGCCCTACAGTGCTGGGCCTTGGCTCACCAACCAGACATCATAGCCCTGGTTGAAACCTGGCTGTCCAAATCAACTCCAGACTCATTTGTCTCCCTCCCAGGCTATACCTTATACCGGGAGGACCGAGTAGGCAAACGAGGGGGATGCTGTGCAATCTACACCAGGGACACAATACCTGGACACGCACTCCCCACCCCTGCCCTCACAAATGGGGCCCAGGCCCTTACCCTCAGACTCACCCCAGACCCCTCTAGGAGCCCTCTCTATCTCACCACAGCCTACGTTCCCCCAAAGAACCAGCACCCAGCCCTGATATCTTTAACGGACTACCTGGCCACCCTCCACCATAAGGCAGAACAAATCCTAGTGGGGACCTTAATGTAAATTGGCTCAGCACCTCCTCATCCACCACCAGAGACTCATTTGTCGCCCCCAGATATGGCACAACTCGTCACCCAGCCCACGAGACTTAACCCTAAGAGTGGTACCAGCACCCTGATGGATGTTATTATAACTAACCGACCCATAAAATCCAAAACATCCAGGTCCTCCCAGACTCCTGGTGACCACTCCCCTAACCTATTTTCCACTGGGTAGCTCCCAATCCCAAACCCAAAGCCCAGACCACCCTCCATGGCGCCTCCGCCTGGTGGGCTGAAGAAACAAGGCACTCCTCACCCACATAGACTGGTCCCCATTCAGCAGGCAACCAACATTGATACTGCCCTCACCTTTTTCACTCACACCTTCAACATGGCGGTGATCTTTGCACCTTAACCAAAACCGGTCCAAGAAACAGAGACGCACCTGGGTTAGCCCGCCCTCCTACAATTACTTAGAGACGGGATAACCTCTGGCACTTGCCACTGAAACAGGTCGTCTGTCTGATAGGCAAGCATACAATGCAGCCTGAAATAAATGCTCATGGGCCATCAGGAAAGCCAAGGCAGACCATTACCAGGCCTCCTTACCTCCTCCTGGGGCTCAGCCCGGACCTTCTGGGATAATATTAAGCAACTCAATGGTAAAGCTTGCTCCCGTGCCCCATCCCAGCTCACTAGAAATGGCACACCCTCCACCGAGCCTGCCACCATAGCTAACTGGTTCAACACCACTTTCACTGACCTTAGCTCAGTCCTCCTAGTAATTTCTTTGACCCTCCCCAGCCAAACTCCCCTGTCCTCCAGCACCCCAGCTTCCTCCTGCGAAAGATTTCCACCCGGGAAGCCAGACCCATCCTAATCAAAGCTCTCAATGGCAACAATCCCGGCAGTGACTCACTGGACCCCAGCATCCTCAGGCTGGTGCTAGATGAGGTCCTTGCACCTCTCACAAGCCTAATTAACCAGTCACTCTGCCTGGGACAATTCCCCACAGCTTGGAAAACAGCCATTATCACACCTATTCATAAAGGAGGCGACAGGTCATCGGCCAACAACTACCGGCCAATCTCCATCCTCCCTCCCCTCTAAAGCCCTGGAGAAAGTGGTGGCCATTCAAATCACTGATTATCTGGCTAAGCATAACATCTTATGCCCAGAGCAACATGGCTTCGTCACGGGTCACAGTACCAGCACTGCCCTTATTGAATTCTCCAACTCTACACTCCTCCTTGGATACCAGCTCCCTAGCTGGTGCAGTGTTCATTGACCTCTCAAAGGCTTTCGACACTGTCTCCCATCCACTGCTGCTGAATGCACTCTGCCTCACTGGTCTCTCGGCTGGCCCCCTAGCATGGTGTGCTAGCTATCTTGACACTCGATTCCAGTGTGTCAAGATTAATAGCACACTCTCCGATATCCGTCCCATTCTCTCTGGGGTCCCCCAAGGCTCCATCCTGGGCCCCCTTCTCTTCTCGCTGTATCTGAACACCCTGCCCAGTGCATGCTCTGGCAAAATTCTGCTGTATGCAGACGACGCTGTCCTTTTGCCACCCACCGTAATCCCATCTCCTACAGGACTCCCTACAGCAGTCCTTTAACAGTGCCGAGGCTTGTTTAAGGAGCGCAGACTCGTCATCAATCTTAAGAAAACCAAAACTATGCTCTTTTCACACCCCAAAACAAAGCTAGCAACCACCCACTCTATATCCTTCCAAGCACCAACCAACCACTGGAACAAGTCTGCTCCTACAAATACCTTGGGGTTACCTTGATTCAACCCTCACATTTCACACCCACATCGGCCCTAACATCCGCCACCAACACCGCGACAGCATCCCTATTCCGCCATAAAAGCTGCCTTCCCCAAGTGCTCTCTGGCTAGCTGTTACATCGTCCATTCTGTCCCTTGTAGACTATGGTCTACCAGTAGCGTGCTGCGCGCCACTGCACTCAACAAAATTCACCTAACCCTGAATAAGCGTGCAGATTGATTACTGGTGTCCCCAGGCTCACACACCCACTGTCAGCTATATGTCGATGCTAACCTGCTTCACCCTGGATGAACGGCTCCGATACCAGACCTGTCTCCTCACCAAAAACCCTACTCGGCTCTCCCCCTGGGGTAGGCATCCATCCACCACAGCCCTCCCACCATTGCAACACGGTCTTCCTACAAGACCACTCTAAAGATCCCCAGAACAAGAACCAGCCATGGCCAGAGGTCCTTCAGCTATAGAGCCCCAACCTGGTTTAACTCTCCCCTGCCACATCACCAATGCCATCACCATCTCCACATTCAAAACCGCCTTGAACCACATCTTCAGCACTCGTAACTGCTCCCTGTCTCTGAACATAGCCTCCACCTCCTTTTCTTTTGACAATGCCCCGGAGCAGCTCCCACCAACCATCCCCTCCACCACTTCCCTGTACACCATGCCTAGGTTTAACCTGGCCAGTGCCAGCTGTTTCAATGTTTATCTACCAGAATGCTCACTTGATACCGACTTGTTTAATACCTGTTATCGATTACATGTACCCTGTACCTGTACCCAACTGTATCTGTCTGACCACAATGTGACGTGGCACCTCTGGTGAATGCCTATTGATTTTTGGCAAATCTTTGCTATGTAACCGAAACACAATGTATGTCTTTATGTGACAAAGTACCTTTGTAAACGAGCCTCTGGCTCAAAGGTTGTAAACTGATTCTTAAATAAATAAATAAATAAATAAAAATACTCATTGACACTTGTTTTTACAAGAGTGAAAATGTAGAGAACTTGTTTCTTTAAATTCTTTGATAAGCTGGTAAGGCCCACTAGGCACAATGCCTGTTTAGAGGGATGACCCCAAGAGCATACCTCTCAACCTCTTGCCTCATAAATCAGGGACAAGGCTTAAAAAACATCAGGAACAAAGACCCAAAATCAGTGACACGTCTTAAAAATCGGTAATTTTCGCTCAGAAATCTGAGAAAATTAAGGGGATTAGCATAAAATTCATTTTCTGGCGAACTTTAATGTATTACATTATCTTTGTGTTTACAGTCACCACTGTTCAATCACAAAAAACATGAATTTTAGGAGGGACAGAGGAACATTTTGAGGCACAATCAGGGACAGTTGAGAGGTATACCCAGGAGCACTGGGGAAGTTAACTAACTTGCCCAGGGTCACACACTGTGCTTGTGGGAATCAAATCCAGGTCTGCTGGACGTACCAAGATCATTCGCAGCTCCTCTACTAACACCTCTAAACTATACCGCCTGCCTTTTGAGGCATTAAACAGTAAATCTCACTCTCCGAGTAGGACAGACAGACGGAAAGATATGGAGCCCACTGCACTGCAAAATAAGAGAGTGAGATTACGGTGCAATAGCAACAGATTTTCGTTGTATACAGTGCCTTTCAAGTAAGCATATCCCAAAACCTTTTCCATTGAGGAAAGATACAGTAATAGGGGAAATTGGAATACCGGTAAGCAATATTATTAATACTACAAACTGTGTTACACAGTAACTGAGAAAAATAATAAATCAATAGTACTGGTGGCAGACGCGAACCATTTAGTAGTAACTGTTGCAGTGAGTTGGGTTATCCTGAGTGTACATCTAAACGCTACGAACGAGAGGGTTTAGGCAGATTTGTCAGACTCACATTTTATCCTTCTGATGCTGCCGCTTGCCCATCTTGCTGGTGGTTGCTGTACGTTTTCACCTTATTTCAATTTAAAAAATTACGAGCAGTGCAATCCAACTTAGAACAGCTCTCAACAAACAGAACCCCAACCACACGACTTCCGGTGTCCACGGTGCACCACCGACAGTCGCCCCTCGGCCACACGGACCAGCTTGTAAACAGTTCCGGTCTGTCGAGGGCCGGCTGTCTTGCAGGAGCACAACCACACGGTGGCGCTGCTGCACACGAGGAAACACAGAGCTGTTACCGGCTGTCCTGAGCGAGCATCGACCGCATGCCGGCAACGCTGCATACGAGGAATAGGGACCTAATCTGAGTTTCAGGGATGTTGCTCAACCTTTTATAACTGAAGCATGGGTGTAGCCAGGCATACTCCAAGCACTCCATGGTGTGCAATTTTATTTAAGGGGGTAGCAAATAGACTCTGAACTGCTTCCTTTTTGCATGAAAACTAACAAACAAAATGCTGAACCTTTCTGAAATTTTATTCATAGGAGTCGAAACTAGAAGAACTGGTCAATGTCATTGCATCCCATGGACAATACAACTTTACAGGCTCTGGGCTGGTATGTGGCTGTCTTAGGGAGCAATGCGTGGCATTATGTTACCACATGCATGGGTGGGTAGCACACCAGCACACCTAACGCAGGCGGGGCAGGCTGCAGCCATGGATTTTTGGGGCCCTGGACAAGTCACTTGAAATGGGCCCTTTTTCCTACAAAAAGCTAATGCCAGGGGTAATGCCAGCTCCTCAAGTGGGCCCCTCACAGGCCAGGGCCCCAGACAACTTCCCACTTCCCCATTACTGCGGCCGGGGGGTAACAGTGCATCCACTTGGTGTGTAGATCTGAAATCCCTGGCTACACCCCTGAACTGAAGTGAGGAACACATACCAGTATGTGGGGTACTGGCTATCAAACTAAGGGGCACATTATTCAAACATGAACATACAAGTTCAGAACACTGTTAGAACTATTTATTGCTTCTGTGTGCAAAGCTTGATTTTGCATTTAGCGTCATAGAGGGTAATGCGTTTAAAGTCTGGCTTTACTCATTGTTTCCGTGTTTTATTTTTACTGTTTTTGGCCATGTGGAAAGGGGCAGTTCTTACTGGGGAAAATTAGGAAGATCCGTCGTCCACATATCTGCAAGAACTGCTGAACCCCTACTGTCCCGGCCGACCTCTCTGCTCAGCTGACGAGGGGTTAATAGATTCCCAGGGTACGGCTGAAAACATCAGGGGCCCGTGATTTCATGTATGTGCCCCCCCCCCAGGTTGTGGAATTCTTTACCTCGTCAGATGCAAGAGTGCAGGACCCTGGAGAGCTTCAAGATGGCCTTAAAAACGCATCTATTTCATATGGCGACTAGGCAGAATAATTCTGTCCTTTTATGTAATGTTGGAATCTGTAGGTTTTTATTATTTTATTGATTTTAGTATTTTATTGTTGTACAGCGCTTTGATTATAGAATTGCGCTTTATAAATAAAGTTTATTATTATTCTGTCCTTGGTACATCTGGACCAGGTCCCTCCACTCGCACGTCTCCACTCTCTTGAGTGCCTTGCTGCTACAGATTGGGTAGACACAACCTCTACCAGGGATATCGACACTGCCCTCTCCCTGTTTCATTCCGAATTCTCCTCTGTATGGGACAAGCACGCACAACTCAGAAAATCCAGGGTCAAAAATCACCATCACCCTTGGATTACCCCTGAAATCATTGACCAGTGCTAGTCCCGTGACCTAATCTGGGAACATTTCAAACTACCTCACTCCTTTCCTGATCTCCTGTTGCACGGGACTATCAGGAATTCCTGTACTAAGGCTGTCCAGGCTGTGAAATCACATTATTTCAAGGCCAACCTTTAGAACAACCTTAACACCCCCCTCAACGATCTGGAAGGTACTTTACTCCCTTTTTGACCCTCCCGTACAGTCTTCCCCTCTGGTCCTTCTTGTAAATGGTTCAGCAATGTCCAGCCCCTCGTCTGTTGCTTCTGATTTCAATGAGTTATTTACCACTTGGGTTCTCCCTTCCACGCACCCTGCTCTTGCCTTCTCCTCTACTCATTACATTCGCTATTATCTCCCTTACTGTGGTTTCCTCTTTCCCCTATTACAACCCAGGAAACCTCTACTGCCCTGTACTCCCTCAAACTACGCAAATCCATTCCTGACGGACTGGATCCTAAACTACTCCAAATCTCTGCACCTGCCGTAGCATATCCACTGGCTCACCTACTCAACCTTTCTCCCTCAGTGCTGTTTCTCAGTCCTGGAAGTTGGCCTAAGTTCTTCCACTCCACAAGGGGGGGGGGGCCTTCCTCCCTGAGTAACTTCCGGCCAATCTCTGTCCTCCCTTCCCTTGCTAACCTGCAAGAGAAGCTTGTTTACACTAGATTGTCCAATTTTCTATCCTTCATCAGTTTCCTGTCCCCGTTCCAATCTGGCTTCTGGAAGCATTACTCCACCATCTCCTCCCTGCTGCATGTAACTGATGCTGTCTTCTCAGGGAAAGATCAGGGGTACACCACAGCTATTTACATTGATCTGGCCAAGATCTTTGACTTGGTGTCCCGCCCTCTCCTCCTGGATAAGCTGAGTGTTGCTGGCCTCTCTGCTCCTGCTGTAGACTGGTTCCATTCTTACCTCTCTGGCCGCCTGCAGGAAGTACAGGTTGTGGCAGTGCCATGTCACCTCCACTTCCCATCCAGGCAGCCAGCCGGGGTCTCTCTCAGCACTCCATCCTGGGGCCCATCCTGTTCTCTGTCTTCCGTAATGAACTCCCCACAGCTTATGCCAATTCATATATCCACATGTATGCTGATGACGCAGTCATTTACATCTCCGGTCCCTCCACTACAGTCGTGGAAGGTACGCTGCAGTAAGACTTCGATAATGTCCTACCTGGTTTTAATCTCACCAGCTCTGAGTCAACACAAAAAAGAACTTTGTCCATGACCAGACTCCCAACTCTGCCTGTTTCTTCCACTTTGGATGGCACCCCTCTTGAAGTGGTTCATTCACTGAAATACCTCGATGCATGGTTAGACAGCAAACTTGACTTCTCTGCCCACATTGACGCCATCCACAACAAGCTCCGCCCTAAACTTGGTGCCTTACACCACAATAAAAACTGTCTGTCTGTCTCCATGGGTACACTGTGAGCTGTTCACCAAAATGGTGCTCCTGGTTTGCAACTATGCAGACATGGTCTATGGCACTGCTCCCTCCACCTTGCTGACCAAACTGGACACCCTCTGCAATGCCATCTGTTGTTTTGCTACTAACTTCCCCTTTCATAACCACCATTGCTCACTCTCTTCCTCCTTATCCATTCTTTTTCTGCCTTCACATCATGAGAATCACTGTGCCTCATTCATATCCAAATACTGGTTTGGGTCCCGTTGTCTTACCGCTCCTCACGTCTTTCCTGCATTCCTTCTGCCTCCTGCTTCCTCCACTCCAGCAATCCTTGCACTTTTTTTGTTATTGATTTATGCGCCTTCCCGGGGAGCCCCATCGGCCCGACAGGCCCCCCCCCCCAGCTCCTATTCCTGGAATTATCAGGGCTTACCTTATGCCCAGCCCAAGAGCAGTGCCTGCTGGGGGTCAGGCTTCATCCAGCCTCTGTGGAATTTTTCTCCTCTATTTTCTCACCTTTAACCCGGGGCCCCAGGAGTAGAGACGCTTGTGCATGGAGGCGCGCATGCATACTACAGCCCCGGTGACAGCCCCATCCACCCACCTCACAGCCTAATGCCTGTGCTCCCTCAGCTCCTCTACCAGGAGGCAGACCTGCACAGAGGGATGCACCAGATCCTCCCCGGAGAGGACAGCTGCCTTCCGGCCACTCAACCAGCTCCGTACCCCCCCCCCCGCCAGCCTCTAATGACCCAAGCTCGTTCCCAAACTCGGGTCTCTGGTGTGGTGCAAGGTAAGGCGCCCAGCGCCTCTGCACCACTGGGCCAGCCAATCCTTGCACTTTTGCCATTCCTCATACCCATGCCCCTGCTGGGCAGTCAGACTTTTCCTCTCATCTTCCCTCACTGTGGAACCTACTCCCATCTTCCATCAGTCTCACTACTTCATCTGTTTCCCTCAGGAACCGGCTGAAACTCCTTCCCTCTCCCCCAGCTCCTGTTCTCCCCCTACCTGACTGACCCCTTTATGTCTGCCTCCTACCCCGGTGTAGGTGCAGCTGAACTGCACAATCTTTGCTGCTTGCTCTTATTGTACTTCGTTCTGTTTTAATCATGTACTCTGTTCCACTTTACTGTAACTGTGAA
The DNA here is from genome assembly GCA_016271365.2 of Neoceratodus forsteri. Lineage (NCBI taxonomy): Eukaryota > Metazoa > Chordata > Ceratodontiformes > Ceratodontidae > Neoceratodus > Neoceratodus forsteri. Next base: position 296,403,564 of record JADMNL010000027.1, on the reverse strand, counting down.
CTGTGTCAATCCTATGTAATTGCATTTAACTGTGTGCTGTGTCTGTCTCTGTATTCGTCTCCCCTGTTCCCTTCCCCCAGGTCGCACCTGGAAATCAGCTTTGTCCCCACCGATTTTCAAATAAATAAAATAATATGAGACAGGAGGGATGTCCCTTATAATATTGTATAGTTTATAGAGAGGTGTGAGTGTGGCTGGTTTTAAACATTTTTGACCACAAAGGGCCCTATCTTAAAAATGAGCTTCCTCCCATACACACACACACACACATTTGTGTACCCCTTCCCATGGCAGCTCTGGGGGATACGTTAGCTAGGACTATGCCGTCTGGTCCTGCCCCCTTGCAGTCAGGGCTGGATTTACATATGAGTGAACTATGGCTGTGCTTAGGGCCAAGATTACTGGAGAGCCCACTTCAAAGACAGGGGAACCCATCCGCAGTCACAAGGGGCTGTTGCTAAGTGGTTGCAGTGATCATGTAGCATCAGTCCCTCACTAGTGACCATGTTGTGCTATGTGTAAAGAGATTGCAAGCCTCTGTCTGCACAGTTGCCAGAGACAGTGCAACTATGTGGGCAAAGTGGCAGGGGTTGCAATGCAAGTGACTCACAGGGCCTCGCAGAAAGATAGGTGACCCTCACAGTCGTAGGCACATATCTTTCTCAAAAACTCTACCTTTAGAACCAATACAGGCAAACAGTATGGATGTTGGAACTGTATATCCAACTACTGAATATCCAGTGGGGGACAGAGACCAGTGATGGGCCAGACAATAACAAGACACACACACACGGAAACAGGGCCTTGGAGAGTGGTCTCCAGTTGATGCCAGGGACTGTTCTGGGACTGGCATTATTGGGGGGGGAGCCACTGAATTACTAAGAAACAATCAGTAGACCAATAAAAAATGAGTCTCAAAAGCCAAGAAGAGGGCCTTAAGGTAAGATTTGAGTCGAGGGAACATTGTGATGGCTGTAACTTGTGCTGGGTCCCTGGAACTTGACTCATGTGCTATCATGCCCAGCTCTTTGAGAGTGGCACAGTCCATCATGCTAGTGTGTACAAACCTCGGTTGCCCCACTTAACATTCCGGCAGTTACATGTGCATTGCACCTTGGTGTCTGGCGTGACTCACCCCCACACCCCATGCTAAATGTTGGGTGTCGGACCCAATATTATGTAAATCCAGCCCTTATTGCAGTGCAGGATTCAGTGCTTCTTGTGCTTTAAGAAAAGTAGCGAAGTGTTTACTGATTTGCTAGGAACTTGTCAGTTTCTGAGTATGTTCTGTGCTTGTTTAGCTTTTGCAAGTTTTCCTGGGACTTCTAGGTTGCCTGCATCCTCGGGGTATAAATATGATCCCCAGCCTTGCAGGGGGAGAGTTTCAGCACAGGAAGACTTGTGCAAGAAAGACTCTGGCTGTGAACAGCCCGAGAGTGGGGATCGCCGGACTCAAGGTGGTGGCAGGATCCTGAGTCTCGTGTGTCACTTGCCCCCTTCTGGTCAGTCTCAGGAGGCTTGGCCCAGGCGAGGGTCCATTATTTGGGATAGTGAGAGCCTGTTGGCAGCTTCTCCTCCTGGGGTGCCATCCAATGGCAATCACCAGCAGATTCTGTGGTCTGCAAGACAGAACAAGGGTTTCCCCATGCACAAGGCTCCCAGTCGGAGAATGCACAGGGACCACTAGGCCTAGGGATATGGGCAATACCAAGATGTCGAGGCTTGAGTAGTGTGAAAGATGTAAAATGAGCACTGTCTACCTCAGCTCCATACCTAGGACCAAGTACCACTGGGACCACAATGGAGGGCATATATATATAAATATATATATATACTTCAGCACTGTCATAGGACAGGTCAGCCACTTGTGTAAATATGTATGTGAGTATGGTAAGGACCCATCTTTGGGTTGCCAGTAAAGCCTGTGATAAACCCCTTTTCCTTTGCAGCTGAAATGGGAATCTGTAGCGTTGATTGTGCCTTTGACAAATCTTGGGATCCTGCAGTTTTCGGGCATGAAATATGCATTCATATATTTAATATGATGCTCAGTGAAGAAATAGCAACTGGTAAAATATTTGATAAAACTTTTATAATGTGACTGTGCACAGGTTAGTGTAAATAAATTATTTCTGGTTTTTTTTTTGCATTAAAGCTTTTTATTCTCCTTGTGTCAGGTGGGCAGCTGTTCAGCCCTATCCCTGCCTCCCATGACTGACGTCAGCCTCTCCCAGTTCCAAGGGCTTGATTCCCCTATGGACTCCCCCCCCCACCCCCTGTGATAAAACCAGAGGCGAGGTAGATGTCCTCCACCTCCACAGCAGAATTTAAAAGTACCCTGGGGACTGAGTGGTGGTGCGGGCCAAGAAAGAACGGGCTGGGCTTCATTAAGTTTGCCTGACTCCATATTCTGTTTTCTCCCCATTCTGCCCCTGGCTGTGGTGGCACACAAGTACACCCACGTGGCTCACACATACTGTGCAACCGCAGCCCCACCCTTTCAAACCTCTTGGAGTGTGCACTACTCCCAAGCCTCCACCCAGTGGCAGTCAAAGGCCGAGACGACTTGGCCAGCCCTCCCCAGAAGAGAAGGGCTGTCCCTGTGATGCTCAGCCCTCTCTCCCTGGCCGAGCCCAAGCAACCCAGGGTCGTCCCCGAACCCAGGTCGCTGCCATGGTAACAAGCAAGGCACAAGCACCTTATTCCTCTGCACCACTGGGCCAGTTAAACTGTTTCTATTTCAAGCAACCCATTTAAGAGTGAGTGTCCTGTGTCCCGAGTTCATTGTTTGGAGGAAAAAAGGGTGAGAGTGTTGATTGTTTAGTTAAAGTATCACTGTTGGTGAACCAGAGGCAGAAACTGAGATGATTAGAATTTAGCAAGGGACTCTCACACAAGGGCATACTGACAGGTTGGTACAGGGGTGGAATTATGTACTGCCATGTGACTGACTGCAGGATACAGGCCTGTAGTGTACATTCTTCCTGTTGTAAGATCCCACCTGGGGATGCAGATGACATGCTACCCTCGGTGCCTGCAGGTGGTACGAGGTCAGGGACACCTGAAAGAGTCGAGGGAGTCGCGTCTAACATTTGTAAGTCTGGTGCATGCCAGGTCAGTTTTTGGGCACTCAGGATGTTTCTCAGCCCACAAGGATGTGGAATGTGGACAGAAAGTTGGCCCTTTTGTTTCTGGCATTGTGGGAGCCTAGGGAAGGTGAGGAATCCCAGGGGGTATCCCCTGAAGGGGTATTCCCTCATGGCCTTTGGGCCTGAGAAGGATTCCTTCCAAGACTGCATGCTGTAGGTTAGAAAATTGAGAATGCACAGACAGCCATCCAAGAAACTGGAGGATGGAGGGAACAGGTATTGCCAGTGGAAGCTGCAAAAGGAAGGAGAGCGTCTCTGAGACAGTTTGGAGTGGTTCCCACAAAGGTAAGCTTGATACTTGTGGATGCTTTTGTTGGGTTGTCTCCTGGGGAGTAAGTTGCAAGATGCCACAGTATACAGAGCTCTGGCTGATGTTGGCCTTGTCTTGCGTGGGGGCTTTGGGAGTTCCAGGGTGTCAGAGCATGGCAAGGGAGTGCTTGTCCAGTGGGCTCATGGAAATGAGTTTTTTTTTACTCTAAATGTTTGGGCACTATGCCAGTTTAAGCCTCCAGTATGAGAATGCTCATATAGGGGGTATGAAAAGTGGTGAAGTTAGGAATAGGGATTTCCAGGGCACAGAAAGACTCAAGCGAAACAGAGAGAGTCAAAGACAAGTCACAGGTCACACTTCAGGCTGCAGTTTTTGGTCCCAAGACATCATGACAGAGCTGTGGAAGGTGCCATAATTAGCAGTGTGGAAGCTGTATAATTTGGGTACCTGAACCAGAATGAATTAACTTTACTAAAATGAATTGATCATCTGCCCCAGTAAAGACAGTCAGGTATTTGAACTTGAAATCCCCATATTGTTTCTCCCCACCCTGTCTGGCACCCACATCCAGCATCTCTTGCAGGAGGATAAGAGAACCTGTAGTGAATGAGTGTAAGGGGCTCCTGGTGAGCATCACACCCATACCCCTAGATATGGGATAGGCCATGTCCGCTGCCATCCAGGGCATCAGTGTTGGTGGGTCAGTGTACTGCCTGAAGGGGGGTTGCTCTTATATTTTATGGACTGGATTTTTCTTCTTTTTGTTCTTCGTTACTAGCGTCTGTATTTCGGATGAGACGTTAAACCGAGGTCCCGTCTGCCTGTTCTGGTGGTTGTTCAGGTGGACGTTAAAAATCCCATGGCACTTCTCGAAAAGAGATGGGGAATTTTCCCGGTGTCCCGGACAGATTTCCCCCATTCACTAAATACTACCAACAGCTTACTCTGGTTCAATTTCAGTTGGTTACCATGTGTATCCCCCCAGTTGCCCCTGAAAAAGGGACTTCTACTCTCAATGGGCCTACCGGGTCACACAGTTCAATAGATAAATAAACTTCATGTGCATAAACACAGCGTCCTTGTTCCCTGGAGTTCAATGGCTCCTGTGACTTAACCCTTTAGTGCCTTGTGTCTTACAAGAGGGCATTACACCTGCGTGGCCAGAATTACGTACTAGGTACATCATACAGTAATTTAGTTCTTCTAATGCAGAAAATTGGGTTGTTTACATCAGGAGACCCCAAGATTGCAAGGCCCGGTTTTGTTCTTGCGATCCTTGGGGCATCAGTGTTGGCCCTCATCATGTGACTGTCCTGGTAGGGACAAACAGGTAATTATGTGTTTCTGGCCTGAGGAAAGCACTGTACAATGCGTATTTGTGTGTATGGTCTGCACTTACATTCTGAGTCTCCTGATAATGCTTTGTTAGCAAAACCGGTCAATGTTAGGGGTGCGCCCCTACTATACTCTCTTTGGGCACTTTTATAAATTTGCACATATGTGCAAACTTTACACAATAAAGGTTTTTGTGCAAACAAAAGTCTGTGGTGCTGCCTTTTTTCAGTTTTGACATTTGCATGTTTGTATATATGTGTGTATGTTACCTGTACCATGTGGTTCAGTGGTTAAGGGTTTAGAATATCTGAGATAGCATGAGCGCACCTATTAAAACATACCAAACGAAGACTCCCTAGCCCAACCTGGACTAGCAAGGGAAGTCTAATGGCTGAATCCATGGTTACAGATGTGGTATACTTGGATTTCAGCAAAGCTTTCAATTCAGTCCCCATAGAAGACTGGTCAAGAAGATAAAAAGCATTGGGGTGATGGTAACATTGGCAACTTGGATGGAGAAGTAGCTGAGGGAAAGAACACAAAGGGTAGTAGTTAATGGGGAATTTTCTGAGGTATGGGGAGTAATAAGTGGAGTACCTCAGGAGTAATAAGTGGAGTATCTCAGGAGTAATAAGTGGAGTACCTCAGGAGTAATAAGTGGAGTACCTCAGGAGTAGTAAGTGGAGTACCTCAGGAGTAACAAGTGGAGTACCTCAGGGGTCGGTGCTGGGCCTGGTTCTTTTCAGTGTATTCATTTGTGACACAGGGGAAGGCATCAAGGGCAAGCCCTGCCTCTACAGCGATGACACAAAGATCTCTGCAAGTGTTCACATGAAGAAAGAAGTAAAGGAACTCGGGGAGGATCTGGGCAGGTTGGAGAGCTGGTTAAAGATCTGTCAGCTGGGCTTCAATGCAAAAATGTGTAAAGTGATGCACAGCAGGAAAATGAACCCAGTAGTGCAATATGAGAAGCAGGCAGTGGTGCTGGAAAGCCCAGAGAGGAAAAGGACTTAGGGATCATGATAGCAGAGAGCCTTAAGACAAAAGCACATTGTAATAGAGCTGTGGGCAAGGCAGCAGGATGCTGGGTTACATGGGGGGGATATGCAGGAGATGCTGGGAGGTGGTCCTTCCACTGTACAGGACACTGGTGAGACCACGCCTGGAATACTGCACAAGGTACTGAAGTCCACATCTGAGGGAAAACTGCAACAAGGTGGAGGCATTAGCGCGCAGGGCAACCATGATGGTCCATGGACTGGGGCGAGGCATACGAAGACAGGCTGCCAGACTGAATATGTACACCCTTGAGAAAAGGAGGGAAAGGGGCGACATGATCGAGGCATACAGGTACCTGCATGGGATAAATAGGGTGGATACAAATAAACTTTCCTCCTTGAGTTCAACTACAGAGGCGAGAGGAAATCACAAACTCACGAAGTCCTAAGGACATCAAGAAAGCACTTTTCACAGAAAGAGGGGTGGACCAAGCTGCCGAAGGAAGTGGTACAGGCCACATCAGTCAGCAGCTTCAAGCAGGGATGGGACAGACATTTGGGATTACGGAAAAAAAGGGGGGTGGGCGCAGAAACAAAGGGCTGGGATGGCAACTGTGGTCAGTGCAGAGCAGTTAGGTAGGTTGGGCAGACAGGATGGGCTGACGGGCCCTTTTCTGATGTCATTGTCTATGTCTCTATGAATCCAGAGCCCTCCTTTCCCAAAGAAGGAGAGCATCCAGGCTGGAAGCACAGTCCTCCTCCTGCTGATCTACTGCTGACTTTGCAGGCTTGAAACTTGAACCCAGGTCCTTGGAGTGCCAGGCTGCTATCCCCCCCCCCCCATCTAGGAGTTACTGCTAACAAATCTCATTTTCATTGAAGGCTGTATACATCAAACCTTACCACTTACTTGCCCTCTGAATTTGGGGTAACTTCCTGGGCGCTCACCGTGCTAGACACAGGAACAGGGCCAAAAAGGGGGTTCATAAACATCAAACTCCACTCCAACACAATAACCAGTGACCACAAGAGTGGAGTTAGAGTCTAAACAGGGATCTGTTTATTCTAGCACAGTTCATCTATTTATTTTAACCTACATGCAGGATGGTGCACATGATACAGTGACTCCCTCAGATTTCTGTTTTATGTTATACCTTTGTTTAACTCCCATGGGGAAAATCCTTTTAAAGGTGTTAAAAGTCCCTGCACTTCAAAAACCAACTCTGCATTTCAGCGTGCCCTTTCAAACATAAGATATTTCCGCTAGTAATTTACTAGAGAATACATTTCCTTCATTGTCAATGTCCCATTCCAAGGCTTACATCCCATCTTGGTAGTCTATCTAAAAAGTCTGTATAAACAACATTTACCTCTCCCCTGATAACCTCACAGAGCTGTTATTTATGACATCATAGGGCTCACCATGACAACAGATAGTGCTGTAGCAGCAATTGTGAGGTGAGAAGGGGAGAGTCAGATTCATTTTAAAAGACTGCATGAAATAAATAATGCACCAACTTTATTGACAAGGTCAACAACGAGGGTCTCTATACTGCCTCAGTACTCGTGGACCTCACTAAGGACTTTGATCTAGTTGACCACCACGTATTCTTCAAGACTCTATCTCACCTTCGTTTCTCAGATGAAGTTCTGAATTGGTTCCAGTACTACCAAATAGATCACACACTACCTTGATCAAAGAACAATACTCAGGTATCTGTCCCATTAAATATGGAGTGCCTAAAGGTTCCATTTTGGGCCCCTAGCTCTGTTCCCTCATCATAAATTCCTTCCCCCGATATCTGCTAGCACACAGAATTAATGTTTTATGCCAGTGATGCTGCGCTTTTCTGCAAAGACAGGTGTCCCTCAACCTTTCTAAACAAACTCCAGCATGACTTCCATAAGCTGCGCCCCTGGTTCTCCTCCTGTGGACTTATCCTAAATGCCAAAAAAACAAAATCTATGGTTTTCTCAGGTACTAGCAAAACCACCGATTTCAATTTCACTCTCATTGATAATGATGGCAACATCATCGAAAGAGTCGCAGAATTTAGATACCTTGGTGTTCACCTAGACTGCCACTTCTTGTACATATACCACGTCATTCAACTCATCAAAAAAATACACCAAAGGTTCAGGATGTTGTATTGAGTCAATTTATTTATTTAGTTTTTGTTTACTGGGTAGGTGCGCTAGCCATAGCAATGACTGTTTTCAGGCATGACCTGGGAGAGTACAAAACAAACTTCAGGAACTAACAGTAACAGTACATGTTTAGAAGTAGTCAAAGTAATAGGTACATACAAGCAGGCAGTAACATGGGTAATACAGTATCACAGGTAAGACAATTGCAATAAAAATTAGGGCTAATACTAGCATGAGGAGGAAATCAATTACAGAAAAAATGCAGTGTCTCTTTAAGCAGACAATAACTGGGTGGCTTTGAGAGGAGGGAAAGGTGAGAGAAGGAAAGTAGAGGTAGTCTTCCAATGACCAGAGCCTGTCTGGGAGAAAGAAGAAAGTAAGGGGAAGTAAGTAGTAGCCAGTTGCAGTGGAGGAAAAAGACAGAGGGGTGTGTGATGGGAGTAGGTTGATGAAGTGCAACAACAGCAGGGTGAGGGAGCAACCCTGTCAAATTTAGAGAAAGTGCTGAAACTGAAAAATGGTCAAACCAGGAGGGCGGCGAGGGGAGTCAGAATAGAGTCTTGCATCTATGGAGGTGTGAAGCAGGAGCAGGAGCAGCTACAAGAAGATATGAGATGGTGGCGCAGTGCTTTCTTAAAGGAGGTGTGGGAAGAAGCTTGACGAATGGCTAGAGGGATGGAGTTCCAGTACTGGGGGACCTGACAGGCGAAAGCACTAGAGCCCTTGGTGGTAGTATATTTACGGATATAGACAGGGGCATTGTCAGCAGAGCGAAATTCATAGCAGGAGACCTGGCTTTGGAAGAGTTTCGCTAGAGGTTTAGGTATTTGAGTCCTAATTATATTGTCACTGATGGAGCCGAAAGAATACAACCTCGACGCCTTCGGAGGGAGCCAACCAAGGTCAGAGTAGAGGATGCAATGGTGTTTCAGCCAATGAGAGGGTGATGCATAGCGACATCTACTATTGTAGGTGACATTCCATTTGTGAAGACTTGATTTGCTTGCAGAAATAGACTGCCCCATAGTTAAGTGATGGTAGGAGTATCCCAGGGGCTACAGCAAGACTGACAGATGGGGTGAGGGCATAGCTGGTTCTATAGGCAGCTCCAAGTTTTGAGTTTACAGGTTTGCAGGTCCTCTGAATATGGAGATCATAATTTAGTAGTGGATTCTGTGTGACCCCCAGGTACTTAAAAAGAGTTTACAACTTCTACTGAGGTGCCACTAGCCGTGGAAACTTTAAACTTGAGCTGGGCATGTTTAAAGTTTGAGACGCAGAGCATAGCTTGGGTTTTTGCTTCGTTTAGGACTAGTTTGTGTCTAACCAGCCACTGCTGGAGTAGCTGGAAGTCGTGGGAGAGCTTCAGGTTTATATCCTCAATACACTTGGTGCTTGTGTAGAGCACTTTGTCATCCACATACAACAAGGAGCTGGTTTTCATGAGGTTTGAGGTGATGCTGTTTATAAAGATAGAGAACAGCAAAGGGCCAAATATGGACCCCTGGGGCACTCCAATGTTAGTCGTGGCCTTGTCAGAGAAGGTGGAGTTGTACTTCACAAATTGCGTTCTGTCAGTCAGGTAGCTTTTGAACTAGTTCATAACGTTGGGTGAGAAACCTAGTGACTGAAGAGTGGCAATGAGGATGGAGTGGTCAACTAGGTCAAACAGCTTGGTCATATCAATGAAAATAGCCCCCATGAGAGAAGCAGAGTCCATGGCCATCAGGGCGTCAGATGTAAATTTGAGTAGGGCAGTGGTAGTGCTATGATCCTTTCGGAAACCACACTGGGCTGGGTTTAGTAGGTCCTTTTTCTTCAGAAATGCAATAGTTTGGTTAACTACAAGCTTTTCAAGGATTTTACTGAGAACAGACAAGATAGCAATTCCTCATTCCTGATACTTGGACACTGGTCACAAACAGCTTTCCGCTTCCGCTTCTCAATCATGGATCTATTGTTTACTCCTCTATCTAGTTCATCCCAAAGGAAGCTCAGTAGGTTAAGAGTCAGCTACCATAACATTATCAGGTTCATCATGGGCCTCCTCAGATGCACGCATCACTGCGACCTTTACAAGGTGGCAAATTGGCTATCCCTTGATGATAGATTTCTCTACAATATCCTGATCTTGTTCTTTAAAGTTCACCACAAATGGCTCCCTAATTGCATCACTTCAGGCTTCCTTAAGTCCACCTGGGCTCATACCACCAGGTCCACCTTACACCACTCCTTCTCAGTCCCTTTCTACCGCACTACCCAAGGACTTCACTCCCTGGCTTCCGGGGCGCTAGACTCTTTAACAGCCTCCTTTATTCTCTCGTTCAGTGTCCATCCATAGGAATATTCAAAAGTAACCTGAAACATCACATCTTGGTTAAATCTGTCTGTTCCTGCTCATAACTATGTCCTCCTCTCCAATGCAGTACCATCCACTTCACTCAAAACTTTCAAGTGTCTTACAGTTGTTGTTGCATTTCCACGTGTATATAGGTAACGCTTTATTCCTCCACCTTGTATATATAATCTCATGCTCTCGAACTTATTCTACTACTTTGTGTGTACAATTTCATACTTGTCTTTTGATGGGATGCTTGTGAAAACAGGAAGACATGCTCACATGCCTTCCAGTATAAAAATTAAAAATTAAATGAAATAATACAATATTTGGTAAATCAACAGAACAACAACAAACAAATTACTACAAAATACTAAAGTGTGAACATAATTGGTGTACATTTAGTGGTTTTAAGCATTTTATTATAGTAGAGAGTTGCTCTTTAAATACCAAAATGGTATATTTACATTTCATCAAAAGCATAATTTCATAAATTTGCTACAGAAGCCCAGATGATACAGTGACTTTAAAGTTGCTCTTTTTTAAATCCTCAGCAGCTGCTGGGTACACCTGGCATACGTTTTCCACATTCAGTTGTATTCACACAGAGCATCTTTGCCCTGGCACATGAATTATCCAACACTCAGGAAGGACCCACAGGGGGACACCCCTCAAGTAAGGGCTACTCTGGCAAAAGCTATCCTACCACCATTAAGTCCAGTACCCAGAGACATTCGGTCTGTCCTTTATGGGTCACCTTTACCTCTGGAAGAAGTGTAGTGGACACCGCCTGGCTAGTACTGAATAGTGTGGGTGCCTACATGCCTACTAATCCGAATTTAGGTTGTCACCTTGAAAGTCCAGCGGTTTTCCATTTGGTCATTGGGCATCCATGCAGCATTACAGTTTAACAAATTCCTGAAATAGAAATAACAACGCAAAAATGGGATCTGCAACGGCCTGACTCCAAATAGGCCATTTATCTTCATGAGTGGGACAGCAGGATGAATGTAGGTCCTGTGATGATAAGTGGTTTACTCTGAGTCAGGTCATGGTGTGCCAATTTATACAGTGTATTTTAAATTGTAAAGCTTATAATTTTATTCTTTTTGTGAAGCTTTAACCATTTCTGTTCCATGTTGCTGCTCTGGTTTTGAGTACGGCAGAGACCACTGTGAAGTCAACAGGCATTGCTCAAGCTGCTGTCCCAAAACTTAAGTTCTAACATAAAATGAAATAAAATTGAACATACAATAAAATGTGGCACCAAATAAAATTTAAAACAAAAAGGAACAGCAATCAACACTGGGGGTTAAAAAGGAGCACATAATTTAGCTTCACCAGCCAGCCTCTGGCACAGCTATAGCGCTGCCATTTAAATTGCTGGCAAACCAGATTTGGGAACAACAAGCCCATATCACCAGAGGGCCACGGGGAGGAGACCTGAGATCCCATAGGACACTCACCTCCTTAGAGTGGGGGCTGCCTGTCTCTCAGTGCTGTAGCACCTCCTCAGGGAGCTCAAGGGGCAGGGAGAGACATCCCAGCCATAACTACATGCATGGCAGTTGTGTGCATATGCAGCAAGTTTATGTTGGTGTCTAGGGAATGGGAGAACATGCAAAACACAGCCAGCCCGACAGGATGACAAGTCCCCTCCTCCAGCACACTCAGGCCCCACAGTGACTGTCCGCCTAGCATGAAATGCCAGCACCTCCACCAAATTCCAACACTGGAGGTGGGTGACCACCCCAGAAGGCCATTGCTGTGAGTGGTTCTTCACAGAGGCAGGAAAGGTTAGCTGGTCTCTGGGGTTTGGGATGGCTAACGAGTCTGAGCGGTGGCTGAGTAAGAAGGGCACAGATGAGGATCAGGGCTGGGAGGAGGAAAATACTAATAAAAACATAACCAGTTGCTATGCTAGCTTGCCATGGACTGATAGATCAGTCAAGAATTCCAATACAAGGCCATCTGGTAGCCCAACAGGTAGCACAACACGCTTCTGTGCAGGTGACCCAAGTTCAGAAGTGAGCTCAGGAAGCCAGCTGGGTGGCCCTGGGTTGGGGAAGGCACTGCTGTGTGACTGCACTTCCTGCCCAGGGAGGGAAGGTACAGTGTTCTGCTGCATGACCAGCACCTTGTGGTGGCCCAGGGAGTTTTACCTCGCAGTGGTCTGACACCAAACTAGACAATGGGGCATCATGCATGTGAGGCCAGGGTAGGAGCTACACACTGCATCTAAAGGTCTCTCGGCTGGCCCCCTGGCATGGTGCGCTAGCTATCTTGACACTCGATCTCAGTGTGTAAAAATTAATAGCACACTCTCCGATACCCGTCCCATTCTCTCTGGGGTCCCCCAAGGCTCCATCCTGGGCCCCCTTCTCTTCTCGCTGTATCTGAACACCCTGCCCAGTGCATGTCCTGGCAAAATTCTACTGTATGCAGACGACGCTGTCCTTTTTGCCACCCACCGCAATCCCATCTCCCTACAGGACTCCCTACAGCAGTCTTTCAACAGTGCCGAGGCTTGGTTTAAGGAGCGCAGACTCATCATCAATCTTAAGAAAACCAAAACTATGCTCTTTCCCACCCCCAAAACAGAGCTAGCAATCACCCACTCTATATCCTTCCAAGTACCAACCAGCCACTAGAACAAGTCTGCTCCTACAAATACCTTGGGGTTACCTTGATTCAGCCCTCACATTCCACAACCACATGACGCCTTAACATCGCCACTAACACACGGCTTGGCATCCTATTCCGCCATAGAACCTGCCTTCCCCCAAATGCTCTCCGGCTAGCTGTTACATCATCCGTTCTGTCCCTTGTAGACTATGGTCTACCAGTATATGGTGCTGCTGACACCACTGCACTCAACAAAATTCACCTAACCCTGAATAAAGCGTGCAGATTGATTACTGCTGCCCCCAGGCTCACACACACCTGTCAGCTGTATGTCGATGATAACCTGCTTACCCTGGATGAACGGCTCCAATACCAAACCTGTCTCCTCACCAAAAAAACCCTACTCGGGCTCTCCCCCCCTGGGGTAACGGCATCCATCCACCAGAGCCCTCCCACCATTGCAACATGGTCTTCCTACAAGACCACTCTAAAGGTCCCCAGATCAAGAACCAGCCGTGGTCAGAGGTCCTTCTGCTATAGAGCCCCAACCTGGTTTAATGCTCTCCCTGCCACCATCACCAATGCCATCACCATCTCCAAGTTCAAAACCACACTTCGGAACCGCATCTTCAGCACTCGTAACTGCTCCTGTCTCTGAACATAGCCTCCACCTCTGCTTCTCTTGACAATGCCCCCCGGGCAGCTCTCCACCTAACCATCCCCTCCACCACTTCCCTGTACACCATGCCTATGTTTAACCTGGCCAGTGCCAGCTGTTTCAGTGTTTACCTACCAGATTGCTCACTTGATACCGACTTGTGTAACACCTGTTATCAATTACATGTACCCTGTACCCAGTTGTATTTGTCTGACCACAATGTGACGTGGCGCCTCTGTTGAACGCCAATTGTTTTGCAAATCTTTGCTATGTAACCAAAAACACAATGTATGTCTTTATGTGACGAAGTACCTCTGGAAACGAGCCTCTGGCTCAAAGGTTGTAAACTGATTCTTAAAATAAAATAAAAAAAAAAAAAAGATAGGTGGGCAGGCAGAAGATGTAAAATACAGTTCCCACAGTGGGGTGAATCTTTGGTCCCTGCAGCCCCTGCACATACATGGCCGTGGGGATTGTGCTTCAGGGAATGGGACTGCGGAGTGGGAAGGGGACTACATCTGCAGTTCTCCAATCCCCTGGCACCAACCCCGACTCCAGTGAATTGGTAAATCCCTGTGACAATATCCCTGCTAGCTCAGAAGCAAGTTCCCTAAGCGCCCTTGGGTGCAAGCCATCCAGGTCTGGAGCATTTTCCACTCAAAATGCTGCTGTTTCCCTACTCATTCAGCCATGATCACCACTCTCTCCATTCCCTGTGCTCCTCCCTGTGTGACTACCTTGGTACTGTGTAACAAGGGCGAAGGTAAAACAACAACCAAAGAAAACAGCGACAGCACAAGGGCGAACTGCAGTTGGGCGATGCAGCATTACAGTGACCAGTGAAACAGGTGATACATTGGGGAAATGTTGCAGGTAACACACAACTCCCAACACTACATTATGTGGGGGGCTTTGCCCCATGTGCCTCCTACCCTCCGCACTAAGTATAAACATCCTCGAAGCTGCAGCCAGAACCACTTGAGTGGCATCAGTGAGACAGAGTCGCTTATGTGACCCTGTGCTCTTATTTATTTATTTATTTACGGGATTTACCAGGAAAGCAGACTGAGCAACATGCTCGACTCCAGATGCAACCTGGGGGCCGAGACCCAGTACATGGCAAATATAGAACAATTACAAGTACAGTGACTTGACATACAATAGCATAAGAATTTGTGAATTTATAATACAGTTTTTGAATAGGGTATAGGTATGCTCTTGTGTCACTCTCGCCCATGTTGACGTCACCCTTTTCCGTTTGGCCTTATGCTGTTACCCTTATTACAGCACTCTTATCGCCCGACATGGACAGCCTTGATCCCGCTTTGCGGCAGAGGTCCATCATTCTCTACCACGAACACTGAAATGATGAACTTGTGCAGGACATTGGCCTTCTGCTCATCGTCTTCCACCACCCTTCCCCTCAGCTAGCCTGACAGCTCCTCCCCTGGACTTATTTTTCTTCCAAATGTACTAAAAATTCCTTTTCCCCTCCCTTCACGCCCTCAGCAATATGCAGCTCTGTGTCTGCCTTCATCTCCTTTATCTTCGCCTGATATTCCTCCTTTTCCTTCTCCACTTTGGTCACCTTGTACCTAAAGAAGGCCTTCCTTTCTGCCTTCACAGCCTACCGACCTCACGAGAGAACCAAACTGGTCTCTTTTGCTAGTACCTTTTTGCGACCTCCTTGGCACAGAAGTCTGTTGCCTCCAGAATTCCCCCCTTGATCATTCCCCACTTTTCCTCTACCCCTGATCTGGTCCACCCTCACAAAGTTTTCCCTGAGCCTTTCTCTTAAACGGGTAAAATTTGCCAGTTTGAGATCCAGAACCACTACCCTTGAGAGGGACCAGAGTTCCCATCCAGCCGTCTTAAAACCACGGAAAATTGTGATCTCTCAACCCCAATGGTTCCCTGACTGCCACTCTGCCACCTCCTATGAGCTGGGGATTACCAAATCAAGGATAGTGTCCTGCTGTGTGGGTTTCCTAACAAGCTGCACCAGCACACAGTACTTCATCATGTCCAGCAGTGCCTGAGTTCTGGGACTTCTGGCCGCTGGGGTATCCCAGTCAGTCTCTGTCAGATTCAGGTCCTCTGCCATCACTAGGTCCTCTTTTACAACCTTCCTCCAAATTTCTTCACCCAACTCCCTATCTCCCACGCCCTCCTCCTTTTGCCATGGTGGTCTGTAGTATCCCATCCTAACCTTTTTACCCATTGCCCCTGATAGTGGTCCTTGGGTTACTGACCACCGCCTTCCTACCTCTGCTCCCCCTTCGCACTGCACCTTCTAGTAGTGTAGTCTCCCCTTCGCCCTGCACCTATGGTAGTGTAGTCTCCTCTTCACCCTGCACCTACAGTAGAGCAGTCTCCTCTTTGCCCTGCACCTATAGTAGTGTAGTCTTCTCTTCGCCCTGCACCTACAGTAGTGTAGTCTCCTCTTCGCCCTGCACCTACAGTAGTGTAGTCTCCTCTTCGCCCTGCACCTACAGTAGTGTAGTTTCCTCTTTGCCCTGCACCTGCAGTAGTGTAGTTTCCCCTTCGCCCTGCACCTACAGTAGTGTAGTCTCCCCTTCACCCTGCACCTACAGTAGTGAAGTCTTTTATTCACCCTGCACCTACAGTAGTGTAGTCTCCTCTTCACCCTGCCCAATTGTCAACATTTGCTCCCGCCCTTAACTCAGTATTGCCTTTGCACATTGAAAATGTTGTTATCCTCCAGCGCCTTGTTATATTGTTACTGCGAATGCAGTTATCCTCCAGCGCCTTGTTATATTGTTACTGCAAATGCGGGTATCCTCCGGCGCCTTGTTATATTGTTACTGCGAATGCGGTTATCCTCCGGCGCCTTGTTATATTGTGACTGCGAATGCAGTTATCCTCAAGCGCCTTGTTATATTGTTACTGCGAATGCGGTTATCCTTCAGCGTCTTGTTATATTGTAACTGCGAATGCGGTTATCCTCCAGCGCCTTGTTATATTGTAACTGCGAATGCGGTTATCCTCCAGCGCCTTGTTATATTGTAACCGAGAATGCGGTTATCCTCCAGCACTCTGTTGTATAGTTGCGTGTTTGCTTCTTGCAGTCCTTGTCTTTGCACAATTGTTCTTTGTGATGCTTATTCCCCTATTATGATAGTATTGTTCTTAGTATTCCTCTATGGCCTCCCTAACCTCCTCCTCCCGGACACATCTGTATACTGAGCTGCTACCAGCTCAGTATGTCTTTCCTGGTGAAACTTTTGAAATCATAGAATCATAGAAGTTTGTCAGCAGAAAAGGACCCTGTTGGCCCATCTAGTCTGCCCTTGTTTTTCCTCCAAATTGGCTCCATTCCCCCTCCTTCACTTTTGAGGGTCCCATCTTCCATAGCTCCAGTACCCTCCCTAATGTAGAGGGCTACTCCATCACTTTTACCCCTGCCTCTGTCCCTCCTGTGCAGCGCATATTATTCTGTTGGCAGTTCAAGGGGTTTAACAGAGATAATATTATCTTCAGTACTTAACTATTTGGACTCATTCTAAGCATCAACATTTATACAGTATATTATTATGAAGCCTAACAGACAGCACTCTAATTATAAGATGTTGTTTCTGGGAGGTTTAAATCCTTCATATTTTCATTTATACAGTGTAGAGAAGAGCCAGACCTTACATATAAAGGGCCCAATCAACACATGACTTTTGTGACCCCTTACACAGGTACAGAGGGTTACCAAAAGCCACAGAGGACCCCCGTCACAAATTTGGAGCACCCTGTGGCACCCACAACAGCTGTTCTGCCAGCCCTGCACCCCGATCCTACTCTGCTAACCATCTAATTGGGCAGCCAGGACAGGGTTGGATGTGGAGGCATGGTCATCACACTGTACACAACACACAGCAATCTTTCTGTGCTGCTGCTGTGGCATGTGGAGGGCTCTCACACTGTGCCAGGACAGGGTTGGATGTGGAGGCATGGTCATTGCACTGTACACAACACACAGCAATCTTTCTGTGCTGCAGTGGCCATGTGGAGGGCTCTCACACTGTGCCAGGACAGGGTTGGATGTGGAGGCATGGTCATTGCACTGTACACAACACACAGCAATCTTTCTGCGCTGCAGTGGCAGGTGGAGGGCTCTCACACTGTGCCAGGACAGGGTTGGATGTGGAGGCATGGTCATTGCACTGTACACAACACACAGCAATCTTTCTGCGCTGCAGTGGCATGTGGAGGTCTCTCACACTGTGCCAGGACAGGGTTGGATGTGGAGGCATGGTCATTGCACTGTACACAACACACAGCAATCTTTCTGTGCTGCTGTGGCAGGTGGAGGGCTCTCACACTGTGCCAGGACAGGGTTGGATGTGGAGGCATGGTCATTGCACTGTACACAACACACAGCAATCTTTCTGCGTTGCAGTGGCATGTGGAGGGCTCTCACACTGTGCCAGGACAGGGTTGGATGTGGAGGCATGGTCATTGCACTGTACACAACACACAGCAATCTTTCTGTGCTGCAGTGGCAGGTGGAGGGCTCTCACACTGTGCCAGGACAGGGTTGGATGTGGAGGCATGGTCATTGCACTGTACACAACACACAGCAATCTTTCTGCACTGCAGTGGCCATGTGGCTGGCTCTCACACTGTGCCAAGGGGACCCAGTGGTAGCATGCCCACCCCAACTTTTTGGGGGGGCCTGAATGGCTCACTCATCTGTTGCCACCAGCCATCCAAGATGGCATGGAGGTGGCCGGCCCAGTGGCGCTGAGGGTTGAGGCACTGGATGCCACACCTCATGCCATGCCGGCAACCTGAGTTCAAGAACAGGCTTGGGCCGCCTGGGGTTGGCAGGGGAGGGAAGGGATTGAATGGCCAGAGGACTGCTCTCCCTTCCTGGGGAAGGATCCAAGGATGGTAGTCGGGGGCTGCACAAGGAACAGGCCGCGCTGCAGGATGCAGGGGCAGAGCTACGGCAGACATCAGCACATTGTGCCTTGGACGTCATTGCACGTCCCTGCTCCAAGGGGAAACTTCCCAAAGAAAGCCCCTGCTCGGTCTGGAAGGCGACGAGGGCTCCAGTAGCAGACTCCCACATCTCTATTACTGGGCTGTCTCCCTGAAGGCTGGCCTGAGTCCCCCACTGGATGGACCCTCTAATTCTCAGAAAGACTGCCAGGTAGGTAAAGTGGGCCCTCCCCTGAGGGGAGTGATCCGGGGCTGGAGGGGAAGGAGAGCTTCAGGCTGGAGAGCAGAGGAGTCTAGCTGAGAGATGCCCTGGCTGAGTAGGAGAATAAAGAGAGCTGACAAAAAAAAAAAAGGTGGCATAGAGGGCTGGGGAGATCATTTTTTATTTCTGAGTTTTAGAATTGATATCCTATGTGGGGATAGTTCAGTCCTTGGAGGACTACCATATTCCTTAATCTGCTGCGACACATTTTGCAAGAAATCCACTCAGCTGCTTGACTGGATGCCCTGTATCCATCCCCACTCTGCCTGAAGGATTTATTTTACCCACTGAAACTTTTTTAAATGAAGATATATCATTTAATTCAATATTGGGTGCATCGTCAGCATTTATTTCCACTTTGGATAAGGAGAGGG
The DNA here is from genome assembly GCA_016271365.2 of Neoceratodus forsteri. Lineage (NCBI taxonomy): Eukaryota > Metazoa > Chordata > Ceratodontiformes > Ceratodontidae > Neoceratodus > Neoceratodus forsteri. Next base: position 296,384,453 of record JADMNL010000027.1, on the reverse strand, counting down.
TTCACTTTTCAAAAAATAAGAGACATCCCTCAGAATCCCCCTTCCCGTTTTTTTTTGGTTTATTCTTTGATAACCGGGTAAGGCCCACTAGGCACAAGTGCCTGTTTTCAGGGTGACCTGGGGAAGGTTAAATGACTTGCTCAGAGTCACACATTATGCAAGTGGAGGTTGTGGGAATCAAACCCAGGTCTGCTGGAAATACTAAGTTCATTCCCAACCTCTCTATGCTGTACTGCCAGCCCCAGTACTAGCAGTACTTACTACAGTGCAACATTGGGGGCAGAGGGAGAAAAAGAGAACAAAAGTAGCCGAGAAGAACAAAAAATATATATATATATACATACTGGCCAGTTCTCTTTTAGGAAATTCACAGGCATCAGTGAAATGTAAGTCAAGATTTGGTGATGAATAGGAACATAATAGCCATATTTGGAGACCTTCACATTACATAGGAACCATCAAATAGATTTGTAAGTGTGTCAAAAGTGTGTCAAAAGCATGTATAAGAGAATGGATAGCTTCAAAGCTGCCCTATGATTTTATTGAACACTGCCACACTTCCCAAGGTTATAAAACTCTTTTGTGTGGTGACACGGGAAGTCACCATTCCCAGATTCTCACAGCCTCTAGCAGGTCTAACTGACCCAATCAGTGCCCCTCACAAAGGCCATATGGTCCTCTGAGACAGGCCCAAGGCAGAGTACAATACCTGATGCTAATTCGCCGTTTAGCAGTCAAGCCTTTTCATTGTCCCACAGAGGACAGCGATTGGCCTGCTGAGTGTGGGAATGCTGAAGGAACAGTGGCCCACACATTTTGATGCCACTTTCGAGCTATAAATATCAGAAGATCTCAGCAGCCTTCACATAGTAGATCACAAGAGCGGCAGGCAGGGATATACTCGGGGAAGGATGGCTCCCAGCACTACAAGGGACAGTGTGATCAGAAACTGCCCTGAAATCAAGTGCCCCACCGGCAGAGAGCTCAGCAAAGTAAGCGTTGAATCATTCTGTTTTACTAAAGTTTCCTAATATTACAGACCAGTGCAAGTAATGAAACAGTAGTGTTCAAAAATTGAATGTTTAATTAACTATAGATTTACAGTGTCCAACACGCTACATGTTTTGTACCTGTGCTGGTTGCATTATTATTGTTTATATTATCAGTTTATCCTGTATATTGTATTTACAATGTAAGTTGTGCCATGTAACAATGTAATTACATGTTTATGTCCTTCATGGTCTTATATATATATTTTTTTAAAACTTGGTCTTTCTGCTAGCACACTTTTCACATAACCCGTACCTCATTACTTTTCAGGGTTACACAGTATGAGTAGGGGTAACACTCCAGCTGTTAGGCTTGGATATGTGTCAGTACTCAAGCTGGATTTAGTTACTCCCATGCATCAGGACGCGCAGACCAGCTGGACCCTGTGTCCCATCCGTTATACTATAGCATGTCATTATGAGGGTCTTGTCTTAACTCCCTGTGTGTCCCACAGCTGCCAGCCTCAGTACCCTTGTGAAATGCAGTGTTCTCTTCTCATCTTGTCTGGAGCTTTGTGCTACCCCACATAAAGACACAGTATGAGTTAATGATGCACGGACACTTTTCAGAAGAGATGTGACACCATTCTGGTGGTCTGGCCAGCTTTCTGTCTCTCAGTAGCACAGGTTGTAATGCAATACAGTTACATGTATAGCATCTCTGCACCTAGTGGCTGCTGTATGTTTACTGCACACAGTCCTTGGGTTACAACTATCTAACTCGCTACTTTGTAAAGTGCTTTTGGGTACAATGAGTGTGAAAGGTGCTATATAAATCCAGGTATATTGTTTTGTTAATATTGACTGCACTTTTCCACTGAATGTATTTGGCACACTGTACACCTTCTCTGGTGCACACCTAGAAATGAGCCTATTCTACAGTCCCTGCACTACCAGTATCTAACTCAACTACTTTGTTTAGCACTTTGTGATACAGTGTGTATGAAAGGTGCTACATAACTACCAAATCCTACTCTACAGTCCCTGCACTAATAATATATAACTTATTGCTTTGTAAAACACCTTGGATACACTGGTTGAAAGGCACAATATAATATCAGATTCTATTCTATTCTGTTCTAACTAGAAATGGACTGGTTCTGAAAGCCCACAGTTGCAGTTGTATCAGTTGTCACCACATCACAAAGTTGTTGACTTGTATTTACATTTTGCTTTCTAATATTTGTTCTTTAGCTAATGAAGCCAATTGTGGAGAAAAGACGCAGAGATCGAATCAATGCCAGCATCGAACAGCTGAAGATGTTACTGGGAATGATCCAGGACCCCAGAAGCCCCCAGCCTAACTCTAAACTGGAAAAGGCTGACATCTTGGAGATGACAGTAGACTTCCTCCGACGTCACAGCCAGCAGGACAGCCTGCCCCAGCTCTATAATGCAGGTTACTCCAAGTGCCTGAGAGAAGCTCTGCTCTTCCTGTCTGCACACCTGGACCAACGAGACACTAAGACAGAGTCACTGAACCAATTCCACTCATCCCTACACCTCTTCTCCTGTCAAACCTCTGGCCAACAATCAGCTCATACCAAACCCTTGCCTTTCTGGCGACCTTGGCTCATCTGAGGCATTTACTCTTGGGGGTATTTATTTAACTGGCACATGTTGTTGTACAACAGAGACTTTCCCCAATGCTGCTTCCTGGTAGTCGTGGGGGGGGGGCAGTACATTTAGCAGATGTCTTCATGGTGTACCTTCATATTGAAGGTGAAGTAATCCTACTGCGAGAGATCTGTAAGGGGAGACAGTTCTATATACCGCGTATATAAATGGGACTTTTTTTTTTCATTGTTGAAATCCTAAAATAGGAGCATCTTGTGAATCAAATATGTAGGTAAAGGACAATGCCACCCTGTCTGAGCCTTTGCAGTGAAAAGACTGCATGAAATTGTAATGATTCTGTCATTAATGAATGAATTAGTGAGTGCGGCAGTGGGTTCTTTTCTATGTATTGAAGAAAATTGTAAAAATGTCTCATTACAATGTAAAAGAAATGTATATCTGGAAGAAAACATTTTATATTAAAATTTCCAAATGTTTAGCGATGTGAAATCATCACATAGATGTGCTGGAGCTGTTAATGTCTCATTTTAAAGCAGTGTGCATATTGCATGAATAAAATACTTTAGCAAACAAACTTCATTTTTCTTTCTGATGCTTAAGTAGTTTCAGGGACAGTACAAAATCATAAATGATAAAAAAAAAACAGTTTGATAAAATGGGAATAGCAGAAATGGTTGTGCTGCACTATAGTAGTAGGCAGTGTGTGGTCTAGTGGTCAGATCACGGGACTAAGAAACAGGAGATCCTAGGTTCGAATCCCATCACAGAGGCCAGGCCTTTTGGTGCAGAGGTAGGGCTACCACTTGTGATACTGGCCATCTGTGTTCAGGAATGAGCAGGGGTTGTCAGGGGCCAACCAGGGAAGGGAGGATTGAGCGTTCCATGGACTGCTCTCCTCCATCAAGTAAGGGGGAATCTGCCATCCTGCTGCCGGACTGCAACCCAGTGGAGCATGAGTTGCACGCAGCAGTGATGCCTTATAGGAGTGAGGTCATTGACAGCTTCTGGTGAGCATGCATGCATAGGCGTCGCTGCATGCTGACACTTCGTGGAGAAAACCGGAGGTGACTATCCCCAGTCGGCCCACTACATGCTGGCCCCCCCACAGGCACTGTATGACCAACAGGACAGACCACCACTACACTGTGGTCCAGGGTAAGTGTGAATAACCAGTAAGTCACTGAGAAGGTTGATGATAGGATGGGGGGGGGATGCTACTGGGGACAAGACCTGGGGCCAGGCGGAAAAAAGCTTAATACAAAAAAAAATCCCACAGCCGTGGACTTATTGTTTGACCTTGAACAAATCACATGGCCCTCCCTGTGTGTCAGTCACTCTGAGCTGTGAAATTTTGGCTAAAAGCAGGACCCCCTCCATGAAAACAAGATGTTGCATCTCAGTTGGATTATACTCTGCAAATACTGTAACTATAGCATAATGTATGGGTGATTGTGTGATACGAGTTTTGTTTTTATACAGTCAAGGTGTGTTTTGTCACATAAACCATGACAGCAAAGCTAGAGTGATTTATAAAGGGAAAACACACCATGGGTGTGTAAACAAACAAGTAATCACACAGTCACCCGTATTTTATTTTTTATTACATCTGTTATGGTCTGACTTCATAGCATGAGTAAGTTGATCACAGTGTTGGAATTACAGGGAGGCTTGTCAGAGCTCGACCCCCTCCATCTGTGAAGTGAGCTCTGGTAGCTCACACATCACAGCCATTGACTTATAATGGGAAGGGGGGGGGACCTCAATTTAATAACAGGACCCTTATGGACCTCCCAGCTCCCACAGCTCATAAAGTATAATTCCAGCACTGGTTATGGTATAGCTAATAAGAGTTGGAAAATTGGTAGGGGCTTAAGCAACTGAACTTTGCATTTAGGCAGTAACTTTTGAAATACTGAGGATGAACACAAATTGTTGTATAATTATGTAATGAGTGTTTACAGGTATGTGTTTTTGGTTTGAGTGCCTTACAAGAACAAAATATGAGTATGGAGCACTAACAAAAACCAATACATGCAGGGACATAGCAGGGTTGACGCAACAGATTTATTTAGCCTATGGGGGTCACATGACTACCATGGGGCACAACCTCAAATTAGCAGGGGGAAGAAACTTCAAGGACATACAGAAATATTTCTTCATAGAAAGGATTACTGTGGATAAAAGTGACCTGAATACCCAGTGATGTATTCAGTGCTAACACTGTGTCAGGGTTTAAAACAAGAGACAGTTTGGTGTTGCGGTTAGAGCACTGGCCTACCCAGTGATGTATTCAATGCCTGCACTATCTCAGGGTACAGAACAGGTGGCAGTGTGGTGTAGTGGTTACAGCACTGGCTTGGGAATCAGGCGATTGAAGATTCAAACCCCACTAGAGTCAAAATACTCACGGTGTGTGACCTTGGGCAAGTCACTTGACCTCCCAGTGTTCTGGCCCTCACAGCTGCAGAAATGGGTAAAAGTAGGACCTCACTGAAAACGAGATACAGCATCTGACTTGGGCTATCCAGGGCAAATAAACAGTAAAACACGTCAAGGGGATGATTAGAAACAGACGGCAGTCAGGAACTCCGAGGTGATTGAGTATTTCTAGGTTGGAATAATAGGGCAGACTGAAGGGACGTTTTGTTGTATCTGTCCTACATTATCTGTGTATCGTCTGTGTATAAGCTGGGCAACTTTTCTGACAAAGTGCTACACTTGGAGACCTCCCGGAGACCACCTATCACAAAGAAATGTTACAACGGTTGGCCCTATAGCCTATTGGTAAGTGTGCTCTTCTCTCATACTGGAGGACTGTGTTCATGTTCCCAGCCTGGAATCCCAGGCAGTAACCTGAGCACAGTCCCACAGACAGTGCAGTGTCTGTGGGATGGGAATATGCTGTGTGTCACTTCACGACTGTTCAGTAGTGGCCCAGGGAGGGAAGGGGAGGCATACTGGGTAGAAGTTCTCCTTCCCCCCTAACTGTCTTGTAGGAGTTCATTCACCCAAATGGTGAATCACTGCTTGATTCACTATGTTTACATAAGCATGCATCGATTGTCATTCAAGCAATGCATTTGCATAAGTGAGGAATCTGAATTTACATGCAGCTGAATTGAGTGACTGTTATGCAGATGCAGGTTTACTGGGGTGTCGAGCAATGGGGATCACATTAGTATGCTGGCAACCCCGGTTCCTACTCTGAGCCTGGGATGTCGGGAATGGATATAAGCAGGAAAGCTGCCATACATGCTAGGGATGCTCTCCTCCAGGGGATGGGTAGCAGTATGATACTGCAACAGTAGTTCCAGAGGGCAGCATGGCAAATCATTTTAAGTGGTGTGGGGGATCACAGGCTGCTAGATGTCACCTCCTGGGGTGCCGTGGTGTATGTATACTCTGTTGGAGAGGTGGGATGGAGCAAGAATGAGGAAAATGGGCAGTCCTCGGCTCTCAGGAGGATGGCCACCTAGATGCCCCCCCACTCCACTTGGCCCTGCAGTGCTATGGAAGTGCCATGGTGCTACCCCCAGCCACTCAGCCCCCGTATGAACATGATGGTCACTCTCTGGTGGTGGCATCAGGGAGCCACTCAGGTGGGAAAAAGGTAAAACCTCTGATTGGCAGTTGGGGACCTGGAGTAGGCTGTAAGTGGCTCTGGGAAGTGTACAGTGACATCGGTATGCAGTGAGGGTAACCATGGGGAATGACCCAGCATGCAGTATCAGAACAGCAAGGAGGACAACCAGAATAATAGAAACGGTGATCTCCATACATGTAACATTCAATGGGTGTTGGTGAAAATTGTGATGAAGCCAGAACTGGTATGTCCCCAAATCCTCTGTGAGAATGCCATTGGGGCAATCATTACTGGGGACACTGTGGCAGGGCGGCAAGTACAGGGGCATTCCGGCAGGATGCATTAAGTAATAGAGGGGCATTGAATCTGGGGGCTTTGTTCTGGATTTGGGATGCATTCCAGTTCCAGGTATGTTCTGTTTTTTACACTGCAATGCGCCCAAAATCCAAAATGGTGCTCTCAAAACTGAATATCCCCCCCACACACACACACACTTAATGCCCTGTCTGAATCAGTAATCAAAGCACAGTAACATGTATGTGAATCAATTAAAAGATAATTGATGCTGGCCCGGTGGTGCAGAGGGTTGAGGCATCATGTCTTACCTGATGCCATGCTGGTGACCCGGGTTCAGGAACGACATCAGGGAGCCGACACAGTGGGGAGGGAGAGAGCAGGATTGAGCAGCCAACTGGTGGTTTTCCTCTCCTGGGGAGGTTGTGCCCCACCCCCCCCATTGTTCTGCTGTCACCGGGTGGAGATCCGATGGCAACGTGGGCAGGAGGGGGCAACAAGTAGGGTGGGCATCTCGAAGTGTGGCGCGCACATGCCTCCACACATGCACGTGCACCCGAGACAAGGGGCAGGTGTGAAAAAACGGTAAAAATACCATAAACTATAACTAAAAAAAAAAGATAATTGATGAACTTCAAACGCTGAACAGAAACTCAATTTAACCGATCGATTATGTGCAACCAAATTAAGTTTACGTGACTACTGAAACTGACTGAAATGTACAGCTCTATGAATGGTCAGTCAATTTCAGATGTCATGTAAACAACCCCTTGCTAACCTATCACATTTAACAAGCTGCTGATGCCTCTGGGAAACTTTGGAAACAATAACACTTAGAAACACTTAAGCACATATGTAATTTACCTCGTATAGATTTCTGCACCCTCTCAATTATTACTGAGGAAGTTCTTACAAAAACAGGATCTTTATCCCAGAGAGCTCATCTGTCCCAGCAGCTTATTCCCTACTTTTTTTTTTATATTCTCTTTTTACGCCCCCTTCTCACCCCGGTACTTCCTCACCTTCAGGAGTCTCCTATGGCCTTGTACGTCCCTGCTCATCTGTCAGCTTCGGGTGCAGTCATTCCCCCCATGCTGCCTTGGTTTGACCCCCAGGCGTGTACGAGGCTGGGCTCCCCTTCCTCCACCCCAGGCGTCTGTGTTTCATCGGGGATCTGTTTGCCCATGCTGGCAGGGGCCCTGGGATTGGGACATGAAGTTCCATCTACAGGGAGCACCGGGGGGTATTTTTCTACTGTTTCGCCCATCCCATAGGGCGTCTGCATGCAAGGGGAGCCTAGGAACAACACATGTCACAATGTGCTAACACTCCGGCTCCTGGCAGACATACGTCCTCCCTGCTACATGCGATCTTCTCTGCACCTCCACCCGTGGTCACCCAGGTGGCAGTATCTAATGAGACCTGCATCCCACCCCACCCAGAGGAGGAGAGCAGTGTATGGGCGCTTGATCCTCCTCCCCCCCGGCCGGCTCTCCAGCTGCCCAAGTCCATTCCTGAACCCGGGTCGCTGGCACCACAAGCAGTAACCTCTACCGCTAGCAAGGGGCCGGCTCAGCTTATTCCCCACTTGAAATTATAATGCTTTGTTGTGATAGCACAGTCTATTGCGTTGGGAATAATTGTGAAGTCACAAGCAGCAGAGTATTATGACTTCAGGTTGGGAAAGAGCAATAGGACCGGATGAACTGTCAAGAACCAACTATCCTGTTTTCACACATATGACCTCAGTAATAAAGAAAGGGGAGAAGACCCACAGAGCTCGTGAGAAACATATACAGCTTCATGTCCAGTTATTGTTTTTCAAAGTTCTGCTAGAGACATCAGTGGCTATTTAATGGTCAAGCTTTTATTTAAATGTACTGTACTTTGTTCCCCCTACATCCCAACTGGCCCCCATCAGTCCAGCTGACCCACTCAGCCCCATCACCTGCCATCTCTGGGGCTTACTTCTACCTCACATATTCCCCCATGGATAACCCCCACCATTGGAAGGGCTGCTGATGGGGACCTGACCTTTAATCTCCCCCCCCCCACCGACAGAGCTGAAGTGGCGGTCGGTGAGGCAGAGAACCCAGTTGATGGTGCAAGGCCTGGGGCAGGTGGTGGACTGCATCTGCATTCGGTTGGGGTTTCTTCTGTTTTTCTGTTCCACCCCCTGATGTCAGTAAGGCCTTGGCTGACACGTAGCATCATACCACCAATGCCCCAGTCCCTTGATCCATGGCTCGGGTTGCACCTCCACATGTGATCACCCAGGTGGTGGTACTGCAACAGAGACCATACTCCCTCCCACCCCCCAGGAGGTAAGTTTCCATGGGACACTCAGACATCCTCCCCCCTGCCCCCACTGACTGTCTGATGACCAAGGCTCATTCCTGAATCCAGGTCATCGGCATTGCAAATGATAGTTTTACCGACGTGCCGGTGGGCCACTCTAGGTCAAGTTTTATTTACAGTTTATTTAACCATGATTGTTCAAATAGGATGCAACCCCTGTTCTACAGTGACATCCTGCTTAAACTGAAATGAATGGAAACTTTCTACTTGTGGCATGTTCTTACCAGAAGTCTACATCTCTCAAGGACTGTCCTCAGGAACAGTTTCAGTTGCCGAGAATGCCTGCTTTAATGGGGACACTTTAAAAATACATTCAAACTGCAGCATCCTGGTGGAGCCTGGGAATGTAGACTGTGTCTCTTGTTTCCTGAGAGGACTTATTTCACACTCGGCCTGATCGCATCCCCAACGCGTGGGAAATTACTCTGACCAGTCCTCTCAGCTCTCACAATCCAGTCATGCCATCCATCAGACGCGTGGGCCTGCAGCAAGTGCTCCGTCCAAAAAGACACAGCAGGAATTGACATCCCCTCATCAAAGGATTTATAGCCCCCTCCCAGAAAATGTACTTATAGACCACCAAATCAAGGGGTTTACAGCCCCTGCCCCCCACAAAGGTACTAACAGACATCCCCTGCTAGCTAAGCGATTTACACCTCTGCATCCAGACATCCAGAATTTTACACCCTCTCACACTAGTCCTGAAGTTAAGGTACTTACATTCCCTCCAGCCAAGGTGCTTATAGAACCTCTCAGAAGACAACCCGATCAAACTAGGCTATCACATAAAGTTTCTGTAAACAATATCCATTCATTTAGACCCTAGAGTTGACATGAAACAAAAACAGATGCTAACACACAAATCCAAGACTTGAGACAACAGGGTAAGCATGGAACTGGAAGCTGTGCCCAGCGTCCCATCGGAAATTTGGGAGTGGAGCACCTCGATGGCGCGCCAGCAGCGTGTTGTGCTGCCTTACTTTTGACCTGGGTTCAGGTGTGGACCCAGGTCACCACGTTTGGGGGGGCAGGGCACAGCAAGGTAGCTGCAGCTCAACAGTGTGCCTCAGTTGTGGAGGGTTGGCAGTGGGTTCTGGTGCCACAGTGACCCCCTGTGGTTGGACCAGGGAGTTTGTCCCTCACTGCAGGGATGCTGTGACGTCCAAGGCCAATGTAGGCAGTGCTCATGCCATACGGGTGGCAGGAGGGAATTTGGGAAGAAAATGGGGGACAAAAATGAATGTGCACTGAGGCGTCTATTTGATGATCATTGAGACTCATGAGCTGTGCTCTGTGCCAATTGCCACTGGCTGGATAGTGGGGAGAGGGGCTAACAAGGCTGAGGGGTTACTGACAGAGCATAGCCATCAAACTTGACAGAAAGAGTAAGTGGCAGCTTAGAGGCCAAAAAAGTGACATATATATATATATATATATATTTTTTTTTATCTAGAGATATATATAGATATGTATCTTGGAGTATCACAGGTGCGGCAGTGTGTTGGAGACCAGGATTCATTTTGCAAACCTCAAAATTCCACACTGGAGTCAGCTGGAGGTTAAGCATACCATGGTGTGGGGGTGCTTGACTCACAAGCCATTTGTGCACCTCCTGCTGCCCAACCAAGGAGTTGCAAATGACATCAGCTATAAGGGCAGCCACTCAACCGCCCTCTCTGCTGAAGGAAGGGAGCAGCTGTATCAGCGCTACCATGCAGGTGACTGGTGTTTGGCAGCAGATATCGCTTGCCACACTGGGGGCATGCAGTACTGTACGTTGCTGCTGAAAGGCAGTGAGCCTCGAGTGAGGAGGGCTGTGGTGGGTTCCAGCATGCTAGAGAGCCCTGCAGGTGGGCCAAGAAGCTTACTTGTCCCGCAGGGGTTTGCTGTGCATACAAGGTATAAAAGGCACTGTTCACACGGGGGGAATAAGGGGTGAAGGTCAGGGAGAAAAATACTCACTGAAGTCTACATGAAGGCTCATAGTGCCTGAGCAGGGTAAATACCCGGCAACATGGTTGGGCAGCAGGGGTGAGGGGATAAAAAATAGACTGGAAAAAGAGAACTGGCAGCGTCTTTTGAACAACAGAGTTCTATGCTGCTAATTGGAGGCCGTGTAGTGTAGTGGTTAAGGGCACCGACCTGGAGACCTGGGTTTGAATCCCATCAGTCCCCACTTGCTTACTGTGTGACCCTGATCAAATCACTTAAATTCCTTGTGCTCCCAGGTTGCACCTGGAAACAAGCTTTGGCTTAGTGTGCCTTTCCTGGTTAAACAATTTGCCATTTCCCAACCCTAATTCAGGCAATCCTCTCAGCATTTATTTAAGCAATAATGACCGAGAAGCTGGTCATTTCTGAGAGATTAACGACCAGTTGAGGGAATGGGTTTCCAGAGATGCAGCCTCGGGCCACCTCCCTCCAGCCAGTTGTTAATCCAAATAAGTGACCGGCTTCGAGGTTGTTATTGTAATTATAAGTCTAATCGCAATGACAACTGTCATATTTGCCGGTTTTATTTAAGGTTTTAGCTGTGTGACGTGAGCCGTGTGTGCCACACAGCATCAGTCTGCAGGTGGAACAGTCATTTCCAAGACGTTAATGATCAATCCAGTAGCCAGTCTGGAGACTCAGCAGACTCATGAATAATTAATTAGACTTCTGATTATTTGTTTTTGATAACCAGGTAAGATACACTAGCTGTAAATATGCCTATTTTCGGGTGCAACCTGGTCGAGTTACAGTAAGTGTCACAAACAAAAGAACTACAGAAAAAAATTGTCAAACAACAAAGTAATAACAAGTAGCAACAGACAACAAGGCTTTACTGAGGAGCAGAATTTAAACTAACATTTAGAATAAACTAGTCTAATGAGAGCAGCACGAAGACCAAAATGGCAGACGAGCATAAACATATAATATGGGTAAAGCACTAAGGTCTAGGAGTGAGAACACTGAAATGGGAAACTGGAGATCACAGTTTCAAATCACAGCACTGGCTCACTGTGTGACCTTGAGCAAATCAGTTGACCTCCCTATGTTTCTACTCTCCTTACTGTAAAACTGAGTATAAACAGGATCCCACTGTAAATGAAATGTTGCACCTCCGTTGGGCTATCCTGGGTAAATTAACAGTAAACAAAAACCAAAAAAAACTGCAGCTTTGAAACACTGTTTCTGCAATTCCCAATAGTAATTAACACACTAAGGGCCAGATATTCAAAACTTTGCACCGGGCAAAAACCGTTTGCGCAGGTTTAGCGTGGGATTAGCACAGGTCTGCTATATTCAAAAGGCCAAATAGTGCGGGCAAACTGCATTAGCACTGGGCAAAATTATAATGTATGCAAGGGGCAAACTGACAAGAATACAGGCGCAATGCTATATTCAGCGACTAGCACCACGCTAAGTGGTTTTGTGCTGACCAGCGACATAGCGGTGTACATTACCGCCAGAAAAAGCTTGTCTTAACCCTGGGCAATCAGCTTTCTTGGCGACACTATATGGTTTTGCGAGGTGTTTGCGTGGGTTTAGCGCGGGTTTTGCCCGACCTAACAAAGAAATATGACACATAGATAAAGCCAAACATAGAGGGAAGCATACTGCTAACTGATGGCATCACAATGATGCCATCATCTGCCACCAATCCAGCCATGCCAGGCAGTAAGTGGTGACCCTGCTGCCAATGGACAGCATGGCAGTGTGGCCATACAGCACACCTGCGGACCACACTTCTGTGGACACCAACAGATGCCAGCACACACTGCAGCACTGTGGACATGGAGGATGTTGAGGAGTATGTATGGTGGCGAGGCTGTGCCACAGACCAGGTGTGGCCACCAAGGCTGGGACACATCATGCAGTGCACATGGGCCAGTATTGGGAATACCCCAAAACCAGTGTGCCTTGCAGATAATATATGCCCCCCCCCGGCCACATACCACACAGCTGTACAACTGCCACAGCACACAAAGCCAGAAATGTACATGTCACTGTGAGCATCCCATGCCACAGGTACAGCATCTGTGGGTCACACAACAGCGTAACAGTAATGTCCACTGTCAGTAAACACCTGCAGGTTGGGCCTCTCACTGTGTATAGTGCAGTCATCATCACTGCCCTACACACCATAGGCAATGCTGTGTCCACACACTACTGGCCCCCTTGCTACTGTAGTTTCTGCTGTGCACTGTAACATGACCTACAATGTGACAGTTGCATGCAGCACCACCACCATCTGTGCCTATGCTGTGTTGTCCCAGTACAGCTGCAGGCAGCAGTGCATGTGGAAGTAGTGTTCAAAACTGTATAATATTCCCCAAGCTGTTGCTTGGCTGCTGAACGTTCGCAGCGGGTTTGCATGAGGGCTAAACAGTTAGCCCAGTGCAAACTGCATGCAAATTAGGTCATAATGAGATGCTAATCTGGATGTTTGCCACAGACTACCTAAATGCGCTCATTTGCATGTCATTTTGAATATGGCAAAGTTTAGCGCTGGCAAACGTGTTTGCTCCGGGGGCTAATCAAGTTTAGTTTTGCTTAACCCACAGAAACGTGTTAGCTCTGGCGCTAACAGTTCGGGAATATTTTACAGTTTTGCACACTGTACTTTCACATACACTGCTGCCTGCAGCTGTACTGGGTCCACGATTTGCTGGCACAACATTGGCCACATAGTTCATCTCACCTACCTTCACATCGCTGTGCACTGTGTTGCTGTTGTGGTTTGCACTTCCTGGTTGCCATATTCAGAGCTGTCTTATTCCAGGGCTAAGTTTGCCCTGCACTCCCAGCCCAGTTTGCCCGGCCTCATTCCTATGCTATATTCAGAAGCTGTTTGCCCTGGGCTATTCCTTTTGAATATAGCTTGCTCTGTGCTCCGGGCTAAGTTTGCCCGCCGGGCAGTGCTAATTTTGCCTCGGGGCAAAGTTTTGTATATCTGGCCCAGAGACATTTATTTCCACTTTCTGTAATATTTCTTTTTACATGACGAGGAAGATAAAATGTGTGTCCCTGATTATATTACTCAAGGTATGGTATTGTTTTTCTAGAATTATGAGGCATTTTTTCCAAATTAAAGTAGTCACATCTCTGAATGTTGATGTTGCACATTTCTCTGATAACAAGATTAAAGGCCACACTCTCTCACCGCGGCGTTTGGATGGAATCGTGCACCAGAGAGCTGGTGAGAGGGCAGCTTCACATTCTTTCCCACATACTGAACAATGGTTGGGCTTCAAAAGAGCAGCTGCTCCTGCAGGGAATAACAACAAAAATCTACCATTCTGATGGGAATGGGATCATGGGAATTGCTGCCTTGTACCTGGGACAGCTCCACTCCCTCAGGGTTCCTCCAGAATTAGGGATGGGAAAACCAGTTTGGATCAGTTCAGAACCTTCCAAAACAGGTGCCGTTTTCCAATTATCTGAGTTTTTTTTTTGGCTGTGATAATTTTTAATATATTGTTTTATTTAACTTAAAATACTCCTTCCAGCATGTCCTTCTTTTGATTTTGCAATAAATAGTACACAGTACAAACAAGACAAAAATGTTTATACAGAATATCTAAATAGCAACTAACATGAATACTTTCTTGAAAAATAGGCTTTTCACTTAAATAAGGAGATTGTGGCGTGTGGGATTTTAGATAGATCGATCGATCGATAGATAGTATCTGTCTGTAAATATAGAGATAGAAATAGAGAGGCAGACAGACAAACAGAGAGATTGATACTGTCTGTAAACAGACAGAGACAGGCAGATAAATAGAGTTTTAGAGATAACTGGATTTGGTTCCAAATCCAAGCAATATTAGATGATGAACAAAACAAACACGGAGGTGCTGTACATGACTATTATTTTTGTAATGCTGTTAATTACTGTTTTTTTCTTCTCCCTAAGGATACATCTGGAAATAAGCTGTTATCACCTCATTTTTTTTTCTGGTAAAACTTTGAAATAAATAAATAAAAATAGATGATCTTGTCCTGGAAGACAGAGTGTATGTATTGGGGGGTGATGTGGTAAAAGACACAATAAAGAATATTGAGCGAACCGGGGGTGGGAACCACAGTGGTGAATTGGGTTAGAAACTGGTTAACAGATAGGAGACAGAGGGTGGGGGTAAACGGCACTCACTCTAATGATGAGAGAGTGACCAATGGGGTACCGAAGGGCTCAGTACTAGAACCAGTCCTCTGCAATGTCTTCATAAGTGATGTTGCAGAAACACTGGAAGGGAAGGTATGCTTTTTTTGTTGATGACACCAAAATCTGTAACAGGGTGGGCACTGAGGAGGAGGTGGAGAGATGTGAAAGGATCTTGGGAAACTTGAGGAGTGGTCAGGAGCATGGCATTTGGAGTTCAGTACCAAAATGTGCAAAATCATGCACCTAGGGCATAAGAACACAGGAGCTGAGGATAGGATGGGGGAGGTACTGACAGTCACTAAGCAAGAAAGGGACCTTGGGGTTATCATATCCGATTATTTCAAACTGGCAGAGCAGTGTGAGAAAGCAGGGGGTAGGGCTAGTGGGATGCTGGAGTGCATAGGGAGGAGTATTTCCAGCAGGACGAGGGCGGTGGTGGTGTCACTGTATCGCTCGCTGGTAAAGACCCCACCTCTAATACTGTGTCCAGTTCTGGAGGATTCATGTCAGAAAGGACAAAGACAGGGTGGAAGCAGTCCAGAGAAGGGCAACTTAAACAGTGCAGAAGTTGCACAAAAAGTCCTACGAGGAGACACTGAGGGATCTCAGCATGTACACCCTGGAAAAGAGGAGAGCAAGAGGGGAAATGATAGAGACCTACAAGTACCTCACAGGGGTGAACAGGGTGCAGAAGGGGAGTCTCTTTCAAATGAAAATGAGCACCAGGATCAGAAAGCATGCAAAGAAGCTGGGGGAAGGGGAGTTTACGAGGTTTGTGAGGATGTACTACTTCACTGAAAGAGTGGTAGATGCCTGGAATAGCCTGCCAGCAGAAGTGGCAGAGGCAGAAACAGTTAGGAACTTCAAGAATGCATAAACTAGCCATAGGGGAATATTAGTAAATAGACAGGGAAGAGGGAGGGTCTCCGGAGACCAGTTAGGGTCTTTGGAGACAGACTAGATCGGGACCATCTGGGCAGATTGGATGTGTCAAGCGGACTTTTTCTGCTGACAAATTTTATGTTTCTGTGCTTCTACAAAAAGAAGATTTGAGTTGTAGAAAGGAATCAGTGAGCCAGGTCTGTTTGAAGTGGTCATGTTCACAGTAGGGTTTCATAAAGTGTGCGAATTACCTATATTCATTTGTTTTTGTTCATCAGGTAAGGGCACTGAGCACAAAGATGTCTACTGTCAGGCTTGATCTATTAATTATATTTATAGCCATGCTTAAGTAAGTAATAAACCATGACAGGGTGTGCATTATAGGATCTTAAGGAACAAGGCCAAAAGCCAAGTGTCCTTATGCCCCTGGGAAGTGCATTAAAATCCTATGATGCACACCCTGGAGGGGCTTATTACACTTATAAAATGTCTCTAAGTAGTTTTTTTGGGGATTCAGCATCTGACCGTGCATTTATAGAGATTTGATGCACGGTCAGGTGACACCTCTTGACCAATGAAACTTCTAGATTTTTTCTTTCCATTTTATAAGTTGTTTTAACTATCATTTTCATTTACTGACAAATGTTTTTGGGCAGAAATGAAGTTTTAAACAGTTTTTGTACTTCATGTAAGCAGTATGGAGATTCAACTGTTCATGGTCCTAAGCTGTCCCATCCCCACCACCAGTCTTACTTCACAACCATCACCACTAATCAAAAGAGCAAAGTGCTGAACTAGATAGAACTCCCTCACATCAATGAGCAGGCAATGTAAAATATGCATAACAAATGGCCATTTTGTTAACAACACAGAACTTACTCTAAGCCCCTGTGCACACTACAGCGCTCGGGCCCGGTAACAGATGTAGACCGTTACGGCCGGGAAGCGGTGCATTGCATCCACACCTAGGTGACCACAGGTGGTGGTGCAGACGAGGGAGTAGTTCAGGGAGGATCGGACGTTGGACGAGGGCCTGAGCAATGGTATGTCTCTGCGTGCCTTCATCTCATTGGCCCTCCCTGTGTTCCAACGTCTGCTGGGGCGGGGACCAGAAAATGGAAAATCCCCACAGCGGCGCTTGTAGACAGGTCCCTGCACCAGCCACAGGGTTTGAGGTGGTTGCGGTTCCTGGTGCATGCTCTCCCCTGAAGGATGATGGGAAACTGGGGACTCCTCCACCCCACCAGGGGGCAAACCAGAGGCTCAAGAAACATTGAAGAGCAGGGCACTCATTAGGAAGCCGGTGCCACTCAGCCCCCTCCGGTGCTAGCTCTGGGACGCAGTAGGGACCCTGAAGGAAGGAGCTGCTGTGGAGTGCAGGAGGATAAAGAATGAGTTAAAAAACAAAACAAAGAGAAGTAATTGCCATTTACTATAATTCAGAGCCCACATTAGAAAAATGCCATTTCAGACCTGTCTAGGAAGAAAAACGATAGAAGAAATGTTGTGGCCATCCAGCAATGCTGACTCCGGCTGAAGTCGTGGACCAAAGCTAGAAATAAGAGAAGTCTGAATCTGAAAGAGAAGCAAATAGTACATCATTAGCACATTTTAAACATTTCATCTTTGGTTTAAAGTGAATACAGAGAAAAAAAGATAACAATAAGCTACTAAAAACTAAATAAAACACGTAATTCAGGACAGATGCCTTAAACAAGGGAAAAGCAGACCTCTAGCAGTGTGTCAATAAAAATACATTCTCCTTCATATGGGGGTGCAAAAGGCAAACCACAAACATTCTCAAGTTTGTATATTAGAGTCCCTCATGGCAGCAGTGTACAGAAAGCGATTAGAAACATAGAATTTGACAGCAGGTAAGGACCGCTTGGCCCACCTAGTCTTCCCATTTCCCTACCTAATGGATAAGCTGCAGATCCTAGTTAACCAACAGCCTACTTCCTCCTACCCCCCCACTAGAATTGCCTTATGTCTGTCCCATGCATTCTTGAATTCCCCCACTGTTTTTGAGTCCACTGCCTCCTCAGAAAGGCTGTTCCTTGTATCCACAACCCTCTCCATGAAAAAATACTTCCTCACATTACCTTTGAGCCATCCCCCCTCTATCTTCAAATGTGCCCCCTTGTTCTAGCACATCTCTTTTTCTGAAAGATGCCACCCTCTTGGACTTTGTTGATTCCCTTGATGTACTTGAAAGTTTCTATCGTAGTCAGTAATGTCACTCATGCCAAGCGGTTAAAGGGATTTGAGGTTGTATGTGTATAGGCTTTACTTCTGCAGTAGGAGCTGTAGACGATTACCCCCTATATTAGGTGCTTTGATGTCTATAAAACACGCCCATGGCATAACGTTACCCCATGGAAATATCTGCCCTTAATGAATTGGCTGGTATACCTGATATTGTAAAACCAGCTGACAAAGAGGGTAACAGTGTTGTCATGGATAGGGATAATTATGTGGAAATGGTTTTGAAAGTCATTGAGGTTCAGCTGGCCCAGTGGCACTGAGGGTTGAGGCACTGGATGCCACACTACGCATCACGCTGGCGACTCATGTTCAGGAACAAGCATGGGCCGTCAGGGGTCAGTAGGGGAGGGAGAGGACTGAGCATCTGGAGGACTGCTCTCCTCTCCCAGGGAGGGAGGACTGGCACTCCCGCTGAATGACTACCCCTAGGTGGAGGCCGGAGGGTAGTGCGGGTCAGAGGGGCCAGACAGAGGGAGGGTGCTGTAGGACTTCTGAGGACACGCGCATACCTCTACAAGTGCATATCCTGCGTGTATGCTCCAGCAACGAGGATGGGAGAAAAAGAGGAAAACACCTCCGGATGCTAGATGATGACTGACCTCCCACAGGCTCCACACCCTGCAACCTGGCAGGGGTATGTCTCGGTGATACCAGGATGACAGAGCTGGGGGGGAGGGGTCAGTCAGAAGGGAGCAGCCAGGGGAGAAGGCTGATAAAGCACCTATATAAAAAAAAAAAAAGAAAGTCACTGAGGTTTAAAGAAGGTGGATATTCTGAACATGCTGTATCTATGAAACGGCTTGCAACAACAATAGGCAACAACTCTTGGAACCTAGCCAACGGAATGACAACAACAAAAAATGCACGGCCTTTGTTACTTAGATGTGTTTTGGTACAGTATTATCCACTGCTAAGCAATTTAAATCACAGATGATAGTGAAAAAGAAATAAGTAGGTAACATTACTGTACCATTTTGGGTACAGGAGTTACCAGGCCCACTACCTGGCTACCAGTGAGGCCACAAGTGTTTTTTAAATGTGGAAACTATAGTACACGCAAGCACACAATGTAGGGCAAAGAATTTAAGCATCCTAAATTTAACATAAAAATTGACAACAGACAGTTTATAAGTTGTGCCACCAACTTTGTTGTATATGTAACCTGGTGCCCATGTCGGCTTATATATGTGGTGAGAACTATCAGACCACTTAAGAAGATGAAACAAGAGCATGTGCACAGTATCATTATAACTCTAATATGGAAACACAGATTGACAGCACTCACGTTAGGGGAAAATCCCCTAGGTAGAGTATCTGAAATGTCGCACATGGGCATAGAACATGTCAAAGCACCTAACAGAGGGGGTAATTGCCTGCAACTCCCACTGCAGAATGAAAGCCTATACACGTACAACCTCAAATCCCTGTAACCACTTTGCACGAATAACATTACTGACTTCAACCCCTTTCTGTGAACTGCAGCCCTGAGGGGATTCTAATACACAAACTTGAGAATTTTTGTGTTTTGCCTGTTTACCCCAATATGAAGAGAATGTATTTTACTGACACGCTGCTATAGGTCTGCTTTATCTGTCCCGAGTTACGTGTTTTATTTAGTTTTTAGTAACTTATTATTTGTTTTTCTCTGTATTCACTTTAAACCAAAGATTAAATGTTTAAAATGTGCTGATGATGTATTATTTGCTTCTCTTTCAGATTCAGACCTCTCTTATTTCTAGCTTTTGTCCCTGACTTCATCCTGAGTCAGCACTGGTGGATGGCTACAGCATTTTTCTATCGTTTTTCTACCGAGACAGGTCTGAAAAGGCATTGTTCTAATGTGGGCCCTGAATTATAGTAAATGGCAATTACTTCCCTCTGTGAATTAAAACATATTGAGATAGTTCACCTTATCTAGAGACAGGAATTAAGATTCCAATTTAAATATGACACTTGATTTGGTTCCGATGCCTCTATTTTGACTAACTTTTGCCAAGTGAAATTTGAAATTTGCTGTGCCTGCTTTCTGATTTGGAATGTGTATTTTGTATGAGGTATTTTTATTGTAATGTTATAAATTTTTCATTGCGGGAATTGCTGAATTCAGACCACATGTCATTACATCACTAGACTGGTCGTATAAAAGGGACATATTGTTATGTGTGTCCCAACCAAGCCTCTTAAGGAAGGGCAGGTGACCAAAGTGCTGGGATTGTGGTGGACAGCAAGAGTTCCTTGTGGAAGTTTGTTCCATGCCAGATTGCACCTTGTGGGCACAGAGCACTGTTTTTGCAGTTCACCAGTAAAATTCATGTTGATTTCACCATATCTGGATGTCTGTATCTGCTTTTTTGGGAGTTCTCACTTGCAGAATGAGTGCAGCCTTCCTGCGTTTTGATTGGCCTATGTCCATCTTAGAGAATGCATGCCGTACTGTGCTGAATGCCATGATGCCGCTCAGTATCACAGTTCCTGCCAGTGATATCTTGCAGGATACTACAGAAACACAATGTAATCCAATGGCAGTTGATCCAGTTTATCCCACAGTCAAATGTGACATCTCACACAGAGTGCTTGATCCTGGTGAGTGGCACTGTAGATACTTGGGGTGCATTTTTTTTTTTTTACAATTTATTACCATCCTTCTGGCTGCCCCCTTCAGCCCAACCAGCCCTCCAGCCCCGACATCCCAGAATTAACGGGGCTTACCTTATATCCGGCCCAAAAGTGGAGCCTGCGGAGGGTCGGGCATCATCCTTCGGCCGGAAGATCCATTTTTCCTCCATTTTTTTCTCCCAATCACCTCCAGGGCCCCAGGAGTACAGACGTATGCATGTGGAGGCGTGCATGCATACTACAGCCCTTGTGACAGCCCCTTCCGCCCACCCATCAGCCTAGTGCCTGGCACTCCATCTGGCCTGCGCTGCCCCCTGGCCTCCACCATGAGACAGTTGAGAGCCAATGGATATCACCTTCCCTCTGTGGAGAAGAGAGCTGCCTCTCGGCAGCTCCATCCAGCTCTGCAACCCCCTCCACTGACCTCCGATGGCCCGTGCTCATTCCCAAACATGGGTCGTTGGCATGGCGAGAGGGAAGGAGCCCTGCACCTTAGCCCTCGGCATCACTGGGCCAACCTTGGGGTGGATTTTTAAACTCACAATGAAGGCTCCATTCCATATTTCTGGATCAGCCTACATCATGTAAAATACACTTTACAACAAATTTGTGCACAATCTTTTAGTGTTCTAACTGTTATACCACAAGTACCGCAAATGTGGAAAAAGGCCGCACATGTCTGAAAATTTAGTCCTTGCTCTTTAGATCTGTGTGCTTCAGTTTGTCCAGCTTTGGGTTCCATAACTTTGTGAGCCTCTTAGCCAGGTCACCACTATCAAAAAGGACATGTTTTCAATGGATTGCCTAGTCACCTGGTTAAATAACAAACTGAACAGTGGGGAGGCTAATCAGAGCAGTGGTAGTACTACCACTTGAGAGGACAGTGACCTGGGTTCAGGAGCAAGCTCAGGTCATTGAAGGCCCACCAAGGGGAGGCGGATCGAGTGTCCCAAGGGACGCGCTCCTCCTCCGTGGAGGATGGGCAGCCAGCTCTGCTGCTGTACTGCCACCTAGGTGACCACAGATGACAGCATAGTCAGGAGCGGCACCAGCCGAGGACATCGGCTGGTGCCGCATCTTGTGCACATGCTTGAGCACCCCCATCGCCAATGTCCTAAGAAGCAACGAGAAAGAAAAAAATGCAGAAACACCCCGGCTGGCTGGCTGACACTGGCCACCCACAAAGCCTGCTCCTGGCTACTCAGGCACTGCCTCCTGTGTACCGGATACATTCTGTGACAGAGATTGGGGGAGTCTCCACCGCCCCCACCAGAGGGGGCTAAGCTCTCTGGAAAAAACTATGAAGGTGAAGGTAAAAACAGAGGAATGCCATGGTGATAGGACTGGGGGAGGCTGAGCAGATGGGGACCATCTGGAGACTAGGGGAAATAAACAGCAGTAGCTGAAAAAATAAATAAATAAACTGAACTAAGTTGCCTTGAGACAGCAACACACAGAAAGAAGTCACACACATTGTGGTATCATCTGCAGTGCAACCACCAGTGGAACATGAACCAAAAACCTTGTTCCCACCTGTGACACTTGGAGAACGTTTCTGTTGTCTGTCTCTAACTATGGTGGCTAGCCACAGAAAAGTTTCAAAGGCTTCGTTAAGCGTGAACTGCCTGCCAAGGCTACCCAAGTCTCAACAATATCTTTTTATGGTCACTGCAGGTCAGCAGAGCTCTTCTTTTCAGGAAGTTAGTGCACATCTCTCAGGTGCCTGCAACATTCTTCTGCATACCACAGTAGTTTTACTCAAACACCTTGTCTGGTTATTTTGTTTCTGAGGCTTCATCTTTTTAACCCCTGAGATTCTGTACCAACCCCCACCCACACCCCAAATAGCACCCATGATGACACACTTTTTTTTCTAACAATACTCTTTATTTAAAGAGTTTCCATAACAGAAAACAAACAGACAAACATAAAAACATAGACGCTGATGGCAGATAAGTACCTCAAGGCCCATCCAGTCTGCCCATTTTTTTTTTACCTTATGAATGTGAAATCAGCCTTTGCTCTGTCAATGGTCTATCTGTTCATACTCACCTGTATAGCTCCCTTATGCCTATTCTATGTCTGTTTGAAGCCCTGCACTGTATTCATATCCACCACTTCCTGAGGTAGGCTGTTCCATGCAACCACAACCCTTTCTGTGAAATAGAACTTCCTCACATTACCCTTTAACCGGCCTCCCTCTAATCTCATGCTGTGTCCTCTTGTCCTGCTATTTTTCTTATGTTGAAACATGTTAGACTCTTTCACCTTGTTAATGTCCTTAAGATGTTTGAATGTTTCGATCATATCACTTCTCTCCCTCCTTTGCTCCAGGGTATACATATTGAGCTCCGTTAATCTGTCCTCATATGTTTTCTGATGCAGTCTCTGCACCATTTTGGTTGCCCTTCTCTGGACAGCCTCCATTTTGTTAATGTCCTTGTGCAGGTACGACCTCCAGTACTGCACGCAGTACTCCAGATGGGGCCTAACCAGTGTCTTCTAAAGAGGGATTATCACCTCCCTCTTACGACTTGCGATACCCCTACTAATACACCCCAACAGCCCCCTATCCTTACCCACTGCTTTAGTGGTCTGCTTGAATGATTTCAGGTCATCTGTGATGATGATGCCCAAGTCTCTTTCGTCCCTTGTAATTGCCAGCAACTCCCCTCCCAACCTATAGGTGGCTTCAGGGTTTCCCTTCCCTATGCATGATCTTGCACTTCTACGTTAAACCCCAGTTGCCACTCTTCCAACCATTTGCCAGTTTATACAGATCTCTTCTCATTCTGCCCACCCCATCTGGATCATCTGTCTGTTGCAGATCTTGATGTCATCTGCAAACAGACAAACTCATACCTCCAGTCCATCTGCAATGTCACTGATGAAGACATTGAAGAGGACTGGCCCTGACTGATCCCTGAGATACCCCACTTGTGACTTGCATCTCTTCTGACTGTATGCCATTTACCACCACTCTCTGCTTTCTGCCTGCCAACCACTCTGACACCCAGTTGGCCAACTTCTGACCCACCCTGAGCCTACCCAGCTTATTAATCAATCTTTATATGTGGAACAGTATTGAAAGCTTTGCTGAAGTCAAGGTAGGCGACATCAACTGCTCCCCCTTGGTCCACCACTCTGGTTACCCAGTCCAAGAAATCTATAGATTAGTTTGACAGGACCGTCCTGTTGTAAACCCATACTGTCTTGGATCCTGTGCTCCTATGGATTCCAGGTGTTGCACTATTCTTTCCTTGAGGAGTGCCTCCATAATCTTGTCCACCACTGAGGTAAGACTGACTGGTCTGTAGTTCCCTGCTTCCTACCTGCTACCACTCTTGTGGAGCGGGATCACATGAAGCCTTGTCCAGTCTTCGGGGACCTCTTCTGTGCTCAGAGACTCACTAAACAGTTCCGATAATGGCTTTGCTAGTTCCACCCTCAACTCCTTTAGTACTATGGGATGCATGCCATCTGGTCCCATTGCCTTGTCCATCCTGAGCTTAGCGAGCTCTTGTAGGACCCTTTCTTTTGTGAAGGGACTAGAGCACACCTTCCTCCCACCTGTGTCCATGGTGATGAGCTGTAGGCACTGGCCTACCTTCTCTTCAGTAAATACTGAGCAGAAGTATCTATTTAAGATAGATGCCTTTCCTTGGTCCTCCTCCACACACTCCCCCTTATTCTATCCCCTTTGATCTTAGCAATATCCCCTCTGGACTTTCTTCTTTCACTAATGTATCCATGGAACATCTTGTCCCCTTCTTTTACTGTTCATGCTAGTGTTTCCTCAGTTTGGGCCTTTGCCTGCCTTGCTACCTTCCCTGCTTCCCTTAGAAAAGTTTGGTATGCCTCCCTGTCTTCGTTCCGCTGTGTTCCTTTATATTTCCTGAAGGTCAGCCTTTTGGCTCTGACCTTTTCTGCTACTGTTTTTGAGAACCAAAGTGGTTTTCTCCTTCTTTTGCTCTTGCTTTTCTGTCTAATACAGTGGGATGTTGCTTCAAGTATTGCATCCTTAATGCTTTCCCACTTTGCCTGTACCCCCTCACCTGTATTTCATCTTGCCAGGGCTAGTTTAACTCTGCTGGCCACCTTATCAAAGTCAGCTCCTCTGAAGTCCCATATTTTTGCCTTGGAATGAGATGATTTAGTTCTAGTGGCCAAATTGAACCATACCATGTGATGGTCACTGGCCCCTAGGTGACCTTCTACCTGGAGATCTGTGATCCTCTCCCCGTTAGTCAGTACTAGATCTAGGATAGTCCTGTCTCTTGTGGGTTGTTCTACCAGTTGTTTGAGGCCCTCCCCCTGCAGGGAATCCACCATGTGTCTAGTTCTGGCAGATGTTCCTGCTGGTATTGACAAATCTGTATCTGGCATGTTGAAGTCTCCCAGGATCAGTACCTTCCCTTTAGCTGTCATGTTTTGTATATTTTCTAACAGTAATATGTCTATGTCCTCCCCCTGATCTGGAGGCCTGTAGACAACCCCAGTTCGTATGGCTGTCCCATTTCATGTTTCCAGGGTGACCCACAGTTCTTCTGGCCCCTTATGTGTATTCTGAATTTCTGTAGCTTTGATATTTTCATTGACACAAAAGGTCACTCCCCCTCCCCTTTTTGCACCTCAGTCTCTTCTGAACAGTACATAACCGGGTGCTGAAGTCTCCCAAGTGTGGTTACTGGTGAACCTTGTCTCGCTAATGGCTACTATGTCCAGTTTAGCCTCTGTCATTGTTGCCTGCAGGTCTGGGATCTTGTTTCCCAGACTGCAGGCATTTGTGTGCATGATTTTCCATTGGCCAGATTTTGGTGTGTTAGTTGTTGGGTGAGGTCCGACGTTTCCCCTGCATGTCGTATGGGGAGCTGGAACTTTTTCCTTACCTGGTGATGCAAATGAACTACAAACATGCTGAAATCCTGTTTGATCACTAGCTCAGGGGAAGGGGTGTTCTTCCCGTTCGATGTATTGGGTGCTGCACCCCTCTCCCCATTTGTTAGTTTAAATATTCTGCAAAGACGTCAAACGTCTGCCCCAATGCACTGACTCCCTCCTTAGTCAGATGCAGTCCATCGAATTTAAAGAACTTTCGCCCCCAAAACTGTTGCTAGTTAATTACAAATTTGTGTCCTTTTTCATGGCGCCAGCCCTTGAGCCACATGTTTAGCTCCCCTATCTCCCCTTCTCTGACCTTCTGTCCATCTGCCTCCCTCTCCCAGACTGGCAGGATCTCAGAGAAAGAGATTCCAGATGAAATGGATGATAGTTTGCCTCCCAGCCTGGTCAGGTGTTCCTTGGTCTCCACTGACCGGCTGGCGAGATCGTTAGTCCCTATATGTACCAGGACATCAATGTTTTTCTCCTGCTTCCTGCATGATTTTAGCAATACAGTCAGTGTCTCACCATGCTGATGTACCTGGGATACATCTGACTATTACCCCTGGCTGGAGGTAGGTATCAACTCCCTGAATCATGGAGTCTCCTATGATCAGAAGTGTTTGCATTTTTTGTTTTGGTTCCTGTTTTGGGTGAGTTTTGTTGTGCTAGCTCCTGTGTTACTGTGTCCTCTGCCCCTTTGTTTGATTTTGGAGGTAGAGACAGATACCTGTTTGTAGTTTTTGTGGTTTGTGGAGGTGATATGTTGGAGAGCACTGAGTGATGGGGCACCCGATTTGCCCCTCCTAACCACCTGCCAACCTCCCGGACCAACTACCCTCTGAGGTTGAGGTGCTTCAGTTGGATGTTGGGGAAATGGCGGGCGCTTCTTATAAAATATTTCCTCCTGAATATGCGATTTGAGGCACGCAATCTCTACCCATGCTGCCTGGAGCTGAGCCCTTAGATCTCCAATGGTCCAGCATGTAGGATAGCGTCCTAAATCCTGTATAACTGCCCTTTTGAAAAGTGTCCTGCAGTACCTGCAATTAATAATATCCATTCCAGATGAGTTGCTGGGTTTATAACCTGGTCCAAGTAATTAGATGGAGGAAAATGAAAACAAAAGTTTGATTTTTTGTTATGTTTGTTTGTTTTTGTATAACTTGTTATAACAAGTTAAATTACTTGTGCCCTGATAAGAGAGGTCACTGTGTGTATACCCCTCTGATCCTCCCCTTCCTGCTTTGCTAAGGAAATGTCATGACTGTGCTACCCTATAAAAGGAGTGTAGCATAGGGTGGTTGGGAATGGGGGTGGGTGGCTGGACCCTTACCCTGCCAAAAAAGAACCATGGATAAAAGAAACAAGGAGGTAAGGGCAGAAACAATCAACCAACAAAAAATGCAGTAGCATTGAAAGCATAGACTAATGACAGATAACACTGTAAAACCTGTAAAGCACCACCTGTAATAATTTCACAGAAGATATACCCTGTAAAAAACATTTTGCTACAGAGAAAAATAAAGCAGTAACTGAAGATATACCTTGCAAAAAACAGTTTGAATCAGAGAAGATTACAGCAGTAATCTGTAAGCACAAAACAGTAACAACCCTGTAGGCACACCCTGTAATAATGCAGCATTAAGTATATCCTGCAACAGCAATTTGAATCAGAGAACAGTAAAGCAGTAAAATGTTAGCAACAACCAGTAACAAACACTGTGAGTACAAAAGAAAATAACAACACACAGTAAATCTGCCTAGCCAAAAGAAGCCTTAATATTTTTCCTTGCTCTGATAATGTTCCTTGCTCTGTCCTTACAAGCAAACCTAGAAGAAAAGAGCTCAGGTGAAGCCAGGTGCCTTTGCCAGCAAACCTAGTCTTCCACATCCAGGCTTGGACAAAGTACAGCCATTGTAGCTTGTAAGCACCTCATATATATTCTATTCAGTGTCAGAAGTCATTTGACTTGCAAGGTGGAGGGGTTAACAAGTAAATACAGTAAGACTGACTTTCCACACGGGGTACTGTAGGGGATTTGGGAAACCCCAACACTTTATGATTTGTTATCCTGACCTATCATTACAATGCCTAAATGCCATGATACGTGGGGCTGTACTTTAATGGAAAATTTGTGGAAAAAAACAGGGTAATGTTGGATCAAAATAACAAATCATGGAAATCGTGATAAAAGTCATGGCGCCAGTGTTTGTTAAATGAATTATGTATTTTTAGCCAAACACAGCAGCAAATATTTAATTGTTTTTAAAAAAATTAATTCTTAGGCTGGTCCACTAGTACCAGGAGTCAGTGCATTGTGCTGCCATCTCGGAGACCCTAGGCTCGTGTACATACCCCAGAATCCCATACTGGGGCCGACAGGGGGCCAAACACGTTGTGGTGGTGAGGCACACAGTTATGGCTCTGTCATTTGTAAACACCACACATTATGGTGTTTTCATGGAAAATGCCAGCAATCATGCCATTTCCATAAAAATGGGAAAAATCACAGAATCCATGACTTCCATTGCAAACATATCACCCAATGATACCTTAAAATCCATTCACTGTATTTCTTAGCAGGGCTTCATTTAACTCCCAGAAGTATTTGACTTCCAAAATTAAGGTAAAATCTTCCAAGATACAGAAGGAGGAAGTATCTGACTCCCAAAATGCCTCTCACGCCTCTGTCAATTCAAGTCCAAACTTCGCGGAATTCCATCCCCTCCTGTATACTGCAACTATCTCACCTAACTCCCAGCTGAATCTAGCCTTCCAGTGCCCCTGGACCATGCCCTAACTTGCCTGGGACTGACCAGTCCATCCTTACTTGATCTCACTATACCCTCCCTCCCCTCCCCTATCTACTTAGCCCTTGTACCCTCCCCCTCTACCTCTCTTCTGCCCTGGAGGCGGTTCCCCTTGAGTTTGTTGTACCAAGAATTTGGCCTATAAAATGCTCTCTGCCTGACCTTTCTGTGATATGAAATACCCTATCATCCTTTATTTAATGTGCTACAAACAACGCCTATTATCCGCTAATGTCTCGTCCTGACTCCCCACCTCCCCCTGTTACATCCCTTTCTGCTTTTCCCCCTTCACCCTCTTTCTTTGCTCTGATTCTTCCTCCTTGCCCCTTACCTTGTAGTCTAGACTTTCTCTCTTGGCTACCTATTGATGATTCTTCCTCCCCCACTCACTCACTATTCAGTGTCTGAACTGGATCTAATGGATGTACCTACACTTTGTACCACTAACGAAACTAAGGAATCTGACAATGTTATTTATATAGCTGCTACCCGGAGTATTAACTACCTTGTACATAGTTGCACTTTATTGCACTTAAATTATCTCTTCCTGCCTTGGGGACGGTCTCCCCTTGAGTTTGTTGTACCTAAGTTTTGGCCCATTCAATGTTCCCTGTCTTACCTTTTCCTGGGATGTGAAATACCCTAGCTTCCTGTATTTGATGCTTTACAGACAATGCCTGTTAGCTGCTAATGTTTCTTCCTGACTCATGCATTTGATGTCCCCTTCCCCCCATGCTTGACAAGGATCCTTTGAAAATGAGCTTTTAGCTCAAAGGTTGCAATTCTAATTTCACAATAAAATAAAATAAGAAAGAAAGAAATAAAAATTCAGCGACTTCTGATTTTGAAAGCAGGGATGTGAAAAATTGTACATTTATGTGCTGAAAGGGTATTTTGCTAGTAATATTTTGCATGCCAACAAGAATAACCTTTTTTTAGACTATTGACTTCCAAAGTTAGGATCTGGGAAGCTTTTTTACTTCCAAAAAACGTAAACAAGATTTGGGTGGTGCACACAACCAATGCAGACTGCCGCATCTGGAGCCAAAGAGTGACATGGAACCATAGCATGGTATAGTCAGAATTTGTGCAAGGAGCGGGGCTGCTCACATTTGGCAGGAATGGATGAAAAAATAAACACACTAGGTCAGGATAATGTTTTGCTAATTTTATTTTTTTTAATTTAGTATACTTTCTCTTCCTTGGACCTGTCCACATCAGCCAGCCTCTTTTAACTCAGCCCTATCACCCGCTGTCCCTGGGACTTACCTCCAACCTGTGCAGTGCCCCATGGTACCCCCCCAGTGGTGAAGCCCCTGGGTTCCCCAGACCCAGGAGGAGTTGAGTCCAGCTGTGGTCGACAACCCAGTGAGTGGGGCAGGGTCTGCAGAGAGAGGTGGGGTAAGTCTGCCAGTGTTCAGGGAGGTTTTTCTTCTACTTATGCAGACGTCCTTGTCAGGGGGTGCTTTGCACACCCAGCACAGCTCTGCTGCACTACTCCCATGCTCACCCAAGTGGCAGTGTTGTAGCAGAGTACACAGACCTTACTGCCCAGAGGAGGAGAGCGTCTCATGGGACATGCACTCCCCCTCCCCTTGGCAGGCCATGGACGACCTAGGCTCGCTTCTGAACCCAGGTCACCAACACCATGAGTGGTAGTGCTACCACTACACCAATGAGCCAGTTTTCAAATTGTTTACTCACAGTCAGATAAAGATGCCAACTCTAACAGTGACCACCTGGGTATGGAAGTCTGTGCCTCATAGAACATTTTGGGATACAGTGTGCATGAAAGTCATTGTATGAAACCAAATTCTGTTATATTCTAGTCCCACCACTACCAGAATCCAATTCCTGTTCTTTGTAAAGCACTTACCTGTCATAGTTGGTGGGAGAGGGACAGATTTGTTTTTCCCTGACAGGATAGGCTAAGCACTGAATCCATCACTGGTTGGGGGGGCAGGGAGACAGATTTTGTTTTAATTCCCTGGGAGGTAAGGATGGTAAATTGATGATGCCCACACCTGCCGTTTTTTTCCAAAAGACTGCTTCTGATGGGCGCTGTTAGAGCATGGGCGTTGGATCGCCCAAGGGCCAGTGCTCCACTGTTTGGCATGCTGGGTTGGAGCATGGATGGTAATAAGAACCCTGCATGTGTGTGTTGAGGAGAGAGCACAGCTGAGATCGAGTACTGAGAGAAGGAACAACAGCAAGAGAGTGAGAGTCAGGCAGTGAAACCAGGATCATGTGCACTTAGGATTACAGCCTCGGACGTGTGTGCTATCAGTCCCCCCACCTTGGTCTCCCATGCTAGTACACCGTAGGCCTGAAGTGACAGACATGCCCAAACTCACTGATAGTAGCAGCAGCGTGGTAGCAGAGGGGGACATATTTTCTTTATTCCCTGACAGGCTGAGTTGGGTATTGGACCTATCAAGTAGTTTGGTGGAGAGGGACAGATTGGTTTATTCCATGATGTGTCAGGCACTGGATCCCTCAGGTTGTTGTTGGTGGGGGGGACGACAGATTTTATGTTATTCTCTAATGAGCTGGTGTGTGCCCTTGACTCATCAAGTAACTTTTTACTGCTCCTCTTCTTTCTGAGAAGAAAAGAATGTTGCTAACTGAGGCTAGCTCATAACTTCTTGCACTGGCTGTTTTCACTGTAATAGTAGTGTGAGCATGCAGAACATGTGATAGGCTGACAATTAAAGGGACAGTCACCTTAGCCTACTTTCTGTATACCCTCTGTAGTTTCTAGGCATGAACAATGAGACCCTCTCTTTCATCATAATTTAACTATAAATAAGGTTGCTTCTTTCTGTTCTGTTCTGGTGTGAAAACCTGCTTGACATGTTATGTTAAAACTTTATTTTTATACAGGAACAAATGATTAGCGCCATAGGCACTGTTTTCAATCAAGGTCCTGTGTAATAAGACCATAAAAATACAACAACAATTAACATACATACACAGCTGTACAGTTAAACATGCATAACAATATCAACCAAAACATGTACATACAGTTTGTAAATATTCAAACAATTTGCCTTTAAAACTGGACAGACTAGTTATATTTTTTAGATGTTTAGGCAAATTATTCCATGAAGTAGCTAATCTATTTTGCAACTTCAATTCCCCTATTTTACTACAATATTTATATGTTGGAATTTTATTTTCTGAGTTCTTGTACAAAAACATTGATTATCTGGCAATTTAAACACAACATACTTAGCTAAAGGATGATTATTTTTCCCAAACATAATCTTATGACAGTTTATTAACCATGTAATCCTAGATTGAAATAAATAAATAAACGTATAATGTCTTTGAGCATCAGGATGTAGCCAGTGCAGTTGATTATATAACATACAATGATGTATTTTATATTCACCCTTAGTAATGAATTTACCCTATCTATAAACTGTTTGATTAACTTTCTTTAACACTCTCTGGGAAGAGTTCATATGAATCAGTGCTCCATATTCCAGTACCAGAATCAGCATTTGTTTAGCAAGTTTCTCTCTAGCGTCTCTGCATTCATTGCAAAGGTCATGATGACATGACTCATGTAAGGCATCCTGGAATTTTATGGTGTTTCAGTGCTAAAGCCTGCAGTAGTCATACTGTATTAGTCAGTGCTGTTGCTCTCCTCTGCAGTCTGTGTTCTTATGTTATGCTGGCAATGAAACTTTTCAAGGCATAGTAAGTGCCCTGCTGCTTTCTGTAGTTTGAAGTGTACCTGAGTTAGAAAAAAAATGTTGCTAAGGTCCCCCATGTCTATTCCATGCATGTTGGAAACCTGTTACCATTTCAGTACCCACCACCTCTGCTGAGAGTCTGTTCTACATGTCCACCACCCTTTCCATGAAGAAATATTTCCTCACATCCCCTCTAAGTCTCCCTCCTTCCAGCTTCACATCATGCCCCCCCTCATCCTTGAGCATCTCATTTTGTGCTATATGCCACCCTCCTGTACCTCATTGATACCCTTGAGGTATTTGAATGTTTCTATCATGTCTCCCCTTTCTCTCCTTTCCTCCAGTAAGTACATATTTAATTCTCTGAGTCTTTCCTCATAGGGCTTCTGTTGCAGGCCATGCACCATTTTGTTGCCCTTCTCTGTACTGCCTCCACCCAGTCTATGTCCTTCCTGAGATGGGGCCTCCAGAACTGGACACATTACTCCAGGTGTGGCCTCACCATTGATCTACACAGAGGTAACACTACCTCCCTTTTTCTGCTGGTGATACCCCTCCCTATGCACTCCAGCATTCTACTAGCCTTTCCTACTGCCTTATCACACTGTTTTGCTACCTTCAGGCTATGCTATGCGAGACATTGGTGGCATAACTAGGTTTAGGCTGGGACTGCTATCTTGGACATTTCTCAGATCTGAAGTTGGATAGATAGACTATGTATCATAGCCCACTCGGACTGCCAGTACCAGAAACAGGGACAAGTGCAGCCTGATGAAACCATTTTGCAAATCTTTGATGGGACAATGCTCAGTTCGATTTAGGGTCTGTGAATACCTGAATGAACTGCCCTTGGGCCATATACAAATGAATTGCCCGGAACAGTTTAAATCTAACCTCAGAGAACTGTTACATAACTCAGTGCATGCAACTGTGATTTATATATATATATATATATATATATATATATATATTTTTTTACATGCTTGTATTATTTGTCACACGATGTGGAACCTTTGAAAATGGGTAGTTTTGCTCAAAGGTATGTCCCAATAAATAAAAAACATTGTATGAATTTGCAGCAATGTAAATAGTTTGTAGGGGAGACTGTTATTGCCCTATTCCTTTAGTATTACCAAAGTTATTTTTTTCACTTGTGTTTGAATAAAGCTGAGTTAAAAAAAAATCATTTGAAAATACTGTCATTGCAGGAGGATGGATGGAGTGCCTCACTGACAGTGCTGCTAGAAGGGAAGCCTGTTTGAAGTAATGAGGCTTGGAGAGGATATTTGGCAGTCCGAGTGGGATATGATGGATAGTCCATCTATCGAACACCAGATCTGAGAAATGTCCAAGACATCAGTCCCAGCTTTAACCAAGTTATGCCACCAATGCCTCTCATGTGATTGTAATTGGATTGTCGGTAAAGGGGGGAGATACGATAGCCAGGATACAGTCCACAAATAAAGACAGAGCTGCGAGCTGTATGTAATTGTGTTTAAAATGTAATTGCATTCTTCGGTTGTTGACAGGATGTTTTTTTATTTAAGAATTTGAACCTACCTTGTGTGCTGGAAATTAAAAAAAAGGAACTACAGAAAATATAAATCGAAGGGGTTAGCAGGTCCCCCACGTACAGAAAATTGTTCTGTACTGTGCGTGTGGTCATTGTCTGAAGCTTCAAATACCAGTATGCTAAATCTTACTTGAATTTTAGTCTGATAAGTGTATACGGTAAGCAGCCTGCATTACGTTTTGTCTCCCTATTTATCAGAATGTCTTTGAACTCGGCACTGCCCACACATTAAAAGAACAAATGGCTCCAAGCTGGCTCGTCTGAGATCTGGCCTAGTCTATATTTGCACTACTAGCCAATCAAAACTGCATCTCTTTTTTTTTCTGAAACCCAGTGCTGTACCATATTTTTTTCCATCTCATGAACATTTGTTTCGATTCTCTCAGACATCTGAGATCAGCACTAGAATGTCTGTCTTGGCCATCCAAGCATGTCTACTTCTGCACTTTCTGAAAACTTCAGGTAAGAAGCCAGGTTGATAATTTTTTTTAATTATCTTTTTATTGTAGCAATTAACTGTAAACAGTACAGGTACAGGATACACCTCATCAGCAGGTTACATAAAATTACACAAAGTCCTCGGTATTTATTATGAGTAAATACAAGCTGATCATGTAAGAAAAAGCATATCTCACAGTGGTCAAAGGCAGTCATCAGGACCAGTTTTAGATTCAAATTCTCTAAATGTTGCATATTAACTCTCCTATGACTGTTCCAGTTGACACGACAACTCACTTGGTACAGCACTGGGACTGTTAGGTCACTTTATTTGTTTCTTATTAATTTACAACTTTGTAGAGATGCTACTCTAAACCACTTGAGAGCAAAACTCTAGCTAACAGGTATATGCCTTTGTCATGATACATTTTGGAAAAAATCATGACAGTCGAGAGCAAAATGTATATATTTTTATGCAATTTGTTTTTTCAAATTCTGCCTGTACAGTTGCCTGATTTTATTGTGCAATGGTGCGAATTATTTGCATGATTAATTGTGATTACACAGTAGTTAACTGACACTTACAATAAAGTGTAACCATTTATTCACTGTACAGTAGATGTTCTGGCACCTGGGGCCAGATTTTCAAATGTGGGGTTTCCTTGGGCAACCACAATTTTTTCTGCATACAATTTTCAAAAAGGTAGCCTGTTTGCAACATTTTCCACAATTTATGGCAGCTTGTGGCATATTTGTTTTGCACAACTGCAGAAAAATGCTGCATTGTTTCTGTAGCTGCAGGGGGAAAGGAAAATGTTGGCTGTGTGCATACAGTCTTGAAAATAGCATTTCCTCAGGTGCAGGGGTTTTGCCCCATACCAGGGAGTTACTTACATGGCTTGTATATGGGGCTTAGTCCCTGGGTCATGCCAGGCACTTTGACAATTTGGCTCCTGCTTTTTCTCTGTAATTTCCCTTTTGCCCCTTTCCCCAGGTCATGCAGACAATGAGATGATGTATTTTTTTACTTGCCTGTCTTGATTAAATATATTTTAATAAATACATACATACATATATACATACATATAAACTAAATGTCAAAAGTCTTGGAAACCTTATGAAAAGCCACCAACATGTATGGATCTATTTTGTGCTCCCCAAACAACCTCTATTTTGACATATTGTTTTATATAAGCACATCAGCAGACCTTTAAACATTGTAAAAATGATATTTCTGAATTATTACAATCTTTAAAGCAGCAGTGCAATGAAACTGGGGGGAAATGGTGGCCCTATCTTCTTTTTTTTTACACCAAATGATTACAGGCATCTTCCAGTTTAATTTGGTGGTAACATTTTCTATTTCCAACAAAAGTTGAGTATGTTATACATGTTTTTATTTAGTTTTGTTTTCAAGTAAAAATATATCCACCACATTTGGCTTAGAAATACTGTTGTAGACCTGGTAAGGGTTAGGATCAAGAAGATAAATAACTAAATCATGTTGTACAGTATAGGTGGTACCTAGAAAAAAATTCACACCCAATATATTTAGCACTCTGAGCACACCCAACACATTCACTCCATGCTATTTTCACTGGTGGAACACTAGTGCTGCTTCTGCATAGTGATTCACCTAATATTCACTGTTTTTTTAATATTTGCGCTAATATAAAACCACCAAAAATAGCAAAAATAAAAAGACAGTGAATAGTTCCCGTTATACAGTAGATTTGACAGGTATGCTAAAATAGCTTTTTTGGAAAAAACATTTTTCATTCCACTGCTGCTTTAATTATCTCTCTGGAACAGCAGATTGGAGATTGCAAGACTTTGTTACTTTATCACTCATTTCCCGAGGCATCGTACCGTTACTTATGAGAAACTTACTTGTCCAGCAAAACTATGCTTGTTTCCGTTAGTACTTGCATTTATTCACATGTTGTCATTCAGATTCTAATGTGACAATACTGTTGTACAAAATTTGTATAGTAACACAGAACTGTTCAGCAGAAAAGGACTGTTTTATCCACCCAGTCTGTGTTAATTAGTATGTTTTAATATCCTAGATTGAAGTGATCAAGTTTATCCACTTAAATGGACACTTGTTGTTCATATACTTTACTGTGTAAATAATTTACATAGATAGATAGCCAGACAGACAGACAAATAAATCTTTGTAGGGGGAGAAAAACATCCTGGGCTTGGCATGACAAACACCCCAAACTATTTGATTTATTTAACGTGTAAGAGGTGTCCCTCTGAAACTTGAAGCACCTGTACAAACAATACAATTAAATAACACAGACCATAAATGAAACAACCATAAAACACCAATTACTAAAATTCCATATGTATATATATATATATATATATATATATACACACACATATTAAACAATTGTACATTATACATAATTTAGAATATGGGTAGGGTAAAGCAAAGTCAATCTCCCAACTACTCAAACGCTAATTGGAGTAAGTAATGCTTATTTTTAAAAGACTGTACAACGCATATAGAGTTTTCTTGGGAAATGCTGGACGCAGATTACGCTGCTATCTTGACAAATAGAAAAAATTATATTGGCGTGGCAAATGTCAAAACTCATAGCGTTATGATGGCAAATATGAAACCTCATAGCGCTAGTATGGCAAATGGAAAAAATCATAGTGATATAATGGCAAATGGGGAAAAAAGTGTTGTTATGGAAAATGCTCTGATTTGCTCTACTTTCACCACTCTGCCAAACCACAGCTCCCAAGTCTTCTTCACTCTCATGGCTGAAGTGACAGCCACATTGTCTTTTTTCTGCCCTTTTCCTTAAAAACAAATAAGGAAGGATGATAGATACCTAGAGTTACCTACATGTGCTTGTGTGTGGGAACCACTACTGAGAGCTGCTCACTAATAATGCTGACATTTTCTCATTCATTTTTGTTTTCAGGCCACGTGTTTAGTTAATCATGTGGTAGGTCAAGGTTGAAAAGTTGTTATGGCATCACTGTGATGTCAGAAGAATACTGTAACAAAATTTTGTGATGTTTGCACCCAACCATAACAAGAAAATTACATGTATAGAAATCCATACACAATATGGGCAAACCCTATACTATACTATTGTTCTGAGCTCTGAATGACAGTATTGCGAAAGAGATATGGGAGTATGCACTGCTGAATTCCCGTTACTGAGCATGAGCCAGCTTTTACTGTAACTACCCGTACGGTAAAAGCCAATTCCTTGCTGAAGAGAAATCTGGAAACATGGCTAAACCAAGCACAACTACTAAACAAAAGAGTCACTTTGTAAAAAAAAAAAAATCAGCAAAATCTTGAAATGGAAACCCAGAACGAAGCCCGGAAGTGCACAAGAGTGGTGGCAGCTCACTCAAGGAGCAGAGGGGGCAGACAGGGACTCTGCAGCAAGCAACACTGAGCGGCAAGCTGAGCTGCAGGACAGGCTCCACTGCTTTGAACTGGCCCTGGGTGGGAAAGCCCGGGTGTTGGAATGTGGCTGTATTAACACAGCAGCTCACCACATAAAATGGTCTCGGACATTGGTACTGTTACAATTTACCAGTGAGACTACAGTTGGTGGTGGTGGTGGGGGGGTGTTGCTTATGTAGGAAAAAAAAGAAGGCTTCTTGGAGCCATACATTACAAAAAATAAAAAGTAGGGGGCTATGTATCACTCACCTATAATATCTCAAGGTGCTGGTGACATGTTGGAACCTCTCAAGCTTCGTTCTCGAGGTTCACATGTCACTAGAACCTCTTGATAGTATTATAGCCTCATAATACACAGTCTCCTATCATTATTCTGTTTATAAACATACTCAGTTCAGTGAATAAACACTTATGAAAACCTATTTTTAAACTTATGTTTTATTGTTTCATCAGTAGAAAATACAAGTATATACATCCAGTTCCAGTTCAAAAGTTTATTGATTGATAGACTGTTGTCATAACAACACTAAAAAATACATTACATTAAAGATAAACTGTTAAAAGCAATAACAATTACAAGTGCATTGCACTTTTTATTATACAATTGTCAAATAATTCTCTTAAATCTTGTTTTATATAGCTTAATATATATTAGTTTTCACATTTTATTAATTACATCTTATGAGGACCAAGAACAGTAGATTCTTTTGGGTCTATTTGTATAATCTTATTAGAAAACTAAAGAAATTATCTCCTTAAAGCAGCAGTACAACAAAAAAACGTTTCTCCAAAAATGCTAGTTTCAGCTACTGTTACAGAAAGTATTAGCATACCTGTCAGATGTGCTTGTCTAGGTACCTCCTATGCTGTGCACCATGAGTCTTTATTTTTTAGATCATAACTCTTGCCATGTCTATAATATTATTTTTATACAAAATGTAGAGGTCATTTCTTTTTCTTGAGAAAAAGCTAAATTAAAACATTAATAAAATATTAAAATGTTCATGGAATTATAAAATTGTGCCACCACATAAAACTGGAAGATGCCCAGAATCCTTGATAGCAAAAAAAAAGGATAGTGTCAAATTGTTTGCTCAATTTTGTTGCACTGCTGCTTTACATAGTTTGGCTAAAATTGCCAGAATGTAAACAGGATATCTTTGGGTTCGGGTCTGTTTACCTATATTCCAGTCTAATGTATCATTGTCTGTAGTTCCCTATTCCTAATCTGAATTAAAGACCAATCAAAGTTATAAAAGGAGATTTTATTGCTTTGGTTTCCTGTGCAAGTCCATTTTTAACAGTCGGAGAGATGAAGGATAACACTGTATATTTATGTTACAGCTGTGAATTATTCTGTATCTATTTGTATAATCATATCAGCAAATTAAATGAATTATCTCCTTAGATAATTCAGCTAAAATTGTCAGAATATAAACAGGACACCTTTGGGTTTGGATCTGCTAAATACTTCTCCATCTAGTGTATTGTCATCTGTAGTCCCCATTCCTAACTTGTATTAAAGACCAATCAAGGTCATGAAAGATTTTGTTTCTTTAGTTTCCTGTACAGGTCAATTTTTAAAAATCAAGAAGACGAGATAGCACTGTATATTTATGTTACAGCAAATTACAATATATTCATTAGTATCAACATTAAATTCAAACATTTCAGAGTGTAGTTGAAATGTGTAGATTCAATTCCATCACCAATCCATGAAGAAAAAAATCTGTAATTTATTACATTCGCTCAAAGACTAGGGAAAATGTCAGTTCTCGGTTTATATGATTTTGGTTAACCCCAGGCCATTTGATATGCATCCAGAGTTTATTACATAGTACACACATATCTTCATGTAATGAAAGGACTTTACGCAACCCCTGATTTTGTTACTACATTTGGAGGGGATAGCCTAAGAAACACTTTCATAAACTACATGTTTATAAAGAGCTGTTGTCTGCCAGGAATGAGGACATTCCCATTTAGTGAGTGGACACATATACCATCCATTAGTACGGACGTTGAGACATCTAACCTTAGAAACTAATTCAGAGAACAGAACACTATGTACTGTACTCTAGCATGGAACACATATAGTGTGCCAAAGGGGGGAAACATTGTCCAATTAAACTATAGCAAACCAGTCTATGCCAGCAAGAAATGTAGACCCTGTAAATAGATCAGAAAGTACATAGCAGAACTTTAACAGCAGTTTAGCAAATAAAGCTGTTTGCAAAATTTAGCCAGTCCAAAACAGTAACTCTGCAGTTCTGACTGTAATTCAGGGTGGAAGTAAACTGCCATATGAGAAATGCCTGATCTCTCTGAGTAAGATAGATAGATAGATAGACAGATAGATAGATAGATAGATAAAAACTTTTATTTTTTGACAGGAAAATAACTTTTAGGACCAAAAGAGGCCCTGTTAATCAAAGTTGTCCTGTTTTGAAATACAGTTTCAACAAATACAAAACATCATGTAATAAAATATATTACAGGGATGATCTTAGAGATATCACATCACACAATTTCACAACATTCATACAAAAGCAGAAGTACAGAATATACCAAAAATCTAAAAGATTTTTATACTAAAGAATAAATATAAGCATTTGTAAGGTGGACAAGGCAGATATATATATATATATATATATATATATATATATATATATATATACATATATATACACAATTAATGCAAAGAATTTTCTTTCTTAGGATTTCCAGTCTAAAAGAGTTAACGTAAAATGGGAGAAGGGGGGAAGAGGAAATAATAATTTCATCCTCTAATATTGCCTCATACCCCATACACGGCACACACAGGAACAGCAAAGAGAAAATTTAAGGGACACTCTAGAGTCCAAACAAATGAACAGATGATAGTGTCCTAAGTAACACCATAACAAACACATCTGTTTCTCCAGATGGAATCTAGAGAGTGCTTAAATTTGCCTAAACTATCAATAGTCCTAATTTCCAGATCTATCTCATTCCATATTTTTGGTAAGTAGAAACGTCTTTGCATTCTACTATAAATATTAATTTCTAAGGGGACTTTTTGACATCTGTGTTTCAATTGCCTCAAATTATACCTATAAAGAACAGAGGCATTAAGAGAGTTCACACCATGCTTGACTTCCCCCCTATACTCCATAAAGGCTTTATACCCTATATGTTTTTTTTTCTACAAATTACAAGGGAATCCCATCCAAGATTTTGAAGTAGGATGCAATGATGAGTGGAAAAAGGGCATTTCACCACATATCTTGCTATTCTATAACATGTTTTATCCAAGCAGTTCAATTATGATTTAGAGGCAAATTGATACATTAAACTACCATATTCTAATGTTGG
The DNA here is from genome assembly GCA_016271365.2 of Neoceratodus forsteri. Taxonomy (NCBI): domain Eukaryota; kingdom Metazoa; phylum Chordata; order Ceratodontiformes; family Ceratodontidae; genus Neoceratodus; species Neoceratodus forsteri. The sequence continues at coordinate 296,343,471 of JADMNL010000027.1, read as the reverse complement.
TAAGAGTAGTTGTACAGCCACTCTATTTCTTGATTCTCTCAAAAGAATCAATGTTTTCCTTCTTAACACACCCAGTCTACAGTTAAACTTTTTAGTTACATTTGTTATATGTGTGGAAAAGGTAAGAGAGCTATCAATATAGACTCCCAAGTACGTATATGCCTGAACCTGCTCTATCACTTGACCTTTTAATGAATATATATTTAATGTTTGATTGTAAGACAGTTTACCTTTTGAATGGAAAAGCATTGCCTGAGTTTTCTTTGTACTAAGAACCATTTTAGATTGTAATAACCAATTTTGTAAAATATCAAAATCAGACTGAAGAGTTTTTTGTAAATCATCCACATTTGTAGCTTTTCCTATAAGAGCCATATCATTAGCATACAAATAAATCTTACTGTTTTTAATACATGATGGGAGAGGATTTATATAAATCAAAAATAACAAAGGACCCAAAATTGAACCTTGGGGGACACCCCTAAAGGTGCCCTCCATATCTGACCTTATTCCATCTATATAGACCCGTTGTGTACGGTACGTTCAGTTAAATAAGATAGCAACCAGGTTTGAACAGGCTCAGATACACCTATCTGAGCCCGCCTTCCCAGTAATATATTGAAATGTCTGCATAAATTAGATAGGCGCAATAAATGAGATAGGCGCAATAACTCAGCATAGTGTGAACACATAAGTGGCGGGGAAAAAAACTAGAAGCATTGGTGGCACTGAAGAAGAAGAAGAAGAGCTCTTCTGAGGAACTTTATTTATTTATTTATTTAAAAGTTTAACCGGGAAGTACATACTGAGCTGGTAACAGCTTGTTTCCAGATGGGTCCTGGGTTAGAGGGAGGGGGGAATATATAACAATATAATAAAGTAAATACAAAATAAGTAATACAAGCAAAAACAAAAATGTAAGGCAAAGAATAAGTGAAGCCAAAACCTAGAGAAATTAAAACACTGTGAATATATACAGCAATAAAAAATGGAGCAGCAAGAGAGCACATAACTAGAGAATAGAAAAAGGAGGAGAGGTCAAAGGCAATTGCAAGTAGGATGATAAAAATCAGAAAAAAGAGACTTTAGGGAGGAGGAAGAAGAGGCAGAATGAATAGAAATGGGAAGGGAGGACCAAAGTTTAGAAAAGTGGTAAGAAAAAGCAGATTGAACAGCAATAGTTTTTCAAGGAGGGATAGTAAGAGAATGGAAAGTATTGTTGTGAAGAGGGTAGGAGGAAGAAGGATGAGGGGAAAGAAGGGATTTGAGATAGGAGGGAAGGGTGCTAAACTAGAATTTGGACAAAAAAAGAGACACAACAGGACAGGTGCCTAGCATCAAGAGAAGGGAAAGAAAGAGCTGAGGAAAGAGAGCAGTGGTGAGTACGAGAGGGGCAATCTAAAGCAAAGCATCAGAAAGAATGAAAAAGGGGGTCCAGTCTGGCAAGGGAGGTTTTAGTGACACTACAGTAGGCTAAGTCACCATAGTCAAAGATTGGAAGGATAACTTTTAGTACAATTTATTGACGGGCAGGGAGCAGAATACACACTTTGTTCCAGTGCAAAGCATCAAGCTTAGGATGAAGCTTTTGGTGAATTGCATTAATGTGCACAGAGGTATCAAGATGCCGGTCAGGGCAGACCCCGAGGTATTTAAAGGAAGAGACATCCTCAAGTACAGAATCATCAAGGGTTTGAAATATGGAATGAGAATTAAGAGACTTTTTTTGGCATTAAGAGACACCTGGTTTACCTTGAACCAATGCTGAATGTTGTCAAAATCTGACTGAAGTCTGGAGGTAAGGATATGGGGAGAGGAGCCAGAAGCAAAAAGAATTGTGTCATCAGCATACATATGAATGGATGCGATGGAACAGACAGAGGGTAGGTCATTTAGGAATATATATAGAAGAGAATAGGATCCAGAACAGACTCTTGGGGATGTCTGAGCTAATGGAGAGAGAAGGTGAAGTGGATTTACGTATCTGGATAGTCTGAGATCTGCCTTTAAGATATGAACAAAACCAGCTGACTGAAAAGTCAGAAAGGCCAGCAGCTTTAAGTTTGTCCAGGAGAAGAGGATGCACCACAGTGTCAAAAGCTTTAGCAAGATTAACAAAAATGGCACAGATCATCAGTCCTTTATCCATGCCTGTAAGTATGGAATCAGTGAACCAAAGGAGGGAGGTAGAAGTGGAGTGAGATTTTCTAAAGCCAGTCTGGAAGGGGGTGTAAAAGGCAGAATTGTCAAGAAAGGAAGTAAGCTGAGATAGAACAATACAGTCCTGTAATTTAGCCAACATAGGAAGGAGAGAGATTGGACAAAAGTTACCAGGAGAAGTGGGATCACCACCTTTGTGAACAGGTATGACAGTAGTCTATTTCCAGACATCAGGAACAGTAGAAGAGGAAAAGGAGAGATTTAGAAGTAAGGTAACGGGAAGAGCAATAGCAGATGCAGAGTGAAGGAGAAGCTTAGGATCAAGTCCATCAGGGCTACCTTCCTTTAATGGATTAAGGGAAAGCAGGGCCTTTAGGGAAACAACAGGAGTGACAGGAGAAAAGGAGAAAAAAGGAGGCGGAGAAGAAGGTCGGGAGAGAGGAAAGAGGGGGAGGGTAACAGAAGAAGGGATAAGAGAAAGGGCACGGGTAGTAAAGTAGGAATTAAAAGAGTTGGCAACAGCAGAAGGATCAGAAATAAGGGGCTCACTGATCTTTAGAGTGGGAGATGGAGACTGGTCTGAGGGGAGAAGAGGGAATGGATAACCTTCCAAAAATTGGAGAGGTTATTTATGTAGTTATGGAGTGTGGAACTAAAATACTCAGACTTATGCCAGCCAACCAGCACAGTGGTAGCACTACCACTTGCGATGCCGTCGACCTGGATTCAGAAACGAGCCCGTGAGACGGAGGGCCAGCTGGGAGAGAAGGCTTGAGCGTTGGAAAATGGCTCGCCTTCGGCTCGCTTTCTCCAGGAAGGAGGGGGATGAGGGTCGGCGCCGGACTGACCTCTGGCGGAGGCCAGAGATGCAATAGGTACTGAGCCAGCTACAAGGGGAGAGGAGCGACAGACATCGGTGTGTGCACCTTGATGTCATGCACATGTCACTCCTCTGGGGGGCGTACAAAAGAAAAACACTAGCCTGGCGCAACACTGACAAGAGGGTCAGGAAGGCCCTCACCACCAGTGCAGCATAGCTTGAGTTGGGACCCTGACAAGATTTAAGGTACAAGGATTACCTCCACCTGGTCTCTGCCTGGGGGGGGACACCACAAGATGAGGAGGTTCCACCGAGCCTGCTGTGTGGTGGTCAGTTGAGTGACAGTACATGGGTCAGGGGATAAAAAGAAACATCCAAAAAAAAATCTCAAACTTTGCAAATCTGACAGCTTTAGTAAAGGCATTACGGAGACATCTGTAGTGGGCCAATGAAGAATGGGACCCAGTAAGCTTAAAATTATGCCAGGCAAGGTCTCTTGAGTGGAGACAAGTAAGTACCTCAGCTGCTATCCAGGAAAGATGTAAACCCCACACTCTGGTTCTATGCAGAGGTACATGCCTATCCCATACAGCCAATAATTTAGTCTTAAAGTAATGAAGGGCAGAATTAATATTAGAGGTTACAGAGATGGGAGGCCAATCAGTTGGCCAAAGATCAGCAAGGAGAGAGGTCATGTCAAGTGACTTAAAAGACCTGAGCTAAATGAATTTAGAAGGAGCTTTAGAGCAGTGTAATTTCTGCATGCAGAAAACCATGATGATCACTGTGATGATGAGGAAGAACACCTGCATCAACTACACGGTGGGGATGAGAAGTGAGGACCCAGTCTATCAGAGAGTGGTTTGAGGATCTAAAATTTAAACTAGTGGGCTCTGTAATTAATTGGGTCAACTGCAGTGACTTAACATTATGAGAGAATTTATTGGCAATAGAAGCAATCCTGTATGGGTTAAAGTCACTGAGTATAAGTAACTCACCACATAACGAGACTGAGCAGATGGAGGAAAGGAGCTCAGTAACTGAAGCAGGGGATACACCAGGACAGCAGTAAACACCAGCAATAAAGATAGGAATAGAGAAGGGAAGGGAAGGGAAGGGAGAGTTTGAGGAGGATCAGCTCATGGGAAGAGGTGGAAGAAGCAGTGAGAACAGTTGTACACTGGATCCTAGACAATATGTAAACTACAACACCACCACCCCTTTTAGAGCGATCTTGCTGGACTAGGGTGTAGCCAGGTATAGTTACAGCTGAATCAGGGACATTGGAGGAGAGCTAGGTTTCAGATATAGCTAGAACTTCCCAGTTTAAGGTTAAGCAAGGTAGATGATAACTGGTCAATTTTAGGGAGAAGGCTGTGGAACTTTAAATCACCCACCCTCAACCCTTTGGGGAGTAGCAATGGTGAGGGTGTGCTGGGATCATGATTGATCTTAGTGTCACCTGCTAACAAAAGTAGTAAGCAGACATTGAGTTTTAATACACAATTATACTGCTTAAAAGAGGGAATAATGGAGAAAGAAAAAGAGGAAGAGTAGGAAGGGAGATGGAACAGAAGGCTCCAAAGGAATTCTAAATGAAGCCAGGGGGCAGGAAGAAATTGACACAAAGGTCACTGGGGGAATGAATGAGAGATGGAACAGAAGAGTAGGGGAGGGTGGGTGGAGAGGAGAGGGAAACAGAGAGAGCAGAAAGAGGAAATTACAGCAGGTTATGGAGGAGAGAAGAAAGGCAGATAAGGGATAAGAAAAACAATTGATATAAGCAGCATAGTAAAAGGATACAGGAGGCAGAGAAGTTAAAAGACAAAATCTGAAAACAGTGACAAAGTGGTAAAGTAGACAAAGTTGTAGCAGGAACAGATAGGATGGCAAATTAGGGAGGCAGAAAGGCAGATAGACCAGTAAGAGAAACTATACACAAGTGCAATACATTGAGGAACACTCAGGAGCATATAACATACCACAATTCCATTTCCCAAATAACAGCAAAATACAGAAAGTAACAAAACGGTTAGCATTTAAACAACACTTGCAATATCAAAGAGCAATACCTGTAGAAAAGCAATTGTGAAGATGTTAAATAACCCTAGCTTAACATACAAGCATGTGCTAGGAAGACTGAAGTGAACTGTGTACAATACATACAGTAGTTACACTAGGGGATGGAATAACAACATTTACAGTGGCATAGACTCACTAGAACAGCAATTAAAACAAAGTATAATACACATATAATGATAAGCAGTAGCTCATGAGATTACAATGGTTTACAGTGGGTGCAGAGTCTCCTGCTGACTGCCACCCCACACTGATGCCCACAGTATGACACCCTTAAGCCGCGGCCCTTTAACGAAAGGAGCGCAGCGTAAGACTGCTAGGCAGTGGTTTAGAAATAGAACATCGAGATCCTGCCCCCAAGAATGTCAGCACCTCCACCGGAGGATCGGGGCTCCAGGACAGATTACAGGTGATGGCAAAGAGCAGCCTAAAATAGCAAGCAAGCCCATTTGGCTCCGATGTTCTCAACGCCCTCACAGCAGTCCAAGATCAAACAGGAACTTAAGGTGGGAAAGCACCATATTGGCTATAATGGCCCAGAGAAATAGCGAGCAGTGACTCCTGATTCACTTACCCAAATGATTAAGCAATGATTAATACAAGCAATCATTCTGACATTCATGTGGTGTAAGAAAGGAAAGTAACTGCCTGGACCCCTATATCAGAGTTTAGCAGAGTTTAATTTTGTTCAGCGCCTCTCGGCGCCACCAAGAACCCCGCCTTAGTTCCTACCCATACAAGAGTCATTTATTAGGTGATCAATAATCATCCAAGCCTGATTCTCCATTTCTAGCTACAAACTCTCTCCTAATATGAGTCGACAGCCTGTAAGTTCCTTGGGATCGGTGTGGATGTACCTTTTCCCCAATAACTGATCTTCACCCTTTCAAGCAGCATGCACATGTGCTGTACTCTCAGGTGTTGTCTGATACCATCAAAGGATTTCCTTTTTATGCAGGTTGAATAGCTGAGATCGCTGCCATTCTTTTTTTTCCTTTTTGTTAATATAGTTCTTATTAAACAGTCTGCATAGTTTGTTACAGAAGCAATAAAGATAATGGTTTTACAAGTGGTTTTGATTCGAGTCTCTGAGTGTGTCCTTAGTTATCATAACAAGTAAACAGTTTCATAAGGGACCCTCTCTCTTATACACTGAGGAGGGTCTACCATATATTGCACTATGTGTCCCAACCTAGGATATTTATTTATTTATTTATTTATGTCTTTGTTAACCGGGTACAGTACACTGATCCAAAGGACCGTTTTCTGGTACGACCCTGTGTGGAAACCCGATAAGGTGGGGACAGTGTGGGCTGGGGAAGGGAACCCAGGCCAGGCCCCAATCAATGAATCCCCATTGCCTGTCGTAAGATAAACTGGTACCCTGTGAGCAGGTTCATGCAGTGTGGTGGGGGAAGGGAAGGGAGAGAGGGGCACACCAGTCTGGGCAGCTAATTCTTTATAGTCTATGGTAGAACGCTGTTGAGCATGGAAATCCATGCTCCCAACAGCGTTGTTATGCTGCACTGTCTACATCATCGTAGCTGTTGTGCTGCACTAGCTACCTAGCTAGTGCAGCATAACACCTAGAAGGTGTGTGCGCATGCATGTAAGCTGGATGCGCATGTGCGATCGGGCAACCGGTGATGCGCTAAGAATGGCCACGGCGGTGAAACAGGCCGGAGGAACCGAAAACCACACATGAATAGGAAAGAAAGTAAGGGCAGTCTTTTTATGAGTGACCATACACTATAAAAGACTGTGTATGATCGCTCATACACAACAAGGGTATTTTTCAACTCTCGAGGTTTCCATGGTAACAAGACCTCTCAAGCTGCACTCTCGAGGTCTCCAGTTACCATGGAAACCTCTCGAGTGAAAAATACCCTTGTTGTGTATGAGCTCTCATACATAATCCTCTATGTTGCTAATCATGGGCTCAGGTCAGGGTCTTTGCGTATTGCATTCATCAGCCAGCCAGTCCAACGGGAAGTGAAATTCTGCAAGCGATGGTTTAAGAAGTAAGCTATTTTTTCCACTGAGTATATCTAGTTAATCATTTTCCACCAGGAGGACAGGTCAAATATCTGTGGGGTTAGCCAAAGTCTAGTTATTGACTTCTTAGTCACTAGGGAGGATTCGTAATGAGCCCCTGTTTATTTATTGATTCATTGTATTCACAAGCATCTAAATCCAGGTCTCACAATCCTTTTAGATGTTGAAGGAACAGAAATAATTGAGTTGACAATGGGGTTAGTCTGCCAAACATCTCCTCCAACTATAATTCAGGCAATCTAAAAAATCTAAAAAATGGGAGTAGGATTGGGCATTTCCACATCACATGCATGCGTGTTGCTCTAGGCTCTCTGTAAAAAATGCCAGCAAGATGTAGATCCAGTGGCTAGATTGTGCACCAAAACATTGGAGTTCAGAAGAATCAGAGGAGCTGTTTCCAACCACATTCTCTCCATTGGTGAGAGCTGGTCACTTTGAAAGCAGCTAAACAAGCCAAGTCCCAAGGATCTGCAAGAAGTGGAAAGCCAACTTCCTTCTCCCATTTGTGTGGCACCTCCATGGAACTGTCCCCTGCAGAGTATTGCAGAGACTTGTCAATGTGGGAGAGCATGTGTGGAGGAAGGATGGAAGGAAGGAAGGAAGGAAGGAAGGAAGGAAGGAAAGGAGGGAGGGAGGGAGGGAGGGAGGAAGGAGAAATTGTTTAACCAGGAAAGGCACATTATCTAGAAACATAAACTTTGGCGGCAGATAAGGACCGCTTGGCCCACCTAGTCTGCCCATTTCTCTACCTACAGGATAAGCTGCAGATTCTACTTAACCAACAGCCTATTTCTTCCTACCCCCCACAAGAATTGCCTTTTGTCTGTCCCATGCATTCTTGAATTCCCCCACAGTTTTAGACCCCACAACCTCCACAGGAAGGCCGTTCCATGTGTCCACCACCCTCTCTGTGAAAAAATACTTCCTCACATTGCTCCTGAGCCGTCCCCACCTTATCTTCAAATTGTGTCCTCTTGTTCTTGCACATCTCTTTTTCTGAAAGATGCTACCCTCTTGGACTTTGTTGATTCCACTGAGGTACTTAAAAGTTTCTATCATGTCCCCCCTCTCCCTCCTTTCCTCAAGGGTATACATATTAAGCTCCTTTAGTCTCTCATCATATGGCTTCTCTTGCAGACCCTGCATCATTTTAGTTGCCTTCCTCTGGACTGCCTCCATCCTGTCTATGTCCTTGGGGAGATGGGGTCTCCAGAACTGGACACAGTACTCCAGATGTGGTCTCACCAACTGTCTGTACAAAGGGATAACAACTTCCTGTTTTCTGCTGGTGATGCCTCTCCCTATACATCCCAGTATCCCCCAGCCCTCTCTACTGCCTTCTCACATTGCTTACTAACCTTAAGGTCATCTGATATGATTGCCCCCAGGTCCCTTTCCATTTTTGTTGTTGTTACTACCTCCCTTTCCCTGGGCTTTTGTTTCCCAGGTGCATTATTTTGCACTTGTTTGCATTGAATCCAAGCTGCCAGACTTCTGACCATTCCTTCGACCTTGCCAAGTCCCTTCTCATCCTTTCCACGCCTCCTTGTGTATCAAACCCAGTGGCAGAGCTAGAGGGGGGGCTGGGGGGGCGGTCACCCCTCCCGGCTGCCGCAGTGTGAGTAGTAGCACCCCACCACCATCTTTATTCACTGTTTAGTGCCCATTGTGGAGCCCATGATTGACTTGAATGGCCCTCCCTGGCTCCCAAATGCTCCCAAACCTGGCTCCGCCACTGATCAAACCTGTTGCAGATCTTTGTGTCATCTGCGAAGAGGCATACTTTTCCTTCTAGTCCCTCTGTAATGTCACTTATAAACACATTAAAAAAGACTGGACCCAGTACTGAACCCTGCAGTACCCCATTAGTAACCCCTCTTTCTTCAGAGTGGATTCCATTTACAATTACCTTCTGTGTCCTGTTGTCCAGCCAGTGTTTTACTCATGTTACCACCCTGGGACTCACTCCCAGGCTGGTTAATTTGATTATTAATCTTTTGTGTGGGACTGTGTCAAATGCTTTGCTAATGTCTAGGTAGGCTATGTCCACAGCCCCTCCCTGGTCTACTCCTTTGGTCACCCAAAGAAATCAATTAGATTCATCTGACATGACCTTCCTGCTGTGAACCCATGCTGCCTTGGGTCCTGTGCCCCACTGGCCTCTGGGTACTCAACAGTTCTTTCCTTCAGAAATGATTCCATCACTTTCCCTACCACAGAGGTCAAACTGACAGGTCTGTAGTTTCCTGCCTCTGTCTTGCTCCCACTTTTGTGAAGGGGAATCACATCTGCCTTCCTCCAGTCCTTAGGCACCACACCATCCTGCCATGATTTGTTAAAAATAGTAGTCAGTGGTGTCACTAGTTCTCCCCTTAATTCTTTTAGAATTCTGGGGTGAATTCCATCAGGCCCCATTGCTTTGTCCACCTTCAGTTTTAGGAGTTCTTTCAGAACCCTTTCTTCTGTGAAAGGACTGGGATCGACCCCCCCCTATCCAGAGTGCTTCTGTTATTTATGTCTTTGTTAACCGGGTACAGTACACTGATCCAAAGGACCGTTTATGGATTAGGCACCTCCCCCTCCTCCTCTTTTGTGAATACTGAGCATAAGTATTCATTCAGTATCCCTGCTTTTTCACTGTCCCTCTCTGCCCACCTACCGTTCATTCTATTCAGTCTCACTATCCCTCCCTTTGTCTTTCTATGCTTCCTGATGTATCTATAAAAGGTTTTATCCCCCTTCTTAACCGAGTTGGTTATCTTTTCCTCAGTTGGGGCCTTTGCTATTCTGACTCCTCTCCCTGCTTTCTTCTGCTTTAACTAGTACAGTTCTCTGTCCTGCTCCTTCTGTGTTTCCTTATACTTCCTAAATGCTATCTTTTTCTCCCTAACCTTCCCCGCCACCTCTTTGGAGAACCATAGTGGCTTTTTCTTTCATTTTGATTTATTTATTTGCTTCACACAAATGCTTGTTGCCTCTGTGATGGCAGTTTTGATGTTTCCCTATTGTTGCTTCACCCCTCCTTCTAGTCTGTTTGCTAGTGCTTTTCTAAGGCACTCTCCCATCTTGCCAAAGTCAGCCCTCCTGAAGTCCAGTACCCTCACTTTTGTATGGCTTGATTCTGTAGCTGAGTTTATCGTGAACCACACTGTTTGGTGGTCACTTGTTCCCAGATAGCTACCCACTTCTAGATCTGAGATCCTCTCACTGTCCCCATTTGAGAGTATGAGGTCTAAGATTGCTCCCTCATGAGTGGGTTCCAAAACTAGCTGTCTGAGGCATGCCACCTGTAGGGCATCAAGAATGGTTCTGCTCTTGGATGTGGCTGCAGCAAAGGTGCTCCAGTTAACATCTGGCATATTCAGGTCCCCCATCAACAGTATCTCCCCTTTCTCTGCCATCTTAAGGATGCCTTCTATCATATCCTTGTCCATTCCGTCCCCCTGACATGAGGGTCTGTATACAACCCCTGTGCAGATTGTGGGGCCATTTCCAGTCTCTAAGGTGACCCACAGTGCCTCCTATCCTCCCTGTTTACTCTTTTGTTCAGTTGCTTTTATCCCTTCCCTTACATAGAGAGCTACTCCTCCCTCTTCTCCCTCCCTGTCTCTCCTGTAGGTTATGTACCCTGGTATGTTAACATCCCAGTCATGGTTCTCTGTGTACCATGTTTCGTGACTGCTACGATATCCAGGCATCCCTCTTCCATCAAGGCCACCAGTTCAGGGAGCTTGTTGCCCAGACTACGTGCACCGGTACTCATTACCCTCCATTTCTTGATGGCCTTACCCCTTTTTGCCCCATCCCTGTCCTTATTGCCTTTGTCATTTTCTCCATTTACCCCTGCCCTTCTCCCTATCGACATCTCTATCTTGGTGTTTACCTCACTTACTACCCTAATTTTTGGGGGAGCTAGGATTTCCCTGCTCCTTTCCAGTGCCTCCCCCTTGACTAGTTTAAATGCTTGCCAATGAAGCATTTAAACCTATCACCTAGGATCCTGGTTCCCATCCTGGACAGATGCAGACCATCACGCCAGTATAGGCCTGCATCCATCCAGGTGGACCCCCAGTCCCCAGTGAAGCCAAATCCCTGAGCTCTGCACCAATTTTTCAACCACTGATGGAATCCCATGGTGTGGAGCACCCTAGCCTCACCCATGCCATAGACAGGCAGCACCTCCGAGAAGGTTACCATGCGTGCTACATGTCTAAGCCAAAGCTTGTTTCCAGGTGCGACCTATGAGCACAAGGAAGTTAAATGACTTGCTTAGCATCACGCAATATGCAAGTGGAAGCTGATGGGATAGAGTTGGGGTTGGGTTGAGCCCCTGCTTTAAAGAAATGAAGGTCGTATACTATGATGGCTAGATGGGAGGCCCTGCCATTCTAATATCGCACCATGTCTTGCAGCTTGCAGAATTCTTTTTCAGAGTTATTGGCCAGGATGATCACGATGGTTCATGTTGGGGAGTCCTGCCCATGGAGTAGTGCGGAGTGATACAGTCACAAACCATCCAACTAGAACTCACCACTCTGCCTTATACTCGGCTGCTGGATGGACATCTCTTGCTACAAGGAGACTAAGGACTCTCCACATTCTGACTTTTAAAGTCCTCAAGTATACGCTTCCATGATATATTTAGCAGCAATAATAATGGGTCGACTGGGTCGTACAGTCTCAGAAAAAAATTACATGATCCTCCTCAAAATTCCCAGATTTTTCATTAACTTTGGTAAACAGGCCTCCAGCTGGACTGCCATTTCTCAGTGGAATAGTCTACAAAAATCACTTAGGTTGAACGCATTCATCAGCCTCATCGCCTTCAAAGCACTAATCATGAACCACTGTATTGTACTGACAAACGTGAAGGCTATTGACCCCCTGGATTCGATATACTGATGGAACATGATATTTGCCATGTTTTTCTTATCTGTTTGCACCCTTTATGTCCTCCCACAGCAACATACTACATTCTTTGTCTTTTTGCTATTTCCTTAAATTGTAATTGTATTGATTACTGTATCTTGTGACAAATTTCCCTGGCTGTAGTTTTGTAACTCTGCTGATAACATTTGTGTTGTCTTGTCCTCTGCCCTACCCAGGATTTCCTTGTAAATGAGCTCACTCAATGGAGCTTCTTCCTGGTAAAATAAATACATACATATAAATATGCTTTTTTGATGATAACATCATCTACATTTAAGGTCTCCACCATGCATCGTAGCACAACGTTTTTTAAATCATTCCTCATCTCCACTACCTCCAGCATACCTACCATTCGAACATGTGATGCCCAAGCTTGAGTTTCAAGGTGCTCCAGCCTTAGCCAGAGCAGCAAGTTTTCCATCACCAGTCCTACTGTGGTCATCACGGATTTAGCCGCAACATCTGATGCTGCCGTGGCCTCCTCCTGCACTCCAGACACTCTGGCATCCAAAACAGTAACTGTTCCTTCTAGTGACTCTAGTTTTGCATCAATTGGTTTAACAGTGTGTAGTAGGGTGGCATATGTTGGTTCAGAGGAATCTGTAGTTGAAGCCGCGGTCACAGGCTCTTGACTCCTGAGGCCTTCTGTTTTGGGAGGGCTCCGTCACCTGTATTTCCACCTCTAACCATCCCATATCACCCAGTTAGTATCAGTCTACTGCAACTTGAAGTTCCTTATTCAGATCTGCTATGAAAAATACATTATTTTTGAAATAATAGCTGTTTTTTTACTGCAGTAAGCCATTCTGTATGCAGAGCTATTAGCACATGTATGTGTTCAGTTTAGCAGTTAGCCCCCCCAAACCCACTTCTTTAATTTCACTTTTGCATGTTTCAGCAAAATATTCATACAAAAACGCCAGTAGATACAGGCCTCATGGTCTATCGAGTCTGCTCGATTGTGCAGTTAGCCCCTCACCTTGCAGCTGCCCCATCCACCCCTCCCCTCTTCATAATTATCCCCCATCCCATGCCCTCTTAAAGCCATCTACCATGCTACAGGCTACTACCCCCTCAAGTACAGTATTCCACTTATCCACCACCCTCTCTGTGAAATACTGTCTCCTGACTTCCCTCCTGAATCTTCCCCCCTCCAATCTCAGCTGGTGCCCCCTCGTGACCCTCCCCCTTCTGATCTGGAAAATCCCTTCTGTACTAGTCTTGTTTATCCCCTTTAGGTATTTAAAGGTTTCAATCATGTACCCCCCCCAATACCTCCTCTCCACCAGGGAATACATGTTCAGCTCACCCAGCCTCTCTTCAGAGGAGTATCCCTCTAATCCCTGGATCATCTTTGTTGCCTTACACTGTACACCCTCCAACAATTTGATGTCCTTCTTCAGGAATGGGTGCCAGAACTGCACGCAGTATTTCAGGTGCAGCCTGACCAGTGACCTGTAGAGGGGTAGGATCACCTCCCTATTTCTAGAGAAGATTCCTCACGATATGCACCCCAGCATCCTGTTGGCTTTTGCTGCTGCTTTCCTGCACTGAGCCGAGTTGTTCATACTTCCCGTTATGAGCACCCCTAGATCCTTTTACTCCTTGATGCATTCCAGCTGTACACCCCCCCCAGCTGATAGCTCCTCCCCTGGTTCTTAGCCCCAAAGTGCAATACCTTGCACTTTTTGGCATTAAACCCCAACTACCATGCCTCCGACCACTCTTGTACTTTGGTCAGGTCTTCCTACAGCCCCCTCCACCCTTCGATGTCATCTACCACTGCTCTCATCTTTGTGCGGTCCATGAAGAGACTGATCTTACTCCAGATCTTGTGGGAGATATCAGCAATGAAAATCTTGAACAACACCAGCCCCAACACCGATCCCTGCAGTACCCCACTCATCACATCCCTCAGTGATGAGAGTTCCCCCACCACCACCACCCTTTTCTGCCTACCCTTCAGTTTTTGTTCCAACCCCTATATATTCCAGCTTCCCCCCATCTCCCATGTGGCATGGAATCAAAGGCCTTGCTGAAATCCAAATACAGGACATCCACTGCAAGGCCTTTGTCCAGTTCCCTTGTTATCCAGTTGTAGTACCCAGTCAGGTTTGTCTGGCAGGATCTTCCTGAGACAAACCCATGCTGCTGACCATCCTGGAGACCATTGTTCTCCAAAACAGTCACCAGCCTCTCTTTTAGGATCATCTCCATCAGTTTTCCCACAATTGTTGTGAGGCTCACTGGTTGGTAGTTGTCTGGTTTATCCTAGGGTCCACTTTTGTGAATGGGCACCACATTCTGTGTCCAAGGAGGTATTGAACAGGTCAGCCAATGGTCCTGCCAGGATCTCAGCTAGTTTCTTAAGTACCTTAGGGTGAATGCCATCTGAATTCAGTGCCTTATCCCCTTTCAGTGCCCTTAATCCTTTCAGCACCCTATCCTTTGTCATCTCTGTATCAGTCACCTCCCCCCATGCCCATCCCTCCTCTCCCAGGTTGTGTCTGCCCCCCTTTATCCTTCGTAAACACAGAGCAGAAGTAATCATTTAGTGCCTCTGCCTGGTCCTTCTCCTTCTCCACCCAGCCCCTATCCTTCTTTATCCTCGCTATCTGATCTTTGTTTTTCCTGCCTTTTATTGATGTAACTGAAGAAGTCCTTCTCTCCGTTCTTAATTCATGGTCTTATTTAAAAAAAAAATGTTTCCTCTAGATTTTCTGATATAATACTGCATTTGTTATGTGCTTACTTTGACAACCAACTGTGATGTCCCAAACCAAGAAGTCGTGAGATCAGCTGGAGACATTGGACTTTCTTTAAAACAGATGGTGGAATAAGTGTTTGCTGAGCCAAAATATTTAAAAGACTGAAACAAAGTAAAAAGCTAAAAAAAAATTCAAGATAACTGAAACTGCTAAAAACAAAATGGTTTTAAGCTTTTTGTTTTATTAGATAGATAGATAGATAGATAGATAGATAGAGAGATGATTTATTAAGCATCCATTTCCACAGACTGTGGGCACTGTACAAACAACAAAAGAATAAACAAGTTAATAAAAACCAACCAATATACAACATATAATTAAAATATAGCAGTTCTAGATAATGGTTCAGATACCTACTCTTTAACCATAAATGAGGAAGGTTGTGTAGCAGCAGTGGTGTGAGTTTGCAGCCAGTCCAATAAAAATGCGTTGAAATTTACAATAGTCAGAAATGGTGTTGTCAAGCCGGCATATCCTTGTGGCAGTAAGGCTACCGCTCATGTCTCTTATTTTCAGAAAAATGCACAGGTTGTCACTGGATGGCTGGGGGAAGGAGGATCAAGTGTCCCAATAAATGCTCTACTCTTTTGGGGAGGGTGGGTAGTGATCTCCGCTTCACTACTGCCACCCAGGTGTCCTTGGGTGGTGGTGTAGCAGGAGATACTTCAGCAAGTTGAGGGGACATTACTGGATGCAGGGACTGGGAATGCATAACACACTTAATGTGGCCACTTCTGTAGCAACCAAGATGCAACATCTCTGGGGCTTAGCAGAAAAGCAGAGGAGAAAAAGGTCAACAACAGCTGGATAAAGGACTGGCACTCTGCAGGCCCCATACTGCTAACCACAGCTCCTGTCTCCCTTGTGATTCAGACCCTGGAAGTGAGGAGGAAGGTCCCTGCTGCGGGGGGGCAAGCCATGATACCTGAGACTGAGTTAGTCTTACATATGGTGAATGGGAGGCAGCATAGCGCAGTGGTTTAAGACTCTGAGCTACAAATCTGGTGACATTCAGCAGACCAGACCTGGGTTTGAATCCCACAGCTTCCACTTGCAGACTGTGTGACCCTGAGCAAGTCACTTAACTTCCCTGTGCTCCCAGGTCACACCTGTGAAAAAGCTTTCAGCTTAGTGTGCTAGTCCTGGTCAAACAACTAACAAAAAAAAATAAAAAAATGTTGGGAATAGGGGTGCAGCTCTGAAAGGGACAGATTAGCTGAGGAGAAACAAAAGATATAAAAAAAGAAGGAAAGAAAATGGTGTTCTCAGATGCATTTTTGCTGAAAAGTTGATAGTTTGTTTTTGCAAATATCACTACTAAATGGGGAATGACTTAATAAATAAAGGAGTCTATGGGTCTATGTAATTGTACTGCATTCTCCAGAATTAAAACCAAAATTAAATCCTGCAGTTTTCCTTAAACAAATAAGAATCCTTTGTTTTTAACCATAACTCTGCACCAGTGTCTCTCATACAAGTAATTTTAAAATTCTGAAAATGTAAATTAATTTGGAATATTCCATTTTTACCACCACTTATATTTATCATTATATTTTATGTCTGCATAAATCTCAATAATGGTCCGTAATATTGCTGCTTCTTTATACCAGGAGGTTCCATCACCTCAATAATTAATTTCCCCTGGTAAAATAAATAAAACAAAACAGAAGTTTTTTTTCTGTAAAATGATTTAATTTTTTTAATTAGTCATCTCTAATGAAAAGATGAGAATGGGATACATTTATGAATTAAAAAAAAACAAGATTACTTCAGCTGCTAGAACGGCGATTCATTCCCTAATTAATATCTATTTGACCGAAGGAATTAATATGTTGTCGACTGGGATGTCAAAACCTTTTACTGAAATACTGGATACTGAAATGTAGAATGCACTCTTGAAGCATACTCTGCCACTCAGGTGGATCAAAACATACTAAACAGAGGCATGGAAAAAATACAGCTGCTTCTCCAAATACCAGCGTCGCTTCACCAGCAACATATTTAACAGAAGATAAATTCATGGCAGAGCTCACCCCTTTGAAAGAAGCAATTATGGAACTTGTGAAGAACTGCAGAACTTACCACAAGAATTTCTGATGCCAAATGCCTGATCTCTTCTGTAGAAGACTGGAAAATAAGGCTGGAACCTGAAATCCCCTCTCTCCGACAAAAATATCACAATTAGAGGCTAAACTTGAGGATCTTGATGGGAGATCTAGAAGAAATAATATTGTTGTTTATGGTCTTCAAGAAACTTCAGAAAGCTCTGACCCTACACATTTTGTGCAAGTGCTTTGTGAGAACATTGCAGGTCCTTTGCTGTATGATACAAGTTACATTATCAAAATAGCCCACAGAGCTTTATGCCCAATGCCAGTCAAAGGGGATCCTGCCAGACCCTTTATAATGAAATTTCTAAACTATTTAGACAGAATACATGTGCTGAATAAAATTAAGAATAATAATGCGCTTGCCTGGAATGGTAAAAAGATTAGGCTCTCCCATCATGAGTAAATTGATAACCACAGGAATTAGATTCAAAATGATGCATCCAGCTAAACTTTCAATCTTGAAAGACAGTAAAAACTTCTCCTTTGATACTTTATTTATTTTAGTCTTTGGTAACCGGGTAAGGCCCACTGGGCACAAGTGCTTGTTTTCAGGGGCGACCTGGGAGCACTGGGTGGTTAAGTGACTTGCTCAGAGTCACACAGTATGCAAGTGGAGGTTATGAGAATCAAACCCAGGTCTGCTAGATGTACCAAGCTCATTCACAGCTCGTTACTCTAACGTCTAGGCCATACTGCCAGCCTGAAAGGGTGGAACAAGCAAGAAAACAGTTGAACCTACTTTTTCCAGATCTGTTTAAAATCAGCTGAAGGAACTTTAAAGATTGCTAATGAATCTTTTTGGGGAGAGGAGGAACCCAACATGTCTTGCCATTTGTAATTAATGTAGCTTAATGTCTCTGTCTTTAAACTTAGTATTAATGAAGTTCCCTGGAAACTGATGTATCGTTCGATTGGTTTAAGATCCTCTACTGTATTAATTAATGCCTGTATGCTCTGCCCTGTGATGTAATCAAATGCTATTATCTCTTTCTTACTTTTTAAATGTACTGCTGCCTGTAAAGATACTGAATTTATTTACAGAATAAAATATTAAATTATATATATATAAAAAAAAGATTGCTAAAGGACATGTGTGTCACCGTTTTTAGATAGCAAACTAGGATTGAACTCTAGAAGTCTTTATCACATTTATTACTTTTAGTCTTACTCGATACCGATTGGTACTATTTCATTTTTTCTTTCTAGGTCGGACGCCGAGGTGAATTCCATTACATTTTGTGAAGTACTTGTTGATGCTGATATTATTTTTACGGGGTTACTGGTTTTTTATCTTTTGGGATGGGATATCTAGTTTATATGTTGCTACACTTGTTTTGCGCTAGTCTTTTTTTAGTGCAAGGTAACAATAGCTAAGTTTATTTTATTTTATTTATGTATTTGAAATCTTGGATTCAACTTTTGAGGACAAGCTCATTACGTAGGTTCCATGTCAGGGAAACAAACAACAAGAAACGTTGTACAGGTTCAGGGAAGAGGACAAATAACAACAACATTGTACGGGAATGGTTAACTAGTAAAGTAACAATCATAGGATATGAGCACATAGCCGGAGTCAGTTACGATAACGCATGCATTATTACAAAGGCTATGAGCCAACAGGATGAGCTACATAGCGGTCATCTGATCTTGATGCATTATTACAAAGGCTATGAGCAATAGCCAGAGTCAGATAACACAGGCATTATTACAGAGGAAGCGGATCATAAAAAAGACAGACAAGAAATAGAAGAGGAGAGGGACGGAAGGAAAAGTCCAAAGGGCTACATCTGAGGAAACAAGCAGAGCAGGAAGAGAGGTGAGGCAGAGGGGCAAACAGAGAGGCAAAGTTATTTTTCGAGAGAGGGTGGAGGTTGGGGAAAACTTGGGTGACAGTGACCATAGGACAGTAAACTTTAGAATCAGGATACATCAGGATAAGTGCAGTTCCAACACTAGAGTATTAGACTTTAGAAAGACAGATTTTAGGAAGATGAGTGCAATGGTTCTGGAGGAATTAGAGGCGAAGGAAGACTTGTAAGAGGTGGTGGAGCTCAGGGAGGAATAAAGAGAGGAATACTGAAGGTGACAGAACTGGACGTTAGGATGGTTAGCAAGAAAAGGAGGGGGAGGAAACCACTTTGGTTTGTAACTGGAGTGAGGAGTGCGATTAGGGAGAAAAGGAAGGCGTTCAAGGTATATAAAGTGTTGCAGAGGGAGGCTGACAGGAAGGTATATAATGAAAACCTGCGGTGGCAGGGAAGGTGCTCAGGCAGGCAAATGCTGAAACAGAAGAGCTTATAACAAGGGAGGCAAAAAGGGGAGACAAGAAGTTTTTTAGATACATGAGTGACAGAAGGTAAGGGAAGCATGGGATTGCTAACCTCAAAGGGAATGGGGGGGCAATGGTGGAAGGACATACAGAAAAAGCCAAGGTCCTGAATAAATACTTCACATTGGTCTTCATGGTGGAGATAGGGAAGGGGCCAAAGTTAGAGAGCAAGGGGAGAGTGGGTAGTGAGATGGACTCAAGTCCATTCACGGAGGCTAGGGTATTGGAAGAACTAGGAAAGCTGCTGATGGATAAGGTGATGGGCCCAGATGGGATTCACCTGAGGGTACTCAAAGAATTAAGAAAGAAACTGGCAGCACCACTCACAAGGTTATTTAACCTGTCACTGCACAAGGGAAGGGTTCCAGGGGACTGGAAGAAGACCGCAGTAGTACCCCTGCATAAGGGGGAGGAAGGGAGGAACCAGGAAACTACCATCCGGTTAGCCTAACCTCAGTGGTCAGAAAATTAATGGAGGCACGTATAAAGGAAAGACTGATAAAATACCTGGAGAAGGATGGCCTCCTAAATGACAATCAGCATGGAGTCACAGGTGACAGGTCATGCCAGACCAACCTGATTGAATTCTTTGACAGAGTGACGGAGATATGGGATCAAGGGTGGACATGGCCTACCTGGACTTCAGGAAGGCATTTGACACCATCCCCCACAGAAGGCTGATAGGGAAAGCAGATAGCTTAGCAGTGGGGAGCAAGCTCACAAGCTAGTTAGAACACTGGCTGGAGGGGAGGACACAGAGGGTTGTGGTGAATGGGGCACACTCTAAGGAAGAGAAGGTGATGAGTGGGGTTCCCCAGGGGTCTGTGTTGGGACCCATACTTTTCAACATTTACATTGGTGACATCACAGAGGGTCTTCAGGGTAAAGTATGTCTATTTGCTGATGACATGAAGATATGTAGCAATAGGGTGGATATGGCGGAGGGGGGGTGGAAGGTATGAAGGAGGACTTGGTGACACTAGGGGAGTGGTCAGAAAAGTGCCAGCTACAGTTCAATATCAAAAAGTGGAAAATTATGCACATAGGGCAAAATAACCCAAAGGCGAAGTACCAGCTTGGGGGGGAGGAGCTGGAGGTAAAAGAACAGGAAAGAGATCTGGGGATCATGATTTCAGACAATCTGAAAGTTTGGAATCAGTGTGACAGAGCTGCAGGAAAGGCACTCAGAATGCTGTCATGCATGGGGAGGGGATTCACAAGCAGGACGAGGGAGGTGATCCAACCACTTTACTAAACCATGGTCAGACCACACATGGAATATGGGGGTCCAGTTCAGGATGCCATACCTACAGGGGGACAAGGACAGGCTGGAGAGGGTCCAGAGAGGAGCAACCAAAATGGTGAGGGGGTGCAGGGGAAGTCTTATGAGGAGAGGCTGGAAGAGATGGGCCTGTACACACTGGAGGAGAGGAGGGAGAGGGGGAACATGGTGGAGACAATCTAGTATTTGAAGGGCATGAACAAGGTGAGGGTTGGCAGCATCCTCAGAATGAGTAAGAACAATTCCACTAGAGGGCATGCCTACAAACTGGAGGGGGGGGAGATTCAGAGGAGACATCAGGGGGAGGTTCTTTGCTGAGAGGGTGGTAAGGCCATGGAACAGTCTGCTGGAATGTTTGGTGGAAGTGGATATGGTGGACAGCTTCAAAAGAGCCTGGGATAGGCACATGGGCCTAACAGGCAAGGGACAGGCTAGTAAGGGGGGTCTTCCTAGGGGGAGAGTTATGGGCAGACTGGATGGGCCATGGGGTCCTTTTCTGCCAATAGTTTATATGATTCTATGACCTAGAACAATAAGTTTCATTCAGAGTTCAACTCGATATTACCTTAAATTTGGTCTACCTCACCCTTTTTTCCTAAAATGGACTTGTGAGAAGAAAGACCAGCTCGTATCACTGATCTTTACATTTACATATTGGAGAGGAACTGTGTTCGGAGGTCGAATTCATTTTGCTGTTAAGACTAGAGGACATGTTTGCCATTTTTTCTGTAAGCACTGCTATGTTTTTGATATCTGTTGGTGAATTGATTTTATTTGAACAGGTTCTTAATTTGGCTTGGTTGAGTGGGTCTTGTGGAACGCTCACTGGTCTCTGTGGTCTGCGTGTCCCACGACTGGGTTTTGAAATGGAGATGTGGGTAATTGTTTTCCCTTGTTTGACTGAGTTTTTATTTCGGGAGTCAGTGTGGAATGCAAACTGCTGTTTAGATTTTTCTGAGGAACACTGATAAAGTTAGGTTATGGGGGTTGTGTTAGGCTTTAGGAGTTTGCCTGCATGGTAGGGGGCTTGTTTGGAGGTTGCTTTGAGGTGTACGGGTTCATGGAGAAATCGGCTCATTGGGGATTCTTTCACATTGGTAAGTGTCTTAGGCTCAGTGTGATACAATTTATATCTGTAGAGGAGCCTTTCCATGAAGGTGTTTGTTTTCTTGGAGGGCAGTGATTTCTGGGATTAGAACATGCTTTTTTGGGGTAAAAGTTGTACTGTTTCGGTTAGATGCTCACTCCATGCTCCAGACTCCAGAATTTTCCTTTTGACTCATTTACATACTCTGGCAAGGCAAAACTGAAATCCCAGAGCTCACAAATTCTATTTAAGTCACAAGAGTAACACTGTTAAACATGAGTAGGGATCTATAGTTAAACACAGAAACATAGAAGTTGATGGCAGATAAGGACTGCAAGGCCCATCCAGTCTGCCCATTTGTTTTTCTACCTTATAAATGTGCCATCGGCATTTGCTCTGTCAATGGCCTATCTATTCATAGTCATTTGTATTGCTCCCTTATGCCTATCTCATGCCTGTTTGAAGCCCTGCACTGTATTCATATCCAGCACTTCCTGAGGTAGGCCGTTCCATGCATCCACCACCCTTTCTGTGAAAAAGAACTTCCTCACATTACCCCTTAATTTTCCTCCCTCTAATCTCATGCTGTGTCCTCTTGTCCTGCTATTTTTCTTATATTGAAACACATTAGACTCTTTCACCTTGTTAATGCCCTTAAGGTGTTTGAATGTTTCGATCATATCACCTCTCTCCCTCCTTTGCTCTAGGGTATACATATTGAGCTCCGTTAATCTGTCCTCATACGTTTTCTGATGCAGTTCCTGCACCATTTTGGTTGCCCTTCTCTGGGCTGCCTCAATTTGGTTAATGTCCTTGTGAAGGTGTGGCCTCCACTACTGCATGCAGTCTAGATACACGCTTATTTCATAGTTATATTGTGTTATTAAAAGAGCTGAGTGTGTGGAAGACATTATATTTTAACTTTCATTAGTTAATATTTTAATTAGCTAGTTCCCTACTCAGATATTTCAAGGAGTGCTGGTAACCTCTCTTCATTATTTCTCCTCTTTTTTAGGCTGAATGGGGAGCATAAGACTCAGCTGACCAATTTGTCACAGTCTTGATGACGCAGGGAGTACAGTCATTGGGACTGGGGGTTAGGAATATCTGTAAATGCCTTTTTTCTCTTTCAGGGATTTTTGATATACAGTAGGTCAATATATGTTTTTGTATATACAGTATTTAGTATGACTTTGCCGGGGGCGGGATCTGGGAGACCCTTTTCCATCAAATTTCTAGGGTATAACTTTGTTAAATTCAGTTACTACTGGGAGTCTGTAATTTGTGTTAAACTTATAGATGAGTAATATAAATATTAAACTAGCTTCCTGGAATGTGAAAGGTGTGTGTCGTTCCAAAGTTAAATGGATGCAGGTTCTTTAACTTATTAACTCGCTGGGTTACAAGATCATTTTTCTCCAAGAAATACATCTATTAAAAGAGGAATCTGACCTCCTCAGGAGATTTAATTATAAAACGGTATATGGTGCTGGTAAATATACCTCGAGGGGGAGCATTGCAATTTTATTGGACAACTCTGTTGATTTTCATCCTTCAAAAATAATTTTTCACCCTGAAGGGAAATTTGTTTTTGTGGTGGGGAAAATCCAATGGACTAATTCTCTCTTGGGCTCAATTTATGGCCCAAACATAAACTCTGCATCCTTTATTATGAAACTAATCTCTATGTTATCACCTTTTTTAGCTTTTAATATGATTTTAAGTGGAGATTGAAACTTGCCACAGGACCCTGGTTTGGATAAATCTATTACTTCAAACCAGGCATTGCATACAGACATCAAGGCCCTGCATGACATAATTCAGGTTTATAATTTACTGGACCCCTGGAGAGCAGTATACCCAACCGAAAGAAACTATTCCTTTTACTCCCTGTGCACAAATCTTTTTCCAGGATAGACTACTTTTTAATAACCAAATGCCTTTTACCTTTAACTTGGGATAATCAAATCCTACCTAGAACTCTTTCTGATCATTCCTTAGTACACCTTCAGATCAAAATTACTTCTCCATGTATTAAATACGGCACTGTTTATGGAGACTCAATATTAGTTTAATAAGGCAAGAGTATATTTTAGATTACATTCTGCAATCTATTCAAACTTTTTGGGAATTGAATAATCTATAGAAAGGGTAGATGTGATTTGAGTTACTTGTAAATGCTATTTAAGAGGGGAATTTATTAGATTTGGGGCCAAACAAAAACACCAGAAAGTAAAGAGAATAGAATTTTTTGATGTCTAAAATCAGCAAACTGGAATCCCAGGAACAATCCTCTATACAGAATGAAAACAAAGAATTACAAACATTGAAAGACAAGATATTTCTATTAACCGAGGAGAAAGCAGATTTGTCTATTATTAAAACTAAGGCTAAATATATGGATTTAAGAGAAAAACCTAGCAAATTATTAGCAAATAAATTAAAGCATTTAGAACAGTCCAAATATCTCGATGTCATCATCCTAGAAGATTCTAATCAAGCTATTACAGATTACCAAGGGATTCTAAGCAGAATTTTTGAAATATTATACCAAACCTTATAGTCCTATTCAAAGTTCACCATTTTTTAAAGAACTGAATGCTTATCTAAGTAATTTCCAGTGTCCTCAAATCAGTGAGTTACAGGCTAGGAATTTAATCACTTCAATACAGGATTATGAAATTAGGGAAGCCATAGAGAATCTTAAAATAAATAAAGTGCCTGGACCTGATGGCCTGTTTACAAATTTTTATAAAGCTTTTAAAGAATCTCTGATTCCAATCTTAAAATCCATTTTTCTCTACATCCTTTCTCATGGCTTCACTGATCCCTCATTGTTGGAAGCAATTATTATTTTGCTTCCCAAACCTAACAAACCAAAACATAAAGCAGAGAACTATCATCCAATTTCTCTTATAAATTATGATATAAACATATTAACCTACATTTTAGCTCAAAGAATTAAAAATATTTGGTACCCTTTGATATGCAAAGACCAAGTTGGTTTTATTTCCCATAGACAAGCTTAAGATCATCTAAGGAAACTATCTCACATCTTTTCTGCATCCAGAGATTCAAGATTTCCAATGGTGTTGGTATCCCTGGATGTGGAAAAGCTTTCAATCAAGTGGACCATAATTTCCTTTTTGAAACTTTAGCCAAATTTGGTTTTCCTCCTCTTTTTATTGATTGGCTTAGGATTCTTTATTCTCTTCTGACAGTTAGAATTAGCTGCAACAAGTTGCTTTTGTCCGATTTTGATTATATCAAGGTACATGTCAAGGTTGTCCTTTTTCTCCAATTTTATTTAACTTTGATTTAGAACCAGTATTATTTTCTTAAAAAATAATAGCACTATTAATGGAATATGGATAGCTTATCTCCACCTAAAATAATCTGCTTTTGTTGATGATATTTTGTTGCACCTATCGAATCCAGCTCACTCTATCAAGGCAGCATTGCAAACCATTGGAGAATTTAGTTTATTTTGGAATTATAGACGTAACAGAGAAAAGACAGAAGTGGTGCCTTTAAACCATTTTTGGCTAAGGGATGAAATTATTAACCTCGGTCTTTCCTGGAAACCATGCGGAATAAAATACTTAGACCCTCTCCAGAGCATTAAACTTAATTTGGAAGATGTTATCAATAAAATAAACCTGGACTTAAACTGATGGCAGTCATTACCTATCTCCTTTTGGAGTAGGGTAAACATAATTAAAATGAATATTTTCTCCAGAATCTTCTATCCCTTGAACATGTTAAATGTCTTTTTACCCTTGAGATGGTTTTAAAAACTTTATTCACTTATAAGCAAATTCTTATGGCAAAATAAAGCTCCTAAAATTGCCCTAACAAAACTAATGTTACATAAGATTCAGGGAGGGTTCAAGCTACCAAACTTTTTCTTATACTACATGGCATCCCAAGTTAACAAATATACTAAATGGCTTCAAACCCCTGCTTATTCTAACCTATATTTCCCTAGTTGGTTGGACATTGAATTGGCATTTATGAAGAAACATAAGATTGATCCTAATGCCATATTATATTTACAACTGTAAAAAATCCTTAAGGTTCTAAAAAATTCTGTTATAGGCACTTCACTGAAAATCCATGACCATTTATGTAAACATTTAGATTTAAATTTTGCATAAGGATCTTAATCAATCCATTCTTTAGCATCTAAATTTTACAAATAATGAGAAATATTTTATCTTCTCTTGGTTTCCATGTGGTCAAAACCCTACAGTTATTTCTATGACTAATAATGGTTACTTCCACCCTTTTAAGTATATACTAGAGGAATGTAAGCTTAAGAGGCATTTGAATAACCTCTTATTAATTAAAATAGCATTGAAAGCATACTTCAGTCCTTTCCCTTGGCTATACATCACTTCAGAGATTATTCATAATTTTAAAAAGGCTATTATGAAGACTCGCCCCATTTCAAATATCTACTTTATGTTACTGGAGCTTAAGTTTTCAGATAAACCCATCCCAGAATTCTTTCTGGCAAAATGAAGTCAAAGATAAATTACTAAATTTGTCTAAACTATGGCAGAATACTTCTAAGTTTATTCTTCTAGATAAAGACTAATTCAGTTCAAAATATTACATAATGCTTATATGACACCCCAAAGGATGCAAAAAATGGGTTTGATAAATTCAAGCCTTTGCCTGAGACAAAACTCTGATACAGGTTCTATTTCTCATATGTTTTCGGTTTGCCAACAAGTGAAGAACCTGTGGTATGAAATTAAGGAGAAGGTTGTTGACAAGTTTGATAATCAACTTACTTTTGATTTTAAATCATGCATCTTGGATCACTTTGCAGGTTCAACTTCTAATTTAGGAAAAGCGGTGATAACTTTGATAGGTATCTCAACCAAGCAAATAATTTTAAAACATTGGGTGGATAATGCGTCCCCTTCATTCAAAGAATGGTTAGCCAATATCAGAAATAACTTGGTGTTAATTAAGTTAATAAGCTCTTTTTAAAACAAGCAAGGCTGTTTTTTTCAAACTTGGGGGAGTTTGCAGAATATAATTATTAATCTTTAACTTTTTCTTTTTTAGTATCTTTAGCAGTACATGCCCTATGGTTTTGGTTTTCTCTTACTTATTAGTGTATTGCAAGGCACCATCATTGATTTGGCAAAACTACCAGGCCTGGATATTCAAAGGGCTTGTGCCATGCACAATCCCCTAATGCACCCTGGTGCAATATTCAAAGAGGCAGGCTGCACGGCACAACTCCCGATTCACCAGGGCACATTGGTAATGTATGTGGCGCAGATGCAGGAGGCACGCCCATGCATATGTGGCACATCCCGATATTCAGCCCGGGATGTGCAGTGCATGTGCTTGTGCAACCCCTGCATGTGCTGCACACTGGTGCACAAAGCTGAGCCGAAAATAAAAGGCTCAAATGCTGGCCACCCACAGGTGGGTGGCTGTAGTGCATGGTGCAACACAACAGCCACCACCCATGGATGGCCACCCGGCCAGCAGGTACACCGTTCACAAGCACTCTGACATGGTAGGCATGTGCCCCCCCACCCCATCGCCCGATCGCGGGCATATGTATATATACAATCCCTGGTGGTCCAGTGGTAATCCCCCCATCACCCAATTGTGGGCAATTGTAATGTTAAGATCCCTGGTGGTCCAGTGGTAAGCCCCTATAGCCTGATCATGGGCATATGTATAGAGCGGATCCCTGGTGGTTCAGTGGTACCCCTCCCCCACCCACAGGGTCCCCCACCCAGCAGCCCCCATCACTGGCGGGTGGCAGCACCCCACCCGCATGCCGCCTGGCGCCACGAATGACAGCATACAGTACAATCTGTCACCTATTGGTCCACTGCATGAACCAATAGAGTGCAGACCATACTGTACTACACAGGCCCGATATGTGAATGAATGTGTTCTTTCACATATTGGGCTGGTAGTACAGTAAGGTCTGCACGCACTGGTCCATGCAGCAGACCAACTAGGTGTACAGATCATACTGCACGCAGTCATTTGGTGGCGGCATGCGGTGGTGCTGCCACCCCCCCAATGACAGGGGGATGCTGGGTGGCAGGGACCCTGTGGGTGGAGGAGGGGTACCACTGACCAACCAGGATCAGACATTTACGATGTGCCCACGATCGGGTGACAAGGGACTTACCACTGGACCACCAGGGATCTGATCTATACATATGCCCATGATCGGGTGATAGGAGCCTACCACTGGACCACCAGGGATCTTAACATTACAAATGCCCATGATAGGGTGATCGGGGGATTGCCACCACTGGACCACCAGGGATCTTATATTTACATCTGCCTGCGATCAGGTGTACAGGAGTGGGGTGAATGCAATGGCACTTCAGGGTGTGGATTCCCGATGGCTGCAGCCTGGCAGGGCGCCAGTCACAAGTCACTGGCGATTGGCAAATCGCACGTAAATGGAGACATAATGACATGTAAATGGCCCCATTTGTGCCTTGCATGCATAATGGCCTCATTTGCATGCCCCATGCTGAATATCGCGGGTAATGTGCTTAGCGCAACTGCACTTGTGGTGGCGCATCCCCCTGCTCCTGTTCTTTGTCTTGGCTGGCACAGTGCCACTGTGTCATGCACAGTGTGTGCACCCTCTATGCCATATTCAATGGTGCTGAGCCATGGCACAGCAAAGTTGAATATCACCTGGTCCTGGCCCTGGCACAACCCAGTTGCACTGCACCCAGGCTTGTGCCACTGCCCGGCGCAGTCTGAATATCTGGGCCCCAGTGTATTATTCAATTTTTGGATCATTCATTTCCTTTAATATTTTATGTCCTGTAGTAAATAATTATGTCACTCTACTAATTGTGCACTTAAATTAAATTTGGAAAGTGTTACTTTAGCATATTATCATTAAACTATCATTTGATTTTCTATAATGTGTCAAAGTTCTGCTCTCCCAGTATAGGTCTCTAGGGTAATAAGGGGGAAGGAGGGTAATTTAGGGTTTGTTCTTCTTATTTACTTTTCCAGAGATAGTCTTAGTAGATTATTATTGTGCTGTTTGGTTATTTATTGATCTATTCTTTGATTTTGGTGCTCTTCATGATTTTGTACGTGGAATATTTCTCAATAAAGATAAGAAAGTTAAAAAAATAATCTAAACCAGATCAGTGGAATCATTAAACAAGCACATCAGAACTGGATAAAAATGAGAAAAAAAACACAACTGGAGATAAATAATGCTAGAGGGTTCTTAATTGTAAAAAATGATAACCTGAGAATAAAACTGCAAGATGTACTAGACAATGCTGGTTTAAAAATTATTAAAAAAAATACAATAGCAATTTATTTGGTACATTACCAATTTATTTTTATTTTTATTAAGAGAAGCACAGTACATGCAAAAGATCTAGTTACTCTGAATCATTATAATAAGCATCACTGTATTTGTGTATATATAGACTACCAGTTAAGCAGAAGAATAACAAGAAAAATTCCTTAATTACAAGCATCGATCCTTTCCATAAAGGGTTTATAAATTCCTGTCTCCTTTATATGAAAGAAAAGAATATTACATAAGTTTCAGAGAAGGTCAAAATCTGTTATCAATATTCTGAAATATGATGATAATTACCCCTGGGATTTCCTATGGTGCGAAAAAATGAGGATGAGTAATTCCAGTTCCCAATACCCCCCCACATAGATCTGTTTCCCTTGTTGTCCTTATGAAACAAATTCTGGATCGAGCATAACCATATAATAAATCTAACGTCGCCATTTTTCTCTAAAAAGTGTTTGTTTATTATGTACGACTGCTGTTAAATTTTCTAATTTGTAAATCTCCTGAACAATCTGACGCCACTCAGGAACTGACATTATATTAGGTGTTAGCCATTTACGGGTTATTGCTTTTTTGCTGCAAGAAGAAATAGGAGCAGCGCAGTATGGTGCCATGAGGGGGAATGGTCTGAGAATATAGATAATAAGACCATTTCAACTGTAAGTTCAATGGATCCAACCAGGCAATCCCGTAGCTCTACCTGTAAAGTGAGCCAAAATGGCATCAGTGTAGGGCATAACCAGAAGACATGTCCCTAATCTGCCAACCCACAGTTACTACAAGCCCGGCAGCATTGTTCCATATGATGCTGGCAAGTATTTAGTAAATATCGCTAGGGAATGAAAGAACCTGAATTGGCATTTCCAAGCAAATTCCCTCCAGATGTGTGATGAAGCTATTTTAATGGCTTTTAAAGAATTATCATTCCATAGAGAGAATGGAATATTAAGTGCCAGATCCTCATTCCAGCTGTCTAGAATCGAGGAAGATGAGTCTCCAAGGGATTGTCTCAGGATTTTTTATAATTGGCTATTAAATGACCCCAAGGGTGATCCTGGAGTGTATCTGTTAAGAGAATCCAGAGCGGGGAAGGGGTGTTGGGATTTTAGGCTCAATATCTTGTTGTCTTAAAATATAATGTTTCACTTGGAATAATGAAATAAATTTCTATATGGGAGATCATATTTCTCCTGTAGATCGGAAAAAGGAATTATACCTGTTTTTGTTAAGAACTGATAAATATAATTAAGTCCTAGTCATCTCCAGGACTGAAAAGTTGCATTAAATTTGGCTGGGAAGAAGTTGTCATCCTCTGCCAGGAGTGTATGTAGGAAAATTGTGTCTTTAAATTCTTTTTTTTGTTTTATATTATGCCAGATTTTCAAGATTTGGGCCGTATATTTAGTGAAGTTTTTAATACGTGGTGCTCATTCCTCTGTGGAGAAAGCAAGTTTATCAGTATCATGTAGATGATTAATTATGAATTTAATCATCTTCTGGGAGGCTCAAGAAGGATGGGGTGTGCCACGAGAAAAGGATTTTCAAGAAGGATGCCTTAGTATAAAGCATAATGTTTGGTAAATTTGTGCCCCCTTGAGGTAAACATTGTTGAAGGAGAGAAAGACAAATTCTAGGTCTCTGCCCCCCCCCAAATAAAGTTGGAAATTATTATATTCCATGACTTAAAGTAAAATCCAGATGGGAAAGAAGGAATATTTGGGAATAACTAGAGAAGGCAGAGAAGAACACTCATCTGAATGACTTCTACACGTTGGAAGAAAGTAAGAATCAGCATTTCCCATTTAGTCAAATCATTTTGGATAAGGGTAGAAAGGGGCTCATAATTGACCAATTCCATGTTCTTGAGATCTTTAGGAATGTAAACACCTAAGTATTTAATTTTAGTGCAAAGCCACTTTGAAGGGAACATTTGCTTTAGGGTTTGGGATGGAAGAAAGTTTAATAGTAATAATACTTCTGTTTTAGTTATGTTCAGTTTAAAATTAGCTTTTTTCTCAAACTCTTGTAGTACTTTCCAAATGGCTGGAATAGACTTCTCAGGGGATAATGAAGTCAAAAAGACGTCATCCGTGAATAAAGAGACCTTATATATTGATTGGCCCAGTGGGATCCCCTCGATTTGATCAGCCTTTCTAAGGGCCATTGCCAAGGGTTCCATGTAGAGCACAAATAAAAGTGGTGAGAGGGGGCATCCCTGCCTAGTTCCTTGATGTAAGGATATAGGAGGGGTTTCAACTCCATTTATCCAGCTATAGGCTTGGGGGCAATTATGTATATTTTGAATCCATTTTAAAAAGGAATCAGGGAAGGAGAAAGTAGCCAGAATCTCCCAACAAAAAACCCACGGGACCCTGTCAAATGCCTTTTCGGCATCTAGGCTTAACAAAGCCACCGGGATTTGTCTAGTATGAATGTATTTCAAAAACAACATGGTCCTTCTGATGTTATCAGTGGTACTTCTTTGTTTAATAAAACCTGATTGGTCGGGGTGAATAAGAGATGGGAGAATGCATTCTAACCTTGTGGTCCAAATGGCCATGTAAATGTTATAATCAACATTTAGAATAGAAATAGGGTGATAGGAGGATATATCTGTGATGTCTTCATCTGGTTTGGGAATGGGAGCTATCACTGCATAGGCCCAGGTACATTTCCAATTTGAA
This sequence comes from Neoceratodus forsteri, assembly GCA_016271365.2. Lineage (NCBI taxonomy): Eukaryota > Metazoa > Chordata > Ceratodontiformes > Ceratodontidae > Neoceratodus > Neoceratodus forsteri. Next base: position 296,311,828 of record JADMNL010000027.1, on the reverse strand, counting down.
ACAATACATCACTGAGGACAGGAAATAATTAAACGGCAAGAATGGGATAAAAATAACATTATTATTCAAATATGAGTTATATACAATCAGAATGGAATAAAATAATTGATATTACTTTATTTGTAAGTAATGTGTATTTGATATTTGTACATTCAGGTCACACGTGGAAAAGAAAAAACAAAAAAAGTGTGTGACCATGGGCCTAGCCACTTAAAAAATTGTAAATAGAGAAAATAAAAATAATTTAAAGTAGCACTGCATATTGCAGTGAAAATTTTGTACAGCCACATTTTAGTTCTTTTACATTGTTCTTTTCTCTTGTCTTCTAAGATGCCCCCCCCCATTTGAGTCTAGTGTAGCATTTTATTTAGATTTGGAAACGGTACAATACGTACTCCTTTTAATATGGCTAGTCACTGGTTTTCATCAGTATTCTCCATTGTTTTGAACACCCATTGCCACAGCACCCTCACTGCCTTAATAAAAGTTACATCTGATCTGTTCCATGCTATGGACCAAGGCTTAGCCACCAGTGCTGTCTCTGTCGGTTTGACAAATGCATTTGACTTGGTCCTCCACAGTCTCCCTCTATGGCAATTGCACTCCCTTGGCCTTGATGCAAGTGCCTTAATCTGGCTCCAAAATTACCTTACAGGCCGCACACAAAGGGCCAAGTGGTCCAGATCTCTTTCGGACCTCAGATCCATAACCCACAGTGTCCCTCAGGGCTCCATCCTGAGCCCGTTACTATTCTCCCTCTTTATTAATGATTTACCAAATAACTGCGGGTGGGGCACTGTGCACCTCTATGCAGACAACGCCATGTTCTACTGTTCTTCATTGGATTTCAGGTGGCTAAACAGTATGCTAGCCTCGGACTTCTGAACCCTCGAGGACTGGTTCCCAGATGACCAACTAGTCCTCAACTCTAAAAAAAAAAAATGCATGTTGTTCTCCAACCATTCCTCCACAATGCATCCCTACCCCCTACTGCAATACTCTCCCACAATGGTGATGCACTTGAATCCGTCCGATCCTTCAAATACCTGGGTGTCACATTAGATACCTCACTTTCCCATGACACACATGTCACCCTCCTAACCAAAGCGCTAAACCAAAAGCTGGGCCAGCTTTATCACATCCGTCCCTTCCTATCGTTGGTTTCTTGTCATAAGATTGCGGCCACCACCCTCCTTCCCTTCCTTACTTATGGTGCCCCGTTACTACTCACAACCAATATAACCATCTTATCTCACCTTAAACAGGCTTATCATAGGGTGGGTAGATTTACCTTAGGGATCAATGCCCATCACCACCACTGTGATGTCCTCTCCACCCTGCACTGACTATCATATGAAGGTAAACTCCAGTATGCCACCCTGAGTCTAGTGTACAAACTGGTCCACTGTTACACCCTTCCTTGTCTTGGTGAACTTATTTGGCTCTGGCAACCACCGCAAGCTCTAAGGTTCACCCCCATCCCCCTTCTCATAATGTGCAAACCACATTTAGCTGTGGCCCAGACATCATTTGCCTTCTCAGCGGTGTCTGGTTGTAACTCCCTACCACAATCTGATATACTGTATCCTGCTCCTCTCTAGCTAAGTTACAATCCTCCCTATTATTCCACCTCTCTGTTTCTTCACATTGCTCCTGCTTCTGTTGACTCTTGTTCCTGCTTCCCAGCCTCTATGCTTAAGTATCCATGCTTTCTGAACCTATGAAAATGTAATTTGTAGGGGGGGCGCTAGAGAGCAACATTTGTGCCCGGCAGCTTCCTCCCTAGGTCTGCACCTCGTATCCTCTATTTTAGGATAAAAAGTTTGAATAAACAATTTTTGGACATAGAAAAGTACCAGAACTCGATAGTTTGTTACCTGATGAACAAATCGATACCAAAATTGCAATTGGCAGACCGAAAGGAACAACTATGGGTTCGCCTCAAAACTCAGCTCCCCTTCCAGCATCAAGTCAGTCGGGAAGGCCGGAGCAAGCAGTGGGCCTGAGTGGAGGGAAACATGGCCACCCCTGGGAGACAGTGCTAAACACAGTCCGAGAGATGGATCAAAAATTGGAAAGGGTCCTTGATCGACTGGGCGCCCAGGATGTAAAAATTGAGCTAACTACTAAAATGGCGCAAGAAGCTGATAATCGATCGCAACAGACTCAGGCAGCTCTCAATAAAACCACCTCGGAGATAAGCTATCTGCGTGCCTGCATGGAGAGGCTGGAAAACTCAGAACGGGCCATGAACCTAAGGCTGGTGGAGGTCCAGGAAGATACTGAAGGAAGGGATATTCTGGCTTATTTAAAGAACTGGCTTACTACCTCGGTTCCTGCGGAGTTACAGCTGGAAGCAGATTGCTTAAAACAGGTGTTCAGGATTAATTTCAGAAGGGCCCAGTTAGATTGTGAGACCTCCCGTACAATCCTCTTGATAACAGACGGGTCTGGAACTAGGGACAAAATGCTTCAGTGGGCGAGAACATCCTATCCAATAGAGATGGAGAGCCAGGAAGTTAAAATATTTCTCGACTGGTCATTTGCAACTCGGACCAGGAGGAAATTGTTTGATCCGCTACGAAAACAACTTCGGAGCCTAGGTGTGGCGCATTCACTGTTGGCCCCGGGCCCGGCTGCAGCTGACATATGGAGGGAAGGTGTACCAATTCAATGATCCAGAGGAAGCCAAGAAAAAAGTTGAAGCGATTGCCCTGGAATTCCATTCGAGACTCCCAGAGAATCCAGGACTGCCTACCGATTCTGAGGAGGATGATGGCTAATTAAGCCTGGTACTGTATATTGTGTTTTCCCGATTGGACTATGAGATTGGAGGATGTTTAAGGACTTACTCCAGGATACTAAAACCTTAAATGTTATTTTTTATAACGTCCTTTTTGAAGGAATATGTTGTATGGAGTGTTACCTTAGGCACTGTAAGGATGCTAAAAAGAATATTTTGAAGGGATGGGAGTCGGTTGTATTAAAATGCTTTCTATGTTAACAATTAAGAAGATTAAGGGATAGAGGGACAGGGTATGAAGACCGGAAGGGGGGTATAACATTCCTTAAGCTTCCAGATAATTAAGTGAGGATAGCGGCCTAGGGCTACAGTAACCATCCTTAGAATAGTACCTAACGTTGTCTGTACTTCACAAGTTTAATGTGGCTAACCTTCCTAAACACTTTTATTTCTGTTGGAGAAGGTTTGGAATGTACCCCACATGTTGTACTATATGGCAACTGATAAGTAATACTGATGCTAGCATGTATCTAAGACAATGCAAACTAATTCAGCTGTATGCTTTATTTACTATGGAAACATTGTAAAATGAATAAAAAGAAAATTAAAAAAAAAAAGAAAATGTAATTTGTAAGTGTACCTATAATTGGTACAATTTGTAAATCTTTATTTGATGGAATTGTAGCCACCTGCCTGCAATGTCTTTGTCAATGTACAGTAACTGTACCTATAACTTGCTATAATCTGTAACTCTGTGAATGATGTAAATGTAACCACTATACCTGCCATGTCTTTGTCAATGCAATGCACTTCCTGGGTCGCCCCTGAAAAAGGGACTGTAATGTCTCAGTGGGCTCACCCGGTTACCAAAATTCAAATAAATAAATAAATAAGATTAGTGAGCAGTGTCTGTTGCATCCGATTTACCTTGGTCACAAGAAAAGTGATATTTCCAACAGCAGTTGAGATTACTAGAGAAACAACTAGGGATAACCATACACCCCATTACATACATATATATATACACTGGGGTGTCAAACAGACGAGGCACACTGATGAGTCCTGGTAGGACGAAACACGTGTCTATGTCTTCTGTTGGCACCCTTTGCAAACTATGTAAGAGGCCTTTCGGCACCATGCATTTCTGCTTAAAGCTGAACCAGCATAATATTCTGTGGTGAGTTGCATATGTAGCCCATGATGCTTTGCATTGTGGGGGCATGTGTGATTTTGTATTTCTTTGAAACTTTGCTTCCCGGCCAAATGCCCTTTGGGGTAACCATTGCCTCAGTTCTTGTGCACAGAGGTTCTTTGTCTTTTAAACTGTTTTTTGTTTTAATTGGGTTCACCACAACATAACCCAGATAGACCATCTTAGGGTGGCTGGTTCATTCCACTGGGGGTCAAACAGACAAGGCATGCCGATGAGTCCTGGTAGGACGAAACACGTGTCTATGTCTTCTGTTGGCACCCTTTGCAAACTGTGTGAGAGGCCTTTCGGCACCATGCATTTCTGCTTAAAGTTGAACCAGCATAATATTTTGTGGTGATTTGCATATACAGCCCATGATGGTTTGCATTGTGGGGGCATGTGTGATTTTGTATTTCTTTGAAACTTGGCTTCCCGGTCAAATGCTCTTTGGGGTAACCACTGCCTCAGTGCTTGCGCACAGAGGTTCTTTGTCTATATATATATATATATATATATATATATATATATATATATATATACACATACATACATACACACACACACACACAAAATATCACATTTATTTTTATCTGCAGGTTTTGACCTTTATGACCTCAAGAGTGGCAGAGCCATGAGTGAGGTCTGTAGAGGTCACACCCTGTAGACAAAAAAGTGATATTTTTGGGCAGCCCATGGCATATGTCATTTATATAATGACTGTGCCCCTCTGGCAGAATTAGTTTCTTCAATGATGATTGTACATTTTCCGTTGGATGTCACTCTCTGTTTTTAACTGCAGTAGAAGTCATTGTGATGTCACCAGGCATTGTGCAAGCTGTTCTTCCATTGGTTAGGAGCTTCTTTGTGATTGGCTTTAAGGGAAAACAAATATTGATGACCCAGCTAAGCTTGAACTAAATTATTTATTTCCACTTCAGCCCTGTCACACATGAAAATAAATGCATTGATTTGCAATTTTGTTTCTCACAGGCATTGTATAAACAATCGTTTAATGCCTTATTTGACTGGCCATTTCATTTTTAAGGTGACATGTAGTAAATGTAACCCTTTCTTGAATTCAAATTCCACGTTTTTACAACAGAAGTTTTAAAATATGATTTGTAATATGTTTATATGTACAGACACTGGGAGCTGGATAGTCAGCAACATGTCGGGGATTTGCGGCACAGTCGTGCTGCATCCCCTGTTGCACGTGACAATTACTTAGACCAAATAAAAGGTGATCTAACTTAATGTGCACAAATACTGCAACTTGCAGCAAAAACCTAACATGTGTATCACTTTTTGATACATGCTGCCATAAATGGGGGGCTCAGCTTTCCGGTGGGGGGGCTTGAACCTGGAAGCCCCCCCCAAACTCTACACCAATGGCCGTAAAGTAGCAAAAATGCCATAAATGTGGCACTTTTGCTGAAAAATAGCTCGCATTTGTACATATCTAGAATGCGCAAGAACAGCAGAAATGCATCCAGACATCCAGCAGCAAAATGGCTGAAAAGCCAGCCTTGTATCTCTTAACTGGAACATAAATCTTGCTTTCCATATCTTTTAACATAAGAAGAAATCTGGGCATGTAAAAAGTCTGTTTCATACCTCTCCTGCCCCCAGTGTACCTGCACCCACTATGCACCTGGGCCTATTTACAGTGACGGTATACAGGCCTCCATGTGCCCGGGTGCAGTTTTCATTGAGCAAGCACATGTGCCCCAGGACAAGTGCATGAGTCCATCTGCAGAAGCAGGGAGCCAGGGACAAAATCATTAAGACAATTATGTTAATTATATTGCCTGACCTGTATTTATTTGTTTTAGCAGGAAAGTGCCCCATTGAATGATGCTCATTTACAAGGAGGTTCTGGTTAGGAAAACCAAAAATAGGATAATATCTACAGGGAGGAATATACAGAGTATGATGGAAATGTAGAACTATAGACGAGGATGGCAGCAAAAAACCAATGGTCCATTCAGTCTGCCCGATCTCCCTAACTAACCCTGGGTCCCACTGGCCATCCAGGGTCCTAGCCCTCTCCCTCCTCCCCCGTTTTCCTTCCAGTTTCTGTCTCCTCAAGTGACCACTATACCCTTCATTCTGTCCCACCAGAATGTAGGGTATAGTCAAAAGCACAGAGCAATAAATACAGAAAGATAGGCATCGGATTGTAATACAGAACAGCAGATACAGAACTCAAAAATAACATACAGTATAATTAGCAGCAGTGTGGATGTATGTTGCCATGAGTGGCATCTGACGTAACTGGATGTAGTTTTGAAAACTACACTGATTGCAACCAGTCAGATAATGGACGTTGCATGCAAGCACGTGCCGCTGAACACAAGTGCATTTGGTAGATGTGCTGCCTGGGATAAGCCTTTTTAAAACCTGGCAATGGGTATTTCTATTTTGTTAAAAGACATCAATTAATTCCTGTGGGTAACCAGGTGAAACTGCTGGGAGCACATTCTCATTTAATGTAGTGTCCTGGTTAAAAGGCACACGCAGCTGCAGCAAGACATGACAAACATGAAATACAACAGAAGTAATTTTTTTTTTTTTTTACTACGACTCGGGGCTGCACTATTGTATTCATTGTCTTCATTGTTTACCTCTGTCCGTTTCAAGGGCAACAGCAAACTGTGATGGCAGAGATTACAAGGCAGGCTGAGCAGCAGTAAAATACTAATACAACCACTATAACAAAAACAAGCAGCAAAAGAATAGTAGATGCATAGATACCACTGAAGATAAGAAATCAGAATGTTATTCGCTCTTTATTTTTATAACTTCCTTTTTCCAACCACCTCATACCATGATGACCCACTTCCTGCCCTCGATAACCATATTACTACTCAACTCAACAGATTATATTGTTCGCCATCAAGTCATTATAAAAACAATATCTTAAGTATAAAAAGTAGAAAGAAAAAGCTAAGGTAATACATATTTCAGGACCACTTCTCATTGTTAAAAACATTTACATTTAAGCATTTAAAAAAAAATAAAGTGCTTAAGTAACATGAATAAACTGGGAGAGTTTAGCAGGAAGAGGTCCTTAGCAAACCTTGCAGACTGACAGGATAAAATGAGACTCGTCTGGGTTTGGGTCTGGATACCTACACATTTATCCTAGTTACTGTACTGCGACCTGTAGTCACAAAAGTTCCAAAAAGAAATAAAAAATTTGGAGCAACAAGTCAATTAAGGCTAAAAAGGACATTTCCCATGCACATTCTCCCAAACAGGTTATAATTACTTAGAAAATGGCAACAATCAAGTCTTAAACCTAATTGGCTGAGACAGGCTCCAAGCTGGGCATTTATTTTTCAATAGATGCCCAGCTAAAAATAAAAGCCAGTCCAAGTGCCTCTTCACAGAGTAACATTCTCCGATGGGCCATTTTCTAAGTGCAATAATACCCTCCAGGGTGGGCATTATTAGGAAATACCGGACCTTCCAGGGGCTATAAGGCCCTCCGCCTGTGGCGTCGGGCCTCATTATGCCCCGGGGTGATCTGGTATTTCCCAATAATGCCCACCCTGTTGGGTACTATTGCTTACATAATGCAATCAAAGGACCTTAATTGGTCTGCTGTGCATACAATTAGTTGATCCATACTAAAAATCTTATAAATTGAGGCTATGGAAAAATTTAAAGAGGTGATACACTGTTGTCATCTCAGTAGAATTAAAGGGAAGACAGAGGTTAGCCAATATTGTCCCAATCCAAAACTCTCTTCTACTGTGCTATGAAGGACACATGAACACAACATGCTTTAGATCATCATCATATACTCCTATCCCACATTTGCAGAACTCTGAATTTACTCCTCATCTTTTTCATTTAAAATGTACATAATTTGCTTTATATAGTTCCATCCTAAATCTAGTTATTATATTTCATTCATGTGGATTTGAAAGGTGGGATAAAAAAAATTCCAGTCCACGTTGACTCTTGAGAATCTTATACCGTTTATACAATTTCAAAGTGTTAATTTTAGACAAGCCCTTATTAACTGCAACAATATCCCTGTTTTTGGCCTTAACTTTGTTAACTTTATCCTGTTTGGGTCTAGTATAAATCTCAAACAATAGATATTAGTTGTGTCATCTCCACCCATTGCACTTCTTGCCTCTGCATTTTTGGCCCAGCAAGATGGCCAGTGCACCAGATGTCCCCCCCTCCCAGGGGAGTGGGGTAGACCCTCCCCCAAGCCTATGGCTAGATGTAGGATGGTAGGGATGGGCCACAGGAACTGAGTGTACTTGGGCACTCATCCTGTAGTGATGAGATGTATCTGTGGCTTTCTCCTTGACCCCTTGGGAAAGCACTAGCAAAGACATCATGGACACATATACGCTGTGTGTGCTGGTGCACTGACATCAGTAACATCCCACCCACCTACAGGCCTTCCAACTGCAGAATAGTGTGGACACCCAGGTGGCAGTACTGTGGTGGAAGACGTTACCCTCCCTTCTTGGCTAAGGAGAATGTCCTTGGGGACATTTGATCCTCCTCCCCCAGCTGGCCCCCAGTGACTCTGGCTTATTCCTTAGGGAGGCAGTATAGCGCAGTGGTTTAAGGCTCTGAGCTGCAAATCTGGTGACATCCAGCAGACCAGACCTGGGTTTGAATCCCACAGCTTCCGCTTGCATACTGTGTGACCCTGAGCAAGTCACTTAACTTCCCTGTGCTCCCAGGTCGCACCTGTAAAAAAACTTTCAGCTTAGTGTGCTACTCCTGGTTAAACAACTAAATAAGGGTCACGGTAGCTCTACTACTGCACCAACATACCAGCATGGACATTCTTTTTTATTCATCTTATTCCCTTGATGTTCTTAAAGGGACACTGTCAACCCGTTTTGCATCATAATGTTTCTAGTTGGAAGCTGACATATTCTGATTGCTTACTTTCTCTAAAATTCATTGGTGTTGCTAGTGGTTTTATCTGCCTCCTTTCTTAGTAGAAACGAAATGCATGCTAATGGTGTAATTATACCCAACCTTGTTTTGTTTCAAATCCTTGATCTACTCCTACTGCATACTTCCTAAACATTTGAAACACCTGCACACAGTGCAGCCATTCATGATACAATAGTCTCCTCTACTCTCAATGCATAATTAGTGGCTAGACTGTGTTTGGGGTCTTCCCAAGTCCAGGAAAGATGCAGTGGGAGTTGATCAAGGACTGGAAATAAACATGTTTTTTTATGGTAACAGCAGTATGGTGGGCAGTCAGTTTTTCATTTTTAAAAAGAAAAAAGGAATCAGACTCAAACTGCCAGTTACATCAGCAATATCCACAGAATGTGACGGAGCATTAAATATGTTTTGTGAAACTAGAGACACTTTGAGGCCTAAGGGGGTTGTCAGTACCCCTCCCCCATGACCCTCCTTTCTCCAAGCACCCACACCTCTGCTACAGGGGAGTTCCTTTGTCCTTCCCCGCAGGCAAAGGCAAACCTAATGGGGTGAGACAAAGAATCAAACATTAACGGGCAGAAAAGCATGCTCAGTGTTGTGTTCTGCATGTGATACCAGTGCTATACCACAGAGCAAGGTCTGCCTCTGTAGCCTGTAGGAAACCTTACTGAACATCTAGGAGGGGATGGGGGACTGCCCTGATTACCATACATCCTCATGGGCCACCATGTGACATGCAATTAGTAGCAGGTGCCATGGACGTTCCTCTGAGGCATTGCATGGCCCCCTGAGGAATGTACTCAGCCTTCACCTGACTAGGATCCTAGATTCAGGGCACGAACCACGTCTCCCACAAGATAAATAGATCTGCTCACCATGAAGCCACTGGGCCATCTAACAAGATTGAGCTGAATGCAATCAGAATCATTTCAAAAGGAGAATCATATGTCCTTGATGCATCTCAGCTGCCTTGGGGCCATTTACAAAGCTCCATCATGTTTGCAACATTTGGACCTGCTTTTTAACACCATGCATCCTGATGTGGACAGATGCTGCGGATTTTGAACATGAGCACTAGACTGCCTTCCACCATGCATTAAAAACTGGGTGAAGGCGGGCACTGTGGAGCCTGAACAAGACGGTGGCTGGGATCTAATGCTCTGCGTATAGGACTAGATAACAGACTTAAAACATTAGTTTTTGGGGACTTCGGCATGAGTAACAGTGACACTTGAAAATCGGAAGATCTCTGAAGTTGGAATGGGTAACCCAAAAAAGGATAAAGCACTGCCCAATGGAGCAAAAGGCAGAAATGCTCCAGTCCCTCCAACCACGAGGTCTACCCAAGGCCACAACTCCTCAGAAGCCACTACCAACAAGGAGGAAACTCTGCAAAGTCTTAGTCAAAAATCAACTGCCTTATTGCATCTGTGATCAGACTTGAAGAGAAATTTGACTCACTCACAGGAAGAGTCGTTACCCTGGAAATGGATCTATCGTCCATGAAAGTGGAATCCATTGAGACCTGTAAGAGATCTGAAACAGCTTTGGGGGTCCACTGCCACTATTATCAAGGAAAACATCCATTTAAAGTCCTGATTAGAGACTCTTCAAAACCAGGCCAGGGCGGCCAACTTGCGGATAATAGATATGCCGGAACAAAGTGAGGGTGACCATCTGGGGCTTTTCCTTATAGAGTGGCTCGAACAGCAGCTGGGGCAACCACTGGTCTAGTGCCATATCAACACACAAAAAAACATATTGAGTGGCTCAAAGGGGGTGACCATAAAATCCTGAGGCTCTAAGAGCCATTGTAGTGGTCTTAGATGGCATCAGGACCAGAGACTTCATTTTAGCTTTGGCACGGCACAAAAAGACATTGCTGCATGATGGTCACCAGGTTTCCCTCTACCCGGATCTCAGTTATGCGACCTGACAGAAAAAAAAGCAGTTTGACAGCATCAGGGCCATGCTTCGGGAAGCTGAGATTGTGCACAGGATGCTGTTCCCTGCTCACCTGAAGATCGTCCACGAGGGGGAAAATATTTATTTTCTCAGATCCAGCAGAGGCCCTGAAATGGGCCCAATGTTGAGTTACACCACAATGCCACAGGGACGAGGGGTCCCAATCTGAATTAGAAAGAGAGGACGATGGAGACACTTGAAATTAAAATAGAGCTTTGGGTTCAGGTTTGACTCGCTGTTCAGTCTGTATTCTCTAAACCACTTAGGCTAAAGTAAAAGTTTTTAGTTCATTGTGGTAATCGTGGGAAAAGATGACAGACTATCATATCAGTGGGTCATAATGTTATAATGTGTTTTTGCTATTTTTCATGGTAAAGGGGAAGGGGGTGTTATTCCAATTCAGCTCCTTCTTTCTCAAATAAAGACATTTCAATGATTTATAATATTTCTCCTGCCAAAATCCCTTTTTCCTAAGGTGGTGAAGTGTGGAACCCATATAGGGAATACCTTTATTGGTACTAATTAAGAAAAAGCACGAACCACTTATTTCCTAATTAGAAAATAGTGAAAGATGGAATATTCAGTTTAATTTTGCAGGTTATAAGTTTCATGCAGTTCCTGGGCTACTAAACACAGCAAATCTTTACTAACTATGCAACGTATGATTCTTATGGAAACACCCCCAAGGATGTATCTTATTGATGTGGTATGACTCGTTTACTTGGCTTGTATTAAGAAGAGTGGTGTCCTCAGCTGTTTTCAATGTACCCTTAAATACTGCATCAAATTTATTGATTATATGATCTTTATTAAATCAATAAAAAGAAAATTTAAAAAAATGGTTGAAGGTGGGCATTTCAGACGTGTTTACTGTTGGATGTTTTTGAAAATCCCACCAGAGTCAAATCTTGTAACAAATGCTTACTCAAATTAAATGTTTAGAACCATTAAATATATAACAGCTGCATTTCTTTTAAAGCTATTTTATTGAACGGTAGTTACTTTTAACATTAATGTTTTTGAAGCTTTTGACTGCCTCACAAACTGTTTTTTAAACCACTGCCTCTTGGTGGCCACAGGTGGTACTGCTGGCTGGAGCAGCTGGAAAAGGAAAGGTTGGCTGGGGAACATGACAACTTGCTCCCGACAATTCTACCCGCGTCAACTCGCTCCCGACAATTCACCCCAGCGCTAATTCATTCCTCTGACACTCACTTCCCTACGACAATTCGCTCCACAAATCACGGTAACTATATTGGGGGTCACAACTGAGTGCCCTCTTCACGGTTAAATTTGCAAATTCCTTTATTGCTGAATTAATATCTGGAATGAACTCTAATCTATCCCAATAACCTGATTTATCTAATTTCCAAAAGTTTGTTTATTAACATTTTAACAGTCCAGTCAAAGGAGTCATTCCTGGAGGCTCTCCCAACCCCCTGAACACAGCTACGGCAGAACCGGACCCCTGCTCTCAACAACAGCAGCAGGTAGTGTGGGCAAAGGAGCCATTCCTGGAGGCTCTCCCCACCCCCACCCCTCTGAACACAGTTACAGCTGTGGCAGGTATGGAGGGAGCACAAGATTCATTCACAGTGTCTAGTTCTGTCAGAGGCAGTGTTCTGATATTTTTTTCACTTACCAGCTATTCAGTTATGTGCTTATCATTTGGGCTGTGTGTACCAATGCATTTAGATGTGGAGTAGCCTAATCCAGTTCTGTTTTCTCTCCCCCCAAACACAGCTACAGCCATGGCAGGTATGGAGGAGCACAAATTCACAGTGTCTGGCTCCATTGGAGGCAATGTTCTGCCTAGGTCATTTTAAAAGATAGAGGGAGCGAGTTGACATAGCAAGAATTGACGTAGGAGTGGGATGACGGTGGAGTGTAATGTCGGGAGCAAGTAGTCACAGTAGGAGTTGTCAGGAGCGAATTGTCATGTACTCGGTTGGCTGGCTCTGTCAGCAGCACCCACCATCCACTCGCAAGTGCATATTGTGAAGCCCTAGCATCCAGTGCCCTGAGGGTCAGGGCACCAGTAAAACTGAAAATGCCACCCAGTCCTTGATGACATGAGCGGTACTCTCTGACCTTATGCCACCCCATAGGGAGACTGCCAAATTTAGTTAGCAAAGGGGTCTGCAAAACCCCAAGGACCCTAGATCCAGAAGTAAATCATAAGGCTGTTCTCCAGGGGACAGTGGCTGAGGGGTTGCTGTGGGCTAAGTAGGCTCGCTTGAGCAGAATGAATATAAGAACTAAATAAAAACATGTTTATGCTGGCCCAGTGGTGCTGAGATGCTGGACGTCTTACCTCGTGCCACATCGGCAACCCAGGTTTGGGAACAGACTCAAGATGTCAGGGAGCCAGCACGGGGGAGAGGTTCAGAGTAGGATTGAGCAGCAGGAGGGCAGCTCTCCTCTCTGGAGGGTGGTCATAATGCCCCGTAGTCCCGCTGCTACTGGGTGGAGGCCCGGTGGGCAGCGTAGGTGGCAGGGGTGACACATAGCAGGTGGGTACTTCGAGACGCGGTGTACGTATGCCTCCATGTGCATGCAGACATCTGAGGTAAGGGGCTGGGTTATGGGGAGACAAACAGAAAAACACCACAAAAACTACATTTAGAAAAAAAAATGTTCTCTAGTGATTTACAGAATGCTGAATGGGGTACAATTATGAAATGTTATACTCAAGTGGACAGAGGGTATGGGTAAAAACCAGACTGCCAGAACCAAACCAGATCAGGTTGGTAATTCCAGACCACCTTGTCTGACTGGACCAAGCATAAGTTCTGCAAATTTTACCAGTCAGGCTTTAAACAATCTGGTCTGGACTGGTTCTGGCTTTCAGCAATTCCCCTGCAGGGAGTGAAAACTGGATTGTTGGCCTGTACCAGATAAACAGCTAGAGTGGCGCATCCAGCTAGGCTGGCCAGACTGACAACATTTTTGCAGCTTTTGCCAGGTCCAGGTTTTACTGATACAATCCAGCATAGTTCCGGCTGTCAGGTTTCACCAAGTCCTGTGACGGGACACTTGGGACAGGATTTTCAAAGCCCTATATCCTGGCCACATCTGCTAGTATTTTAAATGGTGTCCACATGTGGGTGCTTTTGAAACCACTGTCTGCACCCAGTTTTGGATGCCTACACTACATCCAGGCACAGCAGTGCTAAACCACATATTATATGGTCTGACTCATACCTCCGACTGGGGACTTGGTCTAATTTTAGAGAACAGTTACCTCAAATTGCATCAAAATGCTGCAAGTGGACAGGGACTTTGAAAGTAGCTCCAGTGCATCTGGGCCTTTGTCGGATGCAGTGTAGCAGGTGCAGACACAGACCCATCTCCGAGATACAATATGTCTGCTGCTGCCCTTTTGAGAATCCAGCCTCAGTGGGAGAGATGATAGCCACACAATAGTTCTGGGTAGTGCATGCAGAATCAGATAACAAATCTATCTAACATAAAGTTTCAGCAAAGATGCCTGGAAGGGGTGCTTAAACTCTTATCTTTTTGTTTTAGTCACCAAGGAAGTGAGCATACTTCAGAGCCTTGCGTTCTCCACCATCTCTGAAGGAGGGAATGTGACCTTCAGCATCTGTTGCACCACAGAGAAGAATATGAATGAAATCAATATCACATGGGTCCACGAAAGCACACACCATAACAAGACTATAGTTTCTTTTCAGTCAAGACAGTCAACATGGAATTTAAGTTCATCAGTGCAGTTCACTTCCACTATGAACAGAAACAACAATGTCTTGAGCTCCATTGCGTTGAATGACCTGCGTCCCGAAGAAGGGGGGCAGTATCACTGCAAAATATTTATCAGTTTTCCACATCCATTTGAGGAATGCATTGGGAAGAGCAGCATTTTAACTGTTACAAGCAAAGGCATACTTTCTGTGCCTTGATGTTATACAACTGTGGCACTGGCTACACCCCCCCTTATGACCAACCACTGAGCCCTAGTGAGGGGGGCAGATCATAGCCCAGGTATGACTCCCATGTCTAGGGGTACAGTGATGGTGTCACTCACCAGGAGCCATTCCCTAAAAACATCCTTGTTCTGGCTGCTGCATTCTTCAGTCATGTGACTGCTGGGGCACCACCTGTAAATGTCCATGCTCCACCCTGGCAGAGCCACTCTCCACTTCTTCTCTGAGCCACTTATGGGGAAGTTCCATCTGTGCCATAGAAACATAGAATTTGATGACACAAAAGGGATGCTTAGCCCACCTAGTCTGCCCACATGTTCCTTACCTAGTCTGTCTCCATCAACCCTCTCACCTCCCTGGATCCCATCTTACATACCCCTATGTCTAACCCACGCATGCTTGAAGCCCTCCACTGTTCTAGCCTCCACCACATACCCTGGCAATCTATTCCATGTATCCACTACCCTTTCAGTGAAGAAATATCTCCTCATATCATTCCTGAATCTGCCCTGGTCCTGGTACCTGTTCTCATTTGAAAGAGACTCCCTACCTGTACCCTATTCACCCCTTTGATGTGCTTGTAGGTCTCTGTCATATCCCCAGCCCCACCCCCATCTTCCAGGAGGTACATGTTAAGATGATGCAATCTCTCTTCGTAGGTCAACTCATTTCATGCAAACCATGCACCATTTTAGTTGCGCTCCTCTGGACCGCCTCTTTGTCTATGTTCTTTCTGAGGTGCAGTCTCCAAAACTGAACACAGTACTCTAGGTGTGGTCACACCAGCGAGCAATATAATGGCAGGACCATCTCCCTCCTCCTGCTGGACATACTCCTCCCTATGCAGGCCAGCATTGCACTAGCCCGCCCCACTGCCTTGTCACACTGCCCTGTCACCTTGAGGTCTACAGATATACTAACCTGATGTCCCTTTTCTACCTAATGACTATTAGTACTCCCCCATCATATACTCAGCACCAGGGTTTCTATGTCCTAGGTGCATTGTTTTGCACTTTTTGCCACTCAACTCTAGCCGCCATGTTTTTGGCAATTCTTTGAGTTGCCCAAGATCCACACACATATTTTCCGCCCCTTCACGTGTGTCAGTTGGGCATCTGTATCACTGGACTTTCAGTAGGAACTCCCTCCAGTGAAGGCTTGCAAGTGTCCACAGCTCTCTGGAGCTGCACCAATATTAGTTCAAAAACAGATTTATTTACACAGCACTGCAAGTACTAAACCTCAGCAGGGCAAACAGGGTACCAGGAATATGAATAAATCGGCCCCAGATGGATCAGTAGTATTTCTATCAGTCTCCACTCCCCATTTCATATTTACTGCCAGTGACACCAAGACTCAAAGGAAGCCACACATGGAACTTACTGTTGCTTGCAAAACCAGCCATTTATTTACACTGCACTGTGCACAGTTGAAATTCCGGTGGGGAATTACACAGCCACAGCCAAGAATGCGACCCTCGCTAAGAGCCCGGACACATCATTATTTACAAATCTCGAATCCAAAAACAAAGGGAACCAAATTTATCAGTTGCAGACATATTTGATATTTTACACTGTCCCCATCTGCAGCCATGACGAAACGGGGGTTGAGCACAGAATTTACCCACATTCCAGATAGCACAGCTATACAAAGTTAATTGGTCTCTCTAACAGCAGGGTGAGAGGGATATATTTTATTTTATTTTAGTCTTTGGTAACCGGGTAAGGCCCACTAGGCACAAGTGTCTGTTTTCAGGGGTGACCTGGGGTCACTGAGTGGTTAAGTGACTTGCTCAGAGTCACACAATATGCAAGTGGAGGTTGTGAGAATCAAACCAAGGTCTGGTCTGCTGGATGTACCCAGCTCGTTCACAGCTCATTACTCTAACCTCTAGGCCATACTGCCAGCCCAAATATGGATATACCCTCCAAGCTAGCAGGGTACAACACCCTGGAATGGGCACCAACAAAATGAGGTAGAACAAGCTCACTGCATATCGTATTCTACCCTTGGATTTCAATGTCTAATTGGCACACCTCTGATCCTCCCCGCATCAGGTCTGGCATTCTCTCCCCATGTAGTAGCCTGGTTATACACAAAGAGAGCTGCAGATTCCACTTCTGAATCCATGACATTCACCACAATTCTCATCAGTCAGCACTCTTAAAGGGTGAGCTGCCAACAGGCCCTCACTGTCCCCACCTCAGACCCTTGCCAGGACCCTGGACTCCAGAGACCCACCTCAGAGGAAGCCAGTGCCACCGTAGATCTTACATCCTGCCACCATCTGAGCCAATGAACCCTTTCCAGTGAGTTGCAGCCACAGCACTTTATACCCTGTGGGTGCCTGGGCTTTCCTAGCTCTTTACACACTGAACTTTAACTCAAACCCAAACTCCTTAGGCAGAATTGGAGCCCCATACTTATACCCAGGTGACAAGCGGCCAGAGTCAGCAAGCACAGGATGCACCCAGCAATTGACATCTCCTTGTTGCTGGGGCTGAACCAGTGAACAAGAAGCATTTAAATATATTTCTTAAAGAGTTAGAAATATTAACCCTCAGTGCAGGTATAGGGTAGAAATGCATTGCATAATAGTAAGCCCTACCCTGTTACAGGGAGTAAATCAAAGTTTAAAATAGCAGTGCCTCTTCCTATACCTTTTATATGCTGTTTTAGAGTACCCTTTTTCTCTTGTCTTTTCCTTTTTTGTCCCATTTTGAGTCTGCTTTACTATTTTTCTAAAAATTTAAAATAGTTACAAGAGCACTTCATTAAATCTGCTGATAGGTTCTCATCAGTATTTTCAGCTGTTTTTGAACACCTAATATCACTTTTCTGTGACTAAGGTGGACAAACATGCAACAGACATAACTTAACTGTATTAGTTCAGTGGACCATTAGGCTCCTTATATGGGAATGCTTGGGAACATAGGGGAGCACTGGTAGGGTTGAGCAAAAAGCAGTGATTCGGAGGACAGTGTTGAAGTTGTCTGGTAGATGGTATATAGAACGTTTGTGCAACTTGATTGCAATTTTAGCATTGGCATTAGGGTAAATACTTGGCTCGAGCATCTAAGAGGTTGGGGGGGGGTTAGGGCACAAAATAACATTTACATTTACTCCAAGCCTGGGAGAGGGGTGTCAGGGCTATACTGTGTCTCCTATCTGAGGGAGCCCCATAACATTTCAGTCAGACTCACACATGGATTGTCCACAGCCATAAAATTGGGATTGTATTGTATGGTTTAATTTCTGACAAGAAGTTAAAGCAGAACTAGGGTGGTCCCCCCAAGGTTGAAAACTGTTCGAACAGATGGTCAATAACTTTTGCAGTTAGAAGAAACATTTTTTTTTACACATAGACACATGCAGTACTGTACATTCCAACATGAACTTTTTCCAAAACAAACTATCCACCCCTTCGCTTAGGGATCTCTGCATTTCTGACCAAGTGTATATATAGTGGGAATTGCCACACAATTAAAATTGAACCTCCTGACGAGATGGACCATTGTTAACACCTGCAGGCAACTGTACCTATCTGGTAACCAGTAAGCTCTGAACTTTGACTGTGAGGTTCTGCTCACCCTAGCCCCAGTCAAGACTCTGCCATTACTTTAGGACACACCAAACTGGATCCTTCAACCCCATTGGATTGTTAAAGGCATCCTTTTCTTCAGTATACTTTACAACAGCATTTATTTGTGGTGAACAGGGTCCTGAGTGAATGTAATCTAGGCAGGATAGGGCACATATATCACCAGACAACACAAAAGGTCTTTGTCCAAATGACCAGTGTACTCATGGTTTGGTATTCCCTTGTTACAGGCATTTGACAACACACTTGAGGAAACATTCCTTTCTCAAAGACCATAGCTTTGACAGAAACTCTATCAGTCTCTCTTCTCTGGGCAGCTGTGACAATCTGTCAGTCAATCAATCAATCAATCAATCAATCAATCAAATCTTTATTTATTCAGGCGATCATCATTGAGCAAGGCTCATTTACAAGATGGACCTGATAAGGGCAAGTTTTGAGTTGATACACAGCAATTACATCACACACTTATAAGACAGTTATACATACAGAAAAAATGATGTTTATAACACAATGATATACAGTGAATTCACATGTTGAAACTCTGTTAAGAGAAGGTTAAACTAATATCTATAATATGTACAGTACATATATATCCCAATGAGGGTCAGGACAGTCACACACATAATGAGTACAAGGATGGTGAAGGAAATATTGGGTGCCATAAACTAGGGGTGTCTGACTGGAAGGAATATGTCATATATGATTGGAATATAGGTTTGTGGGATGACTATTCTATCTCTAGCTGTAGCAACTGCATTTCTCTGTGAAGAAGGCTGTACAGTGCTGCTTAAAGGATGTAAATGGAATGATAATGGACAGTTTTAGGGATTTTTGTAGGGTGTTCCATGTTATAGCTAGAGAATAGCTGATTGCTGCCTCCCTAGTTTGGTGTTGACTTTGGGCAATTTGAGCAGGATGATATTGTTGCTTCTTAGAGCATAGGAGCTAGGAGTGGTCTGGTTGAAGCAGTCAGGATATAGCTTGGGAGTTTTTGATAAAGCTCTGTAGATCCATAGAGCTGCATTTCTGCTCCTCCTGACATGAAGGAAACCCATCCAACTGCGTCATAGAGACAATGGTGGGTATTATATGGCAGGTCTGTAATGAACCTTATTGCTCTATGATATAAGGTATCCAGCTTTTGAAGGTAGGAGATGGGGCAGTGACTATAGAGGGAAGTCTGCATAGTCAATGACTGATAGAAAGATGGCCTGGACTAACCTCATCTTTGAGTCTCTGTTAAGGAAGGGTTTTAATCTATAGAGAGGCCAAGCCTTAGGTGAGCTTTTTAACAGTTATTCTAGATGCTGAGTGAAGTCAAGTCTGTTGTCAATCCACACACCTAGGTATTTGAAATTTTCAACATACTCCAGATTTTCTCAAGTATAGTGCATAGCTGGGGGAGATTGATTGAAGAGGATGTGTTGGTGGAGTTTTGAGTTGTGAACATCATTGCTTTAGTTTTCTTTGCATTTAGCAGAAGCTTTTTTTTTTTTTACCAATTATTTTACCAGGTTAGACACACTAAGCTGAAAGCTTGTTTGCAGGTGCAACCTGGGAGCACGAGGAAGTTAAGTGACTTGCTCAGGGTCACACAGTATGCACCTAGGGGGCTGTGGGATTCAAACCCAGGTCTCCAGATTTGCAGCTCAGAGCCTTAACCCACTGCACCATACTGCCTCCTTTTTCTCGAGTAGCTGATATGGTAACAAGGAGAATTCTGTTTGTAGGATTTCATGAGCCACTGTAGGTGAAGGGTTGCTGACATACAGAACAGTGTCATCAGCAAAGAGGTGTACTGAGGACTTGGTAAGGGTTGAATCAATTGTATTTATATAAATGGCAAAAAGGATAGGACCCAGAATAGAGCCTTGGGGGACTCCTCTTGACAATGGTTTTAATGGGGATAGGTCACCTTCAGCTTTACCTGCTGTGACCTACCGGAGAGGTAACATCTGAACCACTTAAGGGAGGGTGGATCTAGGCCAATGGAGTGTAGGGATGAGTAGCAGTTCATGGTCCACAGTATCGAATGCTTTGCTCAGGTCCAGGAATACTGCACAGACATTGTTCTTTTATCCAATTCGGTTTGCCAGTCATTTGTGACCTTGGCTAATGCAGTGATAGTGCTATGTTTGGCCCTGAATCCAGATTGAGCTGGATTTAATAGGTTAGCATTGTCAAGATATTCCCTTAACTGAATACTCACTAATTTCTCCAGCATCTTGGATAACACAGGTAGAATGGAAATGGGCCTGTAGTTATTAAGATCCATAGGGTCCCCTGATTTTAGAAGGGGGACCACTTGGGCTGTCTTCCACAGCATGGGAATAGAGCCAGAGTTTAGGGAAAGGTTAAAGAGGTGTGTTAGGGGGACTGCAAGCACATGGCATGCAATCTTTAGAAAGAAGGGGTCCAGAAGATGGTTGCCCCTTAGAACCACAGATTTCTCAGTCCCTTTACACTTTTGAAAGAACTTGAACCCACTGGGGCTCCACTGACACAGGCCTCCGCCACTTTTTAGGCAACACTTGTTGTTCCCCGCACTAGGGTGATAAAAAAATGATGAACAGAGGTCCTTCACCCAGCCAAGGGAAGCTGGCAGGCACCTCTAGCCCTTTGCAGTACAGAGAGCTCCTTCTTCACTCTCCAAGCAGGAACTCACCAAGATTCTAAACTGCTTCCCTGCAGCTGAGCCAAAAGGGTTTATGCTGCTGCGATAGTTCCAAATGACATCACTCATTCTCTGCCTAGCCTAAGTAAGTAAATAATGAGGTAATGTTGTAGAGAGTTTCTAAAAACCCTCTACTGCTGCCCAGTGACCTACTTGGTCTAATACTGGTGGGATTCTAGTAACCCCGGGAGACTGGGTGGTTACAACAGGATTTCATAGATAGAATAAGGCTATTTTGACCCTTCTTATCTGTCTGCCGCTAGCAGCAGTTATATCCCTGTTTCTCACTTTTGGGATACTTTAAAGACACAAGAACCCTCGTGAGGAAGGCTCCACCCCTAGATGTGTCACAGGGACAAGGTCTCCTTAGACCAAAGGTACTTTAGGGAAGAAGGCCAAAAGATCAAACGTATGAACCTCAAGCACTTATTTCCAATAGGAGTGTTGTAATTTGGAGGGGACACAGCCTGAAGAGAAACATCAAAATTAATAAGGGAAAGGAGCACTAAAGTGAAAATCCACCATCCAGTTACAACTTTTGGTGGAATTGAATTATGAACTTTGGCATGGGGGGGGGACCTTATGAAGGAAACCTCTAGAAAAACATGCCCTTGGTTGCCATCCCTCTCTGCATAGGTTACAGTTATGACAGTTCTGATCACCGCTGAATTTAGAATCCAATTCAGAGGAACATTTTGGATGGGAAGGCTCTCACTCAGTCCCTCTAATGGGATGACACTATGAGGTGCTGCTGAGTCAATCTTTTTATTATTATTATTATTATTTTTTTGGTAACCAGGTAAGGCCCACTAGGCACAAAGCCTGCTTATAGGAGTGACCTGGGAGCACTGGAAAGGTTAAGTCACTTGCTCAAATTCACACAGTATGCAAGTGGAGGTTGTGGGAATCAAGCCCAGGTCTGATGGATGTACCAAACTAATTTACTGCTCATTGCTTTAACCTCTAGGCTATACTGCCAGCCCAAATTACACAGTTAGTGGAGCCCTCACACCCACAAAGAGGGCCCCATCCTTGAACCTCAGGAGGATTGCTTTGAGAAGTGTCACCAAGTTGATCTGAATGGCCAAGGGAATCCCACAGGGCATAGAGGCTCCATCCTTAAGAAGCAGAATTCATAAGTACTACACCACAAGGTGCCATTGAGTGAATAAAAGGGCCCCAACCTCAAGACGTGGAATTCAGGAGAGCAGAATGAGCAGGCCAATCTCCATGTCAACCTCCAGAGCTGAATAGCCAAGCAGGGCAAAAAATACCCATTGAGGGGCAGGAGTGGAAGAACTGAACTAATGAGGAATAGGAGGAAGTAGAAGAGCAAGGAAGAGAAGATAATGAGAAGGCAAGGCCTGGGTAGGAAGTGGGAATAATAAGGAGGGTAACAGATGGTAATGGAAGTGTAGACCATTGGTTGCTGAAAAGGAAGAGAAAAGTCAAATGAGCAAATGAGAGCAGGCTGAACACAAGTACTGTAGAAGGGACTCAGAAAATGTGTGTGTGTGTTGGGGGGGGACAACATGCTACAGACAGGACTAGAAAGACAAAATCTGGAGAGATGTGACCAGTTTTATAGACATTTTTTTTATTTACATTTTCTACACTTCCTCCCCCGGTTACATTTTTCAGTTTCAGAGCTCCAGTCTTTCTTGCAACATTTAGGATCAGTTTGCAGTCAGTGTCAAATGCTGTTGAGAATATAACTGTAGTATGGGGACCTGCAGCATATATTGAACTAGAGCAGAGTCAGCTGGGTCTGATATAGACACTGAAGTAAGAGACCCTGAATCAAAAATGTTCACCTCTGTTGTATCCTCTGTTTTCTGGAATTGGATCCATTATGCCCTTGCTATAAAAGGTAAGTTTTCTGCTGGTATTAGTAAAACTGAAACAAACAACTCTTTCAATATGTCCTACAAGGTAGAGGCCCCCCAACCAGCCTTTGATTCTTAATGTTGAAATCACTGAAGTCACATGTCTGGGTGAAAGAGCATCCAGGAAAGAATTTATTTGTCGATTGGTTGTACTCTCTTTATTTCAGATTGTCATCTGTAGATCCTTAACATCCATTGTTACGGCTTTGAGCTCTGAATCAAAGGCATCTGTTTAAGCAATTAAATTCAGTTTTCTATTAAGGTTATGCAAAAAGACTGAAATAGGTCTGCAAAAGAAGACTAGACTTCTTTTAGATTTTTAAAATCCCCTCTCACAGGGTTCCATGTTAAATCAGTGATGGGATTTTAGCAACGGTAAATTCATCGACGGCACTGCAGCGAATGTTAAAATGGCGATGGCAGATTTTGGCACACTACAGTAAGGGCGACAATCTAATTGTTGTAGCTTGTGGGGCTTTGGCCCCTGCACTCCTCTTCTTACATATATAACTAACTCCGAAGTCGTAGCACCAGTGGGGGGTAGGGGTGTAGTCAGGCATTTCAGATCCGCACACCAAGTGGACTCACTGCTACCCACCTCACTGCTGCCCCCCCATTAGGGTGTGCTGGTGTGCTACCACCCATGCATGGGTAAATGCAAATGCCATGCATTGCTCCCTAAGACAGCCACATACCAGCCCAGAGCCTGTAAAGTTGTATTGTCCTTCGGATGCAATGACAGTGACCAGTCCTTCTAGTTTCGACTCCTATGAATAAAATTTCAGAAAGGTTCAGCATTTTCTTTGTTAGTTTTCATGGAAAAAGGAAGAAATTCAGAGTCTATTTGCTACCCCCCTTAAATAAAATTGTACACCATGGAGTACTTGGAGTATGCCTGGCTACACCCATGGGGGGGGCAAATAATTGTAGCCCTTACTGCAGTGTGCAAAATGCACCATCACCATTTTAACGTTCACTGCAATGCCGTCGCTGAGTTTACCGTCGCTGAAATTCCATCGCTGACTTGACATGGCACCCCTCTTCACAGTAGGTAATGCTTGTGAAGAAGATATTGGGGTTCTCAACTTCCGGAGATTCACTGGTGAAGCAGCCATACTTGCAATTAGAGGTGAAATAAATTCAGATTCAAGGGTCTCAGAACTGTTGATTCTGAGTCACTGGATTGATACTGGAAGAGTCTCATGAGGCTGTGAGTAGGCTTCTTACACCTGTGTGCTGTTGTGTTTAGGCAGTAGCTTCATCAGACCAGTGTTCACATTCTCTCGCTCTTTTTTTTAATGAGTGTGTTTTATACCCCCTTCGCTCGATCAGCCCACATCATCCTGTCACTCCCCCCAGCTCCATCAGCTGCCATCTCCAGGACTCACATCCAGTCCATGTTTCCCCATGGATGACCCCCACATAGGAAAGGCTGCCAGAGGTCCAGCCCAAGTCCCCCCGACTGAGTTGCAGTGTCATTTCTGGAGCAGGGAGCCCATATGGAGTTGAGCAAAGGGAACCATAATGATACCCCTAGACATCAGCCCAGTCAGGGGGGCGATAGACGTCGCCTATCTCGATTTCAGCAAAGCTTTCAACACTGCCCCACATAAAAGGCTGGTCAACAAAATGAGTAGTCTGGGTATGGGGCACAAGGTGGCAAACTGGATTAGGAACTGGCTAATAGACAGGAAGTAGACGGTGATGGTAAATGGGATCCAGTCGTGAGAGGGGGTGGCCAGCAGGGTACCACAGGGATCAGTCCTTGGGCCAGTCCTGTTTAATGTCTTCATTAGTGACATTGGGGTAGGATTGGAGGGAAAGGGCTGCCTGTTTGCAGAGGACACCAAGATCTGCAACATGGTGGATACTCCGGATGGGGTGGAGAGAATGAGGAGGGACCTGGAGAGCTTGAAAAATGGTCTGAAGTGTGGCAACTAAGGTTCAATTCCAAGAAGTGCAAAATAATGCACCTGGGAAGAGTAAACCCTGGGGAGAGCTACAGGATGGGAGGGAGTTGTTGACGATCACTAAGGAAGAAAGGGACCTGAGGGTTATCATTTCTGATGACCTGAAAGTGTCTAAGCAGAGTACAAAGGCTGCAAGGAGGGCCAGTGGCATGCTGGGGTGCATAGACAGAGGTGTCACTAGCAGAAGGGTGGTGGTGGTGGTGATGCCATTGAACAAAATGCTAGTGAAGCCTCACCTAGAGTACCGTGTGCAATTCTGAGCCCGCACCTTCATAAGGACATTGACAGGGTAGAGGCAGCCAAGAGAAGGGCGACTAAGATGGTACAGGGCTTGCACTAAAGGACCTCAATATGTACTCACTGGAGGAGAGGAGGGATCAGGGGAACATGATAGAAACATTCAAGTACCTTAAGGGCATTAACCAGGTAAGTAAGTAAATAAAACTTTATTTATATAGTGCCATTCCACAACCAAGGCGTTGCACATTTAAAATACAATATACAAACATAAAAATGTTAACAATAAATATAACTATGAATTAAAATTCATCCGAGAAGGCTAGATTAAAAAGATATGTCTTCAGCTTAGTTTTAAAACTATTGATGGTCAGGCACTCTCTTAACCAACAAGGTAGAGAATTCCACAGGTGCAGGGGGAGCAATCTTCCAATATAAGAGATTTACAAGAATGAGGGGGCATGATATGAAATTGGAAGGTGGCAGGCTGAGGGGAAATGTGAGGAAGTTTTTCTTCATGGAGAAGGTGGTGGACACATGGAATAGACTGCCACCTGGGGAGCTGGAGGGGGGAGGCTGAGCATCCAGGGGACTGCTCACCTTCTCCGGGAAGGGAGGGGGTTGCAGTTCAGTGCTTGATTGTCCCCAGGTGGAGGCCTGGAGTACAGCAAGCACCCAGCCATGTACAGAGGGAGAGGAGTGGTGGACATTGGCGGTCACGCCTTGATGTCAGGGCACACGTCACTCCCAGAACAAGGAAAAATTACTCCCTATGTTCCCAGGAGACAGAGCACCTGGTGCAGATCCATGGCCCCCTTGCCTGTCCTGGTCTGGTGCCCTGATGAACGGAAGATGTTCGGGGTGTACAGGCCCCACCTCATCCCCACCTGGGGGGCAAACCATGGTTACATGGAGGGACTACCATGGGCTGCAGGTAAGGTGAGGAATACACGGACGAATCAGGTTTGGGAATGGGCCCTGGTCATCCGAGGTCAGGCCGGGGGAGAAGGATTGAGCATCCAATGACTGCTCTCCTTCTCCAGGGGGGAAGGGGGTAGAGCAATCAGTGCAATATGGACACCTAGTGGAGGCTGGGTGTACCGATTGTGCCGATGCCCAGTAACTTGTGGGGGTGGGGCAGATGCTGGATGTCATTGCACATCCCCACCCTCGTACATCAGGGATAATCGCTGCTGGCCACCCTAGATGAAGCCCACTTCAGCGTCAGTTAGCTTCCAGGCTGGCCCCCCGACCTATCCCATCATCTGCAACACTGCAGGGGTATCTACACAGATCTACGCAGAAATGTGACGGCAGAGAAAGGCACCATGGCCCATCTAGTCTGCCACAACCCTGCCCTCAGGGTAAGCCAGGGGGTATCGGAGGGTTATGGTCAATCTGGAAGTAGTAGTCAGAGGTCCGTGACTGGGCAGAGGTACTGGGTGGCTGGCAGTGGGGAAATAAAGTGTAATAAAAAAAAAAAAAGGTGACGCAGGACAGAAACCATAGGTGACTCCCGAGGCAAGGGAGTGTAGGGGGCGGGGAAGCATAGAAAGAAAGTGAAAAAAAAAGGAATAGACTGCCACTGGAGGTGCTGAGGTGCTGAGGGCGAGCACAGTGGGGGGTTTAAACATAGTTTAAAGCTACAAAAATGAGCTCCAGGAGCAAGTGGTGGTGCTAATAACTCTCCGAACAACAAGTTAATCAAATTGAAATATCACCCACCACAAACAACCAGAATCCATGGTTTCTTTCGTATTTTTAAACCATTTATTTTATATAAAGCAGTACAAGATATACTCTGATGAAGCAGGGTGCTGTCCTTGTGAACCATTAGTTCTTTTTGTATATCTTGTACTGCTTTATATAAAATAGATGGTTTAAAAAAACAAAGAAACCATGGATTCTGGTTGTTTGTGGTGGGTGCTATTTCAATTTGATTAACTTAGGGTTTTAAACATGGATGGGACAGGCATAAGGGTACCTTAGAGGTGGGAAGGAGGGGTGAAAAGCCATTGACCAGGTAGGGGTCAGAGGCCACAAACTAGTGTAGGGCTTTTGGGCAGACTAGATGGGCTTGGCAGTCCTTATCTGCTGACAATCTCTATGTTTCTATGCAACATCGTCCAAGCTGACACATAATGGCTTCTGTGTATCAGCTGGGCCTGGGCAGCAAGGGCCTCCACCCTGTCTGCAGGCTAAAAGCCATTGCTCACTGCCATGTAAAGCACCACACCAATCTATTGGAGGCACCGACAAGGAAGGAGTATAGATTTTGGTATGTTCACCATGACACCCAGTTCCTCAACAAACTGTCTCATGGCCGGCCCGGTGACGCTGAGGGCTGAGGTGCTGGTGCCTTACCTTGCGCTACACCGGCGACCCATGTTTGGGAATGAACATGAGCCATTGGGGGGTCGGCAGGGGAGGAGAAGGATTGAGCCGTCCGGCGGACTGCTCTCCTTCTCCGGGAGGTTCTCGTGGTCGGTGCCTGCCCGCCTCCGATGGAGGCTGGAGGACAGGCGCCGCACCACAAGTAGGAGGGAGTTGGGCCAGGACGCCTGGAGGGAGCGCATGCGACGCCGCGCGCCGCTTCCACCGCTGACGCCATGGCATGGTCCTGACTCCTGGGAGAAGGGAGGAAAAAGATACTGCCATGCAGGATGGCAGAGGGTGCCTTGCAGGCTCTGCCCCAGGTTAGCCACGGCGCTGGCCACCTAATCCAGTCCTCGGTGGGGGAGTTTGACCCCCGCGCTGACCCCACCAGTGGGGTAAGCCCTGGGGCCAGGTCAGCGTTGGCTGGTGGACACCGGGGGACAGGGCTGGGGACACCCTCCTGATACAAGCCGGTGCTAGGAGGAGAGAAAAAGTAATAACTATATAAAAAAAAAAACTGCCTCATTCTGGACAATATGTACAGAATCGCTTCCCTGGACGGGCCTTCAGGAACCAGTTCCCCAGATATGGGATTGGGAAAACATACAGCCCTTCCCTCTAGAGGGCTGCTGCCCAAAACTGCTAAGCATTTGGGAAAGACCCAGAGTACTGAGGATAAGCCAAAGGCAAGACCCAGAACTGATAAAGGCTGTTCTCTAGCATGAAGCCGAGGTACTGCCTGTGACGTTGTGAATCTTGTTTTGTTTTTTTAAACTCAGATTTATTGTAGATTGACAAGAAAAATACAGCAATAAAGGTCTTTATTCTAAGTACTACATACTGTACATAAAACCAGCAGCTTGTAAATTACACACATTTTTTTTAACTTGATGACAACATTTAGTGGTTGCTAAAGTTCATATGGTAACAGTTTTTGTACTTTCAAGTGTTGCTGCCGTCTCTCTCATCCATGCTGTACTTCTGTCTTTATCAGCAATAACCTCGACTAACTGGTTTAACATACCAAATTTAGCTAAGCATGCTTAATATGGTGTAACTAGGAAAAATAACCTTTTATTTATCTATTTATTTATTTTTATTTTAGTCTTTGGTAACCGGGTAAGGCCCACTAGGCACAAATGCCTGTTTTCAGGGGCAACCTGGGAGCACTGGGCGGTTAAGTGACTTGCTCAGAGTCACACAGTATGCAAGTGGAGGTTGTGAGAATCAAACTCAGGTCTGGTCTGCTGGATGTATCAAGCTTGTTCACACCTCATTCCTCTAACCTCTAGGCTATACTGCCAGCCTCTAGGCTATACTGCCTTGCACTGTTACTGTACGTTATCAATATTACTGTGTGGAGATGAAGTTCATCACTTCGTCCGAACTATGGCTAGAGTGTTCACTCATCATGATCCATGACCATGGATTGAAGTGAAAATTCCAGCCCCTCTCCACCCCTTAACCTTCCTCACTTCCCTCTCGGTCCCCTCGAGTGTGTTGTGCACTCCACTGTGCCCACAACTCCAGGTGTTTGTCTGACTTCAGTCTGAGCTTTGCCATTAGTTCCTCCAACCTCATAATGTTCTCCACCCTGTTAACTCATGAGTTATAGGAGATGGAAGCAGTTCACTGTGATTTCCTTCTGGGCTGCTAGATATACTGTCCTTAAAAGCCCTTGTTGCTTGGGATTACTCAGCCCTGTAGTCCCAAAAATAAATATTTAAAGTCTAGTGGAATAAGAACTTCCCAGATTTTAGATAATTCTTCGTGAACCTTAATCCAAAAATCAACAGTCACTGGACATGTCTTGAAGATATGATGATGTGACCCAGGTTGGCCACAACCCTACCAACAGAGGGGGGAGTTACCAGCCATAACGTGCCTAGTGATTGAGTGAGTATGGAAAAACCTGGACATGCACTTCCACTTAAATTCTCTCCAGCCTGGTGAGGTGGTTACCCTCCAACCCCATTCCCATGCCTTCTTCCAATCCTCCTCTGGAATAGGGGAGCCCATGTCCTCCCCGCGCTTAACCCTCAGATCATTCACCACTTGATTGCTAGTACCCAAGAGAGTCCCATAAGCATCCGATATCAATACCTTTTTTCCCCTGATCATGGCTGTCCAATATAGAAAAGTCTCTAAGGGCATCAACTCTCTGTCCACTTTAGGAACCAAATAATTCACCTGTATGTAGTATCTGATCTGAAGGTAATGATGAAAGTCAGAATGTGGGAGGCCATATTTAGTTTGTAAATCACTGAATGATAAAATTACTTTATTCCAAATTAAGGAATGGTTTCTGGCCAGGGAGAGCCTATTCTACCTATAAAAAGCTGGATCAGACTGGGGAAGGTGAAACTCTGGATCACCAATTCTAGAAGTGAGAGGGCCCACCTCATTTGGTGTTTGGGTGAGTTTACAAGCTCTAACAAGCATTTTTAAAGTGTACCTAGTCAATGGATTCATGACTGACCTCCATACCTCCAATGTAAGGAGGGCACGAGGAAGGGCAAATAAGGGGACACTCACAAGTTGCTGCACCTCTATTTCTCTCCACCCAGACTGCCCACTCTGTTTGAGCCAGGTCACCACAGGAACCAACTGTTCTGCACATAGTATCACTTCAAATCAGGTATCACCAAGCCCCCTTCTCCCTGGGGAAGGGCAGCAACTTACCAGTAACTCTGTGTCTGCCCCTCCACCAGACAAAACCCATAACAGCTTTATTTATTAGCTTCCAGAATTATGCTGGAATATCTATGGGCGAGGCCTGAAACAGGAACAGAATTCTTAGTAGAATGTTCATTTTAAAGGTCGCTATGCCTTCCTCCAAGGAGAGCAGAAGAACTTCTCATCTGGCTAGACCCATTTTTACCTCTGCCCAAAGTTTATTGCAGTTAAGCTTAAAAAGTGAATTTACATGACAGGCTATCTTAACTCCTAGATATCCTACCATATTTTTGGCAGCCCACTTAAATGGGAAATTTACTTGGAATTCTTTGGGGAAGAGTCCCATTTAGTTTAATTGCTTCAGATTTTTCAATATTTATCTTATAGCCCGATATGTCACCATAACTGTTCAGTTCCCGCAGCAGAGCAGGCACCGATGTTTGTGGTGAGGTGATGAACAAGAGGGAGCCATCAGCATAAAGAGATATTTTATGGGTCCTACCCTCTGCTGCCATTCCCGATATATATTGTTATTGCTCCTAACTGCTATCGCCAGGGATTCAATGCACAAAGCAAAGAGCAGAGGTGAGAGAGGGCAACTCTGTCTTGTTCCACGCTGTAGGTGGAACCATGGTGTGGTGACCCCATACTTCTTGATCATAGCCTGGGGTGAAGCATAGAGTGCATCTATGCTGTCTCAAAACTTCTGCCCCAAACCCATCTCTTCCAGGGTCCTGTAGAATTGTGACTCTTGGTATGAAGGTATGTGTACTCCATATCCAGAACACAAAGCCAGTTCCCCTTTTGTAAGAGGGGATGAGACCCTTAAAGACACCATTCAAAACGTTTTGTATTCGATAGGTTTAGGTCTCTCAGGCCCAGTACTGGACATACGTCTCCTGTCCATTTGGGAACCAGAAAGTATCTGGAATAAACCATCTTGTTTCTTTCTTTGGAAGGAACAGGTTTGATAGTCTACTTGTGTATATGAGTGACTGAACATTCTCTAATAGAAATGACAAATGGGACATGACAAGGAGGTGGAGCATGTACTGGGGGAGTAGATAGCAACTTCAGAGCAGGCCCCTTTTCCACTATTTATAGGACACACTCATCACTCGTGATCTCCGTCCACCTTTGAAGATGAAGGGAGAATCTGCCCTCTACCTGCAACCTTGAAGGTAGCAGTGGAGGGGAGGAGAATGTATTGGGGGTGGCAGGGGCACCACCTTGACAGATACCTTTGGGTGCCTTTGAATGGGTACCCAGAGGGGGAAGGGACCTGGAATGGGACCTCCACCATGGCCATGGGGCTACTGACAGGTGACACAGCCACCACAGACAGCAGGATTATGAAATGAGCACCTACCACACCTTCAGACAGGCTGAGGTGTCAGACTTGAGTGACCTTGAGATCATCCTGGGGGTCTGAAGCTCTCTTACAGTATTTTTAACATCACCTCCAAGCAGCACGGAGCCTTTGAAAGAGGCATTCAGCACAGCCTATTGCACATTAGTAGCAAATCCAACCACACAAAACCAGAAATATCGTCAGAAGCTGCAGCCCTGGCAGAAGCATCAGAAGCATCATATGCTGAGTATAACAGATGCTTACCAGTGTCTACACCAGCTAAAGCAGCTTTAAGCAAATCAGCCCTGGCAGGACTATCAGGCAGAGCCTGAATAGTAGACATAGAAAATTTCCACAGGTTGTTTTGATATTTAATCATATATGCCTGGTTGTTAGCAATTCTGAGGCCTAGAATACAGAGGCATAAGACCGTTTGCCCATAACATTCAGCCTCCTGGATTCTTTATTGAAACAGGGAGCTCTTGTGTCTAGGAGCACTAGAATGATCACGAGAAGCCATTATAGCCACAGAATCTGTTTCAGGCTGGGAAGCATGATAAGGCTCTTTGACGTCTTTGCAGAATATTTAAACTAGCAAATAGGGAGAGGGGTGCAGCACCCGATACATCGAACGGGAAGAACACCCCTCCCTCCTCAGCTAGTGATCAAACAGAAGTTCAGTATGTTTATAGTTCATTTGCATCACCAGATAAGGAAAAAGGTCTGGCTCCCCATACGACACGCAGGGGAAATGCCGGACCGCACTCAACACCTAACACATCTAAATCTGGCCAATGGAAAATCATATACACAAATGTCCACAGTCTGGGAAACAAGATCCCAGATCTGCAGGCAACAATGACAAAGGCTAAACTGGACACAGTAGCCATTAGCGAGACACGGTTCACCAGTAACCACACTTGGGAAACTTCAGTACCCGGCTATGTACTGTTCAGAAGAGACCGCGGTGCAAAAAGGGGGGGGTGGAGTGGCCCTTTATGTCAATGAAGATACCAAAGCTACAGAAATTCAGAATACACATAAGGAGCCAGAAGAACTGTGGGTCACCCTGGAAAGAGGAAATGGGACAGCCATACAAACTAGGGTTGTCTACAGGCCTCCAGACCGGGGGAGGACATAGACATATTACTGTTAGAAGATATACAAAACATGACAGCTAAAGGGGAGGTTCTGATAATGGGAGACTTCAACATGCCAGATACAGATTGATCAATACCAGCAGGAACATCTGCCAGAACTAGACACATAATGGATTCCCTGCAAGGGGAGGGCCTCAGACAACTGGTAGAACAACCCACAAGAGACAGGGCTATCCTAGATCTAGTACTGACTAGTGGAGAGAGGATCACAGATCTCCAGGTAGAAGGTCACCTGGGGGCCAGTGATCATCACATGGTATGGTTCAATTTGGCCACTAGAACTAAATCATCCCATTCCAAGGCAAAACTATGGGACTTCAGAGTAGCAGACTTTGATAAGATGGTCAACAGAGTTAAGCTAGCCCTGGCAAGAAGAAATACAGATGAGGGGGTACAAGCAAAGTGGACAAGCATTAAGGATGCAATACCTGAAGCAACATCCCATTGTGTTAGAGAGAAAAATAAGAGCAAAAGAAGGAGGAAACCACTTTGGTTCTCAAAAACAGTAGCAGAAAACTTCAGAGTCAAAAGGCTGGCCTTCAGGAAATATAAGGGAATGCAGTGGGATGAAGATAGGGAGGCATACCAAACTTCCCTAAGGGAAGCAGGGAAGGCAGTAAGGCAGGCAAAGGCCCAAACTGAGGAAACACTAGCATGAACAGTATGAGAAGGGGACAAGACTTTCTATAGATACATTAGTGAAAGGAGAAAATCCAGAGGGGATATTGCTAAGATCAAAGGGGATAAGGGGGGAGTGTGTGGAGGAGGACCAAGGAAAAGCATCTATCCCAAATAGATACTTCTGCTCAATATTTACTGAGGAGAAGATAGGGCAGAGCCCACAGCTCAGCACCATGGACAAAGGGGGGAGGGAGATGAGCACTAGTCCGTTCATAAAAGAAAGGGTCCTACAAGAGATCGCTAAGCTCAGGGTGGACAAGGCAATGGAACCTGATGGCATACATCCCAGTGTACTAAAGGAGCTAAGGGTGGAACTAGCAGCACCATTAGCAGAACTGTTTAGTGAGTCTCTGAGCATAGGAGAGGTCCCAGAAGACTGGAGAAGGGCTCATGTGAACACGATCCACAAGAGTGGTAGCAGGGAGGAGGCAGAGAACTACAGACCTTTCAGTCTTACCTCAGTAATGGGCAAGATTATGGAGGCACTCCTTAAGGAAAGGATAGTGCAACACCTGGAATCCATAGGAGCACAGGATCCAAGACAGCATGGGTTTACAACAGGAAGGTCCTGTCAAACTAATCTCATAGATTTCTTTGACTGGGTAACCAGAGTGTTCAAGTCACCTACTTTGACTTCAGCAAAGCTTTCAATACTGTTCCACATAGAAGATTGATTAATAAGCTGTGTAGGCTTGGGGTGGGTCAGAAGTTGGTCAACTGGGTAGCAAACTGGTTGGCGGGCAGAAAACAGAGAGTGGTGGTAAATGGTATACAGTCAGAAGAGATGCTCAGGGATCAGTCCTGGGGCCAGTCCTTTTCAATATCTTCATCAGTGACATTGCAGATGGACTGGAGGGTAAGGTTTGTCACCAAGATCTACAACAGAGTAGATGATCCAGATGGGGTGGGCAGAATGAGAAGAGATCTGGATAAACTGGCAAAATGGTCAGAAGAGTAGCAACTGGGGTTTAACACAAAGAAGTGCAAGATCATGCACATAGAAAGCCACCTATAGGTTGGGAGGGGAGTTGCTGGCAATCCCAAGGGAAGAAAGAGACTTGGGCATCATCATCACAGATGACCTTAAATCATCCGAGCAGACCACTAAAGTAGTATGTAAGGCTAGAGGGATGTTGGGGTGTATTAGTAGGGGTATCACAAGTCGTAAGAGGGAGGTAATAATCTCTTTTTACAAGATACTGGTTAGGCCCCATCTGGAGTACTGCGTGCAGTACTGGAGGCCACACCTGCACAAGGACATTAACAAAATGGAGGCAGTCCAGAGAAGGGCAACCAAAATGGTGCAGGGACTGCATCAGAAAACATATGAGGACAGATTAACGGAGCTCAATATGTATACCCTAGAGCAAAGGAGGAGAGAGTGATATGATCGAAACATTCAAACATCTTAAGGGCATTAACAAGGTGAAATAGTCTAACATGTTTCAATATAAGAAAAATAGCAGGACACGAGGACACAGCATGAGATTAGAGGGAGGCTAATTAAGGGGTAATGTGAGGAAGTTCTTTTTCACAGAAAGGGCGGTAGATGCATGGACCGGCCTACCTCAGGAAGTGGTGGATATGAATACAGTGCAGGGCTTCAGACAGGCATGGGATAGGCATAAGGGAGCAATACAGATGAGTATGAATAGATAGGCCATTGACAGAGTAAAGGCCTATGGCACATTCATAAGGTAGAAAAATGGGCAGACTGGATGGGCCTTGCGGTCCTTATCTGCTGTCAACTTCTATGTTTCTATATTTCTATGTTAAGGCTTAGCAGACGGAGCAGGGTGCCGCTTATCAACCTTTCTAGGTACTGCAGGCAAGGTATTAGGCCTATGCCTTGCAACAACGGTAGCATCCTCTAAGGCAGGACATACAGGAACAATCACAGTGGAGGATGCAGTGGGAACTTCCAAAATCTTCCATTAAATGTAACTTAGTGGAGTCTTACTCCTCAGCTACAAATCCCATAATGTTCTGGATTTGTCTGAGCATAGCATGAAAAGAGGCATCCTCAGGAGGCGACCTGGGGGTGTACACAACACAGTCCTCACTGCATGAGGAGAAGGTAGAACTGGAAGATAACTACCCGCCCCTTGGGATCATGTTCCTGTTCTTTATCATTCAAATCCTTCTCCTTATTAAGGAGGTCAGGACAGTACTCCTCCTTGTCATCTGGAATGATGGCAGGAGTAAAAGTCAGAGCCGGCGACAGAGGTGGTGGCTGCATAGGAGGAATATGACAGGTGTACCTTTGGATCCCATTGACAAAGACAGTACCGATGGGAGGCCCTATCAACGGGACAGCCACTATCATTGGTGGGAGCGATGGTAACAGTCAGAGAAACAGTTCAGAGAATGACACCAGCACTACCTGGGAGTCAATGTCACCTGTAATGGGCCCGGGACTAATGACATTAAAGGAGCAGAACCCGACGACGCAGGTGGCATACTGTCCGTAATAGGTACAGCAGCACCATAGCCAGACCCCAACCTTGGTGCCTCATCGACAGTTGAGGTGGCTGTAGACATCACCACCACCATAGCAGATGACGATGAGGACTTACCCTCCTTCAGTGGAGACCCTGACCTCACTGGCGAAGCATGAGCCTTGTCTTTATGCTTCTGGTGATGATTGGAAGAGGAGGCATTCAATGACTTGTCTTTGTCTTTGTCCTTGGACCTCAAATTTAATTTAACCAGCATTGTTTAGCAAGGGAAATCTAGGACTCAGTTCTATGGTGGTGCCTTGGCAGAGCAGTGAGTTTAACCATAGGATTAACTTTGAACCATATTAAGGTTCATACTAAGGTGTAAGGAGCTGAGAAGGCCCATCATTACTCCTGTCCATTATCCATAATAGGACAGATTTTTACCATACAGTATATAGGAGTCTAATCTATTTTTAAATTGATTTTTTCTGTACTGGTTATAATCTCCTGAGGGAGTTTATTCCATGGGCTAATTATTATTTGTGTATAGAATGCTTTTCTTCTGTTAGTATTGAAATGTCTTGGTCTTAGCTTTAGGGAGGGGTGACCTCTAGTACCTTTCTGGTCATTTTTAAATTTCAGATTCAGTTCACTAAACAAGAAATCATCACGTATAATATTGTAGCAGAGGAGTAAATCCCCCCTGTATTCTTCTAGTCTCTAACGACATCAAGTTTAGTTCCCTTAATCATTCACAACAGGGTAGTTTTCATGTTACACATCATTTTGTAGCCTGTCTCTGAACTCTCTCAATCCTGTCTATAGCCCCCATGGTAATTGAGCTCCATATAGGGTTCCCATAGAACAGTACTGGTCTAGCACATGCCCTGTACAATGGCATTATCACATGCTCACTACTGCTTTTGAAGTTCCTTTTAATGGGCCGGCCCGGTGGCACTGAGGGTTCAGGTGCTAGACGCCACACCTCGCTCCACGCTGGCTACCCGGGTTCAGGAATGAGCCCAGGCCGTCGGGGGTCGGCAGGGGGAGAGAAGTGATTGAGTGCCCAACGGCGGCTCTCCCTCTCTGGGGAGGGTTACCAGTTGGTCCCGCTGCCATATCGCCACCTCCTGGGTGAACCCGGGAGTTACAGTGCAGGTCAGGACACACAATGGGAAGGGGCGGTGCTGGCTGAGAACCCGAGGAGGAATGGTGTGTGTACGCCTGCCTCCTCATTGGCTCGCCTAGCATGCCAACACTGCAGGAGAATAGGGCAGAACAGGAGAAAAAGTGGAGCCCATCACTCCTAGGTGACGACTCCACTGGACGCCAGACCACATCACCAGGCACTCACCGGGCAGACTCCAATGTGAATCACCAAGCTCTGCCATTGTTAGGGGAGGACTGGCTTTCTTCCTGCTTCACCAGCTGTACCGGGATATCAGGGGAATTTACTGAGCAAGGCGACCACTCTAGGAGCAGACTCCTGGGGGTACCACGGGGGACGTGTGGATGGCAGTAGATGGTGTCTGAATGAGTGGAGCAACAGTGCGGTAAGGAGGAAGAAAGATACAGTTAAAAAAAAAAAAGTTCTTTTAATTGTCCAGATTAACCTTTTTGCTTTAGCAATCTGTGCCTCGCAATGAGATGAACATGTCAAGTTTTGATTTATTATTATTATTATTATTACCAAATCTTTTTCTTACAAATATTCTCTAAGAGGGGAGCCAGCCAAAAAAAATGTTTTCTTTTGGTGCTGTTTTTTTTTTTTTCCGAATTCTGTTTTTTCCTCCAGCCAGTGGAACTCTCTCAGGCATCCTGTAGTACCCCCTGACTCTACCTCCGTGCCTCCTGAAACCTGGCACCAGCCCGGATATCTGCCCTGGCTCTGAGCCCCCGAGGTAGAGCCACCCTATCCACCCAGGGTGCTCTATCTGCAAATTCGGACCGGGCTGGGCTTGACCCAGGTAAGGAGTGCCCCCGGCAATGGAGTGTGGTCCTGGTGGATACAGGTGCCGTCGCCTATCCACTTGGCTAGGTATTTTTTTGCTTTGTTCCACCCCCTCGTTACTCCCTCTCTATCCCTGATGGAGTCCGGTGTGCAATGACGCCAGGGAACATCTTGCCGTAACTCCGCAACCCTTTATTTCTGGCCCTGAGCGTTACAGTACCTCCGGTCTCCACCAGAGGTCGCCGCTGTGCCGGGCAGAGAATCCCTGGCCCCCCAAGGAAGGAGAGCTGTCCTCCGGATGCTCAATCCTTCCTACCCCGGTGACCCCCGGTGACTTAGGCTCACTCCCGAACCCGGGTCGCCAGTGTGGCGCGAGGTGTGGCGTCCAGCGCCTCAACCCTCAGCGCCACCGGGCCGGCTGGTGCTGGTTTCCAAGGTGAATGACGCAGCACTTGTCCCTAAAACTAATCCCCCACGCCTTTGCCATGTTAATTATTTATTTATTTAAAATTTGGTAACCGGTAAAGGCATGCTGAACCAAGGCTTGTTTCCAGGTGCGATCCAGTGTTTGAATATTATTTAGATTTATTTGCAATGCTGTTTTGTCATCATCTGTACTAATCACTCTAGCTTTTTTTTTTGAGTCATCTACATATTTGCTAATCCAGCTAGTCATATGTTCCCCCAAATCTGCTATGAATATTTGATACAGCAGTGGTCCCAGGACTGAGCCCTGCAGTACTAATGTCCAACCACACTTTTGTGGGTACACATGTAGTTCTACTCATGTGTACATCTAACATGTAATACTCAAAAACAAAATAAGAATCCAAAGCAATTCAAAGTCATATGACTTTTGGAAATTTGAGGGAAAAATCCTAAGTCTAAAAACAATATTTGCTGACTTCATGAAGTTACAAAAAAATGGTTACACTTGACGCTGTGCAGCATGAACAATTGTTTGGTTGGGTGTTTTTTTCCTCTAAACCAAACTTTTTTTTGAATCATTAAAAGATATTATGGGTATTCTGTAAAAGAGAAGCACTACCATTTTGAAATGAGGACAAATGACACAGGACATGGTCTATATACACATCACACAAATAAGAGCTGAGGATAACAAAATGATATGCATAAGAACAAGTCCCATGATAGATTCTGCAGGTATGATAAAACACTTGATGCACAAACAAATGATAAACAATCAGCAAAATATATCAATGGACGAGAGTGTACCACGTCCAAAAACTCAGGAGAATGGCAGCATAGGCTAATGTTAGTAAGTCCAAGTCCAAGTTAGTAAGAGAGGCCAAGCCCTCCAAGGAGCCGAGGCTGGTTTGGAGCATCAGGGAGAGGTGAAGAAATTCTATACATACGTAAGGGAGAAAAGGGACTGGATAGTCTGGATCAAGGAGGACGGGGGGTGGGTGGGTGGAGAAGGAGGAGGAACAGGCAGAAGTACTGAATGAACACTTCTGCTCTGTGTTCATGAGGGAGGTAGGAGGTCCGCTACCTCTGTGGACTGGGAGGGTGGGGACAACTGGGAGGAGGTGACTGATGGGGTGATTCTGGAAAGCGAGGTATTGGAAGGTCTGAAGGTACTTGGGGTAAATAAGGCGCCAGGTCCAGATGGCATTCACCCAAGGGTGTTGAGGGAGATGGCAGAGGTGTTGGCTGGGCCACTGACTGACCTGTTCCACACCTTTCTGGACATGGGGTACATGCCACAGGACTGGAGGTTGGCTCATGTGGCGCCTATTCACAAAAGCGGCCCAAAGGATGAGACAGGTAATTACAGATCCATCAGTCTCTCTTCCATAGTGGGTAAACTTATGGAAGATATCCTGAAGGAGAGACTGGTAACCTTCCTGGAAGTCAGTGAACTCCAGGAAGGGTAGCAGCATGGGTTCATCTCCAGGAGATCATGACAGATCAACCTAATAGAAAATTGCAACTGGGTCACAAGGGAGTTGGACAAGGGCCATGAAGTGGATGTCCCATATTTGGATTTCAACAAGGCCTTTGATTCGGTCCCTCACTGGCGACTGGGGGCAAAGCTGAAATATGCAGGGTTGGGGGAATAAGATGACTAGCTGGATCAAGAATTGGCTGGAAGATAGACTGCAATGGGTGGTTGTGGGGGGGGGAGAACTCTCATCTCCTAGTC
This sequence comes from Neoceratodus forsteri, assembly GCA_016271365.2. Classification (NCBI taxonomy): domain Eukaryota; kingdom Metazoa; phylum Chordata; order Ceratodontiformes; family Ceratodontidae; genus Neoceratodus; species Neoceratodus forsteri. Next base: position 296,271,872 of record JADMNL010000027.1, on the reverse strand, counting down.
CAGTGACCAGCGGTGTGCCGCAGGACTCTGTGCTGGGACCGGTGCTGTTTGCTCTGTTCATATCAGATATTGCACACGGGGTTGGGAGCAAGATCAGTTTGTTCACTGATGACACCAAGATGGGGGCTGTTGTGCATGATAGAAGAGTGGCAGAAGCTACAGGATGATCTAACCAGACTTGAGGAGTGGTTGGCAAGGTGGCAATTGGGTATCAATGTAAAGAAGTGCAAAGTTATGCACTTCGGGGTGAAGAACCTAAGGAGGGAATATTGGTTGGGTGGGGTGCGGTTGGGTATCACTGAGGAGGAAAAGAATCTAGAGGTCATAGTAACGGGGAGCATGAACAACTCTGTGGCTAAGGCCAATAGGATGCTGGGGTGCACTGCGCGGGGGTTCTCATCCAGCCACAAGGATGTGATCCTGCCCCAGTACAGGTCCCTGATCAGGCCACATTCGGAGTACTGTGTGCAGTATTGGCATCCATAACTGCTGAAAGATATCAGGCTGCTCGAGGCAGTTCAGCGTAGGGTGAAAAAAATAATACAGGGTATGGAAGGCAGAACCTGTGAAGAAAGGCTGAGACAATTGAGTGTGTACACCCTGGAGGAGAGAAGAGATCGGGGAGATATGATTGAAACTTTCAAATACTTGAGGGGGATCAACAAATCTGGCACAGAGGGTTTTTAATTTTTTTTATTTATTTTAGTCTTTGATAACTGGGTGAGGCCCACTAGGCACAAGTGCCTGTTTCCAGGGGCGACCTGGGAGCACTGGGCGGTTAAGTGACTTGCTCAAAGTCACACAGTATGCAAGTGGAGGTTGTGAGATTCAAACTCAAGTCTGGTCTGCTGATGTATCAAGCTTGTTCACACTTCATTCCTCTAACTTCTAGGCTATACTGCCAGGTTGTTTAAACTGAGGAAGCGAAGGGACATGAGGGGGCATGCGCTAAGACTGGAGGGTGGCATATTCAGGAGGGAGATGAGGAGGCATTATTTCACTGAGAGGGTGGTGACAAAATGGAATGCTCTTCCAGAGAAGGTGGTGGCATGCAGGACGGTGGGCAGTTTCTAAAGAGCATGGGACAGGGCAATGGGGGGGGGCTGGGTAAATAATGCTGAGTAGTTTCCGAGGGTGAGAGGGGGATGGGGCAGCTGCAGTATAGGGGTGCTAGCTGCACATTCGAGCAGACTTGATAGACCATTTGGCCTGTTTCTGTTGGCAAGTTTCATATGCTTGTAGGAATCAGATGATTTGCTGGCCCAACAGCTCAGTGGGCTGAAGCAATAGTTGCCACACCAGAGACCCGAGTTCAGGAATGGAGCACGGTTGCTCGGCAGCCGACCGGGGGACTGAACATCCCTAGGATAGCTCTTCACCTTCAAGGGAGAGGGCCAGGACATGCTGCTGCTGCTTGGCTGCTACCTAGTGGAGGCTAGGTGGTACAGCAGTGACTCACTGCCTCTCAGAGGGCTGGGCGTAGACACTGCGTACATTGTCATCTTCATACCATGCATCCGTGCCATGGCAAGCATGCCAACCTCAGCAAATGTGGTGAAAACAATAGCGGAAATACCCACCCACCATTATCCTGTCTACCAGCCTGCCAGAGGCTCTACACCTCTGACCGGGTTTTGGCTTGAACCAGGTAAGCCCCAAAGATGGTGAATGAGAAGGCTAGGTGGGCTGGTGACTGAAGGGCACGCTGGTGGTGACCAAAGGGCATAAGGCACAGGATTAAAACTGAAAAGAAATGAACCATTGAGTATCTTTTTATTAACAATAATGGTAGGGTTTCTCCCATACTATCCCCAGCTGTTTTCTAGTTTGATCAAACAGGTCCTTTAAAATGTATAATTATTTGTCTAGGACATGAAAACACCTCTTTTTTTATACATTAAAAAAAACTGAAGACCTTTACTAGCATAGAGCAGGTGTTGGGTCTTATTCGAAATATCGATGGTACAAGGACAATGCTACCAGTCAGTTATTAACAGTGACATATGACTAAAGTTTACCACCTCCACTGATATTAATGTTTAAAATTTCCATTTTATTTCTGAAGGAGATGATCAAAGGATGATCACAGAGGAAACCAGCAAAATCCTCCTGATTACTATTCTGAGCTTAGTATCGACACAGTTTTTGGTGGTTATCATATTCTGCGCAGTAAAATGTAAGTATATCAAGGAGAAAAAAAATATTTTTTTAACTAACGTTCTTTGTTGGCAGTTCTTGTAAGATACAGGACTGCATTTACAATATTCATTGCGTTTTCTTTTATCTTTTTTCCTACTCCTACCTTACGACATTGGTGACCTTCCTACCATGCCCGTCGCTCCCCTGCTGTCAGACAAGCGGGGATCAATTGTCTTTCTGATACAACTTATGAAAACAGAGATTGCTTCCCTAACATTTGTTCCTGTATAAAAATAACATTTTGTCAGTCAACCAACATTAATTACCCTTAAGATGATAAAATATCACTCCAAATATCCACTGATTGTCTAAGGTTATCTTTATGTAGTCTTGTCATGTGTCAGCTTCTCTGTCTGACAAGTCTCATTCATTGTGCCCCACTGTTCCTCCATGGCTGGAGATATATATATAGATATATATTTTTTACTTTCTGCTCCTCACCCCCCTCTTTTCCCTGCAGCCCTGCTCCTGGGTTTCCTGCCATTGCAACAGTCCTCTGCCTATTCTGGGAGTCTCTGGTCAGCAGAGGAAATGTGTCAACCACTTTTTAGGGATGTAAGGGCTGGCAGTATAGGACAGACGTTAAAGTAACGAGCTGTGAATGAGCTTGGTACATGCAGCAGACCTGGGTTTAATTCCTACAACCTCCACTTGCATACTGTTTGACTCTAAGCAAGTCACTTTACCGCCCTGTGCTTTTGGGTCACCCCAGAAAGCAGGCACTTGTGCCTAGTGGGTTTTACCTGGTTAACAAAGAATTAACAACAAAAAAAAAAGAATAGGAACATAGGGGGGAAAAAATGATGGAAGCAGTCATGGACCACTGAGTCCGTTCTCCACTAATCCACCGAGTAATACCCAAAGTACCCTCAACTGCCGGATAATTGTTGTGCTTTGATTTAAAACTGAAATAGATATTTATTCTTTACTATCCTGTTTTGCACCATTTTGACCCCTCTCCCACCTCTGACAATTGGAGCCTCCATTGCTGTACTCTTCCTTCAGCTGAGAGGGTAGGCAAGCGATTCGGGGCCAGCCTCAGTGTGACGTTCCATAGCCTGAACACATGAAATGTATTGTGCATTTTACTAATAGGTCTATTGAAACCCTGATTATTTAGACTTAATTAAAGCAGCAGTACTACGAAATCAAGACGTGACCTATCAAAATTCTGTTTTTCAGCTGTAAACATGCAGCCAAAGTTCCAGTTTCCATACCTGTAAATGTTTTTTTCCAGTCGTCTTTAGTTTTTTAGATATTTGCAATTTATTTGAAGTGTTGTAGCGCTACAACAAATATGGTGGCTGACTAATTTCAGCTGTGCTTTTTCTACAGATCACATCACGTCTTTTGACAACAGCAGAATGACCCTCTGCTGACCATTCCTGATGTCCCTTCAAGTCATACACATGTGCAGTTGGTAGCAGAGGGGGTTCCAGTACAACATGCTTAGTGGCAGAAATGTAAACAATAGCAGAGAATAACTGAACAAATTACTCGGCGATAGTACAATGCCAGCGAGAAAGAGTATCAGGTATATGATTAGCAGGGCACAGGGAATAAACCGTCAAAAAAGCACAATTTTATTTTCGTAGTACTGCTGCTTTAATGGTGTTCCAGAAGACATTGTTATGGTCTGCATCCTCGGTATCTTGTTTTTTTTTTCATCCTCTGTTTGTCCTCCAGTGCTGCCTGGGTCCTTCAGGCCTGCTTCTGATGACCTCTTAGCCCTGTCTACTGCTATTCCTGACAACTGCTCTACACTCAGGGCCTGAGAGTGCCAAAGACCGTCACATACGTGGTGCTGTGTTTTTTTCCCCCTTTTTTCTCCTTCTGGTGTTTCCCACCACCCTGCAGCAACATCCAAGGTCCCATGGGATCAATGTCTGAGCATGCAGCTTCCCCCCGAACATGCTGCCACACGCTCTTCTGCTGGGGCTTGTTGAAGATGGCATCACCTGTCCCAGCTGCTACCGAGTATCATCCTCCCAGAGTTTGTTCCCAAATCAGGGTGGGCACCCATTCTCTGCATGCTTGCTTTCTCATTTTCTATATCTTCAGCTTCTGTAAATATAAAGTAATGCTATAGCATGTGGGAAGCCCTTATGCTCCACACTGTTTTGTTACTGTGTAGTTTAAATTAATCTTCATATCTAACACATGTTACATCTATCCTGACTATATTCCACTGGAATTGATGAACAGACTGTTGTATCCATAACAGCATTTGATGTGGAACCTTTGTAAATGAGCACATGTGCTCAGAGATACTCTCCAAATAAACAAACATTCAAAAGGAAAGTTATGCAGTAAAGGAAAGGAAGGGAAGAGATTTTGCTTTTCTTTTATTCACACTGCACAACAATCCATTAACAGTAAGGTAGAAGTCAAACACACACAGACAGGTGAGTTTGAGGGAGGTGAAGTGTGCTGGGGAAGGTCAAGAGAGTGAGGATGTTAACCACAGACAGGATAAGTGAATTGCTGAAGGTCACCCAGTGAGGAAGTGATAGTGTTGGGATTCAGTCCTCTGTCCCCTGGTCAGTGGTCTGTGGTCTAACCACTAGGCGATTACTGTCACAATTTACAGCTGCGGCATCAGAAAGCTACAATTCACAGTTTTGACATCTCAGCTGTGAAATATGGTGTTCTGACCTCACTCAATAGAATCTTAAAAATCTCCCAGTTTGAACTCAAAAACAATTGAATTCTAAAAATGTTTGTCAGAGACTGTTTCGGATTGAGGGGCTGGAGGAAGATAAGATTTAGAACATCTAGAGTCATTAAGAAAATCCTCATTGTGTGATTTGAAACATAAAGCCAGTGCTTTTGAACCCTTTAGGCATGAAGAAACAGAAAGAAAACATCGCTGTACAGCCGCCTGACAACTCGGAAACATCAGAGTTACATTATGCAAGTCTGCAGTTGGTGGGAACAGACAAGTCAAGGAGACACCCCAAGTCCAGCACTGAGATGGTGTACTCAGAAATACAAGAAATAAGAGACCAGGTCTGTGAATTTTATACAGAAGGAAGAAACTGAGGGGGCTGATGTGATTTGTTTCAGTGTCTTGCTGCTTATCAGTCAGATATACATGAAAGTCCTAAAAAAAAAATCAGATTATTTGGGATTGGATGGCTCAGTAGACTGGTAGTGGATTAAAGAGCCTTGCCACTCAAGGTTACTGGCTTGAACCCGGCCCAGGAAATCAATTTATAGAGAATGCCTGTGCAGGTGTGTGTTATGAGAATTTTCACATTCTCGAGGTGTGTGATAATCCAACCCCAAAAGTGAAGGTCGAGGGTTTATGAGATTATCACACACCGAGGGTGTATGAAAAATCCTCATAAGACAAGCCTTGCACGGGCATTGTTTTTTTATTTTATAATATCTGGTGCAAGGGTTCAATAGAGATGAAAACAGTCAGCTGTATTTATGTCAGGCGTGAGCAAGTCCCTGAGCAGCTACCATAGTGAATGACGTTTGCTTTGTGTATTTCTTAAGAAATGTGGTTTTAGGTGGCTGCTGCTGTGATCGACGGAAACGGTGTAATCGAAGTCAGAAATATAAGTGTGGTAGTATGGCTTTGTTGTGGTACACAGAGTGAAAAACCAGTTTTGAGCCACTGTGCTTTCTCTCATGCTTCAGTGAAGTGACAGCATGAGGAGGAAAATGCTGTAATAACCCGCTATCGAGTTACTATGGAATTCAGCGGGCTATGATGGTATTTTATGAAAACTGGATATCCAGTCATTATGGGGGTCACCAGTTATTATCATCCAACAGCTGTTCAGTTCCTAGTGGATAGCAGGCCATATTACAAAACCATCAACACAACTGTCACTCTTGTTGGCAGTTTCAAATGACAGGCCAAGGACTGAATGGGCATTTTATTCTTTTTGGTAACCGAGTAATGCCCACTAGGCACAAGTGCCTGTTTTCAGGAGTGACCCGGGACCACTGGGGAGGTTAAGTGACTTGCTCAGAGTGACACAGCATGCAACTGGAGGTTGTGGAAATCAAACCCAGGTCTGCTGGATTTACCAAGCTCATTACTCTAACCTCTAGGCTATACTGCCAGCCCATGCAGGCATGGAGTATGAAATACCCTACCATGCACATGATGGTCTCACCAGGACATGGTTGAGGCACATTAACAAAGTAGGGAAGCTGATAGGGCAGTTACTCCTGCTCTACCCGTCATGTGGATAAACAGAGGGCTTCAGTCCCTGATGCTGTTGATCTGACACTTTTTACCACCATGAAAATTCACTACAAAATGTTTTTTTAAATCCCATTGTTTTATGTCTGTAGGCACTTCAACCAACACAACTCAAGCTGGTTACTTCCAAAACAATGCCTATCTTATAAACAACTCATATCAAATTCAATAGCCTTTATCATTGGTCAGCTGAATTTAACCAAAGAGTCAACAGAGATATGCACAGATGCACATGATGACCCTTTCTACCTTAGACTTCAATTAACACCCAGCCAGCCCCAGAGTGCATTGAAAGGTTCTGTCCTTAGCCATATTCAAAATGGCCGCCTAGGGCTGAAAGAGTTAAAAACTAGGCTGAACACCCAGCCAGATAGCAAAGTAGTAGTGCTACCATTTGCCATCCAGATGACCTGCATTTGTGCTCCAAGCCCTGGATGTCTGGTGCCAACCAGCAAGGCAGGGTTCCGATGTGCATCATGGAACCTCCTTCTGATGCATGTCCACCTCCCTGGTAACCCAGGGGAGGCTGTATCATACAGAAAGGAACACAGTCATTCTACTGGAATGGCATTACGTTAGCATGCACCAATTTGCCTCGCGAGTGATGCAGAAGCATTGTAAGCCTAGAGTGGGGTCAGCAGGGAGAGTCCAATGAAAGGGTGGAGCTCACATACCCTCCCAACAGTCCTGATGAGGTATTGGCTAGGTTGCTTCTCGGGCTCATGCCCTTGGGAGTGGGATAAAAAACACACAAGCGACGCCAGGCAGATGAAGCTGTCCCATACCTTACACCATGGTAGGGCCCTACAGACTCCTCCCACTACTTGATGACCTTGTAAATATATTTTTTATTGAAGTTTTACATGTGCAGTACATACAGTTCAAACAGATGCAAAGATACAGCACAGTAAGACACTAATGAGTCATGAAGGTGCTACCCGAACAAACATTTTGAGGTATCCTAGATCCCTGTCTACCCCAGCTCAGCATTGGGGCATCAGGGGATGCTCCTAATTACCTTTGCTATAAGTGTGGGTGCTTCTCCTGTATGCACTTGGTCTGTGAGCAGTGGTGGGTGCACAGGGCACTTGAGTCTCTTCCTTAACCCACCTCCTCCCCAGTGTGTTCTGCCCATCCCATGTCTCCATCCCCTGCCTCCTGTGAGTTATCCAGTCCCTATGGTACAACAGAGGACACATGTTGCATCACATATAGTACCCACGTATGCCAATGGAAAGTGAATATCTTGGATCTCTCATTCAACCCATATGTGATCCTCTCAAATTGTATGGATCCTTGATAGCCTTGAATGCTGAATTAGTATGTTCCTCCTGGCTTGGGGGATCAAGGACAGTCACACCCACAGGGGCTAAGCTGTGGGTCACAGTCAGAGGTTCTGAAAAGGTTCTGAAGAAGGACATCAAGCAGAGTCTGGCAGCAGTTTGGAATCTTAGAGGACCCCTACAGTGAGCAGAAAGGCTTGGGTAGGTGGATGGAGGACCCGCTGGCTAGCAATGAAATAATAGGGGGCAAAATAGAAAGCACATTAAAAAAAACTAGACTGTCCTCCTATGTCCTCTGTTCCTTTATCATGGATGTACAGTATAGCTCTTCTGGCTGTATAAATACCTTAGTCTCTCATGCCACCTGCCCCATGTGATTAGGATGCTTGGACATTAGGATTTGAATTAGAATTTTATAAGGCAAAAGATCCTTTAGGCAAGAGTGTATCTTCCAGGAATCTACAGTCATAAATAAACTATTCAGGTTGCATAAAAGTAAAACTTGCAATTAATACAGGACCTCCAATGCTGCATAAATGATACACTGTCATAACCCCTCTCTTCACCCAGTCTTACTGGTATAATTCAAAGCAAGCAATTCACCCAGCCCCTGAGATCTGCAGCCCTCCTAGTGTTGAACATCTCCAAAGTGTGGTGTGCACTTGAAAGGAGATCCTTCTCCTTTGCCGCCCCATATTGATAGAACTCTTTGCCCCCAGAAGTCCTTGCTTGTCCCACTTTAGCATAGTTTAAAAAGAGGCTAAAACCTTTCTCTGGATTGCATCCCCCTGGAACCGTAATCACTAAATTCCACACGTGATGCTTGAATGACCCTTTACTTGTCTTTCAGTAATTTCCTAGGACTTTGCATTTCTGCCACACTGAATGGTACAGTAACTTGCTTTGTTAACTACCTGTGTTGACCGTATTTTACCTTACATACTGTAGAAACACAGAAACATAGACTTTGATGGCAGATAAGGACCGCTTGGCCCACCTAGTCTGCCCATTTCCCTACCTACAGAATAAGCTGCAGATCCTAGTTAACCAACAGCCTATTTCTTCCTACCCCCAACAAGAGTTGCCTTATGTCGTCCCATGCATTCTTGAATTCTCCCATAGTTTTAGACCCCACAACCTCCTCAGGAAGGCTGTTCCATGTATCCACTACCCTCTCTGTGAAAAAATACTTCCTCACATTACCCCTGAACCACCCACCCCATCTTTAAATTGTGTCCCCTTGTTCTTGCACATCTTTTTCTGAAAGATGCTACCCTCTTGGACTTTGTTGATTCCAGTGAGGTACTTAAAAGTTTCCATTATGTCCCCCCCCCCTTTCCTCAGGGGTATACATATTAAGCTCCTTTAGTCTCTCCTCATATGGCTTCTCTTGCAGACCCTGCACCATTTTAGTTGCCCTCCTCTGGACTGCCTCTATTCTGTCTATGTCCTTGTGGAGATGGGGTCTCCAGAACTGGACGCAGTACTCCAGATGGGGTCTCACCAACTGTCTGTACAGAGGGATAACAACTTCCTGTTTTCTGCTGGTGATGCCTCTCCCTGTGCATCCCAGTATACCCCCAGCCCTCCCTACTGCCTTCTCACATTGCTTGCTAACCTTAAGGTCATCTGATATGATTACCCCCAGGTCCCTTTCCTTTTTTGTTGTTGTTACTACCTTCCCACCATTGTGTAATCTTCCCTTGGGTTTTTGTTTCCCAGGTGCATTATTTTGCACTTCTTTGCATTGAATCCTAGCTGCCATACTTCCGACCATTCCTCCAACCTTGCCAAGTCCCTTCTCATCCTTTCCACGCCTCCTTGTTCATCATTCCATAAGGGTGTGTATACCTTCATGTTCATCTGCATCTACTGCACTGTTACTTGTTTATAATGTACATTTACTTGCACCAATTGTATATAATAGTCTCAACCATCGTTTGTAACTAATTTTGATTTGTTCACATTGTGTTGCATTTGTATATGATGTTTATGAATCTGTATGTATAATATGTCACCCACTGTATTTAACTAATTCTGGGTCACCTCGAATAAGGGACTTTCTTGTCTCAGTGGACCTACCTGGTCATCAAAATTAAAATAATTAAATAAATGGTTAATACACCCTAAAAGCAATTACAGGTTTTTGAGGCAACAAGTACACCCAGCAAGTGAGTTTTGAAAGAGGTTACTGAGTCACAGTTCTTTAACAATTCAGATAAGGCATTCCAGGGTTTAGAAAATATATGGATGAATGAGTTCTTTTTTGTAATTAATACTTTATTAAAAGTTTTAACATGAAAGTATACAGCATCTCAATAGAATTGAACAATTATACAATGAATTACACATTGGATGTAACAAATTCTTCTATGGTGCATTTGCAAAAAGTATGATTAATACAGAGGTACTAAGAAAAACATATCTTTGTTAGAACAGTATTTAAAAACATCTACTATATACTGTGGAAAGGTAATTTAAAGGGACTTTGCAGTATCTGTCCCATATAGTATGAAATGTATCCAGTCTATTCTTATTAGCATAAGCAAGTCTTTAATAAGTAGCTCTTACAGCCATTCCATAAGGGTGGGTAGGGTTACCTGTTTCCAATGTCTAAAATTACATTTATTTGCTGTGATACATGCAGTGTGCAGCCAGAATTCCAGGTAAATTAATTTTGTCTATGTGTTAGTTTTCTAAATGGCATCAATAAACAGTTACCTGCCACACCTCTTGCTGAGTATTTTCCATAAATCAAAATTTGGATTTCAGTCCTGGGTTAAGTAACCCAAGTACAGCTTTTTTGCCCATAAGCATGGACTGAAATTGCTATTGTAATTTAAAGGGTTAAAGAGCTGTATAATCATGTTAACACTTTAAAATATGGACTACGGAATTATTTCTCAAACCAGTATAACTATACCCTGTGAACATTTTATAGTGGAATCACACGGTGTACATATCATTATTTGTATTATATATAACATGCTACTTAAATGTTCATATTTTTATGTAGTTTTATATAATTATATTATCTGGATATTTTCATTGAACTTCCTGTTTTTAACATTTTCACCATGAAGTGTTTTGAAATTCTATTTGTATGAAAGATGCCATACCAAAATAAATTGCATTGTGTTATATTTGATCATAGATGTAAAAAGCTACTTTTAAACATCACTTAAGTTTGAAACAGAATGCAACGAAAAATAAGACAATGTGACATTAGAGTTTTCAACCCTAACTCTGTCCCTTTAAGGCAAAGCATCATCGTCACAAGCAATCCGACTCCTTTACAATGTCCATTTTCCAGACCAGCCCATCACCTTGCCATGCAGACAACAGAGTTTGAGAGCAGACTCTGGTCATCGTGTCGGGGCCGGGCCAGACCGTGGGAGATTGCCAGAGGGCAGTTGTCCTCCACTGGGGAGGTGGCAGGTTACAGTGCGTAGCGACCCCTGCAGGTGGGCCAGGAATCTTTCTTCTCTGCAGGGGCATGCTATGTCACCAAGGCTTAATGGCACATCTAATGCCAAGGGGAGTAGGGAGGCAAAAAGAGGAGAAAACAGGGAAGGAAAACTTCCCTGCAGTCCGCATGACAGCATTGCCTGAACAAGATACATTCCTGGGAACAGTGTATATCCCTGGGAACAGAGTACATCCCTGGGAACAGGCTATATTTAGTTTGGTTTTTTTTTTGTTGACCGGGTAAGTGCACTAGACAAATCCTGCCTATTTTCAGGCACGACCTGGGGGAGGGGGCTACAGATGAATGCCAACTGACCTTGAACCAGATTAAGCTGTTCCCTGGCATCTGTGTATATCCCTGGGAACAGGGTATATCTCTGGGTACAAGGTATATCCCTGGAAATATCCCTGGAAACAGGGTATATCCCTGAGAGCAGGGTATATCCCTTGGGAAAGGGTATATCCCTGGGAGCAAGATGCATCCCTGGGGACAGGGTATATTTTTGGGAACAGGTTGCATCCCTAGGAACATGGTATTGTCCATGAGAAGAGGCTAGATCCCTGTGAACAGGGTATACTCAAGGGAGAAAGGTATATCCCTGGGAGCAGGCTATATCCCTGAGAACAATGTACATCCCTGGAATCAGAGTACATCTCTGGGAACAGGCTATATCAATGGGAACAGGGTGTGTCCCTGACCACAGGTTATATCCCTAATATCCCTGGGAACAAGGTATATATGCATGGGAACAGGCTATATTACTGGGAACAGGGTAAACCTCTAGGAACAAGGTATATCTCTGGGAACAGGCTATATCCCTGGGAACAAGGTATATCTCTGGAAACAAGCTATATCCCTGGGAACAAGGTACATCCCTGGGAACAAGGTATACCCTTGGGAAGAAGGCATATCCCTAGACAAAAGATATATCCCTGGGAATAGACTATATCCCTGGGAATAGACTATATCCCTAGGAAAAGATTATATTCCTGAGAACAAGGTACTGTACATCTCTGAGAATAGGATATGTTCCTAGGAATAGGCTATATGCCTGGGAACAAGGTATATCCCTGGGAACAGACTATATCCCTGGGAACAAGGTATATGCATGGCAACAGGCTATATTACTGTAACCAGGGTAAACCTCTGGGAACAGGCTATATCCCTGGGAACAAGGTATATCTCTGGGAACAAGGTATATCCCTGGGAAGAAGGTATATCCCTAGACAAAAGATATATCCCTGGTAATAAGCTATATCCCTGGGAAAAGACTATATCCCTGGGAACAAGGTATATCCCTGGGGAAAAGACTATATTCCTGAGAACAAGGTATATCCTTGAGAATAGGATATATTCCTAGGAACAGGCTATATCCCTGGGAACAGGTTATATTCCTGCAAACAGGCTATAACCCTGGAAAAAGGCTTTAACCCTGGGAATGGGCCATATCCCTGGGCACATGCTATATCCTTGGGAACAGGGTACATCCCTGAGAATAGGATATATTCCTAAGAACAGGCTATATCCCTGGACACAGGGTATATCCCTGGGCAGAGGCTATATCCCTGGGAACAAGGTATATCCCTGGGAACAGGTTATATTCCTGCAAACAGGCTTTAACCCCGGAAAAAGCTTTAACCCTGGGAATGGGCCATATCCCTGGGAACAGGCTATATCCTTGGGAACAGGTATATCCACGGGAATGGGTTGTATCCCTGGGAACAGGGTATATCCACGGGAATGGGCTGTATCCCTGGGAACAGGGTATATCCCTGGGAACAGGGTATATCCACGGGAATGGGCTGTATCCCTGGGAACAGGGTATGTCCCTGAGTGATGGCAGAGAATGGGGAGAAAAATCTATAGAGAAAGAAAAAAAGAGTTTATATTAATATTTAAGTTGAAACTAAAGTGCTATGAAAAAGAATTACGCAGTCCAATAATATAACTGATGTAGACATATTATGATAATGTTTGTATTTGTATAATGTTTTATGTTCTAAAATTAGATGAAACATTAAACTCTGCAAGTAAAGCAACTGTTTAAGTGTTGGTGGAACTTCAAATGGTTATCTGTAAGTCAAGTTGCACAGCCAAATATGTATTTACAAGGTAACTGGTCTGTGTACCTAGCTCTGTAGTTCAGGTGCCTCACCCCAACCTGACCCCACTCCTAAAATCAAGGTATTTATGTTTACTACTTAGGCATGTAGGCATGTGAAGAAGTATCGCTAGTATACCCCATATGACTGCCTCATTACTATAGACATTTGTGGCATATGGCACCATTTCTTTATTACCTTAAACTTATTAGCTGACATTCAGATGAACTCTGGCCCCCCTGCTCCACTTACTAGCTCCTTCTGATGAAGAATCCTCAGCAATTCGAAGGGCCGGGGTGTATTCTGTATCTTTCTTTAGGGAATAAACTCACTCAGCTTGCTAGCACTACTTTGCGCAATGTTCTTTTTGCAGCACGGTATATTTGTTGTTTTGGCCCCACTTAGTAGCTCTGATTCTCACTGGGCTGTATCTATAGGGCCACAAATTGCCCACTTTAATGTCTGAAGTCTGTTAACTAAGTATCTTGAATTAGAGGCTTGGGTATCCCACTGAAAATCTGATTTACAGGGTATTTTGAAATTCTGGTTCAAGCCTTCTACACCAGACTGTGCCTGCTCTGTGACAAATTACAGCCTATTATAAAACTGGATGGTAAAATTGAATATTTTTATTGATTTATTGAATTTTTGTTGACCGGGTAAGCCCACTGAGACTAGAAGTCCCTTTTTCAGGGGCGACCCAGGGGTGGGGATACAGATGGTAACCAACTGAAACAGAAATTGAACCAGATTAAGCTGTTGGTGGTATTTGTAGTGAATAGAGGAAATTTGGCCAGGACACCAGGGAAATTTCCCCTACTCTTTTTGAGAAGTGCCATGGGATCTTTAACGTTCCTCTGATCAACCACCAGAACAGGCAGATGGGATCACGGTTTTACATGTCATCTGAAAGATGGCACCTCAGGAGTGCAGCACCCCCCTCATGCTGTGCTACAGTGTCAGTATTGGGATATTAACCCATTAACCATTTGATTGGTAACTTACAGTGCATCATGAGAGTTTAATGAACTGTAAGTAACAAGTTCCAGCTTCCAGAGGCAAACAGAATGTCAACACCATAAATGCATCCTCATAATAGAATTTTACATTTATGAAATGCTGCCATGTTTTTCCTCGCTATTAAACTGCAGTTTTTATACACACTCATCTAAATAAAAATTGTGATGGGATTCAGGTTAATTTATAGAACTGGAAGGTAAAATGATTCTCCAAGCCTTTAGCAAACAAGTCCCCCCCCCCATGCAGTTGTACTCATTAAAATAGTCTCATGATATAGCAGGCTCGCCAGCGCAGCGGCAAGGCGTCTGTCTGCAGCGCCGACATCCTGGGTTCAGGGACAGACTCGGGAGTTGGAGGGTTGGTGGGGAGAGAAGGATTGATCATCCTAGGGACTGCTCTGCTTCTCTGGAGGAAGGGGGAAGAGTGTCTGGCACAGTGTGGAAATCTGGTGGAGTGTGGGAGTACCACCACGGCGAGCACCACATGTCAGGTGGACAGGGTGGATGCTGGTGTCATTGCACATCCCAACCCCCAGGGAAAAATTGCTGCAAAAAAATGATGGCCCCCGTTTCCAGTGCCACTCTCACTCAGACCATGGTCCGCCGAGGGAGGGGTCCCACTCCCATGACCTGGGGGGCAAGCCAGGGCTAGAGACCTGTTGTTTCCTGGAGGGGATGCCCACCCGGTGGCTCCACCCAGGGGGTAAGCCTGGGGATGGGGGAGAGGAACAGGGAACCAGAATCCCCATGGGGGGTGAGCTGGCACAGAAAAAAAAAATAGTCTCATGATTTCAAACAATACCCGCTCTGCTCTCTTCAAATGCTGTCCAGCTCTCTAGACATTCAATGGGCAGAGAAGCATGACTTTTCTGATTAGTGCTGCCACAGATGGTAGCACGCTGTCAGTGAAACAATTGCTCAGGCCTGATCTTTCTCTGGCCTTACGTACTGACCCTCCAAAAAAAAAAACATGAACCCAAGGCATCGTCCAATACCCACAAGTATAAGAATGAGCAAAGCATACAGGATCCAGCACACACACTCCGAAAAAGAAAGGACCTTGACAAAGCATCCATAAGGGGCGTGAAATGTTGGTCTGTCTGTGGGGACC
This sequence comes from Neoceratodus forsteri, assembly GCA_016271365.2. Classification (NCBI taxonomy): domain Eukaryota; kingdom Metazoa; phylum Chordata; order Ceratodontiformes; family Ceratodontidae; genus Neoceratodus; species Neoceratodus forsteri. The sequence continues at coordinate 296,256,467 of JADMNL010000027.1, read as the reverse complement.
TCCTGGAACTACACCTGTTTTTCATGTCTTTGAAGCAATAAAAAAGAAAAAAACTGGATGTGGACTGGCCTATATATAGCAGTCTCTTCTTTTTCAGAGTGTGTGCATGCTGGGATCTGTATGTTTTGCTTTAACTTTACGTGGACCTACTAGCAACTTTCCCTTTTTTAGGAGTGACCCTTTCTTGCCTGCCAAATATCGGAATGACTTGGGACACTGGTCAGATTTATTCCTGAGTGCCACAGACTAACAAGAAATGGAGACAGGTTTGACATGTCCAGTAATGGGGAACCTGGAGATAAGGGATTTAATTTAACAGTGATTACTAGGGCCAGCTTCTAGGACTGGGTAATTGCTCCTAGAGTGTCTGTTTCATAATAAAGGGGGGGGCCATCAAAACAAAAATCCACTAGTTAAACATGACAGCTACCCCTGTTGGCATTCATACGTGGAGGGATTACCAAACATTTTTTTTCAAACTTTTTTCGGATTTTTTTTTTTACATATAGTTCTTTTGGATATTCATTTTATAAGTGCAATAAGAAAATATGGGGATGTACATTTCACTGTGATAGCACTCCCAGAAGTTGAACGCTCTTGGCCTGCAGCCTCATGCCTAACTACACCCCTGGGAGTGTGGTTCTCACAGTGTAATGCACACCTCATTGTGTCTTATATAGAGTTTAATGGATATGCAACTGTGTGTTATGGATTTTTTTTTTTTACACTCGAGGGGTGTGATGACCCATAAACCTCGAGAGCGAAGCTCAAGAGGTTTATGAGGTCATCACACACTGAGGGTGTGTAAAAAAAGAAATCCATAAAGACACAGTTGCATATCTATTATTTATTTAGTTAGTTAGTACCCTTGGTCAATCTCTCCTCTAACTGCAGACACACGCACACAGTCTCTGTCAGTTGCTCTCACACACATACACACACTCTCTCACTTGTTCTCACACACACACATACACACTCTCTGTCCGACTTGCACTCTCTCTGTCACACACACACACACACACACACACACACACACACACACACACACACACACACACAGTCTGCCTTTGTCCCTCGCTCTGTCAGATGGAGTTTTTTTTTCCCCACGGCCCATCTTGGATCACACACGGAGTCGGTGTCTCACAATCCAGAGACACAGCAGGATCAACCAGATATTTTAGAGGCAGGATCAACCAGATAAATAATAAAACATCTAAAAAATATTGGGAGATTAGTAAACAGTGGCTCCAGTAAACAGGAAACTGAACTGCCATTTTTGTAATATTGTTTAGCCTGCCCACACGCCGAGCACGAGCCAATGAAGTGCAGCAGTACAACTGAGTGACCCAGAAAGGACACTGAAGATGAAGAAAAAGTTTAGTGAACACCGTAATAACTCGTTTTCAGGTTATTACAGTGTTTTGGAGACACTTGTAAACTGATTAATAAAGGGGGTCACCAGTAATTATAGCTACTTAAAACATGATCACCTCTCCTCTAAAAGCGGAGTTGGTATAGTAATCTGTTATAAGGAACACCTGAATCTCTCAGCATTACCTATTCCTGAGTTGTCCTCTTGTGAGATGTTACACTCTTTTTCTAGTGCTGAGGGAAGCAAGAAGCTCCACGTCTTATGTGCCTATAACCCTCCCAAAAGTGGGGTGGATGGCTTGACTGAACTTGTTAAACATACTGCCTCCTCAGTCTACAATAATGAAATTGTTTTACTTAGTGACATCATTTTGACTGGTGCGGCAAATCGTCTAAATCTCTAGTCATTAGTGCAAAAATACCACCTGACCCAACTCCTCTCAGACCTGACCAGGTTTTCTCTCACTGCCGGTAATCACACATTGATTGATCGGATCCTTATTAACAGAAAGGAAAGGATAGCATCAGTGGGGCTGGTATCCTTGCAGAATGCTATCAGTGACCCCTGCCCTGTTTACTGCATCTGGAGGGCTCACTCACCCTCCTGCCCCCCAAAAGAAATCTCCCTCTGGGATTTCCTGATGCTTCACCCAACTGCCTTTTTTCACTGACCTGTCAGTCATTAATTGGTCACCACTATACCATACCAGTGATGTTACTGAGGCCCTAAATTATTTCAGATCCTATGTTAGTGCCCTCCTGGACCTGCATATCCCTTTGATGAAGCACAGAATCAGAGGCACACCCAAAAGGTGGCTGCACAAGGATCTTCTTGCTTTACTGAAGGATAGGGACAAAAGCTGTGCCCAGTCTAAATCTTCTAGTCTCCTATCCAACTTGCTTGCTTACAGGACTCAGAGGAACACCTGAAAAAAGGCAATATGTCTTGCCATGAGCGCATACTGTAAGAATTCTGCAAGGGAATCTCCAGAATTCTGAAACCACATTAAGGCCTTTATGGGGGCGTACTCACTCAGCAAATGACATGGTGCTTAATGGCATTAGCTGTAATAACCCTGATACTATTGCTAATGCCTTCAACCATCACTTCTCAGATTTGTACAAATACACCTGTCCCACCCCAGTACTCCCCCTCCCCTGGCTCCCTCCTCACTCACCTCCGTGGGTGCTCTTCGGCTCTCATCCCCTCCAACACCCCCGCTTCCCCCCTACATGCAGTCACAAGCATGGAAGTGCATTGACAATTGGACCCTATCTCTGCCTGTAGCAGTGCTGGCTCTGACAGCCTCGAATCTAGGTTGCTCAGGATTGCCTCCTCTTTCTTGGCTCCCCCATTGGCCAGAATTTATAATACACTATCCTTGTGTTCTGGGATTGTACCTGAGATCTGGAAAGTTGCTAAAATTGTCCCTGTTTTAAAGAAAGGTGACCCTAAATTTATTTTATATTATAGCCAAATTACCATCCTGATTGATCATAGAAACATAGACTTTGACTGAAGATAAGGACCGATTGGCCCACCTAGTCTGCCCATTTCCCTACCTAGAGGATAAGCTGCAGATCCTATTTAACCAACAGCCTATTTCTTCCTACCCCCACAAAAATTGCCTTATGTCTGTCCCATGCATTCTTGAATTCTCCCACAGATTCAGACCCCACAAATTTTCTGAGTAAAATCCTAGAGAAACTTGTCACTGCTCAATTAATTATCTTCACGATCATTCTGTGATGCCCAACACCAGCTCAGCTACAGAAAAGGCCACAGCACCACCGTGGCTTCTTCAATTTACAAATGATATCAAGGTAGCCATAGGCAAAGGCATGTTCACAAGGGCTGTGTTTATTGACCAAACTAAGACCGTTGATTTAGTGGACCATCGTTTACGTAAGACTAAAATGCAGTCTCTGGTTATGTCCACAAATGTGGTTTCCTGGTCCGACATCTGTCTGAAGGACAGAAAACTGTCAAATTCAATAAAGCCACTTTAGACTTCACTTCTCTAAACACTGGTGTTCCTCGAGGATGTGTCTTGGATCCCCTTCTCTTCACCATCTCTGTAAATGACATCTCCATTACCCCCCATATCCTGCTACTCTCTGCATCATGTGAATGATGTGGTGCTCTGTACCAGCTCAAAAAGCTTCGCTGAGCCTTAACTCTGATTTCCATATGGCAAAGTCTTGGCTCTCCCAAAGCAAATTGCTGCTCAGAGCTAGTAAATCTCATTCAATGTCTTCTGGCCCTGCTCCTAGGCTGAAAAAGTGTCCTGGTTGCCTGGCAATCTCCAGTATAGATGGTACCCTGCTCAAGGATGTTAATTCTTTCAAATACCTTCATATAACCCTTGACCCTTCTTTAGATTTCACACTGCACATCTCTAATACCTGTAAAACTGTTAATGAGAAATGTCCAGTTGCAAGCTTCCCATACCTTAGTGTGGGACAGTCCCTGAATAGGCTTTTCACCTATAAAGCAAAACGTTACCTTTTGTGCCGCTCTAGTATTTTAATTTTATCTGGCTGATCCTGCCATCACTTTCTACTAGCATTTTCTACATGGCAACACTAGGGGTGCATCTGAGAACCTCCCACGGCTGATGTCAAAGCCGGGGATCAGCTGTGGGAGTGTTTAAGGGTATGCATTATTAGACTTGAGCTGTTAATACCTCTGATTTCTTCTTTACCAGTCTTGGTGTCACACTGAAACCAAGAATATGCTGCCCAGTGGCTGGACAGTCCATACTTAGTTTTGGTATGGCACCGGGACTGGTAAGGAAGAAGCCACAGAAAATGCCAATGGGAGGTGACAGCAGGATCAGCTAGATACAATAAAATACCAGAGCAGCAAAAAAGGTCAATTTTACTTTATAGGTGAAAAAGCTAATCAGGGACTGCCCTACAATAAGGTTTGGGGAACTTACAGCTGGATGTTTCCCTTTAACATCAAACTTGACCTGGCCTAAAGAACCAAATATGCCCTCATCCTCCAAACTGCCATTGCTCAAAGCATTCTTCTTCCCACCCTTACCTATGGCTCTGTCACCTACTCCTACACCTCCAAAGGAAACCTCCCGAAGTGGGATGTTACCTATAAAAGCATATGTCGCTTTGCCTGGCCTCTGATTTACCCACATTATCAGCTCTACTCTGGGTTAAACTGGCTGTCTCCTGAAGTATGTCATTCTCTTGCTACTGGTGGCCTTACAGACAAAATTCTTAGGACTGGGGTACCTTCCTTCCTTCCTTGCTGCTTTGCTGAAACACCCTGACCTGGCTTACTGCCTCCAATTGGGTGACTTGTTCCTTTTAACAGTTACTAGGTATAGTACGAATATGGGACTTATAGGCTTGCTCTCACTTTGCACCTAATTACTGGAGCTCTCTCACGGTTGCCCCCGGCACTCCCCTTCCCATCCTGTTCAAAAGGGAGTGCTACCGCCATCTAAACGTTTCTGACTCCTGTACCGGTTTCTGCCTCCCTGAGTAATATGCCTATGTCGGCATCTATTGCCCATTCAATTATTTCCTGATCCCTGTTATCTTTGGTCTACCCTCCTTCCCACACCTGGGTGGTCCATGCTGCCTACTGTGCAATGTACGTTATTTGTGCTATGAGTTTGTTTAATTATCTAATGCCCCTTATACCTACTCCTGTTGTATTTTTGCAATAGAAACATAGACTTTGACGGCCGATAAGGAGTGCTTGGCCCACCTAGTCTGCCCAATGCATTGTCTGTTTGTTACCTTGCCCATGTAGTGTATTGTGAAGCTATAATATTTCTAATGTAATAATTTCTTTATTGTATTTGTACTCCATTGTGTTTGTAACTGTACTCTCCCAAGTCGTGACTGAAAATAGGCATATTATTGTCAAGTGCACGTACCTGGTAATCAAACATAACTAACTAATATCTAACTAACTAAAGAGAGAGACACAGACAGATACTGTCAATAGATACTATAGACAGACAGATACTGTCAATAGATGGATACTGTCGATAGATACTATAGATAGACAGACAGACAGATACTGTCGATAGATAGATAGAGCGATACTGTCAGATAGATACTGTCGATAGAGAGATACTGTCGATAGATAGATACTGTCTATAGATAGTTTTATTTATTTATTTCATTTTTGTTTACCGGGTAGGTGCACTAGCCATAGAAATGACTATTTTTAGGCACAACCCGGGAGGTTACAGAGTGGAATTATATATAACACAGAAACAAAACAAGGTTTTACAGTAAAAATACAAGCAAGGTGATGAGAGCAAGGTACAAAACAGTGTGATTCATGACAAAACATGCGATAAGGCAATTTGTTGGCAGGTGCAGGACATAGCTCACATTTTTGCAAGGAATTATCATGATGCAAAGTTTGGCAAGAGGTTCATTGAAAACAAACAACCACAAACCTGCAAGGAACTATCAGGTATAATGAGCAGGGAAAATAACAAAATAACATATGGTAGGCAGATCCTTAAGGGAGAAACATTCACATGGTTTGGGAGATAGGGCACAGAGTATTGCAAGTAGGAGATTTTTGGCAATGATTACAAAGATCTAAGGAGTTGAGAATTAGTTATAGTAGGACAGGGCAAGGGGTTTGAGATAACAAGCCGAAGAGGAGATGCACATAAAATTGGGAGGGGAGACAAGTAGATAGGCAGGGGGAGGATTAAGTGCAAGGCATTAGGTAGAGAGCAGATCAAGTGCGCAGTGGTGAGAGTAGGAGAGGTGCTAAGGGGTGTTGAAGCAAGGGCATCAATTAGAGGAGATGAGGTAGCTACAGCGCCCCTTTTTAAAGGCATTATGTGAGGGTGCTTGTTGGAGTGCTAAAGGGAGGGAGTTCCATAGATGAGGAGCATGGTGGGCGAAAGCATTGTTCCCTTTGGTGGTGTTACTTTTTGGGACACATAGAAGGGATTTTCCAGCTGAGCGTAGGCCATAGCCGGACATCTGAGACAGACAGATAGATAGATATTGTCAGATAGATAGATGATAGATACTGTCAGATATATGATAGATAGATACTGTCAGATAAATAGATAGATGATAGATAGATACTGTCAGATAGATAGATGATAGATACTGTCAGATAGACAGATAAATGATAGACACTGTCAGATAGATACTGTAGATGGATGATAGATACTGTCAGATAGACAGATAAATGATAGACACTGTCAGATAGATACTGTAGATGGATGATAGATACTGTCAGATAGATAGATACTGTCTGTAGATAGATATTGTCAGATAGATAGATTGTCTGTAGATAGATGTTCTAATTTTATAACAACATCAATAATACCAAGCAGTAACTGATGTGCTGTGGCACAACCCACCATACACCACACCCCTCTGCAGAAATACAGAATCTGCCAGCAGAAGAAGGCCCATTGGCCCATCATGTCTGCCCGCTCCCGAAATGCTGAGCGGGAGCCCTAGATGCTCCTCACTCCCCCCCCTCCCCCCACTGGTGTGGACTTTCGTAAGCCCTTGTATCTGTCCCACCCTTGTTTGAATCCCTCCTACTGATTCTGCACAGACCACCTCTTCTGGCAGCCTATTCCACCTCTCCACCACCCTCCCACTGAAAAAGTACTTCCTGGTATCGCTCTTGAACTTATACCATTTCTTAAAACTTAAACATGCTCACCATCAGGTTCATGAAGTTGCCTCCCGATGTTTGTGTTCTCATGCATTCTGAATAATTCTTGCTGCCCACTTTACTTACCCCGTGAACATATTCATATGTTTCAGTCATGCCCCCCCCTTCTCACCCCATACTCAGACGTGCCAGTCTCTTCTCACACATCCTCCCACACGTGGCATGCAGTGTGTGATGCAGATTTGTAACCCTTCCCTCAGCTGTTCGCATCAAATACCTGTGTCATTAGTTGGTGCCCCCCACCTCACTGTTACACTGCCAAGCTGGTAGTGTCCCTCAGTGTCAGGCTAACATGGCAGTGTAACAAATTAGTCACTTGGGTATAGAATCAGACTCCCATCTCACTGTCCAACAAACTAATCAGTCTATAGCATTCAGTGATATGCCTCCCACTCCTTTGCCCTGCAGCAGACAAGCAGACCCTCTCCATCATGCTGCCTCTCATTAGTCATTGTTACTCAGTGCTGCTCCAGGTGTCACCCTGTAACAACCATGCATTATCTGTCAATTACATTTACCAATCCTGTCACACTGGGCCTGTCCATCAATACGTAGATGTCAAGCTGGTCATTATGTATGTATGTATGTGTTTATCAGGTAGGTGCACTGATCCAATGGACAGTTTTCAGACATGACCCAGGCCATAAAGATAGGTACAGAGAGGAAATACAATACAGTTAGGAAATACAGTTATTATTCTGGCACTGATTATAATAAAACATAAAAGACTGTTAGAGGATATACAAAACATGACAGCTAAAGGGGAGGTTCTGATAATGGGAGACTTCAACATGCCGGATACAGATTGGTCAATACCAGCAGGAACATCTGCCACAACTAGACACATAGTGGATTCCCTGCAAGGGGGGGCCTCAAACAACTGGTACAACAACCCACAAGAGACAGGGCTATACTAGATCTAGTACTGACTAACAGGGAAGGGATCACAGATCTCCAGGTAGAAGGACACCTGGGGGCCAGTGACCATCACATGGTATGGTTCAATTTGGCTACTACATCTAAATCATCTCATTCCAAGGCAAAATATGGGACTTCAGAGGAGCTGACTTTGATAAGATGGCCAACAGAGTTAAGCTAGCCCTGGCAAAAAGAAACACAGGTGAGGGGGTACAGGCAAAGTGGGCAAGCATTAAGGATGCAATACTTGAAGCAACATCCCATTGTGTTAGACAGAAAAGGAAGTGCAAAAGAAGAAGGAAACCACTTTGGTTCTCAAATACAGTAGCAGAAAGGGTCAGAGCCAAAAGGCTGGCCTTCAGGAAATATAAGGGAACACAGCGGGATGAAGATAGGGAGGCATACCAAACTGCCCTAAGGGAAGCAGGGAAGGCAGTAAGGCAGGCAAAGTCCCAAACTGAGGAAATACTAGCACAAACAGTAAAAGAAGGTGACAAGACTTTCTATAGATACATTAGTGAAAGGAGAAAGTCCAGAGGGGGTATGCTAAAGCTTAATGGAGAAAAGGGAGCATGTGAGGAGGAGGACCATGTAAAATCATCTATCCTAAATAGATACTTTTGCTCAGTATTTACTGAAGAGAGGTAGGGCAGGGCCACAGCTCAGCACCATGGACACAGGGAGGAGGAGGTGAGCACTACACCCTTCAAAAAGAAAGGGTCCTACAAGAGCTTGCAAGCTCAGGGTGGATAAGGCAATGGGACCTGATGGCATACATCCCAGGGTACTTAAGGAGCTAAAGGTGGAACTAGCAGAGCCATTAGCAGAACTGTTTAGTGAGTCTCTGAGCACAGGAGAGGTCCCAGAAAACTGGAGAAGGGCTCATGTGATCCCGCCCACAACAGTGGTAGCAGGGAGGAGGCAGGGAACTACAGACCAGTCAGTCTTACCTCAGTAGTGGGCAAGATTATGGAGGCACCCTTAAGGAAAGGATAGTGCAACACCTGGAATCCATAGGGGCACAGGATCCAAGACAGCATGGGTTTACAAAGGAAGGTCCTGTCAAACTAATCTCATAGATTTCTTTGACTGGGTAACCAGAGTGGTGGACCAAGGGGGAGCAGTTGATGTCGCCTACCTTGACTTCAGCAAAGCTTTTGACACTGTTCCACATAGAAGATTGACAAATAAGCTGGGTAGGCTCGGGTGGGTCAGAGTTGGTCAACTGGTGGCAAACTGGTTGACAGGCAGAAAACAGAGAGCGGTGGTAAATGGTATACAGTCAGAAGAGATGCAAGTCACAAGTGGGGTACCTCAGGATCAGTCCTGGGGCCAGTCCTCTAACATCTTCATTAGTGACCTTGCAGATGGACTAGAGGTAAAGCTTGTTTGTTTGCAGATGACACCAAGATCTGCAACAAGTGATGATCCAGATGGGGTGGGCAGAATGAGAAGAGATCTGGATAAACTAGCAAAGTGGTCAGAAGAGTGGCAACTGGGATTTAATGCAAAGAAGTGCAAGATCATGCACATAGGGAAGAGAAACCCTGAAGCCACCTACAGGCTGGGAGGGGAGTTGCTAGCAGTCACAAAGAAAGAAAGAGACTTGGGTATCATCAGCACTGATGACCTGAAATCATCCAAGCAGACCTCTAAAGCAGTAGGTAAGGCTAGGGGGGTGTTAGGGTGTATTAGTAGGGGTATCACAAGTCGTAAGAGGGAGGTAATAATCCCTCTTTACAAGACACTGGTTAGGCCCCATCTGGAGTACTGCGTGCAGTATTGGAGGCCACACCTTCACAAGGACATTAACCAAATTGAGGCAGTCCAGAGAAGGGCAACCAAAATGGTGCAGGGACTGCATCAGAAGACATATGAGGACAGAGCTCAATATGTATACCCTTGAGCAAAGGCAGGAGAGAGGTGCTATGATCGAGGCAATCAAACACCTTAAGGGCATTAACAAGGTGAAAGAGTCTAACATGTTTAAATATAAGAAAAATAGCAGGACAAGAGGACACAACATGAGATTAGAGGGGGGCCGATTAAGGGAGAATGTGAGGAAATTCTTTTTCACAGAAAGGGTGGTGGATGCATGGAATGGCCTACCTCAAGAAGTGGTGGCTATGAATACAGTGCAGGGCTTCAAACAGGCATGGATTAGGCATAAGGGAGCAATACAGATGAGTATGAATAGATAGGCCATTGACAGAGCAAAGGCTGATGGCACATTTATAAGGTAGAAAAAGAAATGGGCAGACTGGATGGGCCATGCGGTCCTTATCTGCCATCAACTTCTATGTTTCTATGTTTCTAAGAACTGTCTCCTGGATCTATGATCTTGGATCAACTACCACAGAATGCCTGCTCAGAGTGATCAGATTTCAGCCCCTTTCAAACACCTCCACAGAAGTGGAATGCCACCTTTGCAAAAGCCCAGTCTATAGTTATTTCAGACGTGATCTAGGTCCTGTCAGTAGATTAGCCTTGGGTTCAGTGGAGAGGATGTCATGGGACATATGAGGACAAGAAATCTTTCATGTTGTCTGGACCTAGTTCATGTAGGACTTTGTATGTCAACAAAGCAATATTTATGGCCAGGTGGTGTGGAGAGCTGGATGGCTTACCTCCTGCTCCTGCCATGCCAGTGACCAGGGTTCGGGAATGGACCAGAGTTGCTCAGGGGCTGGCTGGGTGAGGGAGGATTGAGCATCCTAAGTACAGGTTCCTCCCTCGGGGAGGAGGGGTTCCTGAGTCCCGCCACTTGCCTGCCACCTAGTGGAAGGAGGGAGGCAGTGCCAGTGGGACCAGCAGGCATGAGAGCATGTGCTGAGACAACATGCGTCATGCATATTTATTTAATTTAGTTTTTATTAACCGGTTACGTGCACTAGACAAAGCAGTTGCCTATTTTCAGGCACAAACTGGTACATGCATGAGTATGTCACACACAGATGTCCTAGGGAGAAAAAAAACAAAGGGAAAACACCCTGGTTTGCTTGGCGCCTCCCACAAGCCCCGTACAACCCTACCTGGCAAGCCACCCACCAATATGGCTCTATACAAGTGGTGGTTAACCTGTAAGTCCTGGAGATGGGTCATGACGGGGCTGCAGAGGAGCTGCTGAGACTGGGGTGTTGGCAGAAAAACCCAAGTACAAAAAAAAGGCAATATTGAAGTATTGTTCCACCAAGCTAGCACAAAGGGCAGTTGGCGCAGCACAGGCAGGATGTGTTGGAAGATCTGAACTCCAGCAATGAGCCTGGCTGCTGTGTTTTGCACCAGCTGCAGGGGACACACCAACTTTCCAGACAGCCCTAGGTAAAGGGCGTTACACATCAACTGAGTTTAGATGTGACAAAGGCATGTATCAGTCCAAGAGGGTAGCATCTTTCAAAAAAAGAGGTGTGCAAGAACAAGGGGACACAATTTGAAGATGGGAGGCGGCTCAGAGGTAATGTAAGGAAGTATTTTTTCACAGAGGGTTGTGGATGCATGGAACGGCCTTCCAGAGGAGGTTGTGGAGTCAAAAACAGTGACTGAATTCAAGCATGCTTAGGACAGTCATTAGGCAATTCTAGAGGGTGGGGGTAGAAAGAAGTAGGCTGCTGGTTAACTAGGATCTGCAGTGTATCCATTAGGTAGGGAAATGGGCAGACTGGGTGGGCCAAGCGGTCCTTATCTGCCGTCAAATTCTATGTTTCTATGTAGGCATACCAGATCCTAGAGATGGACTGGCTCTCTAGGGCACTTAGAAATTTCCAGGTGGGATCCCCTCTGTTGGGTACCTAGCTACCTTCAAAACTTAATCACTGCTTTTAGTGTTTCTTTTCTGATTAAATGGGGAATTTTGAGCGCTGTATGTAAATGTAAGATGCAAACACAGAATTAGTGTATCAAATTGAAATCAAATACTAATATGAGTGTGTCTCCCTGGGACCTCCCCTACTAATTTTCCAGGTGGGCCCCAGTACCAACCTTCCAGGTGGGTCCCCTGTGCCGCAGTCTGACCCTGCCAGGTCCTCACATGCTAGATAGGGCTTAATCCGGCCTATATCCCTCAAGTGGAACAATCCAGTGTGGACCCCTGCTGCCACGTGTTGTTCCAATGACCCCCAGCTTCCTGGCCCTATCCATGGCTCCCAGCAGTATGCCACTTAGAGATGGACCTGCTGGCAATGCACTAGTCTTAGTCAACCCAAAATGATCCAGTTCCACCAACAGCTCTGTCCTTTTTTGCTGTACAGGTGTTTTTCTCCTTGGCAAGTACGAGCAGCTGATCTGCCCCATCCCCATCAGACACAATCGTCCCATCTAGGCCGGCAGGGTGGTGCTGAGGGGTGAGGCACTGGATGCCACACCTTTCTCCACGCCGGTGACCCGGGTTCGGGAATGAGCCCAGGTCGGCAGGGGAAGAGAGGGACTGAGTGCCTAACAGCACCTCTTCCTCACTGGGGAGGGTTACCAGTCTGTCCCACTGCTATATCACCACCTCCTGGGTGAACCCGGGAATGGCAATGCAGGTCAGGACTCACAACGGGAAAGGGCAGTACTAGCCGAGAGCCCGGGGAGGAGCGGCGTTTGTACGCATGCCTCCTCATTGGCTCTCCCAATGTGCTGGCACTACAGGGGATAGGGCAGAACAGGAGAAAATGGAGCCCGTCACTCCTAGGTGACGACTCCTTCGACGCCAGACCACGTCACCAGGCACTCACCAGGGCAGACTCCAATGTGAATCGCCAGCTCTGCCGTTGTTAGGGGGAGGATTGGGCAGTTCCTTCCTCACCCCGCCCAGGGGGTGTACCAGGATACCTAGGGATCCATTGAGCAGGCGACCACTCTAGGAGCAGACTCCTGGGGGTGCCATGGGAACATGTGGATGGCAAGAATTATGGGTGTCTGAATGAGTGGAGCGACAGTGCGGTAAGGAGGAATAAAGATAAGGTTACAAAAAAAAAAAAAAAAGACACAATCGTCCCAATCCTCCTCCAGCGTTCGGGACCATTATCCCTCATAGATTGACCCCCCCCCACAGCGGGGCCAAGAAGGGAGGGCCATACTCTCCCATCCAGAACACAAGTCCAGACTGTCCCAGACCCAGAGAGGTTGGGTTGGCCAACAGATTGATGGGCAGGGCTTCATGGAGCCCATCCTCCATTTTCCTCCCATTTTTCTCCCCATTGTGTGAGCTCCGCCTCCGTGGAGATGCCCCCGGTGCTCTGAATGTGGGCCCCTCCCAGCCTGTGACTCACATGCACCATCACCGGGATTCCTCCAGCTGGCGGTCAATCATCAAGTCACAAAGTACCCCTTCCCTGTGGGAGGAGAGCAGTCCTATGGATGCTCAATCCTCCCTCTCCCAGCTGACCCCTGAGAGATCCACATCCATTCCTGAAGCCGGGTCACCGACACAGAACAAGGTAAGGCACTCACGGTGCCTCAGCCCTCTTCACCTCTCGGCCAGCTCAATAGCTCTGTCTTTCATGGAATTAAGCACAGCCAGTGGAAGGCAATGCAGTCAAAAAGTTCCTGTAGAAATTTATTTATTTGCTTTTGGTAACCGGGTAAGTGCACTAGGCATCATATTCTGCCTATTTTCAGGCACGACCCGGGAGAGTACAATATAACAATACAGCAAGAATACTGTAACACAATACAGCAGTGAAAAGCAATCAGACGCATAATGCTGGAGAACCGTCCAACAAATACAATGGGAGAGGATAGCCACAGAAGATAATACACCACCTGGATAACAGCAAGAGTAGCGAAGTTATAGTAGCAAACATTTATAACAAAAAAGCACTAATGATTGATTCTGGAGGCCTAGCTTGTGCGAGAACAGGCCGGAAGGCACCGCTCACAGTATATACAAAAAAGTAAGACAGACAAGGTACCCAGGCTAGGGATGGGAGAAGCAGACAGTCAGAGACACTAAGACAAAAGGCAAATACTGAAGAGAGGGCAGGAAACAAGCTGAAAGTAAAGCAGAGAGACAGAGACACAGTAGAGAGACAGAGCAGAAGTTAAGTGCAATTAGAGTTACCAAGAGCAAAGAGGTGGGAAAATAGGGCATGCTTAAATGTAAGGTGAGATGAGGAGTTCTTGACATGGACGGGGAGTGAGTTCCAAAATCTAGGAACAAAGTAGGAGAAGGCTTGCTCAGTACAGGCTGGTGCAGACAAGTACAGTTGGATATCACCTGCAGAGCAATGAAACTCCAACTTGGACTGCCTTATGTCCTTTCCCAAAGGCAGCTTGTATTCTATGAATAACATGGCAGACAAGACTCAACCCTAGGGCACCCCACAGCTGACAGCAGCTAGCCACAAAAAGAAGGTTCCCATCACAACCATCTGGGACATGCCATGTTGGAGGGACTCAAACCATTTAGGAGCTGTCCTGATTAGCCCTCCATATTGTTCTAGGTGTCCCATCAAAACCCCATGACCACAAATCAAATGCCAATGGGAGATCAAGGAGGATGGCAATTGAGTGCTCTCCTCTATTCCTCACCAGCATTAGGTCTTTAAACACCTTGAAAAGTGCAGTTTCCATGCTAGGCTGAGGCCTGAAACCAGACTGAAACAGTTCATAGATGTTAAGCCTCTCTAGCTGAGCTTCATGCAGTGCCATCACCACCTTTTCAATGATCTTCCCCAAAAAAGGGAAGATTTGAGACCAGTCTGTTGTTTGTAAAGGAGTCTGGGATCAAAGATGTTTTCTTTAGGAAGGGTTTCACCACAAACCTCTTCAAGGCTGAAGGGAAAAAACCTTCCTCCAGTGAACACCAGACCTTTGCAAAAACAAGACCAAAGACCTCCCAACAGTCCCTCAGCAGCCCGGTGGAACCAGGGTCAAAATGACGGAAAGTGGGGCATACCTCAGATATCACCCTAAGCAACTCTTCCACTATAACCAGGTGAAACTCACTCCAGGACCACATGGGGCCTTCATTTGTCACTGACCTGACACTGCCAGCCCACGACAGGCCACTAGTAGAGATCCCTGCTCTAATGGATGACACTCTGCCTAGGTCCTTGCAGTTTGCTGCAGATAAAACTCCTCCAGGTTGTGTAGACGGGGTGTGTGTGTGTGGGGGGGGGGAGATTAATCTGTCTAGTGTGCAGAAGAGTTGATCAGTCCTATTCTTTCCTGAGACAATCAACTGTGACAGGAAATGTTTCAGGGTGATTGTCCTTTGATACTCCTTATAATGGGCTCTCAGAGCTAACATAATAAGAGGGGGTTGCTCACAAAAAAAACTGTTATACTTTCTCGTACTGATCAATCTTTCTATTTTACTAGAGCCCCCACATTTTGCCACTTTAGGCTTCTTCCAGGGAATAAGTAAATGTCTTACATTGATTGTCAGACTGAAAAATCTTTGTTAATACATTCTATTGCCTCTTTTAAGAGTTACATTTTTATTCCTGGCTGCAACGTGTTAGCACTCTTCATGTGAACTGTGTAGGATTCTTACTTACTTTGCTGGCATCTTTTCAAATCAAAATTTATATTTTCTCTCTGGGACAGCATTTCTGACTCCCAGAAATGAGTCCTGCAAGAGCCAGCCTGTCAGCTGTGGATACTGACCTCTTCCAAGGACACAATGTACTGCACATTGTTGCCTCAACCATCTGAACTCGTCATTATACCACGACGAGCTGAAACAGGAAATCAGCATACAGACATGACTTAGAACAGGGGCCTCCAGGGTGGCTGAGACGGCCACAGTGTAACCATTCAGAGCTGCTTCTCAAATCCCTGGCAAGCTATTACCGTACCCAGGATGCCCAGTGCCACCGTGAACTTACCTGGATCAAGATTCCATTTAGGACAGTACTGAACCATCTCCACAGGGGAAGGAGACATTTGAGGTGGGGGTCAGCAAGAAAATTGCAACTGAAACTGAAAGAACTCGTGATTCCTTTTCACCCTGAGTGACCACTCCGTTTGGCTGGTGAAGGGTTGCTAGGGATTTCGAGAGTGACTTTAAAATCTACGGGAGCCCGGGCATTTATGTTAGTGGCTCCGACCCTCTGGAATTCTCTACCACATCAGATTAGGAGTGCACGACCGTGGGGGGATTCAAGCAGGCCTTAAAAACATTTCTGTGGAATAAAGCATTCAGTGAAGATGTTGGTGGACATGTATGTATTTATTGAATGTATTGATGTTTTGTTTTATATGTTTTAACTATTTTATTGTTATGCGCCTTGGTTCTGAAAGGTGCATTATAAATAAAGAATTATTATTTATTATTACATTATCAAATCTCTAACTGTGCTGTCAGTCTTAGAGCAGCAGTGCAAAGAAATCTGGCAAAAAAATTGACAATACCTTTAATTCACTATCAAAAAATTCCAGACAGCCCGGTGGTGCTGAAGATTGAGGCGTTGGACGCCACACCGTGCACAGTTCCGGTGACCTGGGTTTGGGAACGAGCCTCAGTTATCAGGGGTTGTGGGGAGGCCAGGAGATGGATTGAGTAGTCACTGAGCTGCTTTCCTCTCCCAGGTTGAGACCTAGTCGAGACCGCTGCAAGGCTGCCCTCGGGTGGAGGCCCTCGGGTACTGCAGATGGGAATGGCTCAAATAGGGAGCTTGCCGTGGATTGTTGTGTGTGCGTGCATCCACACATGCTCAGGCGGTCATGGAAAAGGGAGGGGAGAAAAGTGGAAACTTGGAGCTGGCAGGCTCCGTGATGGCCCTGTAGCTCTCGCGCGGCCCCCCCCCCCAGAGTCTAGATGTTGGTCTCTGGGGGGGGGGAGTCGACGTCCTTCGCCCTTGGCCCTGCCATGGGAGGGGGGGCAACCCATGGGGAACCTACCGGGTGAGTCGGTGGTGAGAACTGGGGACCGGAAACTGAGCCCCTCCAAGGAAGGGGCCGAAGCTGCCTGCCAGCCCCGCCAGAAGGGGAAAAGATGTAGACTGGAAAAAAAATTCCAGGCATCTTCAAGTTTTTTTTTTTTTTGTAATTTCTATTTTATCCCCACCTCGAACCCTGTCACTGTACCCGACGAACCACTGCAGTGCATGCTCAGAGGGACCCCCCCCATGGAGCCGTGGCTTACCCCCAGGTGGGGACAGAGTGGGAGCGGGCAGCCGAGCCCCTCAAGCCACCCCTCCTGGTTCCGTACCTTAGTTCTCGATGTGGTCCTCACTCCTGAGCCACTCCAACTGGTGGTGAGGGCCTACCTAGCCCTCTAGTAGGTGTTGTACCGGGCTGGGGCATTTTCAGGTGTATGCCCCCCAAGACACATGGTGTGCACTTTACACCAAGGCTAATGCTGGCATCTGACATGTTCTACCCCTTTGTATGGCTTGGGCATGCCATACCTCCAACTGCAACTAAAGGTCAGATGTGCATCAAGCTAAGGTTCCTCCCTCCCCCCAGAGGAGCTGGGCAGTTCATGGGATGCTCAACCTCCTCCCTCCTGGCCGGCCCTCCGGCAACCCAAGTCCATTCTTGAACCCGGGTCACCAGTGTCGCAAGCGGTAGCGCTATCGTTGCACCGGTGAGCTGGCCCTGGCATCTTCCAGTTTTCTTTGGTGGTACAGTTTTCTAATTTCACCAACATCTGAGTATTTCATAAATGTTTTGAGTTTTTTTCTCCAGAAAAAAAGATGGCTGCCATATTTTGCGTAGAAATAGCATTGTAGACCTGGCAAGGATTAGAATCAAGAAAATAAAAAAAAAACCTCCTGGTTCACTGCATAGGATGTACCTAGCCAAGTACCTTTCACAAGTGTGTTAATAATTTTATTAAGTGTAGCTGAAACTAGCATTTTTTAAACACATTTTTCGTTGCACTGCTGCTTTAACCTTGTTATACTGTAGCTATCAAACTGACAACCACAGATGAAGATGTTTATTACTGTTACAGTCATACGCACATAAGAAATGCATGCACCAGTTATATTACTAGATTATGTACTTTTTCACTGTAGTGTAGTTTCAATGTAACTATTATTTGTATAGCTAATATTTTTTATGAATAGCATTGTTCCTAATTGTGACACTTTTCCTGAACGGGGTTGAAAACTCTAATGCTGCATTTTCTTAGGTTCGCGACATTGTTTCAACCCAAGCGATGCTTAAATTTAGTTCTTTTCAATGACTGATCCTTACTTTGTAAGATAGAAATCTCATAAAAAACTAATTGACTGCCAAGTGAGGTTGTGAATGCAGCGATCTTAAATATTTTCAAATAAAGATTAGTCAAGTATATGGAACAGAACCACATGATTTTTATTTGCTGAGCAGGTGACAGACAAAACTAAAGAGGCCTTGGCCTATTTGTTGTCCAGAATACCTATGAATGGGGTTCTATTATGTGCATGTACTAACAGTTCTTTTTTTTTTTTTGTCTGTAGGAACTAAATCCATACCCACACTGACAAACACTATGTTGTGTTAACAGTCTTCAACGACATGAAGTATCATCACTCTTCTCATTTACACCGTTCCTTTTTCATCATGCACTTTATTTCAATAGCATGGAAATAATGCAAATTCTTTTGAAGAGTACGAATGTCCATTTTATGTATGAGATAAACATATTAATTAAGCAATAATGCCCAACAGGGTGTGTGTCGTGCTGGGATAAGGTCACGCCTCAGGTGGTTGAGTACGAGGCCGCAGGCCGGTGGTCCAACCGAGGCGCGATTTATCCCAAACTATTACACACCCTGAGGGCATTATTGTTATTATACACGGCCTTTGTTATACAGAATAAAAAATAATTTTAAAGATGTTTTTGTGTGGAAAAATATTTTTGTTTTTTAAGAGACAATGGAAACAATCAAGCAAAGCAAATCAAGCAAAAGCAAAAAATCAACTAGAGGGTCACAGTGAGGCTGAGACTACAGCCATGATGTTGTACTGGGATAACAGCATGGGTCCAGCCCAAGACTGACCAATCAGAGTCCAGGATTTTGTCTTGCCATTGTATAATACTGTAATATTCATATAAAAAACTGTATTGACTAGACTCAGGGACTTGTTAGCAGTCCCACTGACAGCCTTGTTCAACAACTCACCAGAAACTGGAGTGATTCCAGAGACCTGGAGAAGGGCTGATGTAGTTCCTCTTGAACAAGTGTCAGCAGGGAAGAAGCTAGCAACTACAGGCCAGTCAGTCTTAAAGAGGGAGTCCAGCCAAGATATCTAACATCAATAAATACAGAATGTGTATCAGCATATCCCAAATCAGCTTAATGCCAAAAATTAGGTCTCTACATTACTTTGTTTAAAAGTTACAAGTCATGCAACCCTAATTTCACTGCCAGTTCAGAAAACCAAGTTCCAGTGAAGAGCTGCTGATGATGTCACAACCAGAACTCACAGTCTTTTCTCCCACATTACATAAAACTGCAGTTGTAGTAAACATTTGAAAAAGGGAAGCTGACACTGGATGGGTACAAGGCATGTATTTCCATAGTGTGCAGATGCAAGGTACTTATGAATGTGATTGGGGATTAGAATACAGTGGCAAACATTGCTTTAGATTGCCAAAGTTGAGTGCAATTTTTAGAGTACTGCAGGGATGAGATTTCAGAATGCCACCAGGCTGTAAGCGTGGAATGCAGCAATGAGGAACGAGCAATCGCAGAAAGTAGCTGGGACACACAATTTTGGAATGTGGCTGGGATGCCGAAATTCAAAATGTGGCATGTCATGAATGTTTAGAATGCGGCAGAGATATGCAGACACAGTTGAGGAATGTTGTGGAATGTGGCAAGGATGCAATTTCATAATGTGTAATGAATGAATTATTTTCGGCAGGTGGTGGTGATGCACAGTTTTAGAATGTGGTGGGGATACTTGATTTCAGATTATGGTGGCAACATGCAATTTCACAATGTGGCATGGACATGGGATCTCAGAATGGTGGGGATGCACAGTTTAATAATGTGGTCATTACATGCAGTTAAAGAATGTGGCATGGAAGCACTCTTGAAATGTTGTGGGATATGTAATTTTGGAGTGTGGCGAGGAAAAGTATTTTCAGAATATGACATACACACAGTTTTGGAATGTGGCAGGGATGCACAGTTTTAGGATGTGACTTGGACGTAAGCAATAAGACATGGCTGGGTGTTGGTAATACTGAGATACCCACACACCCAGAGGCGTAGTTAGGCACGAGACTGCAGGTCGAGTGCCTTCAGCCTCTGGGTGTGCAGGTATCTCAGTATTATCAACACCCAGTCATATGTCTTATTGCTTATATAAAATGGGCCCATAGGTAACTTTGAAAGAAAAAAAAAAATTCTAAAACTTTTCAAAGTCACAAAAAAAAAACTAAAATGTTGCTAAATAATGTAAAATAGTTCTTCCACAGATGCTTTTCACCTGTCAGTCATCTGTCTTTCTTCACACTCTATACATTGTGTGATTGTTTACCATGGAATAGAATAATTCAAAGCTCTGCATTATTCCAGTAGTAGAATGCTTCCCCCCACCTCCCCCCACATACAAAACGGTAACATGGAATACATGAATTCAACATTCTTCAGAGCTCAACTGGCATACAAAGACACGCACACAGGCCTGAAGTGGAGCCAGAACCTCAATTTTATTTGTTGCCAGATAAGGAGCAGAGTTTTCTGGCAAAGTGGTAGAGACTTTTCATGGTCATCAAAGAAACACCAGCAATGGAAACTCTGAATAGTACTTGATTTTTTTTTTAATTTTATATGTTTGTAAGGGGGGGCTCATGAGTGTAAATAACATTAAATTATTTGCTTACTTTATTTAATTTAATGGACTTTAATTTTTAAGGCCTAGTTGAAGTTTTTTTATATATGAGTAAAGGCTGCAGCCATGTTTGTGATGGAAACTAGGAAATACGTGGCTTATGAATTCTGTGAGTTGCCCTGGTTGGCAGGGACTTGTTTTAGCCAGTGGTGGTACTCTCTTACTGTAATGGTTAGAACCAAATAGCAGCCAATCAGGACACGGGGATTTCTTTGCCCATTTTATATATGCAGTTTATAAATGTGGCAGGGACACTCATTTTCAGAACGTGGTGGGGATGCAGTTTCAAAATAAGAGGGATGCTCTTTTTCAAAATGTGATGAAGATAGGCAACTTTGAAATGTGGCAGTGGCACACAGTTTCAGAATATGGCAGGAAGGTACAATTTCAGAATGTGTCTGGGACCCATCATTTTAAAATGTGGTGGGAACGCCCAGTTTTGGAATGTGGTTGGGAAATGCAATTTAAGAATGTGGCAGAAACACTTCACTTTGGCATGTGCTGAGGACAAGTATTCTTGGAATGTGATGGGGATGTACAGTTTTGTGGAAATGTAGTAGTGACACAATTTCAGAATGCAGATGGAACACAATTTTGAAATGTGATATGACATGCAATTTCAGAATGTGGCATGGATACACAACTTCAGAATGTGGTGGTGACACTAGTTTGGAATGTGATGTAACAATTTCAGAATACGGCATTGACAATGTCAAAATATGGTGGGGACGTGTTTTGGAATGTGGCGGGGCATGCACTTTTTGAATGTGGCAGGGACACAATGTCAGAATGTGGCAGTAACACACAATGTTGGAATATGGGGGGAAAGCAATGCACAATTTTGAAATCTGGTAGGTGCATACAATTCTGGAACGTGGCAGAACAAGCAATTTCAGAATAAAATGCTGCGTCCTGTCACATTCTGGCAGTGTGCATCCCCACTACATTCTGAAACTGTCAGTGCCTACTAGATGTCTAGATGTGTGTGTACCTTTCACATTGCACAACTGAACTGTGTTCCTGCTGCATTTTGAGACTGCACATTCCAAGATTCCAAGATTGCATGTTTCCCCCCTCCCCAACATTCTGAAATTGTGCATCACCATGATATTCCATAGTTTTGCCCAGCACTGCATTCCAAAACCACTTCCTGCCACATTCTAAAGTACAGTACCATGCATCAGAACTTTCTGGAAATGCTTGCACTGTACCCAACCCCGTGTCAGGTTTTTTTTCTTTTATCAAATAATTGCAACTACATTTTCTTAAACACTGGAGTAATAAGTCATTTTTTTTTAACTTTCTGTTTGTTTTGTACACACAAAAACAATACAGCCAAGCATCTCATGTAAGATATACAAATTATCACGGACAGATATATACTGACCTCTACAAACTGGGGTTACACAAATATTCTCTTACAATCTGGTACAATAGGAATAGGAGGTTTACTTCAGGTGTGAGGTGTATAAATGACCTCAGATTCCAAAAAGAAACTTACAATCCAATACTGCCAGCCGCTTCAAAGGCTTAGGCTAATTCCATAGGGAGATACCAGAGATAAACTGACGCACTAAACCAGTAGTGCTTGTAACCTATTGAATTGTAAAAGTTAAAACCAACAAGTTATTTCCTCTAGCCCCAGTACAGCTCCTTTATAGAACATCATTATAAACATTTAAAGGACAGAGAAAATCAGCAGTAAAGCTTACACAGATGAATGATTATTACTGCAACTAAGGACAAACTTCAGATATAACTTGGTGTATGGGACAATAAGACTATATGGAGGACAGAGTTAAATATATCCATCTTACACTATATAAAGAAAATCACAATTGTCCCCGAAAGTCAATAATCAAATATAGGTTCCATGCTAAACCAATGATAAACTGCTGTCTCTGAGGAATATAACTATGTTATAAAAAAAACAAAACACAACAACATTACTGTCCAAAGTTCAATTTTCTCCTCCCTCATCCGACTCAGACCTCTCAATTACCTTCTCTTGGGATGGTTTCGTTCTGAATTTGAGTTCTATCTTTTTGGCCCAATGTCTTTCATCTGCTGGTTCCAAAAATTGCCAGCTCTTGCCTCCATAAGCAACGCGGAGGTGAGCAGGGAGCAAGAATGAATGTACTACGCCCAATGACCTTAGCTTGTGGCACACAGCATCAAATTGCTTTCTCTGGGCTCTCGTTTGTCATGAGAGGTTTGGAAAGAATTTAACATCTTGTTCCTGTATCTCTATGGGATAAGCCATCCATGCTACTGAGATAATCAGATCCCACACCTCTGAGCCCACATTTCTTAAAAGAACAGTGCAGAGTTAATTAGGATCCATTGGTCTCACTCTGGGGGTCACTCTATAGGCCTGACGAAGATAGGACCATTCAAATTCTTCAGGTAGCTCTAAAATGTCCACCAACCAATTTTTAATATACTCCAGTAGACAAGCACCTTCCACTCCCACAGGTAATCCAACCACGCGGACATTCCCTGCTCTCATTCTGTTCCCCACTGCCTCCAATCGGCCCTGCAACTGTTGATTTTCTTTTGTTAGCAAGGCTACGGAAGTTTGTGCTACTAAAGAACTGCTTGTCAATAGCAGCCAGAGTCCCCTGTATTGCTGTCAATGCGGTATCATGCATCTCCAGTTTTGCCAGTGTTTTTTTGATCTTGGCATCCATGGCACGTATAGATGTAAGAATAGTCTGCCAGGACGGTTCAGATGAGGCGCATGGAAGCGAAGGGCTGGGTAACTTAGCCACTGGTCCCAACTGCTTCTGTGGTCCTGTAGGCCTGGAAGTCCCAGACGCTTGCAAGTGGGGACTTTTAGTATGCCCCATGGCAAAGCAGGTATCCTCTGAAAGCTTGAGACACGCAGAATTCAATGGTAAACAATTATATTGTGCTTGGTATCTTTCTAACAATAACAATATTACTTTTAAGAGCTGAACACATGGAGCTATGAGGAAAAGCATCCTGCCTGGAAGTTGGCTCTCTGGCACCCTTGTAATAAGTCGTATTTAAGGTTGTTGACACAGAGGACTAGGCTGTGAGTTCTGGTTAGGACATCATCAGTAGCGCTTCACTGAAACTGAGCTTTTTGAACAAGGAGTGAAATTGTGGTTACAAAATGGCACGTAACTTTTAAACAAAGTAACTTAGAAATCTAGTTTTTGGTATGAAGCTTGTTGGGGGATATGCCGTTTCTAATTCTGCAATGTGGCTTTTTTGACCAGACACCCTCTAACTTCAGAGGTGGGGAAAATAATGCAAACATTACTGAAAGACTGATAAAGTATTTTGAATCTAGTGGGATTCAAGACAACAGGCAACACAAATTCATGAGGGGGAGGTCATGCTTAATGAATCAAATAGATTTCTTTGACTGGGTGAGCAGGGAAATTGATTGGGGTGAGGTGGGGGTGCAGTGGACATGGCCTATTTGGATTTTAGCAAGGCTTTCAACAAGGTACCAAACAGAAGGCCGACTAGGAAATTGACCAATCTAGGAGTGGAATCCAAACTGGTAAACTGGGCTAGAAACTGTTTAATGAATAGGAAACAGAGAGTGGTGGTTGATGGCAATCATACCAGGAAGGAAGTGTGACCAGTGGGGTACCACATGGTTTGGTACTGGGATCAATGCTCTTCAATATCTTAATAGGAGACATCGCAGAAGAGCTAGAAGCAAAGGTATGTCTTTTTGCAGATAACACCAACATTTGCAATAGGGTGGACACCCGGGAAGGGGTGGTATAAATGAGAAGGGATCTTGGAAAACTCGAGGACTGGTTAAGAAATGAAAATTGCACTCTCATCCTAATTGTTGATCTTCATGAATATCTTCACCATTGATTCACATATAAGGGTCTAGGGTGAAAGCCACTAGGACCCCGCTCAAGCTTTTTCTTCTAGGGAGGGAGTCAATGTCAGTTACTGACACTACTCGTGTGCAGCACATACCCAAGTGTTGCCATGCGCTGGCCAATAACCATTGTCGACTCTCTCACGCCCCTTAATTCTGTTCACCGGGACAGAAATGAAGTGAAGGGAATAAGACAGGACTAGAGACTTTCTAGCCCAAAGGGATAATAAAAGAATATAGGATATAAAATAAACAAACTAGAACCTGACTACCAACTTAAAGGCTAAGGGTTGAAACTAGCAGGTGTCACAAGGGCAACGTGTCTAAAAAGGAGCCAGAGCCTCTTTTAACTTGCCAGAGAGGGGGTAGTGATAGGTAAAGAAATAGGGCAGCAACCCTGAGCACATGGCTCTGGCAGAAACAACAGAGAGGGTAGCCCAACTTGCATCCCCCCTTGCCAATGAGATGGCAAGAAGTGCCAAAAAAATGGAAAATGACACCTGGACTTCCAAAAAATAAGTGCTCTATGCTATAAGATAAGCTGAGTAAACTTGAGAGTAAACTCACCACCCTGTATTCTCCAAGAATAAAGGGGAACGTAGCACAGAAGTTGCAGGACTAGCAACTGTGGAAAGTCAAGAGTGCATCTCACCCCTGGCATTCTCCAGGCAGAGTGGGCAACTCCAATGCACAGAGAATAGACAAAGGATGCCAACCAAAAAAATTCAAACATGAGGAAGAACATGCACTGTTTCCGTCCTCAACTACAGGAATGTGCCCTGCGTGATGCTAGTACATTGATCCAAGTGCATGCCTAGCATCCCTCCATGGATAGAGTATCTGCTCAGTGGAATTACACTGGATAGTGCCCAGGGCACATACTGCATATAACAACTAACAAGCATATACCCTATAGGGGATAGTCCCTGAGCAGGCAGGAGGAGTGGGAAAAATGGAAGGAAGGTTGCCACCTACTCACTCCATGAAGAAAAACAAAAATACTCTAATTTTTTTGGGTGGTAGGAGGAGCCAGAGGCCCCCTACTCCATTTCTTTATGTTAGAGTTGGCATAAGGATGCTCAACCCTCTTTTTTTTTTTTTTCAACAAGTGGCCACTTGAAAGGGCCATGGGAGAAGAGATTAAGGTATTATTACCAACACCCACACGGTGAGCTGCCAGAGGCCCTGCCTCACAGCTAAGCGGAGGCTGAAGGGTGGGCATCTGAATCAATGGTGGTGATAGTCTGGAAGAACAAATACGGTGAGTACGTAATTTTCATATCTTCCAAGAATAAATCTTCAGCATTGATTCATATATATGGGTCTGAGTGTCAAGTTTCCCCGAAAGGGAGGAGCAGGTTCACCCTTAGCGTAAAGTCACCCTCAGTACTTTGCTTGGGAGAGAACACCCGAGGGCAGGGATTCTTCATGGGCCTGACAAGACCTGAGAATGTTCAGAGTTAGATAGAAGGAAAACCGCCCCACCACCACCTCGAGTTCCTGTCTGACACTCTGGGAGAAAAAGTGAGTCACCTGAAACTGGGAGTTTAGCACCTTTCACCAGGCCAGAGGTGCCAGTCAAGGAAGGTGAAGCCATGCTGTCTTCTGAACGCATACTCCAGTTCCCACCAGCCTGAAGGCCACCTCACTGGCATCATAAGATGCCCTTGTCTAGTGACCTGCCAACTCCAGGCCCCTGGCAGAAAGGCAGATGGCATGCCCAATTAAATCTGATGGTGGCACGACAGTTAGGAGCTGTCCAAGCTGTGTCCCAGGTGCTTGTTGTAAGCTGCTATGTGTACCTGATGTGCTGAAATGGACATCATAATGTGAGCCAAGTTAAAAACCTTCCTCCCCACTGCAACTGTCTGCAGAGTCTGCATCACAAGGCCAATCACACACTGGGCAACAAGGCCCATCTGGGGTCTGCAAGACCCGAATCCCTGAAGTGGGGTGAGGTACTGAGTCATCAGAGCCTGTGGATGCACAATACCTTGATAGACATCCCTCCTGGGAGCTGGAGGTAGAGTAAAGGAATATCTTTAAACTGTCCTGGAGCATTCCTCAAAGGCCCCTGGCAAGGGAGGGATGACACTGTGGTCATTGCTGAAAGTCTCAGCTGTGTGGACAGGGTATAATGCAAGGCAATTTTGCCACTGTCCAGCACTCATGGCACGGGGTCATAAAGTCGCAGAGAAAAACACGCATACAAACAAGAACGCAGACATTACAGCATGTGCTCTAACAACGTCGGTACAAAATCCCAAATGACAACATAAGTGCACACCATTGAAACAACGGCAACTGTCTTTCTTTTCACAGGGGGCTTCACCACCCCCCACCCCCAAGACTACTTATAATCAACTCTAGAGGGTCGTGGACTTCAGGGACTGAAGATAACTCAGAATGGGGAAATACTTTAAAAAAAAAAAAAACACATTACAATGGGATCTGGGGAGAACCGACCCTCAGCCCCAGGTCCCGGACACCTCTGGAGGCAGGTGCTCTACCCACTCCACCACAGGAGCAGCTGAGCCAAGCACTGCCCTGGCAGCATCCTTCATGTTTCCTCATAGCAGCCTACAGTGACAGGAGTAGCAGTTCTTACCACACGGTGAAAGAACCCCTCTCACTGTAGAGTCATCTGTGTTTCCTACAGCATGGTACTGCATGCACGGCTTTCTCCACACTATATACGCCTGGTACCCAGTGCCCGCAGCATGTCTGTCAGGAATCTCTGATACAGGGAGTACTAAGAGGCGGAGGAGAGGTGTAGGGTGGATTTCGTGCCCTCAGAGGAGGATGTAGATGGAGAGGAGGCACTGGAAGTGGAAGCAGGTGGTAGCTAGGGGCTGTGTAGGAACTGGACATGGTCAGCACCGGTATGGTACTGGAACAGCATACCAGTCACGCTTCCCTGCTGACTCCAGGTGAGGGGCCTGAGAGGACCCATGGTACCTGGGAGTTCAGGCAAAGGTGGCAAAGCCCCAGGAGGGAGAGAAAAACTAGAAGCTTTAGGATCTATGCAAAGGCTGTGGGGATGTTCAGTAGACCTGGCCTTAGGGGAGGACATGACAAACCCACCTGAACAGTCTCAACCTACAGAAAAATAATGACCTTGATGGTGCCAGGAGGGGAAAATCCCCAGGCAAAGTGAGTAGAGCTGTTCAGTCCCCTTGGGGCAGCTCTGGTCCTCATAAGAGACGGATTCAGACATTGAGCCAAGGAAGAATTCGGTGACCCAGCTGATCTCTGACCACAGACTGTTGCTGCTTCCAGCACTGAGCTTGGGATCAGAAAATGAACTAGTCACAGGACTCCCCCCAGCTCCACAGCCAGCACCATCCTTGAGGCTGATCCCAGTGTGTCCCCGCAAGCGGTGTTGGGAGCCAATCTGGTGCCACAAGCATTACCAGAAACAGGAACGGACCTGAAGGCAGTGCCATCACTGGCACCACGCCCAGCATCAGGCCTGGAACTGATACCGAAACCAGTGCTACATCTGCCACAGGGTTTGGCATTGCTACCCTCCTTGGAGCCACGAGAGCTACTCGAGTTGCAGAGTTACACCTCCACCTCCTCAACAGGACTCTGCCCAACCTTGGTGCTGTTCCCCTTCCTGGCACCGGGATGGGGCCTGATGTCACAGCTGGCACCACCCCAATCCTCAACACCATGAATGGTGTCAGGAGCTGGGGCAGCACCAGGCTGTGACACCAAGGTGTCCCCTTATATAGACTGAGCATATAGCCGAGGCCTCACCATCGAGAATGTCCACTACCCAGGGCAGATGGACTAGGGGCTCAGCTGGCTGCCCAGAAAGAGCCAGCTGTCCACCAGACCCACCCCCCAGGGCCTCCCATGCCTTGAAGAAGCGAGGTTGAGGAGAACTGTGCTCTTCTATGCTACCAGAGGCACAGGGAAGTGGTCCAGGTGAAAGGCCCAAAGACCTGAGCTTGGCAAGAGGGGTCCACTGCCTGCCTCTGAAGGTGGGAATCAGACAACCCAACTTTGGCATGTGGAACTCAACAGTACAGGGCTCCATCAAAGAGCAGGTATCACAGAAATCCATATCATGTTCTGGGCCAAGACAGATCTGGCATACCTGATGTCGGTCCTTCACAATAGACTTCCCACAGGAACGCCGATGCATTAAGGGGCTTTTTTTTGGCCCCTTTACTCTCTTTCTTGGACTTGGGCATCACAGACAAAATAAGAAAACAGTCGACACTGCAAAAAAAATTAAAACTTGGCAGTATCACAGAAGAAAATTCTACGACAGTCAAACAGACGCTGCTCAGGATTGAGGTGCTGGAAGCCACACCTTGTACCACGCCGGCGACCCAGGTTCTGGAATAGACTCAAGTCATCAGAGGTCAGCAGGGAAGGTATCGAGCATCTGGAGGACCACCGTCCCGTCCCGGGGAGGGTTCCAGGGTTTGCTCTGCTCCTTAGCGGCCCCTGACGGAAGTCAGAGTCAATGCAAGGAATTAGTGGCAGCCACAAGGTGGGGCAGAGCTGTGGTGGATGTCAGCACGTTGTACCACAGATGTCAGTGCACATCTGAGCTCCGAGGGCAACCAACATGGAAAACCCCCAGTCGCTAAGGAGGTGACTAGGACACCAGGGACACACGCCCACATCCCCAATGGTGGACCTCTCCCTCCGGACTCCCCACCAGATGGATCCTCTAATCACAACAGGCCACCAGGTAGGTGAGGCGGGCCCTCCCCCGGGGGGTAATCTGGGGGACTGAGAAGTCCGGGTGGGGAGAGCTAGAGGAGGGAGGGTCTTAGGCGGGGAGTAGTGGCAGTGGAGTCGAGAGTGCACCTCCAAGAGATGCCCTGGCATTTGGGTGAATAAGTAGATCATTAAAAAAAAAAAAAAAACAGGCACTGCTCCCAAGGGCTGCACTCAACAACAGGAAGAACAGAACTGAGGTGCATGAGGGAATCAACAACATTTATTGGCTGGTGTGTGGTGCCACATGGTTATGCGCTGCATGTGAGCGGTGCCACTAGTCGATGTTGGTTCCCTCCTTAGAGGAAAAAACTCCCACGGGGTTCTACTGCCTCTGGCCCTAGACCCATACGTATGAATCAATGGTGAAGACTGATGCAGGGAAGATCATGGTAGTTGGGGTTCAATGCAAAAAAGTGCAAAATAATTCAACTGGGGCCAGAAACCCTGGTGCTGGGGCTTATCATATCTGAGAACCTCAAGGTGGCAGGGCAGTGTGACAAAACAGCAGGTAGGGCTAGTGGGATGCTGGGTTGCATAGGGAGTAGTATCTGCAGTGGGAGGTGGGAGGTGGTGTTGCCATTACACTGCTCGCTGGTGTGGCCACACCTGGAGTACTATATTCCATGTTGGAGACCACAGGTCAGACAGAACGTAGATAAGGTAGAGGCAGCCCAGTGTAGGGCAACTAAAATTGTATATGGCTTGCATGAGAAGCCCTAAGAGAGACTGAGGGATCTCAACATGTACACCCTAGATGCGAGTAGAGAAATAGCTGACATGTAGAGACCTACAAGTACCTCAAAGGAGTGAACAGGGCAGAGGTGGGGAGTATCTTTCAAATGAGACCACGGGGCATGCAATGAAGCTGGAGAGTGGGACATTCAAAAGTGATGCGAGGCAATATTTCTTTACAGAAAGGTTAGTGGATGCCTGGAATAGTCTGCGATCAGAAGTGGTGCAGGCTAGAACAATGGGAGGCTTCAAGCATGCACTGGATAGGCATAGGGGTACAATAAATAAGAGGCAGGGAGGTGGAAGGTTCCGTGGAAGCCAGTTAGGATCTGCTGGGGCAGAACATGTAGGGAGCAACTGGGCAGACTAGGTCGGCCAAGCGGTTCTTTTCTGCTGTCAAATTCTCTGTTTCTGTATAGAGTGCAATATTGTCCAAAGCTAAACGGTAACTGTGTGAATGTAATATACTTCAACTTGCAACAAAACTGTATGATGTGTTGCCATTTGTGCTACCAGTAATTGTTGCAGGACCATGGTATCATAAACACATGCCACATTGTGATTTACCCATAAAGTTTATAAAAGCTTAACGGTCTAGTATGTCGTAAAAGTATGGTTGCCTAGCTGACAGAAACATTATACAGTTGTGTCTTTGCTATTGTGAAACTAACAGTTACAAGCTGCTTTTCCTCATAACTATCTGTTTGTTATAAAATATGCAACAGATGAATACTTCCACAAGACAAAGGAACTACAACACAAAATTACTTCTGAATAAGTTTATATAAAATGTACTTCATTTTTAGAAAATGTGATGTCACATAAACATCCTTGGGAAAGGCAAAGAAAAACTCAAGTGAGAACAAAATATATTTGGAAAATTCCTCCCTAATCCCATAAAAAGGAAATTCTATGAAACAGCAGGAATGTTGACACTCGGGCATCGATGCTGAACTACTGTGCATAAACCTAATCAACTACATATAGCACAACAAATACTGTTGTATTTTATAAATAGCTTAAAAGAGATATGCAAATACATGCATGTTCAGAAATGTACCTATTATGCGTATATGATTTGTGGAATAAGTACTCAACAGCTTCAGTATGTGCCACGGCCTGCCAGCGCAGAGGCAGTGTTCCAGCTTGCTATGTCAATCAACTGGGTTTGGGAACAAGACAGCATGTCAGAGTGGGGGAGAGATGCAGCTGCCAGTGTTATGCAACCCCCCACCCCCACTGGGTGCTCAGGGTGAGGGTGACTGGGAGCTTAGATTGGGGAAGGGGCTGACACTGGCATGCTGTGTGCAGAAGCATGCACAGTTCACCCTTGGGCATCACTGCTTGGTCACTCCTTGATCGGCAAACAGATGACATCCTACCCAATCTCCCACAGCCACAGAAAGACATCTCCTGACCAGACCCAGTGGAGCTCCAGACTAATCACCATCAGGGGAACCTAATACTAGGGATTTACTGCTGTGGAGTATTAGGCAGACCCCAACTTGGGGTGGGACAAGCCTGAAGAAGAACACCCCCGTGTGTTGCAGGTTGACCAGAGTTAACCTGGATCTTTGGTCGGGCTGGCTCAAAGGTCTGGGAAAAGAAAATAACGTACTTACCACGACTCTTGCTATTCTAGGAATATCTTCACCATTTATTCATACTAATGGGTCTGTACCAGAGGCACTAGGACCCTGCAGGAGCCAGAACTTTTCAGGAGGGCTGGTGCCGAGGCAAACCATGCACATGCACAGCACAGCGAGAGTGGCTCATGCCGCCAGGCTTACCTTGGCACGAGACCCTAACTGCCTCAGTTCCTTTTTTACTGAGGAGCGGCACAGTAAGCTAACTAGTAGTCATGCACTTCCTTGAAGGGCATGATGAGCCCTGGTGACCTGTGCAAGCATGGTCAGTGCATGAGTAGATAGTGTCTTTACAGCCCAAGCACTGAACGAGAGAGAGAGAGAAACCACAACGAAGTTAGCTTCAGAGATGGTGGGTGGGCATGTGAATAAATGGTGAAGGTATTCCTAGAACATCAAGAATTATGGTAAGCACGTAATTTTCATATCTTCCAGGAATGTATCTTCACCATTTATTCACACTAATGGGTCACAGTACCAAGCTGCGAAAGAAACCCTGGTGTAGGGTGGCAGGAGTGAAAAACTCACTCAGGACGGAAGTCCATTCAAGACTGTCCTGCCAAGGTGGCATACTGTCTGACAGTGACATGCAGGGCACAGTGCATAACAAAAATGCGCACTGTGATCTAAATAACAGCTTTGCAAAGCATCACCAACAGGCACAATGTGAACCCTGCTAGGGACATGGCAACTGCAGTGGTGGAGTTGGCACGTACCTGACCTTTCAGTATGACCTATGCCATGGCATAGCAAAGGTGCAAACAGCTCGCCACCCAGGCAGAAATGCACTCGACCGGAGGAGGCTGACTTCAACTGGAAACAAAGGAGACCAAAATCTGTTTGGACTGCTTGAAATCCTAGCTCTGTCCAGGTGAGAAATGAGGACATCAATCCAGAAAAAATTCAGCACTCCACGATAAAGATGTCCACACTCTGGCAGTATTTGTTGGCAAAATTTATTTAAATGACAGCATAATAGCCCACCAGCGCAGTAACAGAGCTCACTGGCCACAAAGTACCCCAGCGCTTCAGGTCTTCATTGACCCTTCATCAGGGAGCGTGGCTCTAAGGAGCGTTTCAGAACATTAAATAGTGTATTCAATTAATAGGTGACAATGTTCCAATTCATTAATCCATCACCAAGCCCATTAACAAACATTTAAACAAATGAAAAACATGAAACAAACACCTCTTAAAAATTAAAAATACAAGAAAAACAATTACTAATTATTGATTACTGTCTACGTAATTCCTAAGTCTCTGTGAGAAATCTCAAAAAGAAATAAACTCATGAGAGGTACAGAACCCTTAATTTAAACGGCAGAACATTTTTTAACATTCTCTTATTAATGTTTACATCTAACTAAAGACATTTTAATTACAAATTCAAGATAGAAAAAAATCAAGAAAAACATACTGAACAATACACAAGGGACTGTGGAAAGAAAGGTAGAGGGGTTCTTTAGTTAGATGTAAACATTAAAAAGTTAATAATACAGATAAAAGTGCTGTATTAAGTTACTAAGAATGATTGTTTAAGCAATAAGACATGACAGGGTGTGTGTTGAACAGATATTACCGCATGCCACGGGGGGCATAGTAAGGCACGAGGCTCGGCCCCTAAATGGAAACCTCCGGTGTTGGTCAGGTGCCAGACAGAACACCAGAGAGGACGCCAGAGGTGGCAACAGGGACAGCATAGGCCTGGCGCCAGACCCAGCCCAGATCTGGTGCCAAGCACGCCAGACACAACACCAAACATGGCACCATATACGATGCTGGACCCAGCACCGGACACGACACGGGACACAACACTGGACAATATGCCAGACATGACATCAGACAATATGCCAAACATGAGGTAGGACATGAAGCCACATACATTGGACACTGCCAAACACAGCGTCGGACACGGAACCAGACCCTCAGTGCTGGACACATGGTGCCGGGAACACAGCGCTGACAGAATAAGAGACATAGCATCGGGGACCAGCATCGTAAAAGGTGGCACCAGGAGGACTAGATGTAATGCCAGGAGATC
Organism: Neoceratodus forsteri; assembly: GCA_016271365.2. Taxonomy (NCBI): domain Eukaryota; kingdom Metazoa; phylum Chordata; order Ceratodontiformes; family Ceratodontidae; genus Neoceratodus; species Neoceratodus forsteri. The sequence goes on along the minus strand of JADMNL010000027.1, from coordinate 296,222,682 downwards.
CTGGGCATCGAATGACACCAGAACCAGTAGAGTCAGGGGAGATGGCTGCCAGGAGGAACTGAACCGGTGCCTGGAGATCCCCAGCACCAGGAACCCCTGGAGCCATCTCAGCTCTGACAAGAAACGACCCTGTACCCGGAGCACTGGAACCAGCACCCACTCAGGCTGCAAGGGCCAGGGAGGGCAGAGGACGACACCAGGAGATCCTGTCAACCTGATGCCAGCATTAGTCCACATGATGCAGAAGAGAGGTCGACATGGCACTGGGACCAGTGCTAGAAGCGGTGCCAGGTCAGACCTTGAAAGACCCAACCCAGCACCAACACTACAGTCAGCACCGGTGACCTAGCCAGCACCAAAGTGACTGGCAGTGGTACCTGGCCAGTCCCACCAAGTGACACAAGTTTGAGGTATGGTCAGTAGGGCAGGAGTTGGCGACGTTGTCACCCGCAAGGGCAGAAGGCTGTTGTCAGAGCCAAATGCTCTACCTGGCTTGGGGGGGCCTCGCTCAAGAGTTCAGTGTCACTAACCTACAAGGGCCAGGGACTGGACCCACAAGCAGCGAAACCCCAGCCTGACGCTACACTTGCTGCTCCGAAGAGGTGCCCTGGGAAGACTGCCCACTAGGAACCCCCTAAAGGACAGAGGGGGGACCACCAGGCCAGAGGACTAAGTGTCCGAGCAGCAAGACCCACAGGACATAGACGGCATCAGAAGGGCCACAGCCCTGGGAACTGAAGGTCTCGTGGAAGACTTCCTGGAGGGCGACCTAGAGTAGTACAGTTTTCTTTTCTTCACTCCTGAGGGTGAGAGAAAAGAACTTGAGGCCAAGAACAGCCAAGAACCCAACTGGAATCAGGAACTAGCCCAATCCTTTGTACTCCGGAGGACTGCCCTTCCCCCAAGCACGAGACCACCTGTTGTCAGAACCCTTCCCCCACAGAAAAGTGGACTGAACATGGCCCCAGCTGCCAGAGCAGCCTGCCATTCATGGCACTGAGCCAACATGGTGCCAGGTCAAACACGGCACCAGGTCAACATGGTACTGGGACAAACACAGTGCCAGGAAGGCTCCCTACCATAATTCTGTAGAGACGTCCTGACGAGGCTCAGCAGGACTGCGAAAAAACTGACAGAAAATTTTTCACAAAATCACTACACTGATACAAAAAATAATATATTGTAGCTTTAAACAACTAAAAACTAAGATGAAATGGAAGCACCTGTCATACAGACATGAAGTTCTGATTCCCAAAGGGCCAGCGACGTCACTGAACTGCACTTGATGGCAGGAAAAAGAGGAACTGAAGTGGTTAGGGGTTGGTGCCGAGGTAAGCTTGGCACCACGTGAGCCACTCTTGGGGTGACATGCACGGGCATGGCTTGCCTCGGCACCAACCCTCTTGAAATGTTCTGGCTCCCGTGGGGTCCTAGTGCCTCCGGCACAGACCCGTTAGTGTGAATAAATGGTGAAGATACACTCCTGGAAGATCATAGAGATCCTACACAAAAGAACTAGAGGGGACATCACGTGGCATACTTGGGGATTTCATGCCACTGTTGAAGTGGCCTTTGCTATGTCTATGGGAATAATATGCAAATGAGTGAAGGGTCACATGATGACCCCTCTAGTTTTCATACTATACGACTTCTATGGCTGGGAAGCAGGCCATGGCAGTAACTGAAGGAGGCTTTGGTAATTCTGGGGAAAACAGGAGAGTAAAAAAAAAATGGAGAAAAATATCAATGCGTGACACATTCATATCTTTTTTGTCAACAGAGGTAAACAATACATATGCATAAAATATAAAAGGTAGCAGGGTTCCCCACTCTCTGAAAATATAGGGCGGTGGCAATGGTGATCGGGTCAAAAGGTGCGTTATTTTTCTGGACCTCCTGTACGCACTGTACATGTGCATAAGTAGATTTTAAGTAACATACAGTGTGCTGGTATTAAATGGGTAGTAATGCAATAAAAGATGTCAATAAAAGACAATGTTGGAGGATTTTATAAAAAAAAAAAAAAAAAACAATAATGGATAAAAATATAGGGAGGTGGTAAAAAAAATATAGAGCGGTGGTAAAAAAATATATGGTGGTGGCCCACAGCGCTAAAACAATGAATGGGGAACACTGGGTAGTATGACAAGGTTATTCTCCTGTAACCGTAGTCTAGGAATGATATATGGTACACATCCACACTGGTAGTTCTGCTCGAAGAGCAACGTTTGGCCAGCACGTTTGCAAGCTAACCTCCCACCAGCTAGGTGGATATACCCCCTGACTCGGCCCTGTGATACCAGATGTGTCACGCTCTCAGCAGGATCCGTGTGAAACTTGTCAGGGGAGGCTGGGTGGATTGTGCGGATGTGTATCACATACCACTCCTAGTACTATGGTTACAGGTAACCTTTTCTTTCAGAGGAGTGGATATGGTACACTATCCACACTCTGGCAGACTCCTAGCAGTTCTCTGGGAGGAGGTGACAAGGTACACACCCCTACCTGATGACCAGAGACTGGAGAACAGAGGTCTCAAAACATGCAGCCCAGCGTGACTCAAGGTTGATGTGGTAGTGGGAAATGCAGGTGTGAGCTGACTTCCAGGTAGCAGCCCTACAGATTTCCTGTATGGGAATATTCTTGGAAGCAGTCACTGAGGCAGCTGTATGTCTGATGGAATGAGCCCTAATCCCAAAGGAAGGCTCCCTACCAGCCAGCCTATAGGAGAGGTCGATGCAAGATGTGATCCACCTTGCAATCATTTACTCTGCTGCCGGTCTGCCAGATGCAGCTTCAGTGCAGGTGACAAACAGCTGGCGAGCCTGACCCCGAATACCAGTTGTATGCTCCACATAGTAAGAGAGCATTCTCTGCAGGTCCAAGGTATGCTGCAGTCGGCCTCTTAAGAAGGGCTGGTGAAATACACTGGTAAGTTAATCACCTGGTTAAGGTGAAATTCCAATATCAACTCTGGGAGGAACTTTGGGTTGGGGCAAAGGATGACCTTGTCCCTGTGGAAGGCCAGACAGAGTCCACTGAAAGCACCTGGAGCTCCCCAATCCTTCTGGCAGATGTGATGCCTACCAGGGAGGCTGTCTTCCATGACAGGTGTTGACAACTCACACCTGTGCATCAGCTCAAATGGCTTGCCCATGAGCATAGCCAGGACCAGCAGTAACTCCCTCAGTGGAGGTGGATCATGCACTGGAGGGGACAAGTGGTCAAGGTCCTTGAAAAAACAGCTGATCACCTTCTCTTGGGCCACCTTTGGCATACCTGCCCGTGGTAAGCGGATATGGCTGTTAGTTGCACCTTAAGAGTTTTCACTCGCACTCCCAGCTGGAAAAGGGACCAGATAGTCCAAGATGCCAGCCACCGGGCAGGCAAGGGGATCAAGCTCCTTGCCCTGGCACCAAATGGAAACTCTCTTCCATTTAAAGGCATAGCACCTATGAGTCAATTCCTTCCTGGAGGCCTCCACAATGTGGAGAACATCCTAGGAAAGACCCAAGGCTTGGAACGCTAGCTGATCAGGAACCAGATTGTGAGGTGCAGGGACTGAAAGTCCAAGTGCAGGACTGTCCCCTGAAGTCTGGTCAGCAGGTCTTGGAGGAAAGGTAAAACCTAGAGGCCTGCTGCTGAGGCTGAGGTGGTCAAGGTACCAGAACTGCCTTAGCCAGTCCGGAGCTATCAAGATCATCCGTGCCTTGTACTTCTGACCATGACCAGAACCCTATGGATAAAGGGAAAGGGAGTAAAGGCATACATGAGGCTCGCGCAAAGGCACCCCACATCAGCATCCCAACTGTGTGGGGGGGGGGGCAAGCACAAACAGTCTTAGTTTGGCGAACTCCCAGGAGGCAAACGGATCCAGCAAGGTTAAGTCCCACAGGGAGAACAGGTGGTTCACCACCTCCTGATTTATAGACCACTCGTGAGTCTCCCCCACCCGACAGAGCATCCACCAGCTGACTGTTCACTCCAACGTAAATCACCAGATCATCAGTGCCTAGGCCGTGCGCGAGGTTCCAGGTACGGATTGCCTCCCGACAAAAGGGACAAGAGTATGGGCTGCCCTGTCTCTTCAGGTAAAACATGGTCATGGTGTTGCCTGTCTGGACCTGAACGATCTGATCAATAAAGCAAATTCCTTGAGGGCCAGCGGTACTGCATGGAGCTCCAGCAGGTTGATGTGGTGATGGGACTCCCTGGGAGACTACAGGCTGTGGGCCATGTGGTCCCCCAGGTGCACTCCCCAACCTACCAGAGACATGTCTGTCAGCGTGATGGTCAGCTCTGGCCAGACAAATGGGATTCCTTCCTCCAGATGTTCCAGAACCAGACACCACTAGATGGCATCCCACATCGTCAGAGTCATTGTGATTAACTGATCAAGGTGAACTAGGGACTGGGACCACAGATAGCCCAGCTCCCACTCGAGGGGGTGCATCCACAAGTGGGCCCAATGGACCATGCTGGTGCAGGATGCCATGGACCCCAGCAGCCGCAGGAAATCCCGAGCAGGGCGCAAGAGCCTAACCTGAAATGATTGGGCAAAGCAAATAAGATCCTGCACCCAGTCTGCCAGAAGGTGGGCCTTGGCCAGCAGGGAATCTAGTTCTGCCCCATGAACTTAAATTACCTGTTTCAGTACAGGTTCGGACTTGTCTAGGTTGACCAAGAGGCCCAAGTCCCTGCACGTCTGGAGAGCCAGGGCTGTAGATCTCGCCACTGCCTCGCTGGAGGGACCAGCAATCAACCAGTCATCCAGGTAGGGGTAAATTCTGACACTGAGGCACCGTCGGTGGACTGCCACCACTGCTATACACTTGGTGAAGACCCCAAGAATTGAGGAGAGGCCAAATGGCATGACCTGGAACTGGTCAGGACCCCCTCTGCTCACAACTGTAAGTATGGCAGTGGAACCTGTGGATGGGGATGTGAAAGAATGCATCCTGGAGGTCCAGGGAGCAGAACCACATGTTCTGCTTCAGTGATGGTATAATCTGGCTCAGGCTGACCATTCAGAACTTGCACTTCTATATGTACTGGTTCAGACGTGAAGGTCCAGTATAGGGTGCCAACCCCTTGTCTATTTTGGGTCCACAAAGTCCCTGGACAAGTAACCCTGACTGACCAGGGCAACCAGGACACAGGCTATGGCTCCTTTCGCAAGGAGCTGAGCAATGTTCTCCTTGAGGGTGGCTAGCATGTCCTGAGACACCCAACACTCTCAAGGCACATGGAGGTGGTAAGTCGGGAGAATTCTGAAATCGAGAGACAGTCCTTTGCCCACTACATCCGAAACCCACTTGTCCGTTGTGATAGCACCCACATGGCAAGAACAGATGTAGACTGCCTCCGATGGGAAATGCAGTCAGGGAAAGGACAGGTGGAGGGATGACACCACCCAACTTGTCAGTGGGAAGGCTGGGGGGGGAGACACCAGCAGCTGCAGCCAGAGGGGCATCACTGCCCCAGCCCCCGTCTGTGGACCTTGGCTCCCCCCGACTTCCTGGGGTGCCATATCTGGAACTGCCTCTGCTGGGGCTGCTGCTGGGGAGGTGGTAACTGAAAGGGCCGGTACCGAAAGGCCAGTTTCTTCGGCTCCCTCTGGGACGAAGTTACAGAGTCCAGGGTAGCACTGTACTTCTCGATCCACGTCAGATGTCCTCCCACCCTGGTACCAAAGAGGTCGGTGCCCAAGAAGGAAACATCATGAGTGAATGGGACTCTGGGGTACAATCCTACCCTGCCCCACAATAGCCCGTTGCTATCAGAGGAACTCCTTGTAGCACTGATGTACTTTGCAGCTGTGCCTCTCCTCCTCTCCAGAGGACAAGGAAAACAAGGAGCGCTGACGGCGGGGCCTCCCAGTCATGCAGTATCAAAACTGTGAATGCCTCAATCATGACCGCGACCCTCAAGTTGACGGCAGGCAGGGTCATCCTGTGGCTGACTGTAAATGACATGCCAGCACATGTTCAACAAGTGCGTGGAGGACCCGACCTTGGTTGGAGGCTTGTCCCGAGCAGAGCCGACCAGGGATGCTGATCAAGCCACGTCCTCCTGGGTGGGACCAGGAGCATCAGGTCTACAAGACTGACTCTTTGGCTTCATCAGACAGCGGATCGACCGGGTTGAGAAGTATCTTGGCTGGTCAACCAGTGTTGACGTCGACTGACTCATCAGCAGGGCCGAAGAGCACTTCACCTGCCCCTCGACTGAGGGCATTTGATCTCTGCCCAGCACTCAGGCAAGTCGAGATAGTGGGAGGAACAATCTCTCTCCCCATCCCATGACCAGCGACGGTGGTGAGAAGACTTCTTTGACTTCGTCGACTCATTCTTTGACTGGGAGTCATGGAGAGAAGGACTCTCCCCAAGGTCTGGAGGGACCGGCACAAGTCACTGAACTGTTCCATGAAGGTCTCTCTGATGCTGGACCCAGCCAGCAACAGTGCCAAGGCCGAGGAGGTGCCCACCGTGGCAGCTGCCACATCTGCTTCAAGGGTAGCAAGCTGAGCTGTAGATCTGGCAGCCACCAAGGCCTCTGTGCTGCCTTTGAGCTGTCCTGATCCTGTTCCAAAGGCTGGCTCATTGTGAGCTAGAGTTTCCTGTTATTGAGAGACTCAGGAAGCATGGAGAGATAAAGGCCACACCCAGCCACGTCATGTTGCCTGCCCGGGAAGTGCGAGTGTGTCATGTGGATCAGTAGCCAACATCTTCTGGCAGCACCGAACACAAAACTTAAATCCTGGCTTTTTGCCATCCATCATAGAGATGAGACTGAGTCGAGGACACCCCCAAGAGCAAACTACTTTGAAATAATGGTTCGCCAATGGCGCAGAGAAAATCATTAGTGGAGCGCGAAGCCGGTTACCTGTTCTTCAAGTGGGGGGAAAAAATGATCAGATGTCATGGGGTGGAGTCGGAGGGAAGGGTTATAGCTGCCTGGGTGGTGGGAGGAGTTTAGCTTGCAAACATTCCAGTAATCTTCACCCTTTCAGTGGAACAGACAGTGTGGGTACTGTACCATATCCATGCACCTAGAATCAAATTATTCTACATTGAGAATGAGACAATGCATTGATTTACTGCCCATTGTAAACCAAAAGTGTTTGTCATTATTTTCTCTGATGTATCCTAAGAAAGACTGTTGAACGTCATGACATCCTGTAGCAAGTTCAGCCCCCTTAGAAATAGCCAGCTCAAATTGTTAGCTAGCATTAGAGCTGCTGTGCACGAGGCCCACTGACTAAATGCCTTATACTAAATTTTAATGTTCTTGTAATATATGGATACGCCCAATAACATCAAAAATCATATTTAAAAGCCTAGCAATACTATCGTAGAAATCCATCGATAGTATTAAAGAGATTTCTAATACTATCGGTGAACAGGGGGGCTGGCAGTATAGCCTAGAGGTTAGACTAACGAGTAGTGAATGAGCTTGGTACATCCAGCAGACCTAGAATCCTTCTGTTCAGTGTTCACAATGGAAGAGCAGGGGAAGATACCTAATCCAGTCAATAGAAGCACTCTTGATAGGGGAATTGATATTCGTTCTTTCACAGAAGAAAGGGTTCTGAAAGAACTCTTAAAACTGAAGGTGAATAAAGCAATGGGGCCTGATGGGATTCACCCCAGAATTCAAAAAGAACTAAGGGAAGAACTAGTAACACCACGGACTACCCTTTTTAATAAATCATGGGAGGACAGTGCGGTACCCAAGGACTGGAGGAGGGTGGATGTGATTCCCCTTCACAAAAGTGGAAGCAAGACAGAGGCAGGAAACTACAGACCTGTCAGTTTGACCTCAGTGGTAGAGAAAATGATGGAATCATTTCTGAAGGAAAGAACTGTTGAGTATCTAGAGGCCAGTGGGGCATAGGACCCAAGGCAGCACGTATTCACAGCAGGAAGGTCATGTCAGACAAATCTAATTGATTTCTTTGACTGGGTAACCAAAGTAGTAGACCAGGGAGGGCTATGGACATGGCCCACCTACACTTTAGCAAGGCATTTGACACAGTCCCGCACAAAAGATTAACAAATTAGCCAGCCTGGGTGTGGGTCCCAGGGTGGTAGCCTGGGTAAAACACTGGCTGGACAACAGGACACAGAGGGTAATAGTAAACAGAGTCCACAGTGAAGAAAGGGGGGGGTACTAGTGAGGTACCGCAGGGTTCAGTATTGGGGCAGGTCCTTTTTAATGTCTTTATAAGTGACATTGAAGAGGTACTGGAAGGAAAAGTATGCCTCTTTGCAGATGACACAAAGATCTGCAACAGGGTTGATACGCAAGGTGGGGTGGAAAGGATGAAAAGAGACTTGGCAAGGTTGGAGGAATGGTCAAATGTGTGGCAGCTTAGATTTAACACAAAGAAGGGCAAAGTAATGCACCTGAGAAACAAAAACCCAGGGGACGAGTACACAATAGGGGGTGAGATACTGACAACAAAAATGGAAAGGGACCTGGGGGTAGTCACATCAGACAACCTAAAGGTGGGCCAGCAATGTGAGAAGGCAGTAAGGAGAGCTGGAGGGATACTGGGTTGCATAGGGAGAGGCATCACCAGTAGAAAATACAGGTTACTCACCTGTAACAGGAGTTCTAGGAGTGGTATATGTTGTTCATCCACACTGTCTGGCAGGGTCCTTGCTGCTTTAAATCTTACTGGAAGGTCTTCAAGCTGGCTCCTCCCACCCACCCGGGTGGTAAAACCCTTGGCTCCACCCCATGATGCCAGATCTAGCCCGCTGGAAGCCAGGTTGCGCGACGAAGCAGAGGAGGTAGGGTGGGTCGTGTGGATGAACAACATATACCACTCCTAGAACTCCTGTTACAGGTGAGTAACCTGTATTTCTAGGGACGTGGATATGTTGTTCAATCCACACTGTCTGGCAGACTTCTAGCAGTTCTCCAGGAGGAGGGAGGCAAGGCACGCACCCCCCTACTTAGGGAATAAGGACTGGAGAACCGAGGTCCCAAAACCAGCATCCCGGCGTGACTCAAGGTCAATGTGGTAATGGGAAATAAAGGTGTGTGCTGACTTCCAGGTAGCAGCCCTGCAGATTTCCTGGATAGGGAAGTCTCTAGAAGCAGCCACCGAAGCAGTGGTATGGCGGGTAGAATAAGCTCTTATTCCTTTGGGAGGCTCCATGCCCGCCAACCTATAGCAAAGATCTATGCAGGAGGTGACCCACCTGCTTATTGTCTGCTTGGCTGCAGCTCTGCCAGGTGCGGCTTCAGCATAGGTGACAAACAGCTGGCGAACCTCTCCTCGAACTTCAGCCATCCGCTCCTCATAATAAGCGAGCTCTCTTCTAGGGTCCAGAGTAAGGAGCCTATATTCGGCCTCCGAGGTGTGATTAGGGTAGAACACCGGCAGAGTCAACACCTGGTTAAGGTGAAACTCCAACACCACCTTCGGAAGGAATTTCGGGTGGGGGAGCAGGACAACCTTGTCCCTGTGGAAGACCAGCTAAGAAGACTCTATGGAAAGTGCCTGGAGCCCTCCCATCCTTCTGGCTGACGTAATAGCCACCAAGAAGGCGGTCTTCCACGACAGGTGGGAGATACCGCACCTGTGCATCGGTTCGAATGGCTTGCCCATGAGCTTAGCCAATACCAGCAGTAGATCCCATGGAGGTGGAGGTTCTCGCACTGGAGGGGATATGAGATCAAGGCCTTTGAAAAAACGCCCGACCATCTTCCCCCTGTGCCACCGGCTGCTTGCTGGCCCGCGCCTGGTAAGCAGAGATGGCTGCCAGGTGCACCTTAAGGGTCGTCGACCGAAGCCCTAGCTGAGAAAGGGACCACAGGTAGTCAGGATGCTAGCCAAGGAACAGGAAGAAGGGTCCAACCCTTGTCCTGACACCAAATGGAGACTCTTCCATTTGAAGGCATAGCATTTTCTGGTTGACTCCTTACGGACGCCTCAATGACGTCGAGGACCTCGTCGGAAAGACCCAAGGCCTGGAACTCTAGCTGTTCAGGAACCAGGCCGTCAGGTGCAGGGATTGAAGGTCTGGATGGAGAACCTTCCCCTTGTTGACTGAGATCAGGTCTGGGCAGGCTGGAAGCTGCCTTGGGAGCCTGGAGCTGAGGAGATCTGGGTACCAGAACTGGCGGGACCAGTTTGGGACTACCAGAATCACCTGCGCCTTGTCCCTCTTCGTCTTGAGAAGCATCTTGTGGATCAAAGGAAATGGAGGGAAGGCGTAGAAGAGGCCCGGGGTCCACGGCCTCGAGAAGGCATCCCCCTGCAGCGAGCCCTGCTGAGGGGGGGCCGGGCACGAAACAGCCTCAGCTTTGCATTCTCCTGGAGGCGAACAGGTCCACCTGAGGGTGCCCCAATGGAGAACAGATCTTGTACTACCTCCGGCAGGAGAGACCACTTGAGATGCAGCGCCTATCCGGCTGAGGGCATCGGCCAGACTGTTGGAGGCTCCTGCCACATGGATGGCTAGGAGATCCGCCTCCAGGCTGATCACGAGACGCAAGGGAGAGCCTCCTTGCACAGAGGCAAGGAGTGCGCCCCACCCTGTCGGTTGAGGTAGTACATGGTCGTGGTGTTGTCCGTCTGGACCTGAACCACTTAACCCCGTACAAACGGAGCGAAGGCGGTGAGGGCTAGACGCACCACTCGGAGCTCCAGCAGGTTGATGTGGCATCAAGACTCCTGAGGGGACCAGAGGCCATGGGCCTTGAGCTCCCCCAGATGGGCACCCCAACCCATCAGAGAGGCGTCGGTGATCAGAGTGACCATCGGCTCGAGGCGGACAAACGTGATACCCTCCTGCAGATGAGCTGGAACGAGCCACCACTGTAGGCCGTCCCAAATCTCCTGGGTCACCATCACTGGCTGGTCCAGAGGATCGGAGGACTGTGACCATTGGCGGGCCAGCCCCCATTGCAGGGGAAGCATATGCCAGCGAGCCTAACGGACCACGCTGGTGCAGGTCGCCATGAGGCCCACAAGGCGCAGGAAGTCCCGGCCGGGGCGCAATTGCCCAACCAGAAATGATTGGGCAAAGGGGGAAAGGACCTCGGCCCTGTCCGCCGGGAGCCGGGCTCTGACTCGAAGAGGGCCGGGCTCTGACTCGAAGAGAGTCGAGCTGTGCCCCGATGAGCTGAATCACCTGCGATGGCACGAGTTCTGACTTGGCCTCGTTGATGAGGAGGCCAATCTGAAAGCAGACCTGGAGGGCCAGATCCCTGGACCGCTCCACCTCCAACCTGGAGGGGGCTGCAATCAGCCAGTCGTCCAGGTAAGGGTACACCCGGACCCCTCGGCGCCGCAGGAATGCTGTCACCACTGCCATGCATCTGGTGAAGACCCTGGGAGCTGGAGAGAGGCCAAAGGGCATGGCCCGGAACTCGTAAAGAGATCCCTCTGCTCGGAAGTGGAGGAATCGCTGATGAGATGGACAGATTGCGACGTGAAAGAACGCGTCGTGAAGGTCCAGAGAACAAAACCAAATGCCTAGTTCCAAGGATGGAATGATCTGAGCCAGAGTGACCATCCTGAAGGTGCGCTGCCTTAGGAACTTGTTGAGGTCGAGAATGGGGCACCAGCCCCCGTCCGTTTTGGGACCAGGAAGTACCTGGACACAAACCCTGGGTCTGGAGGAGGGTCCGCCACCTCGCTGATCACCTCCTTCTGGAGGAGCAGCACAATGTTGGCTCGACGAGCCGACAGAGGCTGCGGAACCCATTGCCCCCGTGGGGTGACGGCTTGATAGGGAGGGAACTGCTTGAATTCCAGAGGCAGACCCCTGCCTACCACTTCAGCGGTCCGTGGTGATAGCGGACCAGGCAGAAAAGAAGTGGCGGAGCCGTCCCCCCACAGGGTCAGACTGGCAAGATGCTCATTAGCCTAGCTGTCCCTTTTATAGAAACAGAGAATTTAGCAGTACATAAGGACCGCTTTGCCCACCCAGTCTTCCCATTTTTTTCCTGCCTATACTGTCACCACAGACACTACTTGGTCTCTGGCTCCATTCCCCCTCCCTTGCTTCCCAGAGAGATTCCCTTGTGCCTATCCCACGCATGCCTCTGGAAGACTGTTTCAGGCATCCACCACTCTTTCAGTGATAAAGTACGTCCTCACATTTCTCTTGAATTTACCGCCTTCCAGCTTAATTTCATGTCCCCTTGTTCTCGAGCATATTTTCCTCCGAAAATGATCCCCACTTGTACCTTAGTTACCCCTGTGAGGTACTTGCATGTCTCATGCATATCCCTCCTCTTCCAGGGTATACATACTGAAGGCCTTCAGTCTCTCCTCATAGGGCTTCTGATGCAGACCCTGCAACATTTTAGTTGCCCTTCTCTGAACTGCCTCCACTTTATGTCCTTCCTGAGATGTGGTCTCCAGAGTTGGACACAGTACTCCAGGCAGGGTCTCATCAGCAATCTATAGAGTGGTACTACCACCTCCCTCCTTACCTTTACCATTTTCTAGCTCACCTCTGGACTGTCTCTATACAATACCTATCCCTTTTCAGGTATGGGCTCCAAAACTGGACACAGTACTCCAGGTGTGGCCTCACCAGGGTTTACAAAAAAAAAAAAAAAGAAAGCGGCTGTGCCTAAAAGAGGATCTGCAGTGCTTCCTGCAGGGTGAGCTGCCCTACAAACAACCAAGAAAAAAAACACTGCTCGATGCACTCATGGTGACATAAATGTGTTGCCATAGCTGCCAAACAAATGCCTAAGGATATCCAAGTAGGTGTAAAAACGGCAAGTTTATTTAAACACGGACAAGCAAACAGACAATGAACAAGCTGTACAGCTGCTGGCTAGGTGCCCCACTAGGGATTGAGATGGGCAACCATTCCAAGCACCTCTTTCCTCCTACTGGAGAAACTCCTCCCTATACATCCCAACTCCTCCCTATCCATCCTTAACAAAAATGGGTTTTACAGACATTCCCAGCATTGAAGTCTTGAAACTATTTGAGTCAAACATATTTCGAATCAGTGTAAGATATCAGGGGGAGAGCGCTGCAGGTTAACCGTACTCGTACATGTTCCTCCTCAACATCTGCATTACTATCTTCAGGCAGCATGGCAGGATAAATTACAACATTTCACAGTACCGTCTTTGAGGATTTTTTTCCTTTTCCAATGGCAGTTTTTCTCTTTGGCCACCTGCATCATTCCCCAGACACATACCCTGATCCCAGGGATGTACCAATTAGGCCTGCAACCTCCAGCTCCCCAGACCCCAGAAACCGTCCAGTTACTGCCACGGCTCATTCTCTGTAGCAGGGACTTGAGGGAAAGGGACACCCTCTCCCCTGAGACAGTCCAGATCCACAGTGTGAGGGCTAGGGCCCAGGGAAGACCCAAGGCCAAGACTGTCATATAGATGGAAGTTCCCCCCTCCCCCCCCTTTATGTTTGGTCCTTCCCATGACAACAACCTAGCCGGCAGCCTCGGATGCACAAAGCTGGCCCAGTTTGGTCCTAACAATGGTCAGGTCTGGCTCAACCCCACCCCCAGGAGTCAGTCTGCCCTTTCTCACGCCTCCCAATACTTTTGCCTTGTTCCATAAAAGACATTCTGCCTTTAGGCTTAGAATTTTACTGATACAAAATTTAGTTTAACTATCCTAACAAAACCTGCATTCTGTTCCATACATCTGTGGCCAGTTTCTTTTCTCTTTATTTTTCTCTGCCAGTTTTGCCAGCTTCTTTTATTGTCTGATGTGTTGGAATTTTCCCCGAATGTCTCTAGGAATTATGTCATTAGACCTAGAACCATAACGGACAAGCCCATGATCCTAGCTACAATCTAGCCACAACATCTACCTGCAACTGCTTGTGAAAGTTAACTGCTCTGAGCAAGTGTTTGTCCTCCCTCGTCGAACTCGGATTTCTCCAAATGTCAACTGTTGTTACTGTGGATGTGTGGCAATTTTTCTTTGTACTGTGCTGTCACTGGGTGATAATAAAGCCAATGCATCTCTGAAGGTCTTAGGTCTCGTTCTCATCATTCCCAGAGGCATTCTGGAAAGATACCAACATATCAAAGGCAATAAAAAAAAGTCTGCATGGCTACCCCAAGGGACAGAAAACTGGCAGAGAAAAGTAAAAAAAAAAAAAAAAAAAAAAAGAAGAAAAATACTTGCCACAGACACATGCAACTGAATGCCAGGGACTATCAGAAAACCAAAAATCAAATGCACAAAGGAAAATTACGTACCTACCGTAATTCTTGATCTTCTCTTGTATCTTCACCATTCATTACTTCCTGGTGTAAGCGGAGGCGCTACCGCCACGGAGCTTTTTTTTTTTTTTATAAGTCTAGCTAACGGCACCGCCTCGAGAGTGAGCGCCATGGCCATGCGCGAGGGGCCAGTAGCAGCGATCGACTCTCCTCCAACTCAGTTCTGTGAGCCGGAGAGGCAAAAGAGAAAGCAGAGAAAATAGATAGCGAGGCAACATAGCCAAGGGATAGCAAAGCAAGGAAGAATGAACTGAAAAAGAAATAAGCCGATGGAGGAAGGACAGAGGAGATAAGAGTATCCCTAGCCTAGGGACTGCAGGGCCTCATTACCTGGGCGACTCTGGGAGGAGAGATAAGAAAGGAAATGAGAAAATAGAAGAAGAAGAAGAAAGAGAAGAGAGAGATGGGATGTTGAAGGGACCAGAATGCCCAAAGCATAGTTAGCTTACAGCTGAAGGCTCCGACTAAAGGGAAGCAAGAATCCCCGGAGATAGAGCTGAAGAGAAGGTTCACCGAACCCGCTAGACAGACCCAGGAGGGCATAGTCCTCATCTTCAACATGCCATTGTTCTTGATACCTACCTCGGGCTCCTGGCTGCGGAAGGCCTTCAACTGGAGGGAACCCGAGGAGGGAGAATAAAACCCAGGCAGCATGAGAGCGCTGCTCAGGGGTTTAGAAATGGAAAATGTAAGCCTTTCAGGCGTCTTAAGATAGAAATGGGACTCAGACTGACTGACCAAGGCAGGCCAAGGCTTAGGCAGGCTGGGCTCGGATATGGTCAGCACTGCTCTTCTGCAAAAATTGTCCAGGAGGACACTTAAAAAGGAAAAACCAATAAGCAACTAGCGAGAAGGATAGCCTACCTTCTCATTGCCTTCCTGTTTATTTTTCCCTTTTTTAGGTAAAATTTTAGACTAGATGCATGACCTCATACCAAGATGCCTATAACAGTCGAAGAGAGTTCCCTCAGCATTTAATATTTATTTATTTATTTATTTTTTTGCAAAAGAAAAAGGATTAGACGTGTCGTTCCTCTGCTCTGCAAGGCAAGAATAGAGGGGGGTTTTGATTTCAGGGCAACTATCTGGAACACGGAATTGCAGGATCAAATCTGAATAGACTGAGCCAGGCCAAAACCCTAGAGGTATCTTGCCAGAAGAATGGCAAGAGATAGTTGTGCAGTCTGATCGCCAATGCAATACCGAGATGGCCCATGAATCTTAGAGTAAGTAATTTTCTGGGAAAATTAGAACCCCCAAAAGAAAGTTTTTTTTTTTTTTGAAAAATTAAGCAACTTTCCTATATTTTAAAAAAAATTTTTTTTTTTTGTTTTATATGCAGAGAGAGGAAGGAGACGGAGGTGGAGAAGCCACAGGAAGAGGCCACTGAGGGATGGTGGGGGTGTAGGTAATGAATGGAAGATACAAGAGAAGATCAAGAATTACGGTAGGTGCTGTAATTTTCCTATCTTCCTTGTCAATCTTCACTATTCATTACTTCCTGGGTGAGCACCAAGCTCCTCTTCCCCCTCCCTGAGGGAACAAGACCCCCAGCCTTCTGTTGGTGAGAAACAGGAGGAGAAGACCCTGGCTTATTCAGAAAGCCTAAGTGGGAGAAGAGCTAGGAGGTGCCTCCCAAGGACGAGGAGACGGATGGAGCCCCTGTAAAAGTCTCCTAGCTCTGGATGAGAAAAGACGGTTCCCCCGGAAGGCGGAGCGCATCACCCTACGCCGGGCCAGGGGTGACAACCTGGAAAGACGAAGCCATGCCGTCCGCCTGATGCAGATCGCTGTCCCCGCAAGCCTGGAAGCCACCTCATTGGCGTCATAAGATGCCCTTGCTTGGTGTCTTGCCAGCTCCAGGCCTACCGCGGAGAGGCAACGGCTTGTCTGGTTTGCTCCGTGTCAGGCATAGATGCCAGCAGCTGGGACATCATCGACCACAGATGCCGGTTGGTGGCAGCGTGGTGAGCCTGATGTGATGCAATACAAGCACTCGCGACGAAGAAGAGAACACTTTCGCTTCACCGGTCGTAACTGGAGAGTCCGGAACTGGTGGATGGTCGCAGCCCAGGCAACGGCGCCCAGAAGGAGTATCCAGGTATACCAAACCTGAGGACGGGTTGGGAAGGAACCTAGAGACTCAGAGGGGCACAATACCTACGCTTGGCAGTCCGCTGGTTGGGGAAGAAGCGGTAGGAACTGCCAGGGACCGGATAGACGCCTCTTGAAGGGGGATAGGCTAGGAAGGTACCACCAGATGTTGGGTACTGAATTCACCAAGGAATTACGCTGCTTCCCTGCTCGGTATTGTTCTCCGAATTTAGGGAAATCCGGAGATTCCTCACCATCCTCGGGGAGGGGAAACGCTGATATTCTGTGAAATCAGCATCGGAGGATAGATGAGGTTCTCTCTCAGAGGAGGGAGACTTGAGATGATGGGGAATTGGAATGTCCAGAGGAGGTTCTGCGGGGGTGGGAGAGTCGAAGACCGGGCCATGCATGTATTCTAACATATGAGGGGAAGGCCGCCGAGAACTCTGAACTGCTCCCAGGATAACGGACCCAGAGGACCGACATGGCTCTGGGAGTGGTGGTGGAGAAGGGATGGGAGAGGGCACCTCTGAGGAGGCAACTGTTACGCTTTCAAGTAGGGCTCTGAATCTGGGGGAAAGGAGCCCTAGTAGGTGATCTGGATATCAAACCAGGGCCGCAGGAACGGAACTTCTGGGGAAGCGGAGCCTGGAAGAGCCCTGGGGAGAAACTCCTGTGACGACGCCGGACTGCATGGATCCAGAAGGGCAGTCCGCACACACGCCGCCGCTTAGAGGACACCCTAGAACCCTGGGGAGGGTGGGCCTGTACCACGGTTCTGGACACACCTCCCCTGAGGTGGTGGCTACAGCAAGACCAGGCAGCAGGCCACCTGCCCCTCGCCAACCCTCGGATTCCGAGAGGGCCCTCTCCCCACTGCAACGCCCCTGTCCCTTGGGGAGGCAACAGCACCCCGGGATAGCTGTCACCGGGCTCTAGAGAGGGAGGCCTCCGCCACCCCCATCGCCTGCCCCCCGACCCTCGGCCACCCCCAGCCGAGGAACCCTCAGGAGATGACGGGCAAGGGGGACAGAGGGAGTCCCGCGCCGCCTGGTACCCGTAGCCACCGAGGACCCAGATTCCAAGAATGGGGTGCCAGGATGGGTCTTCACATCTCGGTGTCATCGCCCTCCGAGGAGGACGAGACCAGCAGGACGATGCTGGCCACCCTAGGGTCGTCTCGAGGCCAACGAACGCCCCTGTACTGCCGCGACGCCGCTGCTCCCCATGCCGCCGGGCAGCAGGAAGGCTCGATTTACACCCCCAGCGTTCGCAGGCCGCACCGCCTGGAGGGGAAGGTCGCCGGGCGGCGCCGGAGGCGGTTATTCGCCGGGCGGCGCCGCTTACGGTACCATCGGCACGCGAACGGCGCCGAGGCTAAAAACGGCATCGCTAACGGGCGCCGCCCGATCACCGCCGGCACCGCGAACGGCGCTGGATTCAAAGCGCGCGCGTGAACGGTGCCTGCTTTACTCGCGGCGCCGCAAACAGCCGTGGATCCGAGAAGAAAGCGTTGAACGGCGCCAAGATCGATCACCAGCACCGCCAACGTGCGCCGATCCGGAACGCGAGAGGCGGCGCCGAGGGTCCACCAGCCAGGCCCAACAGTCGAGGGCCTCGACATCGGGGAGCCTGCACCTAGAGGTGATCGCCGAGGCGTGTCGGGCGCGCTATCCCGGAGGGACCATAACGCCCCCGACACACGAAGGGGCCTCCCCGGCAAGAGAAGACGAGGAGACCTCTCCTCCACGGACCTGTATAGGCCCGGAGGGGACCCGGGAAGGCCAAGAGACCTTACCTGGCGTCCTTGAGCGACGTCCACCCTTCGGTCGGGCGGGTCTTGCCGAGCTTGAACGCCGCGAGACTTCAGGGACACGGGCGTCCATGGAAAACAGGCGCCGCGACTAATCCATGTCATGGTTGGGACCCAGGCAACGGCAAGCGTCATGCCGGTCCGAGAGAGAAATGCCGGCGCAGGAGCACCCGACGCATAGGGCACGGCCCGATCTTAGAAGAGCGTTTCGCTCCAGAACCGGACATAGCGCGAAATAAACAAGGTTAAACACAGTCAGAATACACCATCGGCGCCTTGACAAAAGAAAAAGGAACAGTCTTACCGGAGGGCGCCGAGTGTAGAAAAAAAGGAGTCGGCCTAAGACGCAGTTAAACTGAAGCTACCGCCAACAGGTGCTGCCTTGACGGCGGGAGAAACAGAACTGAGTTGGAGGAGGAGTCGGTCGCTACTAACGGCCGCCCCTCGCGCATGACGTCACTCTCGAGGGCGGTGCCATTAGCTAGACTTTAAAAAAAAAAAAAAAGCTCCCGTGGCGGGTGCGCGCCTCCGACTTACACCCAGGAAGTAATGAATGGTGAAGATTGACAAGGGAAGATCATGCATTATCATTTTTTGCATGTAGTTTTCCTGGAAATGAAACATGGTAACATAGCAATTATAGGTCAGGACTCTAGAAGCAGCATGCCCCCTCCTTTTTACACACACACACACACACACACACACACACACACACACACACACAACTTTACAAGTAGGGATGAAATAACTATGGTTTGAAAAGTGCAGATGCAGTTCCAAATATATTATTGCCATGGTGCCATCCTGTCCTATGGAGATTCTCTCTGTCTGACTTCCTAGAAATCCCAGTCCTCGGCTCACTTGCCTGTATAACCCGCCTGAGGCCTAAGTCCTCACCAAAGAAATCCAGTGGCCCCTTTTCTTTTTTCAGCTCTCATCACTCTTGGCGACCTCCTAGCACCATCCTGCCATTTGTACTACTTCGAATGCCACCTATTATTACAGACTCACCCCTTGGGGGGAAGGGGGGGTGCTGTTTGGGGCCAGAAGCTACCAGCCTTACAGACAAGTTCTTGGTGGTGGATGGCAGTTGAATTATGAAGCCCGTGGAATACAGGCCATCATGGTGTGGCACCATGGCTTTTTCCTGTCTGTTCTCCCTGCCTGCTGGATGCTGACATCAAGGGCTCAGTGTTATGTATACATGCAAGGCATGCCTAGCATACTGAAGCCTTTTCCTCTCACCCTGGATCCTCCCCCCCCAACCCAGCCCCCAACAACCCAGGCTTGCTCCTGAAACTGGGTTGTTAGTGTCACGAGCAGTAGCGCTAATGCTGCACAGATGGGCTACCTCTAGTGGCCCTTGTTGCAAGCAGTGAGCTCCTTCATTGCCTCTCCCTAACAGTGGTACACCTGCTCCTCTCTGCACAGTACCAGCTGCTTCAGGGAGGTTTCTGAGGCCACCCCTGGAGGCAGTTAGCAGGAGCCCATGGCAGACACAGGAGGTAGGCAGAGCTTTATCTGCCAAGCAGTGGCCATTTTCCATTTTCCCCTCTCCCAGAGTGTGACTGACATTGGATGCCAGCAAGCTTGATGCATAAGTTATCTGCACGCTCTTCCCTCTCGGAGATACTGATGTACTCCCAGGTGTTGTCATGGCAGCAGGTGGCACAGCCTACTGAAAAAGGGATTTGCCCAGTTCACTCCCTGGTAAATGAAAATCACTGGAGAATGTTCTCTGGGATGCCTGATTCTTCACCCCACGCCAGGCCCCACCATGGTTATGGGCTTGTTTCCAAACCAGGCTGTTGGCGTCATGAGTGAAAGCACTGCCACTTACACGTCATCTTATGCAGTTCTAGTTTAAGCTCACTCATGGTTAAGGATCTCTCCCTTCGCCTGTGGGACATGTTTGCTCTTAGCAAGCATCTGGAACTTGGCATACAATATTACTTTAAGAACAAAAATAATTTATAACAACACACTTTTCATTTATTTTGTAATTAACAAAAAAAAAACAAACAAAAAAGTCTCATACAAACATTTAAAAATTACAAACAAAGTGAGGCAATATTTTCATGTACAATCAGATCAGAACATGGTTATAGTCAAGAGTTATAGTCCCTGCAATAAAGAACTGTACCAAATCTGTCATATAGTTACTCCGTCGGGCGGGGTGGACCAATCTATATTACAAGTTAGTATATTCTAGTACAAAAATAGTCCAAGTGTTAAGACCAGCCTCTTGATATCAGTCTGCTGGCAGACAGAGCAGTCTCTCTCTCTCTCTCTCTCTCTCTCAGCTGAAAATCCAGAGGTTGTCGACGACCTCTCCACGATGCAGCACCTTCAGCTACCTCAGAGAGTGTTGGGCCTCAAAATGAAAAACCACAGGGCCAGCCACGAACCAGGTTAATGCTGCCGATTTTATTATGAAGGTACTGTGCTTTTCCCATACCGGCACCCAAAGCAGGACTCCATAGTCTGTTTTGCAAAAACCTTAAATTGGTGGTACCAGGAGGAATCCCTACAGCTTTACAGCCAAGTGCATCACGACCTTTATTCAGATCTGAGCAGAGGAAAAGGCCCAAGGTGCAGTGGCTCACCCATTCCATCTGCCGTCCCTTGCTGATTTCAAAGCTACATCACTTAGTTAATAAAAGGCCGATGATGCCGTAACTCAGATTTTTCACCCTGACAAAATGGGCCACTGAGTTTTTTTTTGGTAAGGCTCTTCCTTCCCAGTTGTGGCGTTCCTTAGCAAAGGTTTCATGACGTTCCTCCAGGACAGCTGTGGAATGCTACTTGTCCCTCATGAGGTCCAGCTGCTCTTGGTACTCTGTGAAAAGCCGCTGGAATTTCAGGTTCTGCCCAATAACGGGAAGCAGCTCCTTCAGTAGCTCTCTCTTCCGCAATCCCTATGCAGCCAGGGGGCAAAAAAAAAAGCACATCAGAAATACAACACTACAGCTTGCAGAACAGGTGGACATGGTAAGATTAACTGTTCTTATTAAATAATACTGTCACCCCCCAGCAAACTACTAGCTCAGACATTGGCTGACTATTGAGTGACATGGGGCCTGAGATGGGGAGGTCATTAAATGGCATTCAATGGGGCTTTTACTTCTACTTCCTCCCTGCTTTCTCAGCAGTGCTGAGGGCAACACTTGAGATAAGTAGGATCCCTGTGAAGGAGGCAGAGCTCCCAGGGTCACAACCTCCCTGTGAAAGGTGAACACAATCCCTTCCTCCTCTGGTCAGTAACGCCACTTGCAGCACCTCCAACGACACGGATTCTGGGCTAGCTCCTGAACCCAAGTGTACTAGGTTGTTGCGTCTGCCCCCAAAAAACAGGTTACTCACCTGTAACAGTAGTTCTAGGAGTGGTATATGTTGTTCATCCACACTAGTTGGCATGTCCCTTTCCCCTTTAAGGATCGCTGGAAGGTCGTCAAGCTGGCTCCTCCCACCCACCCGGGTGGTATAGCCCTTGGCTTCACCCCAGGACGTCAGATCTTAGCCCGCTGGAAGCCAGGTTTGTGTGTCGCAGTCAGGGAGGTCGGGTGGGTCCGCGTGGATGAACAACATGTACCACTCTTATAAAGTACAGTTATGTAAGAACTTACCGTAACAGTCAAATCTTCGACAGAGGCTCTTGCAGTAGGTATTCACATATAGGACTGACCGGCCAGGTGTCAGGACCCCGCGGAAAAATTTCTAGCTAGCAGTCTCTAGCGGGGGACCGCACTCACGTCAGGTGACCAGTGTCATACGATGTCAATATAAAGAGGCGGTCCCCCACCTTCCAGTTCTTTCCCGCCAAATGCCAAAAGAGGCAAGATGAGAGAGAAGAGTATATTCCCCCCCCCCCCATGGAAATGGAGCCAAAGAAGCTTAGGGGGATGGAGGGCGGGAAGGCAGTACCTACTGCAAGAGCCTCTCTCGAAGATCTACTGTTACGGTAAGTTCTTAAGTAACTGTACTATCTTACTTTGAGAGGGCTCTTGCAGTAGGTATTCACATAAAGGACTGAGTCCCAATCAGTCTGGAACAAGGAAAAGTACTCGGGAGGAGGAGTGTCATCCATAGCATGGAACCTCAGGCTGAACAGGTCTCATGCAAGGAGACCTAGTAAAACAGCCAACCCGAAGCCTGCTCGATGGTGAGAGGCAATGTTCAAACTGTAGTGTTTTGTGAAGGTATGGACAGAAGTCCAAGTTGCGGCTGCACAGATGTCTGCCGCCGACACATTCTTGAAATAAGCCACAGAGTGAGCTACTCCTCTGGTGGAATAACCTCTGACCTGACCCGGCAGGGTCTTCTTGTACTTGTCGTAACAGAAAGTGATACAATGAGCCAACCATTTTGATAGACATTACTTAGAGACAGCATTGCCTTCCCTTTTGAAAGCAAAAGAGACAAAAAGTTGATCAGTCTTCCTGAGATCCTTAATCCTAGTGGTGTAGTGTCTCAGTATTCTGTGAACATCCAAAGTATGCAAGAGGTATTCCCCTTGATTGGAGTGTTGCATAAAGAAAGCAGGTAGCTCAATGGATTGATTCAGCGTAGATTCAGTGACCACCTTAGGGAGAAACTTAGGGTTGGTGCGTAGAGCCACAAGTTCCTTGTGAAAAATCAAATATGGGATTTTGCACATCAAGGCCTAAAGCTCAGAAATGCGTCGAGCAGAAGTAATGGCCACTAGGAAGAGTGTCTTCCAAGAACGGAACTTTAAATTGGCTGTAGCTGCTGGCTCGAAGGGAGGCAGAGTAAGCTTCCCCAGAATAAAATTCAAGTCCCAAGGAGGGGCAGGAATGCGGATGGGGGTCTCAAATGGAGAACCCCTCTGATGAAGGTCTTGGAGACCTCCAACTGAGCAAAAGTCCTGTCTCCAAAGGGGATATGGTAAGCTGAAATAGCGGCCATGTGGACCTTTAGCGAGCAATGGCTGAGACCCAGATCGAAGAGGTGACACATGTAGTCCAGGACTTTATTGGCTGGGCATGAGAAAGGTCCGAAGTCTTTCGAATTAGGCCAAATAGAGAATCGTTTCCACTTCATGGCGGAGGTGGACCTGGTGGAAGGCTTTCGGACCTCTACCAAGATGTCCACTACGAGAGGAGAGACTCCGAAGTGGGCTTTTGCTACGTCTGCAGGAGCCATGCATGTAAATGAAGGGATCTGAGACCTGGATGAACAAGGGTCCCCTGATCCTGGGTCAACAATTGTTGCACCAGAGGAAGAGGAAGAGGAGGTTCCTCTGAAAACTGTTGCAGAAGAGAGAACCAAACTTGCCTGGGCCAGAAGGGAGCAATGAGAATCATTCGAGCTCCCTCCAAACTGCGTTTGTTCAGGACCCTCGGAATTAAAGGAATGGGAGGGAAGGCATAAACAATCTGTCCCTCCAAACGAGAGACAGAATGTCCCGCCAAAAAATGTCTCACCCTGGAGCGAGCGAGCAGAAGGCAGGAAGTTTTGCATTTTGGGGAGAGGCGAAGAGGTCTATCTGAGGTGTACCCCATCACTGAAAGACGTCGTTTACGACTTGCTGATCTAACTCCCATTCATGGGATCTGGCTGAGGACCGACTGAGTTGGTCTGCCAGTGTGTTTTCCACTCCCGGAACGTGAACCACAGTCAAGTGAAGGTGATGCTGGCTTGCCCAATACCAGACTCTCATCGCTTCCTGGCACAGAGGGTAGGAAAGTACAGTTATGCAAGAACTTACTGTAACAGTAGATCTTCAAGAACAGCTCTTGCAGCAGGTTACAACATTAGGACTGAAGCCGGCAGGTGCCAGGACCCCACGGAAAAATTCTAGCTAGCAGTATCCAGTGGGGGACCGCCCCTGACGTTGGCCCCTCCCCGACGTCAGGCATCACATAAAAGGTGATCCCCAGCATCCCCAGTTCTCCAGCGAGACTCCCAGCACAAAGGTGACATCTGAAGGGAGCCGGATCCGCTTCAAGGAAGGTTTGCAGTAGGATGGCGTCAAAGCGCTGTAGCTAGAAACTAGGTCAGAAGACTCAACCTCCAGAGGGAAAGGTGGAAGGGAAACTACCTGCTGCAAGAGCTGTTCTCGAAGATCTACTGTTGCGGTAAGATCTTACATAACTGTACTATCTTACTTCGAGAAACAGCTCTTGCAGCAGGTAACACCATTAGGAATGATTCCCAAGCAGTAAGGGAACAATTTTGATATTGGGAGGAGGACAGGAGAGATGTTGGTCAGATTTCAGGACAAAAGTCCTTGAAGGACCATCAAGCCGAAGCCTACTCTGCGTCTAGAGGCAATATCCAGACTGTAGTGCCTGATGAAGGTGTGTATAGTACTCCAGGTTGCTGCCGCACAGATGGCTGACGTGGAGACATTCTTGAGCGCAGCGAAGGAGGCAGCCACCCCCCTCCTTGTAGAATGACCTTTTACCGATCCTGGTAAAGGTTTGCTGCGCTTCTGGTAACAGAACAGGATACATTTCACTAGCCATCTAGAAAGTGACTGTTTGGAGACAGGAGCACCTTGCATCCTCCGGGTGAAGGAAACAAAGAGCTAGTCCGACTTGCGATGGGCCTTGGTTCTGGTCAGATAGTATCTGAGACTCCTATGCACATCCAGGGTGTGTAACAGGGCTTCTCCCCTGTTACAGTGATTTGGATAATACACCAGAAAGTCTATGTCCTGGTTGAGTGTGACAGCCGAGACCACCTTGGGAAGGAACTTAGGATTTGTTCTTAAGGACACTTTGTCCTTGTGAAAAACCAAATAAGGATCCTTGCACATTAGTGCATGAAGTTCAGAAATTCTTCTGGCAGAAGTAACAGCAACTAAAAAGAGCATCTTTCAAGTGAGGAAACGCAGCTTGCAATCCACAGTTGGTTCAAAAGGAGGTAACGTAGGCTGCTCTAGAACAGAAGGAAGATCCCAAAGTGGAACTGGGTCTCTGATGGGAGGTCTCAAGAGCAGGATACCACGCAAAAAGGCGCGAGAAGCCTCTAGTTGAGCTAGAGACCTGTGACCTATCGGTGAATGGTACGCTGAAATGGCACATAGGTGAATCTTAATGAAGGAGTAGGCAAGACCTGCCTAATACAGGGATAGGAGGTAGTCTAAAACTGACCTCTCTGAACAATCCAATGGGTCAATCCACGAGCTTGAGCCCAGATACAGAATCTGCGCCACTTCATGGCGTAAGTGGCATGAGTGGAGGGTTTTCAGGCCGCCACCAGAATGTCCACAACTTCCCGAGAGACCCCATATCTCAGGACTGCTATGTCCTTAAGAGTTAGGCATGCAGGTTCAGCAACCAAAAATCCAGATGGACCAAGGAACCTGCCTCCTGGGACAGAAGGTGAGAGCTGAATGGAAGAGGCACCAGAGGTTCCTGGGCCAGCTGATGTAAGACAGGGAGCCAAATCTGCCTGGGCAAAGAGGGCACTACCAGAATAAGAGACACCGCTCTTGTTGGAGCTTCAACAGAACCCTCTGGATCAAATGGAAGGGCGGGAAAGCGTAGAGGATCCTGCCCGTCCAAGAGAGGGACAACGCGTCTCACCAGAAAACACCAGGCCCTGGATCTAGCGAGCAGAAATTGGGCAGTTTTGCGTTGCATGGGGACGCGAAGAGGTCTAATTCTGGTGTCCCCCCATCTGCGAAACATGTCCTCTACGACTTCCTGAAGCAGTTCCCATTCGTGGACTCCAGCCTATGACCGGCTTAGACTGTCCGCGATAGTGTTGTCCATTCTGGGAACATGTACTGCAATAATTTCTGCGCCATGTTGCAGTACCCAATTCCAAACCCTTTGAGCCTCCCTGCAAAGGGGGTAGCAATAAGTGCCTCCTTGTTTGTTGAGATAGTACATCACTGCAGTACTGTCTGTTTGTATCAGGAGAGTACCTGGTGGAATATCTGACTGGAAGCCATGTAGGGTGTACAGGACGGCTCTCATCTCTAGGATGTTTATGTGAAGGTGAGACTCTAGAGACAACCAGGAGCCTTGAGTCCTGACCCCGCTGAGGTGAGCTCCCATCCGGACCCCGAGGTGTCCGTGGAGAGAGTCACTAAAGGAGGTGGCGCAATGAAGGGGACTCCCGTTGAAAGATGGTCTGGGATGAGAAACCAGTGCCAGTCTCGGATGACGGCATTCGTGATCTGGACTGGATACTGCAGATCTTGCTTCTGTCCCATTGGGCCCGCAACATCCACTGGGTGACCCGCATGTGGAGTCGAGCTAGGGGAACCGTTGTAATGGCAGCTGCCATGTGCCCGAAAGAAGTAAAAGAACGTCCAGGCAGGTACTGGGATTCTTTTCATTAAGGCCCTTATAAGGGATCTGATGCTCTGCCCTGTCCTGAGGAAGGAATGCCTCCCTTGAGTGGTGTCCAGAATTGCCCCTATAAACTCCAAGTTCTGAGACAGGACAAGGTGCGACTTCTCCTGGCTGATGGTGCTGCCCAGTGATCGGAAGAGGGAACAGGTATCACGGATCGCAGACATCAGGGTGTTCCATGACGGTGCCATGAGGAGCCAGTCGTCTAGGTATGGAAACACGTAGTGGCCCTGTCTCCTAACAGCTGCTGCTACAACTGCCATACACTTCTTGAATACCCGAGGTGCCAAAGACAGACCAAAAGGGAGAGCTCGGAAATGGTAGTGGCACCCCAGAAACTCGAAACGCAGGAATTTTTGATGCGCTCGAGCGATCAGGAGATGTAGGTAAGCGTCCTGCATGTCCAGTGACGCCAGCCATGCGCCTTCTTTGAGCATGGGAATGAGACCCCTCAGGGTCACCATGCGAAAGCGCTTGTACAACACAAAGGTGTTGAAGTTGTTGAGATCTAAGACCAGGCTCAAGTCCCCTGTTTTCTTTGGAACCAGGAAAAAGTGAGAATAAATACAGGTTACTCACCTGTAACAGGAGTTCTAGGAATGGTATATGTTGTTCATCCACACTGTCTGGCAGGTATCCTTGCCGCTTTAAATCTTGCCGGAAGGTCTTCAAGCTGGCTCCTCCCACCCACCCGGGTGGTAAAACTCTCGGCTCCGCCCCTATGACGCCAGATCTGGCCCGCTGGAAGCTCAGGTTGTGCGTCAAAGCGGGAGGTGGTGGATGAACAACATATACCATTCCTAGAACTCCTGTTACAGGTGAGTAACCTGTATTCTAGGGACATGGATGTTGTTCATCCACACTGTCTGGCAGACTCCTAGCAGTTCTCCGGGAGGAGGGAGGCAAGGCACACCCCTACTTAGGAAATCGGACTGGAAACCGAGGCCCCAAAACCAGCATCCCGCATGACTCAAGGTCGATGTGGTAATGGGTGATGAAGGTGTATGCTGACTTCAGGTAGCAGCCCTGCAGATATCCTGGATAGGGACGTCCCTAGAGCAGCCACTCGATGCAGCAGTATGGCGGGTAGAATGAGCTCTTATCCCTCTGGGAGGCTCCATGCCCGCCAACTTATAGCAAAGATCTATGCAGGAGGTGACCCACCTGCTTATCGTCCGCTTGGCTGCAGGTCTGCCAGGTGCGGCTTCAGCGTAGGTGACAAACAGCTGGCGAACCTCTCCCCGAATTTCAGCCGTGCGCTCCTTATAATAAGCGAGCGCCCTTCTAGGGTCCAAAGTATGGAGCCTGTATTCGGCCTCCGAGGTGTGATTGGGGTAAAACACCAGCAGAGTCAACACCTGGTTAAGGTGAAACTCCGACACCACCTTCGGAAGGAATTTCGGGTGGGGGCGCAGGACAACCTTGTCCCTGTGGAAGACCAGGTAAGGAGACTCGGGCGCAGAGCGCCTGGAGTTCTCCCATTCTTCTGAGTTGACGTGATAGCCACCAAGAAGGCGGTTCTTCCATGACAGGTGAGAGAGTTCACACCTGTGCATTGGTTCGAATGGCTTGCCCATGAGCTTGCCAGTACCAGCAGTAAATCCCACTGAGGTGGAGGTTCTCGCATCGGAGGGGAAATGTGATCAACGCCTTTAAAAAGTGCCAGACCACCTTCCTGTGCTCAACTGCCTCGCCCGCGCCTGCAAGCAGAGATGGCTGCCAGGTGCACCCTTAGGTCAGCGACCTAAGCCCTTGACGAGAAAGGGACCATAAATAGTCCAAGATGCTTGCCAAAGGACAGGAGGAAGGGTCCAAGCTCTTGCTCTGACACCAAATGGAAAATCTCTTCCATTTGAAGGCATAGCATTTTCTGGTCGACTTCACGGACGCCTCAACTACATTGAGGACGCCGCCGAAAGACCCAAGGCCTAGAACTCTAGCCGCTAGGAACCAGGCCATCAGGTGCAGGGATTGAAGGTCGGATGGAACACCTTCCTGATTGACTGAGAGCAGGTCCGCTGAGCTGGAAGCTGCCTCGGAGCCTGGAGCTGAGGCTGAGGAGGTCTGGTACAGTAACTGGCGGGGCCAGTCTGGGGCTATCAGAATCACCTGCGCCTTGTCCCTCCTTGCTTTGAGAAGCACCTTGTGTATCAAGGAAATGGGGAAGATGTGAAGAGGCCTGGGGTCCACGGCCTCGAGAAGGCATCCTCGCAGTGAGCCCTGCTGAGGGGGCGGGTATGGAACAGCCTCAGCTTCGGGCATTCTCCTGAGGCAAACAGGTCCACCTGAGGTGCCCCAATGGGAGAACAGATCTTGTACTACCTCCGGCAGGAGAGACCACTGTGGGATGCAGCCCCTATCCGCCTAGAGCATCGGCCAGGGTGTTGGAGGTCCTGCCAGATGAATGGCTAGAGATCCGCCCAAGCTGTGCACGAGTGACCAAATGCGGAGAGCTTCCTGCATAGAAGCATGGAGCACGCCCCGCCTGGTGTTTAGGTAGTACATGGTCGTGGTATTGTCCGTCTGGACTCGGACCACTTGACCCCGGAGAAACGGAGCAAAGGCGGTGAGAGCTAGGCGGACCGCTCGGAGCTCCAGCAGGTTGATGTGGCATCGGGACTCCCGCAGGGACCAGAGGCCGTGGCGCCCGTGTTCCCCAGATGGGCACCCCAACCCATCAGAGAGGCATCGGTCGATGAGAGACCGGCTGCCCGGGCGGACAAACGGGATGCCCTCCTGCAGATGAGCTGGAACGGTCCACCACCGGAGAGCTGCCCACATCCCTGGTCACTGTCACTAGCTGGTCCAATGGATCGCAGCATTGTGACCACTGGCCGGCCGGTCCTCATTGAAGGGGGCATGTGCCAGCGTGCCTAACAGACCACGCTGGTACAGGCCGCCATGAGACCAGGAGGCGCAGGAAGTCCCGGTGGCATGCATTGCCCAACCAGAAATGATTGGGCAAAGGAGGTAAGAACCTCGGCCCTGTCTCGCCGAGCCGTATGGCGCTGGCTCAAGAGAGTCAAGCTCTGCCCGAGGAACAGAATCACCTGCTTCGCCTCGAGTTCCGACTTCTGGCCTCGTTGATAAGAAGGCCGATTTGAGAGCAAACCTGGAGGGCCAGATCTCTGACTGCTCCACCTCCTGTCTGGAGGGGCCGCATCAGCCAATCGTCCAGGTAAGTGTACACCCAGACCCTCGGCGTCAAGAGGGAAAGCTGTCACCACTGCTATGCATTTGGTGAAGACCCTGGAGCTGGAGACAGGCGAAGGGTATGGCTCGAACTCAAAAGGATCCCTGCTCGAAAGCGAAGGAATCTCCGATGTGACGGACGGATAGGGACGGAAAGAACGCGGCCCTGCAGGTCCAGAGAGCAGAACCACTGCCGTGTTCCGGGATGGTATTATCTGAGCCAGAGTGACCATCCTGAAGGTTCGAGACCTTAGGAACTTGTTCAGATCGTAGGTGTCGAGAATGGGCGCCAGCCCCCGTCCGCTTCGGAACCAGGAAGTACCTGGACACAAACCCCGGGTCTGAGGGAGGGTCTGCCACCTCTTGATCACCTCCTTTGGAGGAGGACAGCGATGTCGGCCCGGCAGCCGACAGTGAGGCTGGCGGACCCCGAGGCCCCGAGGGGCGACGGCTCTGAAGGGCGGGCCTGCTCGACTTCCTAGAGGCAGGCCTTTTCCCACCACTCCAGCACCCACCTGTCCGTGGTAATAACGGGACCAGGCGGAAAGGAAGTGCCGGAGCCTGCCTAAGGGGAACCTGGGGTGAGGTGACGGGGTTGGGGCGACACCCTCAGCCCATCACTGGACAGGCTTGGAGGAGGACCGCCGAGGGACCTCCTGGGCCTTTACCTCCTGCTTCCTGTTGGAGGAAGCCCGGGCTTGGGTTTGGGATGCCAAGCCCGAGCCTGCTGGCCCTGTCGCTGGTGGTCGGACGTGCTGCGGCGAGAAGAGGACGAAGGGCTTAGGCTGTGGTTTGTGGCCTTTGTCCTTCTGAGCGGAGAGACCGAGTCCAAGGTAGCACTGGACTTCTCGATCCTCTGCAGGTGACCTTCCACCCCAGGGTCAAGAGGTTGGTCCTCAAAGGGAACATCCGCCAACTTGTGCTGGGTATCCGAAGTGAAGGTGGATATCCTCAGCCAAGCCCGACGACGCATAGCCACTGCGGCCACCACAGACCTGGCACATGAGTCCCCAATGTCTAAAGCAGTCTGGAGCTGCTGTTTGGCCACTGCCCTGCCTTGGTCCCGCACCTGCCTGACCGTGGTCTGCAGATCCGCGGAAAGATGAGGGACGACCTCATCCAGGGAGCCCAACAGGGCATGGGAGAAATGTGCCATGAGGATGGCCGAACTGGCCTGGCGAAGGCCGAGGGAGGATGCAGCGTAGACTTCGCCCGGCATAGTCCAATTTCTTGGACTCCTTGTCGGGAGGTTTGTCCACATCCCTAGCGTTCCCGGCACGCCGGAAAACGCTGTCGGTAACTAACCCCTCGGCCGAGGGGTGTTCCAAAAAACCGGACAAGGAACCGGTAGGGACCGCATACTTCCTAGCCATTCTGGCCGAAGGCGCAGGGCACGGAGCAGGGCGCTGCCAGAGCTCCAAGGCCGGACCCACTATGGCCTCGGCCTCCGTAGGGGAATCCCCTCGGTCCAGAATCTCCGTGAGGGGATACCTGGCCCGCTTAGAAAACGGGTTCGAGCTTCATCCCGGTGGACTCCGAGATGAGCCGAAGCAATGCCAGGAAGGACGAAGGGTTATCGTCCACTGACTGTCCTCCTGAGGACTCCAAGTCTATTCGCTTGGAGAAAAGGGAGGAATCGTCCGGACTCGGAAGAGTCCTCAAAGAGCTGCCTCGGGCCTGAGCCACCCTCCACCTACCGAGGTCGATCGGGAGTGAGGGTGACAGACAGCCTATGGGGCAGTCCCTGAGCCGACCGAGAATTTTTGGTCGGAGCCCCAACTAACGGCTGTGGAGGCGGAGGTTCCACCGGAATCGGTGGGGCAGCTGGTTTTGGCCGAACAACCGGCCTGGGAATAGGCTCCTCGGATAAAACGAGGGGTTGTTTCGCCGCTCCGGTGACAGCCACTTAATGGCGGGAAGGACGGCCGTGGCTTATCCAGTCAAAGGAGCTGTTGCCACATGAGTTCCTCATATCTTCGACGCAACTTGCGCTAAAGCCTCGTCCGAGGAGGAGGAAGAGGACGAGCGGCGGCGCCGCTTGCCGCGGTGCCGAGACCGCCTATGACGGCAGGATCAGCTGGACCGTGAAGAAGTCCGAGACCGAGAACCTCGGCTTACCCAAGGACGGTGCGGGGAGGTGTCGTGGGGAACCGGCACTCCCCTCGGTTCGGAAGATTCAACCAAAGGCTCCGGAACCGGAGGCACAGATGAGCCAACGGGATCCTCAACTCCCACCGGGGGAACCGGGGAGAGGAGATTCTCGGCTTCTCCTGCCGACAACCCGTCCAACGGGTTGAGAAAAATCTCGACCGCGTCGACAGGAGTCTCGGTCAACTGGCCTGACGGGGACACCGTGAGACCAGTGGCGAAGCCAAGCAGTCGACTGAAGTCGGCGCCGGCCAACCCGGGCGAGGATCTTTCCCGCCTCCCAAGAGCGCCGACGGGAGACTTACCCTTGTCTTCTTTTGACCGAGAAACGGTCCAGAAGAAGTTGGTCCTCACCTTTAGTCGAGGGTCAGACAAAGCTCCTTAAAAGAAGCTGAATAAGAGGCACCGAGAGAGAGCGGGACAAATGCGCAGCCGAGGTAGAAGCGCCCACGCCGCTTCCTTCTTTGAGGGCGATCATCTGCTCGAGCTGATCTGCCGAGCCCGCCACCGACACCGCTGGACCGGGCCTCTTTGACTTCACCGAGGAAATCGCTTCTCGGATGCCCTGTTGTAACGGCAGCACGGGTTCTCGAGGACGAGTGCAAAAGGAAGAGCACAGGTCGCAGGCCCGCGGGTCGCTGCTCAGGCCTAGACAGTAGACGCACGTGGAGATCCATCCGACATCTTTCGTTCAAGAAGGGCATCTCCGAAACCGGAGTAGATTTGTCCATCGCAGCCGCAGGGAGAGAAGACCAAGTCTTTTAGCAAAAACTTTTAATTTCGAAAATTCAAGAATTAGAAACCAGTCTTATACGCACAGCGTTAGGAGGGAACCTGAGCTTTGCCGTGTAAGGAAGATCTTACGCCATGGGGCGGAGCCGAGAGTTTTACCACCCGGGTGGGTGGGAGGAGCCAGCTTGAAGACCTTCCGGCAAGATTTAAAGCGGCAAGGATACCTGCCAGACAGTGTAGATGAACAACATATCCATGTCCCTAGAATAACCTTTTCCTCTGATTCAGTGGAACATACTCTATGGCGTCCTTGTCCAGGAGGGCCAAGATCTCCTGCTGGATGAGCAGGGCATGCTGACCCGAATAGCGGGAAAGCAGGGCAGGTCTGGATGGTGGGTGGTCAAGAAACTCGATAGTGTGTCCTCGATTTACCAACTGTAACACCCACCGGTTGGAGGTTATCCTCTGCCATCCCGAAAGGTGATGAGTCATGCTGTGGTGGTACTGGAGCCCGTAGGCTGGGCAGCCTTGGCATGCTTTGGCCCTGGCTCGCGGGGAACCTGGCTTGAGCTTTACGACCAAAGTTGCCCCTGGGTTGCTGGCCGGAACATGGCTGTTGCCGGCCATGAAAGCGGTTCTGGTTCCTACGAAAGGAACCAGATTTGGGTCTGTACATGGCCTGTACAGTCCGGACTGCCTTCCTGGCGTTCTGTAGCCTGGGATGACCTTTTCAGATTCCTCACCAACAGGACAGCTCCATTATAAGGGACGTCCAGGATGTTCTTCTGGATGTCCAGGGTAAAGCCAGAGACTCTCAACCAAGAGTGTCTCTGAAGACAAATGCCCGTGGCTGCTTCCCTGGCTGCCGAGTCCGCTGAAGCGTAAGCAGCTCAAAGAACCTGGGTCCCCATGTCTGACCCAGTATGAAGGAGGTTGAGCAATTCCTCCTCCTTATCGCCATTCAGGAAATCCTTCATAAAGTCTTGACCCTGTTCCCAAAGGGCATTTTGAAACTGCACCATGTGCGTGAGGTAGTTCAAAGACCTTATCGAGCATGTAGCAGCCGCGTACATGTGTCTTCCCATAGAATCTAACTGCTTAGATTCCTGGTCCGGAGGCTGGGTACTCAAGTGTTGAGGCCACCGAGACTGATCAGGAGATGCGGCCTCGTTAGGTGGAGTTTTGGCTGGGCACTCCCCTGCAGGGGTAAGCGGCTTAATAGCCTTGTCCGGGCAAATGTCGATAGGACCGGCGTCCAACTTACCGGACCTGCTCTGAACCGAAGACTGCGTGGAAGAAGCGGCCTTCCTGGGAGCGGAGGCCTCCTTTGCCCCAGAGGTTCCCGAAGGGCCCGAGCGTGAGCTAGACAGGAGGGGCGACGCCTTCTTGGTAACCACCAAGACGGTCGTTGAGGAGCGATCCCCCAGAGGGGATGTTACCTTAAGTGCTGCGACTCCGGCCGGAGTCGCAGTTGCTGCAGAAGCTGGTTCCCGCTCCCGGTGCTTCTCCTTGTCGCGTTTTTTCTTGTAACCTACAGGGGAAGTGGACGCCTGCCTGAGTTTCTTTAGCTCTTTTTCCATGGAGGCCATTTTCTTCTTTAGGATATGGGCTTCCAGGGACTGCTCCCTTCTTTTGCGGGTACCGGAGTTAAATTTCTGGCAGTGCTGGCACTTCTCTACCGGGTAGTCTGGGCCCAGACAGACGAGGCAAAAGGAGTGGCTGTCCTTGTGTGGAAGTTGGGAACCACACGAGTCGCACTTATTCTTATGTGATTCAGAGGGCGTCGGGGAAGACATACACAGTGAATTGTGAAATAAACTCGAAAAACAGAGAAAATAGGTCAAAAAGTTCGAAAACTGATGGACCAACAAATGACTGATGAACTTTCACAAGCTGACGGCGGGAAAGAACTGGAAGGCGGGTGTGGGGGACTGCCCCTTTATACTGACATCTTATGACGCTGGTCACCTGATGTGGTGGCAGTCCCCCACCACAGACTTCTAGCTAGACGCTTCCAGGTAATCCTGGTGAGATCCTGGAAGGTGTCCACTAAAGGAGGCACCCCGAGAGGTTTGGACACCTTTTGCCTCAGGTACTTGGCTAGTTGCTGGCGTTCCGGATCCAGATCCTCCGTATCCCATTCATTAGAGGCCTGGATATGCCTCATGACATCCATAAAGGTTGTATCATCAGGAGGCGAGCGGGGCTGGTCCTTTTCTCCTGGGGAACCCCCTATCCCCGAGAGGGAAGAAGAGGAGAAGGAAGAGGGCAATGACTACTAGGTGACGAGTAGCCAGACCGTCCTTTATGGACTAGTTCTACCGAACGCCGGTGACTATATAGACCGATTTATGGAGCCGATGACCGACGCCGGAGCGGGCACACCCAATGGAATGGAAACGGCTCCTAGTATGAGACCTAAATCAGTGTCGGCTACTTGACCTCGGTGAGCACCGGTGTCGGTCTGCAGACCAAGATCGAAAACGGGCTCTGGACAGTGAGTGAGGCAACGGCCTCTCAGAGGTCTTCTTCGGCGAAGGAACACCCTCCGGATGAGGTTTATCCGATGGGTCCGGAACCGGTGACAGGGCCGGCTTCGGGGGGGGGGAGGTTCTGTTTTTGAACTTGGCCCCACTAAAATGAAAAAAGATCCTGGAGCTCCTTGGTAAACACTGAGGCCGCTGTCCCTGGAAAAGGGACCTCTGAAATATCCGGCTCTGAGGGGGAGCCTCCTGGAGAGCTCCGAGGGAAGGAGGACTTGGGGATACAGACACTGTCCCTGGCGGTGCTGCCGGGATCCTTCGCCCTTTGACCGACGCCGGTACCGGACCCATGATGGTTTCTCATAGTGGGGGGCTGGCCAGTGTCCTCCTTACTCCAGGGGCTTGCCCTTATCGGGCGAAGCCAGGATCTTGGTGGGCAGGGCCATGGCTTGTGCCTACGAGGTCTTAGGGGTGACTGAGAGGCGTCACCTTGGGCCTAGCAGGTTTCTCCCCAGACGTACCTGCTTTGGCCTGTGCTTTTTTTGCAGGAGCCCGAATTCTTCTTAGAGTGCTGCTCTCCAGAGCCCGAGAAAGAGCAGGGCTTCTTAAAGGAGGACAGAGAGCGGGTCCAGGACCAGTGGCGGGACGGACTACGGTCCTTGTCTCGGGACCGTTTAGATTTCTCCTTGTGCTTGGCCTTCTCCCCAGAGGTGTGCAGGTCCATCTTTTGCTCTAGAAGGAACGCATTGAGAGCCTTCAAACAGTGGATCCTGGTTCTACTTGTGAAGCCCTGGCAGGTGGAACAGGACACAGTGTTGTGGTTAGGCCCCAGGCAAAAAAACACTCTTAGTGTGGCCATCCTTGGATGGAACTGGATGGCTGAAGCTGCACTTGTTGCGATGGGGTCCCGATGATGGGGACGATATATGTTGGTACTGAAAAACTGTCAAAGTCAGAGTGAAAAAAGTGATCGAAAGCGAAAAACGAAGTTTTTTGCTAGTAGATGGCAAGCCAAGAACTTTCCAACTTGCGCGGGTTGCGGCAGGAAAAGAACTGGGGTGGAGCTGGGTCCGCCCCCTTTTGTACCAGGGCTGACGCCTGGGTGGAGCCGACATCGGGGGGCGGTCCCTGCTGGGTACTGCTGGCTGAGAAGTTTTCCGGTGGGTCCTAATGCCTGCAGCGTTAGTACTAATGGTTATAGCCTGCTACAAGAGCTCCCACTCGAAGAAGTAGGATCTTCCACCCTGTCCACCGGGAGCCGAACTCTGTCCCGATGAAGCACATCCCCTGACAAGGAATGAGCTCCGACTTGGTCTCGATCAGGAGGCCAAGTTGACAGCAGGTCTGGAGGACCAGGTCTCTGGACCACTCCACCTCTTGCTGGGTGGAACCTACTAAGAGCCAATCGTCGAGGTAAGGGTATACCCTGACCTCTCGACGCCTGAGGTGGTCTGCCACTACTGCCATGCATTTGGTGAAGACCCGTGGGGCCGATGACAGGCCGAATGGCATGGCTCGGAACTCATAAAAGGTTCCCTCTGCTCTAAACCGGAGGAACCACTGGTGGGACTGACGGATTGGGACGTGAAAGAATGCATCCTGAAGATCCAGTGAGCAGAACCACATGTTTTGCTCCAGGGATGGTATGATCTGGGACAGAGTTACCATCCAAAAGGTGCGCGGCCTGAGATACTGATTCAGGTTGTGCAGATCTAGAATTGGGCGCCAGCTCCCCCGTCTGCTTCGGGACCAGGAAGTACCTGGAAACGAACCCTAGGTTGAATTGAGGATCTGCCTCTCGGACCACTGCCTCCTTGAGGAGGAGCTGGGCTATGTCGTCTCTCAGAGACGACTGAGTGTTGGCTGATACTCTCTCCTCCCATGGGGCGTGGGGTTGACTGGGTGGGTACTGCTCGAATTCTAGAGGCAGACCCTGGCTGACCACTTCTAAGACCCACCTGTCCGTGGTAACAGCAGACCAGGTGGAAAGGAAGTGGCAGAGCCGACCCCCAACGGGAGGACCCAGAGCTGGCGTGACGGGAACAGGGGTGGTCACCCCAATCCTGTCACTGGGCAGGCTTGGCGGAAGAGGGTCCAGGGCCTGAACGCCGATCTCCTCTGTGGGCCTGGGGAGGTCCGGGCTTGGGCCGGGGGTGCCAAGCCTGTGCCTGATGATGCTGTGCTCCCTGAAAGGAGAACTGCTGGGCCGCAGGAGCAGAGTGCCAAAAAGGCTTCTT
The DNA here is from genome assembly GCA_016271365.2 of Neoceratodus forsteri. Lineage (NCBI taxonomy): Eukaryota > Metazoa > Chordata > Ceratodontiformes > Ceratodontidae > Neoceratodus > Neoceratodus forsteri. The sequence continues at coordinate 296,185,410 of JADMNL010000027.1, read as the reverse complement.
CTGCTGCTGCTTCTACTTAGGGCCAGAAGCACTTTGAGCAGAAGTAGCAGAGTCCAAGGTGGCACTGAACTGTTCGATTCACTGAAGGTGACCATCCACACCTGGACCGAAGAGATCGGTGCCCAGGAAAGGAACAACAGCAAGTTTGTGCTGGGTATCCACCGTGAAGGTGGAAAGCTTCAGCCAAGCCCTGCAGCATGGGGCAACCACGGCTGCACCGAGTCCCTAATGTCCAGAGCCGTCTGAAGCTGCCGTTTGGCAACAGCATGACCTTGGTCCCAGACCTGCTTGACCACACTGAAGATCCGCAGAGAGATGTGGGAGAACTTCATCGAAGGACCCTAGAGGGCATGGGAGAAGTGTGCCATGAAGACGGCCAAGCTTGCCTGACAGAGGCCTAAAGAGAAGGCCGCACAGACTTTCCTGGCAGAGTGGTCCAGTTTCTTGGACTCCTTGCCGGGGGTCTATCAGTGTTGCAGAACTGCCTGTACGTCTGAACACAGAGGCAGTCACAAGGCTCTCAGCCGAGGGATGTTCTGTGAACCCCAAGAGGGACCCCATAGGCACCGCATACTTGCGGGCCATCCGGACAGATGGCGCTGGGCAGGAGGCAGGATGCTGCCAAAGCTCCAAGACCAGGCCAACAATGGCTTCGGCCACAGGAAAGGCTTCCGTCGGGGTATCCCCTCTCTTGAGAATGTCAGTGAGAGGGTACTCCGCCCGTTTCTGGATTGGTTCCAGGGGCAACCGCATGAATTCGGAGATAAGGCGAAGAATTCCTTGAAAGGATGAAGGGCCTTCCTCTGTCGACAGAGCACCGGCCGACTCATCATCCTGCTGGTGAGTGTGAACATCGGTATCGTCTGAATCTGAGGTATCCGGATATAACGGTTGTCTGCCAAGGTCCCCCTCAACGTGCCGGGGCAATCAGGCGTGAGGGTGACCGAGATCCTGTGAGGAAGACCTGGGGTTGACAGAGCTTCCTTCGTAGGAGCCCCTCCCACAGGCTATTTAGGAGGCGGCTCCACCACAATCGGTGGAGAGACTGATATCAGCCAAACTGGAGTGGGTTTAGCCAGCTCCGTGGGTGGAGAAACAGATTTTACCGGTTCCAGAGGAGTCTGCTTCGGCCTAGGAGGCGAAAGCCATGTAATGGCCAGAGTAGAGACCGTGGTCGGCTTCTGCCCGGACAGAATCAGCTGCTGCCACATCAGATCCTCGTAGCATTGGCGGCGCTTCCACCGAAGCCTCTCCTCATCCGAGGATGACCGATGGTGTCTCCTCTTGTGCGCCTTCCTCGGCCTGTCAGTTGAGGGGGTCCAAGAGCTCGACCTGGATCAGACTGGCCGAGCCAGTCGCTCGGGAGACACCGTTGGGACCGGTGACTTCCCAGGATCAGGGACCGGTTCCTCGACGGGATCCCCAGCTGGTTGGGTCTCCTTGTTGGGAAAAGACAGGACCGGAGTCCTATTGAGAGAGTCATTGACTGGAACAGGCGACAAAGGATCGATGGGATTGAGAACGATCTCAACCTTGTCGATCGAGACCTCGGTCGACTAGCCAGACAGCAAGACTGAGAAGCCAGCAGCTGAGGAGGCAATTTTGACTGAAGTCGATACTGCCGGCTCCTGGGACCGAGATAGCTCAAGATCCCAAGATCGTTTTCGCCAAGATGAAGACCGATTTAGATCCTTATCCCTCTTACGGGACCGAGAGGAGTGAGAGCCCGCAGGTCCCTCACTCTTAGTTGGGAGAGAGTGGCACAACTCTCAGAAGGAACCCAAAAAGGTAGAGCCCAATTTGAGAGGAACAAAAAATGACCGAGAGGAAGACTCTGCGGCCCACGCTGCTTCTTCTTCGAAAGCCTGCATTCGCTCCAGCTGTTCGGCGGATCCCGCAGCCACGGAGACCGCCCACTGGGCCACTTTAGATTTCACCTGAGGATTCTGTTTTTCGAGCCTGCCCAATTTGAGGCATGTGAGACGATCGTCGAGAACATTCGGGTGAAAAGTGAGACACATCTCGCAAGTCTTGGTGTCATGGCCGACATCCAGACAAACACACGCGGTATGTGGATCAGTGCACAACATTTTTTGGCCACATGGGTACTGGTGAAATTCGGGGGAAGACTGATCTTCCATGATGTAATGATGAGAATCACCATCGCTAACTCGAACGAGTCGAAGTTTCGGAATAACCGAAGGTTTTGAAGTCAAGGCAATGAAAAAGCGAGAGCAACGAGGAGGCAACCTGAATCTTCCAGCGGAAAGGAAGATCTGGCATCATGGAGTGAAGCCGAGGGCTATACCACCTGTGTGGGTGGGAGGAGCCAGCCTGAAGACCTTCCGCCGATCCTTAAAGGGGAAAGGTACATGCCAACTAGTGTGGATAAACAACATATCCACGATCCTAGAATTTTTTTTTTTTTTTTTAAATCTATTTACACTACCCTGTCCCGGTTGGCCCTTGTTCTTGCCGGTCCTCCCAGCCCAGTTACCCCATCTCCTCCTGGGCTTACCTCTCCCATATTCACCCGTGGCTTTCCCTCCGTAGCAGGGTTATGGGGAGTCCCCTTGACCCGCCAAGACCAGATCCAGATTCCAGGAGGTGCCTGGCCATCGGATGCGGAGGCCAGCAGTCATCCAGCATGACCGGACACTTTTTCCATTTTCTCTCCTGGGGAGATGTGGCGTGTGCCGATGTCAAGGCATGCGCGTGCTGTCACCTCTCCCCCCACCTCTTAGAGCTCAGGCAGTCTCTCCCTGGCTTCTGACAGGGGCCAGCCATGCACCAAGCTCTTCCCACTCTCCAGCCAGGAAGGAGGAGAGCAGTCCATGGGATGCTCAATCCTCCTTCCTTTTCGCCAGCTTCCAAACTTGAGGTCATCCGACCTCAGGTAATCGGTGCCCCAAATGGTAGGCACTCACCGCTGCCCGCGGGTCAGCCTTTTTCTTTATTTAAAATTTTTTAACTCTAATGGTTACCTGCACCATACCTGCATCTCTACCAAATTACCTTTTCCTTTCAAACCAGTAACGTGCATTTATACCCCAGAAAAGCATTACATTCTTATTTTGTATGGCCGGGTGAACTTTATTCCTTGAAAAACCTTTGTGCTGCAGGATACAAGGAGAAATTGGATATCGTTATTCATAACTGCATTACAATTTTAGAATTATATACCTGGATTTGGAGCCATTTAGAATGCTGGATTTTCAAAGTGTTTTACTAACGAACAGCAGCATCCATCATGGATGCTGCAGGTATCTGCTGCGGACAAAAACAGAGCCATTAACTGCCCCCTGCTTCACCCAAGGCTAGCATCTTCTTAATTTCTGGGTACTATCAGACATGAAAGCATGTGTTGGAGACAGACAGTACTGCATATGTTCCTGCCTCCCAAGGGTCACTCCAGACACTGCCAAGGCACTCTAGCTCCCCAAGAGGCTCCTGCTCGGTCTCTGGTACTGTCTCAGTCTCTGGCTGGGGACCCCCTCCCTGCAGGGCCCAGTGAGGAGTTTGCTTTTCATGGGTTGGATGGAGGCAGCATCACGGTAGGAGGAACAAGCGACTGTTATCCAACAGTCGCATTTCTCATTTTCGCCACACCCTCAGGGATGCCAAGTGAATGCCATCATGTGTTCCTCATGACAGATGTCCCAAGCATCCTCCATCACTCAGTAATGGAATGTCCTTGTGGCTGTCTCCACCTTGCACTAGACATGAGTTAAGCAGCAGGACGCTCCAGCCCTCCCAGGAGAACAGTGGATGCACATTCCTTCTCTGCCATCCTCTGCTCCTGGCATTGTCATGGTTGTGCAAGCGCACACAGCAGCGGATGCTTGCCCTACAACTCACTTGTAAGTACTATAAAATGACAAACACCCAACATTGTGAACAGCCACAGTAAACGAAGGGATGGAACAATGTTTAATTTGGGATTCTTTACGCAGAAAAATGATGTATCTGTAATTTAATTTTTATAAATGCAAAATTTTTTTTTTTTTTTTTATCTGTTTATGCTCCTCCACTCCAACTTTTGGTGAGTGTACTGCCTTCTGGCTGCATATACTAGCCTTCATGGAGCAGGATTTTGGGGTGCATGGCAGAGTTGAACCCTGTTCTCTTATGTGCCCCTCATCCCCGGCTGGCTTTGGGGCAAGTTCCCTGGACGAGAGCATACTGACACACATTTCTTCGATAACAGCATAGTGTCCATCGCCCCCAAGACACTAACACCCATGAGTCTACAGGAAATGCTGCAGGAGTCTCTCCCCGAAGTGCCCTCAGGACACTCAATCCACCCTCCCCGACAACCCTGCTTGTTCCCGAACCTGGGTCACCAGAGTTACAAGTGGTAACCCTACACACATACATTGATGGGCCAGCTTAAATGTACAGTTTCAGAGGATAATTTGCATACATCACATACCAAGCACAGAGGAGAGGCTTTAGGATAAACGAGATGGGGAAGGGAGCTGAGCAATATGGAAAAACTGTATATTTGAATGAAAATTCCCCAAGAACAATTAATTCTCCAAGACTATACATATATTCTGTAGCATGATGCAAATTCTATGGAAAATTCTGCTGCTGTGGACTCACAGAATTTCAGGGGCCCTGACTATCAGCATTTTGTTAAAGCTTATCGATTTTATGGGAAAAAATGCTACAAAGTTTGCACTTTAACCTCTCCCCCACTGAATTTAGCTAGGAAAAAAAAAAAAAAAATGGTGCTGCTCCCGCTCAGTCCTGGCAGCCATTTTAAATCAAATTTTCATCAGACTATTTCTACTCGTATATGCACTCCATGAGTGAATGGCTTTTATGTCCTCAGTCTTTCCCTTAACAGTGCACTTCCTCAAATCAGACATGCAGCCAGTAAAGGGCCAGTGTGAGATACGTTTTGTTTTTTATTACAATTTATTTACACAGGCTAGCTTGGCTGAGATGCAATATCTTGGTTCCAGTGGGGTCCTACTTCAACCCATTTTCACAGCTGGGTTGACTGCAGCACTGAAGGGTAGCGACTATCCCAAGGTTACAAAGTGAGTAACTGGTTCCAGCAGAGTTTGAACCTGCAGTCTCCTGGTCCCCAAGCAATTATGGCTTGGACTGCCACTACAGGTTTGTATCACTAGTAGCATCTCCCTTTTGTTGATTAAGAAATTCTTACCAGCACCGTTGCATCCCACTGACTCCCCGCTGACTGATGGACTGGCCCCAGCAAATCCTTGCATAGCTCTCTTAACCGGTACTCAAACCCTGCGTAGGCAAAACAAGAGAAGTGTGTTATTTTTATATATTTGTACTTTGTACTCCTTCCAGCCCTGCCCCGCAGCAATCACCCATCCATGTCACTCCAACCAGTGGCAGGACCTAAGGGGGTAGCCCCCCCCCCCTTGGAGCACCATCAAGTAGAGGAGTACAGGTGACTATACAGGCCCCTCCCGGGGTGTACTGGCTGTCATCCTGCAGGGTATGGTTTTTCTCTATTTTCATTACCAGGATGTCAGTGACGTGGGTTCCAGGTGTGCACCCGCACAGAACTGTGTGTCAATGCACTGAGTCAGCCCATGTTCTTGCTCCCCTGATGCTCCAGCCTGCATCTCTGCCTATGGTCACTCGGGTAGCAATGCTGTGGCAGAGACTGGCACACGCCCTCCCTGGAGAAGGAAGGCATCCTCTGGGATGCTTGATCATTCTACCCTCTGCTGGCCCTCTGACAACTCAGGAAAGTGTGCCAATGGGCTGACTTGAAAAAATGCATTTATATTGGTCAAAGTCAGCATCTTGTTTCCTTTTGTGGAAGCCTTCTGGGGAATCCCCTTTCGATGCGCCTTATGTAAATATTAATCACCACAATTCAGGACAGTATCAAAAAGCTACATAATATTACTCGGAGTCAGCCTGAGAAAGGGAACCCTACAACATTGTGATGGTTGGGGTGAACCTGGATTCAGGAGCCTTTTGCTGCTTAAATATGCAGTCTTGCTAATCATTTTTTGAATACCCATCCTATTTTTTAAGTTTGATTAACTGAATCACTGAATTAGCTAATGCACTGCTATGGTTTATTTCACTGCTTGGTGCCTCTGTTCAATACAACATAATCACAGCAGTGTCAGAACAAGACAGCAATCCACACTGGCAAACCAGGGAACATTTTCATGCCTGATCCATTAAAAACATGCCAGGATTAAATAGGCTAAGCCACAGCAAATATTATCCAAGAGTGCAACATGCTTTCTGTCCAAACTGATACCGATGGGCTGCTTCGTGGCACAGCCTCAGCTGTGCTGGAACCCGAATTCGACAGCGTATTCGAGCACTCAGAGCGGCCGACCGGGCTGTGAGATGGTGCTGTCAATTATAGTATTTCCTAGCCTGGGAAGCGGCAGCATCACAGCAACACTTGTGGTGGTTCCAGGTGCCCGGTTCCCTCAGGGGCTCCGTTACAGCCTCCGAGCCCTACGCTTGACTGGTGGCACCATCTAGTAGGCAGATGGAGGGAGGGAAGAGAGAAAATGAGGGCTAAAACCTCCCCATGCTGTTAGAATGGTGGCCAGGGTACATTCAGACTGCACACCATGGATCCCACCGCCCATCAGATCCCAGTCCCTGTGGGGCGGGGAGTTGGGGGGGGCAGTCTTGGAGGAAGCTGAAAGTGAGCTAATGGTTGACGGGCCTGGGTAATTCCCCTAGTCAAGGAAGGTAGTGCTCAGCGATAGAAGGATAAAAAGCCATATCTAGAAGGGCAAGCCCAGTAGCCCTACTGCTTGTTACACCGGCAAGCTAGGTCCAGAAACGGACTCTGGTTGCTTGGGGGCTGGCCAGGGAAGGAAGGAAGAATTGAGCGAATCATGGAAAGTTCTCCTCCCTTGGTGAGGGGGAGATGCTGCGCCCTAATACTTGACAGCCACCAAAGCCATGTACAAAAGGGGCAGCCCTGTAGCCCTACTGCTCGTTACACCGGCGACCTAGGTGAATGGACTCTGCTTGAGGCCTGGCTGGGGGGATAAAAGGATTGAGCGAATCATGGACAGCTCTCCTCCCATGGAAAGGGGGAGATGCTGCGTCCCAACACACCTGACTGCCACTTGGTGAAGGCCATGTGGTAGCGTAGAAAGGGAGAGGGGCATTCGCTGGATACTAAACATGCACATATACATGCGTCACTGCAGACTGGCACTTGCAGTGAGAAAACCAGGAGCTGGAGGAGAAACCACTGCTCTGCAGGTTCAAGCACGGCCAACACGGAAGGTTACCTATCACTACTGTGGTCATGGGCAAGTGATGGATAACCAGCAAGTCCATGAGAAAGTCTGATGGGATTGAAGGGGGAGGGATTGCCATTGTGGGAGCTAGGGGACAAGGAAAAGCTTAAAAAAATATATATATATATATATAAAATATACTACAGGGACTTGTGGAATACATTATTTACTTTCACAAGTGCTGTTTGACCTTGGGTAACCTCACGAGTGGTGTAAGCCATGAGTGATTTGCCCAAGGTCAAACAGCACGAGTGATAATAAATCATGTATTCCACAAAGTCCCTGTTGTGTATTTCATTTATACAACAGGCAGAAACCTTGTGGGTTGGGTTAATTAATTGTAATCATTTTAACATTTTTGAAAAAATTATTAAAGATTTCTGGTTTATTTTTACTAAAGGTGCTGTTGCGCTTTTACTGTTGGTGGTTGCTAGTGAATTAGGTATGAGGACGTTGCATCATCGCTGAGACATCTTTGTTGATTGGAGTATTTTGTTTATGTGGGCGGGCAATCCTGGAAAAAAAAAAACAACATGGCGGCTTTGGTTCTCCGTTATGGAGAAGATGGTTTTGCATGTAGTTTCTGTGTATTTCTTTGCGAAAATTTTTTTGGGGGGTGGGGGGTTACATTATCTGCTTAACCCTGTGCTTGGCTGTGGGATTTGGTTTTGCTCCGGCTTTCTGCAACTTCGGCTTGGATTCCATCCGGGGGGCGGGGGAGGAACATTTGCATTGCCAGAGAGTGAGTACCGATGACTGCGGGACTGCTGTGAGGAGAAAAACAGAAACATTTTTAGACAAAGGTATTGTTTTCTTTGCTGCAGCTGGGAAAGTGTTTGATGGGCTCTGCGAGGCGAGGTGAGGTGGGAATGAGGATTTGCGACGGGTGCGAGGGAATGAGCATCTTTAAGGGTTGTACAAGGACTTTGTTGGCAAAATGGACCCAAAGAGAATTTGGGGGCAATGCTCTATTTCTCGCAGGAGAGGGGATGATTGATGGCAGGGTGTTAAATAAATACAGGTTACTCACCTGTAACAGGAGTTCTAGGAATGGTATATGTTGTTCATCACACTTTGCGGCAGGTTCCTTGCCGCTTTAAATCTTGCCAGAAAGTCTTCAGCTGGCTCCTCCCACCCACCAGGGTGGTAAAACCTCGCTCCACCCCATGACGCCAGATCTAGCCGCTGGAAGCCAGGTTGGCGTGGCCGGAGGCCAGGAGGTCGGGGTCGTAGGATGAATAACATACCACTCAGAACTCCTGTTACAGGTGAGTAACATGTATTTCTAGGGACGTGGCTATGTTGTTCAATCCACACTTTGTGGCAGACTCTTAGCAGTTCTCCGGGAGGAGGGAGGCAAGGCATGCACCCCCTACTTGGGAAATAAGGACTGGAGAACCGAGGTCCCAAAACCAGCATCCCGGCGTGACTCTAGGTCAATGTGGAAATGTGAAATAAAAATGTGTGCTGACTTCCAGGTAGCAGCCCTGCAGATTTCCTGGATAGGGACGTCCCTAGAAGCAGCCACCGAAGCAGCGGTATGGTGGGTAGAATGAGCTCTTATCCCTTTGGGAGGCTCCATGCCCGCCAACCTATAGCAGAGATCTGTGCAGGAGGTGACCCACCTGCTTATCGTCCGCTTGGCTGCAGGTCTGCCAGGTGCGGCTTCAGTGTAGGTGACAAAACAGTTGGCGAACCTCTCCCCGAACTTCAGCCATCCGCTCCTTATAATAAGCGAGCGCCCTTCTAGGGTCCAAGGAATGGAGCCTATATTCGGCCTCCGAGGTGTGACTGGGGTAGAACACCGGCAGAGTCAACACCTGGTTAAGGTGAAACTCCAACACCACCTTCGGAAGGAACTTCGGGTGGGGGCGAAGGACAACCTTGTCCCTGTGGAAGACCAGATAAGGAGACTCGATGGAAAGCACCTGGAGCTCTCCCATCCTTCTGGCTGACGTGATAGCCACCAAGAAGGCGGTCTTCCATGGCAGGCGAGAGATGTCACACCTGTGCATTGGTTCGAATGGCTTGCCCATGAGCTTAGCCAATACCAGCAGTAGAGCCCACGAATGTGGAGGTTCTCACACCAGAGGGAATATGTGGTCTAGGCCTTTGAAAAAGCGCCCGCGACCACCTTCTCCTGTGCCAACCGCTTGCCAGCCCGCACCTGGTAAGCAGATATGGCTGCCAGGTGCACCTTAAGGGTCATCGACTGAAGCCCTAGCTGAGAAAGGGACCACAGGTAGTCCAAAATACTAGCCAATGGACAGGAAGAGGGGTCCAACCCCTTGTCCTGACACTAAATGGAGAATCTCTTCCATATGAAGGCACAGCATTTTCTGGTTGACTCCTTACGGGACACCTCAATGACGTTGAGGACCTCGTCGGAAAGACCCAAGGCCTGGAACTCTAGCCGCTCAGGAACCAGGCCATCAGGTGCAGGGATTGAAGGTCCGGGTGGAGAACCTTCCGCTTGTCGACTGAGATCAGGTCCGGGCGGGCTGGAAGCCGCTTTGGGAGCCTGGAGCTGAGGAGATCTGGGTACCAGAACTGGTGAGGCCAGTCTGGGGCTACCAGAATCACCTGCGCCTTGTCCCTCTTCACCTTGAGGAGCACCTTGTGGATCAAGTGAAATGGAAGGAAGGCGTAAAAGAGGCCCGGGGACCATGGCCTCGAGAAGGCATCCCCATGCAGCGAACACTGCTGAGGGGGGGCATGCGCGAACAGCCTCAGCTTTGCATTCTCCCTGGAGGCGAACAGGTCCACCTGAGGGGTGCCCCAATGGGAGAACAGGTCTTGCACTACCTCCAGCAGGAGAGACCACTCGTGAGATGCAGTGCCTATTCGGCTGAGGGCATCGGCCAGACTGTTGGAGGCTCCTGCCACATGGACGGCTAGGAGATCTGCCACCAGGCTGATCACGAGAGACCAAATGAGGAGAGCTTCCTCACACAGTGGCAAGGAGTGCATCCCGCCCTGATGGTTGAGATAGTATGTGGTTGTGTTGCTGTCCGTCTGGACCTGAACCACCTGACCCCGTACAAATGGAGCGAAGGCAGTGAGGGCTAGTCAAACCGCTCGAAGCTCCAGCAGGTTGATGTGGCATCGAGACTCCTGAGGGGACCAGAGGCCATGGGCGTGAAGATCCCCCAGATGGGCACCCCAACCCATCAGAGGCGCGTCAGTCAGAGTGACTGTTGGCTCGGGGCAGACAAACAGGATACCCTTCTGCAGATGAGCCACCATTGCAGGCCGTCCCACATCTTCTGGGTCACGGTCACCGGCTGGTCAAAAGGACCGGAGTGCTGTGACCACTGATGGGCCAGCCCCCATTGCAGGGGGCACATATGCCAGTGGGCCTAATGGACCATGCTGGTGCAGGCCGCCATGAGGCCCAGAAGGCGCAGGAAGTCCCGGGCAGGACGCAATTGCCCAACCAGAAATGATTGGGCAAAGGAGGAAAGGACCTTGGCCCTGTCCTCCGGGAGTCAGGCTCTGGCTCGAAGAGAGTCAAGCTCTGCCCCTATGAACTGAATCACCTGCGATGGCACGAACTCCGATTTGGCCTCGTTGATCAGGAGGCTAATCTGAGAGCAGACGTGGAGGGCCAGATCCATGGACTGTTCCACCTCCAACCTGGAGGAGGCTGCAATCAGCCAGTCGTCCAGGTAAGGGTACATCCAGACCCATCAGTGCCGCAGGAATGCTGTCACCACTGCCATGCATTTGATGATGACTCTGGGAGCTGGAGAGAGGCCGAAGGGCATGGCCTCGAACTCGTAAAGTGATCCCTCTGCTCTGAAGCCGAACAAGTCAGTGCCCAGGAAGGGAACGTCTGCACAAGAGGAGACACCATTGGTCATCCTCGTCTTCCTCGTGCTGGGTGTACGCCGTGAAGGTGGAGATCTGCAGTCAAGCTCTGCGGTGCACGGCCACTGCGGCCGCTACTGACCAGACACAAGAGTCACCGATATCCAAAGAAGTTTGGAGATGTTTGGCCACCGCCTTCCCCTGATCCCACACCTGCTTGACCATCGTCTGAAGGTCAGCCGAGAGATGAGGAATCACCTCATCCAGGGAACCCATAAGGGCGTGTGAAAAATGTGCCATCAGTACAGCCGAGCTAGCCTGTCAAAGACCTAGGAAGGAAGCAGCGTAAACCTTCCGCCCCGAGTAGTCCAGCTTTTTGGACTCTTTATCGGGCGGTTTGTCCACGTCCCTAGCGTTCCCGGAACGCCGGAACGCTATCAGTCACCAGCCCCTCCGCAGAGGGGTGCTCCGAGAAACCGGAGAGTGAACTGGTGGGGACTGCGTACTTGTGAGCCATCCTGGCTGAAGGTGCAGGACAAGATGTAGGCCACTGCCACAACTCCAGAGCCTGGCCAACAATGGCTTCGGCCACAGGGAAGTGTGTTCACTCACCGTAGGGGAATCTCCTTGGTCCAGTATCTCCGTGAGGGGATGCCTGGCCCATTTCTGTACGGGTTCGAGCAGCATCCCAGTGGATTCTGAGATGAGCCGAAGTATTCCCAAGAACGAGGATGGGCTCTCGTCCACCAACTGACCTCCTGCAGATTCCAGGTCAAGGGGCCTGGAGTATAAGGGATCATTGTCAGACTTCGAGGAGTCCTCAAACAACTGCCGAGTGCCTGAGCCACCCTCCACCTGCCGAGGCCGATTGGGAGTGAGGGTGACAGACAACCTGTGGGGCAAGCCCTGACCTGACCGAGAATCCTTGGCCGGGGCCCCAGTCTTCGGTTGAGGAGGCGGTGGTTCCACCACAATGGACGGAGCAGCTGGTTTTGGCCGAACAACTGGTGCTGGGGTCGGTTCTTCTACTACCACGAGGGGTTGTTTCGGTCGCTCGGGCGATAACCACTTAATGGCTGGAGAAGACGACGGAGTCGGCTTATTACAAGTCAACAAGAGTTGTTGCCACATCATGTCCTCTTAGCGCCGGTGTAACTTACGTCTGAGCCTATCCTCCGAAGAGGACGAGCGGCAACGCCGCTTTCCATGATGCCGAGACTGAGACCGCTGATGGCGGATCTACCTGACATGGAAGAGGGACCGAGCCCTTCGGGTCGCTTAAGGGTGGGTCAAAGAGGGGCGGGGAACCCGCCATCCTCGTCTTAGGACCTTGACAGAGGACTTCGGCACAGGAGGCACGGGAAAATCCTCGGTTACCACCGGGGGAACCAGTGAAGAAGGGTTGTTGGCTTCTCCAGTCGACAACCCGTCCAACGGGTCGAGAAAAATCTCGACCATGTCGACGGGTGTCCCGGCCGGCTGACCTGATGGGGACACCGTGAAGCCAGCGGTCTTAGCCGTAACCTCGACCAAAGTCGAGAGCCGACGGTCCGGTGAAGGGGATCTTTCCCACTCCCACGAACGTCGACGGTGGGACTTACCTTTTGGTTCTTTTTTCTTTGACCTACTCGTGTGTCCCGAGGGTCCTTCTCCCTTGGTGGAGAGGGGCTGACAAAGCTCCTTGAAAGAAGCATGTAGGAGGAGCCCAAGGAGAATGGAATAAATGCAGAGGAGGAAGATGATGCGGCCTGAGCCGCCTCCTCCTCGAGGGCGCCATCAATCGTCCAGCCAGCGGAGCACGCAGTCAGGACACCGCCTAACGGGCCTCCTTCGACTACCGTGGGTACCAAGCCGGGTCGCCCCAGTTGTAGTCGGGCTGCATGGTCTTCCAGAACCGAAGCCGTGAAAGACTTGCAAAGATCGCAGGCCTGCGGATCGTGAGCAAGACCCAGGCAATAAACGTATGTGGAGTGCGGGTCGGTCCGGGACATTTTCTGCCCGCAAGGACACTGACAGAAGCCGGGAGTGGATTTGTTCATCGCAGCCTCGAGGGAAGATGAAGACCTAAGTCTAGAGAATTTTAAAATGATTTTTGGAACTTCCGAATTAGGATCCAGGCCTAAAAACGCAGTGCGCTAAGAAGGGAACTTGAGCTTCCAAGCGGTAAGGAAGATCTGGCGCCATTGGACGGACCTGAGGGTTTTACCATCCGGGCGGGTGGGAGGAGCCAGCTTGAAGACCTTCCGGCAAGATTTAAAGCGGCAAGGAACCTGCCACAAAGTGTGGATGAACAACATATCCATGTCCCTAGAAATGGTGTGTTCTGACATTTATTTAACACCAGTGAGAATAAACACATTTAACTGAATTTGTGCCCACTCTAATTGTATAAATAAATACATACATATATATATATATATATATATATTGTGTGTGTGTGTGTGTGCAAGAAGTAAACTACCTTTCCCACTGCAGGCAGAATCTTAATTCAATTAATTTATGATCTGAAAAAATATAAACAAAGAAAATGACAAACCCACACAATAAATAACTTTCTAGCAATGCGTAAACGTTTCCCAGTTCACGGTGTGCCAAAAAGTAGAGGGGACCTACTTTTTCCTAAAATGCATGGTTTTTATGTGAGGATACAGCTTGCTTTCTTTGCTATCATTATTTCAAACTACAAGTGGTTTACTCCGAGTAAATTCTGTTTATTGGTGAAATGGACATTTAATACTGGGACTGGGCATCATTTAGGACAGAATATTTGGTACACTTCTGGGTGTGATTAACTGTTGACAAGCCCAAACAGGGTCCTGATACAATTCTGTAACCACAGCAGTGAAACAAAGGACTTTCAAGACTGCAGGCTGTGGGTTCGAAGGAGTTTATAGTCAAGTAGGACCTCACCTTCGTTGACCAGGAAACGAGCGTAGATGAAGAGCCAGTGCCGGTATTCCTGACTGGACTGTAACAGAAGTGCTGCTGCTACCTGGTTCTCCAGGTACGCCAGTGTTGAGCCTTGCTGTAATGAATGGGGTATGGAGAAAAGTCTAGCAGCTTGTCGTCCCGCACTTTAAAGACAGAAGAAAAAAATAAGTTAGGTGAGTCAGGTGAAGGCACTAGCAGTAGGTTTGACAGATCAAAAAAATACAAGTTGCTCACCAGTAACCATTGTTCTCAAGGTAGTATTCAGTTCACATCCACACTCTGGCTGTTCCACTGGAAGTGATTCATTGGACGCCTTTAAGCTCCTCCCACTACTCTGGCAATATATTCTCCGTCTCTGCCCCATGACATCAGCTCTTTACAAGCCTGAAGCAAGGATCAGGATGCTATGTTGCCAGGGGAGTCTGGGTGGATGAAAACTGTATACCATCCCTACAACTATGGTTATGGGCATGGATACAGTTCACAATCCACACTCTAGTAGACCTTCTAGCAGTTCTCTGGGAGGAGGGGCAAGGTGCACACCCCTAGTTGGTGAACAGAGACTGGAGAACAGAGGTCCCAAAAACAGCATCCTGGTGTGACCCAAGGTTGATGCTGTAGTGGGAAATGAAGGCACATGCTTTCCTCTAGGTAGCAGCTCTACATATTTCCAGTAACGGGATGTTTCTGGAGGCAGCAACAGAGGCAGCGGTATGTCTGGTGGAATGAGTCCAAAGCCCTTTGGGAGGCTCCCTAATCAACCTATAGAAGAGGTCAATGCAGGATGTTATCCTCATGCCAATCGCACACTTTGCTGCCAGTCTGCCAAGCCTGGCTTGAGTGTAGTTTACAAACAGCTGGTGAGACTCACCCCAAACTCCAGCCGTCCTTGTGCCCTCTGCAAGTCCAGGGTATGGAGTCTGTAATTAGCCTCCGAGGTCAGGTTAGTAAAGTATACAGTTACGTTAATCAGCTGGTTAAGGTGAAACCCTGATATGACCTTTGGGAGGAACTTCAGGTGGGAGAAAAGGATGACCCTGTCCCTGTGGAAGACAAAATAAGGAATCCACCGAGAGCACCTGGAGCTCACTAATTCTTCTGGCTGACGTAATGGCCACCAAAATGGCCATCTTCCATGACAGGTGTGACATCTCAAACCTGTGCATAGGCGCTGGGTGAGTTGTTTCTTAGTGGGATCCTCAGGCAAAGCCTGCACAAGGTCCCTGGCTTGGTCCCAGAGAACATTCTGCTACTGGATCATATGGGCCATGTAACCGATGGCCTGGACAGCCAGGGTAGTAGATGCAAAGACACGTTTACCCAAGTAGTCCAGCTGTCTGGACTCCCTGGCTAGGGTGAGAGCACTAAGGTGCTTGCTCTTCTTGGTATGGTCATGCGCTGCACTGATGACCACCAAATCTTAAGCTTTAATATATAATAAGCTTTAAAGGAGTTTTGAAGAAACACCTTTTTAGTATAGCTTTTAATGACTTGTATTAGTTTTAAATTTGGTTTATTCATTGTTTTATGTAATTGTACAGGCACTTTGGTTTTGAGAAAAGCGCCTTTTAAAAATAAAGAATGAAATGAAATCAGCCTTAGGGTGGCCCCCTAAAAAGGGTACCGGCAGGAGCACAGTAAAGACGGTCCATCTTCTTAGGCAATGGAGGAATAGAGGTTATTCCAAGCCACCCTGGAGATGTCATCATAACAGTCTATCAGGGGTGGCACCACTGGGAGGGTATCCTGCTGCCTCAAAAAAAAACAAAAAAAAAACAGCCAGGCGATGCCTCTCTGGATCCAGCTCCTCAGTTTCCCAGCCCGTTATGGGCTGGATGTGGTGTATAACGTCCATAAAAGATGGATCATCAGGAGGGGACTTGGGAATCACCCTGGAAGGCTCTTCGTCATCTGAAGACTCCCCTGATTAAGAGGAAGACTCAGAGTCCTCCTTGTTTAACGACTCCTGGTCACTTTCTGGTGGTGGGTACTCATCATGGCGAGAGCCAGAGAAGACGTCGGATCGAGACCCGGAGGACCTAAGCATCTGGGGTTCGCTGGTGCCAGACCGGCCCAGATCCTGTGGTGGCAGCCTGGCAGGGCCCGGTTGGGACGCTGGGGGCTGGCCCTGAGGAGCAGGGATCTGCCTCTGAAAGAAGGACCACCACTACGTGGAGAACAGGGCATTGTAATCCACCAGAGGTGGGAAATTATAGACTGGTTGGAATGGATAAACCAGCGTCAGGTAAGAGTATGATGGCGGTGGGGCCAGTGTGGAGTACCTTGGCAAAGGACCACACGGCGCCGGCTTGGGGTCCATTGCCAGGCCAGCAGGAATCATCAGTGGCGCAGGCTGTGGGAGAGGTGACGCCAACACCAGGCCCACAGGCTGCCCCAGCAGCAGGACTGGTGGCACCTCAGCAGGGAGCACCCAGGAGAAAGACTGGCCAGTGCTGGCAGAGCTGGAGAAGCAGGTGTCTGGGGGGAGGAGATCTCCCAGATGAAGGCAGAGGCAATGCCGGGCTAGGAGAAGTGGCAGCAGCCTGCTGCGGGTGCTGCTTTGAAGGACTGATGTTGGGTCCTGCAGAGGGGACTGACATAAACAATGCCTTGGGGGGCGCGCAACAGTCAAGCAGCGTTCCCGAGACCCTCAACACCGTCCAAGCCTCCTAGCTGACAGCCTGTGGAAGAAATAGGCCTGAGCGTCAGGGGCTGGAGACAGAAGATGAAATCCCTGGGGGAGCCGCCACCGCTAATGGTAATGAGGGTGGGCAGCTGTGCCACCAGTAGCCTGGTAGAGGAAAGGGCTGGCAGGATTGAGGGAGCCAATCACCCACGGGAGGACAACCAGTCCTGGTTTTTGTCTTGGTGCTTATGCTTCCCACCAGATTTTTGAAAAGATGAGGAAGCCCCAGAGGACTGTGCCAGTGAGGCTGAAGAGCTCCTGGCCAGCAGTTCCTTTTCTATCGTGACTGGCTTCTACTTAAGATGGCTCTGCAGAATCTTCAGACGACATCTCCGAGAGGTCTGGTTAAATTTCTGGCAAATCTGGCAGGCTTCGGTGTTGTGGCTGGGGCCTAGACTAAGGATGCACACAAAGTGGCCGTCTTTTTCAGGAATTTGTTTGTAGTAGGAACGCTTTGTGGAACGGCCAGACATTGAGGCTGGTGGAGAAGACAAACTCGATGGCTGAAACACCGAAAATTCGATGTTAGACTACATAAAGAAAGGAAAAAAAAAGTGCGGCAAGTGCGAGTAATGGCAGTTGACTGTAGCTGCAGTGTCCGCTAGTGTCCGATGTGTGCGGGATAATGGCGGGAAAAGAACTGGGAAGAGTGTGGGGAACCCCCTGCCTTTATAGAATAGGCTGACGTCGGCGGTGGGCAGTCTCCGTGGTAGACTGCTGGCTAAAAAAAAGGTTTCCATGTGGTCCTGGCAGCTTAGTCCTACCAGTGTTGGCCTGCTGCAAGAGCCTTCCTCAAAGTAAAGATCAGTTAATTTATACCACCTCTTTCTACCAGAGGAAAAAGGGAATAGATTTCTGGTGCATGTGAAGTTGAAGGGCTGAACAGCTGAAATGGGTTTATTTTATTTACAAAACTGGTAAACAGGAGAGGCACATTGAGCCGAGGCGCGTTTACAGATGTGACCCGGGGGAATGATTACAGGAGAAAACAGAATAACAGAATACAGTAAATTACATGGAACAGAATGCAACATGCAGACACAGAGCATAAAAAAAAAAAAAGGGTTACTCACCTGTAACCACAGTTCTAGGAGTGGTATATGATGCATATCCACAATCTGGCAGTCTTCAATTCCTGGTTATTCTCATCTGACATCTTTAACCTAAGCTCCTCCCACCACCCAGGTGGTATACTCCTTGGCTCTGCACCTTGACATCAGATCTTGCACACTGGAAGCAGGAATTCTTGTGCCACTTGCCAGGGTAGGTTGGATGGGTTGTGTGGATGTGAGTCACATACCACTTCTAGAACTACAGTTACAAAGTAATCCTCATTTCAAGAGACGTGGATATGGTGCACTATCTACACCAACAGATTCCTAGCAGTTTTGCAGGAGGAGGGGTTGGGGAGGGGGGAAGGTGCACACCCCTACTTGGCAAACAAAGACTGGAGAACCAAGGTCCCAAAATCAGCATCCCGGTGTGACTCTAGGTCGATGCTGTAATAAGAGATGAAGGGGTCTGCTGACTTCCAGGCAGCTGCCCTACAGATTTCCTGAATAGGGACATCCCTGGAAGCAGCCACCAAGGCAGTGGTATGCCTGGTGGAATGAGACCCAATCCCTAAGGGAGGCCTCCCTACTAGTCAACCTACAGCAGAGGTCGATGCAGGAAACTTATCCACCTGCCAATCACTGCTTTGCTGCTGGTCTGCCAGGTGCGGCTACAGCGTATGTCACGAAGAGCTGGTGAACTTCTCCCCAAACTCCAGCTGTGTGCTCCTTATAATAAGCAAGCGCTCACCTTAGGTCCAACAAGTAGTGACTGTGCTTGGCCTCAGAGGCTGGATTTGGGAAGTACACCAGGATATTCATCACCTGATGAAGGTGGAACTTCGAAACAACATTCGGGAGAAATTCTGGCTGGGGGTGGACTACCTTGTCCTTGTGCAACACCAGGTATGAAGACTCCACTGAAAGCACCTGGAGCTCACGGATCCTTTTGGCAGAGCAGACAGCCACCAAGAAGGTGGTCCTCCCAGATTGCCCACGAGCAATACCAAACACCAGCAACAAGTCCCAAGGTGGCAGTTCACACATCATCGGGACAGGTGATCAAGGCTTTTGAAGAAGCACCTGACCACCTTCTCCTGCACCACTGTCTACATACCAGCCTGGTATGCAGAGATGGCTGCCAAGTGCACCTTGAGGGTCACTGACCTCAGTCCTGACTGAGAAAGGGACCACAGACAGTCTAAAATGATAGCCAAAGGGCAGGCCAGGGGGTCAAGCTCCCTGCACTGGCACCAAATGGAAAATCTTTTCCATCTGAAGGCATCGCACTGATGGGTCGACTCTTTCTGGGAAACCTCCACAACATGAAGCACATATTCTGGAAGAGCAAAAGCCTGGAACTGTGGTTGCTCAGGAACCAGGCTGTGAGGTGCAGGGAGTGAAGATCCCGTGCAGGATCTTCTCCTTGGGACAAGAGACTAGATCTGGGCGCAGAAGGAGCTGCCACAGAGTCCTGCTGCTGAGGCTGAAGAGGCCCTGGTACCAAAACTGGCAGGGTCAGTCTGGGGCTACCAAAATCATCTGTGCCCTTTCCCTCTGCACCTTGACCAACACCCTGTGGATTAGGGGAAAAGGAGGAAAGGAGGTCTGGGTTCTATGGCCTTGCAAAGGCATCCTCCATCAGTGTCCAACACTATTGGGGGGGTTGGGCACAGAACAATATGTTTTGAGTTCTACCAGGAGGCAAAGAGAACGACCAAAGGAATGCACCACAGGGAGAACAGGTGGTTCACCACCTCCTGATGCAAAGACCACTTGTGTGACATCTCGCCCACCTGGCTGAGGGTGTCCACTAGCTGGTTGGAGGCTCTGGCTACATGGATCGCCAGAAGATCTGCATCCAAGCTGCATACAAGTGTCCAGGTGCCGAGAGCCTACTGACACAGATGAAGGGACTATGTGATGCTCTGCTTAGAAACATAGAAACACAGTTCAGGTAATACATGGTTCATGGTGTTGTTCCTCTGGATCTGTACGACCTGACCCCAGACAAACGGAGAGAACTCTGTCCAAGTTATCCACATTACATGGAGCTCCAGCAGGTCGACGTGGTGACAGGACTCCCTAGGCATCCAGAACCCGTTGGTCCTGCGGTTACCCCAGGTGCGCTCCTCATCCCACCAGAGACACGTTAGTTGTCAGGGTGACCGTTGGGTCTGGGCAGACAAACAGGACTCCTTCCTCCAGATATTCTGGAATGAGCCATCACTGGTTGGCACCCATCTGTTGAGTCACTGTGACTGGTTGAGTCATGTGACCTAGGCACTGAGACCACTGACGGCCCAGCTCTAACTGCAGGTGGCGCATCCGCCAGTGGGCTCATCTGACCATGCTGGTGTAGGATGCCATGTACCCCAGTAGCTGCAGAAAGTCCCAGCCAGGGAAAAGGAGGTAAGATCTGATGCCCTGTCTGCAGGGAGTTGGGCCTTGACCCGAAGGAAGTCTAGCTCTGGCCCAATGAAGTGAATCACCTGTGAGGGGATGAGCTCAGACTTGGCTGGGTTGACCAGAAGGTCCAAGTCTCTTCAGGTCTGAAGGGTGAGATCCCTGGTCCGCTCCACAGCCTCCTTGGATGGCCTGGCTATTAGCCAGTTATCCAGGTAGGGGTAGACACTGACCCATCGGCGCTTCAGGAATGTTGCCACCATTACAATGCACTTGGTGAAGACACTGGAAGCCGACGAGAGGCCAAAAGACATTACCACAAACTCATATACGACCCCTTCTGCACGGAACCGGAGGTATCGCTAGTGTAACAGATGGACTGGAATGTGGAACGTGTTGTGGAGGTCCAGGGAGCAGAACCACATGCCCTACTCCAGAAATGGAATTATCTGGTTCAGAATGACCATCCTGAACTTGCGCTTCCTCAGAAACTGGTTCAGATCATGAAGATCCAGTGTGGGGTGTCGGCCCCCAGCCATTTCAAAGCAGTAAGTACCTGGACACGAAACTCAGACCAGCTATGGAGTCTGGGACGCGGGCCATGGCTCCTTTATCAAAGAGCTATGCAACATCTTCCCTGAGCGTGGACGGCGGAGCTCGCAACTTGAGGCTGGTTCAAAGGGTGGCAAGGTGAGCTTTTCTAAAACAAACAGGAGATCCCAGGGTGGCACTGGTCTCTCCTGGGGGTTTAATATGCAAGATACCTCTTAAAATGGTCCTGCAGATGTTCAGCTGTGCCAGAGCCTTCCCATTTATTGGTGCATGGTAAGCTGACAGAGCACAGAGATGCACCTTAATGGAAGAGTAACGGAGACCCAAGTCCGACAGGTGGAAAAGATACTACAGCACAGATTCCACACAATATATCAGTTGGGGGGTGAGGATATAGCATGCACCAAGCAGGAAAGGGATCTTGGGGTTATCATCTCTGATGACCTCAAGGTAGGGAAACAGTGTGACAAGGCAGCAGGTAAAGCAAACAGGATGCTGGGATGTATAGGCAGGGGCATCACCAGCAAGAAAAGGGAGGTCATAATTCCGCTATACAAGACACTAGTGAGGCCCCACCTGGAGTACAGTGTACAGTTCTGGAGACCATACCCACGTAAGGACATAGACAGGGTAGAGAAGGTTCAGAGGAGGCAACAAAGATGGTGCATGGATTGCATCACAAGTCCTATGAAGACAGGCTGAAGGAACTGAACATGTACTCCCTGGAGGAGGGAGGAGAGAGGGATATGATAGAGACATACAAGTATCTTACAGGGAGGAACAGGGTGCAGGAAAACACTATTTTAAGCGAAAAGATGTTCCAGGACTAGAGGGCATGGGATGAAGTTGGAGGGAGGACGATTCAGAGGAAACATGAGAAAGAATTTCTTCACAGAAAGGGTGGTGGACACGTGGAACACCCTGCCAGAGGAAGTGGCGGGGGCTGAAACAATCACGGGATTTAAGAATGCATGGGATAGACATAAAGGAATTCTGGAGGTCAGGGGTAAGGGGCAACAGACTTCTAGGAAAACAAACTGAACTTACAAGCTCAAATGGGCAGACTGGGTGGGCCATAGGCCCTTATCTGCCGACAATGTCTATGTATCTATGTATTCCACCGGACAACCATGGGGATCCAGAGAACGGGGACTCGCCCACAAGCAGAAGCGCTTTCATTTCATGGCGTATGTCACCCTGGTAGAGGGTTCTCTCACTGCCACGAGCACCTCTGCCACTCAGAGGGATACTCTAAATCTATCCCTAACTAAGTCTGCAGAAGCCAAGCATGCAGATGAAGGGACCAGAGGGCTGGATGGAGCAATGTCCCTTGCTCTTGGGAGACCAAGTAAGTGGAGAGGGGCAACAGAACTGGCAGCACCAATGCCAGCTATTGCAACAGCGGGAACCAAATCTGTCGAGGCCAGAATGGCACTACCAGTAATCCTGGCCTCTTCTGCCTGAAACTAGAGCAGGACCCTCTGAAGAAGAGGAATGGGAGGGAAAGCATACAGAAACCTCCCTGTCCAAGAGAGGGACAATGCGTCTTGCCAGAAAACACCTGGCCCTGGATCTAGCGAGCAGAAATTGGGCAGTTTGGCATTGTGTGGGGATGCAAAGAGGTCCAGTTCTGGCTGACCTCACCTTTCACAGAGGTCATCTATGACTTCTTGCTGTAGTTCCCACTCGTGGTTCTGAGACCGAGAGCGACTTAGGCTGTCTGCGAGGATGCTGTGAATCCCTGGAACATGGACTGCCGTAATGTCCAGTTTGTGATCCACTGCCCAAGACCAAACTCTCATCACCTCTCTGCATAGGAGATACGAATGTGCACCCCCCCCCCATGCTTGTTGAGATGGAAGACTACTGAGGGTATTGTCCGACTGGACCAGCAGAGGAGCACCCCTTGGAAGGCTTGAAGGACATACAGTATGGCACTCATCTCCAAAATGTTTATGTGGAGAGCTTGTTCCATTGAGTTCCAGGAACCCCCTCGGCTGATGAGAAGCAAGATGTGCTCCCAATCCCAGTCCTGATGCATTGGTAGTAAG
This sequence comes from Neoceratodus forsteri, assembly GCA_016271365.2. Taxonomy (NCBI): domain Eukaryota; kingdom Metazoa; phylum Chordata; order Ceratodontiformes; family Ceratodontidae; genus Neoceratodus; species Neoceratodus forsteri. The sequence goes on along the minus strand of JADMNL010000027.1, from coordinate 296,162,645 downwards.
AGTCTGCTGTGGGCTGGGCTGCTGAAAGGGAACCCCTATGCTCAAGTGGGCTGGTGTGAGCCACCAGGTCATGGATTGTCGGACCACACTGGAGATCCGAATGGACTCCTCTAGCTCGTCCATACCTTGATCCCATTGAACCCTGAGGTGCCACTGCAGGATCCTCATGTGCAGACGTGAGAGTCAAATCATGACTATGGCTGCGGCCATGTGACCCAGCAGTTGTAGAGCAACTCTCACTGGAACCAAGTCTGAGTCCTGTACCCTGCGAGCGACCTCGCTTAGCCTTAATGCCCCGTCTGTTTGCAGAAAGGCTTTCCCTTGGACTGTGTCCAGGACTGCTCCTACATATTGTAGCCTTTGAGCTGGCCATGGCTGTGACTTGGGCAGGTTTGGGGTAATGCCCATAGTGTGGAACAGAATGAATGTCTCCTCCAAGGTTCTGTTCGACTAGTCTTCCGTTGGAGCAGTAATAAGCCAATCGTCCAGGTAAGGGTATACAAAGTGACCCCTTCTCCTGAAGGCCACTGCTACCACTGCTAGGCACTTGGTAAAAACCCTTGGTGCCAAGGATAGGCTGAATGGCAGCGCCCTGAACTGGTAATGTCCTCCTTGGAAGGTGAAGCGTAGGTACTTTCTATGGGATGGCAGGATCTTGATGTGCATGTAGGCATCCTGCATGTCTAGAGAGCAAAGCCGGTCTCCTTGGTGGAGCACTAGTAACAGGCTTGTCAAGGTCACCATTCTGAACCATTTGTATTCGATAAAGGTGTTCAGATGACTCGGGTCCAGAATGGGACAGAGGTCTCCTGTCTTTTTTGGGACAAGGAAGAAATGGGAATAGAATCCCTTGCCTCGCTGAGCAAAGGGAACCTCCTGTATGGCTCTTTTGTCCAGTAAGGTCTGTATCTCTGCCCTCAGGAGGAGTGAATGGGAGGGTGAGCAGTAGGAGGGGACTGGTGAGGTGTCCGGTGGAAACTGGGTGAACTCTAGGGAGTATCCCCTTTCTACCATCTGGAGGACACATTGGTCTGATGTTATACTGGACCATCTGGATAGTTAGAGGGAGAATGTACCCCCTGCAGTGGGGGGGGGGATCGGCAGGGAATCATACTGTGTTGGAGGGTGCAGACAGAGGAGGTCTTGGCTCCTTGGGATTTTTTGGACCCTGTGCACCTGAAGGGACAGGATGGCCCTTCCTTTTAAAACCTCCCTTGTGTTGTGTCTGGTGTCTTCCTTGCTGTTCCTGATTTTTCTGAAAGGGATGGTGACGTGTAGATTGTGGCTCCGAACTGTACATCCTGTGGACTTCAGATACTGCTTTTCTGGAATCTTGAAGTCCAGTAATCAGTTTCTCAGTGTCCTGACCGAACAGGACTGGTTCTTGAAAAGGAGCATCCAGGATAGAATCCTGAAGATCTTGTCGGAAGCCAGAAAACTCTGAGCCAAGCATGCCTCCACATACAAATGCCGGTGGCCGCTGCTCTTGCTGTTGTATCCACGGAGTCATAAGAACTCCTCAAGACGTGTTTGTCCACATCCATGCCAGACTGAATGACAGCAAGGAGTTCTGCCTTGCCCTGTGAATCTGGCTGGGCTTTGGCCAGGTCCATTGCCTTTGCCCACAAGGCTTCTGGTACGTAACCATGTGGGCAAGGAAGTTCCATGACCTGACGGTGTAAGTTGACTAGGAGTACACCGTGCGTCCCATCTGGTCTAACTTGCTGAATTCAGGGACCGATGGCTGGGCACTCATGTGGCATGGTTGCTGTGCCCTGCCACGGGCAGCTGTCAAGACCACAGAGTCTGCCTTCGGGTGTTCACCCAGAAAAGGCTCCCCTTTTGGTGTCTTATGACACAATAGAAACTTTCAAGTACACCAAGGGAATTAAAGTCCAAGAGGGTAGCATCTTTCAGAAAAAGATGTGCAAGAACAAGGGGGCACAATTTGAAGATAGAGGGGGATGGCTCAGAGGTAATGTTAGAAAGTATTTTTTCACAGAGAGGGTTGTGGATACATGGAACAGCCTTCCTGAGGAGGTTGTGGAGTCAAGAACAGTGGGAGAATTTAAGAATGCATGGACTGACATACAGCAATTCTAGTGGGGGGGTAGGAGGAAGTAAGCTGTTGGTTAACTAGAATCTGCAGCTTATCCATCAGGTAGGGAAATGGGCAGACTAGGTAGGCCAAATGGTCCTTATCTGCCGTCAAATTATATGTTTCTATGTTTCTTATAAAGCCCATCGGCCTTGCAAGGTACTGCAGTCATAGTGGCTGGATGTTTCCATGTGGACCTGGTCACATCCTGACAAGGCTCCACCAATGGCGGGGGGATGACCAATGGTTAGGGTCAGGGGCCCCAAAAACTTAGCCAGTCTTATCTTTCTGGGTCCAATTCCTCAGTGTCCCATTGGTATAGCGCCTGAATGTGCCGCATAATGTCCAGAAAGGACGGGTCATCCGGGGGTGACCTCGGCGAGTCCCTCGGATTGGGAGACGGGATGGGTAGCTCGTCCTCTGAGGAGCAGTCCAAAGACGAGTCCCCTGCATCATCCCCTGAAGCTGACGATGGTCGTCTGCTGGAGGATGGGACGGACGACGGTTGTCTTTTACAGCCGCCCGACCCAGACATCCACCTGTCTTCTTTGTCTGGCAGTGGGAGCTCCTTTGGCAGTAAAGGCTGCTCGGGAGTGAGACCCCCTAGGTGGTGGCCATACTGGGGATGGATCCCTAGGTCTTGGAAAAAGACCCCCTTGGATGGTATTTCACTATGCATTAAATGGTGCTCCCACCTCAGCTAGTGGTGGGGGGGGTCTGGTTCGAAGCGCCGGAGGGCCCACGCATCTGATCCAGAGGTAGTGGCGTCCAGTCCTCGGGCACCTTATCAGCTGGTATCTCAGGTGTCAGGTCCGCACTGTCTGGCGTTCTGTTGTCCAGCTCTTTTGAAGGAGACTATTGGGCATCTGGTACACCCGTGTCCGGGGAATCGGTCGCTGGGGCAGAAGGGCCATTCTTTGGCCAGTGGTGCTTGCTCCTTCTCCGATGCAGAGTCGGATTGTCCGGTGGTCTGCATTCCCTCGGAGACAGATGACACCCGTTGCTAGGGTGGGGGAGGCGTCCAGTACCAGCGGCTTGACCTGGCGTTTCGTGAGGTTGATCAGTTTCTTCTGCTTCTCGGGATGACCCAGAGTGCTTGCGAGGCGCCAGCCTTTGTTGATTTACCCAAAGCCAACGCCTGTCCCTCATGGGTCGACCCATGTTTGTAGGGTCGGTGGGCCAAGGGGACCTGGGTGGATGGCTGTCTCTGGGAAGAAGACTTCCCACCTTTTGCATGTGTAGAGGTGGTAGACTTCTTGTGGGTGTCCCCTGACGCTGCCTTGGTACCTGGGGGGACAGATTCTGACCTCCCGCTGGAGGTAGCAGACGCCCGGTGAGGGGACTTTGGGCGGGACTCCGATCTGGCCCTTTCCTTCTCCCGGTGGTGTTTCACTCCTGATCTCTTCTCGGTGGGGTGGGGGGGGGTGGAAAGACTCCCTGACTGAAGAGGATGAACTATGTCCCGATGGGGCCTTCTGCATGGCGGCTACTTGCTTGCTGGCGCAGCAAATCCTGGTTTTACTGTTGAACTTCAGGCAGTGTGGGCAATCGTCAGAGGGGCTGTCCTTCGCCACGATCTGCTTCCCGCACGCACACTGATTTTTATCGCTGTGTCAATGAAGACATAAAACTGATGAAAAACTGTCGAAGACAAAACTACCGTATAGCATGAAACTGCACAATGCGCAAGAAAAAAAAAGCGGTCAACTGCAACTATGGCATACATGGATCTGATGTTCGTGGGTTGACGGTGAGAAAATAACTGAGGTGGCGCCAGGGGACCGCCCCCTTTATACCACGTCTGATGTTGCGGGCAGTACCCGCCACAGACTGCTAGAAGATTTTTTCGTGGGGTCCTAATGCCTGGCGGCCTAAGTTTTAATGGTATTACCTGCCGCAAGAGCTCCCCCTTGAAGTGAGATCATCTGTGTCTTGTCCCTCTGCACCTTGACCACCACCTTGTGGACCAGGGGAAAGGGAGGAATGCCATACAGGAAGCCCAGGATCAAGAGCCTCACGAAGGCATCTCCCACCAGTGTCCTGGACTGTGGGGGCTAGGCATAGAACAGCCTCAGTTTTGTATTTTCCCAGGAGGCAAACAGGTCCATCAGTGGGGTGCCCCACAGGGAGAACAGGTGATTTGCCTCCTCCTAATGCAAAGAGAACTTGTGCGATGTCTCGCCTGCCTGGCGGAGAGTGTCTGCCAGCTGACTGTCTGCTCCTGCGACATGAACCGCCAGGAGATCTGCACCCAGGCTGAACACAAGGGTCCAGATGAGGAGGGGCCTCCCAACACAACAGAAGGGAGTGCGTTCCAACCTACCTGTTCATGTAGTTGTCCGTCTGGGCTTGCATGACCTGATCCCTGACTAGAGGAGTGCATGACCTGATCCCTGACTAGAGGAGCAAATTCTGTCAGAGCCAGCCACACTGTACAGAGCTCCAGCAGGCTGATATGGTGATGGTACTCTCTGGGTGACCAGAACCCGTGGGTCCTGTGGTCTCCCAGATGCGCTCCCCATCCTACCAGAGATATGTCGAGGGTGACAGTAATTTCTGAGCACAGAAACGCAACTTCTACCTCTAGATGTTCTGGGATGAGACGATGAGCCACCGCTGGATGGCATCCCACATCGAGTGGGTCACTGTGACCAGCTAGTCCAGGTGCCATAGGCACCGAGACCACTTACAGCCCAACTCCCACTGCAGGTTCCGCATTCACACAGCGAGCCCACCAGATCATGCTGGTGCACGATGCCATGTACTGTAGCAGACTCAGGAAGTCCCGGGCAGGGCGCAAGCACCCAGTCTGAAATGATCAGGCAAAGGAGGTAAGATCTGATGCCTGGTCCACTGGGAGGTGGGCCTTGGTCATTACGGAGTCTAGCTCTGCCCTGATGAGTGAATCACCTGTGAGGGGATCAGTTCAGACTTAGCTGGGTTAACCAAGAGGCCCAAGTCTCTGTAGATGTGGGAGTCCAGGTCCCTGGACCACTCCACTGCCTCTCTGGAAGGCCCAGCTATCAGCCAGTCCAGGCAGGGTAAACCCTGATGCCCTGAGCAGCAGAACTGCTGTCACCACTGCGATGTACTTGGTGAAGATCCTGGGTGCCCAGGAGAGGCCGATGCAGAAAAATGCATCCTGGAGGTTCAGGGAGTAGAACCACATGTCCTGCTCCAGAGACGGTATAATCTGGTTCAGCGTGACCATCCTGAACTTGTGCTTTCTTAGAAGCTGGTTCAGATCATGAAGATCCAGAATGACGCACCTGCACCCCATCCGTTTCAGGGCCAGGAAGTACCTGGATATATATATCCCTGACCTGCAAGGGAGTCTGGGACACAGGATACTGCTCCTTCTGCAAAAGCTGAGCAACGTCCTCCCTTGGGGTGGGGTGGGGGTTATGTCCCTGGATGCCAAGAACTCCCTTGGACTGTGGGATCAGTAGGGTGGAAGGATCCCAAAATTGAGAGACAGCCCCCTTTGCCAACCAACTCGAGAACCTACTTGTCTGTAGTAATGACAGACAAGTGAGACCAGAATAGGCAAAAACAACCTCCCCCCGGGATTGGAAAGGCAGGAGGTGAACACCCACTGACCTGTCACTGGGCAGCTCTGGATGGTGCACGAGCCACTGAAGCTGGAGGGGCACCACTTCCTCCTACCCCACCTTTTTTGGGCCTCAGCCAGAGAACTTGACCTTGGGCTGCCAGGATTGGCATTGCCCCTGCTAGGGCTGTTGCTGCAGAGACTACTGTGGCAAAAAGGCCTTCTTTTGTTCTTGGCCTTTCTAGTCCTTCTGGGATGAAGTCACAGAATTCAGGGTAGCACTGGACTTCTCTGTCCTCATGAGATGCCCATTCATCCCCAGGCCAAAGAGGTCGGTGCCAAAGAAAGGGACATCTGCCAACTTGTGCTGAGTGTCTGCTGTGAAGGTGGAGATCTTCAGTCAGACCCTGCGACACATCAAAATGACTGCTGCCATGGCACAGTCCCAAAAGTCACTAACGTCCAAGGATGTCTTGGAGCTGGTACTTAGCCGATGCTTGACTTTGACCTCGGATGACCTTTACTGTGAGCTGCTTGTCGGCAGGCAGGTAAGGGAGGATGGTGTCTAGCACAACCTGCACAGAGTGACCAAAGTGGGCCAACATCAAGATGTAGCTTGCTTGACGGAGACCAGGGGAGGAGGTGATGTAGATCTTCTTGGCCACGTGGTTGTTTGACTCCTTGTCAAGGGGTCTGTCCACGTCCCTAGTATTCCTGGACTTCCAGAAAACAATCAGAGACCAGCCCCTCAGCCAAGTGGTGGTCAGAAAAACTGGGCAGAGTCTCGGTAAGGACTGCATACTTTTAGACCACATGGGCAGAGGGTGCCGGGCAGTAGGCAGGATGCTGCCAAAGCTCCAGAGTCCATCCCAAAATGGCCTCAGCCATAGCAAAGGCAACACCTGAAGATTTGTTCTTATCCAGGACGTTCAGTGAAAGAGTACTTAGTCCTCTTCTGAACTGGCTCCAAAGGAACTTCAATGGACATCAGAGGAGCGCCCCCAAAGGACACCGTCCCATGGTTGGTGGTCAGTTCCTTGATTGATTCAGTCTAACAGATGCATTCTTGTAAAATGCATGAAGGATGCATCAGAGTGATCTGAAGACCCTTCAAAGATGGACTGGGGCTGCTTACTGCGCCATGGACCACCCTGGAATCATCAAAGTGGGAAATGTCCACTAACAAACAGCTTGGCAACCAGGTGCAGGACCCCCCCCCCCCATGTGGTCTACTGTGGAGGCGGTTCCACCATCAAAGGTGGAGAGACACCTATTGGGGCAACTGCCTTTGATGGACCGGTATGGGCTTGACCGGCACCGGCCAGTCGACCACTGGGGTTAGAGGTAGAGCCCTACCCAGTCCCACCAAGATTCACTGTTTCCAAATAAGCTCCTGATAGTGCTGCCATATCCGAAGATGAAGAGGATAAGGAACGAGCGGAATCAAGAACTCCAGGTATCCCTTGACCTTGATCGTCGAGCTGGGGACAGTTGTCAAGGAGATGCAACCAGGGGTATGGTGTAATACACGGGCACTGGGTTTGTCTGTCAGGTGTGACAAAGGCTTTATGCCGAAGCACTGGTGTTTTTTTGATTCGGGTTGCTTTCTGTGGGCTGCCACCTTTGACTTGCATCCTCTCACTTTGCAGTTTGTGGTGGTAACTTTTGGGACTCTCCAGCAGGCACAGCCTGGGATACTGACCTCTCCACATCCTCTTGGGAGAGGACCAGGTTGACCAGGGTCTTGGAAAGCAACTTATCAACCCCCTCTGACAACGGTTTGACGAAGTCAAGAAAAATCTCGACTGCCTGATCGACCAGTGTTGGTCAGCAAGCCCGACGGGGATACAGTGGAGCTAGCCACCTGTTCCTTAGCCAAAAAGGGCTCAGCTGAAGCAGAGCGCTTGACAACCGTTGAGCGGCCGGGGGAGTGGGAGCAGAGTGCCCTCTCCCAGTCCCAGAACCGATGGCAGCTTTTCTTACTTTTGTACTTCTTACCATGATGGGCAGGGCCCTCACCAAAGGTCTCGAGTGACAGACATCATGGAATTTACCCATAAAGGACGCTAGCCCCAGAACGGAGCAGCACCAAGGCCAACGAGGTGTCCACCATGGCCTGAGCCACCACCTCTTCCATTGCTGCCAAGTGCACTGCAGACACCGCCATAGCAGAAGTCACCTTGCGACCACTACTAGTCCGCAGTTTAGGGTCTCTATTGGACAGCCGACAGACGAGAAGGTGAGCCTTCTTTTCTTCGAGCAAGGATGGGAGCATCATTTGGCAGAGGCTGCAACCAGCAACGTTGTGTGTTGAGCCCAGGCAGTACATGTGCGGGACACGTGGGTCTGTCCGAGACATCTCCTGCCTGCACATGACTTACTGTTTGAAGCCCATCATGGGCTTTGCTGCCTCATGTTCCATGCAGACAATCGGAGGTTGGGAACGGAACCGATAATATACAAAATGGATTAGAAAACAAGAAAATTTACTAAGATTGCCAAATGGTGCACTTTCTAGGCCCTACAATGCTCAGAGCTGTGAAGGAGGAGACTGAACTCTTCCAGTGGAAAGGAAGATCTGATGTCACGGGGCACAGCCAAGAGATATACCACCCATGGGAGGAGCTTTATTTAAAGACGTTCCAGCAAAACAGCTCTTGAGGAAGAACTGCCAATGTGTGGATACGTGAACCATAACCATGTCCCCAGAAAGGGTATTTAGCCCTGTTTTGAACTGGCTCCAAAGGAATGTTCATGGGCGCAGACATAAGTTGGAGGAGAGCCCCAAAAGACACCGGCGATGGTTGGTAGTCATTTTCTTGACCGATTCTCGGTCAAACATATGCATCCTCAAAGACTGCATGGAGGACCCATCAGAGTCATCTAAGGACTCTTCCAAGATAGCCTTCAACTGTTTACCGCCATGGACCACCCTGGAATCATAAGAGTGGGTAATCTCCACTGATAACTACCCTGACAAACCAATTCCCGGACATGAGTCCTTCGAAGGAGCACCCCTACACAGACTGCTGTGGAGGCAGTTCCACCAACAAAGGTGGAGAGACACGTGTTGGAGACAACTGTCTTGGCTTGACTGACGTGGGCATGATGGGTACTGGCTAGTCGATCATACGGGTTGGGGGTACAGCCCTTTCCAACCATGCCAAGGCCCACTGCTGCCAAAGCAGCTCTTCCTAGCGCTACTGCAGTTGTCGGCAGAGCCTCTCATCTGAGGATGAGGACAAGCGTTGACTGCAACACCTCTCAGTCGAGCAGGATCGAGAACTTTAGGAGCCAGTCAACCTTGATATGAACCTTGATCGTCGACTCAAGGGGTCAATGTTGAGGAGACGCAGCTAAAGCTCCAGTATAAATCACTTGTACTGGTTTCGACTGCACAATCTCCAGGGGAGGCTGATCCCGAGCAGGGACGGCCAGGGATACCAACCACTCCACATCCTCCTGAGTGAAGACCGGGATGACTAGGGTCTTGGTAACAGACTCATCAGCTCCCTCCGACAACAGGTTGACGGGGTCGAGAAAAAATCTCTACCACCTGACTGACCAGTATAGAGGTTGGCACACACAATGGGGTACCATGGAGATAGCAACCTGTCCCTCGATCAATAGATGCTCAGCTGAACCTGAGCTCTCAACAATCAAAGAGCAGTCAGAGAGTGGGTAGAGCATGATCTCCCCCAGTCCCATGACCAATGGCAGTGCTTCTTGCTTTTGTGCATCTTACTTTGGCAGGCAGGGCTCTCCCCAAAGATCGTGAGTGCCTGACATGTCACAGAACTTCCCCACGAAGGATGCTAAGATGCTGGCCCAAGCCGGGAGTAGTACCAAGGCCAAAGAGGTGCCCACCGCAGCTTTTGCTGCTGCTTCTTCCACAGCTGCCAGTTAGGCCATGGACCCTGCCGCTGTGAAGGCCGCCTTTCTATCACCTTTGGCCCAGAATGGCCATGGGCCCCGCCACAGCGGAAGCTGCCTTGCAACCACCTCTGGCCCGCAATTTAAGGTCTCGATCGACCAGCTGGCTGAAGAGAAAGCAAGCATTTCTGTCTTCAATGAGGATGGGAGCATCATCTGGCAGAGGCCACAACCAGCAACATCATGTGTCATCCCAAGGCAGCACAGGCACCATATGTGTGGCTCAATCTACGACATCTTCTGCTGGCACAAGACATACTGCCTGGAGCCAGGAGCAGGCTTCACTTCCTCATTTTCTATGTTTTCGATTGGATGCAGAGAGTAGGACTCAAGAATATATGAAATGTTTGAAAAGTAGAGAAAAAAGTCATCTAGTCTGACAATGGAGCACTTAATAGGACCTACAACACGTGGCACTGCAAAGAAGACAACAACTCTTTCTTTGGAAAGGAAGATCTGATGTCACAGGGTGGAGCAGAGACTTATACCACTCAGGTGGTGGGAGGAGCTTTGCTTAAAGATGTTACGGTGAATCAGCTCTAAGGAAGAACTGTCATTGTGCGGATAAGTGAACCAAATTCATGCCCCTAGAATATGCAGTTTATCTCCAAGTATGAGGGGGAAGACAGGGAGTTATGAAAGTCCTCTTCCCCCTCACAAGTGAGATAAACTGTGTGTTCTGAGTTAAGCGATTGTGTATTAGACTTGTACAATATCACTTAACAGCTGTAACTTTATAAAATCAGCTTTCTATGTGAAGATTTTACTGCTTTTTTTGTGTGATTTGAACTGCTGGGTTCAGTAGGCCTATTATGATGTCATCAGCACTGTGATAGCTGTTCTTTTGCAGGTTCTGATCTTTGCAATGGTTAAGGTGAGTGATTGTGACATCTGACCTCTGGATACGTGTTTATCTGGAGGTTAAATATTGTGATAAATACATTTAGCAGAAAAAAGTTACCACCACTGATGATGTATAAACTGGATAAACAGATCATGTTGTAGATAAATATTTTCACTTAGAACACGTTATTGCCTTGGCCAGCGGAATCTGGGTCTTTGGCCGAGGCGGAGACCTGCTGGAGCGGTTTGTTGAGTTTAAACTCCCCCTGGAGTCGGACGTCCGCGTGGATGGGGAGTGCTCCTTCTCCCTTTCCCTCCTCTTTTCTTTATGCTTCCCTGACTTGTGGGAGGATCCTTCCTTGGAGGAGGTACTTTTCTGCATTGCTGACAATTTTCTCTCTAAAAGAAAGGTCTCAAACTTTTTGGCAGCGGATTCTCATCAGATTATTATAGTTTTGGCAGATTGGGCAGGCCTTGGTGTCGTGCTTCGGGCCTAGGCACCTGACACAGGCCATGTGCTTGTCCTTAAAAGGAATCTGTTTACCACAAGCACACTTGGAAGAGCATATTTCGACAGATGATGTCGGGGAAGGTGACATACAGACAGACATAAAAGCGAACTCTCAAATAAAATAAAAAAGGATACTTAAGTAATGGTGGTGTTAGTTAGTTGAAGGAGTCCGTAGGACAGATGTTTGTGAGTTGATGGCAGGAAAAGAACCGAGGGATGCTGGGGGACCGCCCCTTTTATGATGCATGGAACGTTGGGGGCAGGGCCGACATTGGGGGCAGTCCCCCACTGTATGTAGCTCGCTAGAAGTTTTCCATGGGGTCCTGCTGCCTGACGGCTTCAGTCCTAATGGTGTAACCTGCTGCAAGAGCGGTTTCTCGAAGTAAGATCAATGGAGCAGATGTAGTTTACAAATGAAAAAAGTCAGTTCTAACCTAAAAACGAGGTAACTAAAACATTACACAATATTGTGGTACACAGTATCTCCACATAGAGGTAGTAAGATTTTCTTAACTAACCTGTGGGTTTGCCACTCTTAAGTTATTGACCTTTACTATTCATTACTGGAGATAAATGGGTTATTACACAGCAGCCCATTATATATTCCCCATATATAATATCTGGAAATACTTGACTGCATTTGCTTTTCATATGTCCAATAATCTCTTGTCTTCATAAATACTGGGAGAGTGACTCACTTTGGTGTACGGCCCTGGACTATGGCCAGTGGACCTGAGCACAACATTGCCTCCTGGGATGACAGACAGTTCCTGTAATCTGCGCACTGGGTTAGCGGGTCGTGCTTGTCGGATATCAAATTCCTGAAGAGGACACAAGAACAATGCAATGGGACGGAAGGAAACACTGGACAGAAGAAAGCATGCCTTACATACAAATTATAGATCACTGATTGAAACGTCTTCAACAAATCAGCTCCAAGAGATACTTGTGCATCAGAACTTCCCAAAACCACAAGAGGCCTTTATGTGCAAAAAATGACTAGAGAGACTTATTTCTTTTAAACTTCTTAAGTCAAACTTAAATGCATGCCAATGATGTAATTATACCCAGCTTTGTTTTGTTTCACATCCTTGACCTACTACTTGTACTACATATTTCCTGAACATTAGGAACACGGTCAGACAGTGCAGCCACTCATGATGCAATAGGCTCCTCACTTCCCACTGCATCTTGGATAGCTATAGACTTTGTTGGGGGGGTGTTCTCAAGTCCAGGAAAGGTGCAGAGGAATTTTTTTTTTTTTAGTTGTTTAACCAGGAATAGCACACTAAGCTGAAAGCTTTTTTTACAGGCGCGACCTGGGAGCACAGGGAAGTTAATGTGACTTGCTCAGGGTCACACAGTATGTAAGTGGAAGCTGTGGGATTCAAACCCAGGTCTGGTCTGCTGGATGTCACCAGATTTGCAGCTCAGAGCCTTAAACCACTGCGCTATACAGCCTCCCAGAGTTGCTCATGGACTGTAAATAAACATGTTTTTATGTGGTTAACACCAGTATGGTGAGCAGTCTGTCACTTTTAAAAGGAAAACCAGAATCAAACTACCAGCTACATCAGCAATTTCTACAGAATGTGACCAGTCCAAAATGTTATTTTAAACCAGATATACTTTGAGGCCTAAGGGGGTCGACAGTGCCACTTTTTGCCATCTCTTCTATCCTTTGGGTGCCAGAAGCTTCCTGTCACTGAAAGATTATGTGAGCAGACATCTTGCCACTGTGTAACTGTTAATCATATTTATCTAAAACATTTTAAAAACTGTGATTCGAGTTGGACACTGGTAACCCAATGAATGTGTGCACCAAATCCCTATACCATCATGGATAATTGAATCAGAGCCTTTTTTGGTTTAAATATACTCATTTTTCACCCCTGCATTCTTCCAGGTCTATTGGGACGGAGCCTCCTTCCATTCCAGTACCCAGGGTCCCCCTTCTCGTGTCACCAGAATTTTAGTACCCTTGTTTGTTTCCCAGTGTTAAGTCCATGGCCTGGCTTTCACTGCTGCTTGCCGCCTCACCATGCTGCAACAAGGTCCCTGGGCCCTTTGTCCAAGGCCAGCTAGAGCTGCGGAGTGGATTCCTTACAAAATGGAAGACACTGCCTACTGTAGAGGGGACTGGCTCACTGTGGGAAGAGGCACTAGGACTTCATTTACCAATAATGTCCCCTGTAGCTATTTATTTTTTCAAACAGATCCACCAGATCTTTACAGAGCATTAGTTCTGATGGTGCCTTACCTCACGTAGAGCAAACTACTTCTATACAGCAGTCATCATTTTTAGCCCTTAGAAGATTGCGGGCATGTGTGTGTATATGTGTGTATGTATGTATGTATGTATGTATGTATGTATGTATGTATGTATGTGTGTATATATATATATATATATATATATATATATATATAATATATAGATATACATATATATATATATATATATACATATACATATATATATACATATATATATATATATATATATACATATATATATATATATATATATATACATACATACACACACACACATACATACATACATACACATCCAGAATCTATATACACTCACAGAGTTAAGACTGTCCACAAAGGAAGGGACAGTATGGTGGCAAAGGGACCATTCTGTGGCTCAGAGGCGCTGGCAACCAGAGCCAGATCTTGTTAGTTGAGTGGTGGTTTTTATTATAAGTAAATGACCCTCTAAAACACACAAAGAAATATTTCAAAAGATGTCCCTATTGATTCCTATGAAGAGCACTGGAGCATTTTCCAGACTATTACATCACAGATGGCTAATGCACAGAGACATGTCTGGCACGCAAGGCAGTGGTAAGGGACTGGGCTGCTAGATCCTCATAGCCAAATATGCTCCCTTCCTTTCCTTTCCTTTCCTTTGTGGGCAACATTAAAAATGATGGCTACAGGAACTAGTTCCCTCTGCCCGAGGCAAGGCACATCCATGTGTTTGGGGAGTTTTTCTCCATCTATTCACAACTGATGCTCTGTATCTTTCATGAGAATAACCACCAGGTATACAGAAGGTGCCTCAGCTGAAGGTCTCCTCCCACAGGATAGCCATTCTTCACACCACCTAGCACTGCAGGGCACAGTTACAACTAGCCCCTGGTGCGGGGTGTGTACCCAGGACCTTTTGGACTAGAACAAGCAAGCCAGCTATCAACTGAACCACAGTGATGCAATATTACGGATTATTTTTCAGGCTGAATGTAAAGCGCTTCGAGATGCTCGCATTACTAGTGCTCCATATCCAAGATTGATAATGACGTTCAGTACAAAACTTGGTTACATGCCATAAATCTTGAAAATGTACCTGCTCCGTGATACGGCACTAGGATGTAGCCAATCAAAACTACAGGAAAAATGTATTACACTAGTTCTAAGATGTTTCCTCACCATGTTGCAAGAGAAGGATTAAAACAGTATGATTTCCCACTGGACACAGTAACCACTGGTAAGCCATGTTGCGTCAGCAGCGACTGTGAGACCGTCGTATCACTTCCTGTTGGGACAGGAGGAGAAACCTCATAACTCTGACAAGTCCAATCATTTCATAACCCAGCCCCTAGTCCAGTCTTTTTTTTTTATTTTATTTTCAAGACTTCAAACATACATCAAACATACAGACAGGCATCTCATCTGATTTCAAGGTAAAATACTAAAGCATAACTTCATATGACAAAGCCAATATATTTCAAGAGCAACTTGGAGCCTTTTAGAACTAGTGCTGATGTGGGAAATGGGTTGTACAACTCACAATCCCTGGGTATGGTCATGTTCTAATTGCAAACCCACGTCCTACTGGGCAACACTAGTCCTGTGGACAAAGCGACCCACCACCCTATTTAAGTGCTTATGTTAGCTGGCAGTTAAGGCCTATGATCCCTAGTCCAATTATAACCCAAATGCTAGTCCAATCACAACCCAACCCCAAGTCCAATTATAACCCAAACCTAGCACTGATTAGAAGATCTCAGGAGCCCTCAGTGAATAGATCTCTCTGAGGCTAGGGAAACAGCCAATCCTTTGACATAATACTTCTGCAGGCTGTTCTCAGGAGTTTGACAAGCACAGTTGTGGTTCTGGGGCCCAAATACCCCAATCTACCTATTTTTATAGTATTTATACCCCTCACTCCTGGCTCAACCTACCTCACTGTCAGCTACACCCCTCGAACCCCGACTGGCACAGCCTGCACTCTGCAGCTTTCTCCCATGGTGGGCTGGCCACACTGACTGCACATATGGACCGCTACAGTGGAACAGGTAGAGAACAACCTAAACAGGTATTTATAGACAGCGTATAGACTACAGTGAAGGTCACAAGAGGTGAAAAGTACAGTTAAGTAGGAACTTATCCTAACAGTAGATCTTCAAGAACAGCTCTTGCAGCAGGTTACACCATAAGGACTGAAGACGGCAGGCAGAAGGATCCCACGGAAAACTTCTAGCTAGCTATACAAAGCGGGGGACCTCCCCCAACGTCAGACATCATAAAAGGGGTGGGCCCCCAGCATACCTCAGTTCTCTCGTCGGAGACTCCCAGCACAAAGATGTGATTCAGAAGGACAGATCGAGGATCCGCTTCCAGAAAAAGACTAATAATTAGTGTCAGTGGCTCAGCAGGTAGCACTCTCGTCTTTGAGACCGGGAGATCAGAGGGCTGTTGGTTCAGTTCCCACATCTGGCACTTGGGTTAATATCCCAGTACTGATACTGTAGTGCAGCATGAGAAGGGTGCTGCACTTCTGAGGTGCTGTCTTTCGGATGAGATGTTAAACCGAGGTCCCATCTGCCTGGATTGGTGGTAGTTCAGGTGGATGTTAAAGATCCCATAGCACTTATCGAAAAGAGTAGGGGAATTTCCCCGGTGTCCTGGCCAAATTTCCCTCATTCACTAAAAATACCACCAACAGCTTAATCTGGTTCAAGGTCAGTTGGCATCCATCTGTATCCCCTTCCCCGGTTTGTGCCTGAAAATAGGCAGGATTTGTCTAGTGCACTTACCCAGTCAACAAAAACAAATTCTGATGTGTTGGAAACACTATGAAGTAAAACCAAACCTCCTGAGGGGAAAGTGGGAGGGAAACTACCTGCTGCAAGAGCTGTTCTGGAAGATCTACTGTTATGGTAAGTTCCTACGTAACTGTACTATCTTACTTCGAGATACAGCTCTTGCAGCAGATTACACAAGGACTGATTCCCAAGCAGTAAGGGTGTAATGCTAACCCAGTCGGGAGGAGGACAGGGGAGATCGAGGTAGAAAGGAACCTCTCAGGACAAAAGTCCCTGGAGGACTGACTGGCCAAGCACGCTCTACGCATGGAGGCAATGTCCAAACTGTAGTGTCTCACGAAAGTGTCCACTGAACGCCAAGTATCAGGCACGCAGATGGTGGATGTCGCTATATTTTTCAAGGCAGCGAAGGAGGTAGCCACCCCTCTTGTAGAATGGTCCTTTACCAGTCCCAGCAAGGGTTTGTTGCATTTCTGCTAACAGAAAACAATGCAGTTAACAAGCCACTTAGAGAGAGTTTGTTTCGATACGGGTGCACCCATCATCCTTCGAGTGAAGGATAAGAACAGTTGGTCAGATTGTCTGTGTGAACAGGTTCTGGCCAAGTAGAACCTCAAAATCCTATGCACATCTACAGTGTGCAAGAGGGCTTCCCCTCTGTTCGTATAGTTGGGGAAGTACACCGGAAGGTCAATGTCCTGGTTTAAAGTTAAGGCTGAAACCACCTTGGGAAGGAACTTAGGATTGGTCCTTAAGAACACCCTGTCCTTATGGAAAATCAAGTAAGGCTCTTTACACAAGAGCACCTGAAGCTCAGAAATCCTCCATGCTGAAGTAACGGCAACTAAAAATAATGTCTTCCAGGAGAGAAGGCGAAGCTCGCAATCTGTGGCTGGTTCAAAAGGAGGCAGCGTAAGCTGCTCTAAAATGAAAAGAAGGTCCCAAGGAGGAATCGGATCCTTAATCGGGGGTCCAAGATGCAAGACACCGCGTAGAAAAGCGCGGGAAGCCTCTAATTGGGCTAGTGAACGCTGACCAACGAGTGTGTGGTACGCCGAAATGGCATAGAGGTGGAGCTTCAGAGAGGAATATGCTAATCTCGACTGGAAAAGGGATAGGAGGTAGTCTAAAATAGACTTCTCAGGGCATTGAAGAGGATCAAGGTCGTGGGCCTGAGCCCATAGACAAAATCTCCACCATTTCAGAGCATACGTTGCGTGAGTTGAAGGTTTCCTAGCTGCCACCAGGATATCAACAACCCCTTGCGAGATCTCGTGCCTAAGAATGGCTATGTCTTTAGGAGCCAGGCTTGCAGGTTCAGGAATTTGAGGTTTGGATGGACTAGGGAGCCGACCTCCTGGGACAGCAAATGACAGCTGACTGGTAATGGTAAGGGAGGCTCCTGAGCAAGCTTGTGAAGCAGCGGAAACCAGATCTGTCTGGGCCAAAAGAGCGCTACCAAGATCATTGACGCCCGTTCTGATTGGAGCTTGAGAAGAACCCTCTGGATCGAAGGGTGGGAAAGCGTACAGGAACATGCCCATCCAAGAGAGGAACAACAGGTCTTGCCAGAAAACACCAGGCCCTGGATCTAGTGAGCAGAAACTGGGCAGTTTTGTGTTGTATGGGGACGCGAATAAGTCTATGTCTGGTGTCCCCCATCGTAGGAACAGGTCCTCTGCAACCTCTTACAGCAATTCCCATTTGTGAGCTCTGGTCTTCGATCGGCTCAGGAGGTCTGCGACAGTGTTGTCCACACCGGGAACGTGCACTGCGGCAAGCGTGGTGCCGTGCTGTAGTGCCCATTCCCACACCCGCTTTGCCTCTCTGCAAAGGGGGTATGAGTGAGTGCCTCCTTGTTTGTTGATATAATACATCACCAAGGTGTTGTCTGTTTGGACCAACGCATGACCCGATGGAATCTCTGACTGCAAGGCCTGTAAGGTGTACAGGACTGCCCTCATCTCTAGGGGCGACCAGGTTCCCTGGGTCCTGGTGTCTCAGATGATCTCCCCCAGCCAGACCCCGAAGCGTCAGTGGTGCGGGTCAGGGACGGTACTGGCACCACGAAGGGGACTCCCACAGAAAGATGTTCTGGAATCAGCCACCACTGCAAGTCTTGAATGACTGGCTGTGTGAGCCTGACTGGCTGGTCTAAGTGATCCTGCCTATGGTTCCATTGGGTTCTCAGCGTCCACTGAGTAACTCATGTGAAGGCGGGCGTGGGGGACCATGGCGATGGCAGCCGCCATATGTCTGAGCAGGAAAAGTATGGTCCAAGCGGAGACCAGATTTTGTGCCATGATAGTCCACATCACTGACCTGATGCGTTCCACCCTGACCCACAGCAGCAAGGCTCTCTCTTGTCGGGTATCCAGAATTGCGTCAATGAATTGTAGTCTCTATAAGGGAATGAGAGATGACTTCTCTTGGTTGACGGTGATCCCTAGAGACTGAAATAGGGAGCAGGTGTCGTGAATGGCCTTCTCCAGTGCCTCTGGGGAGGAAGCCATCAGGAGCCAGTCGTCCAACTAGGGGAAGACATAATGGCCTCATCTCCTGAGGGCCGCTGCTACGACTGCCATGCACTTGGTAAAGATGTGCGGCACTGAGGACAATGTGAACGGGAGTGCCCGGAACTGGTAATGGTGTCCCAGAAACTTGAAGTGCAGAAATTTTTTGTGCGACCGAGTGATGGGAAGATGAAGATACGCATCCTGCATGTCCAGGGATGCTAGCCATGTGCCTTGCTTGAGCATGGGAATAAGACCCAGAAGGGTAACCACGTGAAAGCGCTTGTACATCATGAAGATGTTCAGGTCACTGAGGTCTAGGATCAGGCGCAAGTCCCCAGTTTTCTTTGGAACCAGGAAGAAGTGGGAATAGTATCCTCCTTCTCTCTGGCTCCTTGGTACAACCTCAATGGCATTCTTGGAGAGAAGTGCAGAGATTTCCTGCTGGATGAGCAGGGCATGCTGTCCCGAGTAGCGGGAAAGCAGAGGAGGTCTTGATGGTGGGTGGTCGAGGAACTCTATAGACTGTCCTCGACCGATAAGTTGAAGAACCCACCGGTCGGAGGCGATCCTCTGCCACCCTGACATGTAGTAAGTGAATTGACCCTCGACCCTTTCTTCACTTTGATCCAGAGGTGGGGAAGGGGCGAGGGCGGGGAAGGAGTCATGTTGAGGTGCTACTGGCTCAAGCAGGTTGGGTAGGTTTGGTGCATCTCTGACCCTGACCTCTGGAGAATCTCTGCTGGTTTTTGTGGCCGAAGTTGCCCCTGTGTTGCTGCTGGCCTGACCGAGGTGGTTGTTTGCTCTGTCGGCCACGAAAATGGTTCTGTGCTCTGGGAAAGGAACCAGGCCTTGATTTATACATGGCCTGAACCGTTCTGACTGCCTTCCCTGCATCTTGGAGTCTGGTGATGACCCTCTCGGAGCCTTCACTAAATAACACAGAGCCGCTGTAGGGGATGTCCAGGATCCCTTTCTGGATGTGTCGAGTAAATCCGGAGACCCTCAACCAACAGCGTCTCCGGAGGCAAACACCTGTTAAGGCACCTCTTGATGGTGAGTCCGTAGAGTCGTAAGCAGCTCAGAGGACTTGGGTTCCAACGTCCAAGCCCGTACGGAGGTGGTTAAGTAGCTCCTCCTCCTTCTCGCCATCGGGAAAGACCTTTAGTAGGTCTTGCCCCTGGTCCCACAGTGTATTCTGAAACTGCATGTGCGTCAAATAATTGAGGGACCTAAGAGCACGTGGAAGCCGCATACATGCGGCGGCGTAGAGAATCCAATTGTTTGGATTCCTGGTCTGGTGGCTGGGTGCTGAGGTGTTGGGGCCTTTGTGAGCGGCTGTGCGAGGCTGTAATGATAAGAGTCTGCCACAGGTTGCTGAACTAAATAAGGAGCGTCCAGTGGAGCCCTGTCAAGTCTGTCAGCCTTGTTGGGGACCGCTGGGGTTGAATGTGGGCGCTTCCATGTAGTGTCCAGAAATGTATTCACCAGCGGTGGAACCACCACAGGCTTGGGGTCTTTCTGCCTCAAGTAACGTGCCAGGTGTTGCCATTCGGGGTCTAAATACTCCGTCTCCCATCCCATGTTCTCCTGAATGTGCCTCATAATGTCAGAGAACGATGGGTCATCAGGTGGTGACCTAGAAAGGTCGTGAGGATCTGGGGAAGGGGTACCCAAAGGGAAGGGAGATCTGGAGGTGTCCGAGGTATCAGGAAGTACAGTTACGTAAGAACTTACCGTAACAGTAGATCTTCGAGAACAGCTCTTGCAGCAGGTTACATCATTAGGACTGAAGCCGGCAGGCACCAAGACCCCAAGGAAATTTTCTAGCTAGCAGTATCCAGCGGGGACCGCCCCCACCGGCCCCGCCCACAACCTCAGGCATCATACAAAAGGGGGTGGTCCCACAGAATCCCCAGTTCTCCCGTCGGAAACTCCCAGCCGCTAGATGACATCAGAAGTGGAGATCCGCCTTCAAAGAAGGTACTCAGAGCGGTGTTACAAACACCTAATCCTAGGAAGTAACTAAAGGAACAACTCTACCTGCAGAGGGGATGGTGGGAGGGAAACTACCTGCTGCAAGAGCTGTTCTCGAAGATCTACTGTTACAGTAACTTCTTATGTAACTGTACTATCTTACTTTGAGAAACAGCTCTTGCAGCAGGTTACACCATTAGGACCGATTCCCAAGCAATTCTGGAAATCCCTCGCAGGTGGGAGAAGGCTAGGTAGAGATCGCGAGTTGGACCGAAGCCTAGGATAGTAGTCCCTGAAGGACTGCTAGACCAAAACCAACTCTTCACCGTGATGCAACGTCCAGGCTATAATGCCTGATAAAGGTGTGCACGGTGCTCCAAGTAGCTGCTGTGCAGATGGCTGAAGTGGACATGTTCTTCAGAGCAGCAAAGGAGGTAGCCACCCCTCTTGTGGAATGTCCCCTAACCGAGCCCGGTAGGGATTTGTTATGCTTCTGGTAACAGAACGTGATACAATGGATGAGCCACCTGGAAAGCGATTGTTTAGAAACCGGAGCACCCAGCATCCTAAGGGCAAAGGAGACAAAAAGCTGATCAGATTTACAGTGTTGCCTGGTTCTGGTCAGGTAGTATCTTAGACACCTATGCACATCTACAGTGTGCAGCAGGGCCTCTCCTCTGTTACAGTATTTAGGAAAGTACACTGGCAGGTCGATATCCTGATTAAGGGTGAGGGCTGAGACCACCTTAGGTAGATACTTTGGGTTTGTCCTTAGGGACACCCTGTCCTGGTGAAAAACCAAATAAGGTTCTTTGCACATCAGTGCGTGTAGCTCAGAAATCCTTCTGGCCAAAGTAACAGCAACTTAAAATAACGTCTTCCATGCCAGAAGACGTAGCTCACAATCCGCGGCTGGCTCAAAAGGTGGCAGCGTAAGCTGCTCCAGGACAAAGGGCAAGTCCCACGAAGGAATGGGATGCCTCTCAAGAATGCTTGTGCGGTTTCCAACTGAGCTATGGACCATAGGCCTATAGGAGTGTGATAGGCCGAGATGGCACAAAGGTGTACTTTTATTGAGAAGTAGGCCAAGCCTGCCTGAAGTAAGGACAGAAGGTAGTCTAGAACTGAACCTTCCAGACAACCCAGTGGGGGAAAGTCCTTGTGCTTGAGCCCAGAGACAAAATCTGTGCCATTTCATGGCGTATGTGGCATGAGTGACCAGTTTTCTAGCAGCCGCTAGAACATCTGCTACCCCTTGCGAGACCCCGTAGCGCACGATAGCTATGTCTCTAGGAGCCAGGCGTGCAGGTTCAGAGAGTGAAGGTCCGGATGGACCAAGGATCCCGCCTCCTGGGACAATAACTGAGAGCTGATTGGCAGAGGCACCAGAGGTTCCTGAGACAGCTGGTGCAGCAGAGGAAACCAAATCTGTCTGGGCCAAAAGGGCGCGATTAGTAGCAGCATTGCCTGCTCTCTGCGGAGTTTCAGAAGAACCCTCTGGATCAACAGGAAGGGAGGAAATGCGTAGAGAAATCTGCCCGTCCGGGAGAGGGACAACGTGTCTCGCCAGAAAACACCAGGCCCTGGATCTAGCGAGCAGAAATTGGGCAGTTTTGCATTGCATGGGGACGTGAAAATATCTAACTCTGATGTCCCCCATCTGCAAAACAGATCCTCTACCACCTCCTGGAGTAGTTCCCATTCGTGGACTTTGGCCTGAGACTGACTCAGACTGTCTGTGATAACGTTGTCCACTCCTGGGAAATGTACAGCAATAAGGTTTGCGCCGTGTTGCAGTACCCAATCCCACACCCTCATGGCCCCCCTGCAAAGCGGGTAGGAATGAGTGCCTCCTTGTTTATTGAGGTAATACAACACCGCATTGTCTGTTTGCAACAGCAGAGTACCCAGTGGAATCTCCAACTGGAAGGCCTGCAAGGCATAAAGGACTGCTCTCATCTCCAAAATATTTATGTGAAGATGAGCTTCCTGGGGCGTCCACGAGCTCTGAGACCTGACCCTGTCGAGGTGTGCTCCCCAACCGAACCCTGAGGTGTACGTGGAGAGTGTCACAATCGGAGACGGTGCAATAAAGGGGACTCCCACCGATAGGTGCTCTGGTTCGAGCCACCATTGCCAATCCCAGATGACGGCATTCGTGATCCGAACTGGAAGCTGCAGATGGTCTTGCTTCTGATCCCACTGTACCCGTAAAATCCACTGGGTCACCCGCATGTGGAGACGGGCTCAAGGGACTGTCGCAATGGCCGCAGCCATGTGTCAGAGTAGGCAAAATATCAGTCTTGCTGGGACCGTCTTCTTTGGCAATATGTCCCTTATGAGGGATCTGATGTGTTCCGCTCTGTCCTGGGGCAAAAAGGCTTTCCCCTGGACGGTGTCCAGGACTGCACTCATGAGCTGCAGTCTCTTCGATGGAACCAGGTGCGACTTCTCCTGATTGATAATGATGCCCAATGTCTTGAACAGAGACTGAGTACAATGAATGGCTGACATCAGGGCCTCCCAAGAGAGTGCCATGAGAAGCCAGTCGTCCAGGCAGGGGAACACGTAGTGGCCTTGTCTCCTCAGAGTTGCTGCTATGACTGCTATGCACTTCGTAAACACTCGAGGTGCCGATGACAGTCCGAAAGGGAGGGCTCGGAACTGATAATGGCGACCTAGAAATTCGAAGCGCAAGAACTTCCTGTGCGCTCGAGCAATGGGTATGTGCAGGTAAGCATCCTGCATGTCCAAGGACGCTAGAAGGTGCCCTGCTTGAGCATGGGTATCAGACCTGGAAGGGTCACCATGTGGAAGAGTTTGTAGAGGACCGAAGCATTGAGATTGCTGAGATCCAGTAGAACCAGAAAGAAGTGGGAATAGTAACCTGCACCTCTCTGGTTCCGCAGTACGTGCTCTATAGCTTCCCTTCCTAGAAGTGCGAGCACCTCCTGCTGTATGAGCAGAGTGTGCTGACCCGAACAACGGGAAAGCAGGGGAGGTCTTGACGGTGGGTGGTTGAGGAATTCAATAAAGTGACCTCTCTTGACCATCTGAAGTACCCACCGGTTGGCGGGAATCGACTGCCACCCTGAAAAGTGGCGAGCGATGCGACCCCCGACCTTTTCTGCCTGTTGATCCAGAGGAGGGGCAGGGAAGGAGTCATGCTGTGGCAGTGTTGGTTCCTGCAGGCTGGGTCAGTTTGGTATACCGCTGGCTTCTGCCTGGGGAAGATTTAGCCTGGGCTTTACAATGGAAAGTGCCCCATGTTGCTGGCCGGAACGTGGCTGCTGCCGTTGTTGCCGGCCGCGAAAACAGTTCTGGTTCCTACGAAAGGAACCAGGTTTAGATCTGTACATGGCCTGTACGGATCCTACTGCCTTCCCGGCATCCTGAAGCTTGGTGATGACCTTTTCCGAGTGTTCACCAAACAGGACTTTGCCGTTGTATGGGATGTCAAGAATGTTTTTCTGTACGTCTGGGGTAAAACCGGAGACACGGAGCCAGGAGCGTCTCCGGAGACAGATACCCAAAGCTGCAGCTCTGGCAGACGAGTCCACAGAATCGTATGCGGCTCGTAACACTTAGGTCCCCACATCAGACCCTGTGCAGACGAGGTTTAAGAGCTCCGCCTTCTGATCGCCATCCGGTAGCTTATCAACTAGGTCCTGACCCTGTTCCCACAGGGCATTCTGAAACTGAACCATATGAGACAGATAGTTCAGGGACCTGATGGAGCATGTAGCAGCCGCATACATGCGCCTCCCCAGGGCATCCAACTGTTTGGATTCCTGATCCGGTGGCTGTGTGCTCATATGCTGTGGTTGTTGGGACCGGTCATGAGAGGCTGTAATGACCAGGGAATCAGCCAGAGGTTGTTGCGCCAAGTACTGGTCCTTTCTCGGGGCCTTGTACAGGCGGTCAGCTTTCTTCGGCACAGCGGGGGTGGAGTGCGGATGCTTCCATGCAGCCGTGGTGACGTCCACGAAAGTGTCCACTAAGGGTGGCATTACCACATGCCTAGGATCCTTCTGCTGAAGGTAACGAGCAAGGCGCTGTCTCTCGGGGTTGAGATCTTCCGAATCCCATACCATGTTCTCCTGGATGTGCCGCATAATCTCAGAGAAAGAGGGATCATCCGGAGGTGACCTGGGAAGGTCTTGCGGGTCAGGTGATAGGATGCTGAGTGGAGAAGGAGATTTGGAGGTGTCAGAAGTATCCGGTCTAGAATCCTCCCCTGGTGGAGTGTACCGTCGACGTCTGGGTCGCTTGGGGCTGGGAGACCCTGAGGGAGATCTTGAGGGAGGCCTTCTCCGTTCCTTGGATCTTCCCCTAGGAGGTGGAGTGCGCTCCTTGGGGGTTGGCGGTCGTCCTACTGGCCCCTGCGGTGGAGGGGGAGGAGGGAGTGGGAGGTGAAGGAGTAGGAGAGGGGGAGGAGATTTCACTGGGATCACATCTTTTCGTTATTGTGTCCCACCAGAAAGTGAAGAGATCTTTAACCTCTTGGATGTTCATACCCGACGACGGACCTGGCACGGTGGTCTGTCGCTGGGTCCGAAGGCATCTCCGGGATTGGCGAAGGCTCCCATAGAAGCCTGGCATCCTCGTTGTCACCTGCCTGGTCCTCAGGCAATGTCAGGTCCTCCTCCGTGGAGTTCCGGCGACCGGTGTCCACCGGTGTCGGGGGCAGTTTTCGGCTCCGAACGTGTCACCGATGTCGGGCACTTGGCCAACGTCTTTGGCTCCGCCGAATGTCTGGCCGACGTCGGGTGCTTGACTGACGTCAGGTCTGTCATCAGCTTCAGGGACATCAGGTCTTTAGTCCTTCCTAGGTGGGGGATGCGGACCCCTGGGAGACCGATCTGGAGTCGGGGTCCCGGCGTCGGTCTGATGAGGAAGACTTGGTCTGGTGACAGCTGGAGGACTTCGATGAGGCCCGGGAGGGAGTGGAGGAAGCCTGAGGCCTAGAAGTCTTTATAGGGTGCAGAGAAGCCAAAGAGCCGCCTGAAGCCTTAACCTTGACCAAAGGGGGCTGAAAGCTAGCCCTGGAGGGAGAGTGGTCTGAGTGCGTGGAGCCTAAGCTGGTGTGCGAGTCCGAGGCACGGTTAGGGGATCTGGACCTGGCCTTCTCCCGGTGCTTGTGGGCTTCTGAGGTAGATTCACCTCTGGAGGAAAGTTCCTTATCCATTCCGTGTAGTTTCTTTTCCAAGAGGAACCCCTGAAGTGCCTTCTGGTGGCGGATCCTGGTGCGAATGTTAAACCCCTGACAGAAGGAGCAGGCCTTGGTGTCGTGGTCCGGGCCTAAGCAACGCAGGCAGGACAAATGAGGATCCTTGAAGGGGATCAGTTTGCCGCAGGCACACTTGGAAGGATGTCCTTCAGAAGGAGGAGTTGGAGATGCCAACATTTAGTGTTGGTAAAACTGTTTTATGAAAGTTCTTAGTCGTCGTGCACTAGAGTGGGACCGTGAGGCCAATGTTGGCGAGTCGACGGCGGGAAAAGAACTGGGGATTCTGGGGGACCGCCCCCTTTTATACGATGCCTGACGTCGGGGGCGGGACCAAAGTCGGGGGCGGTCCCCACTGAATACTGCTAGCTAGAAAATTTCCGTGGGGTCCTGGCGCCTGCCGTCTTCAGTCCTAATGGTGTAACCTGCTGCAAGAGCTGTTTCTCGAAGTAACATAGGTGGAAATCCGCAGCCAGGCTCTACGGCGCATAGTGACCACTGCCACCATGGACTGGGCACAGGTGTTGCCTATGTCCAAGGCCGTCAAACTTGTGCTTGGCAAGGGCACGACCCTGGTCTCAGACCACTCTGACTGCTGACTGTAAGTCCATAGAAAGGTGAGAAAGGACATGGTCCAGGACCCCCGTAAGGGCGTGGCTTAAGTTGGCTATCATCACAGCGGAACATGTCTGCTGGAGAGCCAAGGAGGATGCAGTATAAACTTTCTTTGCTGCATGATACAGTTTTTTGGATTCCTTGTTGAGGGGCTTGTGAACATCACTGACGTTATCCATCTTGCAAAAGACTGAGTCTGCCACCAATCCCTCGGTCAAGGAGTGATCCGAGAAACAGTTAAGGGACCCGGTTGGGATTGCGTACTTGTGGATCATATGGGCGGATGGCCCTGGACAAGAAGTTTAATGTTGCCAAAGCTACAACATGGGATCTAGAAAAGCCTCCGTCACTGGGAAGGCAACCCCCAGGGAATCATCCCGGTTGAGGATTTCCATAAGGGAGTATATGGCCTGCTTAGAAACCAACTCCAGCATAATCTTCACTGACTCAGGTGAGATGGAGCAAAGCCCCGAAGGACAGCAGACCATAGTCGGTAGTGAGTTCTTTGGTTGACTTGTGATAGAAGCCCAGGGTCCTAAAGGAGGGGGCATGGAGGTCCCACTAGAGTCTGATGACTCCTCAAACACCACCCTCGGTCCTTTCTCCCCATGGACCACCCTGGACTCATCAGAGCAGGTGATCTGGACAGACAACCAGCCAGAAAAAAATGGCAGCAGGGGGAGCAGCCTTAGATGGTGCCACATGTAAGGGCTGCTTGGGTGAAGGCTCCACCAGGATCGGTGGAGAAGCTGGCGTAGGCTCGACTCGACAAAGCAGGACTGGAGCGGGCCGCAATGGAGGAGACCGAGAGGAAGCCAGGGTCTGTGGAAGAGGCCAACCCTGGCTGAGTACCCACTGCTACCATATCAGCGCCTCACAGAGCCAGCACAACTTGCGGCAGAGTCTCTCATCGTCTGAGGATGAGGAGGAAGAGGAGTGTGACAGTGCTTCCAGGTCGAAGGCCAAAGGCGGGAATGTCCAGATTCCTGAGACTGCGATCCCAATCGAGAGTGGGTCCTCGACCGGAGATGAGCGAGTTAACAGCAAGGAGACATGGGAGGAGGCACCGTGTACTAGACACTGACTGGATCATGCCACAGAACCCACAAAGGGCTAATCTCTTGGGAGAAGACAATCTAGTCGTCTGGCTTCTCCTGCCCCTCCCAAGAGAGGGCCGAAAGGAACAGAGTCCTAGACAGTGAGTCATCCTTGATCTCTTCCGACAACAGGTCAACAAAAGATCTCAACTGGTTAGTTGGCCTGGGTCTCAGCCAACAAGCCTGACGGGGTTTCTGTGGAGCTAGCAGCCTGCCCTTTGACTGGAGGAGGATCAGCTGAAGCCATGAGCTTGACAGCCATGAAGCGGTCGAAGGAATCATAACAGCGGGAAAAGTGTGCCCTTACCCAGTCCCATAACCTATGGTTGGTTCATTTAGACTTTTCTGGACTTATCACCTTGGGAAGGGCCCTCCCCGAGGGTCAGCAAAGACTGGCATATGTCCCTAAATCAGCCTGTGAATGAAGCTCTGATGCTGGAACCCACCAGGAGCAACATGGGTACTCAGCACGAGAATGCCGTGGCCTCTGCCTCCTCGAGAGCTGCTAGCTGGGAGGCCGAACCTGCCGCCACTGAAATCACTTTGTGGGTGTCCTTGGAACGGACCAGGGGATCCTCTTTGTCCAAGTGACCTAGGAGGAGGTGAGTGTACTGGTCCTCAAAAGAGGAAAGAAGTAGGGACTTGCAAAGCTCGTAAGCTTAATGATTGCGCTATGCCCAGAGGCAGTAAAATGCACGAGGTGTGTGGGTTAGTACACAACATTTTCTGATGGCATGCGACACATCTCTTAAAACTGAGCCCGGTTCTAGGTTAGTTCCACTCCACTGTGAAGAACAAGCGTTTAACAACACAGAGAAAATCACTTGAAAATGGATGAAGAAAACTGGCATACACTGCGCACAAGGAGCTGCGAAGGAGAAGACCCTACTCGTGCAGTTGAAAGAAAGATCTGACGTTACGGAGTGGTGCCAAGGAGCATACCACCTGGGTGGGTGGGAGGAGTTTAGCTTGAAGATTTTCGGGCTGGAATTAAAAGGGAAAGAAAGACTGCCTAAGTGCAGATACTGCACCATATCCATGTCCCTGG
The DNA here is from genome assembly GCA_016271365.2 of Neoceratodus forsteri. Taxonomy (NCBI): domain Eukaryota; kingdom Metazoa; phylum Chordata; order Ceratodontiformes; family Ceratodontidae; genus Neoceratodus; species Neoceratodus forsteri. The sequence continues at coordinate 296,134,179 of JADMNL010000027.1, read as the reverse complement.
AACAAACCCTTTCCTCACCTGGCAGTCTACTGGCAACCTGGTTCAATTAAACTAGAAAAAGTGACTGAACCACAGGTGGTCCAATGACCAACTTGAATGCTGAAATAATACTAACCACACATACCGAAATGTCACAGGCTCGTTACAAGTAACCAAGTTGCTTACTGTGTGTAGTACTGGTAATACTACAATCTGTACAATTTGGAAAACCTGGCCACTGGGCTAAAAGTTTACTTTTCCCGGACTGCTGGACTACAAAGACAGACCAATCCCTGTTTTTAAAATCATCTCCTGTTTAGACTCAGGTGGCCAAACTGAGTGGATTCTGGCTCCAAGGACAAATTCCTCTCATTACCAGCCCTTTTTACAAAGATAACAATGGATTCTGAAACTGAACTACAAACAGCATGTACTGTGGTGGTGGAGTGTGTACCAACATCAAAGGCATGATTGCTAAACAAACTAGGAAATGGATCCCGTCACAAAAATACAATGCATGCTGGAAGATATGTTCTGTGCTGATTGTACCAATGAGAAGCCTGTTCAAGATTGGGATACTAACACTCAAAATGCCTGCAGACAGGTATGTCACAAACCAAACTTATTTAAACTTTGGTAACCTGGAAAGGCACACTGAGCTGAAGCTAAACATGATCATGAAACTTTATTAAAAGGGCTACCTAGTTGACTCTGGTGGGTGCACTGTTTTCTTATTTACTGTTTCTGAGATGGAAAGGGGACCCTATTGTGTTCATCACTGCATCTTCCATGAATAAAGCCCCCTCTCGCAATTCCCAATGGCCTGAGATTCCTGCAAAGGCACCATTAAGACTTCAAATCTGGCTGCAAGTGCACGCGCAAGTAGAAGGTGCTAGTCCATCACCCTGTCAGTCGCCCAGTTTATGTGAATTAATTGCCTGGGGGCCACCAAAGCTGCACAGCTGCCCATTTATGATGTGGGACACTCCCATCACCCCATCCACCTGCACACTGGTCCATGCAGACTCTGAAGCATCCCTGTGGGGGAAATGCTGATGCATGTGGCGAATGCCTTCCATGGTCCGCCACAAGGGAGCAGTATGACAGTGCTTTCTGCCCAGAGACAGACAGCACTCCTGTCTCTTGGCCACCTGACACGTGGGGGCCTGGGCTTGCTCTCGGATCCAGGTCACCTACACAGTAGTGCAGAATGTTACAACTGGGCTACTGAGGTGTCCCTAGATTCTAGTGGGCGCTTGAACCTTGGTTCTACTTTGCTTTGTTCACCCAGGAACAAAGACTTCCCCCTCAGTTATAAAAGGCACTAACTCGCAAAGGCTCTTCTACGGACCCCCGAGATAGAGTAAAATGAAGGGCATGTTACCTGATAGTATGGTTTGAAGAGACTCGTCCTTTATCAGTACTGACTGCTTCTGCACATCCCTACGGAAAAAGGAAAACAAAATGCCTGAGACAGTAAAACAGGATTAAACTATCAACCAGACAAGCAATCCAAAGGCAAAGGCCAGTCTTTCAAGAACAAGAATTCCTCCTTGAGCTAGTATGAGCCAGATTCACTAACTGACACATTATTCTAGCGCCATGCATGTTCTAGCCCCCCCACCTTCCCCAATGCTGCCCACCACTGCCAGACTACTTCCCAGTTCCATCTACTCCCTTCCTTGTCACGTTCTTGGTTCCCAGAGGGGTCCACAAAGAGCATACCCTCCTTAAGGACATCTCCTCCATGGTGGGCTACCTTGGGAATATCATCAGCCTGGACCTCTCCCCAGGCCCATCTCATATGTGGGATTATCAGTGGGCAGTAGAGAAGAGTGGGGCCAAAGAGTGCTGGGTTCATGCTGATGCGCATCTGGACTTTTTCCATTCTAGTTTCTCCCAGTCCTCAGGACGCCAGTGGCAAGGGTGCCTAGTGCGCATGTGCACGCATTCTGTCTCCTGTTCACTGCTCCGACTCACTGCCGCCTGTGGTCACCCAAGTGGCAGTCTAGCAGCGTCATGTTTGTCCCTGGAATACTCAGTCCTCCTCCAACCGTCTGGCCCCCAGACAATTCAGACTGGTTTCGAAACCTGGATCACTGGCATCACAAGTGGCATCACTACACTGATGGGCTGGCCTTGCCATGCATATGCTCAAACAGAGCTCAGGGGACTGGCAAAAGGAACAGGGCAAAATGCTGTTGAAAACTAGAGAAATTCATGTGTATTTGTCTTTTCACTGATGAGAAAAGTCCAGTCATAGTGTATGTTTTTTTTTTTTTTTTTGGGGGCCTGGACGGGCTTCGCGGTGCGAGTATCTGCTAGCAACATGGGTCTGGGAATGAGCCCAAGTCATTGGCAGGCTGGCATGAGGAGGAGAAGGATACAGTGTCCCACAGGACACTCATCTGGAGCATAGGACCAGGTGACACTGCTTGACTACTACCTGGGTAACAGGTGGTAGGGCAGTATCAGCATCCTGCTTAGGGAGTAAGGCTACAACCTATATGTCTCACTGGAATGGAGGCAGCAACTCTCTCTCTCCCAGAGACAGAAGGCATTGAAGTGGGACACCCTCCCAGCCAGGGCCAATCTGCTCAAGATGATACAGGTCTGCTGCGCACAACCAGATCGCTGGCATGGCAAGCGACTATGCAGTCACTGTGCTTCTGAGTCAGCGCAAATCAAGACACTTTTGCCCTTGGCTATTAAATGTATATGTGTCTCAATATAAATGGCCTCTTCCTGTCAAATTCTCTACTTACCACACAGAAAGTGTTGCACTGGCAGTGAGAGCCATCAAGAAAAACCCTGCACAATGTAACGTGGAGATGGGCTGCTGTAAGATGATGGCAGGCAGGAGCCTGCTCCCACATGCCGAAAATACTGACAGCGTCCGCTTCTCACAGGCTATGCCAACAATGTCACTAGAGCAATAAAAAAAATGTTTTTTTTTTTTTTTTTTTTAGAAATGTTACTACTGTTTTTATTCCCTATAGTTAGAAAATTTTTTCTTCTATAGCAGAATCAAGTTTTAGAGAATGCCTTCCATATAGTGCATCTCAATGCAATTCACGTAACAAGGAATACAAAACTGGTAGTGCAGAGACAGTATGTGTACAAAATAGCAGCATCCATTTAGTTATTTATTATGTAGACGTATATGCTGTATATAACATTGGTCCTCTAAGAAGTAGCAGCGCATCTGTTGAAACAGCTAAAGAATTCTTTTTTTTTTTTTTTTTTAAACTCCCCCACATCCCCCAGCTCGACTTCCTCGGGAACCCAAGAAGTCATCAATCTGCTATCCGCCTTACCTGATCCGCCCCCATCACCCATGGAGCCACAGTTTATCCCCCCACCAGGGACGATGTGGGGCCAAGCACTCCGAACTTTCTGGTTTCATCGATCAGAGGGCGACCAGACAGACGGCAGCACATTGAGGGCAAGCTCCAGGGCTCCGTCTCCTTCAGAGCTGGAAGGCATTTTCTACATTTCTGTGGATGTCTCGAGTGCCCTTGACGTCAAGGCGTGAGCGCCGACGTCCACAACGTCCTCCCCTAGCTAGCCTCAGAGGTGTGTTGATCCCCCGACCTTCGTCTGAGGCCAATCATACCCTGAGGAGCCCAATGTAATGCTAAGCCTCTGGCCTTCACCAGAGGTCAGCATACGCTGAGCTGATTCCCCACCCTCCCCCCAGAGAAGGCGAGCCGTCGTGGGACGCTCAAGACTACTCCCCCCAGCCAGCCTCCGGCGACCCGAGTCCACTCCCGAACCCGGGTCGCTGGTGGAATTCCAACCGCTGTGCCAGCGGGCCAAAACAGCTAAAGAATTCTATCCCAGAGTATCGTAAAATGAACTAAAAATCCTGAATGCACTTGTTTTAATTTAAAAATAAAAACCTCAGACACTTAGGACTAGGACAGGACTCCGGGGCGTCTGAACTCTTCTGTGGAGAAATAAATCTGCATGTTGAGACACTAGAGGGAGTGTGACCACAGTACAGAGTTTGAATTTGCACAGCATTCCAAATTCTGTCTCCAGGGTAACAGGTCAGGCACAAGATGACTGAAGACTTGTATGACATCACTAAAACTCCTGTTAGAACAGCACATTTACAGGAGTGTTCTGTCACTGGCGTTTATATTTCATTGAACAAAGTTATAGTTCTATATTAGTTAAAAAAATATTCAAAATCAATCACATTCCACCATGTAATGTTCTTGGAAAATAGCTGATATCGTGGACTAAAGGAGAAACAGTGAGCTCACAACATTTACACTTTGCTCTAGTCTAGTCAACGGCATTTGAACTGGTTTTACTGAGCAGGAACGCTGGTCAGGACACCAAAGCTATCAGCTCCTCAGCCTCATTTTTTTTATAGTTGAAAAAACAAGTTATTATGGCTCCTCTTCTGCAAAATGGACTCATTAGCCGTTTTCTTTTATCCATTTCCTTTTCCTAGTAAAATTGAAAAACATTCCATTGATGCAATCATGTCAAGGCTCATTCTGTTTTTGGTCCTGGCTTTCCTACTACTGTATACTTCCTGAAGTCTGGGGACGCCCCAAACCATTCAGCAACTTGGGATACAGTAGTCCTGCTGCACTGCTTCGCGAGTGGCTAGACTACTGGCGGGGTACCAACTTTACGGAAGGCTGCATTGGCAGTGGATCAAGGACCGTAAAACAACTTTTGTGTAATAACACCAATATGGTGGACAGTCACTCAATTTTTTTAAAAAAAGGGAAGCAGATACATAAACAGCTACATAAAGAAGTTCTACAGAAGGTGGCCATCAAAAAATTGATTTTTAAGCTAGGGGCCATGTTTTCATTAATTATGTTTATTCAAGGAGAGAACCAGAAAGCCACTGAGCCAGGCTCACCTCCAATGAAACATAGAAACATAGACTTTGTCGGCAGATAAGGACCGCTAGGCCCATCTAGTCTGCCCATTTCCCTACCTACAGGATAGGCCGCAGATTCTAGTTAACCAACAGCCTATTTCTTCCTACCCCCCACAAGAATTGCCTTATGTCTGTCCCATGCATTCTTGAATTCCCCCACAGTTTTAGACCCCACAACCTCCTCAGGAAGGCTGTTCCATCCATCCACTACCCTCTCTGTGAAATAATACTTCCTCACATTGCCCCTGAACCGCCCTCCTTCTATCTTTAAATTGTGTCCCCTTGTTCTTGCAAGTCTCTTTTCTGAAAGATGCTACCCTCTTGGACTTTGTTGATTCCACTGAGGTACTTAAAGTTTCTATCATGTCCCCCTCTCCTTCTTTCCTCAAGAGTATACATATTAAGCTCCTTTAGTCTCTCCTCATACGGCTTCTCTTGCAGACCCTGCACCATTTTAGTTGCCCTCCTCTGGACTACCTCTATCCTGTCTATGTCCTTGCGGAGATGGGGTCTCCAGAACTGGACACAGTACTCCAGATGGGGTCTCACCAACTGTCTGTACAGAGGGATAACAACTTCCTGTTTTCTGCTGCTGATGCCTCTCCCTATACATCCCAGTATACCCCCAGCCCTCTCTACTGCCTTCTCACATTGCTTGCTAACCTTAAGGTCATCTGATATGATTACCCCCAAGTCCCTTTCCTTTTTTGTTGTTGTTACTACCTCCCCACCCATTGTGTATTCTTCCCCTGGGTTCTTGTTTCCCAGGTGCATTATTTTGCACTTCTTTGCATTGAATCCTAGCTGCCATACTTCTGACCATTCCTCCAACCTTGCCAAGTCCTTTTCATCCTTTCCGCCTCCTTGTGTATCAACCCTGTTGCAGATCTTTGTGTCATCTGCAAAAGGCATACTTTTCCTTCCAGTCCCTCTGCAATGTCACTGATGAAGACATTAAAAGGACTGGACCCAATAGAACCCTGCGGTACCCACTAGTAACCCCTCTTTCTTCAGAGTGGACTCCATTTACAATTACCTTCTGTGTTCTGTTGTGCAGCCAATGTTTACCAGGCTACCACCCTGGGACCCACTCCCAGGCTGTTAATTTGACTATTAATCTTTTGTGTGGGACTGTGTCAAATGCCTTGCTAAAGTCTAGGTAGGCCATGTCCACAGCCCCTCCCTGGTCAACTACTTTGGTCACCCAGTCAAAGAAATCTATTAGATTAGTTTATGACCTTCTTCCCTGTGAACCCATGCTGCCTTGGGTCCTGTGCACCACTGGCCTCTAGGTACTCAACTATTCTTTCCTTCAGTGACTCCATCACTTTCCCTACCACAGAGGTCAGACTGACAGGTCTGTAGTTTCCTGCCTCTGTCTTGGTCCCACTTTGTGAAGGGGAATCACATCCGCCTTCCTCCAGTCCTCGGGTACTACACCATCCTCCCATGATTTATTAAAGAAGTAGCCAGTGGTTTCACTAGTTCCTCCCTTAATTCTTTTAGAATTCTGGGGTGAATTCCATCAGGACCCATTGCTTTGTCCACCTTCAGTTTTAGGAGTTCTTGCAGAACCCTTTCTTCTGTGAAAGGACTGGGATCGACCCCCTATCAAGAATGCTTCTGTTAATTGGATTAGGCACTTCCCCCTCCTCTTTTGTGAATACTGAGCAGAAATATTCATTCAGTATCCCTGCTTTTTCACTGTCCCCCTCTGCCCACCCACCGTTCATTCTATTCAGCCTCACTATCCCTCCCTTTGTCTTTCTACACTTCGCTGATGTACCTATAAAAGGTTTTATCCCCCTTCTTAACTGAGTTGGCTATCTTTTCCTCAGTTTGGGCCTTTGCTATTCTGACTTCCTCCCTGCTTCCTTCTGCCTTAACTGGTACAGCTCTCTGTCCTGCTCCTTCTGTGTTTCCTTATACTTCCGGAATGCTATCTTTTTCTTCCTGACTTTCACAGTCACCTCTTTTGAGAACCATAGTGGCTTTTTCTTTCGTTTTGATTTGTTTATTTGCTTCACGCAAAGGCTTGTTGCCTCTGTGATGGCAGTTTTGATGATTCCCCATTGTTGCTCCACACCTCCTTCTAGCCTGTTTGCTAGTGCTTTTCTGAGGCACTCTCCCATCTTGCCAAAGTCAGCCCTCAAAGTCCAGTGCCAATGGCAATGGCATGCAGTATCGTGCGAATTACAACAGCTGCAGTCATACAGTAATTACAAATCGTCATTCAACATAGGGACATGTAACATCTTATGATACATATAGAAGGTACACGGATTTAAAGGAACACTATAAAGCTTTTTGAGGATTTTTTTTTTTTTAATCAGTACCTTTGTATGTGCATGTTGCTATCATTCTATTCAAATATGGTATACTGTGCCACTGATTTTCAAATAATGCAGATTTTTGTGAAATATCACTTAAAAATAATCATTTCAGCAACCGGATCATTTGCCCACCTCCCCATTTAAATATGACAGAGGCGCTGGTAAACTTGTGCATGCAAACTTTTTTTTTTTTTTTTTGCAAAATGAGATAAAAGTACTTATTGAAAGAATCCAGTCCCCTGAATGTGGCAAAGTTACTAAAACTTGCAAACAATTGCTCTAAACTATTAAAAACTGGCTTTGAAAGCTAAAGCCGTGACTCTGAGCATGTGCATCAGCATCAGTGCTATCAGGCCCCTACCCATGTTGTCGGGTGCACAGAAAAATGCTCTTACCAGCTGCCAGCTGCAGTAAGAATCCTACTGGTGAGGACGGTTTCCCATTCTTTTCCTTCCCTATTGCACCTTAGTTTGCTCAGCTTGGACCCCGCCACTGCTGTAAGTTCATTTTCCACCTCAATGTACATGGATGGATCGGAGCTTATCTGGAAACAAACAAATAAAAAGTGATTGTTTTTTTCCCCACAAAGCTTTTTCTCCCGCGGGTGTGCATATCACTATCAGCCCTGTCCCTGTCTCCCCCAACTGGCCACCACCTCCAACCATACTTTCATGACTTGTGGCATTCCCACATGGACTGCCCTTTGTTGTGGCGCAATCTGCCCCCTCCCCCGAACACATACCCAGAATTCGGGGCCAGCGTCCTGGGTGGTGGAATGGACCGGGGCAGGCAGGCAGGGCTTTATTAAACCTGCTCACCCATTTTCCCTTTTCTCCCTTGTCCCTGCAGCCAGAAGGGCATCCGCATGTGCCGTGTGGAGGCACACGTGCACTGTGTCAAGTGGTCACCCTCCTAATGTGCCACTCCAACATGCACTGCCAACAGATCTTCACCTGGTGGCAGTTGTAAAGTGGAGCAACAAGCCTCCCTTCTCCAGAAGAGGACAGCAATCCCTTGAATGCTTGGATCCTCTCCCTACTCAGCAAGCCCCCAGCAACCTGTGTCCGCTCCTGAACTCAGGTTGCCGGTGTGGCAGACTGTTGCACTACCACTGGGCCATGGTCCCTTATCCCAATCAGGGTCACCATGCCTACACCCTACCTCTGGCTAGGAGAGTGGGCAAGTAGCACCCAGTTGATTTCAGTGCTGTCCTTCGCTCAGCTGGCAGGGGGTGCACGAAAGCCAAGCAGCCTGTATGCATCTGGAGAGTCAAGTGCTTCACCTCCATTGCATGCTTGGCCCTCAGCCAGCTCCAGTATGAGATCCTGGGGGAGGGGTGACATGCGAACACCCATCTCCATGCAGCAGCGTGACACTCTGCTGCCGTGTCACTAGGGCCATACGCATTTCTGTTTTTAAAAGGAATAAGTTCGAACTCTTATAATGAATCACATCATCTAGAATTATCATTTAAAAAAATCCCACACTCACTAATGCTGTTTATTAGCAAGTTTCATCAGATCCAACATATATAGATATGCTCTGTGGCTTCAAAATCTGTTTTCATCTCCTACTTGCCCACCTGATAGAAAAAAATAGATGCACTTGCCCCCACTTAGTCCATTCAATATTTACATAGTCATAATTGGTAGGTGTGCCATCATGTGCACCACTATTTGAACCCTGTGCAAGCCATGCGGGCATACCAATGAGGAAGATGAACCTCAGCACGGCAGAAGATGGACCCCATGAAGAGCAGTTACCTAAGAACCTACCATAACGGTAGATCTTTGAGAGAATCTCTTAAATTAGGCCACATCTTTGGAACTGTAAGTCGCCAGCGTCAGGACCACATGGAAATTCTCGCTAGTCAGGGTTGCCCACAATGACATGCAGCACCGCACATATAACACTGAAGGCCTCAATACTCCTAAGTTCCCCACCGAAGATTAGCCTCGGAAGGCCACTAACTGTAAGGAATGAGGCGGTGAAACCAATACCAGGCAAACAAGGAGAGGCATGGAACTGGAAACAAGATGCATGGAGTATGGCCTTAGGCACAGTATCTGATATAACCATCGGAAACCAAAGACAGAAAGAAGGAAAGTATGGCATGGCCTAATAGAGGAGATTCTCTTGAAGATCTACTGTTACGGTAAGTTCTTATGTGACTGTTCTATCTTCATTGAGGATCTCTCCTCCATTAGGCCACACCTTTGGAACGACTCCATGTCATAAGAAGCGTAGGTCAGGAAACATAGGCAGGCCAGGAAAAGTTATAAAAATCGCAAGTAGCGTTTTATTAATAATAACAAAAAAATAAAACTTGTACAGGATAGCGCTATTTTTTTATAAGATGCTTTTGCCTGGCAGTTCAAACTGCATCCTATTCTTGTAACTTTCATCTCCTGTGTTCAACAAACTGTAAGACTTTGTCAATTTCTTTACTGTGACCAGCCTAAAAGAGTACATCCGGTCTCAACTGGTACAACAAAACAGAACACTCTGGTCCAGAGATGGTTTCCTGTTGACAATTCTGTCAACAGGCTTGTGGAGGTCAAAACACATCTCAAGGTCAACTCCCTGCATTACAAATTGTCACCTTTTTAAGAAACCCCAATAGCTTTCTGCAATCATTTCAAACAACCTACATAACTATATACATTTGCAAACCAGGTGATCCCAGTTTCACATAAAGATTCACACATAGGGCTGGCAGTATAGCCTTGAGGTTACAGTAACGAGCTGTGAATGAGCTGGGTACATCAAACAGACCTAGGTTTGATTCCCACAACCTTCACTTGCAAACTGTGTGACCCTGCTGAGCAAGTCACTGAACTGCCCAAGTGCTCCTGGGTCACCCCTGAAAATGGCATTGTGCCTACTGGGCCTTGCCTGGTTACCAAAGAATAAATAAAATATATTTTTTAACCACAGAGAAGCAAAGGGAGAAATAACAGAAACAGAAAGTGAAGGAAAGGAGATCATGGGGAATTGTGGGACCATCAGAGTGGCAAATTCCTAGGTGCCACAAGAAAACTTGATTGTGCAATCACACACACAAGAGACAGACAAGTGGCAGAATAGAAGGGGACAGAATAGAGCCTTATTTTGAACTCTCTTTGCATAACAAATGGGAGAGGGTCTTACCCAACCCTGTCACACTCCCAAGCAGTACTACGTGAGCCGGGAGGATGGTATAATCCGATATGTAATCAGGACAGAATGCCTTGTAGAACAGGAAGACCAAAACCAGTATGTCTACAATAGACAGTGTCGAAACTAATTTTCAGTGAAAGAATGCAGTGCCACATGTGGCATCTGCACACATGGCAGCATCAAGGACATTTTTGAAATGGACAACAGAAGTGGTCAAACCCCTTGTGGAATGATCACAAACAGTACCAGGAAGTTCCATACCGTACTTCCTATAACAAAAACATAATGTAATTTGCCAGTAATTTTGACAGGCAGTGTCACGATACAGTGGTGCCCTCTTTCCCAAGGGGGAATGACAGAAACTCTTTCACTGTGAAAAATCAAATGAAGAGGTTCGCACTTCAAAATATGAAGCTTGGAAATCCTTCAAGCAGGAGTAATAGCAACTAAAATAACATCTTCCATTACAGGAAACATAAGGCACAACTCATGGCAGGCACTCAAGGAGCCAACATCAATTTCTCAAGTACGAAATGCCAGTCCCAAGGTAGGAGTGGATGACAGAGAGAAGGTTTCATATATAGGATACCTTATACAAAATAATACACGGCACTTCTAATTAGGAACCATTAGACTAGTAATCGTGGCATGGGAAGCTGATATAGTGGCTAAAATAAACCAAAACACATTATAGGAATACTGCAGGCTTGAATTAGATGGTGAAAGTAAGGCCAAGGAGGTACGGCTCCCACTATACACATCGTTGGTTAGACCCCATGTTGAGTACTGTTCACCGTTTTGGGCTCCAGGGGCCAAAGGGGACATAACTGCCCTTGAAAAGATCCAAAGAAGAGCAACACGCTGTATCAAGGAAGCATCAGGCAAATCAAGCCAAGACAGATTACAGACACCGGACTTGTACTCACTGGAATATCGCAGACTCAAGGGAGATACAAGTCTCATTTTTATAGCACTGACCGATACCCTGCTATGGGAGCAATTAGGACTGGCCATAAGGAATATGGCATATTGTACAAGGGCTCACCCGTTGCAATTACTTGGCGAGAAATACAACACCAATAAAAGGAAGCACTGGTTCAATGTTAGGGTGGTTAAGGTTTGGAATGAATTACCAGTCGAAGTGGTGGCAAGCAAAAACATGGCTGAATTCAAGATCAAATCAGATAACCACCTGATTCAGAAGAACATAACAGTATAATTTGACATTTTTTTGGCAAGCTATAATGGACCTATCGGTCTTCACAGAGCCTGTACACTTCTATGTAATCTATGTAAAAAGTATGGCAACACAGTAGCCACAGAACATGTAAAAAGGGTCCATATCACAGGAAGCAGACCATATAATGCAATGCTTCCATTTCAGGGAATAAAGATACTTGTAGAAGGCTTCTTAGCTGCAAGCATGACATCAGCGACTTTAGTGAACATCCCCAAAATGAGCAGCGGCCAAGTTTTCAGAAGCCATGCATGCAGGAGTTGAGACGCCAAGCCAGGATGGACCAGATACCCTTCATCTTGTGACAGCAGATACTATAGGAGTGGAAACCACAACTGACAAGGCCAGAAAGGAGTGATGAGGAAGAGAGTGGTACTCCCCCTCATAGCTGGAGCAGTACAGAAAAAAAATTACAGATATTATCCATATCACTAGTAGCTCAGTGCAGACTTGAGTTTGAAAAAAACACATGAAGACCAAATATGACAGCTATTATCACCAAGGCACTTGTATGCAAAAGCTGAGCCTCACACTAGGTCAGGATGCAAAAGCTAAGCCTCACACTAGGCCAGGACCCTGGGGGCGGGGGGATCTGTAGGTGTACCCAGCCTGGGCCATAGTACAAGCAGCCTTCCAAAGGTTATGCTGACATTTAATCATATTGGCCTGATAATTTGCAATTCTAAGGCCCAAGGATGCCTATAACATCCAGCCTCTTAAGTTCTTTATCGGAAGGCAAAATACTTGTGTGTCTAGGAGCTTTGGAGAGATCACGAGCAGCCATAATGACCACAGAATCAGCTTCTGGTCAAATAGCATAATAAGGCTTAGCAGACGAAGCAGGGTACCGATTATCAGTCTTCCTTAGAACTGCAGGCTGGGTATTAGGCCTGCGCCAAGCAGAAAAGGTGGCATCCTCTAATGAAAGCAGGATATACAGGGGGACTTACAATGAAAGGAGTAAAAGACACTTACAAAAATTCCATTAGAGTCCTCGTAGAGGAATCTTCCTCTTCAACGGTAAAGCCCAATGCAAACTGCACTTGCTGTATCATGGCCTAAAAAGAGGGTTCCCAGAGTGAGATCTTGGGAGTATAAACAGCAAAGTCCTCACTGCAGGATAAGTGTATGGAGCTGCAGAGCAGGTTCCCATCTCACAACTGTCCTTCATTCTAATATTACTCCTCTAAATCCCCCCCTTCAAGATCCACAAGGTCAGGACTGTACTCCACTTCGTCGTCTTGATGAATGACAATGGGAACCGCAGAGGGAGCCAGTGACGCTGGCAGTGGTTGAGAGGCAGGGCTCTTCGGCAAGCTTGTAGGGGGGGAAAAAACACATCAATGAAGGCCCTGGACCAGATGGCCCTGTTGGCCGGCGGTAAAGCTACCTACTGGGGCAACCCTGGCAGCAGGTGACATATGTCAGAAAATGATGCCAGCATAGCCTGGGAGATGACAACACCCTGAAAAGGGTCCAGGGCTACCTGCGTCAAAGGGCTGGAGCCCAACAATGGCAATCTAATGTCAACAGTAGGTACAGCAGTGCCTGAGCCAGATCCTGACCTTGGGGGGTGCTTTTTTTGATACCACCGGAGTGGACGCTGACAAGGTCATAACTGTTTTCAATGGTGCCAGGGACCTTGTCTGGCGAAGCAACTTTGCACTTATCTTTATGTTTGTGCTTACAGCCAGATGAGGAGGAGGCCCAAGACGACACCCCTTCCATTCTTTTCTTTTCTTTTGGTTTCGATGACCATCTGTCAGATGGCGATGATGAAGAAGCAGACCTGGAGCTCTTTTCCTTCTCCATGGCTTTTAATGCTTTTTGAGCAAGGTAGCTTTCTAGAGACTTCGACGGCATTGCCTTGTAGCCTTGTTGAAACTCTGGCAAATCTCACAAGTTCTTACACTGTGAGAAAGGCCCAGACAGCACACACAAATGGAGTGTGTGTCATCTTTGTAAATGTTATAACCGCAGACACAATATCTGAACAAGGGTTCTTTAGACTCTAGCAGCATGCAGAGACGCACGCCAATAGTAATATGTACTGAAAAAATACGAACAAGTAAATACGGTAATGGCTTTGTTGAAGCTGTTTCCTTCAGCAGGTCCAATGAGGATGACCAATGGTGGGAGAAAGAACTATGGAGTACTGTGGCTGCCAACGTTACATATGCATTAGCGCTGCATGTCACTGTGGCCCTGAAGCTGACAGCTTACAGTTCCAAAGGTGTGGCCTAATAGAGGAGATAGACTCGATAAACACCATCCAGGTTCCGCTGCATCATGTTGTCCTGACAATGCTTGATGTTTTGGGGTAAACTCCTGCCTACTCCTGTCCTCGCCTTTGGGGTGGGGTGGGGGGAGAGAGAGCCATGGCTCCAAGAAAGGGCTAATTGCAGTGGTGTTGGGGCACAGCAGCTCCTGAGGTGGGTTGGCGCTGGAGTGCAGAGGGCACATGAAGAGTAAGAAACACACACACAAAAAAGCGCCTTGGCTCAGTGGCCTGTTACACCTTCCTATTTATTCTATAAACATAATACTAATGCACTGTATTGTGGAATGTTGTTCTGCATTGAGATCCATGCCTAGAAATGGGTTGTACTATATGGTTGCCCTTTACAATGTATAGATTTCCATACATGCAATTTTCTTGTTGCAGGACATTTCAAAGGCCATACAAAGTTGTTGTAGTATCGTTTTGATGTTACGACGATGCAACAACTTTTCTGCTTTAAACTGCCCACACGATCAAGTAATGCGGTGCGACCTTTTACAAACTGACAGACATGGCTGTGGCGGTAGAAGCAGCGGTCCTTAAGGGGAAGGGAGAGTGTCAGGAGGTGGAACAGGCTAGGGCAAGAGTGCCCACTCTCCACCAACCTGGTCTGCTGCTGTTTGCAAATGAGCTGAGGGGCTAGTTAAAGTTTCATGGGGCAGGAAGTAAGTTGAGCGCGTTTGCATGGAGTGGGTTGGGAAGCAGGTCAACTGTGTTCACATACAACCGCTGATTAAAGCCAAACTGTTGCTGTTATAACTGCACCACCTCATTGATTCAAGGGATACAGTAAAGGTAACTCACACCATAAAACACTTGTTATTTGTTAGCATACTAATTAGGGGAAGGTCTGGTAATGAAACCGTTCACAGAAGGAAGGAAGGGAGGAAAAAACAGGTTACTCACCTGTAACAGTAGTTCTAGGAGTAGTATATGTTGTTCATCCACACTGTTTGGCATGTCCCTTTCCCCTTTAAGTCTTGCCGGAAGTCTTCAAGCTGGCTCCTCCCACCCACCCGAGTGGTATATATACCTCGGCTCCGCACCATGACGCCAGATCTTAGCCTGCTGGAAGCCAGGTTGTGTGCGTCCGCAGCCAGGGAGGTCGGGTGGGTCCGTATGGATGAACAACATATACCACTCCCAGAACTACTGTTACAGGTGAGTAACCTGTTTTTCTAGGATTGTGGATATGTTATTCATCCACACTGTTTGGCAAACTCCTAGCAGTTCTCTGGAAGGAGGGACGCAAGACACACACACCCTACTTAGGGAACTGAGGCCCCAAAACCAGCATCCCACCATGACTCAAGGTTAATGTGGTAGTGGGTGATGAAGGTGTTTGCTGATTTCCAGGTGGCAGCCCGGCAGATTTCCTGGTCAGGGATGTCCCTGGAAGCAGCCACCGATGCAGCAGTATGGAGGGTAGAATGAGCGCTTATCCCTCTTGAAGGCTCCTTGCCCGCCAACTCACAGCACAGACCTATGCATGATGTAATCCATCTTGCTATGGTCCATTTGGCTGCAGGTCTGCCAGAAGCTGCTTCAGCGTACGTAACAAACAGCTGGCGAACCTCTCCATGAATTTACGCCGTCCTCTCCTTATAATAGGAGGCAGCACATCTCAGGTCCAAGGTATGGAGTCTGTACTCTGCCTCAGAGGTGTAATTAGGGTAGTATACTGGCAGAGTCAACACCTCGTTAAGGTGAAACTCTGACACCGCCGTCGGAAGGATTTTCAGGTGGGGGAGCAGGACAACTTTATCCATGTGGAAGACCAGATAAGTGGAGCCCACCGAACGCGCTTGGAGCTCCCCTGTCCTTCTGGCAGACGTGATAGCCACCAAGAAGGCAGTCTTCCACGACAAGTGTGTCAGCTCACACCTGTGCATTGGTTTGAATGGCTTGCCCATGAGCTTTACCAGTACCAGCAGTAGATCCCACAGAGGTGGAGGTTCATGCACCGGAGGGGATATGTGATCCAGGCCTTTGAACAAGCACCCAACGGTCTCCTGAACCAATGTCTGCTGACTGGCCCACGCCTGGTAAGTAGAAATGGCTGCTAGGTGCACCCTAAGGGTCGATGACCGTAGACCCCCTTTGGAGAGAGACCAAAGGTAGTCAAGAATGTGAGCCACAGAACAAGATAATGGGTCCAAACCCTTACCCTGACACCAAATGGAAAACCTTTTCCATTTGAAGGCATAACATTTCCTGGTCGATTCCTTTTGACATGCCTCCACCACGGTGTAGACATCTTCGGAAAGACCCAAAGCCTGGAACTCTAGCCGCTGAGGTACCAGGCTGTGAGGTGCAGGGACTGAAGGTCCGGATGGAAGACCTTCCCCCGGTTCAGAGATATCAGGTCCGGGCGTGTACAAAGCCGCTCCGGGGCCCTGCAGCTGAGGCTGAGGAGATCTGGATACCAGAATTGGCGCGGCCTGTCTGGGGCTACCAGAATCACCTTCGCCTTGTCCCTCCTCACCTTGAATAACACCTTGTGGATCAAGGAAAATGGAGGGAAGGCGTAGAGGAGGCCTGGGGTCCACGGCCTTGAGAAGCCATCCCTGTGCAGCGAGCCCTGCTGAGGGGGGCTGGCATGATACAGCCTCAGCTTGGTGTTTTCTCCGGAGGCAAACAAGTCCACCATTAGTTTGCCTCAACGGGAGAACAGACAGTAAGCTACCTCTGGATGGAGAGACCACTCTTGGGCTGTCTGGCCTATATGGCTGACAGCATCCACCAGATGGTTCGAGGCTCCTGCCACGCAGAAGACTAGGAGATCAGTCTCCAACCGACTTATGAGGGTATAGATGTGGAGTGCCTCCTTGCACAGCAGACGGGAGTGCGTGCCGCCCTGTTTGTTGAGGTAGTACATGGTCGTGGTACTGTCCGTCTGGACTTGAATCACTTGACCCCGGAGCCGAGGAGCGAAGGCGGACAGTGCCAGTCTGACTGCTCTGAGCTCCAACAAGTTGATGTGGCATCGGGACTCCTCAGGGGTCCAGAACCTGTGGGCCCTGTTCTCCCCTATGTGGGCTCCCCAGCCCCTGAGAGAGGCATCGGTCGTAAGGATGACCGTCGGCTCGGGGGCAAACAAACAGGATCCCTTCCTGCAACCAGTCTGGGGTGGTCCACCACTGGAGAGCATCCCACATCTTCTGGGTTACAGTGATCAGCTGTTTGAAATAACCGTGACACTGAGTCCACTGGGTGGCCATCTCCCATTGGAGGGGGCGCATGTGCAACCGGGCACAAAGGACCACTGAGGTGCACGCCGCCATGTAACCCAGAAGGTGCAGAAAGTCCCGGGCAGGGCGCAACTGCCCAACCAGAAATGATTGGGCAAAGGAGGAGAGAAATTCCGCCCTGTCCGCCGGGAGCCAGGCTTTGGCTTGACAAGAGTCGAGCTCTGCCCCGATGAAGCCCATCACCTGGGAAGGCATGAGTTCCGACGTGGCCTCGTTGATCAGGAGGCAGAGTTGGGAGCAGGTCTGAAGGGCCAGATCCCTAGACCACTCCACCTCCTGTTCGGTGGAACCTGCCAGAAGCCAATCGTCAAGGTAGGGGTAAATTCTGACTCCCCGACGCCGGAGATGAGCCATCACCACTGCAATGCATTTGGTGAAGACCCGTGGGGCCAATGACAGGCGGAACGGCATGGCTCGGAACTTATACAGGGTCTCTTCGACCCTGAAGCGGAGGAACCGCTGATCGGACAGACGGATTACGACGTGAAAGAACACGTCCTGCAGATCCAGTGAACACCACCACGTTTCGCTCCAAATATGGTATGATCTGGGACAGAGTGACCATCCGAAAGGTGCGTGACCTGAGAAACTGATTCATGTTGCGGAGATCTAGAATGGGGCACCAGCCCTCCATCCACTTGGGCACCAGGAAGTACCTGGAGACAAACACTGCGTCTGCAGACTGATCCGCCACGACTGCTACTGCCTCCTTGAGGAGGAGCTGAGCAATGTCGTCTCGAACAGCCGACTGGGTACATGCGGAAATCCATTCTTCCCGATAGGCACGGGCTTGGCTAGGAGGGTACTGCTCCAATTCTAGAGGCAGTCCCTGACCGACCACTTCGAGAACCCACCTGTCCATAGTGATAGTGGACCAGGTGGAAAGGAAGCGGCGGAGCCGGACCCCCACGGGAGGACCCAGAACTGGCGTGACGGAGATAGGGGTGGTAACCCCCACCCCATCACTGGGCAGGTTTAGAAAAAGAGGAGGCTCCAGGACCTGAGCCTAGGCCTCGTTTGCGGGCATGTTGGGGTCCAGGCTTGGGGCGAGAGCACCAAGCTTGAGCCTGCTGCTGATGCTGCTGTCCTCCTTGATAGGACGACTGCTGAACCACAGGGGAAGAGTGCCGAAAAGGCTTCTTTTTCTTCTGCTGGTTCTTGCCCGAAGAACTCTTGGCAGAAGTGGCGTTCAAAGTAGCACTGGACTACTCAATGCGCTGTAGGTGATCGGCCACTCCTGGGCCAAACAAGTCGGTCCCAAGGAAAGGCACATCAGCTAACTTATGCTGAATATCCGCTGGGAAAGAAGAGAGCCTCAGCCAAGCCCTGCAGTGAAAGGCCACTGCAGCGGCCATTGAGTGGGCACAAGAATCCCCAATGTCCAGGGCCGTCTGGAGCTGCTGTTTGGCAACAGCATGGCCCTGGTCCCAGACCTGCTTAACCATGGTTTGCATGTCTGCAGGTAGATGTGGGAGGACTTCATCCAATGACCCAAGAAGAGCAAGAGAGAAGTGTGTCATGATGACAGCCGAACTAGCCTGACTAAGGCCCAAGGAGTAAGCCGCATAGCCTTTCTGCTCCGAATAGTTCAAAAGTTTGGACTCCTTATCGGGGGGGACGGTCAGTGTCGGCAGAACTGTCAATATGCCTGAACATAGAGGTGGTCACCAGGCTCTCGCCTGAAGGGTGCTCTGTGAATCCCGCTAGGGACCCCATAGGTACCGCGTACTTGCGGGCCATGCGGGCATATGGTGCTGGACATGAGGCAGGGCGCTGCCATAGTTAGAGTGCCGGACCAACAATGGCCTCGGCCACAGGAAAGGCTTCCATCGGGGTATCCCCTCTCTTGAGGATGTCCGTGAGAGGGTACTCCACCTTTTTCTGGATGGGTTCCAAGGGCATCCCTGTAGAATCAGAGATGAGATGGAGGATCCCTTGGAAGGAGGAAGGACTTTCCTCCATCCCTGTGCCTTTTGCATGGGATAGACAAAGGAATTCTGGAGGTCAGAGGTAAGGGGCAACAGACTTCTAGGAAAACAAACTGAACTTGCAAGCTCAAATGGGCAGACTGGGTGGGCCATAGGCCCTTATCTGCCGACACTGTCTATGTATCTATGTAATGGACGACTCATCATCCCTGGGATGAGAGTGGAGCCCAGTGACAGAGTCCGAGGAGTCAGGGTACAGCAGCCTGCCACCCAAATCATCCTCAACCCATCGAGGATGGTCTGGGGTGACCGTGACCGACAGAAGCCAGGGAAGCCCGCTATCTGGTCGGTCCTCTTTGGAAGAAGCCCTTCCCACAGGCTGCTTAAGTGGTGGCTCCACCACTATCAGTGGAGAGACCAGCAAAGGCTGAACTGTAGGACGGGCCAGCCCCATGAGCATGGGAACCAAAGGCTTCGGTTCCGAGGCGAGAGCCAAGTAATGGCTTGAGGCGTCGGAGTCGGCTTTTGCCCAGTCAAAATTAGCTGTTGCCATATAAGGTCTTCCTAGTGCTGGAGTTTCCGTCGGAGCCTCTCCTCATCTGAGGACGATGAGGACGACCGGTGGTGTCTCCTCTTTTTTTCACGCTTATGGCTCGTCCTTGGCCGTTCAGCCGAGGGGGTTCTAGACCTCGACCAAGATCGGGCAGGCCGACTCGGTCACTCGGGAGACACCGGAGGGATCAGTGAAACCCGGGGGTCTGGAACCGGGACCTCGATGAAGACACCATTGAGTTGGGTCTCCTCATCGGGGAACACAAGGAATGCAGTCCTCTCCGTGGAGTCTGCTGCCACGGCCAACAACCGAGGGTCGAGAACAATCTTGATCTCATTGGCCACTTCCTCAGTTGTCTGGCCAGATGGAAGGTCCATAAAGCCTGCAGCCCAGGAAGCAATCTCGACCGAGGTAGAGACTGCGTGCTCCTAGGACTGAGACGTCTCTCGGTCCCAAGAGCGCCTTCGTCGAGACGAAGACGAGCTGGGTTCTTTGTCCCTCTTTCGAGAGCAGGAGGAGTGCGAGCCCATGGCCGCCTCACCCCTGGTGGGGAGAGACTGGCACAACTCCTGAAAAGAACCTGAGAAGGTGGAGACCAGGTGGAGTGGAACGAAAAAGCTTCGATCGCCCGAAGTGCGGGCGGCTTCTTCGAATGCCTTCATGCATTCCAGCTGCTCAGCGGAACCCGCGGCAATGGAAACTACCCACCTAGCCTCCGTAGACTTCACCGGAGGGTTCCTTCTCCCCGGTCTCCCCAACTTCAAACGTACCAGGTGGTCATCCAGGACACCGGGACGGAAGGCCAAGCAAAAACAGCAGGATGAGGTGTAATGGCCGACACCTAGGCAGTAGACACATGTGAGATGGGGATCGGTGCGCGACATCTTCTGGCCGCAAGGACACCGGCGAAATCCTGGAGAAGATTTCTCTTCCATGATCGAGGACACAAAAGCGCAATCACTAACTCAAATGAGTTTTAATCTCGGTAAAACCGAAACTTTGAAAGCCAGGGCCTACGAAATACTTGAGCATGAGGGAAGCAACCTGCATCCTCCAGCGGAAAGTAAGATCTGGCGTCATGGGGCGGAGCCAAGGATATACCACCCGGGTGGGTGGGAGGAGCCAGCTTGAAGACTTCCGGCAAGACTTAAAGGGGAAAGGGACATGCCAAACAGCGTGGATGAACAACATATCCACGATCCTACAAAAACAGGTTACTCACCTGTAACAGGAGTTCTAGGAGTGATGTTTGTTGTTCATCCACACTTCTTGGTAGGTACCTTGCCACTTTAAGATGGTCCGGAATGTCTTCAGGCTGGCTTCTCCCACCCACCTGGGTGGTAAAACCCTCGGCTCCGCCCCATGACGCCAGATCTAGCCCGCTGAAAGCCACGTCATGCGCCAAAGCCGGGGAGGTCGGGTGGGTTGAGTGGAGGAACAACATATACCACTCCTAGAACTCCTGTTACAGGTGAGTAACCTGTATTTCTAGGGAAGTGGATATGTTGTTCAATCCACACTTCTTGGCAGACTCCTAGCAGTTCTCTGGGAGAAGGGAGGCAAGGCATGCACCCACTACTTAGGAAAAACGGACTGGAGAACTGAGGCCCCAAAACCAGCATCCTGGCATGACTCGAGGTCAATGTGGTAATGGGAAATGAAGGTGTGTGCTGATTTCCAGGTAGCAGCCCTGCAGATTTCCTGGATAGGGACATCCCTAGAAGCAGCCACAAAGGCATCGGTATGGCGGGTAGGATGAGCTCTTATCCCTCTGGGAGGCTGCTTGCCCGCCAGCCTATAGCAGAGATCAATGGAGGAAGTGATCCACCTGCCAATCGTCCACTTGGCTGCAGGTCTGCCAGGTGCGGCTTTAGTGTAGGTGACAAACAGCTGGCGAACCTCTCCCCGAACGTCAGCAGTACGCTCTTTATAGTAGGCGAGCGTTCTCCTCAGGTCCAAAGTATGGAGCCTGTATTCAGCCTCTGAGGTGTGATTCGGGTAGAACACCGGCAGAGTCAACACCTGATTCAGGTGAAACGCCGACACCAGCTTCAGAAGGAATTTCAGGTGGGGACATAGGACAACCTTGTCCCTGTGGAAGAGCAGGTAAGGAGATTCTATGGAAAGCACTTGGAGCGCCCCAATCCTTCTGGCTGACGTGATGGCCACCAAGAAGGTGGTCTGCCATGACAGGTAGGAGATGTCACACCTGTGCATCGGTTTGAATGGCTTGCCCATGAGCTTGGCCAATACCAGCAGTAAATCCCACAGAGGAGGAGGTTCATGCACTGGAGGGGATGTGTGATCCAGGCCTTGGAAAAAACACCAGACCACCTTCTTCTGCACCACCGACTGCTTGCCAGCCCGTGCCCAGTAAGCAGACATGGCTGCACCTTAAGGGTTGTCGACCGAAGTCCATGCTGAGAAAGGGACCACAGGTAGTCCAAAATGTTAGCTAACGGACAGGACGAAGGGTCCAGCCCCTTGCCCCGGCACCAAATGGAGAATGTGTTCCAATTAAAGGCGTAATATTTTCTTGTTGACTCCTTACGGGATGCCTCAACGAAGCTGAGGACCTCTCTGGAAAGACCCAAGGCCTGGAACTCTAGCCGCTCAGAAACCAGGCCATCAGGTGCAGGGATTGAAGGTCCGGATGGAATACCTTCCCCTTGTTGACAGAGGGCAGGTTTGGGTGGGCTGGAAGCCACCTCAGGAGCCTGGAGCTGAGGCTGAGGAGATCTGGATACCAGAACTGGCGGGGCCAGTCATGGGCTACCAGAATCACCGCGCCTTGTCCCTCCTCGCCTTGAGAAGCAGCTTGTGGATTAAGCGAAATGCAGGGAAAGCGTAAAAGAGGCCTGGGGTCCACGGCCTCGAGAAGGCATCCCCCTGCAGCGAGCCCTGCTGAGGGGGCGGGCATGGAACAGTCTCAGCTTAGCATTCTCCCTGGAGGCAAACAGGTCCACCTGAGGCGTGCCCCAGTGGGAGAACAGATCTTGTACTACCTCCGACAGGAGAGACCACTCGTGAGATGCAGCCCCTATCCGGCTTAGGGCATCGGCCAGGGTGTTGGAGGCTCCTGCCACGTGAATGGCTAGGAGATCCGCCTCCAGGCTGCGCACGAGGGACCAAATGCAGACAGGTTCCTTGCATAACAGCATGGAGCGCGTCCCTCCCTGGCGGTTCAGGCAGTACATGGTCGTGGTACTGTCCGTCTGGACCTGAACCACTTGACCCCGTAGAAATGGAGCGAAGACGGTGAGAGCTAGACGGACCGCTCGGAGCTCCAGCAGGTTGATATGGCGCCGGGACTGCCAAGGGGACCACAGGCCATGCGCTCTGTGCTCCCCCAGATGGGCACCCCAACCCATCAGAGATGCATCGGTCGATAGATCGTCGACTCGGGGCGGACGAACAGGATGCCCTCCTGCAGATGTGCCAGAATGGTCCACCACTGGAGAGCGTACCACATGTCCTGGGTCACTGTCACGGGCTGGTCCAACGGATCGCAGCATTGTGACCACTGGCTGGCCAGTCCCCACTGAAGGGGACGCATGTACCAACGGACCAGGCTGGTGCAGGCCGCCATGAGGCCCAGGAAGCGCAGGAAGTCCCGGTCAGGGCGCGATTGCCCAACCAGAAATGATTGAGCAAAGGAGGAAAGAACCTCAGCCCTGTCCGCCGGGAGCCGAGCTCTGGCTCGAAGAGAGTCGAGCTCTGCCCCGATGAAGAGTATCACCTGCTTCAGCACGAGTTCCGACTTGGCCTCCTTGATGAGAAGGCCAATCTAAGAGCAAACCTGGAGGGCCAGATCTCTGGACTGCTCCACCTCCGTTCTGGAGGGGGCTGCAATCAGCCAGTCGTCCAGGTAGGGGTACACCCGGACCCTTTGGCGCCACAGGAATGCTGTCACCACTGCCATTTGGTGAAGACCCTGGGAGCTAGAGAGAGGACAAAGGGCATGGCCCGGAACTTGTAAAGGGATCCCTCTGCTCTGAAGCAGACAAATCTCTGATGAGAAGGACAGATCGGGACGTGAAAGAACACATCCTGGAAGTCCAGGGAACAGAACCACACGCCTTGTTCCAAGGATGGGATTATCTGACCCAGAGTGACCATCCTGAAGGCCGAGACCTTAGGAACCTGTTCAGGTCATGCAGGTCGAGGATGGGGCTCCAGCCCCCCTCCCCTCCATTTTGGGACCATGAAATACCTGGACACAAACCCTGGGTCTGGAGGAGGATCCGCACCTTCCGATCACCTCTTTTCGAGGAACAGGGCACAACGGCCGGGCGGGCCGATAGTGAGGCTGGTGGACCTCAGGCCCCCGAGGGGCGATGGCTCGAAGGGTGGGGCCTGCTCAACTCCAGAGGCAGGCCCTTCCTACCACCTCCAACACCCAGCAGTCCGTGGTGATAGCGGACCAGGTGGAAAGGAAGTGGCGGAGCCGTCCCCATGGGGGAAACCCAGGGGGAGTGACAAGGTTGGGGGCGGCACTCCTCAACCCGTCACTGGGCAGGCTTGGAAGAAGGACCGGTCGAGGGACCTCCTGGGCCTTTACCTCCTTGCTTCCTGTTGGAGGAAGCCGCGGGCTTGGGTTTGGGACGTCAAGCGTGAGCCTGCTGGCCCTGTTGCTGATGCTGTTGGGCCGGTCGTGCTGCAGGGGCCGAAGGACGAAAGGACTTATGCTGTTGTTGACGGTGGCCTTTGTCCCTCTGGGCGGAGGGGACAGAGTCCAGAGTGGCATTGGACTTTTCAATCCGCTGGAGGTGTCCCTCCACCCAGGGCTGAAGAGGTCGGTCCCCAAGAAGGGACGTCCGCCAACTTGTGCTGGGTATCCGCCATGAAGGTGGATATCCTCAGCCACGCCCTGCGACGCATAGCCACCGTGGCCGCTACTGACCTGGCACAGGAATCACCTATGTCCACAGCAGTCTGAAGCTGCTGCTTCGCCACCGCCCTACCCTGGTCCCGCACCTGATGGACCGTGGTCTGCAGGTCGGCCGGGAGATGAGGGACAACCTGATCCAGGGAGCCCATGAGGGCGTGGGAGAAGTGTGCCATCAGCATGGCTGAGCTGGCCTTTCGGAGGCCGAGGGAGGACGCAGCGTACACCTTGCGCCTGGCAAAGTCCAGCTCTTTGGACTCTTTTTTGGGGGGCTTATCCATGTCCCGAGCATTTCCGGAACGCCGGAAGACACTGTCGGTGACTAACCCCTCGGCAGAGGGGTGCTCCGAGAAACTGGGCAAAGAGCCGGTAGGGACTGCATACTTCCTGGCCAAGAGCACAGGACAGGAAGCAGGCCACTGCCAAAGCTCCAAGGCTGGTCCGACAATGGCCTCAGCCACTGGAAAGGCCTCCATGGGGGAATCCCCTCGGTCCAGTATCTCCGTCAGGGGATACCTGGCCCATTTGGACACGGGCTCGAGCTGCATCCCGGTGGAATCCGAGATGAGTCGAAGCAGACCCAAGAAGGATGATGGGCTATCATCCAATGACTGGCCCCCGAAGGACTCCAGGTCGACCTGCCTGGAGAACAGGGGGGAATCGTCATCGGATTCCGAAGAGTCTGCGAAGAGCTGCCTCGGCCCTGAGCCACCCTCCACCTGCCGAGGACGGTCAGGAGTGAGGGTGACCGACAACCTGTGAGGCAAGCCGTGACCCGACCGAGAATCCTTGGTCGGTGTCCCAGACTTCGGTTGTGGAGGCGGAGGTTCCACCACAAATCAGTGGAGCAGCCGGTTTTGGCCGCACAACTGGCCCTGGAACGGGCATCTCGACTGGGGCGAGTGGTTGCTTCGGTTGTTCGAGCGACAGCCACTTGATGGCCGGGGGCTGAACCGGAGTTGGTTTAGTCCCGCACAACAGTAACTGCTGCCACATAAGCCCTCGTAACGCCGGAGCCTCTCCTCATCCAAGGAAGAGGAGGAACGTGTCACCGCTTACTTCAGTACAGAGACCAAGACCGCCAATGTTGGCGGAACGGCTTGACCGAGATGAAGTCTGAGACCTCGGGGACTGAGGGTGGGGACACCCGCTTCCCTCAGCTCGGGCACTTTATCCGGGGACTGCGGCCCCGAAGGCGCAGGCTGATCCTCGGTCTCCACCGGGGGAACCGGTGAAGGAGGGTTGTCGGCTTCACCAGTCGACAGCCCATCTGACAGGTCAAGAAAAATCTCGACTGCGTTGATGGGAGTCTCGGCCGGCTGGCCTGATAGGGACACAGTGAAGCCAGCGGCCTGAGCCGCAACCTCGACCAAAGTCGACGGTCAGCTGTCCGGGGAAGGAGACCTCTCCCGCTCCCACAAATGCCAACGGTGGGACTTACCCTTCGACTACTTCTTCTTGGGCCGAGAAGAATGTCCCGAAGGCCCCTCTCCCTTCATGGAAAGGGACTGGCAAAGCTCCTTGAATGAAGCCATGTACGAGGAACTCGGAGAGAGTGGGATAAATGCCACGGCCGAGGAGGAGGAAGATGCGCCCTGGGCCACCTCCTCCTCGAGGGCGATCATCTGCTCAAGCTGCTCAGCCGAGCCAGCCGCCGGACACCGCCCAACGAGCCTTTTTTGATTTTACCAGTGGGTAACGCTTCTCAGGGCGCCCAAGCTTCAATCGGGCAGCGCAGTCCTCCAGGACGGTGGCCGAAAAAGAGCGGCACAACTCGCAGGCCTGCGGGTCATGGTCTAGGCCTAGGCAGTAGACGCACATGGACTGCGGATCTGTCCTGGACATTTTCTGCCCATAAGGGCACCTCCGAAAGCCGGGAATCGATTTGTCCATCGCAGCCGTGAGGGATGATGAAGACCGAAGTTTAGAAAAACTTCAAAACTAGTTTTGGACGAACCGAAGAGTTAGGATCCAGTCTGAAACGCAGAGTGCTAAAGAGGGAACCTGAGCTTCCAAGCGGTAAGGAAGATCTGGCGTCATGGGGTGGAGCTGACAGTTTTACCACCCGGGTGGGTGGGAGGAGCCAACTTAAAGACCTTCCAGCAAGATTTAAAGCGGCAAGGAACCTGCCAATAAGTGTGGATGAACAACATACCCATGTCCCTAGAAATACACGTCCCCCCCATCCTTTTTTTTTTTTGTAACTACACAGTAAACAGTGTGTGTGCATCCATAAACAAGACGTGGTTGCATTTCGGGGATGACATCAGGGACCTCTCAAGGTTCTATGATGTCATCTCAACCCCTCGATAGAAACACAGCCTTATTATGTATGGATGCCCATACATTATTCTGCATGCTGTGCTGCAGTAGCGACATAACTACGTATGTTGTTGAGCAGCAGTAGTGATGCAGCACAATAACTCAGAATGCCGCCAGCAGCTTCTTCATTATAGCGGATCAAGCTGGAAGCCCTTTTTATTTATTTTTTTAATCTGAACTTACAGAAACAGCTACAGTCACCAGCCACACACAGAATCAGTAATTTGAGTCTGCCAACAACCAGAAGTGCCCCCTCAACACAAATTCACTGAATAGAAGGGGAGTGCCTGAAGTGGGCACACTATAAAAGATAATGTATAAGCATCCATACACAGACAAGCCTGTGTCTTAATTTTGAGTTTTCTATAGACCAAACGGCCGTCAGTTTAACAGACCAAATGGCCTTCTTCTGCTGGCTTCTTCGTATGTTCATATGTTCTATGGCAACCAGAGAACCTCTTGAGCTTTGCTCTCAAAGTTCCTGGTTGCCAAAGAAACCTCTCGATGTAGACACAGGCTTGTGGTGCATGGCTGCCCATACATTATCCTCTGTGTTTTCCCTTGTCCTACCCCCCATTTAGTGCATGTCTTCTAGTGCCGCTCACACTCACCAACTCAAGTATGTGCGTACTCCTCCCATTCGTATTCAGAACATTGTGAATCTTTATTTTAAGTCTCTTTCAGCACCAATTAAAATCGCTTTAAGCAGAGTAATTCATTGTAAAAATCTTTCCTCCTCCCAATAACCTTTGCACGCTAACAACGAAGAGGATACATCTTTTCGTTCCAGTCCCTTTACAAGGTCCCCTCCTCACCTGTAATGTAAATGCTTTTTGTGGGGTTGGCGTGGGTAGCTTTAATGCTACAGTTGGCGTGGAGGTACCAGACGTGTCTTTTTCTATTGTAGCAGCCTGTGAGATTAAGAAAATAAAGAAAAATGAGGTTTATGTTCCAGGGTTGCAATCCACTACTTCTGTCCCACTGCTCTTGCTGAATCCAAAAAGCCAATAGTTACAGTCTGATAATTCTGTTTTTAATATGCATTTTCATTGTATTTAAATACATGGACAGCAGCTGCAAAAGATGACTTATGAATTATTAAAGGCATTTAGTAGTAAATGGAGTACACAGTGAAGAAAGGAGGGTTACTAGCGGGGTACCGCAGGGTTCAGTACTGGGACCGGTCCTTTTTAATGTCTTTATAAGTGACATTGCAGAGGAACTGGAAGGAAAAGTATGTCTCTCTGCAGATGACACAAAGATCAGCAACAGGGTTGATACACAAGATGGAGTGGAAAGGATGAGAAGGGACTTGGCAAGGTTGGAGGAATGGTCAAATGTATGGCAGCTCAGATTCAATGCAAAGAAGTGCAAGGTAATGCACATGGAAACAAAACCCAGGGGAAGTATACACAATGGGGTTGAGATACTGACAGTTAAAATAGAAAGGACCTGGGGGTAATTATATCAGATGACCTAAAGGTGGGCAAGCAATGCGAGAAGCAGTAAGGAAGGCAGGGGGGGATACTGGGATGCATAGGAAGAGGCATCAATAGTAGAAAACAGGAAGTTGTTATCCCTCTGTACAGACAGTTGGTGAGACCCCATCTGGAGTACTGTGTGCAGTTCTGGAGACCCCATCTCCGCAAAGACACAGACAGAGTGGAGGCTGTCCAGAGGAGGGCAACCAAAATGGTGCAGGGTCTGCACCAGAAGACATACTGAAGAAAGACTAAAGGAGCTTAATATGTATACTTTGAGGAAAGAAGGAGAGGGACATGATAGAAACTTCTCAAGTACCTCAAGGAATTAAAGTCCAGGGGTAGCATCTTCCAGAAAAGAGATGCAAGAACAAGGGGAACAATTTGAAGATAGAGGGGGACGGCTCAGGGGTAATGTGAGGAAGTATTTTTTCACTGAGAGGGTTGTGGATGCATGGAACAGCCTCCCTGAGGAAGTTGTGGAGTCAAGAACAGTGGGGGACTTCAAGAATGCATGGGACAGGCATAAGGCAGTCCTAGTGGCGGGTAAGAGGAAGTAAGCTGTTGGTTAACTAGGATCTGCAGCTTATCTGTTAGGTAGGAAAATGAGCAGACTAGGTGGGCCAAGTGGTCCATATCTGCCGTCAAATTCTATGTTTCTATAAATCAGCTGACATTTTAAACAGTTCAGTACTGATCTTCCAGGGAACTTGCTTAAAAAAATAAAAAAATATATAGTATTGTGATGCCAGAAGGAAAAAAAAAAAAGCAAATGCTGGCACCACTCAGACTGCAACAAACAACTATTTCAGAAATTTAAAACATACTGCCATCACACAGTACCACATTGTGTCGTCATAGACGCCACCGATTTTGCAGTTAGTGAGTCATCAGGGGGATGGACATAAGAATTACAATAGGTTTAAAACAGTATTAAATTTAAAGTGAATGTGCTCCAGATGAATAGTGCTTAGCGGAAACTCCTACTGGCTGTAGTGCACTAGCTGCTGCAGAAATACCCGATTAGGGCTTTTAGCATAAAAAAATTTTTTTTATCTACCTGCTGACTTTAATTAGAAAGATCTGCTCTGTGAATAATGGCTACAGAGTCCCAGGCTGACATCTAGCGCACCCTGGGCGGCAGCTGCTGTGAAGGTTATACTAATGAAGGCTACCAACTCTGCAGTTTGTTGGTAGCCCTTATTAGCATAGCCTGCATGGTGAAAGCCACTCTGGGTGTGCGAGATGTCTGCTCAGGACTCTGTAGACATTATTCACAGAGCGGATCTTTCTAATTAAAAACACCAGGTAGATAAAAAAAATTACTTTTATGCTACAAGCCCTACTCGGGCATTTCTGCAGCAGCTGCTGCACTTACAGCCAGTATAGGAGTTTCCCTTTAAAATGCTCAGCGATAAATATACCCCGTAATACCTAAAAAATGTTACACATAATAATCAGACCTGAAATGTATTGTGTGATTGTTGTGTGTAACATTTTCTAGGTATTTCAGGGTATATTTATTGCAGAGCACTTTGTTACACCATCACGTTAAATTTAATACTGTTTAAAACCTACTGTAATTCTCATGTCCATCCCCCGATGACGCACTAACTGCAAAACCAGTTGGGTTTCTGTGACAAAACAATGCGATACTGTGTGATGGCGGTATGTTTTAAATTTCTGAAAAAAAAGTTATTGTTTGTTGCAGTCTGAGTGGTGCCGGCATTTGCTTTTTCGATACTGTTGGTTTTGATACGTAGCACACTCTGGCACACAGTGGAGCTGTACTGCGATTTGGACTCTGATGACAGAAGGAACTTTTAATCAAGAATTCTTCTGTCCGTGCTGCTCATCTACAGCTGATGTTGGCAGGCTATGCTTGCAGCACTGTACATCATGTCCATGGTAGCTGTTAGAGAACTGGCAAGTAAAGGATTCCAGAACTTCAAGGTATAAACCAGGAGAAATCCAAGAGTCCTGAGCGACAAAGTTACCCAATATTTTAGTATACGTTTTCAGTAATGAAGAACAAGGACTAAAGACAAAATATATAGAATATACGGGAAACTGCAAGTCAATATTTTTTTCCAAAGAAGGCCCAATGTCACTACGTCGCAACGTGTCTCATCGGCATGTAGTCCATGCAGCCACGGTCTCTTCTGTGTTCTGAAGTAGCAAAGTTTAGTTAAGCCTAAAATTTTAATTCAATGTCTCCCGTTGAATCCTTGTTTCAATTACGAGTGCACCCTCCATTACCTGCCCTTTTGTACAAGGTGAAGCTGGGCGGATGACAAGAGTGTGTAATGATTAACGGTGGGAGGGGGGAGAGGTGAATCAGCTGTTGGTAAGGGAGGGTGGCATATTATCATGGAGTACTGTATATGCATTTCTCTGAGTGCATGTCTACACTATAAACTTCAAGGTGACTGAGTTTACAGTTACAAGAAATACAGTGGAACTTGTCTCTTAGGGACTCCTTCAGGAAAGTACAGTTACGTAAGAACTTACCATAACAGTAGATCTTCGAGAACAGCTCTTGCAGCAGGGTACAAAATTAGGACTGAAGCCGGCAGGCACCAGGACGCCACGGAAATTTTCTAGCTAGCAGTATCCAGCGGGGACTGCCCCCGATGTCGGCCCTGCCCCCTTCATCAGGTATCATACAAAAAGGGGGCGGTCCCCCAGAATCCCCAGTTCACCTGCCGGAGACTCCCGGCCTCTAGACGACATCTGAAGTGGAGACTGAGGATCTGCCTTCAAAGAAGGCATGCAGCAGGGAGGTGTTGAAGACACCGAATCCTAGGTAGAAATAAATGGAACAACTCTACCTCCAGAGGGGATGGTGGAAGGGAAACTACCTGCTGCAAGAGCTGTTCCCGAAGATCTACTGTTATGGTAAGTTCTTACGTAACCATACTATCTTACTTTGAGAAACAGCACTTGCAGCAGGTTACACCATTAGGACTGATTCCCAAGCAATTCTGGAAATCCCTCTCAGATGGGAGGAGGCTAGGGAGAGATCATGAGTTGAACCGGAGCTTAGGACAGTAGTCCCTGAAGGACTGCTAGACCAAAACCAGCTCTTCGCTATGAAGCAACGTCCAGGCTATAATGCCTGATAAAGGTGTGCACGGTGCTCCAAGTAGCTGCTGCGCATTCTTCAGAGCAGCAAAGGAGGTAGCCACTCCCCTTGTGGAATGTCCCTTAACCGAGCCCGGGTAGAGACTTGTAACGCTTCTGGTAACAGAACGTGATACAGTGTATAAGCCATCTAGAAAGAGCTTGCTTAGAGACCGGAGTACCCAGCATCCTGTGGTCGAAGGAAATAAAAAGCTGATCAGATTTACAGTGTTGTCTGGTTCTGGTCAGGTAGTATCAGACACCTATGCACATCGAGAGTGTGCAGCAGGGCCTCTCTTCTGCTGGAGTACCTTGGAAAGTACACTGGTAGGTCAATATCATGGTTAAGAGTAAGGGCTGAGACCACCTTAGGCAGAAATTTTGGATTTGTCCTTAGGGACACCCTGTGTCCTAGTGAAAAACTAAATAAGGTTCTTTGCACATGAGTGCGTGGAGCTCAGAAATTCTTCCGGCAGAAGTAACAGCAACTAAAAATAACGTCTTCCATGCAAGAAGACGTAGCTCGCAATCCGCGGCTGGTTCAAAAGGAGGCAGCGTAAGCTGCTCCAGGACGAAGTGTAGGTCCCAAGGCGGAATTGGTTCCTTAATCGGAGGCCTAAGGTGGAGAATGCCTCTCAAAAAGGCACGTGCGGTTTCCAACTGGGATATGGACCGTAGGCCTATAGATGCGTGATAGGCCGAGATGGCACAGAGGTGTACTTTTATCGAGGAGTAGGCCAAGCCTGCCTGAAATAGAGACAGGAGGTAGTCTAATACCGAACCCACAGAATAATCCAGTGGGGAAAGTCCCCGTGCTTGAGCCCAGAGACAAAATCTGCACCATTTCATGGCGTATGTGGCATGAGTGGCTGGTTTTCTAGCAGCCGCTAGAACATCTGCTACCTCTTGTGAGACCCTGTAGTGCATGACTGCTGTGTCCCTAGGAGCCAGGCATGCAGGTTCAGAGAGCGTAGGTCTGGATGGACCAAGGACCCTGCCTCCTGGGACAGTAAGTGAGAGCTGACTGGCAGAGGTACCGGCGGTTTCTGAGAAAACTGGTACAGCAGAAGGAACCAAATCTGCCTGGGCCAAAAGGGCATGATTAAGATCAGTGTCGTCTGCTCTCTGCGGAGTTTCAGAAGAACCCTCTGGATCAGCGGGAAGGGAGGAAATGCATAGAGGAATCTGCCCGCCCAGGAGAGGAACAACGCGTCTTGCCAGAAAACACCAGGCCCCGGATCTAGCGAGCAGAAATTGGGCAGTTTTACGTTGGATGGGGACGTGAAAAGGGGCCATGAGGAGCCAGTCGTCCAGGTAGGGGAACACGTAGTGGCCTTGTCTCCTGAGAGCTGCCACCACGACTGCCATGCACTTTGTGAATACCGAGGTGCTGAGGACAGCCGAGGAGAGTCTGAACTGATAATGGCACCTAGAAATACAGGTTACTCACCTGTAACAGGAGTTCTAGGAATGGTATATGTTGTTCATCCACACTCATTGGCAGTATCCTTGCCGCTTTAAATCTTGCCGGAAGGTCTTCAGCTTGCTCCTCCCACCCACCGGGTGGTATAACTCTCGGCTCCGCCCCATGGCGCCAGATCTGGCCGCTGGAAACTCAGGTTGTCGTCCGGAGCGAGGAGGTCGGGTGGGTCGTGTGGATGAACAACATATACCATTCCTGAACTCCTGTTACAGGTGAGTAACCTGTATTTCTAGGGACATGGATATGTTGTTCATCCACCTCATTGGCAGACTCCTAGCAGTTCTCCGAGGAGGGAGGCAAGACGCACACTCCTGCATACTTACTTGGGAAAGAGAGACTGA
Source organism: Neoceratodus forsteri (assembly GCA_016271365.2). Taxonomy (NCBI): domain Eukaryota; kingdom Metazoa; phylum Chordata; order Ceratodontiformes; family Ceratodontidae; genus Neoceratodus; species Neoceratodus forsteri. The sequence continues at coordinate 296,100,911 of JADMNL010000027.1, read as the reverse complement.
GAACCGAGGCCCCCAAACCAGCATCCCGGGCGTGACTCAAGGTCGAGTGGTAGTGGGTAATGAAGGTGTTTGCTGACTTCAGGTAGCAGCCTGCAGATTTCCTGGATAGGGACGCCCCTGGAAGCAGCCACTGCTGCAAGCAGTATGGCGGGTAGAATGAGCTCTTATCCTCTGGGAGGCTCCATGCCCGCTAACTTATAGCAGAGATCTATGCAGGAGGTTACCCACCTGCTTATCGTCCGGCTTAACAGGTCTGCCAGATGCGGCTTCAGCGTAGGTGACAAACAGCTGGTTAACCTCTCCGAATTTCAGCCGTGGCGCCCTTATAACAAGCGAGCCTCTAGGATCCAGAGTATGGAGCCTATATTCGCCTCCGAGGTGTGATTGGGGTAGAACACCGCAGAGTCAACACCTGGTTAAGGTGAAACTCCGACACCACCTTCGGAAGGAATTGGTGGGGGCGAGGACAACCTTTGTCCCTGTGGAAGACCAGTAAGGAGACTCGTCGGAAAGCGCCTGGAGCTCTCCCATCCTTCTGGCTGACGGATAGCCACCAAGAAGGCGGTCTTCCACGACAGGTGAGAGAGGCACACCTGTGCATAGGTTCGAATGGCTTGCCCATGAGCTTGCCAGTACCAGCAGTAGATCCCACGGAGGTGGGGGTTCCGTGATGGAGGAAATGTGATCTGGCCTTTTGAAAAGCGCCAGACCACCTTCTCCTGCGCCACGACTGCTTCCGCCCGCGCCGGTAAGCAGAGATGGCTGCCAGGTGCACCCTTAGGTCGCCGACCCAAGCCCCTGACTAGAAAGGACCATAAATAGTCCAAGATGCTTGCAAGGAACAGGAGGAAGGGTCCGCCCTTGCCTCTGACACCAAATGGAAAACCTTTTCCATTTGAAGGCATAGCATTTTCTGGTCGACTTACGGACGCCTCAACTACATTGAGGACCCGTCGAAAGACCCAAAGCCTGAACTCTAGCCCCAGGAACCAGGCAGTCAGTGCAGGGATTGAAGGTCCGGATGGAACACCTTCCCTGATTGATTGAGAGCAGGTCCGGCGAGCTGGAAGCTGCCGTGGAGTCCTGGAGCTGAGACTGAGGAGATCTGGTACCAGAACTGGCGAGGCCAGTCTGGGGCTATCAGAATCACCTGCGCCTTGTCCCTCCTCGCCTTGAGAAGCACCTTGTGGATCAAGGGAAATGGGGAAAGGCGAAGAGGCCCGGGTCCATTGCCTCGAGAAGGCATCCCTGCAGCGAGCCCTGCTGAGGGGGGCGGCATGGAACAGACTCAGCTTGCTCTCCGTGGAGGCAAACAGGTCCACCTGAGGTGTGCCCCAAAGGGAGAACAGATGCTGTACTACTCCGGCAGGGAGAGACCACTGTGGGATGCAGCCCCTATCCGGCTCAGGGCATCGGCCAGGTGTTGGAGGCCCTGCCACGTGAATGGCCAGGAGATCCGCCTCCAGGCTCGCGCACGGCACCAAATGCGGAGAGCTTCCTGCATAGAAGCATGGAGCGGGCCCCGCCCTGGCGGTTTAGATAGTACATGGTCGTGGTATTGTCCGCCTGACCTGGACCACTTGGACCCCGGAGGAACGGAGCAAAGGCGGAGAGCTAGGCGGACCGCCGGAGCTCCAGCAGGTTGATGTGGCATCGACTCCGCTGGGACCAGAGGCCATGAGCCCGTGTTCCCCAGATGGGCACCCCAACCCATCAGAGAGGCATCGGTCGACAGAGAGACCGTCGGCTCGGGCGGACGAACGGGATGCCCTCCTGCAATTGATCTGGAACGGTCCACCACTGAGAGCATTCCACATCCCCTGTGTCACCGGCTACAGCTGGTCCAAGGGATCGCAGCTGCCAGGACCATTGGCTGGCCAGTCCCCACTGAAGGGGACGTATGTTCCAGCGGGCCCAACGGACCACTGGCACAGGCCGCCATGAGACCCAGGAGGCGCAGGAAGTCCGGCAGGGCGCAATTGCCCAACCAGAAATGATCGGGCAAAGGAGGAAAGAACTCGCCCTGTCCGGCCGGGAGCCAAGGCTTGCTCGAAGAGAGTCGAGCTGCGCCCGATGAATAAAATCACCTGCTTCGCTCGAGTTCGACTTGGCCTCGCTGATAAGGAGGCCCAGTTGAGAGCAGACCTGGAGGGCCAGATCTCTGACCACTCCGCCTCCTTCCTGAGGGAGCTGCTATCAGCCAGTCGCCCAGGTAAGGGTACACCCGGACCGGGCGCCAAGAGAATGCTGTCACCACTGCCATGCATTTGGTGAAGACTCCTGAGCTGGAGACAATAAGGGGAAAAGGCTTGAACTCTAAGAGAGATCCTTCCGCCGAAGCTAAGGGAATTCTGGTGAGATGGACGGATAGGGACGGAAAACGCTGCCCTGCAAGTCCAGAGAGCAGAACCACACGCTGGCTCCAAGGATGGTATTATCTTGAGCCAGAGTGACCATCCTGAAGGTTCGAGGACTCAGGGAACTTGTTTAGGTCGTAGGTCGAGAATGGGGCGCAGCCCCCGTCCGCTTCGGAACCAGGAAGTACCTGGACACAAACCCTGGGTCTGAAGGAGGGTCCACCACCTTCTTACCACCTCCTTCTGGAGGAGGAGAGCTGATGTCGGCTCGACGAGCCGCCAGTGAGGCTGGGGATCTCGAGCTCTCGAGGGCACGGCCTGAAGGGTGGTGCCTGCTCGAATTCCAGAGGCAGGCCTCTTCCCACCACCTCCAAGACCCACCTGTCCGTGGTAACAGCGACCAGGGGAACGGAAGTGCTGGAGCCGCCCCACGGGGGACCCAGGGGTAAGGTGACGGGATGGGGTGGACACCCTCAGCCCGTCACTGGGCAGGCTTGGAGGAGGGACCGGCGAGGGACCTCCTGGGCCCCTTCCTCCTGCCTCCTGTTAGAGGAGCCGGGCGCTGGTTTGGATGCCAAGGTCGAGCCTGCTGGCCCTGACGTTGGGTCAAGGCCGGGGCACAGAAGGACAAAGGGCTTAGGCTGTGGTTCGGGGCCTTGGTCCTTCTGAGCGGAAGAGGACCGAGTCCAGGTGGCATTGACTTCTCGATCTCTGCAGGTGACCTTCCACCCCAGGGCCAAGAGGTCAGTCCTCAAAAAGGGAACATCCGCCAACTTGTGCTGGTATCCGGCGCAAAAGGTGGGATATCCTCAGCCAAGCCCGGCCGACGCATAGCCACTCGCGTCACACCGATCTGGCACATGAGTCCCTACATCCAAAGCAGTCTGAGCTGCTGTTTGGCCACTGCTCTTGCCCTGGTCCCGCACCTGCTTAACCGTAGTCTGCAGATCGGCGAAGATGAGGGATGACCTCATCCAGGAGCCCAACAGGCATGAGAAAATGTGCCATGAGGACGGGCCGAACTGGCTTGACGAAGGCCGAGAGAGGACGCAGCTGAGACTTTTCGCCCGACATAGTCCACCCTTGGACCTTGTCAGGAGGTTTGTCCACATCCTGGCGCGAGCCGGGCGCTACTGAAAACGCTGAGTCGTAACCAACCCTCAGCAGAGGGGTGTTCAAAACCGACAAGGAACCGGTAGGGGACCTGTGATACTTCCTGGGCCATCCTGGCCGAAGGCGCAGGGCAGGAAGCAGGGCTGCCAAAGTTCCAGTGCTGGACCCACTATGGCCTCTGCCACCGGAAAGGCCTCCGCCGGAGAATCCCTCGGTCCAGAATCTCCGTGAGGGGATACCTGCCTGCTGGAACGGGTTCGAGCCCATCCCGTAGACTCGAGATGAGCCGGGCAGTCCTAGGAAGGACGACGGGCTATCGTCCATTGGCTGACCTCCTGAAGACTCCAAGTCCAGTCGCTGGAGAAGAAGGAGGAATCATCTCGACTCGAAGAGTCCTCAAGAGCTGCTCTGGCCTGAACCACCCTTCACCCGCCGAGGTCGGTCGGGAGTGAGGTAACTGACAGCCGACGGGTAAACCTTCAGGCCAATCGAGAATCCTGGTCGGAGCCCCAATGGGCTGTGGAGGCGGAGGTTCCACCGCAATCGTGGAGCAGTTGGTTTTGGCCAACAACCGCCTGGGTATAGGCCTCGGCAAGTCGAGGCCAGGCCGGGTTGCCCGTGACAGCCACTTTGACCACGGGAAGCGCGCCTGGAGTCGGCTTATTCCCCGCCAGGAGGAGCTGTTAGAACATAAGGTCCTCGCATCGCCGACGGACTTACGCTCAAGCCTCCCTCATCCGAGGAGGAGGACGAGGACGAGCGGCGACGCCGCTATCATGGCATGCCGGTGACCGAGACCGCCTATGACGGTGGGAACGGCTGGCTGAGAGGTCCGAGACCGAGACCGGGAGTCCCGGAACTGGTCGGTGCAGGAGGTGTCGGCCGGAACCGGCACTCCTTCGCTCGGAAGGTCCATCCGAGGGCTCCGGAACCGGAGGCACAGGCGAGCCCATCGGATCCTCAACTCCTCCCGGGAACCGGGAGAGGGAATCTGGCTGCTAAAGCGACAGCTCGTTCAATGGGTCGAGAAAATCTCGACTTCATCAGTGGGAGTCTCGGTCAACTGACCTGACGGGACACCGCGAGGCCAGTGGTCGGCCGAGCGGTCGATCGCCGGACGGCCCACGGCCCGGGAGAGGGACCTTCCCGGCTCCCAAGAGCGCCGACGGAGGGATCACCTCGTCCCTCTTTTGACCGAGAAAGGTCCAGCAGACGAGGCCCTTCCTTTAGTGGAGAGGGACAGACAAAGCTCCTAAAGGAAGCCGTAGGAAGAACCCAGAGAGAGCGGATAAATGCCGCGCCGAGAAGATATCGCCCGCGCCGCCTTCTTCGAGGGGCGCACCTATCCGCTCGAGCTGATCCCGACAGCTACCGCCGGACACCGCCAACCGGGCCCCTTGGACTTCACACCGGAGGGAACGCTTTCTCGACGCCCAGTGCAACCGGGCAGCACGGTTCGAGGACGAGGCGAGAAAGATGAGCACAGGTCGCAAGCCTGCGGGTCGCGTCTTGGCCCAAGTGGTAGACACACGGAGGTGGATCCGCCCGAGACATCTTCATGCCCGCATGGGCATCTCTCAAATCGGGAGTCGATTATCCATCGCAGTCCGCAGGGATCAAGACTGAAGTCTTTTGCAAAATATTATTTTAAATCGCAAACGGAGAAATAGGAACCAGTCACAAACGCAGAGCGCTAAGGAGGAACCTGAGCTTCAAGCGGTAAGGAAGATTCAGGCCATGGGGGGGAGCCGAGTTATACCACCCGGTGGGTGGGAGAGTAAGCTTGAAGACCTTCCGCAAGATTTAAAGCGGCAAGGATACTGCCAATGAGTGTGGATGAACAACATATCCATGTCCCTAGAAACTCAAAGCGCAAGAATTTTCTGTGCGCCCGAGCTATCAGGTTATGCAGGTAGGCATCCTGCATGTCCAGTGATGCTAAGAAGGTGCCCTGCTTGAGCATAGGAATTAGCCCTGGAAAAGTCACCATGTGGAAGCATTTGTAAAGCACCAAAGCATTGAGGTCGCTGAGGTCCAGAATCGGACGGAGGTCCCCTGTCTTTTTGGGAACCAGAAAGAAGTGGGAATAGTATCCTGCGCCTCTCTGGTTCCGCGGAACGTGCTCTATGGCCTCTTTGTCCAGAAGCGTTACCACCTCCTGCTGAATGAGCAGAGCGTGCTGTCCCAAGTAACGGGAAAGCAGGGGAGGTGGGTGGTCAAGGAATTCTATAGTGTGTCCTCTCTCTACCAACTGTAGAACCCACCGGTCGGTGGTTATCGTCTGCCACCCTGAAAGGTGGTGGGAGATGCGACTCCCGACCTTTCCTTCCCATTGATCCAGAGAAGGGAGGGGCCAGGAAAGAGTCATGCTGTGGCAGCGTTGTCTCCCGCAGGCTGGGCTGGTTTAGTATATCTCCGACCTTGGCCTGGGGAAGACTTAGGCTGGGCCTTGCAGTTGAAGTTGCCCCTTTGCTGCTGGCCGGAACATGGCTGTTGCTGGCCACAAAAGTGATTCTGGTTCCTACAAAAGGAACCAGTCTTGGGCCCGTACAGTCCTCATCGCCTTCCTGGCGTCCTTAACTTGGTGATTACCTTTTTGGATTCTTCACCAAACAGGACATCTCCACTGTAGGGGATGTCCAGGATATTTTTCTGGACATCCAGGGTAAATCCGGAGATGCAAAGCCATGAGTGTCTCCAGAGACAGATGCCCGAGGCTGCTCCCCTGGCCGCAGAGTCATAGGCGGCCCTCAAAACTTGAGTCCCCACGTCTGACCCTGTGTGAAGAATGTTCAAGAGTTCCTCCTTCTGCTCACCATCCGGAAGGACTTTAACCAGGTCCTGGCCCTGTTCCCATAGGGCGTTCTGAAATTGAACCATGTGTGTCAGATAGTTCAGTGACCTGATGGAACATGTAGCAGCCGCATACATGCGGCGCCCCAGTGAATCCAGTTGCTTGGATTCCTGGTCCGGTGGCTGGGTGCTCAAATGCTGCGGTCGTTGAGACCGGTCCTGTAAGGTCGTGATGACTAGTGAATCGGCCAGGGGTTGCTGTGCCAAATACAGGTCCTCCACAGGGGCCCTGTACAGGCGGTCAGCCTTCTTTGGCACACTGGGGGTGGAATGTGGACGTTTCCACACAGCCTTGGTGACATCTGAAAAGGTATCCACCAAGGGTGGCACCACCACAGGCTTAGGATCTTTCTGCCAAAGATATCTAGCAAGGCACTGTCGTTCGGGGTCTAGATCTCGTTTCCCATCCCATATTCTCCTGGATGTGCCGCATGATTTCAGCAAGAGAGGGATCATCCGGAGGTGACCTGGGGAGGTTTCGTGGGTCTGGTGATGGAATACTTATGGGAGAAGGAGACTTGAAGGTATCTGAAGAGTCCGATCTAGAGTCGCCCCCCTGCGGAGTGGACCTTCTTCCTCTTGGTCACTTGAGGCTGGGGAACCTTCAGGGAGATCGTGAAGGGGACCTTCTCCTGTCTCTGGATCTATCCCTAGGGGGTGGTGTAGGCTCCTTGGGGGTCGGGGGTCTACCTTCTGGACCCTGGGGAGGAGGAGGAGGAGGCTTTACTGGGACCACATCCTTTTTAATAGTGTCCCACCAAAATGTGAAGCGATCCTTGACTTCCTGAATATTCATGCCAGATGACGGACCTGGCATCGGGGTTGGCCTGTCGCCGGTATGGGCGTCTGGTCCGACGGCATTGCTGGTTTGGGCGAAGGCTCCCAAGGAGGCCCGGCGTCCTCAGTGTTGCCTGCCTGGTTGTCAGGCAACGTCAAATCCTCCTCTGATGAACTCCGGCAACTGGTAACAACCGGTGAAGAAAGGGCAGTCGTCGGCTCCGAAGGTCGCTTGGCCGACGGGTGCTTGAGGGACGTCTGATCTGACGGGCGTTTGGCCAGAGAAGGATCGGCAGCCTGCTTAGGTTCAGTCATCTGCTTGAGGGATGTCAGGTCCTCGGTCTTCCTGGGAGGGGGATCAAGTCCCCTGGGAGGCCGATCTGGCATCGGGTTCCCGGCGTCTGTCCGAGGAAGCAGAAGTAGACTTCGAAGAGGACCTGGACCGCTGACGGTTGGATGACTTCGCTGAGGCCTGGGAGGACATTGGAGAAGGGTCCGAAGTCCTTGAAGTCTTGAGCGGGTGGAGGGAAGCCGAAAGACCGTCTGAAGATCTAACTTTAATGGGAGGAGGCTGAGAGCAGGCCCTGGAGGGAGGGGGGTCTGAGCGCGTGGGGCCTGAGCTGGTGCTCGAGTCCGAGGCCCAGTTCGGGGATCTGGACCTGGTCTTCTCCCGGTGTTTATGGGACTTGGAGGCTGACTCACTTCTGGAGGCAGGGACTTTTTCCATCGTTTTTAATCTTTCCACTAACAGGAACCCCTGGAGTGCCTTCTGATGGTGGATCCTGGTGCGGCTGTTAAACTGCTGACAAAAGGAGCAGGCCTTGGTGTCGTGCTCCGGGCCTAGGCACCACAGACAGGCCAAACTGAGATCCTTGAAAGGGATCTGTTTGCCGCAGGCACACTTGGAGGGGTGTCCTTCTGTGGAAGGAGTAGGAGATGTTGACATTTAGTAAGCAAGAAATTTGCTGGAAGAAGTTCTAGTCGTCATTCGCTAATGAGGTGTCCGTTAGGCCGATGCTGGCGAGTCGACAGCGGGAAAAGAACTGGGGATTCTGGGGGACCGCCCCCTTTTATATGATGCCTGACTTCGGGGGCAGGGCCGACGTTGGGGGCGGTCCCCGCTGGATACTGCTAGCTAGAAAATTGCCATGGGGTCCTGCCGCTTGCCGGCTTCAGTCCTAATGGTGTAACCTGCTGCAAGAGTAAGTAAGATCTCTCAAAGTAAGATCAAATAATCTGTCCTTAATATCAATTTTTCCTTGATGTGCAGGTTGCACATTACTAAAGAAGTTGCATTTGGGACTGCCAAGAAATGTCCTTAAAAGCGTGACATTCTTAATCTGCAGTGTCCTTAACAGATGAGTTCCACTGTAGCTTAACAAAAGGAGCCACAATCAAAGAAAAGCTACAATGGTGTTAACAGTAGTTCTGCATCAGAAAGTCTGTACTATACAAAGGTGTCATTTTAATTTTAAAATACCTGAAAAAGAGGACTCGGAGCTTTGCTACAACCAAGTCAGTACATACACACAGTGCTGGAAAAGACATTTTATGAGCCCTGGGAGCTATGGAGTACGGATATAAACAGAGCCCTGTCCTCCACCTTTACTGCAGTGGTGCATAAACTATGGGGTCTCACTTTAAAACTATGCCCCATCACCCACCATTTCAATATGGCTTGAATGGCCTTTTTTCATACAGAAACTAAACAAAAATGTCCCTCGTGCACATTATTTGCAGCACAATAAATCAGCATAAAAAGGTTAACCCCGTTCAGGTACATCCGAAGAAAATATATTTTGGAGCTACTGAAGTAAAGAGAGAGAGTGGTCAACAGGGGAAGACATATCCAGAGAGCGTAAACATGTAGTCACTGGAGGACAGGAGGATAACAGGTGGCATGATAGAAACTACAAACACACACAAGGGCATGACAAGGTAGGTACCTCAGGTTTTTTAAAATAAAAAGGCAGACAACATCGGGGGTAGGGGGTCACAATCTTAAACTAGAGGGGGATAATTTCAAGACTGGCGTAAAGTAGTATCTTTACAGAAAGGGTTGTGGATAAATTAAACAAGTCACCCAAAGTCACAGTCAATGCCAGTACAATACTGAGGTAAAAATCCCAATGTAATAGGTACAGTGGGTAATTAGAAACAAGCAGGTCATCAAGGGAATGCTGGCAGCTTTGAACTGATCGAATAAGACTAGCTAAGTAAAACAGGGTAGATGGGAAGAACGCTCGTCTTTTATTGGGTCCCATATATCTCTGTATTTATGAGAGTCTAACACTGACCATCGGTCATCTTTAATCCCACACACACCAAAATCAAACTGGTGCACCTAAGAATAAAGGGAAATTACTCCGTGAAATCTGAAGGCCATTCACACAGGAGTTTTGGAGGTATCACGGTACAGTATGGGGGACAACAGTTTTTCTGAAGAGGGTTCAGAAACCAAGATAATTGCCAGTTGCCCATATACGACATCAGAAACCACTGTAACTACTCCCGACCTATCCAGATCACCTCAGCAGCCACTAAACAGTATGTTTATTACTCAATAAATATTTTGTAAATCGGATAATCTGTCAGTTTTACATCTGTACTGTTGCTTGACTACTGTTTTTCAACATAGCACACTGCTTTTGACATGTTATAGTACAAATTATGGTTCTCTGTTGTGTCTGGAAATCTATAAACTTCCAGATGCGGTTATAGCGCAGCAGTGATGTCAGAATGTTGTAACAAAGAACCTGCATCACTCCTGTGGTACAACAGCATAGAATCCCGTGTTTAAGATTCCTCATGCTTACCTACACTGCAGAGTCCTCTTGATGAAGATATCAGAAAGAGTGAAAACACACTGAATTAACTGTGTTTTAAAAGACTAACTACTAGAGGCTGCCTAGTGAGTAGTGAGACAGGCTCCCACGCTGGTGACCCCCCGGGTTTGGGAGCGGACTCAGGACACAGTCTATGTGGCCCAGGCGCCAGGTTCCTCTATGCCAGTGAACGCTGTGTTGGACCAAGGAGCTTGCCCCCTCCGCAGGGGCATGCTACCTGAATGCAAGGTTTGCTGGAACACGGCCTGGTCAGGGAGGTGGGTGAGGATAGGAAGAAACAGGATAGAATACTATGTGCCCCAGTCGCCATTAACGACAGTGAGCCGGTGCCTTTGGACCCTTCCCCGTGTGGATCCCTGCTGGCAAGGGGGGTGGGAATAGCAGTTGGGGGCACTGGAAACGCCCACTGCAGGTGATGCGCGGCTACTGGGAGGTCAGAGCTAGATGGATAACAAAAAATAATGTACTACTAGAAATGTTGCCAGCTCATATAGCCGTTACTTAAAATCATATAAACGTTTTAAATTTCATTAAGTTATTTGCTGTTAGGCTGGCCCGGTGGTGACTAGGGCTGAGACGCTGGTCGCCTTACCTCGTGCTATGCCGGCGACCCATGTTCAGGAACGAGCACGGGCTGCCAGGGGTCGGCAGGGTAGGAAAGGGATTGAGCGTCCGTAGGACGGCTCTCCTTCTCCGGGGTGGGGGGACACCAGCGGTTCGGTGCATGACTGGCCCCATGGCGGAGGTTAAGGGGCTGGCACACTGAAAGCTACAAAGTGGGGGACAAGGCAGACATTCAGAGGAGTGCATAAGGGAGAGTGCACGCTCGCTCCTTGGGCGTCACTGCACGACTCGTCCAGGGGAACCAAATTACAAGGAGGAAAAATGGGTACTGGCGTGGCAGAGTGCTAGTCGGTCCCCGCAGGTGCCGCCCCCGCGTCGGGCAGTAACCCTTCCAGCACCGAATCCAGAGTTAGGCGGGTTGAGGAGATCCCTGCCGCCCCACCAGGGGGGCAAGCCATGGGGCAGCTGGAAGGGTGGGCTGCGAGCAGGGGCTGGGGCAATCTGACAGGATATAGAGCCGCCAGGGACCAGGTGGATAAAAGAAATTAACAGGGAAAAAAAAAACAAGTTATTTGCTGCTTATTTGAACTTTTCACCCTTGGCTGCCAGCAGAATGGAGAAATAGAGAATTCTGGACTGATATATCAGTCCGCGGCACAGCAAGGGTTAAGATACAGAAAGAAAGAAGGTAAATGAACTAATAAAAATACTACACAAATAATGCCTCCTCCTCCCAGTGCCACTACCAGAGCCTGGGAGGAAAGTGCTTACGCACAAGCTCTCCTGCCCTCATCTGCCATCTTGGGACACGAGACTGTGTTAGTGTGCACGCTATTCCTATGTTGCTCAGCACCATGGAGCTGGCAGGGGCCTAACATTTTTAAGTAAATAAATAATCCCTTCAAAAAAGGAAAAAAAAAAAGCCTGCTAAATGAGATCATTGATAACCTTTCCAGTGGCAGCAAAAAGAAGTGAGGATTTAACAGAACTAAGGGTGACCATGTGTTACCTGAACATTCACAGCCACCGGTACGACTTTGTTGTCTTTCCGAGGCCTTCCCTTCTTCTTCTTCTCTGTCACCTCTCCCTCTGTCTCAATCTTCCTCTTGGACAGCAAATGCGACTTTGTGGCTAGGATCTTCTCCTCGCTGTCGCTGCTGCTTTCCAGGGCTTCCTTGGGCTTGGCCTCCTTGGGGAAACTCTGATCCTTTAACCTACCAGGTGAACAAACAGTAGCTGCTTGTTGCTGTAGGTTCCTAAAGGGCAGCAAGATTGTTAAGGATATCCGTTTCACTTAGTAAAGGACAACAAGACCACAGGGCACAACTGGAGACTACGGGAAGGGTGGATTGAAGGCAACATAAGAAAACACTGTTTTACTCAGAGTAGTGAGATCGTGAAATGTACTGCTGGAGCACACAACAGAGGCAAATAATGGAGACTTTAAAAGCATTTACAGGAAAGTTCCTGTTGGATAAGAACATGGGGAGGTACAAGATACATTATTTTAATACTGCAAGTTTTCATATAGACTATATTATTAAGTATTTAAAAAGGAAAATTCTAAACAAAATATGGACATTAATAGTGGGCCGGCCCACCGGCGCAGCAGCAGTGCTACTGCTCGCAACGACAGTGGCCCAGGTTTGGTAGCAAGCCTGGGTTGGAGGGCCAGGATCGAGTGCCCGCAGGGCCGCTCTCCTTCTCTGGGGAGGGTGGGCTGCTGTCCTCGCTGCAATACCACCACCTGGGTGACCACGGGTGGAGGTGCAGCAGAGGAGGCAGTGATGCAGGGACAGGCAGGCATCGGCCAAGGGTCAGGAGCGAAGGCACATCTCCACGTGCCTTTTGTCTCACTGACCCTCCTCGTGTGCTGGCGCGGCGTCTGTAAGGGGATGGGACCAGAAATGCAGGAAACTCCCCACAGTTGTGCTGGGGGATGGGCCCCTGCACGGTGACAGGGGGAGCCAGAAGAGCAGCTCCGAGTGTCCACGCCACCTGAGGTTTCGGAGGGGCCCTGCCACACCTGTGGGGGGCATCCGGGACCCGTGAATGTCCAGGAGTGGGGCACTTAATGGGGGCAGGCGTCCTCCGGTCCCATTGGCACAGCCTATGTGGTCGCATTGGGGACCCCGATGGAAGGGGCCACCGTGGTGACGGAAGGGGACAAAAAAAGGATTAATAGTAAATCTAAAAGTGAGGACAAATGTCATAGTCCCCCTACTAGCAAGGCCCTCGTGGCTTTCACAACAAAAAAATTGCTACCTTCCTTATAAATAAGACAGACCTAACACGAGCAGTAGGGAGAGGACATTTTCACTTTACCGGGTTTGTCTAGCTAGTTGTACAAGTACCAGTACAGCTACTCACACTTCAAGGCATTATTTTCTTGGGTCAGACAGGAGGGAAAAAAATTCTTTATGGGAAAGACAGTTAAGTATGCATTTTTAAGATATTAAACATTAATATGCTGACTTTTAGGTCAGAAATAAATGATGCTGATCCTCAGATCCTTCTGGGCATTTTCCTGGGTAAACGAGCAAAATTAAAAAAATAAAAATCCTTTTACAAGCTAAAATGAGTTAGGCCATGAAAAAACACAAGTTGATCCTGAAGATTTGCATCTTTTTATTTAAAATTTTTTTTTTTTTTTTTTTAAACTTTGTTTTGCTATTTTGAGCCTGTACTGCATGACGATTTACTGGGTTAACTTGTCACAAGATGGCAAAGAAGAGTTTTTAACCCCGATGTTTCCCCCTGAACAAAAGATCTCAGTGGTTTTGTTATCCTAACAAATTTAGGTCTGTGAAGGAAAAAAAAAATATATTGAAAAATGATGTTTACTACTCAAAGAAATACACAGTAAACTCTGAGGATCAAAGTATCATTTTTTTCTGGCCTATAACAACAACTAAAATGAAAATTACATACTCACCATAATTCTTGATCTTCTAGGAATATCCCCCCCCCCCTTTTAATCCTTTGGTAACCGAGTAAGAACCACTTGTTTTCAGGGGCTACCCGGGAGCACTGAGGTGTCAAGTGACTTGCCCAGAGTTACAAAGTATGCAAGTGGAAGTTACGGGAACTAAACCCAGCTCTGCTGGATATATCAAGTTCATTCACAGCTCAGTACTCTAACCTCTAGGCTACACTGCCATCTTCACAATCGAGTCACACTAATGGATCCTAGCTGTAGGTGCTAGGACCTCACGGGAGCCAGAACATTTCTGGAGGGCTGGTGCCAAGACATGCTGTGCAAATGCGTGGCATTGCAAGACTGGCTCATGCTGCGTAGCTTACCTCTGCACCGGCCTATAACCATTAGTACCCTTTTTACTGAGGAAGCGCAGCATACCCTAACAAGTCCTTATGCACTAAACCTAAGAGCATAACACAGCACTGGTGACCATGTTAAGAAAAGTCAACAAACCAGTAACACCATGTCTTCACAACCCAAACCAAGAACAATGGGTGAAGACCAACAAAACATACTGGAGTGAGCCCGGGGAATGGCAGGTGGGCATGTCGATCAATGGTGAAGATAGTTCTAGAAGATCAAGAATTACAGCGAATACATAATTTTCTTTCTTCCAGGAATCAATCTTCACCTCTGAGTATCGCTAATAGGTCAGAGTATCAAGCTTGGACAAAATCCCCCAGACTGGGGCAGTAGCAGCCAAGGGCTCACTCAGAATAGTCCTGCCAAGGCAGCATGCTGCCTGGCATGGACATACAGGGTATGTGCTTCACAAAAATGTGTACTGTGCTCCAAGTCGCAGCTCTGCAAGTATCACGGATAGGCACAGAGCAGATCTCTGCCAGGGACAACATGGCAACTGATCTAGTGGAGTGGGCATGTCCCTGAACTCCCAGCCTGATCTGCACCATGGCATAGCAGTGGCATAGATAGCTCACAATCCAGGCAGAAATGCACTTGACTGCAACAGGCTGTCCCTTTCGATCTGAGCTCATAGCAGAGATGAGCTATTTGGATTGCTGAAATCCTTAGTTCTGTTCAGGTAAAACATAAGGACCCTCTTAATATCCAGAGAATGGACAGTGCACTCACCTGCACTCTGGAAGTTGGCAAGGTAGCCAGACAGCACAAGTGGCTAATTCAGATGGAACCCTGACACCACTTTTGGTAGGAACTTAGGATGTGTGCGGAGAACTACTATGTCTTTGTGGAAACAGTATATGAAGGATCTGTGATCAAGGCATAAAGAAGTATCACACAAGTGGACCTAGACTGTGGTATACTGCAAGCCAGCATCAGAAAAGTCCAGCAAGTACTCCAGAACCTTGACAGGTGGGCACCCACGGGGTCCATGTGGGTTCTGGAGCACAAGATGAAAAATCTTTTCCATTTGGCTGTGTAAGTTTTCCTAGTAGAAGGACCCTCAGGAAGCCAGATGTATTTCAGAGACCCTCTGAGGCACCTTGCACCTGTTCACTTCTACCTCTTCAGGTGCCAAGCCTGAAGATGAAGGGAGTGGAGGCTGGGATGGACCAGTAACCTGGAGTCAGAAGAATCCTTAGCTGGCGGACTGACAGTCTGTTCAGAGGAAACCAGATCTGTCAAGTCCGGCAAGAGGCAACCAGTATCACTTGCCCCTCCCTCCCACCCCACCGAGTCTAAGCAACCTCTGCATTAGGGGATTGGTGGAAATGCATACAATAACAGATTTTGCCAATGCAGTCAATGTATGATGGAAAAGCTCATGTTCAGGATGTCTGTAACAGAATCAAGGCAGACTGGCACTGAGCGGGGTCATAAAAAGGATCACATCTATGGTGCCCCACTTGTCAAACAGCGCTCTCACGATGTCTGAAGCTAGTGACCACTTGTGAGGATCTATCTGTTTTCAGCTGAGCCAGTGTTCTAGACTCCAAGCACATTGAAGGCTTGGAGCAGGAACCCCTGCTCCAGGCGCCACTCCCAGACTCTCCCATCCGAGAGGGTAAGAGTGTGCTCCTCCTTGTTTGTTGATGTAATAGACCACAGACTTGTCTGTTTGAAGGATGACCATTTTATGCCCAACAAGATCCACTAGGGCTCAAAGGCTGTACAAAAACAGCTTGCATATACAACACAATGATGTGGAGATAAGTCTCCGATGGGTCCCACGCACCTAGTATTTGGAGACCCTGACTTTGAGCCCACCATCCCAACAGGAAGGCATCCATGGTGAGAGTCACCTAAGGCTCCTGTCAGGAGAAGGGAAAGCCCTGGAGAAGAATGTTCTCTACAGACCACCAGGTGAGAGACCAAACCAGGGGCTTGGTCACCTGAATGGGGCAGATCTGAGGATGGAAGGATTGTGACCAATGCACACTGAGCATGCACCGAGTCGTTCTCATGTGCAACTGTGACAGGGGTACGGAGAACACCGAGTAGGCCGTTAGACCTAACAGCCTTGCATAGTGTGGACATGCACTGTTCTGCGCTCCATGACGTAGCATGTAGTCTGCAGGACTGCCTGCATTCTGCATTCTGGTAGAAAAGGCTTGGGCCTTGGTCATATCCAGAAAAGGTCCTATGGACAGCAGCTGTTGTGAAGATTGGAGGGGGAACCTTCTCTAGAGCCCGTAGAACTCCCAAGGAGGTGAGGAAATGAGTGGTAGTGGCCACTGCTGGTTCCGCCTCCTACCTTGATGGACTATCAGCCAGTCATCCAGGTATGGGTAAACTTGGAGTCCTGGCTTTCTCAGGTGCGCTGCAAGTACTGCAAAGCACTTAGTAAAGACTTGAGGCATCAAAGACAGCCCAAATGGTAGGACTTTAAACTGGTAAGCTGCCCCAGCTCGAGGAATCAGAGGTATCTGAGATGGTGAGTAGAAAAAATATGGTGATGTACATCTTGCATATCTAGGTAGCTTGAAACAGCAATATCTGGGAAATGGTGAAGTTTCTTTGACTCCTGTGGTAGTGTTACCAAATCTTGTTCAACAATTAAAGGCTGGAGTCGTCATTTGTCTGATGATTTCTTTTTATTGGTCATTAGTTTCACCCCTACGTTTCACTCCTAAGAGCTTGATCACGGGGTTTCATTAACATCTATTTCAAAAAAAATTACATGATATTAATATATGCTGAAATCCATATTTCTGAAAAATTGAATAATATTCTTTTAATGCATCTACCTAAACATGCACTTTCCTACGTGCTGATTCACTTTAAATTCAGTATTTAGGTTACTTCCAGCCTCTTTTCTGAAATGAAATACATCAGATACAATATAATTATTTAAAACGCTTAATAGCAGCTGTGTTTGTCCTAATGTTACCAAAGTATTAAACTTAACTATCCTCATAACAGGCATACCTCGTGAATTAATCCAAACGAGTGGCTCTGCGTTTTTTATCTTTGTGATATCTAGATAAGAAACAAGTTTTGTGTGAGCAACTGTACTGAGAATACCAAATCTTATTACTGTTATGTCGAAAAGTTTTAACCACCGTAATTAAGTAAGTTAAAATTAACTACCAAACTTAAACAATAAGCATTGCTCAAGAGGCAAGGCAGCCGAGAGAGAGTCCAAACGCTAGCAGCGTCTTGGCGAGTGGGCGGCATTATTGTTTAAGTTTGGTAGTTATTTTTAACTTACTCTCGGTAAGCTTGTAAAGGCTTTGGATTTTCAGAAGGTGAGCCATGTTATTAATTACAGTGGTTAAAACTTTTCGACATAACAGTAATAATATTTGGTATTCTCAGTACAGTTGCTCACACAAAACTTGTTTCTATCTAGATATCACAAAGATAAAAAGCGAGAGCCACTCGCTTGGATTAATTCAATGGGTATGCCTGTTATGGGGATAGTTGTTTAATACTTTGGTAACATTAGGACAAACACAGCTGCTATTAAGCCGCTTTAAATAATTATATTGTATCTGATGTATTTCATTTCAGAAAAAGGTTGGAAGTAACCTAAATACTGAATTTAAAGCGAATCAACACGTAGGAAAGTGCATGTTTAGGTAGATACATTAAAAGAATATTATTCAATTTTTCAGAAATATGGATTTCAGCATATATTAATATCATGTAATTTTTTTTGAAATAGATGTTAATGAAACCCCATGATCAAGCTCTTAGGAGCGAAACGAAGGGGTGAAACTAATGACCAATAAAAAGAAATCATCAGACAAATGACGACTCCAGCCTTTAATTGTTGAACAATATCTAGGTAGCTTACCTATGCCGGAAAAAAAATGATTGTAAATTTCTTGATACAAGAAATTGATGAGATTTTCTGAGGTTGAAGAAAAGGTGCATGTCCCTTATGAACAAAGCAGTGGCCCAAGCCAGAAATCCCATCTGATGCAGATGCCTGCGGTGGCCAAGTCCCTAGGATAGCTGCTGTGCAATGCCTGCTTTCCCATAGTGTCAAACCTGCGTGATTCCTCTTAAGAGGGTGCACAGTGACCTCATTGTGGAGAACGGCCTTGTCATTCTCAGGGAGAATAACAATGACAACAGCTAAGGTTGAGAAGCATATACTGTACCATCTAAGGGCAGTTTCCTTTTGTTTGTTAATATCTATCCGCTTACAGACAGACAGTATCACAGCAGGCCTACTCCAGACCACATCAGACTGGACTTGAAATGCGGGTGAAAAGGAAAACGAAATTAACTGGCATGGAAGAAATGTTTAACCACTGCAGATGGAGACGTTTACCGGGATCAGTGATCAATGGCTGTAGGCTCAAAATGAAGAGCAGAAGCAATTCTGAGGCACTGCAGTCGGGCTTGGGTCTGAAGAGTCTAGGCTAAGAACACTATTGCTGCCCTCAGAGAAAATGAGGTCAGTGTCAGAATCATCCCTCTCTACATCCTACCCAGAAGGGGGCACAGAGGGGAATGGATCACGGACTCTTAATTCAGAAATGCAGCACCAGAAACACAGATGACAGGCTGCAAGGACGAGGTGCCAGAGCCAGGGATGGCGTCAGAACTGGAACTGAATCCGGCACCAGGAGACCCCCAGCGCAGAGGGTAGTGCTAAGCACTCCCGATGCTGAGGGCAACATCAGGACCAGCACCAAAACTGGTGCCAGGTCAGGCGCCAAAGGGCCCCAAACCAGTGCCGGCACCACCCAACACCAACACCCCAGCCAGCACTGAAGTAACTGGCAATGGTACCCAGCTGGTCCCACCAAGTGACACAAGGTGGGGGTGCTACCAGTGGGACAGGAGTTGGCGACACTGTCACTGGCAAGGATGGAAGGGCTGTTGCCAGAGCCAAATGCTCTACCAGGCTTGAGGGCCCCGCCCATGGCTCCAGTTCTACCAACCCCCAAAGGGAGCAGCTCCACCGGCAGACACACACACGAACCTGACGCAGCACCTACTGCTTAGAAGAGCTGTCCAAGAATGGAACTGCCAATTGGGGTCCCCACTTATAGACAGAAGGGAACTCCAGGCAGAGACCTCAACATCCTAGTACCAGAGGCACCCAGTGACATTGATGGCACTGTTAAGGGCCTACAGTGCCAGGAGACTGAGAATCTCGCAGCAGACCTCCCAGAGGGTGACCTCGAGTGGTACCATCTCTTCTCTGTCTTAAGGGAAGAGGTAGAACTTGAGGCCGTACAGCACCGAGAACCAGACCTGAATCTGGAACAGGCAAGCTCTTTTGTTCTTCAGTAAGGGCTGTCCTTCCTCCCGAGTACAGGACCACCCATGGTCAGAACCCTTCGCCAGTGGGGAAAGTGGACTGGACATGGTCCCACTGCTGGTGCAGCCTGCCCGAAAAGGCTCCCCTGCGACATCCTCCAAAGCCACTGAGCACAGACTCAGTAGAGCTGGGAGAAAAGTCACAGAAATATTTTTGTAGACATCACTAGTGACACAAAAATAAACTCCAGCTTTAAACACTAAAAGTAAGAACTGAACGCTGTTGTTGTAGAAACGTGAAGTTCTGACTCCCAGTGGTTGAGCGTCATTATCGCTGATGCGCACACAACAGCAAGAAAAAAGGAACTGCGGCGGTTAAGGGCTGCTGCTGAGGTAAGCCACGTGGTGCGAGCCCAATCTCACGGCACCGAGGGTATGTGCAGCTTGCCTCGGCGCTAGCCCTCCTTAAAAGTTCTAGCTCCATCAGGGTCCTACCACCCCAGTCTAGGACCCATTAGTGTGAATCAATGGTGAAGACGGATTCCTTGAAGATCAGCTTATATCTTTTGCTCAGGTAAAGTATCAGGGTCAAAAATGCTACACTGACCTCCCACAGAATGATAATCATATTATTTATTTATTTTTTTTTAAAGAAGAAGAGCTTAATCCATAAAGAGCAACTTTTCTGCCATAGCCTAAATGGATATCTTTTTAGTACTTAATGCTGAAATATGATACTTTTCAACTATTGTGCATGAGTGGTGCAACAGCAGTAAGGTGAGGCAAGGGACAAGGAAGCTCTCCTGAAACTCAGATCCGTAGTTAATTTAATGTGTAAAATGCCAAGACACGTCCAACGAATAGACTGGAACAGTTCAGGCAGAAAAACAGGCAAATGTGATGGACTTCCGAGTTTTTTTTCTGCCAGCACCTTTCTGTGTCAGATATTTCTATCGGAACAGCCTGGAAGCACTACCGCTCACTACATTGGTGACACGGGTTCCTGAATGGGACTTGGATTTCTTGGTGACCCGCTGGGGAAGGAGGACTGAATGTTCTAAGAACAGCTGTTCTCTCTCAGGGAGTAGGGATGTTGCGTCCTACTGCTTGACTGCCACCTGGTGAAGGCCAGGTGGTAGCACAGCGTGAGCACCAAGAGAGGCTGAGTGGCAGCCACTGGATGCCAAGCACGCATGTGGGCCACCACAGGCATGCATGCATTTCACTGCAAGCAGGCACACTCGTGGAGAAAAACAGGACCTGCAGGAAAAAGCCCTGGTGATCCGCTGCACTGGCACCCCACACATGACAGATAGTGAAAGCTACCCACCACCACAACTAAGACCAAGGGCAACTGGTGGATAACCAGTAAGTCTGTCAGTGATGTGGCTGGGGGTGTCATCAGGTGAGCGGGGGTGAGAAAAACTTGACGTAAAACAAAAAAACTTTCAAGTTGAAAAACAAATCCCCCCCCCCCAATACAATATAGAACAGTGCCAGTATATGCACATTATCAGCTGACATGGAAATGGTGCTTTGATGGGACTGCATGACCTCTGAAACAGAAGAGAAGAGCTGTGATTTATTAGTCTGTCCCAGCCATCCCATCTCTCTTGTAACTGCAATTACCCGGCAATGCTTCTGACTAATTCCCAGCTTTCACCACTAGATGGCCATGGTCTACACAGACTGCCTTTTCTCATATACAACAGTTTATTCTGCCTGGCCATTTCACAATCAGAACCGGATAAGAATCACTGGATGAACTTCACAACTTCTATTTCACAGAATACTTTGCACTTTCTTACTTCTCTGAGTTGGTTTGGTTGACAATGGATGATGCGCTGGCTGCCCCTGGAGTGGCCTTGGATCGCTCGGTGAACCGGGAATCGAGTGCTTTAATTGGTTCAATCCTGGAAGGCGATGTCAGTATCGACTCATGTGTTGTTGTTGGTGCTGCTGCCACAGTGGAGGTGACAGCTGAGGTAGTGCTTGCCCTGCAAAAACAGAATAAATGTTTTAGGTCCTCAAACTGCTGTGTGACAACCTAACACAACAGCATGCTGTTGCAGCTGCATAATACATTCTATACAGAATGAAGTCTCATCTGCCATCAAAACAGAGGTCACCTCGGAAAATGGGCTCTTGCTGCCCAAAGGCTTTCCAGATAAATTACCTGCAGTGGCTCCCTATGCTTAAAGAGATTGCCTGGCGTAGTACTACTGAGGTAACTGCACTCTAGGTTGCGGTCAGCTGGAGGCGTTGCTTTTTTGCTTGGTGGCCCTAGCCCTGTGTAAGACTAATGGATATGCCAATGGCCACTAGCTTGAACTGTTTGAGAACTTCACGCCCCGACTCTGGCAGACACACGCGGCGTAGGCATAGAGGCACATGCATGCCGGGTATCGGCACGGCCCGCTGCACCCCACCCTGGCAACCGCCGCCGCCCTCCCGCCTGCGCATCCCACTGGGCCTCCACCCGATGGGAGTGGAACTATGGGAAGGCAGGACAACCACCACGGGAGAGGAGAGCTGCCTTCCGGCTGCTCAATCCTGCTCCCTCCCCCACTTCGGACTGGCTCCCTTATGACCTGAGGTTATTCCTGAATTTGGGTCGCCGGCGTGCCACGAGGTAAGGCGTCCAACACCTCAGTCCTCTGCGCCACTGGGTCTTTTTTTTTTTTTTTTTAAATATAGTTTATCCTTCATGGCTGTTCCATCTTCGAAGTCACAACCAGTGACCTATCTGACCCCAAAATCCACAGCACAACTTCATCCTGTGGGGAAAGCATCGGCAGCTGTTATTCTTTCTATTTTGTTATATAGTTGTAGTTTATTAATTTTTCATTCATTTATAATTACAGTATTGATTTTTAAACATATACACCACTCCTAGAATGAAGGTTCACTTATCCACACAATGGCAGACTGCCAGCAGTCCTCCAGGATGAGTTGCCAAGGCGCACACCTCTATTTGGCAAACTGAGACTGGAGAACCGAGGCCCCAAAAGCACCATCCCAGCGAGACTAGGTTGATGCTATAATGGGAGCTGCAGGTGTGTGCAGACTTCCAGGTGGCAACCCTGCAGATCTCCTGAATATGAACCTACTGCAGAGGTCGATGCAGAAAGTGATCCACCTGCTAATCGTTCTCTTAGCTGCCAGTCTGCAAAGTGCGGCTTCAGCGTATGTTACAAATAGCTGGCGAGCCTCACCCTGAACTCCAGTTGTGTGCTTTACATTTACAGGAGAGCGCCCGCCACAGGTCCAAGGAATGGAGCCTGTGTTTGGCCTCCAAAGATGGATTAGTGAAGTATACTGGAAGGTTCTTCACCTGATTAAGGTGAAACTCCAAAACAACCTTTGGGAGGAATTTCAGGTGGGGGCAACGGGCTACCTTGTACATGTGGAAAACGAGATAAAAAGGCTCCACTGAGAGTGTGTGGAACTCATTAATCCTCCTGGCTACGTGATGGCCACCAAGAACGCCATTTTCCATAACAGGTGTGACATCTCACACCTGTGCATAGGCTCAAAAGGCTTGCCCGTGAGCACAGCCAGTACTAGCAATAAGTCTCAAGTAGTGGTGATGGCTCACGCAATGGAGGGGACAAATGGTCAAGACCTTTAAAGGAGCACCCAACCATCTTCTCGTGCACCACTGTCAGTATACCAGTCTGTGTCCAGTATGCAGAGTTGGCTGCCAGGTGCACCTTAAGGGTCATCGATCACAGTCCCAGCTGGGACAAGTGCCAGAAGTATTCCAAGATGCTAGCTACAGGGCACACCTGGGGAATCAAGCTCCTGGCACTGACACCAAATGGAAAACCACTTCCATTTGAAGGCATGACACTGGCGAGTCGACTCTTTCTGAGAAGCCTCACAATGTGGAGAACATTCTTTGAGTGACCCTGGGCCTGGAACTCTGGCCGATTAGGAATAAGGCTGTGAGGTGCAGGGATTGAAGGTCTGGGTGCAGGAAACTCCTATTATTGGGTCAGCAGATCTGGGCAAAGAGGCAACCACCACATGGGTCCGCTGATGAGGCGATCTGGGTACCAGAGCTGGTGAGACCAGTACTGAGCTTTGAGGATCATCCATCCCTTGTCTCTCATACCTTGACCACCTTGTTGATCAGGGGTAAGGAAGGGAAGGTGTACAGGAGGTCTGGGGTCCAGGGCCTCATGAAAGCAATCCCCAACCAGTGTCCCATACTATGGGCAGTGGGCACAGAACAGCCTCAGTTTTGCGTTCTCTCAGAAGGCAAACAGGTCCACCACAGGGATGCCCCACAAGAAGAACAGGTAGCTTGCTACCTCCTGGTGCAGAGACCACTCGTGCAATGTCTTGTGCACCCAGCTGAAAGTAACTGCCACCTGATTGTCTGCTCCTTTGACATGAACCGCCAGGAGATCTGTATCCAGGCTGCAAACAAGGATCCAGGTGCAGAGGGCCTCCTGACAACGGAAGGGAGTGCATTCCGCCCTTCCTGTTCAGATGGAACATGGTTGTGGTATTGTCCATTTGGACTTGCACCACCCGATCCCTGACTAGAGGAGCAAACTCCGTTAGTGCTAGCTGCACTACACAAAGCTCCCACAGGTTGATGTGGTGATGGGACTTCCCTGAGCGACCAGAATCTGCGGGTCCTGTGATCCCCAGGTGCACTCCCCCACCCCACCAGAGCGACACGCCGAAAGCGATGGGGGGTCAGCACAGATGGGACCCCTTCCTCCAGATATTCTGGGTTTAGCCTGACACCCTGGCACTGCAGGAAAGCTGCCCCACCCCAATGCACCTGAAGACCCAAGGTGCTGAGCAGAGGCTGAATAGCATGACTTGGAAATGATACAGCACCTCTTCTGCATGGAACCAGAGGTACCGCCAGTGGGGCAGACAGACTGGAATGCTGAAGAACGCATCCTGGAGGTCCAGGGAGCAGAACCACATGTCCTGCTCCAGAGATTGTATGATCTGGTTCAGTGTGACCATTCTGAACTTGCACTTCCTTAGAAATTGGTTTAGACTGAAGTTCCTGTATGGGGTGCCAACCCTCCGTTTGTTTCAGAATCAGTAAGTAACTGGACATGTACCCCTGACTTGCCAAGGTGTCTGGGACATGAGCTATAGCTCCTTTTGTAAGGAGCGGAGCAATGTCCACCCTGAGGGTGGACAGCATGCACTGCGACACCTAGTTGGACTGTGGGATAGGCAAGACAGAAGGGTCTTGAAATAAAAAGACAAACCACTTGTGTCGACCCAGTGGCGCTGAGGGCTGAGGTGCTAGATGCCTTACCTCGTGCTACGCTGGCAACCTGTGTTCGGGAACGAGCATGGCCCACCAGGAGTTGGAAGGGTTGGAGAAGGATTGAGCGTCTGAGGGACTGCTCTCCTTCTCCGGGGAAGGGGACACCAGTGGTCGGCACTTGACTGAGTCCTAGCGGAGGCTGGGGGACAGTGTGCCGATGCTGCAGATGAGGGGCGGAGATGGGGCAGATGCCTGGAGGAGCACATGTGGACGCGCGCTCCCCCTCCACCGGCTTCACTGCACGTCCCTCTCTGCAGGGGAGAAAACAGAAAAATGGGAGTCCTCGCCAAAGATGATGATTGTTCCCCTTGCAGCGCCGCTGGGAGGGCACTTCCTCTGAACTGGATCCAGTCTGGTGGGTGAGGGCTTCCCCACCCCCCGCCACGAGGGGTAAGTCGTGGGGGCTCAAGGGGAGGGGGCCTCATACCCAGTCAGCATGAGGGGGGACTCAGATGGCAGGACGAGGACTCCAGAAACAATACCAAAACAAAAAAAAGACAAACCACTGCTGATCAAATCAAGAATCCATCTGTTTGTAGTGATGATGGGCCGGTGAGGCCAGGAGTGGTGAAGCCGACCCCCCCCCCCCCAACTGGGAGCTGAATCATGGACTGGACAGGCGGGAGGTAAGTCCCCCGGCCCCGATCCAACACTGGGTGGTTTTGAAAGGGTCACCAACCACTGAGGCCAGAGGCGCACCACTTCCTCCATTCCCACCTCTTTTGGGTCCCTGGCCAGAGAATTTGGCCTTGGTGCATCACACTTGGAATTACCCCGGCTGTGGCTGTTGCTGTCAAAACTGCTATGCTGAAAGGGCTGAAAACTGAAAGGCCTTCTTTTGTGTCTGGCTTTTCATGTCCTTCTGGGATGAAGCCACAGAATCCAGGATGGTGCTGGATTTTCTGATTCTCGTGAGATGCCCATTTACCCCTGGACCAAAGAAGTTGGTGCCAGGGAATGGGACATCGGCCAATCTGTGCCGAGTGTCTGCTGTGAAGGTGGAGATCCTCAGTCAGGCCCTGTGACACAACGTGACGGCTTACTGCCATGGCACAAGCATAAGAGTCGCCAATGTCCAAGGCCATCCGAAGCTGGTGTTTAGCCAGTGCTTGACTTTGGTCTCGGATGACCTTTAATGGGAGCCTTTTGTCGGCAGGCAGGTAAGGGAGGACAGTATGAGCACGCCCAGCAGGGAGTGACTGAAGTGGGCCATCATTAATGCGCAGCTCGCCTGGCAGAGACCAAGGGAGGACGTGGTGTAGACTTTCTTAGCCGCGTGGTCAAGCTTCTTCAACTCCTTGTTGGGAGGAGGAGGACTTGTCCATGTCCCCCGCACTGTCGGGCTTCTGGAAAATGACACTGGAAGCCCTCAGCCAAGAGGTGGTCACAGAATCCAGACAAACAGCTGGTAGGGACCACGTATTTGTGGACCATACAGGCTGATGGCACCGGGCAGGAAGCTGGATGCTGCCAAAGTTCCAGAGCCGGTCCCAGAATGGTCTTGGCCATGTTAAGGGCAACCCCTGGATATTCGTCCTTATCTAGGATGTCAGTGATAAGGTATCTAGCCCACTCCAAAAGAACATTCCTGGAATCTGACATAAGTTGGAGGCATGCCCCAAAAGACACCAGCCCATAGTCGGTGGTCAGTTCCTCGACCAATTACCGGTCGAAGATAAGCGTCCTCAAAGACTAAATGGAGGACCCACTGGAGTCATCCAAGGACTTTTCAAAGACACCTTTCAGCTGTTAACTGTCATGGACCAGCTTGGACTCAGTGGGTAATTTCCACTTATAATCGGCCTGGCAAGTTGGTTCTTGGATGAAAGTCCTTTGAAGGAGCCCACTACTTGGGCTGCTATGGAGGCGGTTCCATCAACAAAGGTGGAGAGGCAAGTATTGGGACAACTGTCTCGGGTAGACTGGCACGGACTTGACCGGCACCAGCCAGTCCACCACAGCAGTTAGGTGCAGAGCTCTACCCGGCCCCACTGCTGACGGAGGAACTCCTTGTAATGCTGCCACATCTGCTGGTGGAGCCTCTCCTCATCCAAAGAGGAAGAAGACGAGGAGCGCTGATGGTGACGCCTCCTGGTCGAGTGGAATCGAGAAATTAAAATGACATACTCACCGTAATTCTTGATCTTCTTGGCCAAGTCTTTATTTATTCATACTGCTGGGTTTCAAGCTGGAGGTGCTGGGACCCTGCAGGAGCCAAAAATCTTCTGGAGGGTCGGCGTTGAGGTAGGGCCGTGAATGGGTGGCACTGCGAGGCTGGCTCATGCCACATAGGCTACCTCGGCAGCAACCCTCCAACTGTCTCAGTACCTGTTTAACTGAGGAGGTGCAGCATATCTAACTAGGCAAACACTTAACCTAACCTGAGCATAAGACAGCCCTTCTCTGACCTGTATAAGCAGGATTAAAGAAACTGTCTTCACAGCCCAAATCGAAACAAGGGAGGCGAAGACCAAGAACAAAGTGAGGGAGCTCGGGGGATGGTGGGTGGGCATATGAATAAATAGTGAAGACTTGTCCACGATGATCAAGAATTACAGTGAGTATTGTTTTTTTGACTTTTAGTTTTCCATGGCACCCAGTCCTAGTGCGAGCTCCTTATTGGTTTTTGTAGAAGTGGTATATGTTGTTCATCCACACTGTCTGGCAGGTTGCTTGCCACTTTAATTCTTGCCGGAAGGTCTTCAAGCTGGCTCCTCCCACCCACCTGGGTGGTAGAACCCTCGGGTCCACACCACAACGCCAGATCTAGCCCGCTGGAAGCCAGGTTGCGCATCGAAGCCGGGGAGGTTGGGTGGGTCATGTGGCTGAACAACATATACCACTCCTAGAACTCCTGTTATAGGTGAGTAACCTGTATTTCTAGGAACGTCGATATGTTGTTCAATCCACACTGTCTGGCAGGCTCCTAGCAGTTCTCCGGGAGGAGGGAGGGAAGGCGCGCACTCCCGATACTTACTTGGTGAATAAGGACTGGAGAACCGAGGTCCCAAAACCAGCATCCCGGTGTGACTCTAGGTCAATGTGGTAATGGGAAATAAAGGTGTTTGCCAACTTCCAGGTAGAAGTCCTGCAGATCTCCTGGATAGAGATGTCCCTAGAAGCAGCCACCGAAGCAGCGGCATGGCAGGTAGAATGAGCTCTTATCCCTTTGGGAGGCTCCATGCCTACCAACCTACAGCAGAGATCTATGCAGGAGGTGACCTACCTGCTTATCATCCACTTGACTGCAGGGCTGCCAGGTGTGGCTTCAGCGTAGGTGACAAACAGCTGGCGAACCTCTCCCCGAATTCAGCCGTCCACTCCTTATAAGCAGCGCGCACCCTTCTAGGATCCAACGTACGGAGCCTATATTTGGCCTCCGAGGTGTGACTGAGGTAGAACACCGGCCGAGTCAACACCTGGTTAAGGTGAAACTCCGACATCACCTTCAGAAGGAACTTCGAGTAGGGGCGAAGGACTACTTTGTCCCTGTGGAAGACCAGGTAGGAAGACTCGATGGAAGGCGCCAGGAGCTCTCCCATCCTTCTGGCTGACGTAATAGCCACCAAGAAGGTGGCCTTCCATGACAGGTGAGAGATGTCACATCTGTGCATCGGTTCAAATGGCTTGCCCATGAGCTTAGTCAATACCAGCAATAGATCCCACGGAGGTGGAGGTTCTTGCACCGGAGGGGATATGTGGTCTAGGCCTTTGAAAAAGCACCCTACCGCCTTCTCCTGTGCCACCGACTGCTTGCCGGCCCGCGCCCAGAAAGCAGAGATGGCTGCCAGGTGCACATTAAGGGTCTTCGACCAAAGCCCTAGCTGAGAAAGGGAACACAGGAATTCCAAAATACTAGCCAATGGACAGGAAGAGGGGTCCAACCCCTTGTCCTGGCACCAAATGGAGAATCTCTTCCATTTGAAGGCATAGCATTTTCTGGTCGACTCCTTACGGGACGCCTCAACAATGTTGAGGACCTCATCGGAAAGACCCAAGGCCTGGAATTCTAGCTGCTCAGGAACCAGGCCGCCAGATGCAGGGATTGAAGGTCCGGATGGAGAACCTTCCCCCTTGTCGACCAAGATCAGATCCGGGCGGGCTGGAAGCCGCCTCAGGAGCCTGGAGCTGAGGCTAAGGAGATCTGGGTACCAGAATTGGCAAGGCCAGTCTGGGGCTACCAGAATCACTTGTGCCTTGTCCCTCTTCACCTTGAGAAGCACCTTGTGGATCAAGGGAAATGGAGGGAAGGCATAAAAGAGGCCAGAGGTCCACAGCCTCAAGAAGGCATCCCCCTGCAGCGAGCCCTGCTGAGGGGGGGCAGACGTGAAACAGCCTCAGCTTCGCATTCTCCCTGGAGGCGAACAGCTCCACCTGAGGGGTGCCCCCAAAAGGGAGCACAGGTCTTGCACTTCCTCCAGCAGGAGAGACCACTCGTGAGATGCAGTGCCTATCCAGCTGAGGGCATCGGCCAGACTGTTGGAGGCTCCTGCCACATGGATGACTAAGAGATCCACCTCCAGGCTGATCACGAGAGACCAAATGTGAAGAGCTTCCTTGCACAGAGGCAAGGAGTGCGTCCTGCCCTGATGATTGAGATAGTACATGGTCGTGGTGTTGTCAGTATGGACCTGAACCACCTGACCCCGTACAAACGGAGAGAAGGGGGTGAGGGCTAGTCAAACCACTCAAAGCTCCAGCAGGTCAATGTGGCATCGAGACTCCTGAGGGGACCAGAGGCCGTGGGCCCAGAGTTCCCCAAGATGGGCACCCCAACCCATCAGAGAGGCATCGGTCGTAAGAGTGACCATCGGCTCGGGCGGACAAATGGGATACCCTCCTGCAGATGAGCTGGGATGAGCCACCACTGCAGACCATCCCACATTTCCTGGGTCACTATCACTGGCTGGTCCAAAGAACTGGAGCGCTGTGACCACTGGCTGGCCAGCCCCCACTGCAGGGGGCGCATATGCCAGCGGGCCCAACGGACCACGCTGGTGCAGGCCACCATGAGGCCCAGAAGGCGCAGGAAGTCCCAGGCAGGCCGCAATTGCCCAACCAGAAATGACTGGGCAAAGGAGGAAAGGACCTCGGGCCCTGTGGTCTTTGCTGCTGCCTGTTCCACAGCTGCTAGTTGGGCCATGAAACCTGCTGCAGTGGAAGCCACCTTACGACCACCCCTGCCTGCAATTCACGGTCTTGATCAGCCTGCCACGGAAAGGGCAAGCCTTTTATCTTTAAGCGAGGATGGGAGAGCAGGAGAGCACTGTCTGGCAGAGGCTGCAACCAGCGATGTCATGTGTCACTCCCAGACAGTACAGGCATGACACATGTAGGCCCATCCATGACATCTTCTGCTGGCACACGATCCACTGTTTGAAGTCAGGAGCAAGCTTTGCTTCCTCATTATTCCATGTTTTTTGACTGGATGCTAAGATTGGGACTAGGGAATGTACAAAAAGTTTGAGAAGCAGGAAAACAACAAATCACTAAGTTTGCCAGTGGTGCACTTAATAGGCCCTACAACGTGCAGAGCAGCAAAGGAGGAGACCAAACTCTTCCAGCGGAAAGGAAGATCTAACATCATGGTGCACAGCCCAGGGATATACCACCCGGATGGTGGGAGGAGCTTTGCTTAAGGACATTCCAGTGAATCAGCTCTTAAGGAAGAACCATCATTCCATGTCCCTAGAAAGAGGAATTTATTGGCATTGTAAGCTGTAACAGATTTAGAAGGCTAAGGAACATTATATGTAGCTCCAAACTCTAAAAATTCTTCCCTAAACTGCAGAAGTTTCTTTCGGAGTGCTTGTGTAACAGGAGATATGTCTAGGAAAAAACAGATACAATAGTCTTTGAATATTAAAGCACCTTTACTTCAGCTGCTCATATCACCATGTCCCGGTCTGTTTCACAGAAGAATGTCAGCATAATTGTTTTTATTTCTTCACGTTCTCTCCAAGAAATGGCGTCAGCATTTTGTTGTAATGTTCCATTTTGTTCTGATATATGCATAATTTTTTTTGGGTGGCAGTCTTTATGCTCTTGAAATAAACAGAAAATATTCTTCCTGTAAACTTAGAGCTTCTTTAAAGACCTTGACCACAAGCTCTCTCAAATTTTGATATTGTTTGTCCAATTTCATTGGCAGTCTTACCAGTCTGAGGTTTCTAGACCTGCT
This sequence comes from Neoceratodus forsteri, assembly GCA_016271365.2. Taxonomy (NCBI): domain Eukaryota; kingdom Metazoa; phylum Chordata; order Ceratodontiformes; family Ceratodontidae; genus Neoceratodus; species Neoceratodus forsteri. Next base: position 296,070,292 of record JADMNL010000027.1, on the reverse strand, counting down.
TGAAATTTCCAAGGCCTCAATCCTAGTATGAAAATACATGGCAGTTCCGAGTATTTGCTTGTGCTGAAGCTTCTTCTGCTAAAGATTTCGTTTTCACTTCATCCAGCTGTTTTTGTACTAAATCTTGTTAATCCCTAATTTGAGTACATCTTGAATCTAAGTGTTTTCATTAGGCAACTCTTTTCAGCTCTTGCTCCAACTGCGCTGTTCTTTCTATTAAAAAGTCCTTCTTAAATTCAAGCAGCTCAAACATTTCAAGCACATCTCCCCCATAACTCCATGCAATCCTTTAAAGTTTTATTTTCGTTTTACGTCTTTTTAATAACAAAGATACAAGAGAAAAATCGAAAAAAAAGCTGTTGTATTTGAAGACTAAATAACAGCTTCATCTTAAGAGAGCACACCAGATGATTTATGTTAAACAAGTGAAATGGGCAAAGTTACTGGGGCTGTGATTGTCGTTTTCGGTACCCTTTCAGAAGCCTGGAGTAGATGCCGTTTTTGTAAAACCAGCATCTTCTTTCCTTTAAACTAAATTTGCCTTAGGGTCAGTGTTTCCAGCATTCGTAATAGGATTTGCTTTGCCGGCAGTTCCTCTGGACCAAAAAATGGGTATGATCCAGGCTTCAGGTTGGTCACAGGGGGCAGTTCAGCACCTGTGTCGCTGTACCATTCACCAGCTCTGTCTGTGCAGCAAGAAAATAGGTCCCATTTCCTCTGAGGAGTCCCAGATTCCGAAGAAAAGAATGTAGAGGTTCTCTCTATTTTTTTGTCTTTGAGGATTTAAACTCTTCTTCTTATCCGTATTTCGGTTCAGTTGAGGATCTGAAGTTGCAAAGCTAGCAGTGTGCATGGCTCCTACATGGCAACCATAATGGATCTCCTTGGCAGCAGCCATTCTGATGGTCATGGATTTAGTCCATTCCCTCCCTCCTCCCACAGACATCACAGTCCGTCCATGGCTCCACAGGGACATGTACACGGCTGGCCCTCGTTGGACCACCATGGAGGGGGGTTACTATGGGAGCAGAAGGATGACATCCACCTCCATGGCAAGGAAGGGCTGACATCAATACCCCAAACACCAGACAGCGTGGACCCCAAACTTGGGCTGCCACATGGAAGTGCAATGCACAGCCACAGGATGGTCCATGTTTTAGGCCTTTCTTATATGAAAGCTTTAGGACTGCTTTGACCAGTTACCTGTTACTTGGTAAAGAACTGCTATACAATGCCTTGGGCTTTGTAAAGGTGCTTTATAAAAACACAACTGCTATCAAGAAGGCTGGAAGAATGCTAGGCTGCATTAAAATCTGAGTGACCAGCATAGCAGGGAAAAACAGGTTACTCACCTGTAACAGTAGTTCTAGGAGTGGTATATGATGTTCATCCACACTTCTTGGCAGTTGCCTTTTCCCTTAAGACTGGCTGGAATGTCTTCAAGCTGACTTCTCCCACCCAGCCAGGTGGTAACTTCCTCGGCTCTGCCCCATCACGCCAGATCTTGCCCGCTGGAAGCACTTGTGTGCGCCAAAGCCAGGGGAGGCTGGGTGGGTCCAAGTGGATGATCATCATATACCACTCATGGAACTACTGTTACAGGTGAGTAACCTGTTTTTCTAGGGATGTGGATAGGATGTTCTATTCACACTTCTTGGCAGACTCCTAGCAGTTTTCCAAGAGGAGGGAGGCAAGGCGCACACCCCCTACTTAGGTAACAGAGACTGGAGAACGGAGGCCCTCAAACCAGCATCCCAGCGTGAATCGAGGTCGATGTGGTAATGGGAAATGAAAGTGTGTGCTGACCTCCAGGTAGCAGCCCTGCAGATTTCCTGGATAGGGACATCCCTAGAAGCAGCCACCAAGGCAGCGGTAAGACGGGTGGAATGAGCCCTAAGCCCTACAGGAGGTTTCCTCCCCACCAACCTATAGAAGAGGTTGATGCAGGACACAATCCACCTGCCAATTGTCTGCTTAGCTGCCGGTCTGCCAGGTGCTGCTTCAATGTAGGTGACAAATAGCTAGCGAACCTCTCCCTGAACTCCAGCTATGCGCTCTTTATAATAAGCGAGCGCTCTAGCCACTGGACAGAACAGATGGTCCAACCTCTTGCCCAGACACCAAATGGGGAACCTCTTCCATTTTAAGGAGTAGCATTTCCTGGTCGACTCCTTCCGAGATGCCTCCATCACAGTGAGAACACCATCAGAGAGACCCAAAGCCTGGAACTTTAGCCACTCAGGAACCAGGCTGTCTCAGGTGCAGGGATTAAAGGTCCAGATGGAGTACCTTCCCCTGATTGATGGAGAGCATGTCCGGCTGGAGAGGAAGACACCTCAGGAGCCTGCTGATGAGATCAGAGTACCAAAACTGGTGCAGCCAGTCTGGAGCCACCAGCATCACCTGTGCCTTGTCCCTCCTGGCCTTGAGAAGCACCTTGTGGAGCAAGGGAAGGGGAGAGAAGGCATAGAAGAGGCCTGGGGTCCACAGCCTCGAGAAGGCATCCCCCTGCAGCGTTCCCTGCTGGGGGGGGGGCAGACAAAAAATAGTTTCAGGCGTTCTCCCCAGAGGGGAACAGGTCCAACTGAGGGGTGCCCTAGTGGGAGAACAGACTCTGTACTATCTCAAGGTGGAGAGACCACTCATAAGACACCTTGCCCACAGGGCTGAGAGCATCCGCCAGCTGGTTGGAGGCCCCTGCCACATGGATGGCTAGGAGAGCAGCCCCCAGGCTGCGCATGAGGGTCCACATGTGGAGAGCTTCCTTGCACAGGGGCAGGGAGTGCGTCCCGCCCTGTTTGTTGAGGTAGTACATGGTCATGGTATTGGCCGTCTGGACATGGACCACCTGACCCTGAATGTGAGGAGTAAATGCAGTCAGCACTAGCCGAACTGCCTGAAGCTCCAGCAGGTTGATGTGACATCGGGACTCCTCGGGGGTACAGAATCCGTGGACTCTGTTCGCCCAGGTGGGCATCCCAGCCCGTGAAAGAGGCACTGGTCATCAGGATGACCATCGGCTCTGGGCGGACAAACAGGATCCCTTTCTGCAGATGTTCTAGGACTAACCACCACTGGAGAGCATCCCACATCCGCTGGGTCACAGTGCCAGCTGGTCGAAGTGACCCCTGCACTGAGACCACTGGCTGGCCAGCTCCCACTGCAGAGTGCATTCTTCAGTGGGTCCAAATGGACCACGCTGGTACAGGCCACCATGTAACCCAGCAGGTGCAGGAAGTCTCAGGCAGGGTGCAACTGCCCAACATGAAATGATCGGACAAAGGAGGAAAGAACCTCACACTGTCCACTGGGAGTCAGTCTCTGACTCTGCAAGAGTTGAGCTCCGCCCTGATGAAGCTGAAGACCTACAACAGGCATGAGCTCCAAAATGGCCTTGTTGACTAGGCGGCCAAGGGAAACGAAGGTCTGGAGGGCCAGGTCCCAGGACCACTCCAACTCCTGCCTGGAGGGACCCGCGATCAGCTAGTTGACCAGGTATGGGTAAATCTGGACCCCTTGGCGCCTGAGGTAAGCTGCCACCACTGCAATGCACTTGGTGAAGACCCTGGGGGCCGAAGACAGGCCGAATGGCATGGTCTGGAACTCGTAGAGGGCTCTCTCTGCTCGACAGTGGAGGAACCTTCTGTGGGACAGACGGATCAGGACATGAAAGAACGCATTCTGAAGATCCAGGGAGTAAAACCACATGTTTTGCTCCAGATACGGTATGATCTGAGATAAAGTTAACATCCTGAAGGTGCACAACTTGAGAAACTTGTTCGGGTCATGCAGATCTAGAATGGGGCACCAGCTCCAAGTCTTTTTTGGCACCAGGAAGTACTTGGAGATGACCCTGGGTGTTCCGGAGGATCAGCGACAGGAACCACGACCTCCTTGTGGAGGAGCTGGGCAATGTCATCTCAAAGAGCCGACAATGTCTGCGGATACCAAATCATCCCATGGGGTGTGGGCTCGGCAAGGAGGGTACTGCTCAAACTCCAGAGGCAGACCCTGACCAACCACCTCGAGAATCCACCTGTTCATGGTGACAGCGGACCAGGCAGAAAGGAAATGTTGGAGCCAGCCCCACACGGGAGGACCCAGGGGAGGCGTGATGGGTATAAGGGAGGCACCCAGTCACTGGGCAGGCTTCGAGGAAGAAGGCCCGGCTGATGCGCCACCAGAACCTGTCCCTCCAGGCTTTCCGATGACCGAGGCCACCGACTTGGGCCGAGGTCGCCAGGCCTGAGCCTGCTTCCCAGCCTGGAGCTGGACTGGTTTGGCCGCAGCAGTGGAGGTGGACCGAAAGGGCTTCTTTTTCTGATGCCTGGAGCCCTTGGCATTCCTCTTAGCTGATGTCACCGAGTCCAAGGTGGCAATGGACATCTCAATGTGGGAGAGGTGGCCCTCGACTCCAGGCCCAAACAAGTCATTGCCCAGAAAAGGGACATGCACCAGCTTGTGCTGGGTATCTGCTGTGAAGGTTGAGATTCGCAGCAAAGCCCTGCGGTGCATGGCCACCGAGGCTGCCACAGAATGGGCACAGGACTCCCCAATGTCTATGGCTGTCTGGAGCTATTGCTTTGCTACAGCCTGACTCTGGTCCCACGGTCCCCAGGTAGGTGAGGAAGCACCTCATGCAAAGTGCCCAACATGGCATGGGAGAAGTGGGCCATGAGAAGGGCCAAGCTTGCCCGGCAAAGGCCAAGAGAAAAGGCAGCGTATTTTTTAGCCGCATGGTCAGCTTCTTGGACTCTGTCAGGCGGCTTGACGAAGTCTTTAGTGTTGCCAGAATGCAACTGGCCCGATGGGGTTTCCGTAAGTGCGTGAATCCAAAGCCCTCCACTAAGATCGCTCCTCAATTCAACAATCTACAGTGAGACCACTTTTGGTCTCCTTTTTCGACTTGGATTTGTGCCCTGAAGATTGGCCCTAGCCAAGAGTTGGTAGAGACTGGCACAACTCCTTAAACAACCCCGTAAAAGAGGCACCCAGCAAAAGCAGAATGAAGGCTGAAGCCAAGGAGGTGTGAGCTGTGGCCTGGGCCGCCACCTCCTCAAACGCCACTAGCTGTTCGACAGACCCCGCAGTCGCGGAGACCACCCAACAGGCATGTTTAGATTTGACCGGTGGGTACCGTTCGCTCAGACAGCCTAGAGTAAAATGGGTTTGACGGTCCTTGAGAATGGAAGAGTGGAAAGACAGACAAATGTCGTAGGCCTGGGGATCACGTTTATGACTCAGGCAGTGGGTGCACGCGGTACGTGAATCCATGCAGGACATCATCTGCCTGCAAAGGCATGGACGGAACACCGGAGCGGACTTGTCATTGTCCAGCGAGGTCACGATTGAAGATCGAGCCTGAAAACGAAGTTTGCTACAAATTTTGGAAGTAAATCTGGAGCTTTAGCAGCAAAGGGCCTACTCAGCGCGAGAGCAATAAGGAAGGAACCCGCTTCTTCCAGTGAAAAGGAAGATCTGGCGTCATGGGGCAGAGCCAAGGGAGTTACCACTCGGGTGGGTGGGAGGACCCAGCTTGAGGACATTCCAGCCAGTCTTGAGGAGAAAGACAACTGCCAAGAAGTGTGGACAGATCATCATATCCATGTCCCTAGAAAGTAATCTTACTACTTAACGCTCAGGGACCCACCTGGTGTGCTGTGTGCAGTTCTGGGTTCCCCAACACAAAAAATGACAAAGGCAATAGGAAGGGTGCAACACAGCGCCACAGAAATGATCAGAGGTATGGAGAATAAAAGCTGAGGGGAGACTGGAGCCCTTACCATGTTCACCCTGAATAAAGGAGAATTGGGGGAGATGATCTCAGTCTTCACCATGTACTGATAAGGTCAGACAGAGATGTTTGATCTGCGTGCTTCAGCAGGATGCATGGCCATGTCCTGAAGCTCAACAGTGGTAAATTCAGTGGTAACATTAGGAGGCACTTTTCCCAGAGGGTGGTAAACTTATGGAACTGTCTACCAGTGCAGACAATGGACATGAAGCCAATACAGGCCTTCAATGTAAGCCTGAACAAATGTAGTCGTAAAGTAGTAGTAGTAAAATGTTAAATTTATTTACATAAAGGAAAATTTACACCACTAAGGCAAAACTGCCTTTACTAAGTGGTCCTGCATACCATCTTCTTATCAAGGGAATCACAGTACCCTGGGTAGTATGGTGGGTGGGACTGGTAATCTCTGTTTATCAGTACATATCTGCATTTCATACTTGTTGGTCCCTGACTATGAAGCATGGTGAGGGAGACTTGGAAGTACCTAGCGTCCCCCTTCTGACCTTAAATTACTACATCACAAAATTCTATTGCACTTAACATTTTCCTGCTGGCACTGTGACCCACTGGTCCAGGACACTGTTTTCAATCTGTGATGTAAGCCTGGAAGAGAGATCTCAATCTGCTTGGCGGGGTTGTAAATCTTAAAATGTACCAGTTACAGAAATTGGGGTGGGGATATGGGGTAAATGCCACATAGTAATAAATGTAAATAATGTTATGTGAAAACCGTAAATCATTTAGGATGCATGTAAAAAGCCTGCCCAATGGTGACTGTAAACACAATGTGGCTCAGCCATTTTGATCAAGTGTGGCTGGCTCTGTCTCTTATGCCAGCAACTCTGCCCAGTTGCACCACACTACAGCAGGCTGACTGTCACCACCAGCAACTTAAAACACAGAATTTGTCGGCAGAAAAAGACCACTTGGCCCACCCAGTCTGCCCAGATGTTCCCTGCCTAATCAGTTTCTGCAGACCCTATCAGGTGTCTAGCAACCCCTCCCGCTGAGCGTTACAGTGGCAACACCACCTCTCTCCTTGTCCTGCTGGAGATGCTCCTCCTTATGCACCCTGGCATCTCACTGGCCCTACCCACTGCTTTGTCACACTGCCCCAGCTTCTCATCTGGTATCACACAGCAGAGCGCAATTTACCCCTCCCCCCCCCCAATGTTGTGTGCAGCGCTTGCTGAGGGTGTGAGTTCAATCACTGTCCCTTGAAAACATGGCATTCACTGGTCGGGCTCAGACACCAAGCTGTGCAGAACCCCTGGATGACTTGATGGGAGCCACAGAGACTGGAAAGCAACATTAGGCCATTTTTATACAGTGGCTATAAAAACAGTTGTGTTTTAGCAAAAGCAGCTAACACTTTTTATACCCTGTCACTCATCCAGGTCATCTAATCAAACGAAATTCATATTGTTGCCATTAAACTACTCCAAGTGTAGTAGGCTCTGAAACTGGCACCAACCTACTAGCTTGGTTTTTAGTGGCACAATACAAATCTATCAGCTTCTGACCAGTGGGTCAGTGCAAATTTCAAACTGTGCCAATTATCTAAGAAACCGTGTCCACATGCTTTTACCATCTAGTGTGAAAAGCAACTTAAGGAATCATTCACCAGCTTAAACAGGAACTGGGTGTGCAATGCTTTAAAGAATAAGGTTGGAAATGTACATATGAACTGAACTCTGACCCTTCATACTCGGGTCACATAGAGCAGAGATTTCACTTGCATCACATGTGAACGCTATCCATAACTGTACGGAGGCAGTACGTTTTTTCCGTAGAGACAGAGAGGGAGAGAGAGATAAATATAGATTATATATAAATATACAGACATACAGATTATATATAGATATATTTCCCATCTGACTATGTATATATATTTCTCATCTGTGTTCAATCAAAATTGTATTTGTCAGCGCAGTTCCATTATACCAAAGTGCTATAACATCCTAAAACAAGTTAAAATGAATACAGACATCAATAGTTAACACAATTTATGTATAAGAAGTATAAAACCAGAAGGCGCTGCAACTAGGCTTAATTCTCATCAGGAAAAGCCTGGCCGAACAGGTATGTTTTTAGTTCAGTCTTAAAACTGTCAGCAGTCAAGCACTCTCTAATCAGACAAGGTAGAGCGTTCCACAGGGTTGGGGAAGCGAGAGAGAGACTGCGTGCTCCAGATAACTTTAATCGGACCCTGGGAAACTCGAGCAATCCCTCATTGGCTGAGCGGAGTGGGCAGTAGGGGCACAGACCTTGCAAGTAGCTAGGTCCCTGTCCATGTAGGGCCTTATAGGTCAGTAACCTGACCTTGAAGGTGATCCGCCAATGTACCGGCAGCCAGTGCAGACCACAGAGCACAGGAATGATGTGGCAAGATCTTGATAAACCAGTCAACAGCCTGGCTGCTGCATTCTGCACTAGCTGCAATCAATCGGCAGATATCAACCCCTGGTAGCCCTAAGTATAGGGCATTGCAGTAATCAAGGCACGAGGTTACGAAGGCATGAACCAGAGTTGGCACATCACCAAGCGGAACCAGATGCTTAATCCGAGCGATGTTCCTCAGATGGTAAAACAAGGTCTTTATGACTGCTGACACCTGAGATTTTAATGTCAGGCCGCTGTCCAACACAATGCCCAGATTTCGCACCTGATATGAGGTAAGCAGCTGGTCACCTCAGAGCCAAAGCCCAGATGGTTGACCCGCTTGCAACCCCAAGTCTTGGCGACCTGGCTCCACTACCAATACCTCAGTCTTGTCAGCGTTCAACCTCAACCAACTGGCACTCATCCAGCCCCGAATCTCGGACAGGCAGTTGCCGAGACTGCCCCACCCTGCCCTGGCATGAAAGGCATGTAGAGCAGAGTATCATCTGCGTAGCAATGAAAACCCAGACTATACCGCCTTATAATGTCCCCTAACGGCAGCATATACACTGCGAACAACATGAGGGATAAGATGGAGCCTTGCGGAATCCCACATGACAAGGGGAGAGGAGCCAAGGAATAAATCCCAGACACTACTCTCTGCGTCCTGCCAGTGAGGAACAATCTAAACCAACTGAGGACTGTACCAGACAGCCCGCAGAAGATTCGCAAGCACTCCAACAACACCCCACTGTCCACAGTGTCAAATGCCACAGAGAGATCGAGGAGGACAGAGATGGAGCGACTCCCTCGATCCCTTGCTATCAGGAGATCATTCAATACCCGAACAAGGGCGGACTCAGTACTATGCCTCTTCCTGAAACCGGACTGGAGAGGATCATAGACATCATGCACTATCAAACGGTCATCCAGTTGTGCTGCCACCATCTTCTCAATAACCTTGCCCACAAAAGGCAGGTTACAGACAGGTCTGTAGTTTTCTAGGCAGTCCGGGTCTAGAGAAGATTTCTTCAGGAGTGGTACTACTACCACTGCCTCCTTCAGGGGGTCCGGAAACACCTGTCTCCAGTGAACAACAGACTATCCTAGCAAGGACCAGGCTGATCACCTCAACACACCCCACTAGGAGGCATGCTGGGCCCGGATCCAAACTACAGTAGGTCGGACACAGTCCCTGAATGACCTGCACAATGTCCACAATCTCAAACTGGCTGAAATCAGATCAGACAGGCCAAGTGCTTGCAACCTCATGCCCATCATTGCAAGGCCCATTTGAGGGTGCTGACTGGATCTCTGAGCTGATGGTGGCAATCTTATCAGCAAAGATCCAAGCAAACTCATCACATCTAACCTGTGAAAAAGCTCCCCGTTACTGAAGGCAGGTTGGATTGCACAACATATCAACAGTCCAGAAGAGCTGAGCTAGTCGATTCTTTGCCATGGCAATCTCCTTGGACAGGAACTCTTGCCTTCTTACAGGAAACTGCCATAGATTCGTAGACGTGTCGGCAGAAAAGGATCTTCCTGGCCCGAGTCTGCCCACTCCCCCCCCCCCACGACAACCCCTTATGTTTGTCCCAGGCCTTCTCCAATTGATGGTCTTTATAACAGATCATCAATCTAAGTTCGTCATCCTCCATACCGGATTTCTGCCAATGCCGCTCCAACCTTCGACCCCCCTTGACTCATTTCCTTCAAAAATGTCCCATCAAACCATGGGGACTTCTGGCGAAGGGAGAGGGGGCGAACACGCACAGGAGCTAAGGAGTCGAGGGCCCCAGCCACTGCCCTATTATAGACCAGTACCCATTCCTCCGGTTCCTCGCATAAACTCATCAAACCTGATAGGTCTAGTACCTCTATAAGACCATCTGGTGTCAAACCCCTTAAGGGGTGGTACTGTACCATCTATGTCAGGGCAGGTCTATTGGGGTGCCTCGAATCTGAGCCTTATAGTATGATGGTCCGACCAACTGTCTGGTTCCACCACCAAGTCAGCGATTCTCCATCCCTAGAAGGAAGATCAGGTCCAAAGAATGACCATGAATATGAGCTGCAGAGGTAACCACCAGTGTAAGGCCCAACAAACTTCTTACTTGGAGGAAGTCTTGTCCAAATTCCGAGAGTTCATCATCGACCCAGGCACTGAAATCACCCAGAATTATCCATCTGGGGGATTCCATCACCTGGTCAATGATGAAGTCCATGACTTCCTGCAGGAATTCCTTCCCATCACCGGGAGGATGGTAGACGAGAAGGATCCTGCAACCTCCACCTGCACCTGCAACCATGATACATTCAAAGGATCTGATCTCTCCCACCAGGGTGGCTACAAGGCCCAGGTCCGATTTAAAACAAATGGCAACTCCCCTGCCCCTACGATCCTTTCTCGGGTGGTGTATCACAGAGTACCTGGTTGGAACTGCTCATTCCAGTACTGGACCAGCATTCTCATCCAGCCAGATCTCAGTGATGCAAGCCAGATCAGCTGTACCAACAAGATCAGAGATAATCGCTGTTTTTTTTTTATAGATCTGGCACTGCATACCACCACCCAAGAAGGATAGGCAGACGAGGTAGACTGAGCGCCTTGCCCACTCAATGTGGAGCCCTTGGGTATGGGAACCAGGCAAGGAGGTCCCCTCTCCTGGACCCATCTCGCTCCAGGGTGTCTTCTCATCCCCACCATCCCAATCCACCCATCCCCCTCCACTACCCCACCTGGCCCAATCAACCCAGTTTTCTCCCCATCTGACTATCCCAAGTGCCCAGTAAAGCTCGTGTTCTTGTTGTTGTCCAGAGATATACCCAGTTAATCAGGGATATGCCCTGTTCAGGCAGATTCACAGTTATTCAGATGGCAGGGAATTCACCCCCCCCCCAAAACAAAAAAAACTGGCACCTTTGCTGCCTCCCTCCGGCATAAGCCATGCCCTTAGGCCTCGATCATACAGCGTGCCCCTGCAGAGGGAACAAGCACCCTGGCCCACCCACAGTAGTCACTGCATGGCCGGAACCCACCACCAGCCCTCCCTGGCTGAGGCGCGTTGCACTCCAGCAACTGGTTGCAGCCTAGCCTGCCTCCTGGCGTGGTGGCCGCAGTCTGCTCCTGAACTCGGCTGCCTGCACAGCTGGGCCACTGGGGTGTCCCCCTGACAGTAGATTTTTTTTTTTGTATGATTTACCCCTTATCACCCAGCTGGACCTCATTAGTCCTGCCAACTCATCTAGCCATGTCACCCACCATCCCAGGGGCTTATCTCACCTCGGCACTCCTCCCTGGATTCCCCACAGGGCGGGGCTGCCTGAGGAGTTTAGCTCAGTTTCAAAGAGAGTGTCAGGTCAGCGGTGTGGAACCCGAGGCGAGTGGTGGATGGCATTCTGCAGTGTTTGGGGTTTTTTCACTTTCTCTCCTGACCAGCAGATGTCATGAGAGGCCCTGACACACGCACTCACTGTGTGCTATGTAGATCACAGTGTGCCAACATTCCCCTCCCTTGGTTTTTGACTCCTGCCTGTACTGACACCTGCAGTCACTCAGGTGGCAGTACTACGGTGAAGACAGAGCCCTGCCTCCCCTAATACAGTCAGTGTATGCTGGGACCTTGTACCATCTCCTCCTGGCGAGCCCTTGACGACCAGGCTCGTTCCCGAACCTGGGTCATCAGTGTCGCAAGCTGTAGCACTACTGCTGAACAGACTGGCAGGCTCTGGCACTAGCTTTTTAAAAATGCTTTTATTCGTCTCCATTCCCATCCCTACCATACCCCACCCCAACAATTAAGGCCCCTGTGGCTGCACCCTTCCTCAGACAGGGAGGTCAGGCGAGCAGCTGTCTTCACAGCTGATGAAAATGCCACTTTTTGGTCAGCCAGCATGGAGTGCCCAAATACGAACATGGACTATGCAGTAGCTGAGCACCTCATCACTGCAATGTGCAGGCACAAAGCTTGAAAAGGAGCTGATCAACACGTGTCAAGATAACAAAAATGTGAACCAAACTATGAATGGTATTGTGATAACATAAAATGGGCCCCCACCTTGTGCCAAGAGCAGCATAAAGACTGGATCTGAAGACAGGAGCTCAGCTGGGCAGTTAGGAAAAAATGCCAGCAAGAGTCAGCCAACATGAACATCATAAGACCCTGAGTGGGTATGAACAACAGCGCAGCTCCAAAAGCAAATCTCTTCACTGGCATTAAAGAGATTGCTCTGTTGGTCACAGTCACCTACCCTTCTTTGTTGGGCGTGGTCTCTGCCGGTTTTGCTGTGGCCGTGGCTGGCTCCTGGGGGGGTTTCGAAGTGCTGATGGAGTTGGCTGAGTTTGAGTCCGCCGTAGATATAAATGGCTGGCTGTTCTGAGAGGACAGCATGGAACCCGGAAGCGATCCTGTGATTGGAATGCTGTTAAAAAGTGCCGTGGAGAAGTCCCTGCAACAGAATGAATAATAATTTAGAGGCAGTGTGGTCTAGTGGTTAAAGCACTGGCTTGGGAACCAGGAGATCACAGGTTCAAACCCCCTATAGCCAAATACTCACTGTGTGGCCTTGGGAAAGTCACTTAAATTCTCTGTGCTTCAGCCCACCCAGCTGCTGAACTGGGCAGAAGCAGGTCCCCACTGGAAACAAGACAATGCATCTCAGCTGCGCTATCCAGGGTAAATGAAAGCTAAAAAAAAAATTATATTTGATGTATGTATGTGTATGTATATATATATATATATATATATATATATATATATACACACACACACACACACACACATATACACATATACACACACACACACACACACATACATACATATGCGTTACAAATACAGACACAAATACATACATATATTAACTTTATACACACGCACACACAAAAAAAGGGAGGAGTAAAAAGTTGTTGCATGCAACTCAAGAATTTTGAGCCTGGCAGTATAGCCTAGAGATCAGAACAACGAACTGTGAATGAGCTTGGTACATCCAGGTGACCTGGGTTTGATTCCCATAACCACCATTTGCATACTGTGCGACTGAGCAAATCACTTCACCAGCCCAAAGCTCCCGGGATGCCCCTGAAAACAGGCACTTGTGCATAGTGGGCCTTACCCGGTTAACAAAGAATAAATAAACAAAAGTTTATGGAAAACACTATTTGGTGCGAAATGAAAAATTTGATGTTCCGCAATGAAAAAGTAGATGTCCCAAAATGAAAAATTTGATGCTCCGAAATTAAATATCTGATGTCTCAAAATGGCAATTGTGAGGTCTTGAAATGACAAATTTGATGTGGATGCAAATCGTGAAATGAAAACTTTGAAGTCTTGAAATGAAATGTGATGTGAAAAGTACAGTTAAGTATGAACTTATCGTAACAGTAGATCTTTGAGAGAGGCTCTTGCAGTAGGTAATAACCATTAGGACTAAGCCACCAAACGCTAGGACATGATGGAAAATTTTAGCTAGCAGTGTCTCGTGGGGGACCACCCACCTGATGTCACATGACAGACGTCAGCGTGAAGCTATATAGTGAGAGGTCCCCACACCCGCCCTCCAGTTCTCCCACTGGAGGCCTAGAAAGTGTGAAAGGAGAGAGAAGTGGGCTCCTGGAGCTATACAGGAACTAGCTGTAACCACAATGATGTAAAAGCTGTAACCGCAATGATGTAAAAGCTGTAACCGCAATGATGTAACTAAATATTGTACTGTATTTGTCCTCTTTGTGACGAGGTACCTTTGAAAACGAGCCTCTGGCTGAAAGGTCAAACTGATGTACAAATAAATAAATAAATAAATAAACTATATAAGGATAAACAGCAGAAGAAACACAGATTAGGAGGGAGGGAAAGTAGTACCTACTGTAAGAGCCTCTCTCGAAGATCTACTGATACGGTAAGTTCTTATGTAACTTTACTATCTTACTTCGAGAGGGCTCTTGCAGTAGGCACTAACCATTAGGACTGAATCTCAAGCAGTCAAATTCTGACAAGTCTGAAACATGGAAAGCAGGAAAAGGTCTGCAGTAGGCAGGGATCTTAAGATAATAGCCGCTGAAGGATGGCTAAGCCAAAGCCCGTCCTGTGCCTAGAAGCAATGTCCAGACTGCAATGTTTAGTGAATGTGTGGACAGAACTCCAAGTGTCTGCCGCCGCACAGATACTGGCAGAAGAGACCTTCCTGAAGCAAGCAGTAGAGGCAGCCAAGCCTCTGGTTGAATGCCCTTTGACTTCCCCCAGAAGTGGTTTGTTATCCTTCTGATAACAAAAAAGAATGCAGTTTGCCAACCATTTCGACAAACACTGTTTAGAAACAGCAGTTCACTCTTTCTTGGGTGCAATGGAAACGAATAACTGATCAGATTTGCAGACTAACTTCGTCCGGTTAGTGTAGTAATGTAGACCTCTATATACATCAAGCGTATGTAGAATTGCTTCCCCCTGCTAGCCTGATGGCACTGGAGGTTGCGGTGCTGGTCGCTACACCTCGTGCCACACTGGCAACCCGGTTTAGAACGAGCCCCGTGATCGGGGAGAGAGGAGGACTGAGCGCCTCGAGGACTGCCTCCTTCGGGGCACATGTTGTCCCCGTCACTGACTGCCCTCTGGTGGTGACTGGAAGGCAATATGGGTTGGGAGGTGCGCCCAACGTGATTACATCAGTGTGGAGGAAGGGGGTAGAGAAAGGAGGAGGAAAATGAGCCTGGCAGGGCTTCATGATCGTCCGCCGTGCCACGGGCTGACCTCAGGATTCTGGATTGGGTCTCCGGGAAGGGGGTACCACTTCCCTGACCCACCACATGGGGCAAGCTGTGTGTGTGTGTGTGTGGGGGGGGACGTGGTCGGCTAATTGCCCTTGCCAGGGCTAAGGAGAACAAACATCTGAAGGGGAAAAAAAAAAAAGAATTGCTTCCCCCTGATTTGAACGCACAGGGTAATACACTGGCAAGTGAATGGTCTGGTTTAAGATAAACTCAGAAACCACCTTAGGTGAGAACTTAGGGTTTGTATGCAAAGCCACCCGGTCTCTGTGAAAAATCAAATAAAGTACAGTTACGTAAGAACTTACCGTAACAGTAGATCTCCGAGAACAGCAGGTTACACCATTAGGACTGAAACAGTCAGGTGCCAGGACCCCACGGAAATTTTCTAGCTAGCAGTATCCAGTGGGGACCACCCCCCATGTCAGCCCCACCTCCGAAGTCAGGCATCATACAAAAAGGGGGCTGTCCCCCAGAATCCCCAGTTCTCCTGCCAGAGACTCCCGGCCGCTAGATGACATCAGAAGTGGAGACTGAGGATCTGCCCTCAAAGAAGGTATTCAGAGCGGTGTTACAAACACCTAATCCTAGGTAGTGAGATAACGGAACAACTCTACCTCCAGAGGGGATGGTGGGAGGGAAATTACCTGCTGCAAGAGCTGTTCTCGAAGATCTACTGTTACGGTAAGTTCTTACGTAACTGTACTACCTTACTTTGAGAAACAGCTCTTGCAGCAGGTTACACCATTAGGACCGATTCCCAAGCAATTCTGGAAATCCTCCGCAGGTGGGAGGAGGCTAGGTAGAGATCGTGAGTTGGACCGAAGCCTAGGATAGGAGTCCCTGAAGGACTGCTAGACCAAAACCAGCTCTTCGCCTTGATGCAACATCCAGGCTATAATGCCTGATAAAAGTGTGCACAGTGCTCCAAGTAGCTGCTGCGCAACTGGCTGAAGTGGACACGTTTTTCAGAGCGGCAAAGGAGGTAGCCACCCCCTTGTGGAATGTCCCTTAACCGAGTAGGTTTTTTACGCTTCTGGTAACAGAACGTGATACAATGGATGAGCCACCTGGACAGCGATTGTTTAGAAACCGGAGCCCCCAGCATCCTATGGGCGAAGGAGACAAAAAGCTGATCAGATTTACAGTGTTGCCTGGTTCTGGTCAGGTAGTATCTTAGACACCTATGCACATCTAGAGTGTACAGCAGGGCCTCTCTTCTATTAGAGTATTTAGGAAAGTACACTGGCAGGTCGATGTCCTGGTTAAGGGTGAGGGCTGAGACCACCTTAGGTAGAAACTTTGGGTTTGTCCTTAGGGACACCCTGTCCTGGTGAAAAACCAAATAAGGTTCTTTGTACATAAGTGCGTGTAGCTCAGAAATCCTTCTGGCCAAAATAACAGCAACTAAAAGTAACGTCTTTCGTGCCAGAAGACGTAGCTCGCAATCCGCGGCTGGTTCAAAAGGTGGCAGTGTAAGCTGCTCCAGGACGAAGGGTAACTCCCATGGAGGAATGGGAACCTTAATCGGAGGCCTAAGGTAGAGGACGCCTCTCAGCAACACTCATGCGGTTTCCAACTGAGCTATGGATCATAGGCCTATAGGAGTGTGATAGGCTGAGATGGCACAAAGGTGTACTTTTATTGAGGAGTAGGCCAAGCCTGCCTGAAATACAGCCAGGAGGTAGTCTAGCGCCGAACCTTCCAGACAATCCAGCAGGAAAAGCCCTCGTGCTTGAACCCAGAGGCAAAATCTGCACCATTTCATGGCGTATGTGGCATGAGTGGCCGGTTTTCTAGCAGCCACTAGAACATCTGCTACCCCTTGTGAGACCCCGTAGCACATGACAGCTATATCCATAGGAGCCAGGCGTGCAGGTTCAGAGAGCGAAGGTCCGGATGGACCAAGGATCCTGCCTCCTGGGACAATAAGTGAGAGCTGACTGGCAGAGGTACCGGAGGTTCCTGAGCCAGCTGGTTAAGCAGAGGGTACCAAATCTGCCTGGGCCAAAAGTATCAGCGTCACCTGCTCTCTGCGGAGTTTCAAAAGAACCCTCTGGATCAACGGGAAGGGAGGAAATGCGTAGAGGAATCTGCCCGTCCAGGAGAGGGACAACGTGTCTCGCCAGAAAACACCAGGCCCTGGATCTAGCGAGCAGAAATTGGGCAGTTTTGTGTTGGATGGGGACACGAAAAGATCCAGCTCTGGTGTCCCCCATCTGCGAAACAGATCCTCTACCACCTCCTGGAGTAATTCCCATTCATGGACTCTGGCCTGAGACCAACTCAGACCATCTGCGATAACGCTGTCCACTCCTGGGACATGTACAGCAGTAAGATCTGCGCTGTGTCGCAGAACCCAACCCCACACCCTCATGGCCTCCCTGCAAAGTGGGTAGGAATGAGTGCCTCCTTGCTTGCTGAAGTAATTACATCACCACGGTATTGTCTGTTTGCAACAGCAGAGTACCCGGTGGAACCTCCGACTGGAAGGCCTGCAAGGAGTAAAGGACTGCTCTCATCTCCAAAATATTTATGTGAAGATGCGCTTCCTGGGGTGTCCACGAGCCCTGAGACCTGACCCCGTTGAGGTGTGCTCCCAACCGAACCCTGAGGCGTCCGTGGAGAGTGTCACAATCGGAGACTGCGCAATAAAGGGGGGCTCCCACCGACAGGTGCTCTGGTTCGAGCCACCATTGCCAATCCCAGATGATGGCATTCATGATTCGAATTGAGAGCTGTAGATGGTCTTGCTTCTGATCCCATTGTACCGTAACATCCACTGGGTCACCTGCATGTGGAGACGGCCTAAAGGGACTGTCGCAATGGCCACAGCCATGTGTCCGAGCAGGCAAAGGATCAGTCTTGCTGGGACAGTCTTCTTTGTCAAGATGTCCCTTATGAGGGATCTGATAGTGTTCCACTCCGTCCTGGGGCAAAAAGGCTTTCCCCTGACAATGTCCAGGACTGCACCTATGAACTGCAGTCTCTGCGATGGAACCAGGTGTGATTTCTCCTGATTGATGATGCCCAACAACCTGAAGAGGGAACAAGTATAGTGGATCGCGGCCATCAGAGCCTCCCGAGAGGGGCCCTTGAGGAGCCAGTCATCCAGGTATAGGAACACGTAGTGGCCTTGTCTCCTGAGAGCCGCCGCTATGACTGCCATGCACTTCGTAAATACCCGAGGTGCCAAAGCCAGTCCGCAGTGGAGGGCTCGGAACTGATAATGGCGACCCAGAAACTCTAAGCGCAAGAATTTCTTGTGCACTCGAGCTATAGGTATGTGCAGGTAAGCATCCTGCATGTCCAGAGATGCTAAGAAGGTGCCCTGCTAGAGCATGGGTATTAAACCCAGAAGGGTCACCATGTGGAAGCGTTTGTAAAGGACCGAAGCGTTGAGGTCGCCGAGATCCAGAATCGGACAGAGGTCCCCTGTCTTTTTGGGAACCAGAAAGAAGTGGAAATAATAAGCTGCACCTCTCTGGTTCCGCAGTACGTGCTCTATAGCCTCCTTTCCCAGAAGCGTGAGCACTTCCTACTGCATGAGCAGTGCGTGCTGACCCGAGCAACGGGAAAGCAGGGGAAGCCTTGACGGTGGGTGGTCGAGGAATTCTATAGTGTCCTCTCTTGACCAATTGAAGGACCCACCAGTCGGCGTTTATTGTCTGCCAGCCTGAAAGGTGATGAGCGATGTGACCCCTGACCTTTTCTTCCAGTTGATCCAGAGGAGGGGCGGGGGCTGGGAATGAGTCATGCTGTGGCAGCATTACCCCCCACTGGCTGGGTCGGTTTGGTATATCTTTGAATTTGGCCTGGGGATGACTTAAGCTGGGCCTTACGGTTGAAGTTGCCCCTTTGCTGCTGACTAGAATGTGGCTGTTGCCGTTGTGGGTGTTGGCCGCGAAAACGATTCTGGTTCCTACGAAAGGAACCAGATTTTGGCCTGTACATGGCCTGTACAGTCCTTACTGCCTTCCCAGCGTCCTGTAATTTGGTGATCACCCTTTCGGAACCTTCACCAAATAGGACCTCACCGTTGTAGGGGACGTCCAGGATGTTTTTCTGGACGTCCGGGTTAAAACTGGAGATGCAAAGCCATGAGTGTCTCCAGAGACAGACACCTGAGGCTGCTTCCCTGGCTGCAGAGTCCGCTGAATCGTAGGCGGCTCTCAGAACTTGGGTCCCCACGTCTGACCCAGTGTGAAGGAGGTTCAGAAGCTCCTCCTTCTGCTCGCCATCTGGAAGTGCTTTGACTAGGTCTTGACCCTGTTCCCACAGGACATTCTGAAACTGAACCATGTGTGTCAGATTGTTGCGGTCGTTGAGACCTGTCATGGGAGGCCGTAATGCCCAGTGAATCAGCCAGGGGTTGTTGCGCCAAGTACGGGTCCTCCACAGGGGCCCTGTACAGGTGGTCAGCCTTCTCTGGCACAGTGGGGGTGGAGTGTGGATGTTTCCATGTGGCCTTGGTGGCGTCCGTGAAGGTGTCCACCAAGGGTGGCACCACCACAGGCTTAGGGTCCTTCTGCCAAAGATATCGAGCTAGGCACTGTCGTTAGAGGTCTAGGTCTTCCATTTCCCATCCCATGTTCTCCTGGATGTGCCTCATGATTTCAGAAAAGGAGGGATCATTCGGAGGTGACCTGGGGAGGTCTTGTGGGTCAGGCGATGGGATGCTAATTGGAGGAGGAGACCTGGAGGTATCTGAAGAGTCAGGTCTAGAGTCTTCCCCCTGCGGAGTGGACAGTCTACATCTGGGTCGTTTGGGACTGGGAGACCCAGAGGGAGATCTTGAAGGGGGGACTTCTCCTTTCTTTAGATCTGCCCCTAAGAGGTGGAGTAGGCTCCCTGGGGGTCGAAGGTCTTTCTACTGGCCCCTGTGGTAGAGGAGGAGGAGTAGGTCTTACGGGGACCATGTCTTTTTTGATTGTGTCCCACCAAAAGGTAAAGAGGTCTTTAACCTCCTGAATGTTCATACCGGACGACGGTCCTGGCAGCGGGATTGGTCTGTCGCCGGTATCGGGTGTCACCGGTCCAAGGGCGTCGCCAGATCAGGCAAAGGCTCCCGTGGAAGCCTGGCGTCCTCATTGTTGCCTGCCTGGTCATCAGGCAATGTCAGATCCTCCTCCGAAGAGCCCCGGCGACCGGTATCCACCGGTGACGGGGGGTGGGCAGTCGGCTCCTGAGGAGGTTTGGCTGACATCGGGTGTTTGGCCGATGTCTGGTCCGACGGGCGCTTAGCCAGGGAAGGGTCGGCAGCCCATTTAGTGTCCGTCATCCGCTTAAGGGACGTCAGGTCCTTGGTCTTCCTGGGAGGGGGGTCCAGTCCCCTAGGAGGCCGATCTGGCATCGGGGTGTCGGCGTCTGTCCAAGGAAGCCGAAGAGATCTTTGAAGAGGGCTTGGACCGCTGACAGTCAGAAGACTTCGCTGAAGCCCGGGAGAGCACTGGAGAAGGGTCCGAAGTCCTGGAAATCTTGATCGGATGCAAAGAAGCCGAAGAACTGCCTGAAGTCCTAACCTTAATGGGAGTGGGCTGGGAGCGAGCCCTGGTGGGAGAGCGGTCTGAGCACGTGAAGCCGGAGCTGGTGCACGAGTCCGAGGCCCGGTTCGGGGATCTGGACCTGGCCTTCTCATGGTGTTTTTCCCAGTGCTTATGGGACTTAGAGGTAGACTCACCTCTGGAGGCAGGGTCTTTATCCATAATCTTTAATCTTTCTTCCAAGAGGAACCCCTGAAGTGCCTTCTGGCAGCGGATCCAGGTGAGACTATTGAACCACTGGCAAAAGAAGCAGGCCTAGGTGTCGTGTTCCGGGCCTAGGCACCGCAGGCAGGACGAGTGAAGATCTTTAAAAGGGATCTGTTTGCCACAGGCACACTTAGAGGAGTGTCTTCTGAGGAAGGAGTTGGAGATGCCGACATTTAGTAGATAAATGCTGGAAGTTGTAGAAGTCATTTGCTGGAGTGGGTCCATGAGGACAATGCTGACGAGTTGACTGCGGGAAAATAACTGGGGATTCTGGGGGACCGCACCCTTTTTGTATGATGCCTGATGTCGGGGGTGGGGCAAACGTCGGGGGCGTTCCCCGCTGGATACTGCTAGATAGAAAATTTTAGTGGGGTCCTGGCGCCTGCCGGCTTCAGTACTAATGGTGTAACCTGCTGCAAGAGCTGTTTCTCGAAGTAAGATGGCTCCTTACACATCAGGGCCTGTAGCTTGGAAATCCTTCAAGCAGAAGTAATAGTAATTAAAGAGAGCGCTTTCCACAAAGAGAGCATGTCACAACTCACAGCTGGTTCAAAGGGAGACAGAGTGAGTTTTTCAAGAATGAAGTTCAGGTCCCAGGGAGGAGCAGGGTTCCTGACTGGGGGTTTCAAATGGAGGATCCCATTTAGGAATGTTTTGGATACCTCCAACTGAGCCAAGGTTTTGGCATCCACTGGGATGTGGTAGGCAGAAATGGCAGAAAAGTGGACCTTTAGAGTTGAGTAACTAAGTCCAAGATCAGAGAGGTGCAGTAGGTACTCTAGGACCTGCGGAACAGGGCAAGAGAATGGGTCCCAACCCTTAGAAGTGGCCCAGATGGAAAATATGGAAATTACGTACCTACCATAATTCTGATCTTTCTGTGTATCTTCACCATTCGTCACCTTTGGGTTCTGGCTGGAGGTCACAACCCCGCGGGAGCTTTTTGGTTTTTGGATGGGCAGAGTCAACGCACCATCAGCGTTGCCCTGGAGGCCAACGCACTGCGTGGCGCTCACAGGTTGGCCATTAGGTGTTGTCAACTCCACCCTCCCGCCAGTTCTGAGTCGCCACAGCGTAAGAAAAGGGTTGGGAGGGACAAGGAAGTCCAAGGGACAGACAAAGGAAAAGATATATAAACTAAAAGAAAAAATAAACAACTGAGAGGATAGAATAAGTTTGGAAAACTAAGGGAATTGGGTAGGGGCCCCAGTCTCTAGAAGAAGAAAAGGAGGAGGGAGGAAGGGTTAAGGATTTTAGAAATAAGGATGAGTGTGGGCGGGGAAGAGAGAGAAAGGGAACACACCCTGGAACCTTGACCTGTCTGCAGATTGTATAGCAACTGCAAAGGAGTAGTCAAAAAGCTAACTGCCAGAATTCAAGGCACAGAATCACTGGCAATAACTCCAACATAAGCAAAATCGGCAATTCTGGAAGAAAAGACAGGATACCCCCCAAAAAAAAAAAATTGTTGGTGTAAGAAACCTAGTTTCTTAAAATTAATTTGAGGTTGTGTCCAAAGGACAAGGAAATCAAGGTAAGTTGATGGGGAGAAGGAGAGAAAGGAAGGCAACTACCAACCCCCCCCCACAGGGGTGGAGCAGAGGCACTGAAGGAGGGGTGCCCCCCATCCTGACCACCCTACCCCCAGAGAGAATTATCCCCCATGTGCCCCAAGCCACCCCCCTCCTGACTAAACAGAAAGGAGGTGTGAAAGAGGAGGCACAGAGAGTGAGGGGGACCTAGAGACTGAGGCCCCGGGGTGGGGGGGGTGGTGGAAGGCGGGACTGTGAAGAATGGTGAAGATACACAGAAAGATCAGAATTACGGTACGTACATAATTTCCATATCTTATCTGTGTCAATCTTCACCATTCATCACCTTTGGGTGAGTGCCGAGCCCCCCCAAAGGGGGCCCTAACCCTAAAGGACTGAGTCCCTTAGCTCTCAGTGGGTGGCACACCAAGGGCGAGAAGAGAACCTTTATGGGCCTGGAGAGGCCAGAGAGTGGGGAGAGTGAGACGGGGACTCCTCGGAAAGAGTAGGAAGTTGACTCGACAGATGCCATGTCACCCTACGGGGGAAAAGATGGGTTCTCTGGTAGGGGGAGGAAATCACCCTATGCCGGGCCAAGGGTGACAACCAGGAGAGACGCAGCCATGCCATCCGCTAGTGCAGATCGCTGTCCCTATGACCCTGGAAGTTACCTCGTTGGCGTTGTAAGATGCCCTCGCTTGGTGCCTTGCTAGCTCCAGGCCATGTGCAGAGAGTGCAATGGCTTGTCTGGTTACCTTCATGTCAGGTAAAGCGGCTAGGAGTCGACCTAGTCTGGACCACAGGAACTTATCATAGGTAGCATAGTGGGCCTGATGTGCTGAAATAGAGAGCAGCAACCATGCAGAGTAGAATGTCCTCCTCTCCAAGTCGTCAAAATTCATAGAATCTTGATCTGGGGGCCGCTCACGGTGAGGGACGCGAAGCCCATCAGGAGTGTCCAGCTGCGTCAATCCTGACTGAGGATGAGGCATGGAACCTGGAGACTCCGGGGGGCACAATACCGCTGGCAGAGATCCCTACAGGATGGGACTCTAGAAAAGGGTGTCTGCCAGAAACGCAACAATGCCTCCCGAAAGGGAGCAGGCCAGGTGGGCACCATAAGGGAGTGCACACTGAAATCGCCTAGAAAGGCGCACGTCGAATGAGCTGGATTGTTCTGTGTCAGTGGGGTGATGTGCAGGTCCTCCATCATCCTCATGAGGAATCGCTGATACTCTGCGAGATCAGCAGCTGGGGAGATGTGGACAGACGGTTCCTCTCTCCCAGAAGAGGGGCATGAGGAGTCAGGGGACCTCAAGAGTTCAGAAGCTGGTTGCTCAGGAGGAGGCTGAAAAACCTGTCTGTCCATAAGTGGGAAATTGAGCAGCTACAGCTCTCAATTGCTCCCAGTAGAGAGGACCGCTAGGACCAAAAATACCTGGGAGCGCAGGAGAATGTGGCAGAGGAGAAGGGGCAGAGTCGACAACAGGAATCGGCTGTTCTCCGCCTGGGCTAGGGAGTGCACCAGGAGCCCTAAGGAAAGAAGGAGCTCTGGAAAACTCCATAGCCGACAGCTGGTCAACCAAACTGGAACGAAAGAGCCGGCCTAAGCAGCTGGCAACCCTGGTTGGCCCCCTGAAGGGGCTATCCAGGGAGAAGCACCCTCTCCCCTCCTGTGGGTGCTCCAATTGGCCCCAAAAGTTGTGTGATCCAGGCACACCACCTGAGGGGTGCCACTACTGAAGGGTCAGAAAACCCAGAGAGACCAGGCTGCAGAGCAATGGTGGCCTGCACCACTGCCTGCCGGTCAGCACCCCTGACCCTGGTCCCAGGAGCAACTGTCCTCCCCTCAGAAGGGGGCTGCTTGTTCTATCCACACTATTTGGCAGACTCCTAGCAGTTCTCCGGGAGGAGGGAGCACACACACCCTATTTAGGAAACAGAGATTGGAGAACTGAGGCCCCAATACAAGCATCCCAGCGTGACTAGAGGTCTATGTGGTAATGGGAAATGAAAGTGTGTGCCGACTTCCAGGTAGCAGCCCTGCAAATTTCCTGGATAGGAACGTCCCAAGAAGCAGCCACTGACGCAGCGGTATGACAAGTGGAATGAGCCCTTAGCCCACTGGAAGGCTCCCTACCCGCCAACCTATAGCAGAGATCAATGCAGGAAGTGATCCACCTGCCAATCGTCTGCTTGGCTGCAGGTATGCCAGGTGCGGCTTCAGCGTAGGTGGCAACTCCAGCCGTGCGCTTTTTGTAATAAGTGAGCGTTCGCCTCAGGCCCAGAGTACGGAGCCTGTGCACAGCCTCTGAGGTATGATTCGGGAAGAACACTGAAAGAGTAATCACCCGATTAAGGTGAAACTCCCAACACAACCTTCGACAGGAAAGTACAGTTATGTAAGAACCTACCGTAACAATAGATCTTCGAGAGGAGCTCTTGCAGCAGGCTATTACTATTAGGACTAACGCCGCAGGCTTTAGGACCCACCGAAAGAAACTCTTAGCTAGCAGTACCCAGCAGGGCCTGCCCCCACCGTCGGCCCTTCCCTGATGTCAGCCATGGTACAAAAGGGGGCAGTCCCTGGCTCCACCTCAGTTCACCCGCCGAAGACCCGTGAACAAGCTCCGACAGGCGGACCATGTGAAGCATGCCTACATAATGCTGAAAACTCTCCATGGGAAGGAGGGCGGGAAAGCAGCGCCTGCTGCAAGAGCTCCTCTCGAAGATCTACTGTCACGATAAGTTCTTAAGTAACTGTACTATCTTACTTCGAGTGGGGGCTCTTGCACCAGGCTGTTACTGTTAGGACTGAGTCCATAGCAATCCTGCACAAAGGAGGTGATACGCCCCGGGAGGACGATGACAAGACAGCACAGCCTACACAGGCAAAAAAGGTAAGCTCGTAGGAGAGCAATCCCTGGAGGACCGCTAGGCCGAATCTGGGGCCGGAGGCAATGTCCAGGCTGTAATGCCTGATAAAGGCGTGCACCAAACTCCAAGTAGTTGCCATACAAATGCCTCCTATGGAGACATTTTTCAAAAAGGCGAAGGAAGTAGCCACTCCTCTGGTAGAATGACCTCTGACGGTACCTGGAAGAGGCTTGTAGCGATAGACTATACAGTGGACCAACCACCTCGAAATAGTCTGTTCAGACACTCGCTTGCTCAGGTGTTGAGACGCAAAGGCCACAAAAAGTTGCTCCATTGCGTGATGAGAAGCCGTACGTGTCAGATAATACCTCAGCGCTCTGTGGACATCCAAGGTGTGCAGGAAAGCTTCCCCTCTGTTAGACGGATTAGGGTGATAAACCGGAAGGTTAACTGACTGATTCAGGGTTAACTCTGAAACCACTTTGGGAAGAAACTTAGGATTTGTTCTAAGGAAAACTCTTTCCCTGTGAAAAACTAAATAAGACTTCTTACACATCAGGGCCTGAAGCTCGGAAACTCTTCGAGCGGAAGTCACAGCAACCAAAAAAGATATCTTCCAGGAAAGAAAATGTAGCTTGCAGTCTGCTGCAGTTTCAAAAGGGGGAAGGGTAAGCTTCTCCAGCACAAAGAGGAGATCCCAGGGGGGTATTGGATCTCTGATGGGAGGCTTTATGTGCAGAATGCCCCTTAGGAAAGTAAGGGACACGTCCAGTTGGGCTAAGGTTTTGCCCTCCACCAACACGTGATAGGCAGAAATTGCCGACAAGTGCACTTTGATGGAGGAGTAGCTCAAGCCTTGATTTAACAAGGAAAGGAGATACTGTAAGGTTGAGTTCACTGGACAGGTAAGTGGGTCTCTGTGATGGGACGAAGCCCAAAGGCAGAAACACTTCCACTTCATAGCATAAGTGGACATAGCAGAGGCCTTTCTCGCTAAGACAAGAACGTCCGCCACCTCTCGGAAGGCCCCATACTGAGACTTTATTACGTCTGCAGGAGCCATGAATGAAGGTGCAGGAACCTGAGATCTGGATGGACCACTTTGCCCTGGTCTTGAGACAGTAACTGTGAGCTCCGTGGCAGCGGAATCAAAGGTTCCAACACTAGCTGCTGAAGTAGTGGGAAACAAATCTGCTATGGCCATAGTGGGGCAATCAGGATCAAACATGCCCCCCTCAGCTTGCAATTTCAAGAGAACCCTCTGGATTAGAGGGAAGGGAGGGGAAGGCATAGAGGAACCTCCCTGTCCAACAAAGGGACAATGCGTCTAGCCAGAAAACACCAGGCGCGTGCTCTCACGAGCAGAAATTTGGCAGTTTGGCATTGCGTGGGGACTCAAAGAGGCCCAGCTCTGGAAGACCCCATGTGTTGAAGAGCTGGTCTGCTACTGACTGGAGTAGCTCCCACTTGTGCGCCTTGGACTGAGACTGACTTAGACGGTCTGCCAGGGCCCAATACCAGACTCTCATTGCCTCCCTGCATAGGGGATATGAATGTGTTCCCCCTTCAGTGTTGATATAAAAGACGACGGCTGTATTGTCTGTCTGAATAAGGAAAGAGCCTGGCGTGAGGTCCTCTTGAAAGGCCTGTAAGATGTTGAGGACCCCTTGCATTTCTAGGACACTGATGTGGAGATTGCGCTCTTCCGGAGACCAAACGCCCTGTGTCTGGCTGTCTCCTAGATGTGCTCCCCAACCGAGTTTGGAGGCATCCGCAGTTAAGGTCCATCTCAGTGGCTCCTGCCAGAAAGAGACCTCTTTTTCCAGATTGGAGGGGTTTAGCCACCAAACTAGAGTCCTCTTGACTGGGTCCAAGATCTGGACTAACTGGTCTAGACCTTCGGAGCTCTGGTCCCATTGCACCCTGAGCATCCACTGCGGGACCCTCATGTGGAGGCGAGCCAGAAGAGTTACTGGAATGGCCACCGCCATGTACCCCAGAAGTCTGAGGAAGGTCCTGGCTTGGACCTGGGGTGTCATAAGTACCACTCAGGCCACCTCCCACAGATGATCTCCCCTTTCTTGTGGGAGGAAAGCCATGCCCTGGACCGTGTCCAGGACCTCCCCTATAAAGGAGAGTCGTTGGCTCCACTCTGGGGATGATTTGGATAGATTCAGGGTGATCCCCAGCTCTCGGAATAAAGTATACGTGTCTCTTAGAGTGTGTAAGAGGCAGCACCTTGACGAGGCTGCTAGGAGCCAGTCGTACAGGTAAGGGAAGACATAATGACCCTCACGCCTTAGAGACGCAGCTACCACCGCTAGGCACTTGGTGAAGACTCGAGGAGCAGAGGAGAGGCCGAACGGTAGGGCCCGGAACTGATAATGCCTCCCCTGGAAGTGGAACCTCAAAAACTTCTGGTGGGGAGGAAAGACCCCTATGTGCATGTACGCATCTTGGATGTCCTGGGAACAGAGCTAGTCCCCTTGGCGAAGCAGAGGGATGAGGCCTCGAAGGGTCACCATCCTGAACCTTCTGTATTCTATATAGTCGTTTACAGAGCAGAGGTCCAGGATGGGACGAAGATCATGCATCTTCTCTGGGACCAGGAAGAAGTGAGAATAATACCCTCTTCCCTGTTGCCCCTGAGGGACTGGCTCTATTGCCCTTTTCTGCAAGAGGGCCTTAATTTCTCCTTTCATGAGCCTGATGTGTGAAGGAGGATAACGTGAGGACCTTGGTGGCGTCTCGGGGTTTGTGTGAACTCTACTGTATGTCCCCTCCTTATAATGTCCAAGACCCAAAGGTCTGAAGTGAGTTTTCTCCACCCTTCCAAATGGAGGGAGAAGCAACCCTCTACTGCCTCCCCCTGTATCTCCTCCAGACATTGGTGGGGGTCAACAGGGAGTCATTGGGATGATCCGGGAGTAGGCAGAGAGCGCTGGGTGGACTTTGGGCCTCTAAAGGAAGCACCTCCGGCCTGCTGAGTTGTGGCTTTCCTTTTGAAGCCTCCCCTCTGCGGGAATTGGTTGCTACGGGCATTTTGTCCTGAGGGCTTCCGAAATTGCCATTTGCAGAAACGCTTTTGGTCCCACTTGCAGAGCTGTCGGATGGACCAAATCGATTTCCCGGATTCCTGGAGGTGAGAAATCAGTTTCTCAGTCTCCTCCCTGAACAAAACGGAACTCTGGAAGGGAAGATCCTTGATTCCGGACTGCAGGTCCTGGGAGAATCCAGAGACTCTTGGCCGGGCGTGTTGCCTCAGGCAGATGTCGGAAGCCACCGCCCTTGACGCAGTGTCTGCAGTATTGTACGAGGCACGCAGTACATGTGTACCTATGTCCGAACCCGATTTAAGAATTTCCAGCAGCTCAGTCTTCTGAACTGAATCTGGCAAAATGCATTCTGGTACTGGACCAGATGCGTGAGGAAGTTCAGGGACCTTAAGGAACAGGTGGAATCAGAATATTTCTTTTTGCCCACCCAGTCCAAATATCTGGACTCCTGATCGGGAGGCTGAGAACTAAGGTGCTTCCATTGTTTAGACTTATCATGAGCAGCTGCTATGACCACTAAGCCCACCTGAGGGTGTTCCACCAGGAAAGGCTCCTCCCTCAGCGCTCTGTACAGCCTGTCCAATTTTTTGGGAACAGCCGGAGTAGTGGCTAGATGTTTCCAGGTAAGCCTCGTGAGGTCCTGGAAAGTATCCACTAAAGGTGGCACTACTAGAGGCTTAGGCTCCTTTTACCTCAGGTACTTAGCTAGCCTCCGGCGTTCCGGATTCAGGTCCTCCGTCTCCCACCTGTTGGAGGCCTGGAAGTGCCTCATGACGTCCATAAACATGGGATCACCAGGAGGCAAACAGGGGGTTTCTTTATCATCCAGGGAAACCCATTCCCCTGAGGGGGACCGGTCTGATGAAGAGGAGGAAAAGGAAAACTGGCTCCTGCTGGGCTGGGGAGAAGCCAATCCCTGTCTGAAGAGGCTTCTACGCCTAGAACTTCGTCCACTGACTGACCAACATTGGCTGGGGGACCGGCGTCGGCTCGGGGACTTACAACGGAGCGAGGACCAGTGATGGCTAGAAGAGCACCCGCAGCGGCTGGAGGACTGGTAGCAGCTGCGGGACTTGCTTTTTAGAAGAGACCGGAGGTGGCTGGAAGACCTAGAACGGTGCCATCTACGGTCCTTAGACCTTGACCTGATCACCGAGGGAGAGCGGGACTGAGTTGCGCCACTCATCTGGTGAGGGTTTTGCCGGGGGTGCCGAAGTGTCACCATGGGGGTCTGGTTGTCCGGTTGGTCAGGTACCGGTGCTGGGTCCAGCTTTAGTGGGGCCACATCCTTTTTCACATGGCTCCACCAGAATTGGAACAGCTCTGTCAGTTCCTCCTTATTGAAGATGGATGCAGCTGTCCCCGTCTGCAGGATGGGAGAAGCTGGGAGGTCCCTAGGGGAGGTGCTCAAAGAGGCACCTTCCTGGGTCGAAGTTCTGCGAACCGGCGATTGGACTGTGGCTGGTGCGATCTTGACCAAGAGATGGCCTACTCCGGAGTCCGTGGCTGGTACCATGGCTGGAGGTTTAGCCGGAGCTGGCTCTGATTTAGAAGGGCGGGAACCTGAAGAGGGTTTAGATGAGGAATCCCGCTCCTTAGAAGGAGCTTTACCCGGTGTCCCATGTAAAGCTGAAGTTGAGGCCTTCTTTGGAGGGGCCGAGGCTTACATCGAGGAAGCAGCCTTGGATGACTCACCTGAGGCAGAAGGGAGGTATAGTGGCGTGACCTTCGCCTTTACAGGCAGCTTCTCTGGGGCAGTCCTCACCAGGGCCATGGCCGGAGTTTTGGTGAGGACAGAAGACTAACCTCGGCCATCTGAATGCTTTGAGTGGAGCGACTGGTCGGAGCAGCCCGAGCCTGTAAGGATGAGGCCTTCTTATGCAAGGAACGAGAGCGGGAATGCGGGTGGAACCAACCGCGGTCCTTGTTGCGGGACTTGTGGTGTGATTTTTCCCTATGCTTCGCTTTCTCCCCGGGAGAGCTCTGCATGACTGCAACCTGTTTTTCAAGGAGATGAGCTTTTAAAGCCTTCAGGCGCCAGATCTGCATCCTACTAGTAAAGCCCTTGCAAACTTCGCAGGTCTGAAGATCGTGGTCTGGGCCCAGACAGAAAACACAGGCCTTGTGGGCATCTTTGGAAGGGATCTGATGGCCGCAGGAGCACTTGGTCTTCTTTGGACCCATGGAAGACACCGAAGATGGAGAAGACATGCGAGAAAAAACTGAAGGATCTACCTGAAAACTTTTGCTGGCCTGCTAAAACCAACTAAGGTTTCCATTAAGAGTGGGTCTGCGGCAGGAAAAGAACTGAGGTGGAGCCAGGGACCACCCCCTTTTGCACCATGGCTGATGTCAGGGTGGGGCTGATGTTGGAGGCGGGCCCTGCAGGGTAATGCTAGCTAAGAGTTTCTTTCAGTGGGTCCTAAAGCCTGTGACGTTAGTCCTAATACTAAGAGCCCGCTGCAAGAGCTCCCACTCAAAGTAAGATCTTTGGGTTGGGGCACAGGACAACCTTGTCCCTGTGGAAGACCAAGTAAGGAGACTCCACTTAAAGTGCCTAGAGCTCCCCCAATCCTTCTGGCTGACGTGATAGCCACCAAGAAGGCAGTCTTCCACAATAGGTGAGACATGTCACACCTGTGCATCAGTTTGAATGGCTTGCCCTTGAGCTTTGTCAAAACCAGCACCAAGTCCCGCGTTGGTGGTGGTTCATGCACAGGAGGAGAAATGTGATCTAAACTATTGAAAAAGCAGTTGACCATCTTCTCCTGCGCCACCGACTGCTGACCATCCCATGCCCGGTAAGCAGAGATGGCTGCCAGGTGCACCTTAAGGGTCATCGACCGAAGGCCCCCTTTGGAGAGAGACCACAGGTGGTCCAAAATGCTTACCACTGGACAGGTCAAGGGGTCCAGCCCCTTGCCCTGACACCAAATGGAGAATCTCTTCCATTTGAAGGCATTGCATATTCTGGTCAATTCCTTTCTAGATGCCTCCATCACGGTGAGGACATCTTCGGAGAGACCCAAAGCCTTTAACTCTAGCAGCACAGGAACCAGGCTGTCAGGTGCAGGGACTGAAGGTGGAGTACCTTCCCCTGATTGATGGAAAGCAGGTCTGGGCAGAGTGATAGATGCCTCAGGAGCCTATTACTGAGGCTGAGGAGATCGGGGTACCAAAACTGGCATGGCCAGTTCAGAGCCACCAGGATCACCCGTGCCTTGTCCCGCCTGACCTTGAGCAGCACCTTGAGGATCAAGGGAAGTCGAGGGAAGGCACAGAAGAGGCCTGCGGTCCAAGGCATCCCCTGCTGAGGGGGGTTTGCACAGAAAAGCCTCAGCTTTGCATTCTCCCTGGAGGCGAACAGGTCCACCTGAGGGGTGCTCCACTGGGAGAACAGGCTGTGTACTACCTCCAGATGGAGAGACCACTCGTGAGATGCCTTGCCTACCCAGCTGAGGGCGTCCGCCAGCTGATTAGAGGCTCCTGCCACATGGACAGCTAGGAGATCTGCCTCCAGGCTACGCACGAGGGTCCATATGCGGAGAACTTCCTTGCACAAAGGCAGGGAGTGCATCCTGCCTCATTTGTTGAGGTAGTACATGGTCGTGGTGTTGTCCGTCTGGACTTGGACCACTTGACCCAGAATATGCAGAACAAATGCAGTCAGCACCAGCCGAACTGCCCGGAGCTCCAGCAGGCTGATGTGCCATCTAGACTCCTCCGGGGTCCAGAGCCCGCGGACTCTTGTGTTCCCCCAGATGAGCACCCCAGCACGAGAGGCGCGGTGGTCATCAGGATGACCATCGGCTCAGGGCGGACAAACGGGATCCCTTCCTGCAGATGCTCTAGGACTAGCTGCCACTGGAGGGCATCCCACATCTTCTGGGTCACAGTGACCAGCTGGTCGAATTGACCTTTGTGTCGGGATCACTGGCTGGCCAGCTCCCACTGTAGGGAGCACATATTCCAATGGGCCAATCAGACCATGGACCTCTCTCAAGGGTCTCAAAATGGCTCACCTTAATGTCCCCAGTCTCATCCCCAATCTCGCTGAGCTTACTGTCTGGATTGCCCACTATAACACTGATGTTCTACACCTCTCGGAAACTTGGCTGAAACCTGCCACCCCTGACTCAGCCCTTGCTGTTCCCAACTTCAGCCTACTGCGTCGTGACCATCATGGTAAAAACGTAGGCGTGGTCTAATGACATATTACAAAAACCACCTCAGTATGTATAGTCCCGTATAAGGCAGTCCCCACCACAGTAACTTGTGAATTTCTGCATGGGCTGCTCCTCCTAGGGAATGCAAAAAAGATCCACGTCATCTGCATCTATAACCCTCCCAAGCAGGGTGTCAAAAGGCCTCTCCTATCTGCTGGATAATATTAGCCCCAAAATCTCCTCAAATGAAGTACTTACATGCGGTGACCTCAACCTAAATTGGTGTGGAGCAAATGTCAAGTAGTATGAATCACTGCTGGCTGCCTTTGGCCTCACCCAGATCATCGGCGAACCCACATGAACCTCCCCGCAAGGGGGCAAAAGTTCACTCCTTGACTGGATCCTAACAAACTGGTCTGACAGGATCTCTGCATCGGGGATCCTCCCTGATTCTATATCCGACCATTCCCCCACTTTCTGCATCTGGAGAGTCTTGCTCCCCTAAAGTGCCTCACAAAATCATACTAGTGAGAGACTTCTCCCACTTTAACCCTCAACACTTTCTTCATGACCTTGCCCTCGTTGAATGGTCCCCGGTACTCTCAGCTACACAGACCACTTCTGCCCTCGATTACCTTCTAAGAGTCCTCCACCCTCTACAGGACAAGCATGCCCCTCATATCCGAAAGAAATTAAGAGGTACCATTACAAAGTGGCTGCATAGTGATCTGCTCTCTCGCTTGAAAGCCAGGAATATGTTCTGGGGAAGATTTAAAGCCTCAAACAACCTACCTGACTACCATGAATACTGGCGACTAAGAAATAACTGCAAGAAAGCCATATGAGCTGCTAAGAGTGAGAACTGCAAGAACGCCTTGCTATCCTCTGCCAGGGTTCCACGGAACTTTTGGCACACCATCAAATCCGTTGTTGCCGGCTACACCAGGTGTGACATGGTGGATAGGATAGTTGGCGACACAAACTGCACCAATGCTGCTGCCATCGCCAATGCCTTTAACAGTCAATTCTTCAACCTTTCAGCTTATACCTCCCTGTTCACCAATGACAATGTCCCGATACCTGCCCCCACATGCACCTCTCTTACGGTACCCCCGGGCCACCCTCCTCTCTATCTTAAATCGGTCACAGTGAGGGAAACTTAAACTGCTTGCTGGCCTTTCACCCTACATGAGTTGTGGTCATGACGGTCTAGAACCTAAATTCCTCAAGATAGTTGCCCCCTTGCTTGCTCTACCCATCTCCCATGTTCTTAATTCATCTCTCATGACTGGAATTGTCCGGCCTATCTGGAAAATAGCTACAGTGGCACCTGTTTTTAAGCAGGGCGATCGGAAATGTTTAGAAAATTATCATCCCATAGCCACATTGTCTGCTGTTAGCAAGTTACTGGAAAAGGTGGTGGAGAAGTAGCTATCGGACTATTTGACTAACTACGTCTTACTATCCCCTGAACAGTACAGTTTTCGAAAAGGTCACAGTACTGTTGCAGCCCTTGCCAAGGTGATCTCTGAAATCAGGACAGCCATGGACCACGGTAAGCTATCAGGGGCTATCTTTGTCTACTTCTCCAAGGCCTTTGTTCTTGTAGATCACACCCTACTGTGCACCAGACTTCATTCCCTCGGCGTGTCTGGCCCAGCCCTGAACTGGTTCTCCAACTACCTTACTGGTGGCTACAGGTTGATTTTGTTGGTACAAAAGAGCTCTCTCTGCACCTGTTCCTGTCACGGTCAGTGTCCCTCAGGGGTCAATCTTAGGCCCTATCCTTTTTCATTAATGACTTCCCTTTGGTCCCTTCCCATAGTAACACTAACCTATAATCCATGCCATAAATCAACAACTACAGGATGATTTCAATAAGCTACAATACTGGCTATTGGCAAACAAGCTTGTGCTAAACCTAAAGAAAACACAACTCATGCTCTTCGGTTCCTCAACCAAGCTTAAACACTATCCTACACCATTAAAGGTTATGAGTCTTGGTGGGGACCCAGTTTTTTTATGAGTCTTGGTGGGGACCCAGCTCGCCTCTCATGCTCTTTTAAATAGCTCAGAGTCACACTTGAGCCACAGCTAGACCTCTCCCTACATATTCAAAACATACCCGCAACAAATCATCAAACTTGGCCTTGCATATCGGACTGGGGGTCCTTACCACTGCTGCGCGAACTGTCAAAAGAATACTTCTCTCCTCTCTGTGTTATGGGCTGACATGCTTTCCTCTTACTACTAAAGCTAGCCTTGCAAAATGGGATGTGGCCTAGAAATACAGGTTACTCACCTGTAACAGGAGTTCTAGGAATGGTATATGTTGTTCATCCACACTCATTGGCAGTATCCTTGCCGCTTTAAATCTTGCCGGAAGGTCTTCAAGCTTGCTCCTCCCACCCACCCGGGTGGTATAACTCGGCTCCGCCCCATGACGCCAGATCTGGCCCGCTGAAGCTCAGGTTGTGCGTCGGGCCGGAGAAAGAGGTCGTAGGGATGAACAATATACCATTCCTAGAACTCCTGTTACAGGTGAGTAACCTGTATTTCTAGGGACATGGATATGTTGTTCATCCACACTCATTGGCAGACTCCTAGCAGTTCTCCGGGAGGAGGGAGGCAAGACGCACCCCTATATACTTACTTGGAAAGAGAACTGGAGAACCGAGGCCCCAAAACCAGCATCCCGGCGTGACTCAAGGTCGATGTGGTAGTGGGTAATGAAGGTGTTTGCTGACTTCCAGGTAGCAGCCCTGCAGATTTCCTGGATAGGGACGTCCCTGGAAGCAGCCACCATTGCAGCAGTATGGCGGGTAGAATGAGCTCTTATCCCTCTGGGAGGCTCCATGCCCGCTAACTATAGCAGAGATCTATGCAGGAGGTTACCCACCTGCTTATCGATCCGCTGGCTGCAGGTCTGCCAGATGCGGCTTCAGCGTAGGTGACAAACAGCTGGCGAACCTCTCCCAATTTCAGCCCGTGCGCTCCTTATAATAGGCGAGCGAGCGCCCTTCTAGGGTCCAGAGTATGGAGCCTATATTCGGCCTCCGAGGTGTGATTGGGGTAGAACACCGGCAGAGTCAACACCTGGTTAAGGTGAAACTCCGACACCACCTTCGGAAGGAATTTCGGGTGGGGGCGCAGGACAACCTTGTCCCTGTGGAAGACCAGGTAAGGAGACTCGATGGAAAGCGCCTGGAGCTCTCCCATCCTTCTGGCTGACGTGATAGCCACCAAGAAGGCGGTCTTCCACGACAGGTGAGAGAGAGCACACCTGTGCATAGGTTCGAATGGCTTGCCCATGAGCTTTGCCAGTACCAGCAGTAGATCCCACGGAGGTGGGGTTCCCGCACTGGAGGGGAAATGTGATCAAGGCCTTTGAAAAAGCGCCAGACCACCTTCTCCTGCGCCATCGACTGCTTCCTGCCCGCGCCTGTAAGCAGAGATGGCTGCCAGGTGCACCCTTAGGGTCGCCACCCAAGCCCTTGACTAGAAAGGGACCATAAATAGTCCAAGATGCTTGCCAAGGAACAGGAGGAAGGGTCCAAGCCTTGTCTGACACCAAATGGAAAACCTTTTCCATTTGAAGGCATAGCATTTTCTGGTCGACTCTTATCGGGACGCCTCAACTACATTGAGGACCTCGTCGGAAAGACCCAAAGCCTGGAACTCTAGCAGCTCAGGAACCAGGCCGTCAGGTGCAGGGATTGAAGGTCCGGATGGAACACCTTCCCTGATTGACTGAGAGCAGGTCCGGCGAGCTGGAAGCTGCCGTGGAGTCCTGGAGCTGAGACTGAGGAGATCTGGTACCAGAACTGGCGAGGCCAGTCTGGGGCTATTGAATCACCTGCGCCTTTGTCCTCCTCGCCTTGAGAAGCACCTTGTGGATCAAGGGAAATGGGGAAAGGCGTAAAGAGGCCCGGGGTCCATTGCCTCGAGAAGGCATCCCCTGCAGCGAGCCCTGCTGAGGGCGGGCATGGAACAGACTCAGCCAGCGTTCTCCGTGGAGGCAAACAGGTCCACCTGAGTGTGCCCCAAAGGGAGAACAGATGCTACTACCTCCGGCAGGAGAGACCACTCGTGGGATGCAGCCCTATCCGGCTCAGGCATCGGCCAGGGTGTTGGAGGCTCCTGCCACGTGAATGGCTAGGAGATCCGCCTCCAGGCTAAGACGAGTGACCAAATGCGGAGAGCTCTTGCATAGAAGCATGGAGCTGGCCCCGCCTGGCGGTTTAGATAGTACATAGTCGTGGTATTGTCCGCCTGACTCGGACCACTTGACCCGGAGGAACGGAGCAAAGGCGGTGAGAGCTAGGCGGACCGCTCGGAGCTCCAGCAGGTTGATGTGGCATCGGGACTCCCGCGGGGACCAGAGGCCATGAGCCCGGTGTTCCCCCAGATGGGCACCCCAACCCATCAGAGAGGCATCGGTCGACAGAGAGACCGTCGGCTCGGGGCGGACGAAACGGATGCCCTCCTGCAAATGATCTGGAACGGTCCACCACTGGAGAGCATTCCACATCCCCTGTGTCACCGACACAAGCTGGCCAAGGATCGCAGCCAGGACCACTGGCTGGCCAGTCCTCACTGAAGGGGACGATGTTCCAGCGGCCCAACGGACCACGCTGGTACAGGCCGCCATGAGACCCAGGAGGCGCAGGAAGTCCCGGGCAGGGATGCAGTGCCCAACCAGAAATGATCGGGCAAAGGGAGGAAAGAACCTCGGCCCTGTCCGCTGGGAGCAGCTCCTGGCTCAAGAGAGTCGAGCTGCGCCCGATGAATAAAATCACCTCCTGCTCGGCTCGAGTTCCGACTTGGCCTCGTTGACAAGGAGGCCCAGTTGAGAGCAGACCTGGAGGCAGATCTCTGGACCCTCCGCCTCCTTCCTGGAGGGAGCTGCTATCAGCCAGTCGTCCCAGGTAGGTACACCGGACCCTCGGCGCCAGAGGAATGCTGTCACCACTGCCATGCATTTGGTGAAGACCTGGGAGCTGGAGACAAGCCGAAGGGCATGGCTTGAACTGAAGAGATCCTTCCGCTCGAAGCGAAGAATCTCTGGTGAGACAGACGGATAGGGACGTGGAAAAGCGTCCTGCAAGTCCAGAGAGCAGAACCACGCTGGCGTTCCAAGGATGGTATTATCTGAGCCAGAGTGACCATCCTGAAGGTTCGAGACCTTAGGAACTTGTTTGAGGTCGTGTGGAGTCGAGAATGGGCGCCAGCCCCGTCGGTCGAACCAGGAAGTACCTGGACACAAACCCTGGGTCTGAAGGAGGGTCCACCACCTCTCCCACCTCCTTCTGGAGGAGGAGAGTGATGTCGGCCTCGACGAGCCGCCAGTGAGGCTGGGATCCCGAAGCCCCGAGGCGGCGGCTCTGAAGGGGTGGTGCCTGCTCTCGAATTCCAGAGGCAGGCCTCTTCCCACCACCTCCAAGACCCACCTGTCCGTGGTAACAGCGGACCAGGGCGGAGCAGATGCGGGCCGTCCCCCAGGGGGACCCAGGGAATGGTGGCGGGGATGGGGCGACACCCTCAGCCCGTCACTGGGCAGGCTTGGAGGAGGGACGGCCGAGGGACCTCCTGGGCCCTCATCCCTGCCTCCCTGTTAGAGGAAGCCGGTGGCTTGGGTTTGGGATGCCAAGGCCGAGCCTGCTGGCCCTGGCGTTGCTGGGCCGGGGCCGCGAGGGCACAGAAGGACGAGGCTTAGGCTGTGGTTTGCCTTTGTCCTTCTGAGCGAAGAGACCGAGTCCAAGGTGGCATTGGACTCTCGATCCTCTGCAGGTGACCTTCCACCCCAGGGTCAAGAGGTCAGTCCCCAAAGGAACATCCGCCAACTTGTGCTGGGTATCCGGTAAAGGTGGATATCCTCAGCCAAGCCCGCGCGCCTTGCATAGCCACACGGCCGCCACCGATCTGGCACATGAGTCCCCTACATCCAAAGCAGTCTGGAGCTGCTGTTTGGCCACTGCCCTGCCCTGGTCCCGCACCTGCTTAACCGTAGTCTGCAGATCGGCGGGAAGATGAGGGATGACCTCATCCAGGGAGCCCAACAGGGCATGAGAAAAATGTGCCATGAGGACGGCGAACTGGCCTGGCGAAGGCCGAGAGGGCCTAGGCGTAGACTTTTACGCCCGACATAGTCCAATTTCTTGGACTCCTTGTCAGGAGGTTTGTCCACATCCCTGGCGTTGCAGTGCGCGGGCAGCTGTCGGTAACCAACCCTCAGCAGAGGGTGTTCCAAAACCGGACAAGGAACGGTGGGGACCGCATACTTCCTGGCCATCCTGGCCGGCGCAGGGCAGGAAGCAGGGGCGCTGCCAAAGTTCCAGTGCTGGACCCACTATGGCCTCGCCACCGGAAGAGCCTCCGTCGAAATCCCTCGGTCCAGAATCTCCGTGAGGATACCTGGCCCGCTTTGGAACGGTTCGAGCTCCATCCGGTAGACTCCGAGATGAGCGAGCAGTCCTAGGAAGGACGACGGGCTATCGCCCATTGGCTGACCTCCTGAAGACTCCAAGTCCAGTCGCTTGGAGAAGAAGGAGAATCATCTTCGGACTCGGAAGAGTCCTCGAAGAGCTGCCTCTGGCCTGAGCCACCTTCACCTGCCAGGCGGTCGGAGTGAGGGTAACTGACAGCCGATGGGGTAAACCCTTAGCCGACCGAGAATCCTTGGTCGGAGCCCCAATTGGTGGCTGTGGAGCGGAGGTTCCACCGCAGTCGGTGGAGCAGCTGGTTTTGGCGAACAACGGCCTGGGTATAGCTCCTCGGGCAAGTCGGGGGTTGTGTCGGACGTTCGGTGACAGCCACTTAATGGCGAGGGAAGGCGCGGTCGGCTTATTCCGGCCAGGAGGAGCTGTTGCAACATAAGGTCTCGTACCGTCGGCGTAATTCACGCGAAGCCTCCCCTCATCGAGGAGGAAGGGGCGGAGGCATGACGCCGCTTACATGATGCGAGCCGAGACGCCGCCTATGGCGGTGGGAGCGGCTGGACACGAAGAGGTCCGAGACCGAGACCGAGTCCCGAATTTCGAGTCGGTGCAGGAGGTGTCGGCGGAACCGACACTCCCTTGGCTCGGAAGGTCCATCCGAGGCTCGGAACCGGAGGCACAGGCGAGCCCACGGGATCTCAACTCCTCCCGGGGGAACCGGGGAGAGGGGAATCTCGGCTGCTAAAGGCGACAGCCCGTCCAATGGGTCGAGAAAAATCTCGACTTCATCAGTGGGAGTCTCGGTCAACTGACCTGACGGGGACACCGTGAGGCCAGTGGCCGAAGCCGAGCGGTCGACCGAAGCCGACGGTCGACGGCCCGGGGAGAGGGACCTTTCCCGCTCCCAAGAGCGTCGACGGAGGGACTTACCCTTGTCCCTCTTTTTGGACCGAGAAAAAGGTCCAGCAGACGCAGGCCCTTCTCCTTTAGTGGAGAGGGACAGACAAAGCTCCTTAAAGGAAGCCGTGTAGGAAGAACCCAGAGAGAGCGGGATAAATGCCGCGGCCGAGGAAGATACGGCCCGCGCCGCCTCCTCTTCGAGGGCGACCATCCGCTCGAGCTGATCCGCCGAGCCCGCCGCCGCGGACACCGCCAACCGGGCCTCCTTGGACTTCACGAGGAGGGAAAGCGCTTCTCGGGACGGCCCAGTTGCAATCGGGCAGCACGGTCTTCGAGGACGTAGGCCGAGAAAGATGAGCACAGGTCGCAAGCCTGCGGGTCGTGCTCAAGGCCTAAGCAGTAGACACACGTGGAGTGTGGATCCGTCCGAGACATCTTCTGCCCGCATGGGCATCTCCGAAACCGGAGTCGATTTATCCATCGCAGCCGCGAGGATCGAAGACTAAGTCTTTTGCAAAATATTATTTTAAATCCATAAGCGGAGAAATAGGAACCAGTCACAAGCGCCAGAGCGTTAAGGAGGAACCTGAGCTTCCAAGCGGTAAGGAAGATCTGGCGTCATGGGGCGGAGCCGAGAGTTATACCACCCGGGTGGGTGGGAGGAGCAAGCTTGAAGACCTTCCGGCAAGATTTAAAGCGGCAAGGATACTGCCAATGAGTGTGGATGAACAACATATCCATGTCCCTAGAATAATATTTGCCGCTCTGCCCTCTTCGCCCCTCGTCTCACTCATCACTGTGAGCTATATGACAAACTCCACTGGTTGTCCCCAAATAACTATCGCTCCTACGTCTTAGGCTATCTCATTGACAAAATTGTCTGAAATGCTTCCCCTCCTGCCCTATCAAGACTCTTTCAGCCAGCGCAGCCTCTACACCAATTGAGATCATTAGAGTCATAGTCTCTCCTTGTCCCTAGAACTCTTACTCTCTCTGGTGATCATGCCTTTGCTGTCTGTGCCCCTCATCTCTGGAACTCCTTACCAGTTCTCATCAGATGTACCCCCACTCATCCCTTGTTTAAGAAATCCCTATGGGCATACCTGAAGTCTGCCGCAGCATGCAATTGTCCTCGATTGCCTGGCATCTCCCTGCTCTGTCTTGGTGTACTCTATACAACTACCATGACTGCCAGCTAAACCAGGATGGGTGACCATTCGACCCTATCCACCCTTGCAATGTGAGCACTTATTCCTTGTACTGGAGTCCCTGCACCCTGTCCCATCTCTTCTGCCCTCGCATCCCATCTATGAATATGTTTTATCCTTTACTGTGAAATTGTCCTTACCACTGTGCACTCGTTTTCCATGAAATGTTTGTTACCTTTTACTGTTTGATTGTCCTTACCACTGTGCATATGTTCTTATGCTGTTCACTGCCTGTACATTGCTTACTTGTTATTGTTATACTATTTGTACATTTTTACCTGTAATCTCCCAGGTCGCACCTGAAGATAGGCATTCACTGTCTAGTGTGCCTGCCTGGTAAACATAAGCTAAATAAATAAATAAGAGTCAAGCTCTGCCCTGATAAAGCTGATCACCTGTGAGGACACGAGTTCTGACTTGGCCTCATTGACCAGGAGGCCAAGGAA
Source organism: Neoceratodus forsteri (assembly GCA_016271365.2). Classification (NCBI taxonomy): domain Eukaryota; kingdom Metazoa; phylum Chordata; order Ceratodontiformes; family Ceratodontidae; genus Neoceratodus; species Neoceratodus forsteri. The sequence goes on along the minus strand of JADMNL010000027.1, from coordinate 296,028,978 downwards.
GGTGCAGGTCTGAAGGGCCAGATCCCTGGACCGCTCCACCTCCTGCCTAGAGGGACCTGCAATCAGCCATTCGTCCAGGAAGGGGTACACCTGGACCCTTCGGTGCCTCAGGTAAGCTGCCACCACTGCCATGCATTTGGTGAAGACCCTGGGGGCAGAGTAGAGGACGAATGGCATGTCCTGGAAGTCGTAGAGGGTGCCCTCCACCTGAAAGTGGAGGAAGCTTTGGTGGGATGGACGGATCGGGACGTGAAAGAAGGCGTCCTGAAGATCCAGGGAGCAAAACCACGTCTCGCTCAAGAGATGGCATGATCTGGGACAGAGTAACCATCCAAAAGGTATGCAATCTGAGGAACTTGTTCAGGTCATGCAGATCTAGAATGGGGCGCCAGCCCCCTGTCCATTTTTGCACCAGGAAGTACCTGGAGACAAATCCTGGGTGTTCCGGAGGATCTGCTACTCTGGCCATGACCTCCTTGCAGAGGAGCTGGGCTACGTTGTCTAGAAGAGATGACTGTCTGTGGATACCAAGTACTCCCATGGTGCATGGGCTTGGCAAGGAGGGTACTGCACAAATTCCAGAGGCAGACCCTGAGCGACCAACTTCTAGAACCCACCTGATTGTGGTGACAGGAGACCAGGCGGAAAGAAACTGGCGGAGCCGGACCCCCACAGGAGTACCCAGGGAGGGTGTGCGACTGGCATGAGGTTGGCACCACCCTTCCTGTCACTAGGCAGACTTGGAGGAGGGGGGCCTAGCTGAGGCACCACCAGGCCCCTTTCCTCCGGGCTTCTGGGCCACCGAGGCCACTGACTTGGGCCGGGGTCACCAGGACTGAGCTTGCTGGCCAGTCTGATGCTGGGCTGGTTTTGCCACAGGAGTGGAGGACCGAAAGGGCTTCCGCTTCTGTTGCCTGAAGCCCTTGGGATCCTTCTGTGTGGATGTTACAGAGTCCAAAGTGGCACTGGATTTCTCAATGCGCTGGAAGTGACCCTCCACACCGGGCCCAAACAGGTTGGTGCCAAAGAAAGGAACATACGCCAGCTAGTGCTGAGTGCCTACCATGAAGGTAGAGATCTGCAGCCAAGCCCTACAGCACATGGCCACTGCGGCTGCCACCAAGCGGGCACAGGAATCTTAAATCCACAGCCGCCTGAAGCTGCTGCCTGTCCACAGCCCAACCCTTATGTCGGACCCATTTGACCATGGTCTGGAGGTCTGCAGGCAGGTGAGGAATCACCTCATCCAAAGAGCCCAAGAGGGCGTGGGAGAAATGTGCCATCAAGAAGGCCATGCTCACCTGCCTAAGGCTAAGCGAGGAGGCAGCATGGACCTTTTCAACTGCATGGTCCAATTTCTTGGACTCCTTGTCCGGTGGCTTGTTGATGACCCCGATATTGCCCCAGTGCCGAAACACTGTCTGCCACCAACCCCTCGGCCGAGGGGTGAACCGTGAAACCTGAGAGGGGATCAATGAGCACTGCATACTTGCGGACCATCTGGGCAGAGGGCACAGGGCAAGACACGTGGCACTGCCAAAGCTCCAGGGCTAGGCAGGCAATAGCCTCGACCATTGGAAAAGCCTCCGGAGAGTCCCCTTTGTCCAGAATCTCTGTAAGGGGATAGCAAGCCTGATTAATGGGCTCCATTTTCAGCCCTGTGGACTCTGAAAGGAGGCGGTGGATGCCCAAGTATGAAGAGAGCCCCCCTCTGTCAATAGGTCCACCATGGACTCCTCGTCAGCCGTTCGGGAGTGCAGGGAGGAATCTTTGGACTCCAAGGAGTCTGCATAAAGCAGCCGACCACCCAAGTCACCTTTAACCCTCCGTGGGTGGTCAGGTGTGTCGGTGACAGACAGCTGATGGGGAAGTCCTTTGGCTGGTCGAGACTCCTTGGTCAGAGCGCCAGTTGACGTCTGCTTGGGCCGTGGCTCCACCATAATTAGCAGAGGCGCTGGCTTCAGCCGAACTGGAATGGATTTAACCAGCTCCAGTGGAAGAGGAATGGTTTCGACTGATCCCACAGGAGGAGTCGGCCTTTTGGGCGGCAGCCAAGTGATGGCCAGTATGGAAACTGGGGTCAGTTTAGTACCGGCCAGCACCAACTATTGCCACATAAGATCTTCGTAGTGCTGACGCAACTTGTGCTGATTCCTCTCCTCACCTGAGGAGGAAGAAGATAAAGAATAGCAGTAGCGCCGTTTCCCGTGGCGCCGTGAGCACGACAATGGCGGGAACCGCTTGACCCACTGGATGAGGACCGAGACCTCAATCTCGGCCACCAGCAGATCTCTGAGGGAGCCAAGGAGTGCTGTGGCTCCTCCTGGTCTGGGTCGGTGACAAAAGGATTTTGGTCAGCGGACTGAGCAGCCCCCCCTTCTACTGTCACTGGCAGGACCGGAGTCCTGAAGAGAGAGTTATCGGCCTCTTTGGATGACAACCGGTCAATTGGGTCGAGGAAGATCTCAGCTGCACCATCGGCTGGTGTCTCGACTGACTGGCCCGACAGGGTCTCCGTGAAGCCAGCGGCCAAGGCTGCGGGTTTGACTGTAGTCAAAACCAGAGAGTCATGAGACTCCGAAGCTCTCGACAGAGCGCTCCCAGTCCCATGAACGACGACAATGAGTCTTCTCTTTTTTTCACTCTTCCCTCTCCTTTCAAGGTGTAGAGCTGTGTTTTTCAGAAGGACCCTGACCCTTCGTTGGGCGGGACTGGCACAGCTCCTTAAAGGAACTCGTAAATGTGGAGCCCAATTGGAGCAACACAAAGGCAGAAGCTGAAGAGGAGTGAGCGGAGGCCTGAGCTGCCTCCTCCTTGAAGGCCGTGAGCTGTTCTAGCTGTTCGGTGGACCCCGCAGCCGCGGAGACCACCCATCAGGCATACTTAGATTTGACTAGCAGACGCCGTTTCTCCGGGTGGCCCAACTTGAAGTGGGTGAGACGGTCCTCAAGGACCATCGAGTGAAACGACAGACAGAAATCGCAGGCCTGGGTATCATGTTCATGGCCCAGACAGTATATGCACATGGCGTGGGGGTCGGTATGTGACATCTTCTGCTCGTAGGGGCACTGGTGAAATCTGGGTGCAGACTTGTCCATTGCAGTCGGGTCGAAAATCGAGCTCTAAGATGAAGACTGAAAAGGTTGTGAGTTTTGGAGCAATCCAAAATGATTAGAAAGTGCTAGGGCCTACAACGCAGGAGCGGGAAGGAGGGAACCCTGCTTCTTCCATCGGAAAGGAAGGTCTGGTGTCATGGGTCGAAGCCGAGGGATATACCAGCGGATGGGTGGGAGAAGCCAGCTTGAAGACTTTCCAGCACTTCTTAAAGGGGAAAGGACTCTGCCAGATAGAGTGGATAGAAAGTACAGTTACGTAAGAACTTATCTAACAGTTGATCTTCACCAGGCATATACCCCAGCGTCTGACAGCGGGTAGCCCGGAGGAATGTAGGCTGGTGGATAATGTGGCGTTAAGTGACCTGAGAAAGGGTAATCGGACTACTCCCCCCCACCCCCCGACAGTGGCGCCGTGGGACCCAAAGGCGGCCTGAAACCTGGCCCAGAGGGACCTAGGAAAACCTGGTCAGATACTGAACCGGCGGGAGGCAAACCCAACGTCAATGCCGGCATCCCCACTGGAAGATCCGGTGGGGATGGGCCCAGAGGGTTACCTGGGAAATCTGACGTCAGGTCCGGAGGTGAACTAGGAAAGGTGTCACCTTATGGACAACCCCCATCCTCCGCACCTTGCTGATCTGGGGAGGGTGAAGTAGGCTCTTCCAGAGGAGAGGAGTGGATGGGGCGACCCGATGGGGAGACCCAACCAGTGAAAGCTGTGATAAATCCGGCAACTGGACGTCGTTGACCCCGATGTGAGCTGATCAGCAAGGCGGGCGTTGGGTGGTCTGACAACCGGTTTGTTGACAGTGGCTGCGCAGGCACCGGAGACCCTAGAGCCCGACTTAACAGCCTGGGCCAGGCGTTCATCAGAGGACCCAACGAGTGACTTATCGGCCCTGCCAGACTACTTAGAGCCTCTGGTAGAAAGGGGCTCCAAGAGCAATGGATGCCTCGGATTCTGCCAAGGTGCCCGTGGCCACTGTAACTAGTGGCGGCGGGGGACCTAAGGGCTGCTCCTGGGAGGATGGGCCAAGCTTGGAGGCAGCAGACTTCCCAGAGGAGGGTCACTGGTCACCTGAGGGCGGCCGCGGGTGAGAGGGGGACCTATCCTGGTCATGCTGCTTCTTGTTATCCCTCTTTTTCTTGTGCTTATGGAAGTCTGTAGGAGAGGAGGAAGTGCTTCTAAGTTTCTGGATCTCTTTTTTCCATCGTGTTCATTTTCTGCTTCAATAAATGGGCCTCGAGGGCCTGCTGGCAACGATTCCGTGCAGCCTGGTTGAAGCTGGAACAGGCCTCACAATCCTCAACCTTGTGCTCCGGGCCTAAGAAGAGGAGGCAGAGGGAATGAGTCTTTGTGTGGTAGCTGCATGCTGCAAGAATCACACTTCTTTTATGCGACTCGCATAAGACACGGAATACGGCAAAGACATGCACAGAAAGGATTTTTAACACCAAAGAAAGAAAAAACAAGATACTCATCCAAAGAAAAGGCAGTCGAACTGCAGCCACAAGCTCCATGAGGTCCAACATGCTCAGGTTGACAGGGGGAAAAGAACTGGAAGGCGGCAGTGGGAACAGCTCACTATACAGTGTCACGCTGTCGTCGGTTAGTGACATTGGGTGGGTGGTTCCCCGTCAGACACTACTACCTAAAGTTTCTGTGTGGACTCGACACCCGGGGGGGGGGGCAATCCTCAAGACTGTTACCTACTGCAAGAGCCCTCTCAAAGTAAGATTAACATATCCACGTGCCTAGGAAATGGGGATATGTAGGCATGCATCCTGCATATCCAGAGCACAAACTCAGTGTCCCTGAAGTAGCAAGGGAAGGCGACTTGGGAGGGTTAGCATGCGGAACCTCTTGTACTCTACAAAGAGGTTCAGACTGCTGAGGTCCAAGATTGGTCCGAGATCGCCCATCTTTTTGGGGACTAGGAAGAAATGGGAATAGTAACCCCTGCCCGTCTGGTTCAGAGGAACAGATTCTATGGCTGCCTTTTGCAGCAGAGACTGGATTTCCTCTCTGACCAAGTGAATGTGCCCCAGAGGGTAATAAGAATGACCTGGAGGATTTTCTGGTGTTCTCTCTAAAAACTCGATTGTGTGCTCTCGGGCTATGAGCTGAAGCACCCACGAGTCTGATGCGATTGCCTCCCAACCCAGCAGATGGCTTGCAAAGCTGCCCCCTACCGGTTTCCCCCTGATCTGGCTTTGGTGCGAGAGAGACCGGCGCGAGTCAGGAAGCGTAAGGGAGGATGATGGGCATTGCTCCCAAGGCTCTGTGAGACTTGGCTGGGGGTGCCATACCTGATGATGGGACCAGTTTGTTCCGACGTCGGGGCTGCTGTGTTTTCTGTTGCCATCGTTGCTGCCGACAAAATGGCTGCTTAGGCTTGTGAAGGTGGCTGTACGTGAACTGGACAGAGCGTTATGCTTTGGCCTTGTCTTGTAGGTCAGTGATGATGTCCTTGACATCGCCGCCAAACAGGACAGGACCCCGGAAGAGGGCATTCTGAATGGTCAATTGGATCTCTGATGCCAGGCCAGAGATTCTCAGCCATGAGAGTCTTCTTAAGTTCATGGCAGTCGCAGTACCCCACATGGAGGCATCCAACACATCATAGGTAGCTCTTAGGGTGTGACAGCTGGCAGACCTAGCCGATCCGACCATACAGGCCATGTCTTCCTTAATCTCAGAGTCGGGTAGTTTCTCCAGTTTGGACTCTAGCTGCCCCAGAATGGATTTCTGGCAGACCACCATATAAGCAACATAGTTAAGTGCTCGAATGGCTAAAGTGGAGGACGAATAAAATGTCCTCCCAAATTGGTCTAACTTCTTCGACTCCTTCTCAGGAGGTGATGTGCTGAGGTGTTTTGGTTGGCAGAACGTTTACGGGTGGCGCCGATGACTATGGAATCCACCTTAGGATGGGCGCTAAGGTGGTCCTTACCCTCTGGTGTCTGGTACAGCCCGTCAATTTTTCTGGCTACAAGGGCCACAGAAGCAGGATGCTTCCATATCGTGGTGGCCAAATCTTCACGAGGACCTATCCACAGAGGAATGAGAGTTGGAGACTGGTCTGATAGTCCCAGGTGCTCCGCAAGCCTCTGACACTGAGGAACTTGCTCCTCTGTCTTTCAATCATTAGCTGCCTGAATCTTCCTGAGGAGTTTCATAAGGGAAGGATCCTTGGGAGGAGACTTGGGTGATTCCCTCGGTTTCAGGTCATTTGGGATAGGGGATTCATAATCCGATTCTGAATGAGATGAGTCAGACTCTGACGGGCTGTCATCAGGGGTTCTGAGCTTAGGGAGTGGTATATCCACGGTCCTCAAGAGGACCCTGGGCTGCTCTGGTTGAGATAGGGTTTCCATAGATCTACCCGTCAATGGTTGGGAATCTGTCGACGGTAGGAATCTGTGCGTCAATTCTGTGACGACAGATGTGGGGTTAACCACCGGCTGACATATGTCCAGTTCAGAGGTAAACTGGGTTTTGGCTTGTTCCCACCAACAACGTAGCATCGCCTATAAGTCCACCTGAGGCTGGGAGAGGTGGAGGTGGGGGCTGTGGAGGTTGATGAAATACCTGTCCATACTCTGTCGGTAGGTAACCGGCACCGTGCAGTGAGGTGTCTGGTATCCTGAAGAGGGATAGCATGGCGAATGATAGTGAGGATAACCAGGCGTCCGGTACCTGGGCATCAGGTAACTAGGAGCAGGGAAGCCTGGCGACGGATACCCTGAAGGGTTGTGTGGCACTGGGTAGCCAGGCATCTGGTAGCTCAGCGGAGGACCAGAGGGCCCGATGGTGGGGCCAGTGGGCCCATTAGGGGGACCGACAGCGGGGCCAATGGACCCAAAGGTGGGCCTGATAGCATACTGGGAGAATCTGAAGGGAGGTCCGGCATCAGACCAGCCGGCAGCAGGTCCGACTGAGGCCCAGTGGAACCCAAAGGACCCTGAGGGCTGTCAGTAGGCAGCATTGGGCCTGTAAGCAGGTCAGGCATTGGGAGATCCGGCATCATCAGCGAGACAGTGCCAGGCGGAGGTCACTCACTCCCCTCCGGATCCCGGTGTTCAGGGGAAGCCAGAGGGACCACCTCAAGGGGGAGGATCCGGGGGGCCCTGAGGAAGGCTGCAGTGCAGGTGGCAGCTGGACCGGATTCTCTACATCAGGCCTGTTGTCGGGGCCTGCTGGAGGATCCGGAGCTGGGCGCACACCGGAGGGGCTGACGTACGACTGTAGACCCTAAGGTTCTGATAGGTCTAAGGGTAGCAGGTGCCTCTGATTTCCTGGAGACTCCCACGGAACCTGCTCTGGCGGGGGTGCCAAAGGCTGCTCCATGGTGGCAGAAACAGTCTTGGTTGGAGGGGCGCTCCCTTGGGGGGTGCCTCTCCATGTCCGTGGTTCCAGGAGGAAGCCGCGGGCAGGAAGGAGACCATCCTGATGTCTCTCCTTGTCCTTCTTACAATGGCCCTCTGATGAAGGACGACACACTTCTGAGTTTCTGCAGCTCCTTCTCCATGGAGGCCATTTTCTGCTTCAGAATATGGGCTTCCAGGGCCTGTTCACAGGATTTCAGTGTGTGGACTGACTGAAGCTCTGACAGGCCTCACAGTCCTCAGTCTTGTGCTCTAGGCCCAGGCAGAGGAAATGGCCATCTTTGTGAGGAGGCTGGGAACCACAGGAGTCACACTTGTTTTTATGTGAATCGGGAGGCACCGGAGACGACATACACGAGGCGTTGAAAAAATGAACACTCTAAGAAATAAAGATAAAACCCAGTAGAAATACCCATTCAAATTAATGGTCAACAGAAGCATCGTTCTCTGCGGACCCGATGTGAGCAGGTCGACGGCGGGAAAGAAATGAAGGGAGGCCGTGGGGACTGCTCACTGTATAGCATCACGCTGACGTTGGTCACATGACATCGGGTCAGCAGTCCCCTGCCAGACACTGCTAGCTAAAATTTTCCATGTGGTCCTAGTGCCTGACGGCTTAGTCCTAATGGTTATTACCTACTGCAAGAGCCCTCTCGAAGTAAGATTGAAAAATCTGATGTTCCAAAAATGAAATATTTGATGACCCGAAATGAAAAAATTGATTTCTCGAAATTTAAAATTTTATGTCGTGGATGCCCTTCATGAAATGAAACATTTGATGTCCCAAAATGAAAAATGTGATGTCACGGATGCCCTTTTCGATTTATTTTATTTTTGTATTTATTATATCTCGGATTACAAATACCTTATGAGCTAGTAGCTTTTTTACAAAGGTTCAACAACAGTGATTAGAACAAAAGGAGCATAAAAAAAAAAAAATAGGGTTACATAACGATTATCATTCTAACAAACAGTACAACTGAACACTGTAATCAGGTTTACAAAAGATATTGGGAAGCGAGTTAATAATTAGACATGGGAATGGAAAAAAAATGTAGAGAAGCAGCCAAGGAGGCCTGGTACAGGGAAAAGGGGGGTGAAAAACAGGGACGGAGGGAGTGGGGTATGGTAGAGAGTAGTCAAGGTACAGCAAGGGGTTTATGGAGGAGGGGAGGCATGCTCAAGTGAATGACTGTGAGGAGGGGAGGGTTGTAAAGGGGTAGGCAATACTGATTTCTCACCACTTCCTTGGTATTTTTTTGTGCCGTGACAAATCGCCATTGTATTCTTTCTCCCTCGGATTCCCAAAGCTCTGGTCTACTCTCCGTAGTCTGCCTCAATTTGCACTCCTCTCTTAAAATCCTCCTCTGGGACTTCCCAGCTAACTCCTGTCATTGCTTCTAACCCCTCCTGGCCCTACCCTTCTCTCAGTTATCTGCTAGTATTATCCACTGCCCTTTGTGTCCCTCTCTATAACTGTATGCCCTACCCGTTATTTAATTAAACAGCTGCATTGGCATCATTGATACTGTTCATATCACATGGCGTGGTTATACAAATTATATCATTATTGTAACTAGTTATACCATCGTATCTCTGCATAGGTCTATGCTTTTTTATTTTATATATACTGTATGTGAAGTCTTATTAATGTATTGATATTTTACACTATTTATTTCCTTGTCCTCCCCATAATGTAAAGAGATAGTATGCATCTATTGATGGATGGGAGTGCAGGACGCAGAGGGCTCTGCGCTCCCACAGGCAAATGAGGATTCTATTATACTATCTCAAAAAGTAAGGAAATTCATTGCAAGAAATTTTGTTAATGCACCAGTTAGGGCTGAAGCCACAAAAGTAGGGAAATGTGGTATTAGATATATATAGCGATGCCAATACAGTGGTATCTGCCCATGGCGAATCCACCCCAATGTTGGCACCCCTGCACCCCCTTGGTTACGATTACAAACTCCGCTGCAGGTAAATCCTGAGTGTCAGGCAAACTGTTTCAGGCTCCCGACACTCTGGCTTCTGCATTTCTGGATATCGTAATACTCCCGGCATTAGGTTTTCCAGCCCATACACCCCATCCCCACCCTGCAAGCAGCAATGGGAGAAATATTTACAGTTTGCACTCTCCTGCATCTTCACAAATCAGGTGAGGAGTGTGCCTTGAGGTTGTCAGCCTAACGCTCACCCCATCCTCATACACTCCACACATCTCTGCTTCTTTAATGATGGAATGGGTGAGCACCAGGCTGACGAACTCCAGGCACATCCCACACCTGATCTGTGAAGATGCAGGAGAGTGCAAACTGTCATGATTTCTCCCATTGCTACCTGCAGGGTGGGGATGGAGTGTTAAGGGTGGAAATCCTAACACCACATTTCCCTACTTTTGTTGCTTTAACCCATATCTGGTGCATAATGAAGTTTTTTGCAAATACATACATATACACACAGACACACACACTCAAATTACTACAGCTAGGGTTGAGTAGGCTGTTTAATGCTAAACCCCTAACTTTGTACTTGAATTGCTTCACGACCGTTCAACAAATTTGCACAAAGTTTTGCATGCGTGGTATCGGTGGCAAAATCTCTTGATACACTAAGTCTTTGTTCCAGTTGGATGTGCAGATTCCGAGATCCAGACAGCAAAAAAGTGAAGGAAAAAAACAAGAAAAAGAAAATTATAGTTTTTTCTTTTTCTTTTTTGTCATCACCTAGCGCCCAGACAGTTTGGAATTTTGGTCTGGAATTTTCAGGGTAGAAAGGGCTGAAGCCACAGTGGTGCCTTTTGCTGGTCTGGTGAACAAAATATTAACAAATTCCAGAGTTATAAGTATTTGAAATTTTGGTTCTCAGCATGCTCAGTACAGTCTTTTGGATAGCTGTTTGGTACAAAAAAATAATTTGGCACCTACAAAAAAGGATTCTGTTTTGTGTGCACTCTCGATACCCTACAGGGGGCATGCCTCAGACAGCTAGTGTTAGAACCCACTTGGGAGGGAGCAATCTTAGACCTGGTCCTCTTAAACTGGGACAGAGAGAGGATCTCAGATCTAGAAGTGGGTAACCATCTGGGAACAAGTGACCACCACACAGTGTGGTTCACAATAAACACAGCCACAGAGTCAAGCCATACAAAAGTGAGAGTACTGGACTTTAAGAGGGCTGACTTTGTCACAATGGGAGTGTGCCTCAGAAAAGCACTTGCAAACAGGCAAGAAGGAGGAGCGGACGAACAATGGGAAAACATCAAAACTGCCATCACAGAGGCAACAAGCCTTTGTGTGAAGCAAATAAATCAAAACAAAAGAAAAAAACACTGTTTCTCAAGAGGTGGCGGGGAAGGTTAGGGAGAAAAAGATAGCATTTGGGAAGTACAAGGAAACGCAGAACGAGCAGGACAGAGAACTGTACCAGTTAAAGCAGAAGGAAGCGGGGAAGGCAGTCAGAATAGCAAAGGCCCAAACTGAGGAAAAGAGAGCCAACCCAGTTAAGAAGGATAAAACCTTTTATAGGTACATTAGGGAACAAAGTGTCTAATAGAATTTTTTTTTTTTTTTGTGGCTAGGTTTCCATTAGCAGGTTATACAGATCTGCCACTAGAGGGATTCTTGTTCTTTCATTTAAAAAAAAAAAAAAAGTCTACCCTCTTAAAGTCACAGTTGTTTTACTTGCTATATACCTTCCTTGTACTAACTCCCTACGAAATCTATTTTGCAGAAATGTTCTCTTTTTACTACCTCTCCCTGCCCGTTTTTTTTTTTCTTTTGCCCTACACCAGCTATGAGTTCCCTCCCCCACCTGCTCCGTCCCCTTCTCTCTCTCCTTGTCCTTCCTCCCTTGTTCTCTTTCCCAGGCCCCTGCCACCCCACCCCATACCCACTATCTACTTAATCAATACCAGCAGCACCTTGGGAACACTCCACTTCTCGACCATGGGCCTCCACTTGGAAATACCTAGCTGCTTCTTAACACCACTAAGATTGGTCTTAAAGCCAGCCTATCCCTACTGTACCACATTGTATATCATCGGGACTGTCATATGGGCTCTACTTACTGCCCGTACACTAAAAGGAAACACAAATTATCACTATTGGACCTGCGCCTCTGTTCAATGAACTACTTCTCCTACTGATCTCGGGCAACATCCATCCGAACCCTGGCTGGAGCAGGATGCATACCTCTTAGTAAAGCACTGTTTATTTTTGTTTCATTTATTTCCTTAAAATAAACTTGTGATTAAAGAGGTTACTTAAAGATTACTTTGCTTTTCTGAACAGGGTCTAGAGGACAGCGACTTCAATAAAGCCCAAAACTCACACAGAGCATCTAGACCCCCAGAGCATCTGAGCCTGGCGGCCTTCATGTCTTGTACAGTACAATAAATATAACATTACAGACTATGACAACATGACAGGGTGTTGTACTTCAAGTTACTTTTTTCTCCTGTGAATAATGGGGGTAGTCTCCCCATATGGTGGTTGTTATGGTTAATAAACAACGTGCTCAGTAAATGTTGCGCAAAATAAAACATTTTGGTATGGAAAGTTGGCCGTTTTACATGGCCACCCAAGTTGTGAGTGTCCCAGGCTCCCCATGGCTTGATCTGGCCCTCGGGCTGTTCAAGCCTTCTGAAAAAGGCAGGAGCCCTCGCCATCGCAACCATTAACATCTGCAGCCTGTTACCAAAGCTTGATGCACTCCAAGCCTTTATCAGCCAACATAATCCTGACATCCCTGCTATAGTTGAAACATGGCTGTCAGACTGGACTGTGTCTCTAAAAGGGGAGGGGGGCTGTGCCATCTTCATTAAGGATAATCTCCTGGGGCACCTTGTTCCAATCCCTGTCCCTGCCTCCTCGCCCAGCTTCTACCCATTAAAATTCTTCTAGGTCCCAATCAAATAGCCCTCACCATCGTCTCTGTATATATTCTGCCTCAAGATCAAGATCTTGGCATCAAAGTAGTTCTTAATTTCGTCAGCTCCCAACCTCCTGGCTCTGAACACATTTTTCTGCTTGGTGATTTCAATATAAACTGGCTCGCATCTGATGTCTACACTCATAAGGATGTCCTTGCAGCTGCCAACCTGTCACAACTGGTCACCACACCAACTCGGATAAATTACAAAACTGGCACCAGTACCGTGCTTGACTGTGTTCTCACCAATCACCCTACCAGGATCTCTCATACCTCCGGTCTCCCAGACTCTCAGTGACCACTCCCCAGTTATATGTGAATGGTCTAATAAATTTCTAAAACCACCCCCTATAATCATTACCAGCAGAGTCCTCCCCCGTGGTCAACTTACCCATCTCGAACACTACTTATCCTTGCAAGACTGGCTGACCATCTACAAGGCGATGAATGTTAACCTTGCCCTCGGCTACTTCATCACCATCTTCAATAAGGCCTGTGACCGCTTCGCTCCTTCAAAAAAACGGAAAACAAAAGCCCTCTGCAACCCCTGGATAACTGCGGAGCTCCTTTCCCAGCAGAAATCTAGGGACCACCTGTGGGCAGTGGCTAAAGCCACAGGCAAACAATCTGACATCCAAAAATACAAACATGTCTGTAATGCCTGCACAAAATCCATTATCTCACAAAAAGCTCATATTATAAGGACGTCCTCACCAACACCTGGGGAAATGGTCGTGCTTTCTGGGACAATATCAAGGACATTACTGGAAAACAATCAAAGTCCCCTCCAGCCATGTTAATTGTTGAAGGGTCCACTACCCTGATCCCATGGTCATTGCAAATACCTTTAACATGGCTTTTACTGACCTCAGTACTGTTCTACCACCTGAATTCTTCACAGTCAGTCACACCCCCTCTAACTCACCCTGCACTCTGTCAAACCACCCTCATTTCTACTTCTGGGAGATTAAGATGAATGAAGCTCGCCGTCACATTGCCTCAGCCATCTCCACTTCCAGAATCAGCAGCGACACACTGGACCTTAAGCTGCTATCACTTACACTTGACGAGGTCCTCAGTCCCCCACTAAAATTCTTAATCTCTCTCCACCAGTACATTCCCCAGTCATGGAAAACTCACTGTGACCCAGGTCCACAAAACCGGGATAAGACCTGCCACTCTAACTACCACCATCTCCATATTGCCACCACTATCCAAGGCCCTAGAGGATTGTTGCGGACCAGCTCACTGGTTATTTGGACAAATATAATATTATGTGCACACAACAGCACGGTTTTAGAAAAGGGCATAGTACCACCACTGCCCTGCTTGAATTTACCACTGCAGTGCATAGTTCCCTTGATAAAGGACTTCTTACAGGGGCTGTCTTCATCGACCTCTCGAAGGCTTTTGACACGGTCCATCATCGGCTGCTGTATGACCAACTACTCCTTGCTGGCCTCGCACCGGACTCTGCCCGCTGGTTCAGAAGCTACCTTGACAACCGCTCTCAGAGTGAAAATTGCCAATGCTATGTCGGACACCTTGCCTGTCCGCTCCAGAATACCTCAGGGGCCATACTGGGCCCTCTCCTTTTCAGCCTCTTTTTAAACTCCCTACCACATTCCTGCTCAGAACAAATCATCCTGTACGCGGATGATGCTGTTGTCTTTTCTACGCACAAGGACCTTTCACCACTACAACACAGCCTCCAACTCTGATTCAGTGCAGTTGAAACATGGTTCTCCAATCATAATCTAGTCCTCAATCACAAGAAAACCAAGTCCTTGCTATTCTGCAGTTCACATAACCATTACAAGCAACACCCCCTTGCCATCTCCACCAAGCAGGGGACTGTCCTCGAACAAGTTTACTCTTTCAAATACCTAGGGATTCTGTTTGACCCCAATCTCTCCTATACGGCTCACACCGACAACGTGGCTAAAGCTGCCAGCACACGCCTTGGATTACTCTACAAGCACAGGCAGCACCTCACTCCAGAGGCCCTAAAGATTGCCGTCCAGAGCTCTGTGGTGTCAATTACTGATTATGGCTTCATTATCTATGGCTCCACCACGACGTCCGCTCTCCGATGTATAACAACTGCTCTTAGCAAAGCATGCCAAGTCACAAATGGTGCCCACCGTCTCACCCACACCTGTGCCCTTTATGAACAATCCGGATGGCTCCAGCTCTCCAACCGTATAAAATATCTCACATATGCTATTGCGGGAAAAATCAACCTTGGCCTCACACATCCCGGTGTTACTGCCTTGTTACATCAAAACACCAACTGACAGAACACCAGGAGCTCAACAACCCAGATTCTACAAGTTCCTCGCTGTCGAACTATGCAGGGCCAACGCTCTTTCGCCTATAGGGCTCTTCTATGGATGAGTGGTCTCAGCCACACCATCTCCTCTGCCTCAACACTAAGTCCGTTCAAAACCAGACTCCGGGCCCATCTCATTGCCTCTAGCTCCTGTGACTGCCTCTCCTAGATGATGACCTACACAGCTTAAATCCCAACTTATATACTGCTTAACCCCAGACCCCCCAGTTCCCATCCCCCCAGCTCCTGAGGCACCACTTCAAATCTCAGATCTTCATACCACCTCATTAGTCTCTCCTAGCCTCATTACAGCACTTACCTCCCCCCACCCTGCCCCCTTTTCTCTTCTATCACTCCTTCCCATTTATTTTTCGACAAATGCCTCCGCTGCATCTTCATTCTCCTCTCTCCTCTCATCCCTGTTTCTCTGCCACCCCGGGTGCCTGATCCTACCCATTCCTTGTGGGCATAGGCGTCCTAGCTGTGTTCACCATCTTACTATAGCTGCCTCTGTTAACTACCTACACTTCTCTTCCTCCTCTACCACTTACTCTTCCTATAATTGACCCCTTTCAATAGCACTGTTGTACATGAATTGTTTACTGTTATTTCACTGTTGCTTCCTTGTTGTTTGTTATTTCTGACGTGGAACCTTTGTAAAAGAGCCTTGGCTCAAAGGTACTTGTAATCCTAGAATAAATAAATATAAGAAAGACCAAGGGAGGGAGAGTGAGACTTAATAAAGGGGAGGATGGGTGGGCAGAGAGGGACAGTGAAAAAGCAGGGATACTTAAATACTTCTGCTTAGTATTCACAAAAAAGGAGGAGGGGGAGGTACCCAATTTAATCAAAAGAAGCACTCTGGATGGGGGGGTCGATACCAGTCCGTCTGCAGAAGAAAGGGTTCTGAAAGAACTCCTAAAACTGAAGGTGGACAAAGCAATGGGGCCTGACGGGATTCACCCCAGAATTCTAAAACAACTAAGGGGAGAACTAGTGACACCACGGACTACCCTTTTTAACAAATCATGGGAGGATGGTGTGGTGCCCAAAGACTGCAGGAGGACAGATGTGATTCCCCTTCACAAAAGTGGAAGCAAAGCAGAGGCAGGAAACTACAGACCTATTAGCGTGACCTCAGTGGTAGGGAAAATGATGGAATCACTTCTGAAAGAAAGAACTGTTGAGCACCTAGAGTCAGGGGTCTACCTTAACTTTTTTTTTTGCACTAGCCAGCCGGGCCAGTGAACCACAGATTGCACTAGCCCGCAGAAGTTTGCACTAGCCCACAGTCAGTATGGTTCACAGTGATTTGTTAAATAAAAGGCCAATAAAATTGAAATGTATCAAGCACATGTCAATTTATTTGAAACCTAAATTATAAATGAACTGTGTGAAATAAAATACTTCATATATAAACACAGTGAAGTCAGTGTCTTAATGCCATTGTCCTAAATTTCTTAATACAAAAGTCAAACGATCCCTTAAATGCTGCTGGATTGTGTGGTGTCTGGGGAGTGTGGCTCACTCTCAAGCACACTTGTATCACTAACACAGTCACTCAGCTCAGACAGACCACAGGGACAAGGCTGAAAAGAGCAGCGGAGGTCAGAATGCTGGTTTAACCCCGCTGTGTTTCTGGGCTGTAGCCTGTTAGTCACTTGTCCGTTAATCTCTTGTTTGTTTAGCGCTGCGGTCTGTCACTGTTCCAAATGCACCCTGGTGTGAATGCTGGCGTATCTAGCGATGTTATTTTACTTTGGGGGTCTGTCTTTGTACTATTACTGCCTGTGGAGATACAGACCTGCTGCTACAGTTAGGATAGAGGAGCTTGTTTTCTCATTGGCACATATTTGCTGCAGCTGCTGCTTCAGAGTTTTGGAAGCAGCTTCTCAGAATGATGGTGACCACAGGGTCGGGACAAGGAGTCTTACTGTTCCGACCACATCCAGACTCCTGAATGCTGTGAGGTGTTGACTATTAAGTTTGAGGGGGTGCTCTGGTTAAATTTTTCCTTTGGAGTAGCCCATTTTCTCACCTCATGCATATTGTCTGCTGCCACTGCTGCTTTGCAGCTTCTCAGATGGTGACAACAGCACAGAGTGACAGGGACAAGGCTAAAACAAATGGAACAGCGGAGATGAGGTCGGAGTGCATTACTAGCTAAGCTAACTTTATTTTAGCTTCAGCAGTTGGTCTTCATTTACCCAACGTTATGGCACAAATGCTGCCCTACCACTACTCTTGACTTAAATACTGAGCTCTTGTCTTTAATTATGTACAGTTTGCGGTCTCACTTTTCTGACTGCACTGTGTCCTGAATGCTGCTGCTGGGAGGTTGTTCAGTTTGACTGGGGGGGGGGGCTTCTTTGTGGTCTCAGTCACTTGTCCGAACATTTTTTTTTTTTTTTGCTTCTTTGTGGTCTCACTGCTCCGACCTTGCTTCGTGCTGGTGTTTTTTTTGTTTGTTTGTTTTTCCGACTGCACAAGTGTCACACAGCACAACAGGCAGGGAATGGAACTGCACTAACTCAACCGGGCAAGTATGAGATCCTGCACTAGCCCGCGGCAATCTGCACTAGTACCCGGGCTAGTAAATGAATATTAGGATCGACCCCTGACCTAGAGGCCAGCGGGGCACAGGACCCAAGGCAGCATGAATTCACAGTGGGAAGGTCATGTTAGACGAATCGAATAGATTTCTTTGACTAGATGACCAAAGTAGTAGTCCAGGGAGGGGCTGTGGACATGGCCTACCTAGACTTTAACAAGGCATTTGATGCAGTCCTACACAAAAGATTAATAAACAAATTAGCCAGTCTGGGAGTGGGACCCAGGGTCACAGCCTGGGTAAAAAAATTGGCTGGACAACAGGACACAGAGGGTAATAGTAAACGGAGTCCACTCTGAAGAAAGGGGGGGTTACTAGCGGAGTACCGCAGGGTTCAGTACTGGGTCCGGTTGTTTTTAATGTCTTTTATAAGTGACACTGCGGAGGGATTGGAAGGAAAAGTATGCCTGTTTGCAGACGACACAAAGATCTGCAACAAGGTTGATACACAAGGGGGAGTGGAAAGAATGAGAAGGGACTTGGCAAGGTTGGAGGAATGGTCAAAAGTATGGCAGTTAGGATTCAATGCAAAGAAGTGCAAAGTAATGCACCTGGGAAACAAAAACCCAGGGAAAGAGTACACAATGGGGGTAGGGGTAGGTATTAACAACTACAAAAATGGAAAGATCTGGTGGTAGTTATATCAGATGACCTAAAGGTAAGCAAGCAATGTGAGAAGACAGTAAGGATGGCTAGGGTGGAATACAGTACTGGGATGTATAGGGAGAGGCATCACCAGCAGAAAACAGGAAGTTGTTGTCCCTCTGTACAGACAGTTGGTGAGACCCTATCTGGAATATTGCATGCAGTTCTGGAGACCCCATCTCCACAAAGACATAGACAGGATGGAGGCTGTCCAGAGGAGGGCAACTAAAATGGTGCAGGGTCTGCAAAAGAAGCCATACGAAGAGACTAAAGGAGCTTATATGTATACCCCTGAGGAAAGGAGGGGGGGGACATGATAGAAACTTTTAAGTACCTCAAGGGAATCAACAAAGTCCAAGAGGTAGCATCTTTCAGAAAAAGATGTGCAAGAAAAGGGACACAATTTGTAGATTGGGGGAGATGGCTCAGGGCAATGAGGAAGTATTTTTTCATAGACAGGGTGGTGGATGCATGGAACGGCCTTCCTGAACAGATTGTGGGGTCAAAAACAGTGGGGGAATTCAAGAATGCATGGGACAGACATAAGGCAATTCTGGTGGGGGGTAGAAAGAAGTAGGCTGTTGGGTTAACTAGAATCTGCAGCTTATTCAATATGTAGGGAAATGGGCAGACTAGGTGGGCCAAGCGGTCCCTATCTGCCGTCAAAGTCTATATTTCTATGTGGAAGAAAATCTTGTTTTGTGAGAAAAAATTTTTCATCTTGTTTCTGTTAAAAAAAATAATTAAAAATCCATAAAAATTGCATCATGGAAAGCCCCCAACACAAGTATCTTGCTTACTGGAACCCCATTAGGTGGATTTTGCAGCTACATTTCAGAAATGACCTCGAAATGTGTTACATTTTAAAATCTTTTTTCATAAGACAATTTTCTTTTTTCGAATGGCCATACAAAATAAGATTGCCTTCATACGAAATAAAATCTGGACTCGATTGAATCTCACGAAAAAAAGAATATGGACTTTTTTTTTTTTGGCATAAAAATCTTTTTTCATGAGATTGTGTCATTCTCACGAAAGAGATTCCTCCATATGAAAAAATCAATTTTGTTTTTCCCATTTTAACCTTAACAAGCCGTAACTCCCTGCATATTTGCAGTTACAGGACAATCTATATATCAAAAGAACAATCTTCATGAGTACTACAACACTAATACATACCACCACCACCCCCAAAAATGTAGGGGGTCACATAAAAAAAACAAATTAAAAATCTAAATTTCCATGGGATAACACTACAACTTTAAAAAGCCATACAACCAAGCACATAAATAATTTTTTTGGAGTCGTGGAAGCACAGGGCCTTAGCCACATGGAGGGATGGAAGTGCAAGGACCAGAGGGCCCTGCACTTCCCTATGCAAATGGATATCTTCACGCGGGTCCCGAAGGATACGATTATACTGTCTCAAAAAGCAAGGAAGTTCTTTGCAAAAAACATTTTTAATGCACCAATTAGGGTTCAGATTAAACTGAAAAAAGTAAGGAAATGTGGTGTTAGGGTTTTCAACCCTAACACCCCACACTGCAAGCAGCAAAAGGAAAAAAAAAGGTTTTGCCTGTTGTGTGTCTTCACAAATCAGGCCTGGGGTCTTCCTTGGGGTCATTAACCCTAACACCCATTTGATCAGCAAAGACTCAGGACAGGCAAAACTGTAATTTTTTTCCTTTTGCTCCTTGCAGGTTCGAGGTTGGAAACCCCAACACTATTAATTCCCTACTTTTGTCGGTTTAATCTGAACTCTAACTGCTACATTAACGTATTTTTTTTTTTTAAAGAACACACACACACACACATATATATATATATATATATATATATATATATATATATACATATACACATACACACACACACACATGCGATACATACACATATATGTGTGTGTGTGTGTGTGTATATATGTACACACACACACAAGCAAAGCCTGATCGGGCACTTCCCCTCCGGAACTCTTAGTAATTAAACCAACCAATACTTTGCTTCCATAATTAGAGAGAGTGTGTCTGTGTGTTACTGTGCTGTAAAACACAGTATTATACAAACCATAAAATGGCTCATTTTCATACTGCAGCCTGATTGGTCTAAGTGCAACCTAACCTGTGGTGATGTCTTACACCACCACTACCTGCGCCTCCGTGGTGTCTCAATGCCTTATGTCTGCCTGCTGTGATAGGTCAACTGACTTTTATACTAAAATAATTGAAATATTTGTTTTAAAATCAAGATCTGGTTATAAAATGTTTTAGCATTTTGTAATTAAGTAACCATACCAAGGGTAATCAGGGCACTTTTCCTGTGTCCCAGCAACTTACTCAGATCTAGTGATCTTTTCCATTTTTATTTACCCAGGATAGCCCAAGTGAAATTTAACAAGATGCAGCATGTCCCATAATAGTGTATGTGGACTATTTTTGTCAGTGAGATTGCAGAACTATTTTACTGTATAAAACAGGGCTGGAAGTCTGTGTTTTGTGGTGTTGCCACAGGCTTCCACCAACTGAATAAATACATGAAGTGGCATACACAAAAGGTCAGTTTCAGCAAATGTATTCACAGCACCATATGCCAAATTAAAATGCATAGAATGCAACAAGGCGATGGTACAAATATGCAGCAACTTTCAAAATGCCACCAGCTTCCCGCACCTATCGATGTGCCCCAAGTCTTCCTCGGGGGGGGGTTGCTTTGAATAAATTTGATGAAGTTGACCTTTGTGTGCACCACTATATATACGTATATATTTATATATATATATATATATATATATATATTTTACTGTTTTATGCCACCTGCTGCACCATGCCTGCTCCTTCCCTCAGGGACTCCTATGGCGACCGATCTGGCTTCGCCAGAGATCTCGAGGACTTCTGCTCCTCACGAGTCCCCCCTCTTTCAGTCCTCGGATAACCCCCTTGAGTGGGGTGGAAGGGAGATCCCCCATCATCCCTCCCAGCCAACATCCACTGCTGGTCAGACTGCACTATGGAGCTTCTTCCCAGATCTCTGATCTCCGACGCCCATCTCCAGGAGCCGATGTGGGGTTTTTCAGTTTTCTGGTTCCCACCCCTGCAGATACAGGCACACAAGGAAGGTCCAAGGAGATGAAGGCATGCTGAGATGTGCCTCCGTTCCGGGCCTTAGACCGATGTTTGCCCCTTCCCTACCACTGCCATCCCCATCTGCACCTCCACCTGTGATCACCTAGGTAGCGGTACTGCAGCGGGACCTGCAGCTCACCCTCCCTGAAGAAGGAGAGCAGCCCTCTGGGTGCCTGATCCTTCTCCCCCCAGCCAGCCCTCCAGCAGCCCGGCTCACTACCGAACCAGGGTTGCTGGCGTCACAAGCGGTAGCGCTACTGCTGCACTGGCCACCACTTCATATTTTTAACATCAAAATCACTTTTACTATTATCCTGCAAGACTGATGCATAAAACAAAACATGACATCATAAACAGGGGGCGTGGCTAACAGCCAAGATATAAGCAGCTTTTTATCAGAGCTCTGTAAGCCGTGTAAAACACATGACGATAACTTTGTAAAAAGTCAGAAACTATAGGAAAAATTATAATCATCAGACTCAACAGACTGTGTGGATCACAAGGATAACATTTTTCAACAAATCTGGGCTGATATGGTGCAGTTATGGTTCATGGAAATTAAACGGGTTCGAGTAGTGAGGGAGCCCAGCCAGAAGAGTTGCACCACGGGGCTGGCAAGAACCCGGATCCTACAGTGGTGGAAATGGAATCAAACCAACCCTCAAATGCAGCTTTATTAAAAGGTATTCAAAGTCTTGATAGAAAAATGGAGGATTTTACAACACAGCTAAAGCAGCTGGACATAAAAGTGGGGCTGTTAAAAGATGCCAAGGGAACCACGAGAATGGTCCGTAAAGTCTTGTCATTCTCAACAGATCTCGTAAAGAAGAACGGAGTGCTTCATATCATAGGAGGCTGGAGAATGTAGAAAATGCTGTCTGAGCTACCCATGTTAGGGTGTTGGGACTACCAGAGGTGACTATGGAGGGGGACAATATAGAGAATATATGCAACACTGATTGAAGGATCTTTTGTACCTGGCAGAAGATGAGATCTTAAAAACATTTTGAATCACACCACAAGGTGGGAGAGGCTGACCCACCGCTGGCGCACCTAATCCACGGACACTCCTGGTGGTACTGTACTTTGATCTTCACTAGAGAGGAATAATGTACTGCAAGCTGCTAAGACTTTAAGCTCCTTGGGGAAGGACAATAACCTGATTCACATTTTCCCAGATCTTAGTTATGCCACATGGATGCGAAGGAAAAGCTTCGACCGGGTCTGGATGCATCTTAGGGAGCTGGGCGTTCATGTGTTGCTGATTCCTGCAAATTTTAAAATAATGTACAGAGGAAAGACCTTTCAATTTTCGGAGGCTTCGGAAGTAGCAAAGCTACTTTTGATAACATGGATGGCTTTGGAGTGCAAGGTAAGGTGGAGAGCTGTGGGACTGTACATGGCATTACTGGTTTATGGATACACTACTGCCCGATTTGTGGGGAACTCATAAGCCTTTGTCATGTAACGTTCTGTTATTTTATGAAACGGACTTTCGGGCAGTTGGTTACACCGTTTTCAAAATGGTGCTGAGAACAACATCATTACAGCTTCCACCGTGCAGCCCCTCCACCCCCTTGTCCTCTCTGTGCGACTTGGTGCCTTCACTACAGTACAGAACTCTGAATCTGGATTTTTGCTTGTTTAATAAGTTACAGTTAGTGCAAACTGTTTACTTCAATGTTGTCCAAAGGATGGGCTCTACTGTACCATTTTCTGCATGTTGTGGATCCTGTCATATTGTTGCTCATGTGTCTTGGTACGACAGATCGCATAAGTAAGCTGATTTGAACAGTTTTCCTAAAATGTTCTACTTAGCATTCACTCTGCACTGATGTTTCTGATTGCTGTTAATAGATACAGGACACATGAACGTTTGAAAAAAAAAAAAAATAAAAAAAATGAAGGTTCTGTATCACCTATACAGTGTTTAAAGGGAAAGTAAACATTGTATGGGTCACTCTAATTGTGAAAGCACAAGACAAGTCCATTCAATCGAGGTGCTAGGCTTAGCTGTAGGTGTCAGGAGTCCTGAAGATATTCATATCAAATTATCAGTAAATGAAAACAAAGCAGCAGCCATTTAATGTAATCTTATAACAGGAAGTGATGTCACTGAGGGGACAGCTCTATGTTGTTCATTATAACTTGCCCTTCAATGACATCACTTTCTGCCTCAGGATCCCACGAAATGGCTGCTGCCTTGTTTTCAAGCAATCAATCAAAATCTTTATTTATCCAGGCAAACGTCATTGAGCAGTGCTCATTTGCAAGATAAGCTGGTTAGGTCAAGGACATTTACACAAACATGGGACAACGCAAGAAATACAATGAAAGATGAGGTGATACAAGTCATTAAGGATGCCAACACAAAACATATGTGAGGATAGGCATGATACACTAGTAATATTTCATATATTTACATGTATATAAGATGAAAAAGGGATTATAAATTCAGGTAAGGAGAGTGTAGGTGGTGAATTAAATACATAATTGTATTTCAGGGGATTTGTCAGAGGGGGAAGGAAGTAGACGAAGGGTGTGGGCGGATAATGGGTGGTGGAGCTTTAGAAAAGGAAAGAAAAATAAGGGAGGGAAGGGACGGGATAGAGAGGGAAGGAGGGTAAAATGAGGTAATGTTGAAGGTGAGGAACATAGGAGGGGGAAGATGGGCATAGCACAAATTATCAGGGTGGGAAAACCGAACAATAAAGGTAGGATTGCAGAACATATAGAGAGATTAATGGAGATGGAAGACAATTGGTGGGAGCAATGTTACAGGATCATATGCCACGGATACAGGAAGGGACAGGCATAGAGGTGATACAGAGGGGATAAATTTGTACTAATGATGTCGAAAACAATTGCATTGTTCCTTGATAAGCTTGGAGTAGAGGGATTTAAAGGACATAATGGATATAGGTATACTCAGTTTTAATGATTTTTGCAGCTTGTTCCATAGGGAGGGCAACGTGAAGCAAATGGCTGCCCTTCCAAAACGAGAATTGACTTTGGGCACTTTGAACAGGATGGAAGAGTAGCTTCTTAGGGCATACTTACTTATAGTGTTTTGTGTGAAGCAGTCAGACATACTGAGGTAATTGCTTGGATATAGCTCTGAATATCCATAGAGCAGCGTTTCTGTTCCTCCTGAACTGAAGCGAAGCCCATCCCACTGCTGCATATAGGGAGCAATGATGAGTGGCGAGTGGAAGTCCTGTAATAAACCTCAGTGCCCTATGGTACAGTATATCCAATTTTACAAGGTGGGAGGTGGGGCAACGACAGTATAGGAAATCGGCATAGTCGATTACAGAAAGAAATGTGGCCTGGACCAACATTAACTTAGCATTACTTGTGAGAAAGTGTTTGATCCTAAAGTAAAGACCAAGTCTCTGACAAAGTTTTTTTTTTTTTTAGTAGTTCTTCCATGTGTTCTGTGAAGGAAAGCCTGTTGTTGAGCCAAACTCCCAGGTACTTGAATTTTGAGACAAATTCAAGGTTTTCACCAAGGATTGTGGATATATGTGGAAGCGTACCTGAACTAACTGGATAACCCGTATGCGTGTGGGGAAGAGAAAAACATTGCCTTTGTTTTCTTTGCATTAAGCAGGAGTTTTTTGTTCAGGAGTTAATGTTGGAGTAGACTGAACTCTGTTTGTAAATCACTGCAAGCTGCCTCTGGTGATAGGCGGCTGACGTAGAGCACCGTGTCGTCGGCAAAAAGGGGTGTACAGCGGCCTTGGTGATATTATCATCAATGTTGTTGATACAGATAGCGAAAAGAATAGGACCAAGAATAGATCCCTGGGGTACGCCTATTAGCAGTGGTTTAAGGGGTGACAGTTTGCCTTCAGCCTTAACCTGCTGGAGCTGTCCAGTAAGGTAGCTGTTGAACCATCGCAAGGAGAGCAAGTCCAGCCCTACAGATTTCAGGGATCAGAGGAGCAGTTCTTGATCAACCGTGTCGAACGCCTTACTTGGATCCAGGAACACAGCACAGAAAAAGTTCCTGTTATCCAATTCTGACTGCCAATCATTGGTTACTTTTGCTAGGGCCATAATGGTGCCAAGTTTGGCTCTGGAATCAGATTGTGCAGGATTTAGATTAGTTGATTCCAGGTAAGCTCTCAGTTGTATACTTACAATTTTTTCCAGCAGTTTAGATAGTACAGGAAGGATGGAGTTTGGCTTATAATTGTTGAGGTCGCAAGGGTCCTCTGATTTAAACAGAGGAATGACCTGTGCTGTTTTCCAAATCGAAGGGGTTGTCCCTTGGGACAATGAAAGGTTGAATAAGTGCATAATTCGTACCGCTAGTACATGAGCGGCAATCTTCAGGAAGCAGGGGTTGAGGGAGTCCGTACCTGAGCTTTTCTTTATGTCCAGATGGCATAGTGAGTATTCCACCTGTTTCAGCGTAGCTGGTTGCGCGAGAATATAGAATCTGTCACTAGGGTTTCAGTAAGTTGTGTGCCTAACTGGGATCACACTGAGTTTGCAGGAGAGTTGTTAAATGCTAAGCCTTCAGTCGTGAAATGATTGTTAAATGACTCAAGGACATCCACTCTGTCGTTAATGATATTTGTCCCGGAAATGATCTTGGCTGGGAGCGAGTTACTTGGTGCATGGCCAGATATGTCACTGATGGTGTTCCAGAATTTCGCGGGGTTCTGGATAGAGGAGTCCAACCCAGTACGATAGTAAACAGCCTTTGCGTCTCTAATCTTCCTGGCAATATGTTCCTAGCCTTTTTAAACTGACACCAATCTGACTGTGTCTTTGTTTTATGCACTTTTTTCCACAGATTGTCTCTCTTTAGGAGCACAGTTTTAATGTTTGGAGCGAGCCAATGACGAGGTTTATTTCTTACCCGCACTTTAATTAATGGTGCATATTTATTTAGAGCTCCTAGTATTATGTCATTAAGAACTTTGTAGGCTGCATCTACCGTTTCTGACAGGCAGAAGTCTTGCCAGCGCGTGGAGTACTTCATATCTTCCAAGTATGCAAGAATGTAGAAATTCTGCCTTGATCTTCTAGCTGTGAACTTTGAGAAGGATGTGGATTTATTAGTTGCTCTTATACTGGCAATGAAACATTGGTCGCTGATATCACTGAAGAGAACTCCAGCATGGAAGAGTAGATGTGGCTTGCTCACAAGGAGAACGTCCAGAAGTGTGCCATTATTTGGGTTCTTCTTCTTAATTCTGGTGGGATCGTTGATGAGCAGTGTTAAGCCATGTGTGTCACAGAAGGACAAAAGGGGAGTAGCAGCCTTGGAAATCCAATTTAGATTAATATCCCCTAATATAATAGTTTCTAGGGACCCCTTCTCGACTGCATCATCTGGATGTGATTGTTACAGACCTCCTTCCGCTGGTCTCCAGTTACTATCTATTGCCTGCAACGATGTGGTATGTGACATTACCACTTTAAGGGATAGGCATTCAAATTTGTGCGCCACAGATGTTGAGTTGAGGCAGGTTGCAGAGAGAGATTGTCCTTCACATATATAGCTACCCTTCCCCCTCTAGACTGTTGATCAGCTCTGAATAGTAAGTAACTGGGTAAGTTGATACCCTTGTCTTCTGTGGCAGGCCTAAGCCAAGTCTCAGAGATCACCAAGATATCTGGTGAGGTATGGCTAACCCATGCTTGGATCACAGTGATCTTTTTTAGTAGGCTACACATGTTAATGTGAAGGAAGCTTAATCCTTTGAGTCTGGCTAGGTCAGATAGTGATGCAATAGCCTCTGAGGGCCCTGGATTAAGTTCAACATTGCCCGAACATAGTAGTAACAGGAGCAGAAGCTTCATAATTGCAGCAAGGGATAGTCTGTATATTCTTGCTTTTGCATGCTTCCTTGGGTTCTCAGTCGGTATTCTGGCATTCCCAGAGTAAGTGTTTTGTCCTCCAAGAACAGCAAAAACTAATACTCTGACCGAAAAGAGCAATGGGGGTTCTATGACAGGGGAGGGAGACTGTGTTTCTGGTCTGAATGACTCCGTTTGCATCCCGCCATAGCATGTTAGCCAAAGGCGTGGCTGTAGCTGGGGGAGGTTATAAGCACATTTGAGATCTTCTGAAGCTATGTTGGTACCACAGCAGGGTAATGTCAATCTCCAGTCCCCCTGCAGGGAACCATGTGGTTGGTGGTATTGTCCATATAGATCAAGACAGAGGAAGGACACAAGGAGAAACCACAGCTTCGCCCTCACGGTAAACCTTCTGGAGAGGGGTATGCTCACTGTTATAGATTCGGACCTGGCCTGACAGGTACACAGAGATATAAGTATTGTATTGCAAGGTACGCAGTGATATAAGTATAGCGCTGCAGTGGTATGTATCCCTTAATTAAGTTGAAGCAACGAGAATAACCTCTCGAGAATGAATGATGACTGTTCCTGGTGTGTCCACGAGGAAGGCAGTTGCACTCAAAAATAAGGGATGGATTTTTAACGAACGTGTGCCACTAGGCATCAAAGAGCGGTTGGGTTACTGATTCTAGGAGCAAACTGACAGCCTGTCAGTGATACCACCTTAGTAAAGGGTTATAGGATGATGAACAGATAGGAGTTA
The DNA here is from genome assembly GCA_016271365.2 of Neoceratodus forsteri. Classification (NCBI taxonomy): domain Eukaryota; kingdom Metazoa; phylum Chordata; order Ceratodontiformes; family Ceratodontidae; genus Neoceratodus; species Neoceratodus forsteri. Next base: position 296,001,251 of record JADMNL010000027.1, on the reverse strand, counting down.
AAATGTCATAGGGTAGTGAGTTACCAATGGGCACGACGTTAGAAGGAGGCGGGGAGAGGGTCTATTTAATAAGGGCAGGAGGAGAGGGAAGGGCGGATACACGGAACATTTGTAGCTTTGCCATACCTTTCGGTGCCAAGTGTTCGGGCAGTGACAGAGGAAGCCAACCACCTGCTGGCAGAGTCTTGCCCTGGCACTAGGCAGGGGGCCCTTCCTGAAGAGGTCCTCGGCTGGGGAAAAAACATAGAAGCACTCGAATTATATGCTGCACAGAAACAAAGCGTCTGCAGAAGCAGCAAGGGGTCACAATTTGCAAATGAAAGCTTGTGGAATGGCTTGGTGCCCAAGCGTCTGGGGCAATTTTAAAACTACACTAGAGGTCCTGAAATCACTTTAAACAGTAACAATTTAACAACAATCAGCTTCCCCAATCCCACAGTTTCAGTGAAACAGCCTTTTTCTGACAGATTATACAGACATGTCACATAAAAACATGAAATAGAGGCTTAAAAAATGCTAGTGGAGCGGGGACCAATCGGAGACAAAGCTGTAGAAGGCGCTCAAATTCCAACTGGTTGCGGCTTTGCCGTATCTTTCAGCGCCAAGTGTCCGGGCTGGTAGGTTCAGGCAGTGGCAGAGGAGGCCAGCCACCCGCTGGCCAAGTCTTGCCCCGGCACTAGGCAGGGGGCCCTTCCTGAAGAGGTCCTCAGCTTTTAACGCCAAGTGTCCGGGCTGGTGGGTTTGGGTGGCAGCAGAGGAGGCCAACCGCCCGCTGGCTGAGTCTTGCCCCAGCACTAGGCAGGGGGCCCTTCCTGAAGAGGTCCTCAGCTTTCAGCACCAAGTGTCCAGGCTGGTGGGTTTGGGCGGCGGCAGAGGAGGCCAACCGCCCACTGGCAGAGTCTTGCCCCGGCACTAGGCAGGGGGCCTTGATTTACAGAGTATTTGGATACTCATATCTCAGGACTCTTGACATCTACAAGGAAGTTCCATACCTCGTTTGAAACATCTTTTTATGGGCTTTCACAATTTGAGACCCCTGCAATGTTTGCTTCCCCTTTAAGGGGATGATTAATCCTTTTACTAGGTGAACGATGATGCTACATGAGCAGTAAAGCATGACAGGATGTGTATTATTGTGGGATAATGGCACGCCTCGGGAAATGAAGCCCGAGGCAAAGCCAAAGGCTTTACACATCAGAGAAGTGCGATTATCCACAGTCACACATATCCTGGAACGCCTTATGGCAATTATAAAATGGTTTTCCTGTTTTTTTTTTATTTTTTTATTTTTGGACCAAGTAATGAGGTTCAGAAAGTTAAGCATTTCTGATCTATGCTGTTGTGCTGGGATACGAGTCTCTCCACTCATGGCATCAATTGCTATATACTTAACCTACTTCGGGAATATATTTTATTTAACACAGATAAACAGGTTACTCAGCTGTAACAGTAGTTCTAGGAGTGGTATATGTTGTTCATCCACACTGTTAAGCATGTCCTTTCCCTTTAAGAATCTTGCCGGAAGGTCTTTAAGCTGGCTCCTCCCACCCACTCGGGTGGTATAACACTCGGCTCCGCCCATGATGCCAGATCTTGCCCGCTGGAAGCTAAGATTGTGCGTCAAAGCCGGGGAGGTCAGGTGGGTTCGTGTGGATAAACCACATATACCACTCTTAGAACTACTGTTACAGGTAAGTAACCTGTTTTTCTAGCATCGTGGATATGTTGTTCTATCCACACTGTCTGGCAGACTCCAAGAAGTTCTCCGGGAGGAGGGAGGCAAGGCGCACACCCTCTCTATACTTACTTGGGGAATAGAGATTGGAGAACAGAAGGCCCCAAAACCAGCATCCCGGTGTGACTCTAGGTCGATGTAGTAGTGGGTAATGAAGGTGTTTGCGATCTTCCAGGTGGCATCCCGACAGATTTCCTGGATAGGGATATCCCCGGAAGCAGCTACCGAAGCAGCAGTATGGCAAGTAGAATGAGCTATCCCTATGGGAGGCTCCTTGCCCGCCAACCGGCAGCAGAGATCAATGCAGGATGTAATCCATCTGCCAATCATCCACTTTGCTGCAGGTCTGCCAAGTGCAGCTTCAGCATAGGTGACAAACAGCTGGCGAACCTCTCCCCGAACTTCCGCTGTTCGCTCTTTATAATAAGACAGTGCTCGTCTCAGGTCCAGCGTATGGAGCCTGTACTCTGCCTCCAAGGTGTAGTTCGGGTAGAACACAGGCAGAGTCAACACCTGGTTTAGATGGAACTCCCGACACCATCTTCGGAAGGAATTTCGGTTGGGGGCCCAGGACAACCTTGTCCTTATGGAAGACCAGGTAAGGAGACTCCACCGAGGGCGCCTGGAGCTCCCCAGTCCTTCTGGCTGATGTGATAGCCACCAGGAAGGTTGTCTTCCACGACACATGTGACATCTCACTTGTGCATCGGTTAGAATGGCTTGCCCATGAACTTTGCCAGTACCAGCAGTAGAGCCCACGGAGAAGGAGGTTCACGCACCGGAGGGGATATGCGGTCGAGACCTTTAAAGAAACGCCAGACCACCTTCTCCTGTGCCACTGTCTGCTGACCGGCCCACGCCGGTAAGCAGAGATGGCTGCCAGGTGCACCTTAAGGGTCACAGACTGAAGACCCCATTTGGACAGGGACCAAAGGTAGTCTAGGATGCTAGCCACTGGACAGGACAGAGTCCAGACCCTTACCCTGACACCAAATGGAAAACCTTTTCCATTTGAAGGCATAGCACCTCCTGGTCGACTCCTTTCTGGATGCTTCCACTACTGTGAGTACATCCTCAGAGAGACCCAGAGCCTGGAACTCTAGCTGCTCAAGAACCAGGCTGTTAGGTGCAGGGACTGAAGGTCCAGATGGAATATCTTCCCCTGATTGACTGATGACAGGACTGGGTGTACTGGAAGAAACTGCGGAGGCCTGGGGCCGAGGCTGAGGAGATCTGGATACCAGAACTGGCAAGACCAGTCTGGGGCTACCAGGATCACCTGTGCCTTGTCCCTCCTGACCTTGAGGATCACCTTGTGAACCAAGGGAAAGCATAGAGGGGGCCTGGGGTCCACGGCCTTGAGAAGGCATCCCCTCTGCAGCGAGCCCTGCTTGGGGGAGGGGGCATGAAACAGCCTCAGCTTGGTGTTCTCCCTGGAGGTGAACAAATCCACCAGAGGTTTGCCCCAGTGGGAGAACAGGCTGTGTACTACCTCTGGATGAAGAGATCACTCGTGGGACATCTTGCCCACATGGCTGAGAGTGCCCGCCAGCTGGTTTGAGGCTCCTGCCATATGAATGGCTAAGAGATCTGCCTCCAGTCAGCTCACAAGGGTCCAAATGTGGAGCGTTTCCCTGCACAACAACTGGGAGTGTGTGCCGCCCTGTTTGTTAAGGTAGTACATAGCTGTGGTTTTGTCCATCTGGATTTGCACCACTTGACCCTGAAGGAGCAGAGTGAATGCTGACAGTGCCAGTCTGACTGCTCTGAGCTCCAACAGGTTGATATATCATCACGATTCCTTGAGGGTCCAGAACCTGTGGGCTCTGTGGTTCACCATGTGGGCTCCGCAGCCCGTTAGAGGGGCATCGGTCGTAAGAACGACCATCGGCAAAGGACAGACAAACGGGATCCCTTCCTGCAAGTGTTCCAGGACGGTCCACCACTGGAAAGCACCCCACATCTTCTGGGACAGTGAACAGCTGGTCTAAGTGACCATGATGCTGAGTCCACTGGCGGACTAGCTTCCATTGGAGTAGGCGCATATGCCACCAGGCCCATCAGACCACGGTGTTGCAGGCCGTCACGTACCCCAGAGGCACAGAAAGTCCTGGGCAGGGCGCAAGTACCCAACCAGAAATGATTGGGTAAAGGAGGACAGAACCTCCGCCCTGTCCGTCGGGAGCCAGGCTCTGGCTCGGCAGGAGCCAAGCTCTGCCCGGATAAAACATACCACCCGTGAAGGTACAAGTTCCAACTTGGCCTCGCTGATCAGGAGACCAAGATCGGTGCAGGTCTGGAGGGTCAGGTCCCTGGACCTCTCCACCTTCTGTTTGGAGGATCCCGCTACGAGCCAGTCATCGAGATATGGGTAAACCCTGACCCCTTGACGCCGAAGATGGGCCGCCACCATCACAGTGCATTTGGTGAAGACCCATGGGGATGATGACAGGCCGAACAGCATGGCTTGGAACTCGAAAAGGGCTCCTTCTGTGAGGAAGTGGAGGAACGTTTGGTGAGACAGATGGATCGGGACGTGAAAGAAGGCATCCTGGCGATCCAGAGAACAAAACCACATGTTCTGCTCGAAAGATGGTATGATCTGGGACAGAGTTACCATCCTGAATGTGTGTGACCTGAGGAACTGGTTCAGGTTGTGCAGATCTAGAACGAGGCGCCAGCCCCCCCGTCTGTTTCAGAACCAGGAAGTACCTAAATATGAACCCTGGGTTGACTGGGGGGGGGGCGTGACTCTGGTCGCCACCTCCTTGCAGAGGAGTTGGGCAATGTTATCTCAAAGAGCCAACTGAGTGTGCACGGACACCATTTCCTTCTGAGGGCTAGGCCTGGAGAGTACTGCTCGAATTCCAGAGGCAGATCCTGGCCGACCACTTCTAGAACCCACCTGTCCATGATAACAGTGGATGAAGCAGAAAGGAAGTGGTGGAGCCAGCCCCCCTGTGGGAGGAGCCAGAGCTTGCGTGACAGGTATGGGGTGGCCACCCCTATCCCGACACTGAGCAGGCTTGGAGGAAGAGGGTCCAGATTTGGGACTGCCTGAGCCCTGTCCTACAGGCTTACGGGCCACTGGAGCCCCGGACATGGGCTAAGGGTGCCAACATTGTGCCTGCTGTTGCTGCCCTGCTTGAAGGTGGGGCTGCTTGGCCGCAGGGGCACAGTGCCAAAATGGCTTCTCCTTCTGCTTTTTGGAACACTGGGATTCCTTCTGTGCAGAAGTTACAGAGTCCAAGGTGGCACTGCACTTCTTGATGCATTGGAGCTGACCGTCCACACCTGGGCCAAAGAGACTGGTACCCAGGAAAGGGACGCCCGTTAGCTTGTGTTGGGTGTCTACCGTGAAGGTGGAGACACTTAACCAAGCCCTGCAGCACATGGCAACTGCAGCTGCCACTGCGCAGGCGCACGAGTCCCAGAGGTCCAGAGCCATCTGGAGTTGCTGCTTCGCAACAGCCTGACCCTTGTCCCCCGACCTATTTGACTGTGGTCTGGAGGTCTGTGGGAGTAAGAAAAGAACCTCATCAAGGGGAGCCCTGGAGTGAGTGAAAAGAAATGCGCCATGACGACGGTCGAGCTTGCCTGACGGAGGCCCAGCGTAGAGGCGGCACAGACTTTTCGGGCAAAGTGGTCCAGTTTTTTTGGACTCCTTGTCTGGTGATCTATCTATATCTGCTGAACTGCCCAAACATCTGAACACAGATTCAGTCATCAAACCCTCAGCAGAGGTATGCTTTGTGAATCCCGAAATGGACCAGATGTGCACCGCGTATTTGTGGGCCATATGGGCAGACGGGGCAGGGCAGGAGGCTGGGTGCTGCCATAGCTCCAAAGTCGGACCAATAATGGCCTCTGCCATGGGGAAGGCTTCTGTCGGTGAATCCCCATTTGAGAATATCAGTGCGGGGATATTCGGCCTGTTTCTGCACAGGTTCGAGGTATCCCCGTAGATTCGGGGACGAGACGGAGGATGCCCATAAAGGAAGAGCAACCTTCCTCCGTCGAGAGACTACCAACCAATTCTTCGTCTAGAGGGTGGGAATGCAGGTCCGAGTCCTCGGACTCTGGATAAATCGTCTGGCAACTGAAGTCTCCTCCCTCCACCCGCCTAGAACGGTCTAGAGTGAGGGTGACAGGAAGCCTGCGCAGGAGGCCGGAACAGGCAGAGTCTCTTTGGCAGGAGGCCCTGAAAGGGGTTGTTTAGGTGGCAGTTCCACCAGGACTGGCGGAGAGGTCGATTTTGGCCAAACTGGAATGGTTTTGACTAGCTCCGTGGGAGGAAGAAGGGTGCGGTCCGGCTCTGGTGGAGTCAGCTTCGGCTTAGGAGGCGATAGCAAGTAATGGCCAAGGTGGAAGCTGGAATCAACTTTTGCCCAGATGGGATCAGCTGTTGCCACATTAAATCTTCGTAGTGCCAGAGTTTCTGTCGAAGCCTCTCCTCATCCAAGGACAACGAAGAAGAATGTCTGTAGCACCTCTTCTTTGAGTGCTTGTGTGGCTTTTTTTTTTTGTCTGTCGGTTGAAGGGGTCCAAGACATCGACCTCGATTGTCGGGGCGGTAATGGGGTCGCCTGGCGAGCCGGGCAGAACCGTGGGCTCTTCCTGGTCAGGGACAGGGCCCTCGATGGGATTCCCAGTGGGCTGGGTCTCATCAGGGAAAGGTAGGACCGGGGTCCCAACTAAGGAGCTGTCGGCCTCATCGAGTGACAACGGATCGACTGGGTCAAGAATTATCTCAACCAGGTCATTGTTCAGAGTCTGAGCCAGCTGGTCTGACAGGGGAACGGTGAAGCCAACAGCCAAGGCCTCAACAGCGACCGAAGTTGAGACAGGTAATTCCTGGGACCGAGCTCTCTCATGATCCCAAGAACGTCATCAGTGAGATGAAAAATCTCTCGGTTCCTTGTCCTTTCTACAGGACCGACAGACATGCACGCCTGAAGACCCTTGGTGGGAAGGGATTGGCATGTTTCTTGAAAGGATCCAGAGAAGGTGGAGCCCAAGTTGAGTGGAACGAAGGAGGAGGTCGAAGACTGATCTGTGGCCCGAGCCGCCTCTTCCACAAAAGCCTTCATTTGTTTGAGCTGCTCAATGGACCCCGCAGACACAGAGACCGCCCATCGAGCTTCCTTAGATTTGACCGTCGGGTTCCGTTTCTCCGGTCTGCCCAATTGGAGCCGTGTGAGACAATCGCCCAAGACGTTCGGGTGAAATGTGTGACACATCTCACAGGCCTGAGTGTCATGGCAGACACCCAGGCAGTACACACACGTGGCACGCGGGTTGGTGCAAGACATCTTTTGCCTGCATGGGCAGCAGCGGAAATCGGGTGAGGATTTATTCTCATAGCGGTCGAGATCGCAAAGTGATTTTGTGCAACTCTAAAAAGTTTAAGTTTGAGCAAATCCATGGATTTGAAAGCCAGGGCCTACAGAAGGCAAGAGCGGTAAGGAGGGAACCTGTACCTTCCAGCGAAAAGGAAGATCTGACATCATGGGGCGGAGCCGAGGGTTATACCACCTGGGTGGACGGTAGGAGCCAGCTTAAAGATCTTCCGGCAAGATTCTTAAAGGGAAAAAACATGCCAAACAGTGTGGATAGAACAACATATCCACGATCCTAGAATGTTTTATTACACTGATATCAATTCACATGTTGCAAACCCCCAGGAGATGTAACAAGGTTCGGGGGCATTCAGACTCCTTTACTGAAAAATGATGTGATGTTAGTTTATTCTGTAATAGAATGTATGCCTGCGTGAAGGATTTACTGCATGTATATGTTTTAAATTAAATATAAGTTAAAAAAATCACATCATAAACCAGGCCTGCACGTGTTGAGTAGCTAATTTTTTTTCCTGTCCTCATCGCAGTGTGCGCGCGCGTGTTTGTGTGTGTGTGTGGGCACTTTGTTAGTCAGCCGGTGCCCTCGATTAATCACCAAATGATCACTTTGATAAAGAAAAATGTTGCCGAAGTTGCCCCCATAGATTAGAATGGAGCACGTCCCCGCGCCCTCCCTGGGGTCACATCACAATGTGGCTAAGCGTGGGGGGGCGGATCTACAGACCGGGAAGTGAGTGTGACCCAGTGGGGGATATTATACGATCTCTCTCACATCTGAACTCGTGGATATATTTTTTTTTGTCACATATACATCAGCAGCATTTCAAAGAGGTAAGGCCCCAATATTTGTGGTGCAAATCTCAAGTAATTTAATTTAGTGAGTCTCTTTAAATAACTAAACGGGGTAAACAAGGTACAGGAGGGAAATATTTTTCAGGAAAAGAAAAGTGCTCAACAAAAAGAGGACACGATATGAAGCTGGAGGGGGGTAAATTCAGGGAAGATGAGAGGAAGCACTTCATCACCGCAAGAGTGCTGGATTCTTGAACAGCCTCCTGATGGAGGTGAAAACAGTGGTGGGGTTCAAGAAAGCATGGGATAGGAACAAGGGAAAGGAAGGTGGGGGATAACAGACTGGAGATCAAGTATGATCTGCAGGGATACTGTACGCAGGGAAAAATGGGCAGACTAGGTGGGTCAAGCGGTCCTTATCTTCTGGCAAATTCTGTTTCTATGTTTAGCCAATTTGCTAATGCCACAAAGCTGTGCAGGAAGGTGGCAACAAAGAGAATTAAGAAAATGAATATGTAGAACCAACTGAGCAGTAGTCAGACGCCTGGTAGGTAGAATTTAATGCCAAACAAGTGCAAAACGTCATGAATTTAGGCAAAAGGAACCCATAAGTAAAACAGAGAATAAATGGTGTCACTGTGGAAGTCGTCCAGAAAGAAAGATTTAGGTAACAAACCGTAACCTGAAAACATCTAGTCACTGCAGCAATGCATATGGGACAGCAAACAGCATACTGGGTTTATCAGGTGAGGCTTCACAAGTTGAAGTGAAAAGGTGATTATGCCACTGTATAGATCACTGGTAGGCACGCACCTGGAGCTCTGTGTGTAATTTTGGAAACCTCACCTAAAGGACAGGATAAGGAGAAGACAGAAGAGACAGAAAGGAAGCTGACAAGGATGATTCCAGGACAGCAGGGGAGAAATTCCTAGGAGCATCTAGAAAGCCTTATATATACTAAGAGATGCAGAGGGAGAGAGGGGACATGATAAGAGACCTTCAAATTCATGGGGGGATATAACATGGTGGATCACAAATGAGTTGTTCTGACAAAAGAGTCAGAAACAATTGAAGGCACAATCTCACTTTCACAGCAGGAAAATACAGAAAAGGCGTGAGAAAGTATTTCTTTGCTGAGAAGGTGGTGGACTAGTGGAATCTAGTGCACAGGGATGTAGTTAACAGTGGATTTAGCCTAGACTTCAAGATGAAAACGGGACAAACAAAGAGATAATGCAAGATATCCCAGGATTACATGCATATGAAGAATGTGGGAGGGAAGGAGTCAAGTAACTCTCGGTAGGAAAGCGAGGCTGACCACATGGACAAAAACCGCACCCGTCCATAACTAGCTATGTTGTCTACCTCAAAAGCAACACCTTCCCCCAGACTCCATCAACTGGAAGCTGAACCTGGATCTCCCACAAAGTAGCAGATTGTACCAGCTCCAGCATCACCACAAAACATTTCAAAAAAAGAAAAGAAAATTACGATATATGTGTGTGTGTATAAACATATATACATATATATTGTGTGCGTGTGTAAGATTGTAGAGAAGCACTCTTATTTTGGGGGTGCAACTCTGATTGGTGTTAAAGCCTTACCCAGTATCCAGTTGAGCTATGCAGAGAGGCGTTATCCTTCTGCGACCATCTGCTGTCCGTGTTTCCACTTGTTTCTTTAGGAGATTCTGTAAAAGCAGTAACAGTTTTATTTTATTTAAAACACTGGCTGGCTGATCTGTAGCGCTGGGATCGGACAATGGCTCTAGAACACTGGTGAGTTCTTAAAGGATTTAAAGATGTGGCACAGGGCTGCTGGGTGCAGCTTTTGCAGACCATTTTTGTGGGACCCTTCGGCATCTTACAGCAACAGTACACCTAAATTCTTTCACAGTGCCTTGCCTGTATTATCAATAATGCACTGCATTAAGGTGTGGGTGTGCAATTTTGTGTTTCTTTTATAGTCTCATACTACTATTTTTTTTTTTTTTTTAAACACAAAATACTGTTCTGTTAAAGAGCTATATGAAAAATACAGAACTGTCCCCAACCTCCGGTGGTATGCGATGGCAACGCACTTGAGAATGCTATGTATATGGACATCTCCATCCCAGCAAACATACTGGAAACAAACAGAACTTGTGCTTAATGAGGCATTTAATCTGGACTATTTTTCTTTCTTTTTTTACTCAGTAACCCTCCTGGTCATCACCCTCTGTTCAAATTTCAACAATACACAGCAGAAACTTTCTGGCAATAGCTGGTGATTCAGAATAACATTTTGACACCAGCCCACCTATTTCAGCTTCAAACTATTTCCCATGACACAGCTTACCCCTTCCAACCCCTAACAGGATGGGCAAGGCCATACAGGGATGGGCCAGACTGGGACTCTATCTTTCAGCTACTAGATTCACAAGGCTTCCTTTCATTAGAAGAGCTTAATATGTATACCCTCGAGGAAAGGGGGGGGCGGACATGATAGAAACTTTCAAGTACCTCAAGAAAATCAACAAAGTCCAAGAGGGTGGCATCTTTCAGAAAGAGATGTGCAAGAACAAGGGGGCAGAATTTGAAGACAGAGGGGGAGATGACTCAGGGGCAACGTGAGGAAGTATTTTTTCATGGAGAGGGTGGTGGACGCATGGAACAACATTCCTGAGAAGATCGTGGGGTCAGAAACAGTGGGTGAATTTAAGAATGCATGGGACAGACATAAGGCAATTCTGGTGGGAGGTAGGAGGAAGTAGGCTGTTGGTAAAACTAGGATCTGCAGCTTATCCAATAGGTAGGGAAATGGGCAGACTGGGTGGGCCAAGCGGTCCTTATCTGCTGTCAAAGTCTATGTTTCTATGTTCTATCTTTCCTTCTTGCAGGTTACATCCTAGTTCTCACAGAAACATAGAAACATAGACTTTGACAGCAGATAAGTACCGCTTGGCAACTGATCATGATCAGTTCCTGCAGTGTTGGACCTACCTAGTCGGGAAGGGTGAAGGATATAGCAGACTACCCAACAAACTCCCCAAGCCTCCCCAAACACTCATGTCTCACCTCCGTGGTGATAGACTCACCTTACTGGCCATCTCTACAGGGCACTACAAGAGATCTACATGGAGTCTACTGCCACTGTCTTGCAGAGATTTAACAAGGAATTAGAGACAAGCCACATGACTGAAACCTGGAATAAGTTCATAATTCCTGCCTACAGAGTGACCTCAGCCCCTTACTGGCAGGAATTTTTTTTGGAAATGTAGGTATCGCTTTCATTTTTTTCCGTTCACCAGACAAAGTAGCTCAATATGTGGGGCCAATGAGGTGGGCTCTGCTGAGGAGGTTGCAGCTAGCCTCTTGCGAATCAGGCACACATCTTTGGGGACTGCCCTCACCTTTGTCCCTTCAGGCAGGTAGTCACTCAGGAATTTGACTATCCAGGAAAGATACCCCCCCCCCCCTTCTCCTCATGATCCCTCCATTTGAAGGGAAGTTCTGTGCAGGGCCCCACCTTAAAACTCTTACTAATTTTAGCCCTGGCAGTGAAATAAAAACAAAAATCATCACACGATTTTGGCACACTGAGCGGGTTCCCACCCTGGAGGACTGGCAATAAATTTTACTAGAGATATTTTACGGGAATAAATTACCTTTACTCTTGCAGATAAATCCACCCTCTTTGATAACAGATGGTGAAAATGCGTGGTCCATTGTGACACGGTTGAATAAGGCCCTGTCCCATTTGTTATGTGAAAGAGTTAAACACAAGGATCTGTTCTATCCTTTTCTTTTCTGTCTCTTGTCTGTCTGGTTGTGCAACCAAATGTTCCTGTGAGACCTAGGAACTGATCACTCTGTCTCGTGATTCTTCGCCTCTCGCTATCTCTCTGCCTTCACTTGCTGTTTCTGTCTGCATATCTGCGGTTATAAGATATGTGTGAATCCTTGTGTGAAACTGGGATCCCTTGGTTAGAAAATGTATATAGTTATATTGTTGAAACAACTGCAAAAAAAGCTGTTTGGAACTCAGCTCAGGATGTAGAAATTAATTGCCATACAAAGACTTATAAAAACTGAGCAATCTTTTTTTTTTTTTGGGGGACGACAAATTTGAAATTGAAAAGAAACCCTCAGATGAAGGACTTTTGTTTTCTCTGTTTGCACTGTCTTTCTATAAAGCTATCCTGAACTATTTTTCCTTTATTTTTAGTTTGTTATTGATGATAAAATGCTGCTTGCGAATTTTATAACTGCTCCGGTAGCACATCAATTCAGTGAAGACATTATAGTGACAAACAATTTCATGAATGCAATTACAGCACCTGTACATCTGGCGAACACCAAAACTGCAAATAATGCATTCCCCCTCGAAGGTACTCGACCTCGGGTTGGTTATCTTAAATAAAGGTGGGTAAGACACAGCCCCCACAAAACAAGCATGTGCTGTTTTGGTGTTCATCCATATGGTACGGATGCTGTAACTGCATTCGCTGAAACTGCTGTCACTGTAATGTCTTTGCTGAATAGACACGGAGCCACTGCTCCTGGTCTTCCTAAGCTTCCTGCTTGTGCTTCAACGATATCCATCAGTTAAATAAATATCCCTATTTTGTTCCCTGAGGTTCGACTACATCTCCCCGCCTTCCCTCCTGTCCACCACTTTCTGCCTTCAACATAGAAACACAGAAGCTGTCGGCACATAAAGGCCTCCTGGCCCACCCAGTCTGCACTGGCAGCCAGCCAGCCTTCCTTCCTCTTCCTCCTCCCTCCCTCCCCTCCCTCTACTTCATGATACCTCTCTTTCTACTGCCTAGCTTAACTGGTAATGGGTACCCACTTTAGCTTATTATCTGCACTGGATCTCTTTAACCATGTTTTCTTCTGTAGATCTTACACCACCTCGTCATCACCACAGTACGGGACCGTGGGTGACTCCCAGATCCCATATGCAGTGAAGTTCAATAAATTTATATTTTCTACTGGGGTTCCATCCACACTAACTGGCAGTTTCATCACATGTAAACATAAATGCATACTCGGACCTTGGACTTGGTGGAGGGAATAAAATGGACATATTCAGAGTATAATGCACGCGTTTACTGAATTCTGTTCCACTGTTACATACTGCTATGATGATGTAACTAATAAGCAAATGTTTTTTCTGTTTGTGCTGTTTTTGACTACTGTTTTGTCTACAATTGAAAATCTTTTAACAAAGACGCATTAGAAAATACAGAAATAAAACATAACAACAGTAAAGGTATAAGCTAGTATGACAAAAACTGGAGAACTATAGTTGGAGAAACAATGTGCAGCTCAAGACATGGCAACACAGAAACAGAAATTTGCCGGTGAAAAAAGACCTGTGTTTTTTCTAGTTTGCCCCGACATGGAGAACAGGTGTTTAGACAGTAAACAGAATTTAAGATGGAGGAGAACTATTTGGAAAACTTGGATAATCAGCAGACACGGGCAAAGCGGAAGAGATACGTTTTTAGTAGAGATTAAAACTGAGGACTAGTGGTAGTAAAAGGAAGAGAAAAAAAGATTAATTCAAACGGATGGGGTAGGGTAATGGAAAGGCTGATCACCAAATACAGAAATACTCAGTAAGAAAAATAACGCTGTTACTTCACTATGGTTTAGTAGAATAGCATTCATGCAGGCACAACAAGACAGTACTCTCCTAGGATGCCGACTATCCTGCACTCAGTTGTTTTTTGAGCTTCAGTGTTAAAGGGCTGTCACGCTGCTATTCCAGGTTGGGGGAAAGATGCAGAATCTCACTAGATGCCCCCCTTCTCAACAGCGATAGGAAGGACAAAGTTAATGCTCCACTTACCCCTTGTGGCAGAAGCAGTGTTAGTCGCATGCGTGGGATGCAGGCTAGCCTTATATGTGCACTTGAGCTCTGCCATGCTGATATCCAAGTGGTGGGACTTACAAAGGGAGAAAACACCCCCAGCCACATTTGATGGCCCAGGCCCACCCCCAAGCTCGACGCACTGGCTCAGCTGCAGATGTGGACCGGTGACAGTAGCCCAGTGGGGCCCCATGGACCACAAACAACCAGATGCTGGAAGTGAGTGTATCGTCCAGATGGCAGTCGGGGGTAGGGGACAGAGGCAGATGGTCAGACCCCTTCCCCACCCCCCAAAATAAATAAATAAATAAACTCACAAGGAGTTTCTCCAGACAATAACTCCAGGACAATGGACAAGGACCAAGTGGCTGATGTCCTGTATCTGGACTTCAGCAATGAGTCTGCACCTCACAGGAGGCTGGCCAGGAAGCTGGAAGACCTGGCGGTGGTGGCTAAGCTTGCTGGGTGGGTCAGAAGTTGGCTGCTGGACAGAAGCCAAAAGGTGGTGTTGATGGTGGGGGGAGGAATCTCAGAAGCTATGCCTATGACAGTGTGGTCCCACAGGGCTCGTGCTCTGGCCAGTGTTGTTTAACCTATTGATAACTGACAATGCAGATGGCATCAAGAGCAAGATCTGCCTGTTCGTGGACAACACAAAACTGTGTGGGAGGATGGACATGGAGGAGGGGAAATAGAAACTCAAGGAAGACCTGGCTAGGCTAGAGAAGTGGCTGGGCATCTGGCAACTAGGTTTCAATGCTAAAAAGTATAGACGTATGCACTTGGAGGTGAAAAACCCAGGGACAAGTAGTGGTTGGGTGGTGTGCACGTAACCAGGTTGGACGAAGGAGAGGCTTGTGTGTAATTATCCAGAGTTACCTGAAACACTTGGCACGCTGTAGTAAAGCTGCAGCCAAAGAAAATCGTACGCTGGGCTGCAGAGTCAAGGAAGAGGCGGAGGTCACTGTGCCACTGTACAGGACTCTAGTGAGACTGCACCTACAATACAGTATGCAATACTGGTGCCCTTATCTTAAGAAAGATATAAACTTGCTGGAAATGGTTCAGAGATGGACAATCAACATGATCCAGGGCCAGCAAGGCAACACCTACAAAGAGAGGCCCAGGAGGCTCAACATGTACTCTCGAGGGCAGAAGGAAGCTGGGGACATGATTAAGACCTGCAAGTACCTTAAAGGCATAAAACAAGGTGAGCACTGAGGGCCTCTTACGTCCTTAGTGGAAACAATACTATTGAGGTAATAGACTAATTCTTGTTGGGGGGTTCAGGATGGATATGAGGAAACACTTTCACCGAGAGGGAGGAGGCTAAATGAGCTGTCAGAGGAGATGGTATCCCTACTAATGGTGGACAGCTTCAAGAGAGGTTGGGACAGGCTGAAGGGGAAAGTTGTAGGTAGACGGGAGGGGCGAGTATGCAGGAGGGATTATGGGGGGGGGCAGTTTCCTATGTAAAACGCAGTGGGAACTGCACACTTGAGCAGACTAGATGGACTTTAAGGCCTTTGTCTGCGGGCACATTTGTACGTTTGTGTAACAGAAAGGTCTCCACACAACACAGCTTGCCCATCCCCCTCAGGTCACATGAAGCACAGACTGCGAGGACATGCGGCAGCATTAACAGTACGTTGCTACCAGCGATAATCACCATAAGTGCTAATACAGAAGTACAACACACTGGGGGAAGAAAAATAACAGCCACAGAAATATTGCGAAGGCAATAAAAAAAAAAACAAAAAAAAAAAACAGTTGTAGTTCACAACAATAATGGCCTACCTTTCTGATGTCCTCAAGGCTCTCCCCATTCATTATGCTTGCTACTTTGGGGGCTGCCACCTCCTGCACGAATAAATTCTTCTGCTCTGCCTGCTGCTGCTGCTGCTGTTGCTGCTGGTACTTCAGCATCTCCGGGTTCTCGATGATTGTGGTAGAGAGCTGAGGTTCGGTAGTTATGGCCAGGCTTTTCCCATAAGTGGCCTGATGTATAGTGTTCTACCCAAAAAAATGAAGGACAAGCACTGAAGGTCAAATTCAATGACAAAACTTTTTATTTCTCAACTTTAGGTGTCAGAGCAGAGTATACTGTGTGTCTTACGTGATTAAAGGGATATACTGAAAGATGGCAATAAAAGACTTGGTTTCTTACAACACAGGCAAGAAAAAATAAAATGTGTAGATTGCTAAAAATTGATCAACAGCGACCGCATACTCCATGCTTGGAAACGGGAGGTGGGGACAGAGTAAGGGATCATATGAAGTAATTTTTCTCTCAGAGTGGTAAACGCAAGATGTGCAACCTGAGAGTTCAGATTCTGTCCAACTGCAGTTGGATCATTTCCTCTCAGAGAACAAGCAGCATTTAATTTGGGGAAGGGGGGGGGATAGTTATGAGGAGCACACCTCAACACAGAATTAGTATGCCCAGGAGAGAAAGGCAGATACATGGTCTCCAGTTCCCAGAGGTTTCCTTCTCCACAGCCACAAATCCATCCAGTTTACTGCTAGCCCTTCCTGTTTAAACAGTTATGTATTCGCTATAACAGTAGATCTTTGAGAGAATCTCTTTGATTAGGCCACATCTATGGAACTTATAGCCGCCAGGCACGAAAACCAGACAGAAACTTTTGCAAGCAGTCCACCAGGGGCAGCCCATGACAACGTCAGACGTCGGCTGCTATATAACTGTGGGTGTCCCTTTTCCTTAGTTCCCTGCTGAAGATCATGTTCAGAGGATTTCCCTGTAGGGAACCAGAAGAGAACCTAGGGCTCTGTCAACCAGCAAGGCAGAGAGAAAAAGGCAGATCCTCATGGAGAAGGAGGCAGCACTAACTAGAGCCTCAGAACCCTATAGGGGGAAGGAGGGTGGGACTGCATGGCCTGATGAATCTCTCAGGAGAGCCACTGTTATGGTGAGTATGCAAGCGTTCATCTTTTTTGAGGATATCTCTTTCACCAGGCCACACCTATGGGACAAGTACCAAGCAATACTGAGTATAAACAATCTGGGTGGCTGGAGCCTACAGGCCTAAGAAAGCAGACCTTGAAGCACAGCTAGGCCAAAGCCAGTCTTTTTTCAAAAGGCAATGTCCATACTGAAGTGTTTAGTGAAAGTGTGGACAGTGCTCCACGTAGCAGTTGCATAGATGTCTGCAGCAGACACATTTTTCAAAAATAAGCAACAGATGTGGCCATGCCTCTAGTGGAATGACCATAAAAATCACCCCAGGGAGTTCTTCACGGTACTTCCTATAGCAAGAAGTAATACAGTTTGTTAACCATTTGGACAGTCACCGTTTAGAAACTGGACCACCCTCTTTCCCAGGGTCGAACTAAACAAAAAGCTGCAAGAACTTCCTGCAGTCTTGCATGTAGTATATATAGTACCGGAATATTCTATGTACATCTAGAGTGTGGAGTAATGCTTCTCCTGTATTGGCAAGCTCAGGAAAATAAACAGGTAGGTGGTTGATTTGATTTAAAGTAAACTCAGATTCCATTTTTGGTAAAAACTTATGACTGGTACGTAAAGACACCCTGTCTTTGTGGAAAATCAAATAACAAGTAATGGCAACAACACTTTCCAAAGAAGAAAGAGCAAGTGGTAAGTCGCGGCTGGCTCAAAAGGAACCAAAGTAAGTTTTTCCAAAACAAAATTCAGGTTTCAAGCTAGGACTGGATTGCAGATAGGAGTGTTCAAGTACCGAATGCCTCTAAAGAACATACGGACCATCTCCAGCTGGGCAACCGTACTGCCCTCTATAGGCACATGGAAAGCTGAAATGGCAGCCAAGCGCACTTTGATAGAGGAGTAATGCAGGCGGGCATCTGATAAGTACAGCAGTTACTCTAGAACCTGATTATCTGGACAGGTACATGGATCTAAGTGATGAGAAGCAGCTCACAAAGCAAACCGCTTCCACTTCATGGAACAAGTGGATCTGGTGGAGACATCAGCCACCTTTTGGGAAACCCC
The DNA here is from genome assembly GCA_016271365.2 of Neoceratodus forsteri. Classification (NCBI taxonomy): domain Eukaryota; kingdom Metazoa; phylum Chordata; order Ceratodontiformes; family Ceratodontidae; genus Neoceratodus; species Neoceratodus forsteri. The sequence continues at coordinate 295,983,511 of JADMNL010000027.1, read as the reverse complement.
AAACCTGGTAATGGCTATGTTTTTAGGAGCCATGCAGGACGATGAAGCGATTTGAGGTCTGGATGGAGCAGGGTTCCCTGTTCCTGTGACAGTGCCCTGGCATAAGGGCAGGGGTATTAGTGGTTCCCCTGCCAGCTATTGTAGTACAGGGAACCAGATCTGTCGAAGCCACAGGGAAGCAACAAGGACCATAGCTGCCTCCTCCATCTGGAGTTTGCATGGCACTCTCTCAACTAGAGGGAAGGCATATAGGAATATCCCCTTCCAAGAGAGGAATAACGTGTCTTGCCAGAAAACTCCAGGCCCTGGAGCAAGCAAGCAGAAAAGCGGCAGTTTTGTGTTGTGTGGTGACTCAAAAAACGTCCAACTTTGGACTACCCCATCTGTCGAACAGGTTTCTTACTATGGAGGTCAACATTTTCCACTCATGCATTCTGGACTGTGACCTGTTTAGCACGTTTACCAAGAAGTTTTGGATACCTGGAAAATGTAATGCTGACATTTCTAGACTGTGTTGCAGAGCCCAATACCAGACTCTCACTGCTTCCCTGCACAGGGCGTAAGAGTGAGTTCCCCCATGCTTGTTGATGTAATGCATCGTACTGCCTTGTTGATCTGTACTAACAGAGGACCCGGGAACAGGTGAGCCTGGAAGGCCTGTAGGCCATACAAGACAGTTTGCATTTCTAGAACATTTATGTGCAGGGTGCTCTCCAATGTGGTCCATGTACCCTGCATCTAATGAGGCCCATGCGCCCCTGCCCATCCCAGAGGCATCTGTTAAAATCTACTGAGGGGAGGGGATCACAAAGGAAACCCCTTTTAACAGGCTGCTGGGTTTCATCCATCACTTAAGCACTTTGCGTACAGGAAAGGTTACTAGAACCCTATCTTCTAAATTGTCTGTGAGTTGATCCCACTGGACTCTTAGGGTCCACTGAGGGGTCCTCATGTGCAGTCTAGCCAGAGGTACTGTGACAATGGCCGCTGCCACAGTGCCCTGGAGCTGACGGAATGTCCTGGCTGAGACATACCATCCATCGTGTACCAGTTGGGCTTGGGCAATCAAGCGTTCGGCCCTGTCCAGAGGCAGGAGGACTGAGTCCTGAGCTGTGTCCAAGGCTGCTTTTATGTACTGCAAGTATTGGCAAGGTGTCAAGACTGACTTGGGTATGCCAACAGTAACCCCCAGAGCATCAAACATCTGCCTCATTCAAGCAAAAGTATGAAGGAGCAGATCCTTAGAGTGGGCTTTCAATAGCCCATTGTCCAGGTAGGGAAAGACAAAGGCCTTCCTTGCGAAGGGCTGCTGTCACAACTATCAGGCATTTGGTAAAGACCCATGGCGCAGAGGAAAAACAAAAGGGCAATGCTCTGAACTGGTAGTGTTCGCCTTGAACCAGAAACCTCAAATACTTTCTCTGAGGTTTGCACAATTTGATATGAAGGTAGGCGTCCTTCATATTAAGAGAACATATCCAATCCTCTGCTTGCAGCAGCAGGAGCAGGCATTACAGGGTGACCATTCTGAACTTTTTGTACTGTATAAAAAAATTCAGGTCCCTGAGATCCAGAATAGGCCGCAGGTCTCCTGTTCATTTTGGGACCAGAAGTATGAAGAGTAGAACAAACCCTGTGTTTCTTTGTTCAAAAGGTACAGACTCTATGGTCTTCTACAGAAGCAAACTCTGAATTTCCTCCAAGAGCAGATCAAGAAAATGATTTGATTCCTTTTATTGGGCCAACACAGATGTAACAAAAGAAAACAGTGCCCAAGTTTTTGGACCAACCAAGTCCTTCCTCAGTTTTCAGGTTAATCCCACTGTGAGGAACCAAGGTGATCTCTAAATCTCTTGTACCTATTCTGCTTTTAGCTGCAATGAAGGCAATCACTCGGCTTTGGCTTCAAGCCTCTCCACCTACAATACAGCAATGGCAACAAACTGTCCAGTCAGTGTATCACATGGAGAAACTCACTTGACTACGGGGTAGGGAAATACAGGTTACTCACCTGTAACAGGAGTTCTAGGAGTGGTATATGTTCTTCATCCACACTTCTTGGCAGGTACCTTGCCACTTTAAGATGTGACGGAAAGTCTTCAAGCTGGCTCCTCCCACCTACCCAGGTGGTAAAACCCTCGGCTCCGCCCCATGACACCAGATCTAGCCCGCTGGAAGCCAGGTTGCGCGTCGAAGCCCGGGAGCTCGGATGGGTCGTGTGGATGAACAACATATACCACTCCTAGAACTCCTGTTACAGGTGAGTAGCCTGTATTTCTAGGGACGTGGATATGTTGTTCAATCCACACTTCTTGGCAGACTCCTAGCAGTTCTCCGGGAGGAGGGAGGCAAGACGCGCACCCCCTATACTTACCTGGGGAATAAGGACTGGAGAGCCGAGGCCCCAAAACCAGCATCCCGGCATGACTCTAGGTCAATGTGTTAATGGGAAATAAAGGTGTGTGCTGACTTCCAGGTAGCAGCCTTGCAGATTTCCTGGATAGGGACATCCCTAGAAGCAGCCACCGAAGCAGCGGTATGGTGGGTTGAATGAGCTCTTATCCCTCTGGGTGGCTCCTTGCCTGCCAACCTATAGCAGAGATCTATGCAGGAGGTGACCCACCTGCTTATCGTCTGCTTGGCTGCAGGTCTACCAGGTGCAGCTTCAGTGTAGGTGACAAACAGCTGGCGAACCTCTCCTTGAACTTCAGTCGTCCGCTCCTTATAATAAGCGAGCGCTCTTCTTGGGTCCAGAGTATGGAGCCTATATTCGGCCTCCGAGGTGTGATTGGGGTAGAACACCGGCAGGGTCAACACCTTATTCAGGTGAAACTCTGACACAACCTTCGGAAGGAATTTCGGGTGGGGGCGAAGGACAACCTTGTCCCTGTGGAAGACCAGATAAGGAGACTCGATGGAAAGCACCTGGAGCTCTCCCATCCTTCTGGCTGACGTGATAGCCACCAAGAAGGCGGTCTGCCATCCACGACAGGTGGGAGATATCGCACCTGTGCATTGGTTCGAATGGCTTGCCCATGAACTTGGCCAGTACCAGCAGTAGATCCCACGAAGGTGGAGGTTCTCGCACCGGAGGGGATTTGTGATCAAGGCCTTGGAAAAACCGCCAGAACACCTTCTCCTATGCCATCGACTGCTTGCCAGCCCACGCCCATAAGCAGAGATGGCTGCCAGGTGCACCTTTAGGGTCATCGAGCGAAACCCTAGCTAAGAAAGGGACCACAGATAGTCCAAAATGCTAGCCAATGGGCAGGATGAAGGGTCCAACCCTTTGCCCTGACACCAAATGGAGAATCTCTTCCATTTAAAGGCATAACATTTTCTGGTCGACTCCTTACGGGATGCCTCAACGATGCTGAGGACCTCGTCAGAAAGACCCAAGGCCTGGAACTCTAGCCGCTCAGGAACCAGACCGTCAGGTGCAGGGATTGAAGGTCCGGTTGGAACACCTTCTCCTTGCTGACTGAGATCTGGTCCGGGCAGGCTGGAAGCCGCCTCGGGAGCCTGGAGCTGAGGCTGAGGAGATCTGGACACCAGAACTAGCGAGGCCAGTCTCGGGCTACCAGAATCACCTGCGCCTTGTCCCTCTTCACCTTGAGAAGCACCCTGTGGATCAAGGGAAAAGGAGGGAAGGCGTAGAAGAGGCCCAGGGTCCACGGCCTCGAAAAGATATCCACCTGCAGCGAGTCCTTCTGAGGGGAGCGGGCATGAAATAGTCTCAGCTTCGCGTTCTCCCTGGGAGGCGAACAGGTCCACCTGAAGTGGGCCCCACTGGGAGAACAGGTCTTGAACTACCTCCGGCAGGAGAGACCACTCGTGAGATGCATGTCTATCCGGTTGAGGGCATCAGCCAGACTGTTCAAGGCTCCTGCCACATGGATGGCAAGGAGATCCGCCTCCAGGCTGATCACGAGAGACCAAATGCGGAGAGCCTCCTTGCACAGGGGCAAAGAGTGCGTCCCGCCCTGACGGTTGAGATAGTACATGGTCGTGGTGTTGTCCGTCTGGACCTGAACCACCTGACCTGTACTAATGGAGCGAAGGCAGAGAGGGCTAACCGTACCGCTCGAAGCTCCAGCAGGTTGATGTGGCATCGGGACTCCTGAGGGGACCAGTGGCCATGTGCCATGAGCTCCTCCAGATGAGCACCCCAACCCATCAAGGAGGCGTCGGTCGTAAGGATGACTGTCGGCTCGGGGCGGACATACAGGATACCCTCCTGCAGATGACCTGGGACGAGCCACCACTGCAGGCCGTCCCACATCTTCTGGGTCATGGTTACTGGCTGGTCCAGAGGACCAGAGCGCTGAGACCACTGGCGGGCTAGCCCCCACTGCAGGGGGCGCATATGCCAGCGGACCCAACTGACCATGCTGGTGCAAGCCGCCATGAGACCCAGAAGGCGCAGGAAGTCCCGGGCAGGGCGCAATTGCCCAACCTGAAATGACTGGGCAAAGGAGGAAAGGACCTTGGCCCTGTCCGGCGGGAGCTGGGCTCTGGCTCAAGAGAGTCGAGCTCTGCCCCAATGAACTGAATCACCATGCGTGGCATGAGTTCCGATTTGGCCTCGTTGATCAGAGAGCCAAGCTGAAGCAGACCTGGAGGGCCAGATCTCTGGACTTTTCCACCTCAACCTGGAGGGGCTGCTATCAGCCAGTCGTCCAGGTAAGGGTACACCCGAACCCCTTTTGGTGAAGACCCTGGGAGCTGAAGAGAGGCCGAAGGGCATGGCCTGGAACTCGAGAAGGGGTCCCTCCGCCCTGAAGTACAGGAATCATCGATGAGACGGACGGATTGGGATGTGAAAGAATGCATCCTGGAGATACAGAGAACAAAACCACATGCCTAGTTCCAAGGATGGTATGATCTGAGCCAGAGTGACCATCCTGAAGGTGCGAGGCCTTAGGAACTTGTTCAGGTTGTGCAGATCGAGAATGGGGCACCAGCCCCCGTCCGTTTTGGGACCAGGAAGTACCTGGACACAAACCCTGGGCATGGAGGAGGATCCACCACCTTACTGCCCACCTCCTTTTGGAGGAGCAGAGCTACGTCAGCTCAACGAGCTGACAGAGACTGCGGAACCGGTAGCCCCCCCAATGAGGGGCGCTGTCTCAGAAGGGAGGGGTCTGCTCGAATTCCAGAGGCAGACCCCTGCCGACCACTTCCAATACCCAATGGTCCGTGGTTATAGCAGACCAGGTGGAAAGGAAATGGCTGAGCCGGGGAGGAGTGACGAGGTTGGGGGCGGCACCCCTCAACCCGTCACTGGGCAGGCTTGGCGGAAGGGCCGGTCGAGGAGCTGCCTGGACCTTTCCCTCCAGGCTTCCTGTTGGAGGAAGCAGCAGGCTTGGCCTTGGGGCACCAAGCGTGAGCCTGCTGGCCCTGCTGCTAGTGCTGCTGGGCCAGTCATGCCATAGGAGCGGAAGGGCAAAAGGGCTTACACTGTTGTTGGCAGCCTTTGTCTTTCTGGGCAGACGTGACTGAGTCCAAGGTGGCATTGGACTTCTTGATCCGCTGGAGGTGGCCCTCCACCACGGGCCCGAACAAGTCGGTGCCCAAGAAGGGGACGTCTGCCAGCTTGTGCTTGGTATCTGCCGTGAAGGTCGAGATCCGCAGCCAAGCTCTGCGGCACATGGCTACTGTGGCCGCTACTGACCGGGCACAAGAGTCTCTGATAACCAGAGCAGTCTGGAGCAGTTGCTTGGCCACCACCCTTCCCTGATCCTGCACCTGCTTGACCGTCATTTGAAAGTCAGCCGGGAGATGAGGAAGCACCTCATCCAGGGAGCCCAAAAGGGCGTGGGAAAAGTGTGCCATCAGTAGAGTCGAGCTAGCCTGTCGAAGACCTAAGGAGGCGGCAGCATAAGCTCTCTGCTCGGACTAGTCCAGCTTTTTGCACTCCTTGTCCGGGGCTTCTCTATGTCCCTGGCATTTCCGGAAAACGCTTTTGGTCACCAACCCTTCAGCTGAGGAGTGCTCCGAAAAACCGGAGAGGGAAGCAGTCGGGACTGCGTACTTGCGGGCCATCCTGGCCGAAGGTGCGGGACAGGAGGCAGGCCGCTGCCACAACTCCAGGGCTGGGCCAACAATGGCCTCGGCAGGGGAAACCCTCGGTCCAAAATCTCCGTGAGGGGATATCTGGTGCATTTCTGCATGGGTTTGAGCTGCATCCCAGTAGACTCTGAGATGAGCCAAAGAATACCAAGGAAAAAGGATGGGCTCTCGTCCACTGACAGACCCCCCGGAGGAATCCAGGTCGAGGGGCCTGGAATACAGGGAGGAGTCGTCAGACTCCGAGGAGTCCGTGAACAGCTGCCGAGCGCCTGAGCCACCCTCCACTTGCCGAGGCCAGGGTGACCGACAACCTGTGGGGCAAGCCCTGACCCGACCGACAATCCTTGGCCGGGGCCCCAGTCTTCGGCTGCAGAGGCTATGGTTCCACCACAATGGGTGGAGCAGCTGGTTTCGGCCGAGCAACTGGCGCCAGCGTCTGCTCCTCGACCAAGGAACCGAGGGCAAGAGATCGCTTCAGCTGCTCGGGCGACTGCCACTTAATTGCTGGGGAAAGCGATGGAGTCGGCTTGTTACCGGCCAACAAGAGCTGCTGCCACATCATATCCTCATAGCGTTGACACAACTTGCGCTGGAGCCTGACCTCCGAGGAGGATGATGAGGAAGAACGGTGACGCCGCTTTCCGTGATGTCAGGACCGAGACTGCCGGCAGGACTTGCCCGACGTGGAAGAGGACAGAGATCACCGAGGTCACCGATGGTGGGTCGAAGAAGGGGCGGGGGAAACCTGCACATCCTCCGGTTCAGGATCCTTGACTGGGGACTTCGGCTCGGGAGACCGAGGCAAGTTCTTGGTAGGCACCAGGGGAACCGGTGAAAGAGGGTTGTCAGCCTCTCCAGTCGACAGCCCATCTAATGGGTCGAGAAATATCTCGACCGCATCGATGGGTGTCTCGGCCGGCTGACCTGATGGGGACACCGAAAAGCCAGCGACCTTGGCCTCAACATCGACTGAAGACGATAGAGGACAATCCGGGGAGCAAGATCTCTCCTGCTGCCACGAATATCGACAGTGGGACTTACCTTTCGGGTCCTTCTTATTTGACCGATTGAAGTGAGTCCCTGAAGGCCCCTCTCCCATGGTGGAGAGGGACTGACAAAGCTCCCGAAAGGAAGCAGTGTAGGAGGAGCCCAAGGAGAGTGGGATAAACGCCGACGCAGAGGATGATGAAGTCGCGGCCTGGGCCACCTCCTCCTCGAGGGTGATTAATTGCTCCAGCTGCTCCGCGGAGCCCACAGCCGTGAACATCACCCAACGGGCCTCCTTCGACTTCACCGGCGGAAACCGTTTTTCAGGGTACCCCAGTTGGAGTCAGGCAGCGTGGTCTTCAAGAACAGATGCGGAAAAGGACTTGCAAAGATCGCAGGCCTGCGGATTGTGGTCAAGCCCAAGGCAGCAGATGCATGTGGCGTGCAGGTCGGTCCAAAACATCTTCTGCCCGCAAGGGCACAGACGGAAGCCGGGAGTAGATTTACAATCCATCGCAGCCGCGAAGAAAGGAAAATACTGAAGTCGCATAAACTTCAATACGATTTTCGGTAAAACTGAAGGTTTAGGATCCAGGCCTAGAAATGCAAGAGCGCTAAGGAGGGAACCTTAGCTTCCAAGCGCTAAAGAAGATCTGGCATCATGGAGCGGAGCCGAGGGTTCTACCACCCGGGTGGGTGGGAGGAGCCAGCTTGAAGACTTTCCGGCACATCTTAAAGCAGCAAGGTACCTGCCAAGAAGTGTGGATTGAACAACATATCCACGTCCCTAGAATAAATATTTCATTAAGTCTGGCACCCACAGCAAATCTATGACATAAGCAAGGACCCATGCTTAATACCGTAGTGTGTGGCCTGGAACGAGGTCCTCTCATCTACTCTGTGACAGGAAATAAAGTTTTAGAACAGTGCTACACTGATCAAACTCTGAACTCATTTTTGGTGTAATAAAGTTGTAAAATCCTGACTCCACTATTACCACAGTACCCCATGTGTTGGTTCCCTGGTGGGAAGCACTCCAATCTGATTTCTACACAATGGAATATACATGATACGATTGATATTGTTGTACTACATTACGTTAACTGTACCACAATGTCCGTTGCATTCTTACTGTATGTTAAAAATCATTTTTAATAAAAACAAATATATATATAAAAAGGCTGTATAAGACTGGACTGTAAAGTAAAAGAAGCTGCTATGTACCTTTTCTTCCTCGTTCAGTGGATCTCCCAGCTCGTCCTGCGAGAACCTTAGGTATGCCACTGTTCCATCCATTGAGCAGATCAGAACCCCAAGCCCATTTGCAGTCCTACAGGAAAGTACAGCATTTACTCACAAATGGCAAAAGTGTACTGTACCAAGCACAGGTGCAGTGTTTATGGCAGGCAGTTGGGAAGCATACTTTAAGTGATTTTTTTTATTCTTTCTTTTCCCCATATACCTCTTTAGTTCCTGGTTAGCTGCCCATTTTCCACAGGGATATAACTTGGTCACAGTGATGCATCCTGATCAGGTAAAGAAAACCCGGCTGTCATACAGACGGCAGCCAGGTGTTTCTCACAAGTTTTCTCCCCTGCTTCCCACCTCCTACCCAGGTGGGAGCGATGCCCAAATCGGCCACGCAAACATCGCTTCCCACTGTGGCAGGAGCAAGCTCCCTCGCCTGGTTGCAGGAGTCACTGTGGTGGTGCAGCCAGCCACAAGCCCACCCCAGTCAAGATGCACCATCATGTGGTAGCTTTCTATTGCCCCCACCCCCATGCAACGCACCTTGGAAGCTTTATGTAAAAAAAATATTAAAGGTCCTCTTACCATGAAATATCCATGATCGACTTATCGAACAGCTCATGTATAACCACTAAAGGGCGTTTCAAGCAGGTGAGCTTTAAAAAAATAAATAAAAAGGGGAGGTTGATTCATTTACTTTTTATGTTCGATAGAAAATCCTAACCAGGAAGTGTATTCCTAATACAGCAGATTAATAAAAACCAAGAACCATGTACAATGCAGTGACAGGCAACACAGCCATGGTACAAATTAAACAAGCGTGCTGTGACATCCTAGTATCCATGTGGTATCCAGTAAAGCGGTACCGTAAGTCTGCAAACTGTTTTTGTTGTTCTTTCTTGTTGATGCCCTCACCTGATAGTTCACTGTAACTCCTCTCCTCAGCCAACCATGCTGGCGCTGTTAGTTGGCCTCCAGGCACTTCCTCCGTGCCCTCCTCAGATTTCTCTGTCCTGTGCCAGCCCACAGAAAAAGCCCCATGCACAGCGGGCCTTGAGAAGAACTGTTGACTTGCTCATATTTGGCACGGCTGGCGGAGGAGCTACAGAGAGACACTCTGAGGAGGTAACGTGAGGCCAGTGATGGTGCCATCATCTTATGGTCACCCCCCTTCGGCTCTTTGAACTACCTGCCTTGCTATCGCAGTGTCTCTGAGCAATGGTTATGGTGGGGAGGGAGGAGAGAAGAGACAGGGCAGTCCAACACTGCTCCATACCCATCGCAGGAAATGCTGCATGCACCAACAGCGCTGGAGCCCTCACCCTGTAGCCTCAAACTGACTCCCTGAACTGGAACACTTCACTTGTACCTCAGCTCCCTATGCTAGTCACCGTCCCTCCTCACATCTCCCAAGCAACTCCGACCCATTGTCCTCCTCTCACCTCTCTAACCTCATTTTTCACATCTGTTCCCTCCCTTCTCCAACCGCCCTAAAGACCCTACTCCATAACCACACTATTCATGTATGCTCTTGCTCCCTTGTGTAAGTCTACACCACCCACGTCTGCTCCCGCTCCCTACTCCAAGTCTACACCACTCATGTCTGCTCCCAGTCTACACCACCCACGACTGCTCCCGCTCCCTACTCCAAGTCTACACCACCCACGTCTGCTCTTGCTCTCTACTCCCAAGTTTACACCATTCCTGCTCCCTACTGTAAGTCTACACCACCTGCATCTGCTCCTATTCCTCACTGTAAGTCTACAGCACTCCTGTATGTTCCTGCTCCCTACTGTAAGTCTACACCACTCACGTCCGCTCCTGCTCCCTACTTCAAGTCTACACCACCTATGTCTGCTCCCTACTCCAAGTCTACACCACCTATGTCTGCTCCCTACTCCAAGTCTACACCACTGTCTGCTTCTGCTTCCCACTCTACGTCTACACCACCCCTGCATATTCCTGCTCCCTATAAGCAATGCCCTACTCCATGACTACCCCACCCATGTCTGCCCTACTGCATACTTTAAGCCCCTACCTCACGACACCACCACCCATGTCTGCTCTCGGCTCCCACTATAAGGTCCTACCCAGACTACACCACCCATGTCTGTTCCTGTTCCCTACTGTAAAGCCCCACTCAATGGCTAGACCCCTAATGTCTACTCCTGCTCCCTACTGTAATGCCCTACTCCATGACTACACCACCTATGTCTGTTCTTGCTTCCCACTGTAACGCTCTACTCCGTGACTAGACTCCCAATGTCTACTCCTGCTCCTTACTGTAATGTCCTACAAACAAAATCCCAGTGGAAGATTACACAATTGGGGGGTAGTAACAACAACAAAATGGAGACAGGACCGGGGTAATCATATCAGATGACCTTAAGGCTTGTAGGCAATGTGAGAAGGCAGTAGGGAGGGCTGGGGATACTGGGATGTATGGGGAGAGGCATCACCAGCAGAAAACAGGAAGTTGTTATCCCTCTGTACAGGCGGTTGGTGAGACCCCATCTGAGTACTGCGTCCAGTTCTTGGGGACCCTTCTCCGCCAAGGACATAGACAGGATGGAGGCAGTCAGAGGAGGCAACTAAATAGTTGCAGGGTCTGCAAGAAGCCATATGAGGAGAGATTAAAGGAGCTCAATATGTATACCCTTGAGGAAAGTCGGGGGGGGGGGGCATGATAGAAACTTTTAAGTACCTCAGTGGAATCAACAAAGTCCAAGAGGGTAGCATCTTTCAGAAAAAGAGATGTGCAAGAACAAGGGGACACAATCTGAAGACAGAAGGGGGATGGCTCAGGGGCAATGTGAGGAAGTATTTTTTCACAGAGAGGGTGGTGGAGGCATGGAACAGTCTTTCTGAAGAGGTTGTGGGGTCTGGAACTGTGGGGGAATTCAAGGGTGCATTGGACAGACATAAGGCAATTCTTGTGGGAGGTAGGAAGAAATAGGCTGTTGGTTAACTAAGATCTGCAGCTTATCCTATAGGTAGGGAAATGGGCAGACTAGGTGGGCCAAGCGGTCCTTATCTGCCGTCAAAGTCTATGTTTCTATGTTACACCACCCATGTCTATTCCTGCTTCCTACTGGAAGTCTACTCTCCTGCCTGGATGAGGCTGTTATATTGCTCAAGATTGCTATGTGCTCCATGTAATCCTGTTTCTTTTTGTACAAAGTTTCATTGTTGCACATTACTTCTACTGCCATTGCAGTGCCCTGTACTTATTACTTTTTATGCCTAGACTTTAAGCAATAAGGCATGACGACGAGTGTTTTTTTGGGATACAACAGCCTGCCTCAAGTGAGTTAAAGCACGAGGTGAAGCCAAGTGTTTCCAGCACCTGAGAAGACCATCAGCCCATCATAATGTATCCCCTGGAGTGCCTTATTGCGATTATGCAATGGGTCCCTTTTGGTAAACTGGATATAGTTTTTAAATATATTTTTGCTGAGCTTATTTCAGCCAAGTTGTTGTGCTGGGATAATGGCCCCCCTGATCGTAGTTCCTGATCAAGCACGAGCCAACATTCTTCCTACCCATTTCCATGCTAATTATTGCTGTGCTCCCTTCCCCAGGATGCAACTGGAAAATAGCTGTTATAAGTGCAGTATGTTCTTCTGGTGAAAACATTTTAAATAAGTAAACTGTTGCCGCCACGGTACTTCCTAGACTCCACTGACCCAGAGTGGTGGGACAGGTTGGTGGTACACTGAATCCAAGACACCCCAATGGGAGACTGTCTTGCTCTATCCACACCACTGAGAAGGGCTATCTGTCCAATATCATCTACTACATCTGTAATACTACTAACTAGCCAAAAGACATTTCACTTGCAAACAAAATGCTGCTTAAACTAAACAACGGGCACAAAGAAACATTATGACATATGAATAAAGAAAATATTGATAAGTGCGCACCTTATGCATAAAAAAGGCTCCCATTAAAATGATTTCCCTAGCCAACACTGACTAGTCCCCCCTTTTCTATATTTCCTTTACCCCTGTCTCTGAGCAGCCCCTCTCTACCTGGCCCCCCTCTCAGCCCTGTCCTGACATTCACTGTAGCTTACGCCACCTTCCAGGGGGTCCATGGGTCACTCTCCACTCTGTGATGGTCTTTTTGGGGGATTTGGACAGCATCCCCCAGCAGACCCTACAGTGTGGGAAGATGGCAAAGCAGTGCAGCCTGAGTGCACGGGGCTTCATGCTGCACCCATCACCGGTTTTCCTCACTGCGTTTTATCCACCCCTCAGGGTGAGCTGGCAAAGACTCTAAGGCATGCAGTGCTTGTCAGAACTGCCAACCAAGCAATGTCCTCCTTCCCTTAAAGGGCTCTAACTGACCCACCAGATGTGGTCAAGCTGGTGGGGATGTTGCACCACAGATTGCTTGAACCTCCTTGCCAGACTAGCCCCCAATGTCCAGGTCACCAACATCGCGACTGGTAACGCTGCTGCTATGCTGAGGGGCTGTCCAAGATTAGCCAGTTTGATAAACTGCACAAGATCTAAATAAATAAATAAATAATAATAATTAAATGTAAAAAAATCAACAATGTGTTGAGCCTGCAATTCTGTTCATTTTCTACATATTTTCTGAACACAAATGAATTGGTTTATGCAAACTTGCGTTTGCAGTAAAAATTTAATTCAGCAAGTTTATATTGTTATTATGTGTGTCAATTTGGAAAGAAGAGTTTGGTACCTTTTAACTGGAGAAAGACACATGTAGCAACATCCCTATTACTGGGCTGTAAAGCGTTTTGGATTATAAACTATATGAAAGGTGAAATATAAAACTAGATGCCATTCCTTCCTGCACATGGGACCTACAGCTCCAAACAGTGAAACACATCAAGAGGCCTGTCATACTTGAGAAAACCCATAAAGTTGTTAAGACACTTTCATTCAGTATAGGCAGTACAGCATAGTGGTTAAGGGCAGTGAGCTGCAACCCGGAAACCAGCGTTTAAATCCCCTCTGCTCCCACCTGCATACTGTGTGACCCTAAGCGAGTCACTTAACTTCCTTGCGCTCCCAGTTTGCTCATGGAAACAAGCTCCAGCTTAGTGTGCCCCTCCTGGTTAAACAATTTCCCCTTTCCCTATTCAGCCTTTCATCTGCTGTGTACAGTATATTAATAAAACTGAAACAGTCTCGACTGGACCGTTCTTTCATGTGCAATCAGTGGGGCACTTGCACTTCTAACCATATTTTTTGAAGTATTCTTCCCCCCCATTACATCTATGCCCCGTCTCCACCAGCACCACTCCCAACCTTCAGCTTCCTGCCTGCCAAGCCCCATCAGCCACCATCTCCAGAACTTACCTGGCTTCCGATGATCCCCTGCGTACTGCCCCCACCTGTGGTGGGGTTATGGGAGAGAGGCCCATCCTCCCCATCCCCAATGGCCACATCCAGATTGGAAGCCAGGGCCCAGTCATGGAAGTGTGGGGCCTACGATGGGCAGGAGCATCATCCTGCCAGAGAGGTGCCTCCCCCCCCCCTTCTTCCCTGACCTCACCCACCACTCTGACATCTGGCCATACCCAGTCAGACCTCGTGCAAGCTAACGTACCCCTGCAGGAAAGGCAAGCTCCCTGGCCCACTGCAGAGGTTGCCATAGTGGCAGAACTGACACAATCCCTCCCTGGTTGAGAGTGCTACCATAAGGCAGCACCTCCAGAGGCCTCGTAGTAACCTGATCAGCATCCCAAGCTTTTTCAGGTCACCAGTAAGCGCCAGATACTAGCTCATCGGGTGGCTCCCTAAATTATTCTTTTTTTTGTACATCCTTGTCCATTTTCTTGGAGACATTCTCAGATTATGGCCTAGGATCAGCTTCCTGTTACGTCATTTCTCCCCCCCAATGAAACTGGACTTTTCAACTTACCCAGACAGAGACTGACCGGTCCTTGCTGCCAACAGCACAACAGCAGTATGGACAGCTCGGCTTGTTAGAGCTCCCATTCTTCTGCCTCTTCTTGAAGATTTTCGGGTTAAATTTCTGAGATTGGGAGAACGGGAGGAGAAGATATAACAAACCACACTTTAAAAAAAATGGACAACTGCATCTAGTGTTAACCCCAAATGAGAAAGAACATTATTGGTATCCTGTTCAATTTTTCTGTCAGTTCCATTTCAATAACCCATTTAATATTAAAGGCTGATGCACCCAGTAGTCAGCCTCAGTTACTGGTATACAAGATACAGGTTGATTCATATTTTAGTTAGAATTTATCATTGGATCTTCTACCTCTTGATCTAGACTGCAAAACAGCTCCATTTTCTTTATTCGATTTGTATTGATTGTATGTTTATTGTTTGAAATAACTCACAAAAAAAAAAAAAAAATAATAAAATGTGAAAAAATAAAGATGGATTCAAGGTCCAGAATCCCACGCGGATGACTACTAAGTTTTAGGGGCTGTGTGTGTCAGAGTGGCAAGGCGATTTGTATCAGTGAGTGGGTGGGTACATGCTGCTCAACAGTTGTGCAATCTTAGAAACTCCAAAGTGACTGCACTCTTCAGAAAAATAAAATTCCAGAAGCCGGTGCAATTCAAGATGTTTTTACTTTGCAATTTTTAGCTTCTGCCAGCGGCATAACATGCACCTCACCCCAGCGCTTCGCCTCCGATGTAAGGCTTTGTCAGGGGTCCTTACATCAGAGGTGAAGTGCTGGGGTGAGGTGCATGTTATGCCACTGGCAGATGCTAAAAACTGCAAAGTAAAAACTTTTTGAATTGATATCAGCTTCTGGGGTTTTGTTTTTCTTAAGAGTGCAGTCACTTTAGAGTTTCTGTGGAGTTATAGAGGTTGCCGCCTTATGTCTACATTGCTCGCTCTACATTAGAGCACGTTTCTGCAACAGAGTTTAGTTGTGCAACCTTGCTGGCTGGACAAGCAGTAACATTTGACATCAGCTGTGAAAGCAGCCGTGGTGACCCACAACAGGGTGGAGACAGAGGGGACAAAAGAACAGACATGTTAAGAGGAACTAGGAGCACCTGCACACTGAGACATTACAAAAGCTGAAGATATGCTGGTGAAATTAGGTTGAATTCCAAGCCCTGGCCTCTAAATTGGGGATGGTAAGAGGGAGAATGGCATCTGCTGATGCAATTCTGCTCCCTAGTGGAGACAAGCAGGCAAAATCACCTTGTTAGCACTGACTTGACAATACAGCAAAGAGACTGTGACCATTGTCAGGCCACGAAACTGACAACAAGCAAGACAGATCTGGGGTTTGTCCTTCCCACCACACAGCCTGGAAAGGGGGGGGTCTTATGGCTGCAACAGGAACAAGGAGTCACATAACAGGGACATCATGGGATTGAGGAAGGGGAATAAGCAAAGGAAAAAGGTGATAAACGTAATGGGGTGAGGAAGGGAACAGTAATAAAACAAAATAATTATACTGTAACAACAATACAAAGCCTGGGATAACTGAGGACCGAAACTCATCAAAGTGACAAAGTCTTCCACTGCAGCAAATTATTTCACAAGGAAAAGACTACATCTGGCAAATCAGAAATATAGAAAGGCCTGATCACATAGCCTCTTCCCTGTTCAACATTCTCAGGACAGTGCTGCAACCATGCAAAAGGGATTCTCAGTTACTGTCAGCACACAAGGCCTTAGTGCCCAACTTCTCCAGCAGATAGATGTGCAAACACTGTACAAACATGAACATGTTCATGTCTTTATAATGTTGTACCAGGTGTAGACACCGATAGGTACAAGCTCGTATCCACAGCCCAATGGCCCTTTCATAAAAACCTTTTCATGTGTGTGCACAGCTTTTGCTTGTTTATCTATCTGTAGCAATAATAAAGTCACTTCTGGGTGATGCATAGGATTTTCTTGCGTGAGAGGGCCCTCTTGAAACCTTTTATCAGCAGGGGATTATTTTACAGTAATATTTTATATAAAAAAAAAAAATCAGGTGATTTACAAAAAATTAAGAGATGCCAAAGCACCTCTACACTTTAACAGCGCTGCCTCTAACATTCTTTTGATGCTTGAGAGGTGACATTCTTAAGAGTGTAGCGACACCATGGAATCCATAAATACACGCACATACAGGATCAGATGCTGCCTGCTATAACCAAGACCTGGCAAGCAGCAATATGGAGGTAGACAGCAAGTACTGATCTATGGCTGGCCCATAAATGCAGCAGCAGGGCTACAGATAGCAATGCAAGCAAGTTAGGCAGAAGAGAGAAGGTCTGAGCAGCACGGTCTTCTCCTCTGAGGAGGGTGGGAAGCTATCTTCGCTTTACTAACTGCCACTTGATTGACCCCTGGTGGCAGTGCAGCAAGGTGCTGGGTGGGAGGGGGAGGACAATGGCCAGGAACCTGTGCTGTGTATGCACTGCATGGGCATGTGCAATGGTCCCTCTCACATGCCAGACATCCTTCAGGTGAAAAAAGAAGCATCCCTACTGCTGGCTAACCAGAGATCCTGGTATATCTGGCGGCCAGCCCCCACCTCCTCACTGCTCCTCCTGGCATTTGGGGTATACTACCTCCACCCTGTAGCCCATCCAGGTGGTGAGCCAAGATTCCGTGGAGGATGACGAGCAAAGGCAGGTGGGGGCCAATGGAGGGTGCAGAGGACTCTGGGGGACATAAAATATAAATTAGAAAAAAAGTATTCATCTACTGTCATGTATCTTTCATTTCTCTGTAAAACCTTTCCCTTATGGAGATCATAATGATAATCCTGAACATTACAGACTGCCATCTTGTACGATCAAACAGAATTAAGAAAAAAAGGACCAAAGTGATGGTCCTTTTTTTCATAGAATTAGGACCATTTGGGAGACAGAGTGCCCTCCTTCTGGTCCATATTCTACAATGAAGGACAAACATGGAGATCCCTACTGCAATTACAAACCTCCCTGCTGGGACTGTTAATGGACATAATGCTAACAAATCATTATTTTAAAAACTGCTGTACAGCTGTGAGTGAAATGGGGTTCAGTGTTCTGATTACACTAGCTGGCCATTCATTACCTGTGGGTATGGGGTACCTAGTGAACCAATCCAACTGCACACAATATTGTGAAACACTATAGTTAAATGCAAGACCTGTTTCGGTTTTGTTAGCATTTTGTCTTAGCTGCACTATATCTTGTTTCTTTGTACTGTGTTGTTGCTCATCCTTTCTTTTGCCTAGCTGAATTATTGCCCCTTGCACCCTTCCCCAAGTTGCACCTGGAAATGAGCCTCGGCTCAGTGTGCCTCTCCCGGGTACCAATTTCTAAGTAACTAGATAAATAAATTGTTTTTATACTTTATGCCGCACAAACTTGCATCTGACTACTTGGAATATTGGACTGTGGCTCTGTTCTACCAATTATTCACCCGAAAGACAGATGTAAACAGCCACACCCATAATATGTATGTCAGTTAACCTGATCTACGAGAGATGTTGGGAGATGGTTTCTAGCCACTCACCACCACTGTTACTGCCTTGCGGTGCCCCACAAAGTCCATGTTGGTCTTCCAGCCATCTCTCTCGATGATCTGTGCTGTGGGTCCAGAGTTATTCATGGCGTGAGCAGACACCAGATAGTGGCCATCAGGAGACCAGCTGAGGCGTAAAACATGAGTTGTACCTCCACACTGGGAGCAAAAATGGAGAGATAAACAAAGATCAGTAACAAACCAAACAAATATATCAGACGTGGCTAGGGCCTGGACTGGTGGCACACTGCATTATCACACAGGAGAACTGGGCTCAAGCTTTAAGTAGTCCAAATCTGCTCCCCTGGTAGACAAGAGTCGGGACAGGGGTGTGGGAAGAGCGCTGTGAAGGCAGCCCATTCTGAGTCGGGTGTTAGATGGGGTCGTAGCCTGCTCCGCTGCACTAGTGCCTCCTGTGGCAGCTCAGGAACAGGGTTAGACAAAGTGCCTTCATGATGTTCCTTCTCTCTCACCGCAGGTCCCTTGTAATATGGGCAGGTTCATGAAGGGAAATGAGTGGCTCTTACTGGGAGTGCAATCTGGTATTTGGAGTGTTCACAGATGATGCTTGGAACCTTGCCTCCCTCATGTCCTAGGACCCATCTCAGTGCTCCTGTAAGTCACTGGACCCACAGGAACCATGCTGCTGGGGGGGGGGCGCACAGGGTTAGCTCAAACCCTGATGTCCTGGGATCCATAACTCTCATAGGAGCCATATTGCTGGGGGGAGAGCACAGGGTTAGCCCTAACTCTAACATCCTGGGATCCATAGGCCTCAAAGGAGCCACACTTGTGGTGGTGGTGGTGGTGATAGTAGTGGGGGGCACAAGGTTAACAGCAACCTTGATGTCCTGGGATCCAAAGGCCTCATTGGAGCCATGCTATTGAGGTGGAGGGCACAGCATTAGCCCAAACCCTGGTGTTCTGAGATCCACAGGCCTCATAGCAGCCATGCCGATTGGGAGGTGCAAGGTTAGCCCCAACCCTGATGTCCTGGGATCCATAGGCCAGAAAGAAGCCATGCCTATGGGGGCACAGGGCTAGCTCCAACCCTGATGTCCTGAGAGACACAGGATTCATAGGAGCCATACTGTTAGAAGGTAGAAGCACAGGATGAAAAAATTACTCAGCTTAGTAATCTTGTTTCTTCCATATTCATAACTCTCTGCAGTTAGCCTGCTCAGTAGAACTGCCCAGAGAATGGAACTATATGCTAATAATGGAATCATTGGCACGTGACAATATTCAAACTGCTGCCCTCATCTGCTGCACATTCTGTCAATGTCTCAGATTTCTAGGAAGCCCACAAGGCAACCTAAGTGACTCAAGCTAAAAACTGCTTGATACAGACAACTATGTACTATCACTACCCCTACCACTGATACTAATGATTAAGCTATCAGACCTACCTGAAACACCCAGAATCACCTGGAAAAAAGAAAGATAAGTAAGAAAACAACCCCACAGGGTTAAAATAAGTGTGCCTGTGTTTGGGACTGTCAAATAAGAAGACCATTCAGAGGCTCTGGTTCTGGAAGGGGAGGTAGGGAGGGAGAGTTATGAATATGGAATACATTGGAAGAAACACGATTACCAAGGTGAGTAATTTTTTTTTCTTCTAACCCCATGTATTCTTCTCATATTCATAACTCTCTGCAGACTTCAAAGCAGTACCTTTGGAGGTGGGCAGAGAACCTTCTTCGGAAAGAGGCTCTGCAGGACTGCTGTGCCAAACCTGGCATCACTTCTGGACTGCAAGACCAAACTATAATGTTTAGTAAAGGTGTGAACTGACCTCCAGGTAGCTGCTTTACAGATCTCCAGTAAGGGGATATCTCTAGAAGCTGCTATAGAAGCAGCTGTGCCCCTAGTGGAATGAGCACTGAGGCCTGCTGGGGCCCATTTTCCAGATTTTGTGCAACAAAACTGAATGCATTGAACTACCAGTGAGAGACTGATCTCTTAGAGGCTGGAGTGCCCTTTCCCACACCCCATAAGTGAGAAAAAGTTGCTGTTTATCAGCTCTGTGATCTTTGGTGTGAGTAGATAACAACTCAATGATCTTTTAACATCCAGACTGTGGAGCCTGCGCTCTCCTGAACTGGCATGTTCTGTGAAGAAGACTGGCAATGTCATGGACTGATTCAAGTGGAAATCAGAAACCACCTTTGGGAGAAACCTTTTGTTAGTACGAAGTACTACTTTATCATTATGAAAAGATAGATAATCTTTTTCCACACACAATGCTTGCAACTCACTTATTCTTCTAGCAGAAGTGATTGCTACCAAAAACATAGTTTTCCATGTGATATATTGCAAATGTGCTGATGACATTGGCTCAGATGGAGGTTTCGTAAGCTGAGCAATGCAAATATTCGGATCCCATACTGGGACTGGTTCTTTAATAGGAGGATGTAAAGTGGGCTAATCCTTTAAAGATTTTTTTGAAAATAGGGTTAGATGCAAGGGAAATAGTTTTCTCTGCTGAGGTAAAAGCTGAAACTGATGCCAAGTGTACCTTCAGGGATGTATGCTTGAGGCCCTGAGAGTGCAGTTCAGTAAGATATTACAGTAACAGTGGAATCTCTGCCAGAGACTGAGAAACATGTTTGGCACCATACCAGATGGAAAACCTTTTCCATTTTGCATTATAGGTTTTCTTAGTAGAAGGTTTTCTATATCCTTTTAGGATATGCAGAACAGCCTGGGAAAGCTGCAAATTTGCAAACTCTAAGTCCTCAAGAGCCAGGTCTCGAGTCTGAGAGACCTGAAGTTCGGATACAGGATCTTCCCTTGGTGAGAAGTTAAAAGGTTGTGCCTCCTGGGTAGGAGGATTGGTGTGGACACTGACATTGACAGCAGGAGGGGATACCATGGCTGTCTGGCCCAGTCTGGTGCTATCAGAATCATGGACGCAGGTTGTGACCCGAGTTTGAACAACACTCTGAAGAGGAGAGGGAAGGGAAGAAAGGCATATAGATGCTTTCCTGACCACTCCAAGGCCAGAGCATCCAGGGGAATTGTGCCCCTGACTGGTGGCCTGCAACAGAATAGGGGCAACATGTGATTCTCGTGAGAGGCAAAGAGATCCATCTCTGGAGTGCCCCACTGTCTGAACACTGAGTCCAGTACCTGTCTGTTCAGAGACCATTCGTGATGTGCATGGTTGATCCTGCTTAAAGCATCTGCCAGGGTATTGTCCTTGCCTGGTACGTGAATGGCTTGCAAGGAAGCTTTTAGAGAATAAGCAAGTTCCCAAATTTTCATGGCCTCTGAGCACAGAGGATTCAACCTTGTTCCCCCTTGCTCGTTTATGTAAAACATTATAGTGGTGTTGTCTGTTCTGACCTGCACCACCTTGCCCTGTATTAGCTGGGAAAAACTTTTTAGAGCCAGAAACACTGCTCTGAGCTCCAGCAGATTTATGCAGAGGAGAGACTCCACGTTTGACCAAGTGCCATGGGTAGTGTGCTCTCCTATATGAGCACCCCATCCAAACAGAGAAGCATCTGCTGTAAGGATGACTGAGTGATTTTCTCTCTGGAAAGGAACTTCTGGCCTTAGATTGTGGATATCTGTCCACCACTGCAGGGACTGGATCACTGACCTTGTTACAGGGATCAGTTTTGACATGTGGTCTTTTCTTTGGCACCAATGTGTCTGTAGATGAAACTGTATGTTTCTCATTCGAAGTCTTGCTCCCAAGACCACTCCTGTTGCTACAGCCATATGTCCCGGTATTTGCAAGCATCTTCTTGCAGGACATGGCTTTCCCAATTTGAATGAGGCAACCAGTTGCAGTATGGACTGGACTCTGTCCTCTGGAAGAAAAGCTCTTCCTTTTAAAGTATTCAGTTCTGGTCCTATGAAATGCAGGACTTGAACCAGTGTGAGAATGGATTTTTCCTGGTTTAGCAGGAAGCCCAGAGACTGTAACAAATATTTTGTTATTTCCAGGTCTGTTTGCACCACTGGAATGATTTTCCCTCTATTAGCCAGTCGTTGAGATTAGGAAAAACTGTAATTCCTAGTTTTGGTAGGAATACCACTACCACTGCCAGGCATTTTGTGAATACCCTTGGTGCCGAGGTCAGACCGAAGGACAGAGCTGAGAACTGGTAATGACCTGAAAGGAGTCTGAACTGGAGATATTTTTTGTGAGACTCCCTTATGGGGATATGGAAAAAGGCATCTTTTAAGTCTACAGATGCCAGCCAATCTCCCTGCTGAATGACAGGTAAAATTAAGGGTAGGGTCACCATCCTGAATTTTGGCTTTATCAGATATTTGTTCAGATGCCTTGGGTCCAGAATAGGTCGCCACTCCCCATTTTTCTTCTTGGTAAGAAAATACTGGGAGTAAAACCCTCTGAAGGATTGGCATCTGCTCTACTGCCTTTATGCTGAGCAGGGTTTGAACCTCCTTTTCCAGGAGCTGTTCTTCGAAAAGAGAGGCTGGTTTGAATAGCCTTGACTTCAGAGGAGGTAAGGACTTGAAACTCAGGGAGAGTCCCTGACTCACTAATTCCAATACACACTTGTCTGTGGTTATGGCCTGCCAGGCCTGGAATAAGTGAGCCAGTCTGCCCCCTACTGGTATAAGGGAGGCGGCCTTGGCAAAGGAGTCAGGGATTTTGTTTCGGTGGGACCTGAGCCTGGACGGATTGGGAACCCCTCCTGCCTCTGGTCCTATAATACCCAGTCTGCTGTGGGTATGACTGCAGCTGTGAAACAGCTCGAGGCTGATAGAAGGGCCTACCATAGGACCTTCCTCTACCTCCCCTTCCATAAGGCCTATAAGAAGTAGAAGGCCTGTCTTTGGATGAATTACTCTTATAGGTAGCTTTGTATTCATCCACCTTTTTCATATACTCTTCAGTCTGTTTGCCAAAGAGAGAATGTTCCTTAACAGGAAAGTCCATGGCCTTAGCCTGGGTGTCCTGTGTTAGATTTGTAGCCCTTAGCCAAGCAAACCTTCTCAGGGCTACAGTCAGAGCCATAATCCTAGCAGCATTATCACTGGCATCTGCTGCCATCCAGAACTGGTATTTGGATGCTTCCAGTCCAAATCTGGCTGTTTCTGCTAGGTCATCAGAGATAGGAGAGGGAACATTCTCTGACATGGCCAAAACAGACTGCCAGAGTGTTTTTTGATACTGGGCAGTGTAGGCCTGGTAATTAGCTTGTCTGACCCCCAGAGAGGCAGCTAAATACCCTTTCTTTGACATACTGTCCATTTTCCTTGACTCCTTCTCAGGTGGATGAGAGGATAAAGGAACCCTCACCTTCTCACAGGTTGCCTGTTGGACTATACCCTGATGATCAGGGTGAGAATAGAGAAATTCAGCCCCTTTTCTGTCCAGTTGGCACTTCTTGTCAGCCTTCTTATACAGAGGCGTGACAAAGTTAGGGTTCTGCAGGACTGTAAATAAATTGGAGAAGGTATAAACCCCTGAATTGCCTCAATGACTTTAAATAGCTCTGGAAATTTCCTCAGCAGTAGGCAGACTGTGAGGCACAGAAGAATCCCCTGTAGGTTTAGCCTGGGGTTCGACGTGTTTGGTGGTCTTTGACTTTTTGGAGGGGACCGGAGAATCAGCCAGCCCACTCACTTTCTTTAGAGTGGTTGATTCACCCTTTAATCAATCAATCAATCAATCAAGTCTTTATTTAACCAGGTGGTCATCACTGAGCAAGCTCATTTGTAAGATGGACCTGGGTGGAGCATAGACTAATGTTTATACAAGGCAACACAGATATTTACAATCAGCTAAAAAGGAAAGAACAATAGTTACAATTATAAATAAAATAACAGTAGTTCATAAAGGCATGGAATAATACAGATAATGTACAGGGTGCAAAAGCATCTGTATACACAATAGTATCTACAATCAGCTATGGGGCAAGCTTACATAAAAAACAGTCGGAGGAATACACGAGGCAGTAGAGGTGTTAGTAGAGAGGGAGGGAGGGAGGACAAAGGCTTGGGGGCGAAGGGGGCAGCACAGAGTAGAGGAAGCTGGGAATAATGGGATAGGGGAAGGAAAAGGAGTGGGGGCACTGGGGATGCTGGATATAAGAGTGAGGGCAGGGAGATTGTCTCGACCATACGGTAATGAGGCTCCTACCCGAAGTAGGGAGACTAGTAAGAGGTAAGGATATAGAGTCGATAGGTAAGGGGGGGGTTTGGAAAATAAGACATCTAGCCTTATTAGGGAGGTAGGTAAGGTGTCGGTGCTTTATGGGCGGGTCTGGGCAGAGATGGTTGTCAGTGTGGGCACTGGTACTGGACCTGAATGTGGGAAGCCGTTACACACTTCTTTGATTGTGCGGAAATATAGAGTCTTGAAAGCATTCAGACAGACAAAAGTGCTTAATTTGAGAGTTTTTTGCAGATTGTTCCATAGAGTAGGCAGCATGGAGCTTATAGCTGCCCTGCCAAATCGAGACTTTGCCTTGGGCACTTTGAGTGTTATAAATGAGTAGCTTCTTACGCATATTTCCCAACTACACTTAGAGGTAGGCAGCAGGAGATATAGTGAGGCAGTTTATTAGAGATAGCTCTATAGGTCCAGAGTGTGGCAATACTGTGGCGCCTGAACTTGAGGGAGGTCCACCCCACAGCCTCATATAGGGCACAGTGATGCATGGCAAAGGGAAGTCCCGTAATGAACCTCAGGGCTCCATGATAGAACGTGTCCAATTTTGCCATGAAAGAGCCGGGGCACTGGCTGTAAAGGAAATCCACGTAGTCAAGCAGCGATAGAAAAGTTGACTGGACCAACCATAGCTTGGCATCTCTGGTGAGAAATTGGTTAATTCTAAAGAAAAGACCTAACTTTTGACAGAGTCGTTTTAGCAAATCCTTGATGTGTTCAATGAAAGAGAGTCTGCGGTCTATCCATACTCCCAGATACTTGAATTTTGTAACAAATTCTAGTTTTTCTCCAACAATTGTAGTAATCTGGGGAACTGACCCACTAGACACAGGGTTTGCTGTATGGATGAATGGAGAGAACAGCATTGCTTTTGTTTTTTTGGCGTTGAGGAGTAGTTTTTTTTGGGAGAAGTTGGCTTTGCAAAAGGTTGAATTCAGACTGAAGATCGTTGCAGGCAGCATCGGGCGTTGGGCGACTCGCATAGAGGACTGTATCATCTGCAAATAGATGAATGCTGGCCTTTTTAATACAGTTGTCGATATTATTAATGTAGCTTGCAAATAGTAGGGGGCCTAATATAGATCCCTGGGGTACCCCTCTTTGGAGAGTTTTAAGAGGAGACAGACGCAGCTGCGGTTTCACACGCTGGTTTGGAAGGTGTTGGCTGGTTAGAGCCTGAAGCACCTCCTAACTTTTTATTCAACCTCTCCATCCTTTTTTTCCACAGTTTTCTGTGGGAAAGACTCACAAATCTCACAGTCAGAATTCAAATAGTCAGTTCCCAGGCAGAACACACAACTGTCATGATTGTCTGCCCTGGCAAACACTTCCCCACACTTCACACAGTTTTTAAAACCTGGGGGACCAGTCTTTTTCTTAGGTTTTCCAGAGTGCTCCATTTTCAGGAGAAAAACCTCAACCGCAAAAGATATTCTCTTTTTTTTTGGCCGTCAGTTCAGGAACCGATTAGGCTCCAAATAATTGATAAATTCAGCAAATTTGGAACCGGGTCATCGGTTCTCAGAACCGATACAACGGTTCACAGTAACTGGATTAGCAGTTTCAACAAAAACACATATAACTTTAAAACAGTAAAGATTTTTAAATGAAAATAGAGAAAATAAAGCAGAAAAAGCCCTCAACTAATGAACTACTTGGTTCCTCAGCGGTTACACCGAACCATGAGGAACCATGAAATAGATGCTAAATCTCACTAAAACTAATATAAACTAGACGTTAGAGTAAAATTAAACAATAAATGAAGGCAGCAGAAAAAAAATTAAGTATAATTGAAAAATTATACTTCACAATAAGCCAACAACGACCTGAGGAATCTCCTGGGCATTTAGACTTGTGAGGTGGGGTAAGAAATCTGAGACGTTGCTAGAATGTGCAGCAGACAAGGGCAGCAGTTTGAATAATTGTCATGTGCCAATGATTCCATTATTAGCATACAGTTCCATTCTCCAGGCAGTTCTACTGAGCAGGCTAACTGCAGAGAGTTATGAATATGAGAATAATACATGGGGTTAGAATAGCCCTAACACTAATGTCCTGGAACCTCAGAACTTCCCAAAAGTGTTGGTAGTTTTAGTATAAAACATCTTAGAACACCAACTGCAACTAATAAGTAAATCTCATCTGCGGAACACATCTGTCAACTGCTAAGGTGTCTGTAATCCACAAACCTCATCGAACGGTTTTGTGTGATGCTGGTCTCTAGCTGCCAGTCCATGGTCCGCCAAACCTTCAGACTCCGATCGTCGGCCTGAGAGGCGATGTACTTGCCAACAGGATCCCAGGTGACCCCCTTCACCAGGCCAGAGTGGCCTCGCAAGGTAGCGATAATGTCTGTTAGAGAGGAAGAGTTACTTTAAAACAAAGTCATTAAAATGAATTCTGCAAATGATTTTTCAAAGTTTTTTTTTTTTTTTTTGAGTGGTGGGTTAAATGCCATGCTCCTCTTCCCACCTCCTGTCACTTGAAACCACAGGACTTCACTGAAAAGGAGATCCTGGATGTCAGTGAGTAATATCGAAGACCAAGCTTCAATAAATGGGCTGCCTGTTGGCCTAGGAGAAGTATAGCGCAGTGGTTTAGGGTTCTGAGCTGCCAACCTGGAGATCTGGGTTTGAATCCCACAGCCCCCACTTGCATACTGTGTGACCCTGAGCATGTCACTTAACTTCCCTGTGCTCCCAAGTTACACCTGGAAACAAGCTTCGGCTTAGTGTGAATTTCCTGGTTAAACAATTCCCCCTTTCCTAACCTAAACCCATTGAGCTTGGTGCTCACAACTCAGATTCAGGAGTGGACTCTGGGAGTCTGAATCATGGTGGCCAGGGCCGGGAAGTGCTGCAGAGTACAGCTTGAGGAGTCTGCTCCCTCACGAGGGGTGTGGCTTACACAGAGGGCGAGGGGCTGCAACATGCATGGCAGAACAGTAGCATGGCCCACCACTGGAGGAGGCGGGAGGTAGAAAAATGGGACGTAAAATTAAAAAACACCATCACTGTGATGACAACCAGTGACCATCTCAGTGCCCGGATGTGTAGTCTTACCCACCTCTTCTCCTCTTCTACAACTTCCCCCCTTTTTTGTGTGTGTGTGTGTGTGTGTGTGTGTGTGTGTGTGTGTGTGTGTGTGTGCAAAGTATACATGGTCTTCATTGCTACACATAGCATTATACAATCCATATTGTTTGATATGCAGACCATAAAGCAGAAACTCTGCAACTTTAACAAATACGTTGTGGAGCATAAATAATAGAAAATAAAAAAAAAAAAATACATTAATTGCAACAGTTCGCCAACATTTATATCCTGGCAAGATTCTCTAACTCTGTTATCAGACTAGGGATTCATAGAAGTGTGACGGCAGAAAAGGACGAACAAGGCCCACCGAGTCTGCCCATTTGTCCAGCTATCTGCTTGGACTCAATGGAAAACAACTGGTACCAGTTACCGGTAGCGCCATATGGCGTCGGAACCATCTATTGTTTAATCCGGCCGAAAATAGCTGTACAAGATAGGAGTTAAGTTATATGCTGCAGGGCCCAATTTAAAAAAAAAAAAAAAAAAAAACACAAACCCCAAATGCATTCCAATTTCAGAAATCATGGGACTTGCACCCAAAAATGAGATTATTCCAACCCATGTCATGCGTCCTATGGACACATGCATCTTTCTAGACTGCCTGCATCCACAGCTGGGCATAGCTGCTGCAAAGCATTTCCAAGTGCTGCAAAACTGGTGGCGGTTTGACAACCAAGCACAAATATGTCAGACAGCAAAGATGCATTAGTAAAAGTCTGGCACAGGATGTTCGATAATTGGGCCCATCAAGTCTAAATGTTATATCCAAGCCACCCTCACCTGGGAATTTGAGAGCATTCCAGATCACAACTGTGTTGTCCACGCTGCAGGAGGCAAGCCAGGCATCGTGGGGAGACCATGCCACATCCATCACATCTAAGAAAGAAACAATCCTAATTAAAAATGGGAAAAGATGTGGATTAATACTGGTTGTACCGAAAACTCGATGTCTGGAGAGCTTGCTTGGAAAACTGATCTACGGACTTTTTTTTTTTTTTATATATAAACAGAACGTATTATGCATATTCATACAGAAACCGTATGAAGCACAGTACAACGGAATCATCAGCCATTCTATGCAGAGATAAACCAGCTGGCTGCATTTTAGACGGAGCCAACTTCCATTAGCTGTAAACAGTTAGTGCACAGCCTCACAAAAACAGAATTCTAGGTTGCCCACTGTCGGAGCGGTAGCATGCGACAATACCACGGAGGTGACAAGGGTTTCACAGTGAGCTGGGACACTCGTGACTGGAAGGCATGGAGGTTTGCCTCCATCAGGGAAGGGGGAATAGAGATGTTGTATATGCTTGTGCTCTACACCTCTGTCACCATTCGGCGCCAGCAGGGGAGGTGAGAGGGCGAGGGACAAGAAAACAGGGAAAATGGCAACTCTGGTCGCTTAAATGATGTGACAGAAGCGATTGAGAAATGCAGATTTTAACAAAACAGCTGACAATTCACGGCCCTGGCACTTCACCAGCGAAAAGGCAGTATGTATTTCTTTTTATTGCTGTTTTGTTTCTTTGTGGGGAATATATCTTCCATGGTTGTTTCTTGAAACCAGAATGAGCCCACTCAAGTCCCTCCTCACCCTTTAAATAGGCTTTCAGACTTCTCCCCCTGTGAGCAGTTAGGCTTTCAGACTCTTCCCCCTGTGAGCAACTAGGCTGCCAGACTCCTCGTCAGTTACGCTGCCAGACTCTTCCCCTGTGAATAGCTCCATTGCCAGACTCCTCCCCCTGTGAACAGCTACGCCGCCAGACTCCTTCCCCTGTGAACAGCTATGCTGCCAGACTCTTCCCCGTGAACAGCTATGCTGCCAGACTCCTCCTCCACGAGTAGTCAGGCTATCAGTCTCCTCCCCTGTGAACAGCTACGTTGCCAGACTCCTTCCCTGTGAACAGTTATGCTGCCAGTCTCCTCCCTGTGAACAGCTAACACTCTTTCCCCTGTGAACAGTTATGCTGCCAGACTCCTCCCCCTGTGTACAGTTATGCCGCCACTCCTCCCCCTGTGAACAGTTATGCTACCAGATTCCTCCCGTGAACTGTTATGCTGCCAGACTCCTCTTCCCCGAGTAGTTATGTTACCAGACTCCTCCCCTGTGAACAGCTATGCTGCCAGACTCTTACCCTGTGAACTATTATGTTGCCAGACCCTTCTCCCCCCACACACCTGAGCAGTCATGCTGCCAGATTCCTACCCTATGAATAGTTACACTGGCAGACTCCTACCCCTGTAAATAGTTATGATGCCAGACTTGCTGTGTTATTTTCTGAATTCCTTCTTGCAGGAGGAAGCAGTTACTCCTATACCACAGGAAAACAGTAAAACAAAAATTAAAAACCACTGTTTCCATGACAAAGTGGCAAGGCCATGAAACATTGGTTGTCTGTTGAAATAAGGTGGAAACATAGAACATTTTCAAGAAAAATGCACAGTAGATGAGGAATAGAGCCTTCATTTTCCTGTTTTGTTGATGTTCCAAGACCTGCCAATGAGGAAAATTAGTATGCGTACGCATATGTATGCGAGTCTGTCGGGGGCGCTACATTTACAGTCATCTTCCAATTAGTTGGGAGTACACTGAAATGGTTCTTAAAAGGAACACAGTCAACCCCCTTCAGGCTTACAATACTTTTTTTTTTTTGGAATTAAAACACACAAAACACACAATTTTGTTTTCATAATTGCTCACCTTTTGCAGAATTTGCTGATACAGCTGGATGTTGTATTATTTTTTCTTAATAAAAGTGAAAAACTGCACAAAAACAATCTCTGAAAACCCTGGAGAGGATAGAAGAGGAAATCTGGGACATGCTAGATAAATATCTAGTCTCTGTTGAGGAAACAGCTAAAGCCTTAAAAAACAGAAAATTAATAAGGCAGCAGGACCCAGTGATATATCTAACCGGATATGACAGGAGGGGGACGATTTAACCGCACCCTGGGTGTGTAACATCTTTAATAAATCCATTCTGTTTGGTAAACCATCATGTTAACGGAAAAAAGTTACTGTGCCACGGGATGTTAAATATTTTAAACCCATTTCACTAACGTGCTGTGTCAAAATTGTGTGAGAAATTTGTTACAAAATAGGTGATGGAAATTCTGTCCAACAAAATTAACACAAATCAGTTTGGATCTTTAAAGGGCAGTTAGATAACCCTAGCTTTGTTAAAATTTCAGAAACAGTGTATGAAGTTGTGGGAAGATGGGGGAAACTAGTAAGAGCAGTACTGGTCGATTACAGAAAGGCATTTGATTATATAGATCATGAAATACTAATAAAAAAATGACATGAGTTAGATAACCCTGCTTGTATCATAAAGTGGATGTATGACTTTCTGGAGGGTAGATCACAGTGGACTGAAAAGGAGATTTGGCAACAGCGGTTCAATGCAAAGAAGTGCAAAATAATGCACCTGGGTAGAGCTACAGTTTTTTTTTTTTTTGGGGGGCGATCATCAAAGAGGAAAGGAACCTAGGGGTTATCACCTCTGATGATCTTAAGGTATCAAAGCAGTGCACAAAGGCAGCAGGATGGGGTATCACTAACAGGAGGTGGGAAATAGTGACGTCATTGTATAAAACATTAGTAAGGCCTCACCTGGAGTACTGCATGCAGTTCTGGAGACCACACCTGCGCAAGGACATGGATAAGGTGGAGACTATCCAGAGAAGGGCAACAAAGATGGTGCAGGGCTTGCACCACAAAACATATGAGGAGAGACTAAGGGACCTCAATACGTACTCACTGGAGGACAGGAGAGCGCAGGGGGACATGACAAACTTTCACGTACTTCAAGGGCATAAACAAAGTGCAGGTGGGGATCTTTTCCAATGTAGAAAAAGTACTAGAACAAGGGGGCACAATATGAAATTGGGGGGGGGGGCAGATTAAGAGGTAATGTGAGGAAGTTTTTCTACACAGAAAGGGTAGTCGACACTTGGAATAGTCTGCCACAGGAGGTAGTGGGGGTAAGCACAGTGGAGGGGTTCAAGCATGCCTGGGACAGGCCCAAGGGAAGCTTGAGAGGGGAGGGAGTAATGAAAAGCCATTGATCTCATAGGGTCAGTGGCCACATACAATGTATAGGGCCTACGGGCAGACTGGATGGGCCTAGCGGTCCTTATCTGCCAACAGTTTCTATGAGAGGTTTAAATCAGATATGGAGTATGTGTGTGGTGGTGTGCCACAAGGAACAAAACTGGGACCCTTGTTCCTTGTAATGATAAATGATTTAAAAACCGTTGGGCAGTGTATTAAATACGTGGACGATATATCAGTAAATCAATAGGTTCAGTGAAGTTAGCCAAAGTACTATACAGGACGATCTAAAAGAAAATCGAAGCTTGGATGCAACTAAATAAGATGCAGATATATATGGAAAAGACATGGAAATTAGATTTGGGAAAACAAATAAAGTGTCACACTCCCCGGTCTTGGAGGTGCCACAGTTAAGACTGTTGAGAATGTTAAATTATTAGGAATAAAATTCAACATGATTTTGGTTTGAGATAACGTGGTGGCAGGGATGTTAAAGAAAGGAAATTCAAGAGTATACTTTTTAACAATGTTAAAAAGGGCTGGGGTGAGTCAGGAGGATTTGGTATATTTTTACTGCACAGTGGTTAGACCAATTCTGGAATATGGTTCGACGGTGTGGGATGCAGAACTTACAAAGACAGAAAGTAAAGTGTTAGGATACAAAAGAGAGCTTTGCCTATAATTCTAGGGAATGAAACAGAAGAAGCCTTAAAAAGGTGTATGTTTAGATAAAAGGAGATGAGAAATGTCAAGGAAATTGTTTAGGGAGCCATGTAATCCCCAGCAAACTACATGCATTGTTACCACCCAGAGATGTGGCCATACATGGGTTAAGGAAACAGGATAGATGGCAAAACCAAGTTTTAGAACAATGAAATAGAAAGCATCTTTTTTATGCGCTTTTTAGATGAATGAATGTGCTCCATAGCTTGAACTATTTGTAATATAAAATTTTAAACTGGGTGTATGTGAAAGAAAAACAATTCATACTAAATATTTACAAAGTTTTTAGCGTGTATTTTTGTACTAGTGAAATAGTATGTATTTAGTATGGGTTACTGTTTTTCTAGGTTTCTTCTCTCGTGTTATATTGTATGCAACTTCAGCCACCCCTTTTGGGGTGTTGGCTACAATGTGTTTAAACATGAGCTGGACTGTATGGTGGGGATTCCTTAAGTTCATGGGGGGGTGCAGTGAGATGGGATCAAGGATTTCAATCGAAAGTTTGATTACATCAATAGCTGTTGTTTTCCCACTTTTGTCAAGAAAAAGGAAATAAACACACAGGTCTCTATCGACAAAGTTTAAGCCAGGTTAAAAACTCTAAATGTGTTTTTTTCTTTTTTTAACTGGAAACAATATGAAACCTAAAGGGTTGATAGAAACCCCACCCCTTAAAGAGGCACTATCAAAATGCATCAGAAAGCTAGCAAGCTGATACATTCTTATTGGACTTTAGAAATATCCTGGAACCCGTGCAGCTGTACCATTCCCCATGCAGGGAACAAAAGCAATGAAGCCTCACTTCTGACAAACACTCTTCAGTTCTCTTTTTTTTTTTTTTTTACTGGTCTTTTTTGCTCCAGTCATGGCCTAGGGAGCCTTTCTTGGGCATCCTGCCTGTTCCTGACCTGTCTGAGGTCCTCTCGACCCTGAGTCTCCTCTTTTCCCCCCTCCTCCCACAGCCAGTACCCACAGCTTAACCCCTCCGGGGTGGGGCCGCCCCTCCTCTTTGGGCACTCTTCATAGACAGACCCTGGCTGCGGGTGAGGGCCCGTGTGGAGGAATTGAGAGGCTGGGCGAGACGGATCGGGCATGGGGGTTAGGTGCCATCGCCTACCCCGCAGATCCAGGATTTCCACCATTTTCTAGTCATTCCCGCCCCTGTTCGTGGGCACCCCACAGCGCCATGCCACGGCAGCCTGCCGGCATCAGCCACGCTAGTTTGTGCTGTCTATACTGCAGCGCCCGATCTCCACCAGGAGCCGCTTGGTACGCAGGGACAATCCCTGGCCCTCCCCCCGGGGGGAGGAGAGCTGTCAATCGGATGCTCAATCCTCTCCCTCCCCTGCCAACCCCCGTCAGCCTGGGCTCACTCCTGAATCCGGGTTATCAGCGTGGCGCAAGGTGTGACATCCAGCACCTCAACCCTCAGGGCCACCGGGCCGGCTTGAGTTATTATTACATTAATATGAAATATTGGGAATGCACCCTTCCCCCATTTTTTCACTCACCTCCAGAATGACTCCTAAGGATAGACACGCATCTCCATTGCTCCACGTTGGCAAGCTTAGTACTGGACCCAAACACAGTGCTTGGGCCTATGTACCTGACGGAAAACAAAAATCACAAATTATATACAAGTAAGAGCAGATTCTAATTTTATATAGAAGCCATAAATACAATCTTTCAATAATACATTTCAGACTTTGCACATTCCAGACAACTTCTAGAGGGTACAAATAATACATGCTTGTGAGTCTGATTATATTTTCTAGAACCCTCTAATCTTTCAAGCACTCTTATCAGCACCAACCGTGATACCCACTAGTCACTGTCCGATTCAGTCACTGCCAAGAGCTTCCTTCTCCATTCTAGTCTATCTAGACAGTGGTGTGAGTTGGCTGAACAGTACCGAGACACTGCCTGCTGATGGCACTGGTACGCTGCACTAGCAAGAAGGTCCGCATTCTACCTGCTGAACCACTGCTTTTGCAAAAGACCAGTGGGGGAGAATGGATTCTCTACCCTTTCGCCAGGGTGCATGGGCGATCTGTGTTAATACACTGCAGCCCTTCTGGTGGCCAAGGGAGACAGAGCAACCATCAAGACATGGTTGAGTGAGACAATGGAAGACCAGCGCCCATGTGCAGAGCTCTGACATGCTGATGTCCCGGAAGGGGATGCAGTTACCACCTTCCAGTCGTTCATGAGGGCCCAAGTCTGTCCCCAACCTCTAGGATGTATGTTTTCCACGTGTCGTGTCGGCTCCATGTCATAGACAACTGACTCCAGGAGGCTGGGCAGGGTGGATGGGGTGCCAAAAAGTATAAAGGAAACAAAACACGACAGTACCAACTGTAGCAACCACTTTGAAGAATTACCTTACTCCTGACAAATCTAGATAAAGACTGGAAACATGTAACTGGTCTTTCCACAATTCCAAGCTCCTGACATGATCTGTAGGGTACTGGCCAACTTCAGAAGCATGTGAGACTCCCTGCAGTTCTATTGCAGTTTGGACCAGTGGTCTGAGCACACAGCTGTGGAGACCCAGGTTTGAATCCCATAGCCACCATTTAGCCACACATGACCCTGAGCAAGTTAGATAACATCCTCTGATTAACCTCTCTAATAAATCTCTGTGCTCTTAGACTCTCCCTGTATGCCTGCAATGGCAGCAACATTCTCTCCCCTCCCTCCCTCTCCTTGACAGTAGAGAGTCTGGGATACAGTTCATATGACAGGCAAAAAATAAAACAAAGTTCCTTTCCTTTTCTTGCTGTTTATTAAGGTACTGCTATCACTTAATAAGTGAAAAAAAAACATTGATAGTCAATGGAATAAGGCGGCATGGGGGGCGGATTAGCTTTTCTTTAACGTAAATGTGACAGCGGATGCTGCTTATTCTCTCTCTTTTTCCAACTGGTGGTTATGTCTTCCAACCCCAGAGGATTACTTTTGTTTGCTTATTGCTAAAAATAGGAGATAGTGCTTCCTAAAATTCATTGAGGGTGCACATGTACTGTTAATGTTTGGATGGTCTGGTAATTTTCTTCCTTTGACATCACGTAGAGTGAAGCACTGTGGATATTTTACCTCAGACAATATTTGGCCTCAACTCTGAATAAAGTATATAAAGAGAAAGAAAAAAAAATAGGTTACTCATCTGTAACGCAGTTCTAGGGGTGGTACTCGTATATGGTTTACATTCACACTGTGGCAGTTCTTCCTTAAAGGCACACTGTCAGCTCTTTTGGCCACTTTTCAACGTTATGTTGCTAAGCTGTCTGAAGCAAACTGTAAAATGCATACCTGGCAACATTGTTTGCACAGTGCACAGAAATAGGAGGCAGTATGGCGCAGTGGTTTAAGGCTCTGAGCTGCAAATCTGGAGACCTGGGTTTGAATCCCACAGCCCCCACTTGCATACTGTGTGACCCTGAGCAAGTTACTTAACTTCCTCGTGCTCCCAAGTTGCACCTGCAAACAAGCTTTCAGCTTAGTGCGTCTCACCTGGTAAAAATAATTGGTAAAAAATGTTTTACTTTTTAAAAAAATATATATTTTTTTTGTTCGATCTGAAGAACTGTCAGTTCCACACGTCCACAGGCTAGAATGGTGCAAAGTAACTCTTAATGTGCATGCCCGGGGTCACGGCTTGAATTTTTACACACAGAATAAAACAGGTTACAGCACTCATTTGCATTTGTGAATATCTTTACACAACTCTGAATTGTGACCAGTAAGTGATACAACAAGCTTTCCCATATGGGACGAAAAATAATTCACTCGTTCATTAACGATTTTCCGCCTTGGCTCTGCACCATTCTTGCCCATGGACACCTACAGCCGGCATTTCCTTGGGGTCAAGCAAAATATAATCTCTTAAAAAATAAGAAGTTTCTTGCACCACTGTGCAAAAATGTTGCCAGGTATGCATTTTACAGTGATAAAGCTTGCTTCAGACAGCTTAGCTGCATAATGTTGAAAAATTGCCAAAAAAGCTGACAATGTCCCTTTAAGAGCTGATTCACCGGACCGTCTTTAGGCAAAGCTCCTACCACCACCAGGGTTTGTACATCCAGGGATCCGTGGGCCACTTGCCAGAGGAGGCTGGGTGAGTGGTGTGGATATGAATCACATGCCACTCCTAGAAAGATCAGTTATGCAGAGACTTTTGCCGTAACAGTAGATCTTCTAGGAATGTCTCTTGCAGTAAGAGTTTCCGATAGGTGGCGCTCTAACACAGAAGTTTCTTCTAGCAGTCTCTATACCAGGGACCAACCACACAACCCCACTTCCTGGGCTGTGCCAATAAAAGTGGGTGGTCCTTGGTAGTCTCCATTCCCGGCCGGTTTCAGCTTGGGAAAGCGAGGGACCGAGGTACCAAAGCCTCCCAACCCTATATCATTTTCCCTGTTACAGAATGGCAGGGGGCCAGAGGGAGGGAAGCAACTTACTGCAAGACACATTCCTAGAAGATCTACTGTTACGGCAAAAGTCTTTGCATAACTGATCTTCCACGGAATGGTCTCTTGCAGCAAGTCATTACTTCTGGGAGATTCCCAAGCAGTTATATGGCAGTGGGGTGGCCAGATATGGCATTCTGCCTCACATACAGTGTGGTCTTAGGACCAAAAGGTGCTGAGAGCAGTGTATCAGCATATAAAGAAAATGCTGTATTCGTTATAGGGTTATGGCTGAAAGTCAAGCCAGACTGGCTATTATTGAAGCACATGTCAACCCGATTAGGGATTGCATATCAGATACTGTGATAAATCAGAAGGATTTCAGCCACATAATGGAGCAATTGATTGGTCTCAGTGGCATGCGTTGGAAAAGACAGTATATGTCAATGTTTATTGGGTTCCGAGTTTTGAATAGTAACCCAAATGATACAATGTTATCTTGTAGCACTACAATATAGCAAGTTAATACATATTTTTTCTGTCAAGTCATTATAAAATGTATCCATGTTGACAAAATATGCTACATAAGTAGCAAATGATGATGTGAAATGAAACAATGCATCTTTTTCATAATGGAATCTAGTGACTGTTAGAGTCAGTAGTATTGTTATAGTCAGTCTTGTACTCTTAAGCTAAAGACCTGAAATGCAACCGTGTGATGTTGTCAGGTCCATCGTGCATAATAATCTCATTTGCAAGAGGGTCCCAGGTATTTATTTATTTAGTTTTTGTTGACCGGGTAAGTGCACTAGACAAATCCTGCCTATTTTCAGGCACGACCCAGGGAAGGGGGATACAGATGAATGCCAACTGACCTTGAACCAGATTAAGCTGTTGATGGTATTTTTAGTGAATGAGGGAAATTTGGCCAGGACACCGGGGAAATTCCCCTGCTCTTTTTTGACACGTGCCATAGGACCTTTAACATCAACCTGAACTACCACCAATCCAGGCAGATGAGACCTCGGTTTAACGTCTCATCCGAAAGACAGCACCTCAGAAGTGCAGCATCCCTCTCATGCTGCACCACAGTGTCAGTACTGGGATATTAACCCAAGTGCTAGATGTGGGAACTGAACCCATGGCCCTCTGATCTCCTGACTTCAGAGGAGAGTGCTACGTACTGAGCCACCGACACTGTATGTCAGGGCCTGCGGCCTTGTTAGGTGTAAACTTGAAATGTTACTATAGTTATAATATCTGTACTCACCCTTGTTTCTGTGGCCTTTATGTATGGCCAGGTAAAGACTGTATGTAGTAGTGGAAGTTTGGTAAGAATATTATGATCCACATTATAATATTATCGGAATATGTCGATTGTTTCTCAGCATGTGAGTAGTAGCAGGCCCTGTTCATGGGGGGGACACAAGGGTCCAGTGCACAACAGGCCTAGAGAAATCCCAATGGAATGACGGTAATGGTCTGTAACAGTGATACCTCAAAAAGTGGTTAGATGTATAACGCCTTATGGGAAAGACCTCAGTATAATTCTGAGTAGAAGCCCCAGAAAAAGGTCTCCGAGCCCTAGAAGAGGAGACCGGGGCATAGTCTGAAGTTTTTTTTTTGTTTGTTTTTTAAATGAGAGGAAGAGGCACTTGGCCGTCCCGAAGGGCGGCCACGGGTCGGTTTAGATGTCTTCCTTGTCACTGGTTCTCTGTCTCTAAAGTTCTCTCTTTGGTTATAGTAACTTCCAGTTGTGTATGAATAATTATACTGAGGGTGTGGTTTGTGGTACATATATTGTACTGTTTTTAGTTGTCTGCCCAAGGCTTGTAGGTTGTCCAGTACTGTTTGTGCCCCTGGGCCAAAAAGATGGTCGCCAGAAAAAGGGGCATTAGCCACTTTTTGTTGAATATCAGGTGCTAACCCTGAGAGTCAGAGCCATGCCTAACGGCGTATAAGAATACAGACTGCAGAGGCTCTAGCCGAAGAGTCGGCAATGTTGTATCCTGATCTTAATAATTGTCGAGAGAGGGAAGTACAGTAAGTGTGTTTATTAATGATGCGAGTTGCTCTTTTTCAGGGGATGTAGATAGTTTACTTATGTCCCTAGCAGAGGTGCCCACTGTATGCTGGTATTTCAGCATACGTCCCATGTAGTTAAGTATTCTAATATTTAATGTGTTTAGAGCAAACACTTTCTTCCCCATATAATCAAAACGTTTAAGAGTCTTTTTCAGGAGATACTGTACTTGTATGTTTTTTTTCGGGTTTGCCAGTGCGGTTATGAGCAGCTGCAATAACCATGGAGTCCGCAGTGGGAATATTTGTTAAATACTGATAATTAAGGGGAGCCTGATAAAGCCTGTGCACTTTTCTAATTAGCTCCTGTGCCGCTATGGGTTGACTCCATGCATCAGTAATCGCGTTTCTGAATGCTGGTATAAAAAGGAGGGACTGCTCGGATAGGTTCTCCCAGGATGTCAAGATATTCAGCCATATCTTTATTTAATTTATCATGTTCTGTTGTGGTAAACCCCATTGTTTTTTTGTATTTGTAGCATCATTTCTGGGAATGACGGGTCACCAGGTGGGGAAATGACCTTTAATGGTTGTAATGTTTCTTCGTCCCAGTATGATGGCACAGAATATGGGGACCCATACCCTCTTGTAGTAGGGGAACCATCATAATGTGTGTCTTCGGAATGTTCCGAATTTATAGAGACTCTGACAAACAGTCCTCAGAATATTCATGAGGAGGCAGAAATGGTGAGCGTTCTGGCTCTGTGCGTGCCTGTTTTGATGGAAGCGGAGACACAGTCTGTGATTGAGGGTTTCTTACTGGAGTGGGTGTATAGTCAAAACCGATATAATTTAACACTTTATTTACAATCTCTTCAATGTCTGGCACTTGTGAGGATGGAACTGCCATGTAGGTGGGTTCTGAGCCCTGTGTGCATGGTATCGGGGGATCAATTTGTGCCTCCCGATAAAGTGATCCAGTACTACTTTGAAGTTTTTGTTCTTCACGGATTGGTGTCTGAGCACCATGTAGAAGTGCAAATGAGGCTGGTTTGCCTCTGCGTTCCGTGGTATATGATCCTTTACTTTGTGGAGATCCAGCCCCATAAGTATCTTTTGATACTGTTTTATAAGAAATTTCTTGTTTTTTCATGGTTAAAGTTTTATGAGGATCTTCCATAAATGCATTATATGCTGGTAAAGGTGCTGTTCTATGATACAGGGGCTGCTCCGTTGATGGTGGGATCAGGCTCGTCAACGAAGGAAGAATAAAAGCATGCCCCGTCGACGTTGTAATGCGTCTTGTTGATGATGGACAAGTGAATGCATGCTCCGTCGACGGTGGGAAAGTCAGTGCATGCTCCATCAATGATGGGGTGCTCTTCGTCGACGATGGAACAACAGGCATATGCTCCGTCGAAGATAGAAAGTGTGTCGTCAACGATAAGGCAAAAGCATGCTCAGTCGACGGTGACAGGCTTCTCGTCGACGGGTGAGGTAGCCCTATCGATGATGAAGCATGTAGAGTATGCTCAGTCGACAGAGGAAGTGTTTTCATAGATGAGGATGTCTTGTGGAGTCCTCTCGTCGCCGGGGGAGTGTGCCCTGTTGACGATGAGGTAGCAGGATCTCAGTCGTTGACGGTGCATGTGGTTTCGTCAACGGGGGGAGCTGAGGAATGACGTTCCATCGACGATGAACGTTCCTTTCTATGTGAAGTTGAATTTCTATGTTCTATTGATGAAGTGCCTGCCATCGACGAAGAATGTTTTCTTGATGATTCATGTTTAGGAGATATGACCGTTGAAAGGCGATCAGGCAGGACTTTAGGTGAAGGTATTTCTTTCCCTATTTTGCTTCTTGAGGAGGACTCTCAAGTTTTACAGCACTTTGTTTGAGTACCCTGAGTTTGTAACAGGGAAACATCCATTGTAAAGCTCTTGGACGAGCACAGGAATATGTTGCCGTGTATGAAGCCCAGGCACCCTAAGCTATGGGTTCTATCCACGTCGTAGACTGCTGGCAGAAGAATAAGCTGCTGTCAGAGCTGAAGTAAGCGGGAACATGAACGGAGACTAGCCACTTTTATAGGCACAGCCCAGGAAGTGAGGTCGTGTGGGTGGTCCCTGGTATAGAGACTGCTAGAAGAAACTTCTGTGTTAGAGCACCACCTATCGGAAACTCCCAGAAGTAATGACTTACTGCAAGAGACCATTCCATGGAAGATCTATGGTTACAGGTGAGTAACCTATTTTTTCTAGGGACATGGATATGGTTTTCCTCATGATGGCAGACTTCCATCAGTTTTCAGGGAGGCGGAGGCAAGGCCGCACCGCTACTCCACCCCCCCCCGGACTGTATTTCCTTCCTGGTCTCTGCTTACTGAGGCACCATCAGCCATCTCTGCCATTGTCCGTCCTGCCTGAGATCCTCTCTTGCCGGTGTTTTCACCTGCATAAACCCGCCCCCAGGGCGGGGCTACCTAAAGCGCCAGGTGAACATTCCTCACAACCAATGCCAGCACAGGCAGAGGTAAAGAACGGCGGCAATCAGGTCCCAGAGAGCAGGATCTGGTGTCAGACGTGGTAGGCTGGAGCAGCTTCTTCCTCCCAGCTAGTGGGGTTTTCCCCTAGGAGGCGTGGACGTGCAATCAAGCCCGGGACAGGCATGCTCCCGCATCCTCCCACGGATATCTGCCATAACTTCCACCCTCTCCCCATGTGATCCTGATTAGTGTACCCCTCTGTCTCCACAGGAAGCCACTACAGGTCGGTAATCACAATCCTCTCTCCCCAGGAGAGGAGAGCAGTCCTCTGGACACTCAATTCTCTCCTCCCCAGCCAATCCCTAGCAACCTGAGCTCGCTCCCGACCCCAGGTCACCAGTGTGGTACGAAATAAAGCACTAGGTGCCTCAGCACTCTACACCACTGGCGCTTACACACCCCTACTTGGCAAACAGAGACTGGAGAACCAAGGCCCCAAATGCAGCATCTCACTGAGACTCTAGGTTGATGTAATGGGAAATGAAGATGTGTGCTGACTTTAAGGTGGCAGCCCCGCAGATCTCCTTAACAGGGATGTCCCTGAAAGCAGCCACCAAGGCAGAGGTATGTTTGGTGGAATGAGCCCAGAGCCCTAGGGGAGGCTTCTTACCAAACTATAGCAGAGGTCAATGCAGGGAGTGATCCACCTGCCAATCGTCCTCTTAGTTACTGGTCTGCCAGATGCAGCTTCAGCATACGTTACAAAGAGTTGGCAAGCCTCACACCGAACTCTACTCAAGCGCTCCTCATAACAGGACAGCACCCACCGCAGGTACAAGGAACAGAGCCTACATCTGGCCCTCCGGAGGTGGGTTCATGAAGTAGACTGGGTTAAGGTGGAACTCTGAGGCAACCTTTGAGAAGAACTTTGGGCAGGGCAGAGGACTACCTTGTCCCTGTGAAAGACCAGATAAGGAGGCTCCATTGAGAGCACCTGGAGCTCACTAATCTTCCTGGCTGACATGATGGCCACCAGAAAGGACATCCTCCACAACAGGTGTAACATGTCACACCTGTGCACAGGCTGAAAAGGCTTGCACATGAGCACGGCCAGTACCAGCAAGAAGTCCCAAGGTGGTGGTGGCTCGTGCACCAGAGGGAACAAGTGGTCAAGGCCTTTAAAGAAGTGTTCAACCACCTTCTCCTGCACCATCGACATACCAGCACACGCCCACTATGCAGAGATGGCTGCCAGGTACACCTTAAGGTTTGTCAATCATAGTCCCAGCTGGGACAGGTGCCAGAGGTATTCCAGGATGCTAGCCACAGGGCAGGCCAGGAAAGCAAGATCCTGGCCCTGACACCAAATGGAAAACATCTTCCATTTGAAGGCACAACACTGGAGAGTCGACTCTTTTCAAGAAGCCTCCACAACATGGAGAACATTCTCTGAAAAATCCTGAGCCTGAAATTCTAGCTGTTCAGGAAAGAGACTGAGGTGCAGAGACTGAAGGCCCGGGTGCAGGATCTTCCCGTTGTCAGGTCAGCAGATCCGGGTGAAGAGGCAACCACCACAGAAGTCTGCTGCTAAGGCTGATGAGATCCGGGTATAGAACTGACAAGGCTAGTCCACAACTATGAGAATCATTCACACCTTCTTCATCCGTACCTTGAGGGTCAGGGAAAGGGAACAAAGGGATATAGGAGGCCTGGGGTCCAGAGCCTCGCGAAGGCATCCCTCACCAGCCTCAGTTTTGTGTTCTCTCAGGTGGAAAACAGGTCCACCAGAAGTGCCCCACAGGGAGAACAGGTGGTTTGCCACCTCCTGATGCAGGGACAACTCATATGAAGTCTCACCCACACGGTTGAGAATGTCTAACATGTCTAACAACTGTCTGCTCCTGCGACATGAACTGCCAGGAGATCCGCACTCAGGCTGCACATGGGGGTCCAGGTGCAGCAGGCCTCCGGACACAACAGAAGGGAGTGTGTTCCGCCTTCCATGTTCAGGAAGAACGTGGTCATGGCGTTGCCCATCTGGACTTGCACAACCTGACCCCTGACTAGAGGAGCAAACTCCATCAGAGCAAGATGCACTGCATGAAGCTCCAGCAGGTTGATGTGGTGATGGGACTCCTTGGGTGAGAAGAACCCGTGGGTCCTGTAGTTCCCCCAGGTGCACTCCCCATCCCACCGGAGACATGTATGTTGTGAAAGTGACTGTCGGTTCTGGGCAAACAAACAGGACTCCTTCCTTCAGATGCTCTGGGATCAGTCAGCCACCACTGGATGGCATCCCACATCGGCTGGATCACTGAGACTGGCTGATGCAGGTGTCCTAGGTGCTGGGACCACTGATGGCCCAACATCCCCTGCCAGGTGCCACATCTGCCAGCATGCCCACTGGACCAGCATGCCCACTGGACCACGCTGGTGCAAGACGCCATGTACCTCAGTGGCCTCAGGGAGTTCCAGGCAGGGCATGATCGCCCAACCTGAAATGACTGAGAAAACGAGGTTAATATCAGATGCCCGATCTGCAGGGAGGCAGGCAGGCCTTGGCTAGTAGGAAGTATAGCTCTGCCCTGATGAAATTAATCACCTGTGAGGGGATCAGTTTGGACTTGGCCAGGTTGACCAAGAGGCCCAAGTCTCTCCTGGTCTGGACGGCCACATCCCAGGACTACTCCACTGCCTCTCTGGATGGCCAGCTATCAGTCAGTCATCCAGGCAGGGATAAAAAAAGACACCCACAGAAAAGCTACTATCACTGCCATGCACTTAGTGAAGACCCTGGGCGCCAAACAGAGACCAAATGGCATGACCTGGAACTGGCAGAGCACTCCTCCTGCGCGGAACCGGAGGTACCGCCAGTGAGATGGACTGGGATGTGGAAGAACACATCCTGGAGGTCCAGGAAGCAGACCTACATGCCCTGCTGCACAGCTGGTATCTGGTTCAGCGTGACCAACGTGAACTTGTGCTTCCTTAGAGAATTATTCAGATCGTGAAGATCCAGTATGGGGCACCAGTTCCCAATTTATTTTGGGACCAGGAAGTACCTAAACATGTACCCCTGACTTGCCAGGGTGTCTGGGACACGTGCTATGGCTCCTTTTGCAAGGAGCTAGGCAACATTGTCCCAGAGGGTGGACAGTGTGTCCTGCGACACGAAGGACTCACTTGGAGCATGGGATCAGTAAGGCAGAACACCCTCAAAGTTGAGAGGCAACCCTCTGCCAACCACCTTGAGAGCCTACTTTTCCGTAGCAATGACGGACCAGTGAAGCCAGAAGTGGCGAAGCCGACCCCCACTGGGAGCTGGGTCAAAGACTGGACAGGTGGGATGTGAACACCTCCAACCCATCACTGGACAGCTTTGGAAGGGGCACCGATCGCGAAGACCAGAGGGGTACCACTTCTCCTACCCCTGCCTTTTTGGGTTGCTCAGGCCAGAGAACTTGGCCTTGGGGTGCCAGGCTTGGAACAGCCCCTGCTGGGGCTGTTTCTTCTAAGACTTCTGTGGATGAAAGGACCAAAATTGAAAGGCCTTCTTTTGACCTTTCGGGTCCTTCTAGGATGAAGCCACAGAATCCAAGGTGGCACTGGACTCTATTCTCATGAGATGCCCATCCAACCTTGGGCCAAAGAGATCAGTGTCCAGGAAAGGGACATCGAACAACTTGTGCCGAGTGTCCGCTGTGAAGGTGGAGTTCCTCAGCCAGGCCCTGTGATGCATCATGACAGCCACTGCCATAGCACGGGGGCAAGAATCGCCATGTCAAAAGCCGTATGGAGTTGGTGTTTAGCCAGCAACTGACTTGGACTTGAATGACCTTTACCAGCAGCTGCTTGTTGACAGGCAGGTAAGGAAGGATGGTATCAAGCATACCCAGCAAGAAACGACCGAAGTGGGCCATCATCAAGGCACAGTTCACCTGGTAGAGACCAAGGGAGGATGCGGCACAG
The DNA here is from genome assembly GCA_016271365.2 of Neoceratodus forsteri. Classification (NCBI taxonomy): domain Eukaryota; kingdom Metazoa; phylum Chordata; order Ceratodontiformes; family Ceratodontidae; genus Neoceratodus; species Neoceratodus forsteri. The sequence continues at coordinate 295,938,811 of JADMNL010000027.1, read as the reverse complement.
ACTTTCATAGCCACATGGTCAAGCTTCCTCGATTCCTTGTCGAGGGACTTGTTGACGTCCCCAGTATTGCTGAATTTCCAGAAAACGGACTTGGAGATGAGATCCATGGTTGGAGAATCCGGATAAGGAGTCAGTAGGCACTGTGTATTTGTGGACCATTCAGGCGGAGTGTGCCACGCAGGATTCTGCCAAAGCTCCAGAGCCGGTACCATAATGGCTACAGCCATGAGAAAGGCAACCCTTGGGGATTTATCCTTATCTAGGAGTCAGTGAAAAGTTATTTAGTCCTCTTTTGAACTAACTCCAAAGGGACATTCACAGACTCAGACATAAGCTGGAGGAGAGCCCCAAAAGACATCAGCCTGTGGTCGGTGGTCAGTTCCTCGACAGATTCCCAGTCGAACGTATGCGACTTCAAAGACCACATGGAGTACCCATCGGAGTAGTCAGAGGACTCAAAGAAGGTCCTCGATCATTTACCACCTTGGACCACCCTGAAGGCATCCGACTGGGTAATTTCTACTGATAACCAGCCTGGCAAGCCGATGCCTGGATGGAAGTCCTTTGAAGGAGCATCCCACATGAGCTGCAATGGAGGCGATTCACCAACAAGAGTGGAGACACACATGTTGGAGACAGTTGTGTAGGGTGGACTGGTGTAGGCTTGATCAGCACCGGCCAGTCGACCATACGGGTTGGGGCAGAGACCTACCTGGCCCAGCTGAGGCCCAACGCTGCCAGAGGAGATCCTTACAGTCCCGCTACATCAGTCAGTGGAGCCTCTCCTCATCTGATGAGAACAAGAAGCGTTGATGGTAATTCCTCCCAGTCGAGCGGGACTGAGAACTCTAGGAGCCAATGTCAAGGAGACACAGCCAGAGGTGTGGTGTAAATCATTTGCACCAGTCGCGGCTGCAAGACCTCCAGTGGAGGCAGATCCCGAGCAGGGACGGCCAGGGACACCAACCACTCTGCGTCCTACTAAATGATGACAGGAATGACGAGGGCCTTGGGGATGCGACTCATCATCAACCCCCTCCAATAATGGTTCAACGTGGTCGGGGGAGGGGGAGAATCTCAACAACCTGATTATCAGTGTCGAGGCTGTCAAGCCAGATGGGGTACCATGGAATTAGCGACCCACCCCTCGACCAACTGTGGCTTAGCCGAAGCCAAGCACTCAACACTCATTGAGCAGTCAGCATTGTCAAAGGAACAGAAGAAGTGTGATCTCGCCCGGTCCTACTACCAACAGTGGCGTTTCTCGCTTTTGTGTTTCTTACCATGGCAGGCAGGGCTCTTCCTGATGATCTGGAAGGCCTGACGTTTCACGAAACTTCCCAGTGAAAGACGCTCTGATGCTGGCCCTAGCCAGGAGCAGCACTGAGGCCTCTTTCATAGCTGCTAGTTGGGCCACAGACCCCATCACAGTGAAGGCCACCTTGCGACTACCCTTGGCTCACAATGTAGGGCCTCAATTGGCCGGCTGGCCGAGAAGGCAAGCCTTACAGTCTTAAAGCGATGATGGGAGCATCGTCTGGCAGAAGCTGCAGCCAGCAACATTTTGTGTTATCCCAAGGCACAACAGGTATGGCACGTTTGGGTCCATCAGCAACATTTTCTGCCAGGATGTGACGCACTGTTTGAAGCCAGGAGCAGGCTTTGCTTCCTTGTGCTCTATGTTTTCGATTCAGTGCCAACAGCGGGACTGTGGAATACTAAATATCGAAAAGTAGAGAAAAAGTCACTAAGTTTGCCAATGACACACTGAATAGGCCCTAAAATGCACGGAGCTGAGGACGACGAGACTGAACTCTTTCAGTGGAAAAGAAGATCTAATGTCACAAGTCGGACAGGGGAATATACCACCCAGGTGGTGGAAGGAGCTTTGTTTGAAGACATTCCGGTGAAACAGCTCTTAAGGAAGAACTGCCATCGTGTGGATAAGTGAACCATATCCACCTCCCCTGAAAGCTCATTTTAAGGGTGATCATCATGATCAGACCAGGCAGGTTCAAAGCACTGGGCTGCCTGATATTTAAAAAAGTTTAAACCAACTTACGCAGCTCGTTTCCACACCATTATGAGCTTATCATCTCCACCGGATGCCAGATAAACACCATTGTTAGACCATCGTACACAGTTCACACAAGCTGAAAAGAAGCAAATGAGCAGGGATACAGTTTACACAAGAAAACACTAAATCGGAGCATTTGATTAATTATAAAACACTGTGTGAGCCGACCCATCAGCGCAGTGGAAGGCAAATTTATATAGCACTCAATCCAGCAAGGACGCTGAATGCTTTACAGAGTTAGATACCAACCACAACACAAATACACTACAGCATTAAACAATAATTAGAACTGACTCGAATCAAGTCATATTAAAGGCTTGAATCAAACAAGAATGTTTTCAATGAAGCTGTAAAAGGCCTCTACCGTGTTGGTGGAGTGAATATAATAAAGGAGAGAATTCCATAAAATAGGGGCTGCCACTCCAAAGGTTCGATCACCCGATGATTTAAGCCTAGCTGGAAGGACAGCCAACAAATTGGCATTGGTGGAGTGGAGAGGGCGGACTGGATGGTGTGGAATCATGAGCACTTTTAAGTAGTCAGGTCCCAAACCATGCAGGGTCTTGGGATGCTACTTGTGACATTGGTGACCAGGGTTTGGAAGCAAGTAGTCGGGGGCCAACCAGAGGAGGCAAACTGAGGGTCCCCTAAGATACACTCTTTCTCCAGGGACAGAGGGCAGTCACCTCAGCGATACCACTGCCACCTAGGTGACAATCGACATTAATGCAGCAAAGGATCACTGGGATGGAGGACACCAGCTATTCCATGGGGTGAGGAAGAAAAATAAAACAATGTCTTGACTCGAGCAGGATGACTTTAGGCACGCTCAATCCTGCCTCCTGCCACTCCTCATACCATATGCACTCTAGAGAAGGTGGGAGGTTTGAGTTTCATTTGGCCAGGCCCTGTCGTGTGTGTAAGCCCAGTGGTTAGAAGCCAGGAAGGCAAGTGCCAGGGATGCAGGGGGACAGGTCTGGGTCCAATCTGGGCTGAGCAAGTGTGCTGGCAGCACAAATAAGTTATTAAAAAAAAAAAATTATGTGTAAGGTGGCTCCAGCGACACCACGGTTGTGCATTCCACTACCACCTGGGAGACCACTGGTCTCATGCAGGCCAAAGACAGTGACACTCTAGGACGGAGCACGCTGCAATGGTGAGGTTCTTGGATCCTCTGCAGGCCGGCAATAGACACCTAGTATTTGTGAACTGCTGTTCAGCCAAACAGAGGGCAGGATTTGCATAGATAATGAAGGCAGCTGCTAAACCTGCCTTCCCAGCCAAAGAAAGGAAAAGCCACAGCAATAATGGTCTGGTGGGTGACGGAAAACAAATGGGGGACGGAAGATAACTCAATCAAATGATGTATTAACTGAGCAGATGAGGAGTAGCATCCTCCCTTGCATTCAGCAACATGTGTGAAAGGCAACTGCATACCTAGTTTCTGAAGAAATCAAACGCAGAACGTGAACGTACAGTTCATTATTATTTTAAAGAGATAGTCATTTTTTGCTTTGCAAAACCAGGTACAATTTTCCCAGCCAAATGCTGTGTGTGTGTGTGTGTGTGTGTGTGTGTGTGTATGTGCGTGTGTATTTTAAATCTACAGAAACAAAGCAGGCTTGATTCATAAAGTGTCAATAATTCTGCCCAAACAGTAGGTGCGGTTTCTTATTCTCAAAAAAGGCACAGTTACCCGACCCAATGGTAGCGCTCTGCTCTACATGCCCCAAGCCAGATCCCCAGCATCTTTACTGGGCCCAGTGGTAGTGCAATGTTCAAAAACCACACCGAATCAGCGGCACTACATGTTATGCTGGGTGCCTAGTAAGTTTAAAGCCAGCAAAACACACAGAAACTAGCTCTCTGTGCAATACTTCTGTCTTTAATGAGAAAAAAAAAAAAACCCACATGTGCAAGTAAAAGCCACTACAAAACAAAACAACATTGCATGTTAAAACATACCTAGGACTTGCCACCATGTGAAGCCCCGTGAGTCGAGGGTGTGCCCCCTTCCTCCGAGGGTGTGGTCATAGCAAGGTGGGATTCTGTTTAAATAGCCCCTTTTGTTCAGGCAACATGGATTCCTATTACCTCATCAAAAAGTTACCTGGTGGCACATAATCCCACTGCAAACTTGCCACCCAAGGGAATAGCTGGGACTTCACTTAAAGTAACATTATACCCAATGTAGATGTACAAATCGACATCTCCAGCTCATTCCACAAGGATTCTAACAGCTGTCCACAATATAAGCCGTTATACAATATTGATATGTTTATTTCCAATATCTGAACACAAAATAATCAAATTACTACACAGACAACTCAACCACCTGGTACACCCCCAAAAAGGAAATCCTAACAATTATTATAGATACAATATCACATACAATTAATCACAACAATGTCAAGTCTCATCATTTGTTCGAAAAGGGCTCCCAATCTATGTGATCACTGAATCCGTTCGGTTTTAAGGTTCTTCATTTAAAAATCCACTGAGATTCTTTCTGCAATAATGTGTTCATTCTATTGCCCCCTCTTTTATTGTAAAATACCACCTAAAATACCCATGTAGCTGATCTTATGATCATTTCCATCTGATTGTTACAGAAGATGTACCAAAATCAGATGGTACATCCTACCACTGCCAATAGCCCTGCACTGCTCCTGAATTTTTTCGTTTAAAATTCAGATTACGCAGACTTTACCAAAAGGAGCACCCTGTGGAATGAGTTGGAGATGTTGATTTATACATCCCACCTTGCTATGACCACACCGCCCTGGGCAAGAGGGTACACACTCGAAGCGTTGAAGTTCACGGGGTGGCAAGTGCCAGGTATGTCTGCTAACTAACTGCACTTCTGTATGCACCATGTATATATTGTTTTAACACTCAATGGATTTTTGTAGCGCCTTTTACTTTCACGTGCGTTTTTTTTCATTAAAGACAGAAGTACTGCACGGATGGAGTGGCAGTTTCTGTGCGTTTTGTAGTGCAATGCTCAAAATGCCCAGAGTCTGACTCCACCACCTTTACCAGGCACAATGCTTAGCATGCCCCAAGATTAATATACAAGTTAGCCAGCCTTGGAGTGGGTCCCAAGGTGGTAGCCTGGATAAAAAACTGTCTGGACAACAGGACGCAAAGGGTAATAGTAAACAGAGTCCACAGTGAAGAAAGGAGGATAACTAGCGAGGTACCGCAGGGTTCAGTACTGGGACCGGTCCTCTATAATGTCTTTATAAGTGACACTGGAGCGCACCTGGAAGGAAAGGTATGTCTCTTTGCAGATGACACAAAGATCTGCAACAGGGTTGATACACAAGGTGGGGTGGAAAGAATGAAAAGGGACTTGACAAGGTTGGAGGAATGGTCAAATATGTGGCAGCTCAGATTCAATGCAAAGAAGTGCAAAGCAATGCACCTGGGAAACAAAAACCCAGGGGAAGAGTACACAATGGGGGGTGAGTTAATAAGAACAAAAAAAATCGAAAGAGACCTAGAAGTAATTATATCAGATGATCTAAAGGTGGGCAAGCAATGTGAGAAGACAGTAAGGAGGGCAGGGGGATACTGGGATGCATAGGAAGAGGCATCAATAGTAGAAAACAGGAAGTTGTTATCCCTCTGTACAGACAGCTGGTGAGACCCCATCTCCACAAAGACACAGACAGAGTGGAGGCTGTTCAGAGGAGGGCAACCAAAATGTTGCAAGGTCTGCACCGGAAGACATACGAGGAGAGACTAAAGCAGCTTAATATGTATACCCTTGAGGAAAGGAGGGAAGGGGGGACATGATAGAAACTTTCAATAATCTCAAGGGAATTAAAGTACAAGAGGGTAGTATCTTTCAGAAGAAGAGATGTGCAAGAACAAGGGGGCACAATTTGAAGATACAGGGGGTACAGCTCAGAGGTAATGTTAGAAAGTATTTTTTCACAGAGAGGGTTGTGGATGCATGGAACAACCTTCTTGAGGAGGTTGTGGAGTCAGGAACAGTGGGAGAATTCAAGAATGCATGGGACAGGCATAAGGCAATTCTAGTGGGATGTAGGAAGAAGTAAGCTGTTTAACTAGAATCTGCAGTTTATCCATCAGGTAGGGAAATGGGCAGATTAGGTGGGCCAAGCAGTCCTTAACTGCAGTCAAATTCTAGGTTTCAAACTGGTTGTGGTGTACCTCTGTATTGAAAGTACTGTGGTATTGCTGGTTACTGTTACAGGTCTTATTTTATAGGGGGTCTCCAGGGCTGAGCCAGCTGAACTTGCCCCAACAAGAGTGGCATTAAAACTGTTGTCAGGGACAAATTGCAAGTGTGTAATCTGTGGGTTACTTAGGCCACTAGAAGTAAAAGACAGGGGTAACAGTGTCCCGGAGGGCTATACCAATGGCAGTTATGATACTACTAACCCTGTCCACCAGGTGGAGGCACCCATTTTCAGTATCCAGGTCCCACAACCTGCACTTGGTCACGCAGGCAGGGGTAGTAGCCCTTGGGATAGCACCACCTAGGGGTTACATATGTAAAGGAGATAAACAAGGCAGGCACTTTACTGATACTCAGGCTGAGGAGGGGGAGGGACACGAGAGGGCACGGCCTTAGACTGGAGGGTGGAAGATTTAGGACAGAAACGAGGAGACACTTTTTCATGGAAAGGTCGTGGCAGAATGGAACTCTCTACCAGTGGGGGTGGTAGCCTGTAAGACAGTGGGTAGTTTCAAACGGGGATGGGACAAGGTGAGAGGGGGGTAACTGGGAAGGGGGGCAAGGCAGCTGCAAGGCGAGGGCGCTATCTGCACTCTCTAGCAGACTAGATAGACCAGATGGCCTATTTCTGCTGGCAAATTCATATGTTCGTAGACTGTGGACACATACAGGTAAGCCCAATACCTCATTTGGAAAGCCTTTGATGGGTATTAATTTTTATTCCTCAAACAGATCTACCAAGTTCACAGCATCTTCGTTTGCAACTGAGATATCAGTGCCTTACCTTCCAGGATGTAAGTTGATAAGCAGATGTCCCACAATAGTGCCACAGTTTTAACGTAAAAATGCTCGTAATTTTACTTTTACCGGGTCCTGAGGACTTCCCGGTGTTAAGAGCCGCCCACACTCGCCCCTGTGCTCAGCAAAGTTGTAATGTGATGCTAGGGAGAGCTCGGGGGCGCGGTCCATTATAGTCTATGGGGTGCATCTTGCAGATCTTTTTTTATATTGTACTGGTCAGTTTGTGGTGAAATGTGGGCACTGGTCAACTAACAAGGCCCTTTAAAATTACGAGTGTTTTTACGTTAAAACTGTGGCACTGTTGTGGGACATCTGCTTATCAACTTACATCCTGGGAAGTAAGGCATCAATATCTCTGGTGCAAATGCTGAGGCTGGCATCTCTCGCCAACAAAAACACAGAGAAGGAGGAGGGGACTCATTAAGGTGATCAACATATTTTTGGTCATGCCTTAATATTTTTTATCTTGAGTAGCAACATTCACGCACAGTTCTGACTTCCAAACAAAGAATCTCAAATTTCACATGCCAGCCTCCTTGGCATCATAAAAAAAATTATGCATAAAAAATTATGGTGTGTGGGTGTGTTTTAACCTATTAATGCTTTGTGGCATCATGCCCACAGTTTACATGTATCGGTACTATTCAAAGCAGCCACAGAATAACTGCTAACATTAAGAACGTGTGAATGCAGTCAGTCACGCTTTACCTAAGTGATTGTCCATGGTGCAAAGCATCTTGGGAATCTTTTCATTTTTCTCATCATCCTCTATGCGAACAGGAGCCATGTTCCAGATGACAACCTTCCCTGAATCTTCTCCTAATGGGGGGGGAGAGAAATAAAACAGAGATTACAGAAACAGAATCCCTCTCGGGTTTTGACTAGGCAAAGTTTGGCATTACTTAACTGTTTTATTGCTTTCAATGTATTTAGATTATGGCTCATTTACTTAAAATAAATCTAAATTGCCCAGCCTGATGGTGCTGAATGGTGGTCTGGTGCACCGTACCAGGAAGACCCAGGTTTGAGTGGCATTCCTGTCTCCCCTGCCCAGAGTCACTGGTGTCTGGGCATGAAACAGAAGCTACAGTGCTCAGACCCCATGGGGAAGGAGATGGCTTGTTCACTCAGAGAACCTCCTATGGTGGGTGTTTGAACAGCACTGATACTGTAGGTGACCACATGCCATTGGCTATTCCCCACCCACAGGATGGCATCATGGAAGGCCTTTGGTGAATGCCAGCGAAGGACCTTGCTGAGGGGAAAACTGTCTGCCCCCAGAGGAATGCTGGCAGCTGGGAAGCTCCTCTCCAGGCATCCTTCTCCCCCGAGGTGTGCAGATCCATTTTCTTCTCAAGAAGGTACACCTTCAGGGCCTTCAGGCGGCAGATCCGGGTCCGACTGGTGAAACTCTGGCAGGACGAACAGGCCATAGTGTGGTGCTCAGGCCCTAGGCAGAAGACGCACTTCTTGTGGCTGTCCTTAGAAGGTATCTGGCGACGCAGGCGACTTGTTGACGGAGGTCCCGACAAGGAGACCAAGGACGGTGAAGACATAATGCTATGCAACAAAAAAAATGTCTAAAAGTCGGAGAAAAACAGCAGAAAGGGCAAAACCCTTAGTTTTTAGCACAGCTGGCAAGCCAAGACTGTAGATTCTGCACGCAAGCGGGACGCTGCAGGAAAAGAACTGGGGTGGAGCTGGGTCTGCCCCCTTTTGTACCAGGGCTGTCGGGGCAGTCCCTCCTGGGTACTGCTGGCTGAGAAGTTTTCCGGCGGGTCCTAGTGCCTGCGGCATAGTCCTTATTGTGATAGCCTGCTGCAAGAGCTCCCATTCGAAGTAAGATCTCCGGTTGCCCTCCTTCACCGCTGGCACCTTAAGAGCCACCTTTGCGATTCCCTGGTGCACTGATCGTCAGGGCCTTGCAGTGCTGAGTAAGCCATAGAGCCCTACTGGCAGTGGAAGGAAGGATCTGGATTGAGAAGTGCATGGGGGTAAAGCAACACAAAGAAGGAGACGATTATACAGAGCGGTAGTGGCAGTAGCAGAAGAACTAACAGTAACAAAAAACTCAGCCACAATAATAATAAAAAAAAAACAAAAAAACATATCAGCATATCGACATGGAAACTGGATCTTTGCTCTTTGCAGTTGAGGTGGAGTCTAGTGTGCTGAAGTCAGAATGCCCTGCGTGGGACATCAATCTGTTGCAGCGGAGATGGCCATGATGTGACAAGCGGTGCATCCTGACATCAGGTCCTGAATAAGCCTCAGCTGTAGATAAAATACAAGGAACACAGCTCCAGATTTAATATGCAATAAATATCCTCAGTATTAAAGACATGAATGGTGTAGTACACTTTTTTGGGGGAGAATATACCATAGTTAAGTTCTGCTGATGTCTACTGGGATGTTATTTAGCTGGTGTCCGAACCCCCTATTTTAATGCCACAACCCAAACTCATTCTCCAGCACCACTGTAAACGAGATTTAAAAAAAAAAAAATATTACAGATTTTGTCTTCATACCTTTCCACTGACTTGGAATTTACTTCCATCTTAGCCCATGTGCTTCCTACTGGGTCTGGAAACCTCGTTCAAACAAATCCCTCCATGAATCTCCTCAAATCAGCCCCCCCCTACATTGAGATGGGACCCTTCCTTCAACACGATAGCAAGCGTTGGCCCAATATCTAGTCATGGGATCTGGGAAGGAAGTGCCAGATATAATCCCAGGGAGTGGGGAACTGAAACCAGAGATGGCTGGCCTTTGTGGGGGGTGTAGGGCTGGACTTCATCTGTTCAGTTGGAAGTTATCATTTTCACATTTTCTAACCTCATCAGCGCATGCTACATGAACCTAACTAGATGCCAGCAACCCTGAAGCACCAGCCTCGGCACGCTTCCTCCACCCATGGGCACCTGTGTAATCCTTCATCCTTGCTACTCTGCCATCTGTAGCCATCCAGGAGCCAGCAGCGCAGTAAGAGGCACTACATGCACTTCTCACAGGTAGAGAGCATCCAGTGATCTCCTCAATCCTCCCCAGTCAGTCCTGTGGCACTACCAGGTTCGGGGTTCAAACCCAGGTTACCAGCCATGTGTGCAGCAGCACTGCCCCTGCAGCAATGGACTGGCTCATTTATCTGTACCATTTGACTGGAGAAGGCACACTGAGCCGACAGCTCATGTCCTGGTGTGTCCCAGGTGATGGGCTACATTGGCCTGTTTAATTGATAGGGAATACTGGCCAGGAAAGCAGGGAAGAAAAAATTACCCACCGCCGTAATTTTTCTTCCAAGGGGTCCTTTAGCATCAGTAACAGTAGCGTTAGCTGGTTAGTTGCAACTGCCCCGGAGGTGTGCCTTTAAGAGAATTTATTTAAATAAGCTTGGGCATCAGCCAATCAAAAAATAGGAGGAGAGTGAGGTGAGTGACAGCAGCCTGAAGGGCTTCAGAATTGTTTAGAAGAAAACGGACACATGCCCCGAAAAGTGAACAAACAGGATTCAAAAAACATGCAAACAGATAACATGAGCACAAAAGCTCTTCAATAAAAAAAAAGAAAGAAAATGTAATAAAACTGAGAACAGTGCCCTTCTCCTGACAGATGAACCGAGGAGGAAGGGTGGGAGCTTACTGATGCTGAAGGACCCCTTGGAGGAAAGAAGATAACTGCAGTGAGTAATTTTTTCTTCTTACCCCAGAAGTCCTTTAGCATCAGTAACAATAGCAGACTACCGAGCAGTACCAAGTGGGAGGTGGGCAGAGAACTTACTTAGGAAAGAGGCTATAGAACCACCCTGCCAAATTTGGCTTCCGGTCTGGACTGCATATCTAAAATGCAGTGCATCATGAAGGTGTGCACCAATTTTCAGGTAGCTGCTTTGCAGACATCCAGAAGGGGGATGTCCCTTATTGCTGCCCCAGAGGCTGCAGTGCCCCTGGTGGAGTGGGCCCTGATCCCCACAGGAGGTTGCTAACCAGCCTATCCATAGCAGAATCCAATACAAGAGACTAACCAGAGGGAAAGCTCTCTTGGTAGCTGGTCTTCCTCTGCCTACATTCCCACAGGTGAGGAACAACTGAGAGGAAGTGTCTCTGGATTGCCTAGTATGCTCCGTGTAGTAACAGAGAGCTCTTTTAGCATTTAAGCTGATGAGCTTTTTGTTCGCCAAGACTGGATTTCTCAGGAATGAAGACAGGTAGAGTACTGGAATGGTTTTAGATGGAACTCTGAAACCACCTTAGCCAGAAACTTACTATTTGTCCAGAGCTCAACTTTATCGTTGCAAGGAAAGATGAAAGCAGGCTCAGTGCACAGGGTATAATATATGTGTGTGTAATGGCCACCAGTAAGACCTACTTTCAGGCCACAGACTTGATATGTGCAGTGGCCATAGGCTCAAAGGGTGGCTCCACGAGACAGGCAATGCAGAAATTCAGGCTCCAAGGGGGAACAGACTCCCTGACTGGAGCCTGGAGGTGCAAGAGGCCTTTAAAAAACTGTTTGAATAAGGTTTGGGAAAAACTGACTTTCTTCTTTCCCACAGAAAAAAAGGTCTAAATGTGGCCAGCTGTAGCTTGAGGCCTGACGCCTGCAGATGTACTAGGAAATTCAGCAGGTTAGGGTCTGCTGCTATAAGAGGGTTGGCCCCTTTTGCTCTTGCAGCAGAGGGGAAACAGTTTCCATTTGGTTACATACATCTCTACTTTGCGTTAGCTCAGAGTACTGAAAAGATGGAACTCTTAAATCCTCCACAGCCAAGCCTTGAGGTGAAGAGAGTATGTCAGGATAATGCACTCCTGTCTGGAGGAGGGTCAGCAGAGTGTGAGTTAGCGGCAGGCAAATGGGCCTGCTGCAGGATAGTATGGGAAGGAAAGGGTATCAGGCTTACCTGGGCTGATCTGGAGCCACCAGAATCACTGATGCAGGCTGTTGTCTGAGTTTCAGAAATACCCTGAGAATCAGGGGAAAAGGAGGGATGTATATAGGGACCCCCTTGACCAGACCAGGATCAAGACATTCAGGGGAAGCGATCCCGGAACTGGGAGCCTGCAACAGTACTGAGGAAGCTGGAAGCTGAGAGAAGAGGCAAACAGATCCACTTCTGGAGTGCCCAACTGCCTGAACACTGTGGCCAGTACTTGTTTGTTCAGAGTTCATTCACTGTGGCCTTGACTGATGCGACTTGGAGCATCTGCCAGAGTATTGTTTGCCTGGGAGGAGAATAGCTGAAGGCTGACTCCCAGGGAGAAGGCAAGAGACCAGATTTACAGAGCCTGCGAACAGAATATTCCTGATCTGGTCCACTCTGCTTGTTTGTGAAGAACATGCACTGGTGTCTGTACGACTCTGTACAGTCTGTCCTTTTATGACAGGAGCAAATGCTTTGAGAGCTAGAAAGATTGCTCCGAGTTCCAAAAGATTTACGTGTAACTGTGACTCTTGGAGAGTCTGGGTGCCACTTACTGAGGCACTGTCCAGATGTGCTCCCCATCACAGGAGGGAGGCGTCTGTGATAATCACTTTGTGGGACGTGCAGCCTGGAAGGGAATCCCTGCTACCAGTTTCACAGGATTCTTAGTCAGGGGTCTCAGCTTTGAAAAAATGTTTTAAAAAACATAAATAAATAAAGGAGACCAGCAAGCTAAAAGGAGGCTTGCGGGTGTTGCATCCTGTATCTGAACCCTGGGACTACCGCAGACATTGAAGTCATGTGTTCCATTAGCCTGACTACATGTTAAAGTTACGAGATTTGCTCAAGACCACATCATACACCAAGTGACTCAGTAAGGGTTAACGATTCAAACTCCGTCAAGCACCTGCTGGCTGGCCTCGCTGTCCCTGGATGCAGGAATCTGCCATGGAGGGACAGCTTGAATTCCCACCTTTTAGGTTTATCAGGCAACCCAGAGACTCCAGAGTGAGCCCTGTTTGGGGGGGGGGGGGCTGCTTGACCTGACAAGGAGACTTTGGCACTAAAAGCCAATCAGCAAAATAGGTGTAGCTAGAGATGCCCACATTCCTGAGGTGTGCTGCTACCACTGCCAGGCAATTCGTGAAGACTCTTGGGGCAGAGGAAGGCTGGAGGCCACAGTAAGCCCACACCTGAGAAACTGCCTGTGAGATTTCATTTTGGGTATATGGAAAAACTGAGCCCTTTAGGACCAGGGAGGCTAGTCAGTCTCCCTACTCTAAGGACTGTAGGACTAGCAACAGAGCGACCATCTTGAATTTGGGTTTTTAACAGAAAAGCTGCCACTCCCCAGTTGTCTTTTTTGTGTCAGAAAATACCTGGAGAAGAGGCCCTTTCCCCTTTCTGTGGGCTGGAACCCTCTCCACCATTCGCAGAACTAGAAGGTTTTTACCTCTCACTCCAACAGAAACACCAGTGTTGGGGGATCAAGGCTTAGACAGCTGGTTACACTTGAGGTCTGCCTACACCAACGTCAGGGCTTAGACTACGAAGCGGCTGTCTGGATAGAGATGGCCACCTCTGGCCCCTTCTGTCCTCTGGGAAAATAACCCTTGCCCCTACTGCCCTCGGGAGGAATTTCTGTGAGCAGGAGGCCTTGCAGTCAGATGTTCTGGACTCGAACAGCATGATTTGATCACAGGGAAGTCCATGCCTTAAACTGGGAGTCTGGTGTAGACCAGCAGTTCTATGCCATACAAAGCACTTCAGAGCAATGGCATGAGCCATGGCTCTAGAGGCAGCATCCTTGTTGTCATCTGCCCACTGGAATTGGTACTCCATTGCTTCCAGGGCAGGTTTGCCATTTCCACCGGCTCCTGCACCCTAGAATCAGGACTGAATTCCTGTGTGCTTTTTGGATATTTGGCAATAAAAGCCATGTAGAAAAAAATGTTGACAAGCATCTGTGGTCAGTTAAGAAATCTGTTTTCTGGAGTCCTTGTCCAGCGGTAAGGAGGACAAGGAGATTCCGGCTTTCTTGCAAGCTGCCTGCTGCACTATACTCTGAGATGTACAGACAGGCCCTCAGCAATGCTGTTAAACAATAAATATATTTATGTATTTATTTATTTATTAACATTTCAAGTTTATTGCAGGAAAACTCCATTGAGCAAGCTCATTCACAAGGAGGTCCTGTGACAAACACTTAAAGTACAAACACAGATAGGTAATAACAGTATATAGATGAAATGCACATTACATAATACAGGCTGGATATACATACAAGGGTACCACATAGGGTGACCGCAGGTGGTAAACATTGATGAGACAGGGAAGCGACTTACAGGTTGCATACTGATAAATGAAACATGAGGACTGGTGTGTGCAATACATATACAGTATTTTGGCAGCTAGAACAAACAACAATCTACAACTGATATGGGGGGAGGAGTGATTTGATAGAGTAGCAGTGGAGCGTAAGCAAAGATAAAGCCAGGAGTAGAAGGGGAAGGGAAAGCAGTTAATGTGACAAATCAATTATACCTTACCAGTGGATAAATATGGCACACATGGGGAAGGAAGAGACTTAATGACAGTTACAGGTGTCTTTTATTTTGGCTGAACTTGGCGATTTGTAGAAGTTTATTGAAACTGTGCTAGTTAGTTTCAGTACGGCTTGTAATTGGTTCCAAATGGAGGGAAGGGCATATGCAATAGCACGTTTACCAAAGGAAGTCCGCGTCCTTGGTATGTCAAGCATAATAAAGTCAGATTTTCTTAATGAGTATGCACTATGTGAGATACTAATAAGGGAAGAGAGACAGCTTGGCAATTTCTGCAGAAGCGGTTTAAGAGTCCATAGCCCAGCATGGAGCAGGCATCTAGTAGTAAGGGATGTCCAACCAACAGCTGCATATAAAAGTCACAGTGGTGTCGACAGTGAGGAGTTGGTAATGAACCCGTGTACGGTGATAAAGGATGTCCAGTTTACTTAGATTTGCAAGAGTGGTGGAGGAATAGATTACATCGCCATACTTGGTCAGTAGGGGAAAAGTGGCCTGTACAAGCTTGTTTGAGTTTCAAGGGGGAAAAGGGGCCTATTTCTGTAGAAGAAACCTAACCTTGCTTTTAACCTTCTAGAGACATCTTCGACGTGGTCACTGAAAGATAATTTATTGTCGATCCAGATACCTAGATATTTAAATTTGGTTACAACTTCCAGAGGCTCGTTTAGCGTGGTGACAATGAAGTCTTGGGCAAGGGTATTGGGGGGGCCTGAGACAGCACTGTGGGAGAATATCATCGCTTTATTCTTCCTAGCATTGAGCAGAAGCTTTGCCTTTATTAGATTATGCTCAAGTTGTGCGAAGTCCGCTTGAAGCACTCCCTTGACTTCAGATAACGATGAGCCAGAAGTATACAACACAGTATCATGTGCAGATTGGACGTAGATATGTTAGCATCTAAGTCATTAATGTACAGAGAAAACAAGATAGGGCCTAAGATGGATCCTTGGGGGACTCCTCTTGCAACTGGCAAGGCAGCAGAAAAAAAGCCTTCCGCCTTTACTTTTTGGAATCTACCAGTTAGGTAGCTAGAGAACCACTGGGTAGTATGGTATGAGGCACCCAACTTTGCAAGGCAATTGACTAATAGTTTGTGATCAACAGTATCAAAAGCATTGCTGAGGTCCAAAAGACTGCACCAGTTACCTTCTTAGCATCTATAGCAGAGATCCAATCATTGGTTACTTTTTGCTAGTGCAGTGATTGTGCTATGATTAGCCGGAAGCCAGATTGAGCTGGGTTAATGAGAGAGAAGGTTTCAAGTGAGATTTTAACTGAATATGGATCAGTTTTCGAGAACTTTAGAAAGGATAGGCAATATGGAGATAGGCCTATAGTTGTTTACATCGCATGGGTCACCAGATTTAAATAGAGGGAGGATATGTGCTGATTTCCAGCAGGACGGCACAGTAGCAGATGTAATGGAAAGACTGAAGATGTGGAGAATTGGGGCATTGAGATGGGCGTAGCCTGACCTTAGGAAAAAGGGTTCCAAGCCATCATCCCCTGCGCTTTTTTTGGTGTCTAAGTTAAGAAGAGAATCTTCTACTTCTTTATAAGTTATCTCGCGCAGTTGGAAGGGGCTGGGTGCAGGACTAGATGTGGCGGGAGGGCTTATGCAGCACCAGCATAAGGTGAAGAGTCAAAAGCTAATCCAGCTGTGGCAAAGTGGGAATTAAGTTCCTCCAGGATTAGGGACTTGTTTTCCACAATCTTGCCACTTGCAACTATCTTTGTTGGGACAGAGGGGGCCATGGGCCGTCCTTCTATAGCTTTGATAGTCTTCCATATTTTATGAGGGTTACCTTTAGCTTGTTCGAGAGTAGAAATATAATAGTTACCTTTAGCAGAGCGAAGTTTTTTCATACATTTATTCCTGGCTGCTCTAAAGGCCTGCCAATCCAAAGATTCTTTGGAATATCTAGCTTTAGCCCAGAGCTTATCTCGAGCTATAAGGGCTGCTTTGAGATCCGAGGTGAACCAGGGGTTGGAATTGTTCCGTACCCTAGCTTTGATGAAAGGGGCATGCTTATTTATTATTGTAGTGAGTTTGTCATTAAGGATGCAAGCTGCCTTGTTGACATCTTTGGCTAGGTAAAGATCTTGCCATCTGATCATGCTCAGGTCAGATAGGAAGTTTACTGCACTGAATTTGCGAAAGGATCTTTTGTTATAAAGATGGGTTGTGGACGGCCTTAATTTGCGATCTTATGCAAGCAACAATTCCATGATCGCCATGATGTCGTGTGAAACACTGCCAAATGAGATATTTTGTGTGGATGGATGGTTAGTACCACATCTAGAATGGAACTGTTGGCAGTATTTAGAGTGTTGTTCCTAGTAGGTTCACTGACTAATTGCCCAAGACCTAGCTCGCCACAAAGGATTTGAGGCCGTGAGATCTAGGTGACAGCCAGTCCATATTTAGATCTCCTAGAAATATTGTTTCAGTTTTTGCATCTACGAACATGGATTTCAAAAGATTAAGGACTCCATCACCACCAGACAGGGGTCTATAGCCACCTAGGATAGTGATACATTCCGAGAAGGGGAGATGAAGGCTCAGCGAAACTAACTCAAATTCCTTAGCTAGAGATTTGTAACTAATATTGGTGACCAAGTACTTAGATTTGGCGTGAATAACCACACCCGCCTCTAGACTCTCTATCTGCTCTAAATAAATTGTAGCCCTGCAGTGATATTTGTTGATCAGTGTTCGTCTTTTTAACCATGACTCAGTATTATGATAAGTCTAGGTTAACGTGTAGCCCAGGCTTGCAGCTGTACAAGTTTTTAGGCAGGCTTAAATGTTGATCATCATCATTTTGAGACCTGTGGCCTCAGCAAAATCGATAGGCGTGGTAAGTTGTTGGGGGCAGGTTGAGCTCCACATTTCCTGAGCAGAAGAAGCAGAAGTATAACTTTCTTTAAGGAGCTTATAAGAATGGAGACTGCTTTTTATTTCTTGGACAACCCATATTGTGCGCCAAGCGGCACCACTGTAATGACAGTTGATCGGATCAATGTAAGTGCTGGGTGGACATAGGTGAGGACAGTAGCAGGGGTGTAGGCTAACTGGGGAATAGGCTAAAAGGGAGAGGAGGAGACATAGTGTCTGCACGGTAGACTGTTATAACATTAGGTATTGATAAGGTACATTGGAGAACTGAATTGCATTGAGGTACTTGAACTGCACTGTATTGCTGAAAACTCTGCACCTTAGGAGCAATAAAAACACAATAAGGAGAGCCATGGTCCCAGATTGAGTGGCCTCGTGATTTGTATTAGCGCAATATTTTCTAGGCAAGAAATTTGCCCACCTAGGTACTCACTTAAAACCTAGATGAGAAAATACAGCAGAAAGGGGAACAAAGAGAGCAGGAGCAGCTTAGTTAGTGGCCATCCACCCTTCAGACTCAAGTCCCCTCGTAGCAGAACTGGGAAAGAAGTAGAATGATAATGCAGGCTATATTGCCCATGAATGAATACAGTGATTTATGTAGAAGACCAAGAATCCCTCTAGTGGCAGGTCTGTATAACCTGCTAATTTCCAGCCCACTTGCCAACCCCTCCACAGAAGTGGGGGTTCGAAGTAGTTTTGTGATATTTTTTAATTTATATTTTTTCATTATAGATAGGCACAACCAGAATTTTGGGAGGTGGGAGACCTTTCATCTCCCTATAATCTTTTTAGCACCATTCTCACCTTGGAGGGACTCCTGAGAAGGGAGTTCCAGGGTGTCTAATATGTTCTGGATAAACATAAGCATAGAGGGGGAATCCTCTTGGTTAGCCGAGGGAGCTCCAAGGAGAGCATAGTGGACACATAAGGTTCTTGGTCCTCCATAGTCAGGGGCCATAAAAATACTCACATCATCTGTATTACCCTCACATTCTCTGGAGCAAGAACTGTTGAAGACTGTTAAGCAGCCCCTGTAAGCAGGAGCATATTAAAATTATTTATCATCAACTGTATCATCTTCACAGTCTGTGAGAAAGAGAACTGTGGAAAAGTGCATACTAGCCCCTGTAAACATAAACCTCATCTTTGTAAGGTCTGAAGAACGTGCCATACTTTTGCCAAACATGTTACCTGTGTAGACAAGAGATGAACATGCTTTGTTTTTTTCTTTATTCTTTAAGCTGCCTGTTGCTCACTATTGGCTTTCCCAGGAGGAGCAGGAGTATTTTTTTTTTTATCTTGACAGGGTTTCTTTTTAGCCACTTCATCAGCAGCTTGATCAAGTTTCCTTTTTTTCTCCATAACTTTTATTATTTAATTGTGAGGAACTTCATCAGCTCCTTTGGAAGCTTTACTTTCTGGCTGAGAGCTGGATGCTTCATCAGCACCCCTATTTACATTTTTATTGTTAATACTTTTAGATGGCCCCTCATTGGTAGCCTTTGACATATCTTCAGCCATAATACTTATTAGGTTTCTCTGCTATTGCCAATTTAACAAAGAGACCCCAAGATCTGGACCACAATGAACCAAGTGCAGGTTTCTGTGAAATGCCACCAGCCAGTCCTGTCCCAGTTAAATAACTCTGTCTATTTTAAAATACCCTTCTTTGGTAGTACCGGGATCTATACCAGTGCCAATCTAATAGAAAATCCAGTAATACCAGTAAAACTGCATACAGGTTTCTGTAGATGCTGTGAAGCCAGTCCCACGATAGATAACATTTTAGGTCCAGTTTCATTTAATTATGGGATTTTCTGATCTCACCAAATCAGAGAATCCCAGCAGCAATTGTCGATTCAGAATTCCAATTGGGTGCCTCGAGGTAGAAATCGCGAGGTCCGACTTAAAAAAATATGGCAAAAGAAAATTTGACGGTTCCTTCAAGAATTGTGTTAAAACAGTGAAAAACTATTGAAATTAAGCATCCACGGAAAAAAAAAAAGTAGAATTCAAGCAGATGCAGTAAAAATAATGCAATTGTGTGAAAAACACAACCACTAACAAAAAATGTCAAATTACACTCAGCACACTAAAAAAGTGAAATTTATGAGGAAGACTTTACCAAGATAAGTGCTTAGGAGGCCGTCAAGGTAAGTTGAGAGGTACCACGGGGGCAATGTTGCTCAGTCAGTGCAGAAAAAATTCTGAAGCCACTCAGGCTGCTCTCACTCAGCTCACTCCCCTATTTTTTTAATTGTCTGTTTCCCAAGCTTATTTAAATAAATTCTCTTAAAGGCATACCTCCGGGGCAGTTGCACTTAGCCAGCTAACTGCTATTGTTCCTGATGCTAAAGGACTCCTAGGGTAAGAAAATCCCTCACTCTTGTGGTAAGCACCAAGGGATCATTCACCTGGACAGCTACCAAAGAAAGGCAGGAAAGACCTTGGCTTAAATCGCATCCAAAGATGGCACCTCAGCAGTATAGCACCCCCTCGTGCTGCACAAAGAGTGTCAGTATTGGGTATTAGCCCAGGTTACTGGTGTGGGACTGGGACTAGAACCCTCAACCATCCCATCTACCAGCATAAAAAAACTCCAACAAGGCCTTTCATTTATGTGTCTGAAGGAAAGGACACTGGGCTCTTCGGTGATTTGTCAACAGTACTATAATGCTGTACCTGATCATGAGGGTGGTTCTTCTCAATTTCAGTTTGTGATGGGTATGTGCAGTTTGTATCCAAACTCAAAACAATTTTTTTAATGATACTACTTAATGGTTAACAAGTTGTAAACATGTTTGTATTGTTCTGTGTCTTATTAACTGTACACAGAATTCTGCTGATCTTTAAAATGTAAATTTTATTATGATGTTAACTACTGTTTACTACATGCCAATGGGATCTCACTGTAAATTAGCTTTGGCTCAATTAAGTCCCCCCCCCCCAATAGCTTTAGCTTTTCGCCCCGGTCACTTGTGCCTTCGTCAGGGTCCCCTCTAGCTCCCAACTCCATCATCCTCCCGCCCCCAGATCTACAAGGTGGGGGTTCCAGAGCTTCGGGACAGTCACTTATAGCCACAGGTAAACATGGAATTTCTGAAACTGTTCTCCCGTCCCTCCCGAGCAGTGGTGAACACAGTTGAGCATGCACATGTGGAGGCGTGCATGTGATCCTGGAAACCACGTGCTCCTTCCATTCTCCCAAATTACGTCAGCCCCTCCAGACCCACCTTAATCAGACATCCAGCCTCCACCAGGTGTCAGTCGAGAACGAGGTGACTAAACTCCCCGATCCGGGAGACAGCAGCCCATCGGCCACTACAATCCTCTCCCAGGCCTCCCCCCCCCGACCCGCAGCGGCCCAAGCTCGCCTCTGAACACTAGTCACTGGTGTGGCACAAGGTGTGGCATGCAGTGCCTCAACCCTCAGCACCAGCAGGCTGGCTCAACTGAGTTTTTATCCCTGCTCATATTGTGTGCAAATAAAATTTCATCATACCACACCATTATCCAGCTGTGACAAAACCAATGCAGACGCCCAGCCCTAATATCACGAACACCGCTGCTGTGCATGGACAAGAGAATCAACGTAAATTCACTGTCATCCTGGACACCAGCAGTTGCACTAGGAGAGCCAAGTTCACTGCAGTGGCAGTGTTCTTGCACTTTGGGGGTGTCTTGCTCACCCCTATACATTAGTATGTCCTGGGCCAGGCGACGGGAATAGAACATCACCTTCTCCCTTGCAAGGACTCTGGTGTGTGCATGGGCTTACTCAAGGGAGGTAGGAGAGACAAGATAACGTCCAACCAACAGGGATGGGGAGTGGGGTGGGGCTGTGCTGTATCAGCAATGGGAGTACCAGCTCGCTGTCAAAGCAGGAAAAGGAGCAGCCCTGGATTAGCACTATAATAAATAAATAAAAAGGCCATGTCTGGGAAGACAAGGAGCTGCTGAAACATCTAAACATCTGTCCCGGTCCTCATGGAAGAGAGGAATCTGAGATTTGCATGTGTAACCATTTGCTTTTCAGTGAGATGTGTTAACAGTAACTGTGTGACAATGTTTTCCTAAATGTATTCTGCTGCACATTTGGGACAGAAAACGCCAAAAAGGTTTAGGTAAGGCAGCTGTTTAGACTAGGATACTAAATAAATACTTAATAAAACAAACCATCCCTGTTTCTATATTGGTTCTGCCACTCTCTTGAGTTTCTACATTTCTAAAACTCCATTAAGCCTGGATCCAGTGCTTAACCTAATCACATTTTTAACCTGGAGACTGGTATCCTTGGAAACAGTTGTCACCCAGATCTAGGTCCTCTGCAGAAATGCCAAAGCACACCATTTGTTATTAAAGCTATGGAGCTCATTTTAAAATACTGGCATGCTGAGAGAGCTTCATGCATACAGGAAGGAGTGCTGCAAACTTCTAGTACTGTGGCTACACAAATAAAACTGCACACGGCCTAAAGAAATGAATTGTGATATGGGGTTATTAGCTATGGACTGTTGCTGTATTCCGTACATTTTCATATATAAATATAGAGATAATTACTGTCAAAAACATTACTAAAACAGCAGTGTTACCCACAAAAGTAAAGAATTGTGAAAATTAGGTTAAAACTCCCATGACCCATGGTGAATATGTGGCCTGATATTCATCAGGATTTGAATGATCATGCAACACGCTGTTAGCATTGCCCTGGTTTTGGCACCCAGTCTCCATGCATCGCTACACTAATATCAGGTGCTTGCGGGCCCTACGTGGAGCTGCAGGCACTCTATGCATTGTGCTGGACCTGTGACATGCTTCAGTCAAGTTTTATTTATTTATTTTTTTATTTATTTCTGTTTGGAATTAATACCTTGGAGTCAAAGACACATTTTCAAAGGTTCCAAGTCAAAAGACAGAGACATGAACAGGTAGCATACAAAAAACAGACAACATTCCACATTACTAGGTTACAAAATGAGGTTACATCAAGTTTGCACATATTTAGGGGTATCAATAATACATAGAGGTCTAACATTGCAACTACTAGCATAGCATGCAGGCAGCTTTACTATTAAAGAGAGCAGTGGGGGTGGGGGAACAGGTGGGAGTGCAGCTGGGGTAGCCAGGGGATTGTGTGTGTGTGTGTGTGTGTGTGTGTGTGTGTGTGTGTGTGTAGTAAGCGTTGTCATAAGGCGCATCCGAGGTAGGAAGCCAGGTGAAACATGGTGAGCTAAAATCCATGTCACAGAGGTGGCTTGGGGGAGTAGGTCCTGTGGGCCATACGCCAAGCAGCAGACAAACTGTGCATTGCGCCAGACCTGTCACATGCTTCACCCAGGGTCCTGCAGGCACTATGCTAAGTGGCAGACACAATGTGTATTGTGGCCTGTCACATGCTTCACCCAGGGTCCTAATGGGCACCACATGAAGCAGCAGACACATTGAGCAATGTGCAGGGCCTGTAACATGCTTCACTCAGGGACCTATATGGGCCCTACACGAAGCTGCAGACACATTAAGCAGTGTGCAGGACATGTAACAAGGTTCACGCAGAGTCTTGCAGGCCCTTCACGAAGTGGCAGACACATTGCGCATTGTGAAGGACCTAACTTGGTAACTTGGTAACTTTAGACAAAGTAGGCCAAGGCCCATTTAATTGTCTTCCACTCCTAGTGGGTTTATTTTATAATGTAATGTTTACCATTTAGAAGTAAATAAGCATCCAACTCATTTTTAAAAGAGTTAAAGGTAGTAGCCTCTGCCACTTGTTCAGGGAGACTATTCCATATAAGGGAGACTCTGGAAACAAAAAAAATTAAATGTCTACTTGTTTTGGAAAGATTTACAAAAACCTGTTTATCATGAGATCTTGAATTAAAGGTTTTCTGAGTCCTAACAATGTTACATTGCTCCATTAATGTTGCATTATCCAAGATATGATACCAAATAATAAGTCACCTCTGATTCGCCTAAGTTCCAAGGGATACAAGTTTAGCATCAGTAATCTGTCCTCATATGCCTTATCTTGTAAGCCTTTTATGGATTTGGTTAAACGCCTTTGGACTCTTTCAACTTTATGAATATCTTTCTTTAGATATGGGTTCCATATAGGAGAGCCATAATCCAGTATAGGGAGTACATAAGCTTTATAGAGTTTTAGTAAACACTCCTTATTCCTCGAAATGAATCCTTTTTTAATTGAGTAAATGATGCCATTACATTTGCCTATCATTTTGGATATATTGTTAAAAGATAATTTGGGATCAATCCAAATGCCTAGATCTTTTCTAACTTGCTGCTTTTTAGTTTCTTATTATTTAAGTAATACGAAAACCTAGGGTTGTTTTTTCCAAAATGGATCACTAAACACTTCTGCTCATTAAATTTCATATCATTTATATTGCCCCATTTTTCCACTAAACTCAGGCTATTTTTTAGTTCTTCAAAATCCCCAACAGTTTTTACCACCCCACCTATTTTGGTATCGTCAGCAAATTTAGTTAAGTGGAATTTAACCCCAACACTCATATCACTAATGTATAACCCAAACAACAATGGTCCCAATATGGAGCCCTGGGGCACCCCACTAGCCACTCCACCCACCTCTGACAACACACCATTTATACGCACTCTCTGTATTCTATCTGACAACCAGTTTTCAATCCAATTTATTATAGTTCTATTTATACCAAGTTTAATCATTTTATTTATTAACTTATGATGGGGTATGGTATCAAAAGCCTTTCCTAAATCCAGATAAATAACATCCACAGGTTTACCTCTGTCTAGATTTGCACTAATGAAGTTATAAAAGGCCAATAAGTTTGTATTACAAGAAAGTCCTTTTTTAAAACCATGCTGCGTAATATCTTCTAAATTCAGTCTTAGCATATCTTTTTCAATACTGATTTTAATCAGTCTCTCTAAAACTTTGCAGCAAACTGGCG
Organism: Neoceratodus forsteri; assembly: GCA_016271365.2. NCBI lineage: Eukaryota > Metazoa > Chordata > Ceratodontiformes > Ceratodontidae > Neoceratodus > Neoceratodus forsteri. The sequence continues at coordinate 295,914,389 of JADMNL010000027.1, read as the reverse complement.
TCAAACTAATGGGCCTATAATTGGATAAACATGCTTTATCACCCTTTTTATGGATAGGCACAACTATAGCTTTTTTCCAACCAAGGGGAATATCACCAGTAATGATAGATTTATTTAATATTAATGTCAGGGGCTCTGCTAAGACGTCCGCCAGGTTTTTCCAGACAAGAGAGTCAATATCATCAGATCCTGAGGAAGAAGATGATTTTATCTTGGACAATTCGGATTTCACAGATTCTTGGCAAATATGGACAGGATCAGAGTTTCTTATACCTTTATTACCTGTAACATGCTTCACGCAGCGTCCTGCAGACACTATGCAAAGCTGCAGATATGTCGTGCATCGTGCAGGACCTGTAACATGCTTCACCCAGGGTCCTGCAGGCCCTACGGGAAGCAGCAGACACACTGAGCAGTGCGCAGGGCCTGTAACATGCTTCACCCAGGGTCCTATGGGCCCTACACGAAGCAGCAGACACACTGAGCAGTGTGCAGGACCTGTAACATGCTTCACGCTGTGTCCTGTGGGCCCTATGTGAAGCACCAACATGTTGTGCATTGTGCAGGACCTGTAACATGCTTCAGGTAGGGTCCTGCAGGTCCTATACAAAGCTGCAGACACATCATGCATTGTGCAGGACCTGTAACATGCTTCATGAAGGTCCTGCTGACTGTATCTAAAGCAGAAGACAATTCATGCACTGTGCCAAACCTGTAACGTGCTTCATGCAGGGTCCTGTTGGCCCCATGTGAAGCTGTAGATATGCTGCACGTTACGCAGGACCTGTAACGTGCTTCACACAGGGTTCTGCGGCCATACCCAAGGCAGTAGACAATGTACATTGCGCCGGACCTACGTGAAGCAACGTTCATGTTGTGCATTGTGCCGAACCTATAACATGCTTCATGCAGAGTCCTGTTGGCCCTTCGCAAAGCTGTAGACACGTGTGTATTGTGCAGTAAATGCTGTTACTGAGGTAAAAAAATAAATAAAACCGTTATCTTAAAAAGCTATGCATGTTTGCCGTGTCTTTCTGATTGTTTAATGTATCATTAAAGTAGTTTCTAGGAATCCGACATCAGCAGAAATGGCACTAAAGCCAAGGACAGTATACTTGTAGAACAAACCTATACTTCAAGCATCAATTATTGTAACCGATATTTCATTTTATACTGCATCAGTACACAACAGAATGCAGTGTTGAATATTACAATTTTTCTCTGGGGGGGGGGAGAAACAGGTTGTCTTTATACCTGTTGACAGTCTTGAAATGTATACAGTGCAATAAATATTGTGAGACGATCTCTCCAATAAAAAAATAGCAAATGAAATAGATACTGTAAACATACAAGTTTTTTTGAGATTACAGTTTATTTATTTTACAAATAAACACATTTTACTTCAGTAACACTGTTTACTACAGGACTGACAGAAAGAGCTTTCTGAGGAAACTGACACTACAGAGGACCGCGTTCTGAATTGGGAGCGAGCATGCTTGTAGTTACGAGTACGAGTTACGTACATATGCAGCAGCTACCAGGTAAACAAAGTAATGAGCGAGTGTGGCAATACCAGTGTGGCCTGTCACGAAAATGTTATGAAAAACATCTAAACTGAGCTGTTTTTGAAAGGTAACCACGTGTGTATTGTTTGGTAATGTAAACAGAAACACAAATCCCTAAAAAACACATGCTTTAAAAATTTAACATGTAGGGGGTTGATCGGTGACTTATCAATTCTTGATAAAATGAAAGCCACCGCTCAACTAACAGGGCCACTGTTAGTTGAGCGTGGCTTTCATTATGCGTCAAAGGTTACTTAAAAATATTCAAAACTGCTCTGAAAACGGCCCTCATAGACTTCTATACAGCGGGCCCCTGCACACTCCCTGGTTAGACGTCACAAAAAACGTCTTGAGCGCGGTGCGGGGGTGAGGCTGGCGGACCAGCTAGGGTAACTGACTGGCCAAGTGGCTGCTTAGCTCAAGTTTCAATCCCTTCCTTCAAAAAGTGGCTGAACTAAACATGTCATTTTCAGGTTAAAAGACTATTGTAGCTATAAAGGTATGGGACTTACGTGTTAAAAAAACAAAGGCAAATAGGTTGGAAGGAAATTGCCTTTAACATACTGTCGGGGGCTAAAAATGGTCAGGACACCCAAGTAGCCATTTTTATTGATGCAGAGAAAGCATTTGATCATATAAACTGGATCTATCTTTCTGAAGTTCTGTGAACATCTGGGTTCAGGGACCCATCTGTAAACCAACTCATGCAGCTTTATGGAGACCCGACCACCCGAATCCGGGTAAACGACACATTAACAGATGCACTCCCCTCCACGGAAGAACCCAAAAGGGGTGCCCCTATCACTCTTACTCTTTGTGGTAAGTATCGAACCCTTGGCAGTAGCCCTGCAAACACACCCAGATATAGCATGCATAAAAGTGACAGGTCAGGAACCCCCTATTATGCAGATGACATGCTGGTATTTACGAGGGACCCTATTAATTCCATACCACCCTTTCTGAAGCTCTACAGCAACATGTTCACATTTAAGGTAAATGCACTGAAGACAGAAGCGCTCTTAGTAACTGGCCCACTTCCACCCTCTGTTAAAAACAGCATCCCTTTCAAATGGGTTACCTCTAAGGTCCGCTATCTGGGAATTGAGATACCAGTATGGCTAACCATCTTGCATCAAGTAAATGACATGAAATTGAAGAAAGCTGTATTTGAAGACTTTCTTCTCAAACAGCACTGAAGCTATTAAAAGGAATGTTCTGAGTAGATTTCTTTTTCTGTTTGCCATGCTACCAACTTGGATGACTCGTAAAGGAATGGAGAGAATGTCACGATGCCACTGCTTGGCTAACAAGGTCCTTGTTAGTTGTGCGGTGACGTTGTTTTATCTAAATCAGAATCCTGAAGTATTAAAAAACTACTTCAAGTCCAGTCCCTACAGTAGTTTATGGAGCACTCTCCATATAATTACCCCACAAAACGCGCTAGGGTGGGGCAGCGCTCAGGACAGGAAGTGGAAGAATCAGTGGCTCAGCTCAACTGAGCCAAAATACAATCCCTTCCCTCCCCCAAAAACTTGCATCTAAAAATAAAATCGATCTATCAAGGTACTCTGGGTGGGGGGGTGAGGAAAATGGGTTCATACTAATTTATCAAAAAAAAAAAAAAATCAGCCAAGAAGGGTGCTCTTTCACACAAGCTGTGATATTTTAAAAACTGTGTATTGGGCCTTCAGCAGACAGACCTGAGAGTAACAGAACCCAATCACACAACACAGGGGAAAAAATATATCCAGATTTCAAGCCACCCCATTCTTTATTACCAAAGGAAATTTCAAGAAAACTGGATTTTTTCCTTTTATCTGCTGCTGATCCTATCTTTCTGCTCAGGTCATATACAACGATACATAGAATGTGACGGCATATGAAGATTGCTGGGCCCACCCAGTCTGCCCAATGTTTTTTTGGGCAGACCCTACTTATTCCACGTGATTATCTCTTCTCCCTCTACCCTATGCCCACAATTCCCTGGTGCCTATCCCACGCATTTTTGAACCCAATCACTGTTTTAGCTCCCACTAACACCACTGGAAGGCTATTCCAGGTATACACTGCCCTTTCTGTGAAGAAATACTTCCTCTCGTCCCTCCTGAATTTACCCCCCCTCCAGCTTCATATCATGCCCCCTTGTTATGGAGCACCTTTTTTGCTGAAGGATACCCCCTCCTGTACCTTACAGACCCTTGTAAGGTATTTAAAGGTTTCCATCATACCCCCCCTCCTCCAGGGTGTACATATTTAGCAACTTTAGTCTTTCCTCATAGGGCTTTTGTTGCAAACCCTGCACCATTTTGGTAGCCCTCCTCTGGACTGCCTCCACTCTACATGTCCCTTATGAGAAGTGATCTCTAAAACTGTATAAAGTATTTAAGGTGGGGTCTTACCAGCAATTTATATAGGGGCAGAACCACCTCCCTCTTCCTGCTGGAGACACCCCTTCCTATGCACCCCAGCATCCCACTAGCTTTCCTGACTGCCTTGTCACACTGCCTGGTCACCTTTAGATCATCCAATATGACAAGGCCTGGGTATCTTTCCTGTTAGGTCTTTGCAAGCATCACTCCACTCATCTTATACTCCACTCCTGGACAGAGGTTCAGATACTTTTTTTGGACTGGGAAGTATTTACTGCTAGCTTCTTTCACCTGGTAACATTTTCACCTAAATGGTAATACCATCCATTAACCTGTCTGACCTCCCCCCCCCCCAAACACTTGTAAATCGAGACTCAAACTCAGTCATTGACGTTCTTTGTCCGATACTGTCGTGTGGTGTCTCGACATACTTCCCTACTTAATGTCATATAGTGCTGCGGCCACTTTTAACATTTTGTCCATGTTACAAGAGCCCTTCTGGCCACCAGTTGAGCCACTTCTGAAAGTCTGCTGCACTGTGCACAACTGATGCTGATGCTGTTCCCACCGCTACTGCTTACATGCTGTTTGTGTGGATACATAGCTAGTAGCACTGCAACCAATTGCGAGAATATGTACCAACATACTGTAAATGTGCAGGGTGGGAAATAAATTCCTTAAATCAGGAAGTGGGAGTAAATCATGCAAAAAATGGTAGTAAAATACTCCTTTACTCCCATTATGCATTCCACTGCTCCTGGGTTCCTATGGCCTAGGAGCATTATTTTGCACTTTCCTGCATTAAAATCCAGCTGCCATACCCCTGACCACTCTTCCAGTCTTTTCTGATCCCTGCACATTCTATCTATAGTTCCGTGCGTCCATCACTGAAGTAAAGTCCATATTAGTTTTTCATTCAGTCCATATCTACTTCAGTACATTTTTATATATGAGGGAGAGTTCTAAATTATAAATGATACGATACTTCAGTTTAGCTGAAACAGGGCAGCTTGCAACAGAATATTTGTTATATACTGCAGGTAAAGAGAAATGCACAGAAAGAAACAGTGAAATATCAGGGTATGTTTATTGATATTTCTGTGTGAAGACACACACAAAAAAAAAAAACGGAAAGTTAAAAATAGAAATTTACATTAAGTAAACCAAGTGAAACTTTTTTGTTTAGATAAACTACTGGGTCAGCAGTTTGAGACAAAATCCTAACCAGTTAAACAAAGCTAGTACAGACACCATAAAAGTGAGTTAGAGACTAAATGAAATGGACGTTTATATATAATGTGGTCATACTTTTTTGTAAGCATTTAAAAAAATGCCCCCTTTTTGTCTCTTTAGATTTGAACTGAAAAATTGATTGAAATAAAAAAGTTAGTACATCTGAAAAAGTGCCATTTTGTAAAGTAATAGCAGGTATGTTCCCCCTGCAGCATGATGTACAAGATTCATGCAAAGATATCAACAGTATATTTTTTATAAAATTTATAAAGAATGTATTCTGATTTGGAACTTGTTAATATCTATTCATTAGCCCTGAAGATTATGAAGAAGGGACAAGTTAGTCCTGAAACATAAATGGAATGAAAATTGTATTTTGGGAGCATAACAATAAAACACAATATTTACATTATCAAGAAACACAGAGGGTAGAGATCTTCTGTACTTTACAAATACATTGTTTCACACGCCGTAATAGGAAGAACTCCCTCAATAAAACACATTGCTTATATAAGAGAACCCTGGGAGACCATACAGCACACCCATAGCTCACTGCAGTGGCAACAGGCAGGGAAAAAGAGCAGCAGACTGGTTGGACCAAACAGTACTTATCTGCGACCAATTCTATGTAACTCTGATGAAAATAACATTACTGTGGTTTTTTTTTTTTATATAAAAAGTCGAGTGCTGAACACTGCGCCGTATCATCAATAAGCACGTCCGTTTGCAATGAGCGTGAAGCTGAGCAGCAGCAGAGTGGTACAGGAGTTGGGAAGTTGAAATGGTGTGTGCATTGCTGTGACACCAGGACCGTTCACAACCTTCCTTGGCCTTTGAACTCTGTACTGCCTGTATGGAAATCCATACAAAACAAGGGATAACCACATATTATAAATACATTGTAGGCGTACGGGGGATTCATACAGCATGGTGAGAAATTAAGAGTGGTGTTACACACGGGGAGGTTAACACAATTAAGGTTAAGCAATTATGACAGGACCTCACACTTGCGAAGCGGGCCTTAATTAGCAAGCATGAGGCTACTAAGGTCCACTTCGTAGGTGTGAGGTCCTGCTACAACTGCTTCTGACTCTGCCAGGCCACCCGAGCTATCCAACTCCCAATCCGAGAATATACCCAACATACCATCTCTGCACTATCAAGCACTCTGCCCCCCCCCAAAACACCCTACCTAATCCACAGCACCCAGTGTAGTATCATGTCTTGCAACTGTGATTTCCTGAAACTTATGCTCCTAGGAAGCAGGACTCAACTCAAACTGAAATGTGACTTAGAACGCACTGAACCAAGTCTGTGTCTCTTCACAACTGTAAGCCTTATATTTGTACTGTATAACTGTAAACGTTGAATCGTATATATGTAATCAACTTGGAACTGTAGCCTTGTACTTGTATGTATACGCAGTCCTCTTCCAACTACTCCCTCCCTCCACCCAGGTGGCAACTGGAAATGAGCAACTGAAGAATATTTTCTAAATAAACCGATTTGCTCAGGTCACAAAGTAAGTGGCAATTGTGGGATGGGATTTACACCTGGGTCTCCAGATCCCTGGCTCTGTGTTCTGAATGCCAGACAAACAATCAATGACAGTTTCTATCAGAGTACTGTAACTGCTCATTCCAACATTACCTTGCCCTCCTGTCGCAAACTTTGTTCCATCAGGATGGATGTCAACTGAAAATATTGGCTTGCCTAAAACCAAACAGAAAACAGAATCATACATGAAGCAAAGAAATGAGGAGGTCCCAAAAGTTTAACATAATGTTTTAGAAGTTCTTTCTTTTAGCTTCACGTTGTCAATAGGAAGTTCACAGATATGGGGTAATGAACACGCCTACTAGGGTAGTGGTACAACTCAAAGCTGTCAATCAGCATAGAACTTTGGGCATGTGGCATTCAGAGATCACCAATTCCTCAGTCTTTACTCAGACAATTAAACATGTAAGAAAGGTACACAATTATCACAAATAAATATAACCCCCGGCAGTGCATATGAAATATTACAATTCAGTTAATATTCAGATAAGAATTGGTAAAGTAATGTCTGTGTTACTGCTGACACTTTTTCCAACAGTCATTTCAGTTAGTTCCCAGCTCAGACCTCTTCCATCATCTCTTTCTCCCGCTCGACTCCACCCTCAATATTGGACACCAGTTAGATTTTCTTTATTGACTAAAGGCTTCTCTTGCCAGGACATCTAAAAGTGGTACTACTTAATTTATAAAATGGGAGCCATCGGGTCTTAAATTTCTCTGACTGCAGCCCAAGATGTGCAGTTAATTTCTCCAAGTCTTTAATTTGGTGGCAATTAGATATCCAATGGGAGGTCAGCAAGGGGTGATCAGTCAACCAGTGCTGGGTACTGCAGCAATCAGAATGTTAAAAAGATACTTTACCCCCCAGGACTGTGAACCCCTTGTGGGAATCCACCAAACAAAAGCACTTGACACTAGTTTGGAATTGATATCTTCAACATTTCGCCAATATTGTGGCATATTTCTTCCCAGAACTTTGCAATTTTGGGACAGCCCCAAAAGATATGGAAGTGCATGCCCATCTGCCCGCAGTTCCACCAGCACCTGTCCAAAGGAATCTCCCAAAATGTTTTGTGACAACCGGGGGTCCTATAGAATCTGGTGAGAACTTGCCATCTGAACAATCTCCAGGAGGGAGAGGCAGTAGTCTTATTTGCCTGTTCCCATATCTGGGACCACATCCTGGTAGGGAGTACTGGTCCTATTTCAGCTTCCCACTTTTGCTTTATTCTATCTCTGTCGGACCAGTTGTGTTCTCTAATCATTTGATACAACTGTGAGATCAGGTGTTCTGCTTTCCCAGCATCCTGTATTAGGGCATGGCAAAAACTCACCAGGCTGTGATCATCTGGAGCCCCAAAAATCTCTCCTCTTGATTGCATATTCAGGAAGTGTCTAACCTGCAGGTAACAGAAGTCGTCTCGATGAGGCACACCAAACCCGGGCCTGCAACTGCTGAAAGCTCTTTAGTGTAGCGTTGGTGTACAGCTGGGTCACTGAAGTTAAACCTAACCTTTTCCACCTATTTAAAGCTGGGGTTCCTCTCCCTGGTGTAAAATCCCTACATGCCTTAATACTTGTTGGCCGATAGACTTTGTCTTCTATTTTAAGGGTCCATAGCACCTCTCTTCCAGGTTATAAGCAACGTTTTTATCTATGGTGTGGGTAACTTACTGACGTTTAGGATCCTGTTTATTGAATAAAAGATTCATGATCTTAGTTTGGCCAAGCAACCCTTGCTCCATTCTTGTCCAACTTAAGGCCTGGTCTGTGGTGGCGTAGGCTGCTAGGTGTTGCAGCTGGGCTGCCCTATAGTAAGTTTTAATGTCCGGAACCCCTATCCCCCCCCCCTTACCTTTATCTAGCTCAAGTATGGTTCCTTTAAGTCTCGGGTGTTTTCCACCCCAGATAAATTTTTTGAAGATGGTATGCACAGTGGCCCAGAAAGGTTTGGGGAGTCGGACAGGCAGGGTATCATACGAGAAGAGCAGCTGGGGGAGGATGTTCCTTTGTAAAGTTTCAGCTCGGCCCAATATTGAAAGTGGCAATGCAGCCCACTTCACACAATCCATCCTTATATGATTTCTTATAGCTTGGAGTGACTGGCCTGGTATAATTTACTAAGATCCACTGTAACCTGTACTCCTAAGTATTTAAACCATGTGTTAGACCACCTGAGCTTAGTCAAATTTTTAGTTTGTGTAAAGACTGGTGAACCTATAGATACAATTTCAGATTTGGATTTATGTATTCGGAAACCAGAGATCTCACCCTATTCCTGTAGCAGGGACATAGCCCTGGGCAGTGTGATGTCTGGGTCTTGTAAATATAAGAGTATCATCTGCAGAGAGAGAAATACAGTTTTCCACTGAGCCCACCTCTATACCTCTAATACCAGCATCTGACCTAAAGGCTTTGGCCAAAGGCTCAATGCTCAGGGCAAACAGCAGTGGCGAGAGCGGGGAACTCTGTCTTGTGCCTCTCCTTATGGGAAATACTTCAGACAAAACCTCGTTAAGCCTCATCTGTGCCAAAGGTCCCATGTATAGGGATGAAAGCCAGGCCCAGAATATTTTTCCAAAATTAAATTTCTGGAGGACCACATCCAGAACCCCCCCATTCTAGGTGGTCAAATGCCTTTTCGGCATCTAATGCTACCACCAGATTTTGCCTATTTGTCTGCAGGCTGCAAACCCCCACTATGGTGGACAGCAGCCTGCAGACATTATCTTGCAGATGCCTTCCCGGCATAAAACCCACCTGATCGGGGTGGACCAACTGAGTTATGACAGTCTGCAGGCGGTTGGCAATCATTACATCTATATTTAACAAGGACATAGGTCTATACCCCTCAAAAGATGCATCTGTACAGGGTTTTGGCATCACTGAAATCAGTGCACCTGCCGATGAGTCAGGTGTAGCCAGTGGTGTGTGACAAGTTATTATAAACTCTTAGCAATTCTGGGGACAGCTCTTTGTGAAATTTCTGGTAGAACTCTGCCACAAAGCCGTTGGGGCCTGGGGACTTGTTAATGTTTAAGGGTCTTGATTACTATGTTTATTTCCTCTTGTGTGAAAGGACCTTCCAAGGCCTAGTTTTTGAAATGTGATTTTCCTTAAGAATGCCTTTGTCATTTCCTCATGATTTGCCTGCACTTCAGAGGAGTACAGATTTATGTAGTACTGTCTAAATATGTCTGCTATTTCCTTAGGTTTAGTAATCTGGTTTCTGCAGCCTGCTTCCTTAATCTATATGCCAGGAGTCACCCCGCTTTATTACCCCCCTCGTAATATATCTTTGAGCCACAAATCGTACAGCATTTTTGGTTTTAGGTTTGAGTAGCTCCTCCAGTTGGGACCTTAAGTTTTTTATTTTCTTCAAAATAGCTGAAGAGCCTCTCAGCTTATGCTGGTTTTCCAATTCCAGTAACTTCTGCTCTAAGGATTGTTGTTCAGCACAGGCTGTCTTTTTTCTTTATTTGAGGCGTAGGCTATGGCTGCTCCCCTCACCACTGCCTTGAGCCCGTCCCCGTCCCAGAAAAATGTAATTCTGCTCAATGACCCTGTATTTTCTTAATTAACTATGGGTTCCCTGATTTTTCTATTAAAGATTTCGTCCCTAATACATCCTGCGTTTAACCTCCAAATTGACTGTTTATCTAGTGGTCCAAGATCTATGGTCACACTGATCTTGGCATGGTCGGACAAGTATATGGGACAGATCTCCACATCTTTTACCATATGGCCCCAGGTTTTTTGTGTGCAAAATCTGTCAATTCGAGAGTATGTGCCCTGAGCCGTGGAGTACAAAGTGTAGTTTCTACTGGATGGGTACAACTCTCTCCACACATCTACAGGGACAGCATTTTCAGTGCCAAGCGCTTCCCTTCAGCCTAACAACAGCACCCAGGATGTTTTCAAAGATCCTGACTGTGCACATGGCTCAATTACTGGATGACTTGCTCATTCGAGTGCCTACTGCTTGGATGGCAGAAAGGTTGGTGTCAAGTGTCTGTGTCAGTGTCAGTGGCTCAGCAGGTAGCACACTTGCCTCTGAGGCCGGGAGATCAGAAGGTTGTGGGTTATATCCCCACACAAGGCACTTGGGTTAACTCCTAATACTGACACTGTAGTGCAGCATGGGGGGGGGGGTGCTGCATTCCTGAGGTGCCATCTTTCGAATAAGATCTTAAACAGAGGACCCATCTGCCTGTTCTGGTGGTAGTTCAGGTGGATGTTAAAGATTCCAAGGCACTTCTCGAAAAAGAGGAGGGGAATTTCCCCAATGCCCTGGCCAAATTTCCCCCATTCACTAAAAATATGACCAACAGCTTAATCTGGTTCGTAGTCAGTTAGCATTCATCTGTATCCCCTTCCCCCATGTTGTGCATGAAAATAGGTAGAATTTGTCTAGTGCACTTACCTGGTCAACAGAAACTTGAAAAAAAAAAAAAAAAAAAGGACCTCAGAGGTGCTGGAGACACATGGTTGGCTCATCAATTGGGCGAAGATCTCCCTGATCCCATCGCAGATGTTAGAACACATTTGGGGGGGGGGGTTCCAGAGGGAGAAGGGGAAAGTGTTCCTCTCTTCATGCAGGAAGGTGACCCTGAAGCGAGAGGTTCAATGGCTAAGAAGCCAATCATTGGTCTCTGCTCACAGGCATCTCTGGATTCTATGTCTGATGACTGCAGCAACAGAGCTAGTGCCATGGGCTCGACAGGATGCTGGAGGCCTGGTCTCCAGCCTCAGAAGACTACCAAGCTTGGATCTCGCTACTTTAATCAGTACTGCAGTCTCTAGCTTGGTGGGAGAACACAGACAACCTCAGCAAGGGATTTTTCTTGGAAGTCCCAATAGAACTTATTTTGATGACTGACACCAGCCTATCAGGCTGGGGGGGCGGTGCTGAACCAAGTCCCGGTTCAGGAGGTCTGGAACCCCCAGGAGTAGAGACTTCAAATAAACATACTAGAGATGAAGGAAAGTGTTTCTTTGCCCTTCATTTTCATAGACAGGTGCAATCACAAGGTCGGACAATGCCATCACTGTGGCATACATAAAAATCAAGGAGGCACAAGACGCCAGGGCATGCTAGTGGAAGCAACCGAGATATTATTGTGGGCAAAGAAAAACCTTCCAACCCTCTCAGCAGCTCATCTGACAGGGGAAGTGAATGTGCACGCGAACTGGCTGAGTCAAGAGAAAGTCCATCCAGGGGAATGGACACTGAATTCAGAAGTGTTTAAGCCTCTGTGTGGAAGGTTCAGTCACCCTCAGATCGCCCTCTTTGCATCAAAAGAAATGCTCAGGTACTAATGTTCCTCAGTCAGTACTGTGTCCTGAAAGGCAGTGGATACACTGTCCCAGACATGGGATTTTCCCCAGAACTTACTTGTTCCCTCTGCTAGGCCGTGGTTCTTAGACCTTGTGAATCTAGCTGAGTAGGCCCCATTTTGACTCCTGCTTCAGGGAACCTTCTTTTCCTAGGTCCCATTCTGAATCCAAATCCAGAGGCGATGCAAATGGAAGCCTGGCTCATGAGAAGGGGAGACTGTTAAAGCAGGGTTTCTTCATGAAAGTAGTGGATACCCTAATGGCCTCGGGAAGGTTGTGTGTCTGCAGCCTATGACTGCATATGGAATACCTTCACTGGCTGGGCCAGACAGTATGGCATCAGACCTTCTAAAGCTATGGTCCCACAGATACTGGATTTCTTGCAGGCAAGAGTAGACAAAGGTTTCACCCTGGCACCCTACGAGGCCAAGTGTCTGTGTTTGGGGTAGCCCTCGACCTTCCATGGGCTCATTCCTGAGAACCAACCTGGATGTTATCCATTTTCTTAGGACTGTCAGCAGAAGAGCACGGTTTCTATCTTCGGTATCCTATGCGACCTGAACCTGGTGTTGAATGCTCTGTTGTAGGGTGTCACTAACCCACTAATGGGGGCCAGGCCCACTGAGCGCACAGTGCCCACCCTTAACTGCAATCTGTGATGGGGAGGGGAGAACAGGGATACCCTCCTCATCCTTTTGAATACTTGTAGAGGTCACGACTCCACCTCTGCCACGAGGATCCAGGGTGTACCTCAGACTTTGGATAAGGGCACAATACCAGTCTCGAGTCTTGTGGCCAAATATGAACCCTTTCCTTGGCTATTACACAAAGGAGGAAGACCCAGGTGTCACACTCTCTTTGGGGTAGTAGTGTAAGCCTGATTTGACCTTCTCCCTACAGGACATGCAACAGTCTGGTTCAAAAATCCCTGCAGACTTGTCCTGGAGAATTTTTTATTATCCCTATCCTTCCAGATCCCTTACAGACCCTTTTACTCAATTTGGTTGCTACTGGTTAAGCCCCTTTTGGTAATAATAGTTTTCACATCTTATTAATAAACCTTCTACAGCCACACACGAATACAGAAATCTCACGCAGGTAGAACTACTTAAATACAGTCACAACTAAAAAGAGAATACACTAATTTGAATTACAGTATGCAGAAACAAAATGGGAAAAATGCATGCAGAGAAACGCACTAAAACTGTTAGCTGAAAATCTACCTTATCTTTGCAGTAAATTGAGGTCCAGAAATAGCGAATGAAGATTTTCAGTTTCCTTTAGTCCTTGGAAGCCACACTGGGTCTCAGCAGTCTGGCTTCTGGTGTGTGTCAAGCAGAGTGTCCAGATGACAATGTGAGTGGCAGACACTGTGTCTCAGGTGAAGTCCAGATGAAAAGTGTGCGTCTCAAAATGCCCCGATTTGGTGCTATTTATACCTCTGGTTTCCCCCTTGAAATAGTGAGTGAAAATCCCACAACTTTTTAGGCCAGTAGATGGCACTCTTGCTCTTCCCCAAAATCTTATTTTCCTGATGACCTTTGATGGGTCAAATTCTCATAGTTAACCCAGGTTTTACAATCATAACTCCTGTAAGTGGAATTTCACACAAGTATGCTAGAAGGATGTGATCTTTCCCATTACCTCACACAATGAAGTATACTATTAAGGGTGAAAAGGGCCATCTCCTGACATTTTATTACTTTGGTTTTCCTTGGGTAGTTAACTTAAAGGAAGACTGATCAGCTATCCGCAAGCTTTTTTAACTTGTCATTTTCCTGGCAAGCAAGGCTGGCCTGCAGGTTAAAAGAAGGTCAAACCCTTTTTTTTAAAAATCCATTTTTTTCTCTAGGTTTCTTTGCTGACATGGGCACATACATACATATAGAATTACATACACAACAGAATTATATCTACAAATAAGGGCTAGCAGCCGGGCAGCTCGCCACACCAGGCACTTTCTGAACCTTCTTTATCACCGCCTTTGGACATGCTATCCTACGACTAAAAGGTGTGTTTCTTAATTACAATTTGTTCAACCAGAAGGACTGGCAAACTTCAGGCACTGTCCCATAAAGAGCATTACCTTATCATATACAAGGAAATGGTGGTATTAGGACAGTTTTGTCCTTTGTGCCCAAGATCCCTACAGCCTTTCATGTAAATCCATAAATCTGTCTACCATCTTTCTGTCCCAAGCCGGTAAATCCAAAAGAGAATGAACTGCATAAGTTGGATTTGCTCAGGGCAGTCAGGACTTACATAAAAAAAGAACAGAATTAAGAAAAATCAGAGTGAGTCTGTTCTTTTTTGGAGCAGCTAAGAGGGGTCCGAAAGCTTCCAAGACCACCTTGCCTAGGTGGGTAAGGGCTTGCATCGCAAAGGTTGTATGGGCTGAGAAGAAGAAGAAAGCTCCTGCTCAGATCAAGGCTCACTCTACCAGGGCACTTGCTACACCCTGGCAAAGAGAGTGGAGGCATGTTTGTTTTTAGGTGTGCAAAGCGACAACGTGGCCCTCCATTCGTACATTTACCAAGCACTACAGACTGGATGCTTAAAATTCTGTCAATATGGCCTCTGGCCGCAGAATCTTATACGTGATGGTTAGCAGATTATTTTTATATGTCGCCCATATAGGTTATACAGGGGACAATATTCTCCCCCGCCAAGACCGAGAATGGGTACTGCTTTTTAGAATCCACATATATTACCTCCCCATTGAACAATGTGGTGCGATACAGAAAGAAAAAATTACTTCATACTTATACTGTAATTTTCTTTTCTGTTAGCTCCAAGGTTGTCAATGGGGCCTGACTCCTACTGGAGAATACTGTCTGATATATCTATGGACTTTGGATTTCAGCAAAAATTATTTGTATGCGATTATAGCTGGTTATCCAGATTTATCTGATAACAATGGAAAATTACAATTTTATTGGACTTATGGCATGCAGGTTAACAGGTTGTGATTTCTGAGCAGTGTGCGGTGCGTCACCATTTCAGGTTAGTGCTTAACTTGTTCTGTTCAGTTATATGCAACGTTATTACTGTTTACACTATGTTAAAACGTCAGCGGCATATTGACCGTGTAAAAGTATTTGTGGCCAGATGCTTAAAGAGCAGGTATTCACTTTGAATTCTTCTTTTTTTGTTGTTTATTTTTTGCAGGGACTTTTAATACTTGTTTAATAAAAATTGTAGCCACAAATTCTTGTTGTATCTTTATGCACCAAAATTGAGCTGGTGCTCCAAGCTTATGGCTGGGGATGAGTTACTAGCTGATAAAGCTGGAGCTGTCCATGGACAAAAAAAACACGATCGCTGAGAGCAGTCAAGCCACAGTCTGTGTGACGTCAATTAAAGACAACAGACTCTGGCTTCTCGAGTTGATTACTCTGCGAATTATCTGAATGACAGTACTCCAAGTACAGGTGCGTTCATGAAGCACTAGCATGATCAGCTGTTCTGCCTTTGCTGTGCCATCTTCTACACTGCGAGTCTGTGCTTTCGGCAGAACAGCTGATCGGTGACAGGATTTAGGCATGTTGGAAAGTGCCTTTTCACATCTGTAGTTGAGGCTCTTATTTGAGAAACTGTGCTACATTTTATACTGTAGTAGAAATAACAGTTTAAGTCACCATTTTTTAGATAAGGTAGTTTTTTTTCCCCTCAGGTCATTTTACAAGCCATCGTGATCAATTACAGCACACGCTCTACATGGGAAAGTGACCACGTACAGACTGTACGAATGTGCTACAATAAAAGATCTTTTTGTCCCATAAAAAGTCTAGGTCTGCCCCCCATACGAGTATATCCGTACTGCAGCATTTTGTCTGCAATATACTGTGACTGTACCTCACAGCTGCCAAGAATCTACATTGTACTGCTGTACAGTACTTTCGTCTGCTATGTATTGTGATTGTACATAAAACTGTTGTGTATTTGAAATGTCCTGTACCCAAACATTTATCTGTAACTAATGCAGAGTTGCCCTTGAAAAAGGGACTTTTTGGGCCCAATGGGCCTACCTGGTGAACAAAATTAAATAAATAAATGGCAGCTCAGTAACAGTGCCACAGTACTGCGGTTGTATGAGTTAATGAAACAATATTTTCTGGATACAACCACAATATTGTGCAGGGTTCCCCACTCTCTGAAAATATAGGGCGGTAGGAATGGTGATCGGGTCAAATGGTGTGTTATTTTTCAGGACCTCCTATATGCACTGTACATGTGCATAAGTAGCTTTGAAGTAACATATAGTGTGCTGGTATTAAATGGGTAGTATTGCAATAAAGGTTGTCACTAAAAGCCAATTTTGGAGGATTTTATAAAAAAATGAATAAAAATATAGGGTGGTGGCAAAAAAATATAGGATGGTGGTAAAAAATATAGAACGGTGGTAAAAAAATATAGGGTGGTGGCCCACCGCCCTAAAACAATGAATGGGGAACATTGTTGTGGCATTGTTACCGAGCTGTCATTATGCTATAATTAAGACAACTTGCAAACTGACCTGAGAAAAAAAAACTACCTTATCTGAAAAATAGTGACAAATTGTTATTTCTAATAGAGTATCAAATGTAGCATAGTTTCTCAAACAAAAGATCCTCAACTACGGATGTGAAAAGGCGCTTTCCAACAAGCCTAAACTCTGTCACTGATCAGCTGTTCTGCTGAAAGCATGGCCTCGCAGTCTATAACATAGTACAGCAAAGGCAGAACAGCTGATCACGCTACTGCTTCATGTACAGGTCCGTACTTGGAGCAGTTTCATTCAAATCATGCACAAAGTAATCAGCTCATGGAGCCAGATTTTTTTCTTTAACGGACATTATGCAGACTCTGGTTCAGCTGCCCTCAGCGATCATGGCTTCTTCTGTGGACAGCTCCTGCAATATCAGCTAGCACTTCTCATCCCCAGCCATAACCTTGCTGTACCAGCTCAATTTTGGTAAATAAAAGGAACAAGATTTTGTGGCTACAATCTTTATTAGACAAGTACAGAAAGTCCCTACCAAAAAATAAATAAATAAAAAATAAGAATTCAAAGTGAATACCTGCTCTTTAAGAAGCATGACAGAATTGGTCAGAGAGACTCCCTCAACCAGATCTCCAGAATGGAGTAGGCCATCCTTTGATCCTTTTAATACTGTCATACATTATTTACATGTCTCAGCTGTTGGTGTTAGGTTAAGGAGAGAGCTCACTGACCTTAGCAACATTGAAATTACTGGTTACATAAACGTATACAGGCACTGCATGGTCAAAGGTAACCGAGGAATTTGTGATCTCAGAATGCTCAAGTGCCCAAGGTTCTATGCTGATTAGCAGCTTTGGGCTGTACCATTACCCAGCAAGGGTTTTCCGTTAGCCTCATACATATCAACAGAACAGAAAATTAGGGTAAGTATGAAGGAATTTCTCCTTTTAATCGGACATCATGTTACAGCATTGGTTTAAAAAAATAAGTCAGCTTAATTCATTTTTTGACAATAATTGTTCCAAATCCCAATGTGTCCACACTTAAGTTTGTTTCTGTTTTATTTGGACTGGACAGCAGGAAAAATAGGACCAAGGTGTTGCTGTTCCACTGTTGACGACCTTGTTCACATGAGGTCTACTCACGTTGGTTAATGACAAGACACAAGTTCAGCCCATTACACACTAAGCATATTTTAGCATTTATAATAATTTCTAAACATGATCAGGAGTTTAAAGTTTTACACAGCGCAGCAGTATGGCAGGCGATACAGCTCACAGCACTAGTGGAGATGAAATAGTAACTCAGTCTGGTGGTGGAAGGAACCCAGGGTCCAGCCTGTCCACCTCTCCTGCCGCATGGCAGTAACAAGAGTACAGAGACTGG
Organism: Neoceratodus forsteri; assembly: GCA_016271365.2. Lineage (NCBI taxonomy): Eukaryota > Metazoa > Chordata > Ceratodontiformes > Ceratodontidae > Neoceratodus > Neoceratodus forsteri. Next base: position 295,896,459 of record JADMNL010000027.1, on the reverse strand, counting down.
AGGTGCTAATAGAAGAATGCAGTATAGTGCTTTACTGTGGTTTATCAGGTCCCTTCACAGAGCACGAAACCAGTTTGTCCTACCAGTGTCTCCCAACCCATCCAATTACTTAAATAATCTGGGAGTGGCAGGGAGGAGCTCAGACAATGTGGAAATTAAACCTAATTAGGATTTGGCCAATTTAAAGCACCTTTTTTGGCTGTCCTCACACTTTTTACTAAGTTCCAGTACTATAAAATGTTGCTATACTCAACCCAGTTATGTCAGCTGAGATCTTAAAATGGCCTGACACTAACAAGGGACAGTCAATGGCAGATGGCAGACTTCTGTTTCACACCCCGCTAAATATTTACTCATTTTTGATTACCAGGTAAGCACACAGATGTCTATTTTCAGACACGAGCTGGCTGACTTACAGAAACACTAAAGTAATGGCATTAATAATAAACAAAACAGCAGCAATAACATAATTAGACATAAATAATGTTAAGTGACACTATTCAAAACCAGGAAAGCAAAACAAAATGTAATACCATACACAGGGAGTGGCACCAGGATTATAACAGAACAATAAATTAACAGTAATTAACATTTAATCAACACTAGGGACCTGGGATAATAGTGGAAGGTAAACTGCAGGGAGGAACAGGTGAGGCCCCCATAAGAAGCAGCAACATTACTGAAAGCTAATAAATGCGCAGTGTGGAACAAGTGCCTCTCACAGCAGCAACAAATGGAGACTACTAGGTTTGACATCCATACTGGTCTGCTAGGGACAGGAGCAGGGGCTGGTGAGGATCAAGGAGTGCTTGTATGCTGTGTGACCCTGAGCAAGTCACTGAACTTTCTTGTGCTCCCAGGTCGCACCTGGAAACAAGCTTCAGCTTAGTGTGCCTTTCCTGGTTAAACAACTTCCCCTTCCTTTAGAGCTCTGTAAATCTGCAGGTGACTGGGAGGGCAGCACCCATTAGGAGGCAGGAGTTCCAGTATTTGGGGGTGTAAACAGCAAAAGCCAGGTGGCGTATGCTCAGGGAACATCTGTGCTTCTGAAGAAGATGAAAATCGACAGATCTCAATCACCCACACACAAAATGTTAAGGGCAGTGTTATTTAAAATACAACCCACGGGAACACGCAGCCCAAAATGTCTTTGTTGGTGCCCCGGTTTTAAATTAGGCAAACAGACCCCAGATGCTGCTAGTCCGAAACTGTTACCACTGAAAAAAATTAAAAAAAAATTACTGACCTCACGCACCAAGGTAGAATTTTACTGGAACCTGCAGATACAGCAGCAGCAGCATCATTGAGAAACAGTGGTATTTTGTATGCGAAGTAGCTTAGAAATAGGGGAGTGACTGGATATCATAGAATCAATCGTAGAAATCTGACAGCAGAAAAGGACCCAAGTGGCCCGTCTAGTCTGCCCTATTCCCCCCTTTTTACCCATGAGCCCTCCAATTCCCACCACTTACCAACATGGGGTGGGGGGGGCACCACACACACACACACACACAAAAAAAAAAGAGAAGCACAGCAAAAAAGATATATGATGAAAATGAAGAGCATAACAAAGCAGAATTACTGTACAGAATGCAGAAAGTACCAAGGCTGAGGCGGACTCAGGGAATATCGGGTGGGGAAAGAGTTCTTTATGTATACTGGTGAGCGGAGGAAGGTCAAGGGCTAGCTCAGTAGGTTGAGGACAGCTGGAGGATCGGTGGAAGGGGCTGGAGAGCAGGTGGAGGTATTGAATGACTACTTTGCCTCAGTGTTCACTAGGGAGGAGGCTCAGGAACTTCCAAAAAAGGGGTTGAAGGACACAGAAGACGCAGCAGACCTGACTACTGGGGTACCTGCTGAAGAACAAGCTGCTGGGGCAGGTAGGCCAGGGGTGAGATATCAGGCTGGTTCTGCTAAATGGGGGGGGGGGGGGACAGATGCTGATATTCCTATCAGTTGGGTGGGGGAAGCCCTCTAGTCCCTAAAAAAGGATAAACCTCTGGGGCCTGATGCTATTCATCACAGAGTACTGAGGGAGTTGGCAGATATTTTGGCTGTGCCATTGGCAGATCTCTAACTTGTCGCTCCAGACAGGGAGGGTGCCAAGGGATTGGAAGCAGGTGCATGTTGTGCCCAACCATAAAGGGAGGGGGGGTCGAGAGAAGAGCCAGAAAACTACAGCCCCGTCAGTTTGACATCAGTGGTGGGGAGGGTAATGGGGAGCATAATTAAGGAAAGGCTGGGAAGTTTCTTGGCGGAGATGGGTTACCTGGATGACCGTTAGCATGGGTTTGTGCCAGGTAGATCGTGTCAAACAAACCTTGTAGAGTTCTATGAGTGGGTGACATCAGCACTCAACAGGGGAGGCCAGTGGATGTACTGTTCCTGGACTTCAGCAACTGGCCTAAGGGAGAAGCTGGGGGGGGGATGGGGGGTAGGCCCACTGTCGGTTAGGTGGACTGGAAATTGGCTTTCAGGTCACACTCAGCGGGCAGTGGCCAGAGGGGAGGTCTTGTCTCCTAGGGAGGTCATAAGTGGGGTCCCACAGGGATCAGTCCTGGGGCCACTCCTGTAACGCCTACATCTCCGATATCACGAAAGGTACTGGGTGTGAAATGAGTCTTTTAGTGGACGACTCCAAGCTGGGGGCGGTGGTGGAGTGGGAAGGAGGGGAGATTGGCCCTGCAAGAGGAACTGGATACTCTGGATAGGTGGTCCTGCACCTGGAAATTGAAATTTAACTTCTCCAAGTGCAAGGTGCTACACCCAGGGCAGGAAAACCCCAACTATGTGTACACCCTGGGGTGGGGGGGATGAGTTGCAAGTCACAACAGGGGAAAGAGACCTAGCAGTCTTGGTGGATGTTAACATGAATAATTCAGAGGAGTGCTGCGGTCAGGGCAAATAGGATGCTGGGATGCTTCGCTGGGGGAGGGGGAATAACTCAAGGAACAGGTAGCCGATTTTGCCACTGTACAACAGCCTGGTTGGACCACATCTTGAGTACTGTGTGCGGTTCTGGAGGCCGCACCTAAGGAGGGGCATCCAACTCCTGGAGAGGGTTCACAGGAGAGCAACCAGAATGATCTGGGGCCTGGGGGATATGACATATGAGGAAAAACTAGGGGAGCTCAACTTGTTCTCATTGGAGGAGAGGAGGGACCGGAGGAACATGACTGAGGTCTTCAAGTACCTCAGAGGAGCAAATAAGGTAAGCCGAGATAGGCTCTTTCGACTGAAGGAGAGTGGAATCACCAGAGGACACAGTTGGAAGATTGAGAGTGGTAGGATTGGGGGGGAAGAGAGGAGGTACTTCACCGAGAGAGTGGTAGAACCGTGGAATGTGCTGTCCGGGGAGCTGGTACAGGCCGCTATACGGTGGAAGGATTCATGAGCAGGTGGGACGGGTATAGGCAAGGGGTGAAGCAGAAGTTGGTTTGCCCGGGGGGTGGAGGCAGGACTGGGGAATGGAGTAACAGTGGAAGGAGACAGATAGAGGGCTACGGTACCCAATCAGGGTGCTGAAGCACAAGCAGACTTGATAGACCAACAGGCCTACTCTGCTGGCATCTAGTATGTTAGTATGTTAACTAAAAAGACCCCTTCTTCCACCAGGGCTGGCTCTGCCACTCACCAATAGGATCCAAGAAAAGTTTTTTTTGGGGGGAGGAGAAAGACGGGATGCTTGAAACTGAAATTATGTGGTGTTATTAAAGAGAGGTCCTGCACACCATATAGGGGAAAGAAAGCCAAAGCCCCCCCCACACACACACACATTCTGCTTGCTAAGGCCTTTGGTGGACTTACCAACCATGAAAATCTGGAGAGTACCACTGATCTGGTCTTGGGTATATTTGGTGGGGGGGGCAGCCCCACTGTGGACACATACTTCCCTTGCAGGGGTATACACATGCAGACATTCCTCCTGATTCTCATCACAGTCTTCGCGATTCTGTCAAATAGTGCAAGCCCCCTTCAGTAATTTAAAAAAATGAATTTTCCATCTAAAACAGCACTGGTGGAGGGGGTTGATTACATGCAATACCATATAACATGAAGCCAAAATCTGGAGGGCAAGTATGGTTTAAAAAGCATAAGCCGCTGGCTCTGTGGCACCTAGCAGTGGGGCTCCCGCTTGGTACTCCGACAACCCAGATTTATATCCCGAGGACATGACATCAGAAGCACAGGGTGGGCGAAGAAGTCTGCATGGAAACTCTCCTCTTGGGGAAGGGAGCTGAAGTGCACCGTTTGCAGAGCGACATCTGGTAAGGTTTTGAGCCTCACCTGGTGTGGGTGACCACCTGCTGGCCAGCTCTAATCCCTTAGGTTGTTGCTGTGGTGGATGGCACTGGATGGAAAGGGTTCAGAACAACCAGCAGCGGCAGCCATTACGACACAGACATACCCATTTCTGGCTTAGCAATGGATGACTGCTCCCTGTCTCCCCAGCCCTTGGCACACTGTTGCCACTCCCCCAGCCAGAACCAATTGGTTGACCAAGGGTGCATTCTCCCTTCCCCTAGCCTGACTACAGTGGAGGTGGACAAAATGTTGTGGACCCAGGGGAGTTTGGAGATGGTGATTTGCAGTGAAGAATGAGTCTGGCTGGCAGCAGGGTACAGGTGAGTGAGCCAGAAGGACTGGGGTGCTCACTCACCTGTACCCTGCTACCAGCCAGACAAATTTTTCACTGCGAATCACCATCTCCAGACTCCTGGGTCCTTAACATTTTGTCCACCTCCACTGTAGTGTCAGTGGCTCTGTGGTAGCACACTCATTGAGGCCGGGAGACTGAGGGCTGTGGGTTCAGTTCTACATCTGGCACTCTGGGTTAATATCCAGTATCGACACTGTAGTGCAGCATGAGAGGGGTGCTGCACTTCTGAGCGCTGCCTTCTCGGATGAGACGTTAAACCGAGGTCCCATCTGCCTGGATTGGTGGTAGTTCAGGTGGATGTTAAAGATCCCATGGCACTTATCGAAAAGAGTAGAATTTCCCGGTGTCCTGGCAAATTTCCCTCGTTCACTAAAAATACCACCAACAGCTTAATCTGGTTCAAGGTCAATTGGCATTCATCTGTATTCCCCCTCCCCCCGGGTCGTGCCTGAAAATAGGCAGGATTTGTCTAGTGCACTTACCCGGTCAACAAAAGCTAAATAAATAAATAATCCACCTCCCCTGTAGTCAGGCTAGGGGAAGGGAGAATGCACAGGCGTAATAAAATATAGCAGATATAAAAAGATAAAATAGGATTAGGTTAAACATTTATTTAAATCTATTTAACCAAAGAGCTGGAAGTACTGCAGCTGTCTCAACTTAACAGAAACAGAGGAAAGGAGATGGTTAAAAGGAAAAATAATTAAATCAACTCCTGAACTTAAAGGCAAAGCAAAAAACCTGAAATTGTTCTGACAAAGGTATTATGAGGGTGGCCCTACAGCCCTTCGATTGCTCGCTCGAAAACTGTGGGCCCAGTGGGCGAGGGCGCAGATTGTCAAAACTGTCCACCCAAACTTGGGGCATAAGGTTTACAGTGAGTAGGGAGATCTCAGACAACCTTCAAACCTAAAGAAGAAATACAAAAAAATCCCGCACTCAAAAATCATTTTTGTTAAAGTCTCTTACTTGGGCATTTACCAATTTCTCAAGTAGTTTGGAGAGCAAGGGAAGGATGGATATGAGGTGGTAATTGTTTAGGTCCATGGGATCGCCCATCTTAAGTAATGGAAGTACCTGGACAATTTTCCAAGGCTCAGGCACAATGCAAGAGCCGAAGGACATATTAAAAAGGTACAGGATGGGGGCTGTTGGATATCTGGCTCCAACTTTAATGAAGTATGGTCCTATTCAGTCGGCACCAGCACCTTTATTAATGTCTAGATGGAGTAGGAGGTCCTTTGAGTCTTTGAATTGGAAGGGAATAACGGCAAAGATGTCTTTGGATGGTGGTGGGGAACATCTTGGTAGGCTGGATATTAGGGTGGCTGTTTTTGAAGTATCAAATGCAAGGCCTCGTTGGAGAAGTGATCACTAAAGCTATAAAGTATGTCAGACCTATCGGAAAAGGCATGTCCCTTGAAGGAGATCTTACCAGGTAAAGAGGAAAAAGGTTTAGTGCCTTCTGCCGATTTAACGATACACCAAAATTTGCTGAGTTTCCCCTTGCAGAGTCAAAGGTAGCTAGGAAGAGTAAGCTTTTGTGGCTCTGATCTGTTTGGTGCACTCACTACGGCAGGCTCTGAAGGCCGCCCAGTCTTCTTGGAGTTTGGTTCTTCTGGCTGTAGCCCAGAGACGATCCCCTGTGTTAAGGGCAGCCTTTAGTTCAAATGTGAACTAAGGGCAAGAAAGCTCCGGTTCTACATTTTAGCATGGGGGTATGTTTATTGATGATTGCGCTTAAGGTGTTGTTAAAAAAAAAGGAGGTTGCATCACTGATATTTATAGTTAGGTAGAAATTAGTCCCGTCTATGTCCCTTAGGTCAGCCAAGTAAAGAGATGGGTTGAATTTGCGGAAGCCCCTTTTCCACGTGTCTATTTCCTGACTTGGGTGGTTGCCGTCCCCTAATACAGGCCACAGTACAGTGATCGCTAACATCATATGAAAGACTGCTAAATGTATATAATCTTATGGGGTCTATTTGAAAGGATGAGATCGATCAGTGACCCACTTGACTGGAGGGTGTTTTAGGGTTCTGACGAGTATACTGCAATACCAACTGAGTGAAGCCAGCATCATCGCAGTACTCTGAGCTGTGAACATTTGTTGCAGGTTTTATACCAGTCGAGTTTTTTTTTTTTTTTTTAAATGGCATCTCTCTCCTGTCCTGGCCGGCACTCCTAGTACCATCAGCCCCCCCAGCACCATCCCTCAAGGATCAGGCCCCTCCCTTATGCTCCCGACTTTTTACCTTTCATGGCAGGGGTGGTGGGGAGCGTCTCAACCCACCGAAACGGATCCAGCCAGGGAGCTGCCTTCTCAGGGGTGGCGCCTGTGGGGGACAGTGTCATGCTGCACGGCCAGAACCTTTTCCATTTTTCTTCCCCTGAGGCGAGGCATGCAATGACGCCTGCACGCACTCCTCCAAGCATCTGCCCCATCTCCTCTCCTTTCAGTAGTGTCGGCTCACCACTAGACATTGAAGAGGACTGGCCCCAGGACTGATTCCCTGAGGTACCACTAGGGGCCAGTGGAACACCGATCGCTGGTGAGCCCCCCTCCCTGGAGAAGGAGAGCAGTCTATCGGACGCTCAATCCTTCTCCTCCCTTGCCGACTCCCCGTGCTTGTTCCTGAACATGGGTCACCGGTGTAACACAAGGTAAGGCATCCAGCACCTCAGCCCCCAGCGCCACCAGGCCAGCAGAACCAGTCAAGATTTAAAATCAGAGGATGATAATTTCATTCTGCCTTGAGTCAGACATATTGTGCAAGTGACTGTATATGTACATACAATTTCTGTACTAGCAAAACTGTGCATCAGACTTTTACACCCAGTTATCTATGTAAAGCAACAGTGTTCTTTACGTGGCAGAGATACGACTTGTCCTGATGTTACAGTACTGCTGTGCTATATATCAAAGTATATGGAAAAAATAAATAACCAGGAAGGCACACAGAACTGAAAAATAACTCATTTCATGTGCAACCAGGGGGCAAAAACAAAAAATGTGAAAGGGAGAGAGTGCCTGCCCAACACTAGAGCTTGCAACACTGATGATAGAAACACAGAAGTTGACGGCAGATAAGGACCACAAGGCCCATCCAGTCTGCCCATTTGTTTTTCTACCTTATGAATGTGCCATCGGCCTTTGCTCTGTCAATGGCCTATGTATTCATACTCATCTGTATTGCTCCCTTATGCCTATTCCATGCCTGTCTGAAGCCCTGCACTGTATTCATATCCACCACTTCCTGAGGTAGGCCGTTCCATGCATCCATCACCCTTTCTGTGAAAAAAAACTTCCTCACATTACCCTTAAATCGGCCTCCCTCTAATCTCATGCTGTGTCCTCTTGTCCTGCTATTTTTCTTATATTGAAACATGTTAGACTCTTTCACCTTGTTAGTGCCCTTAAGGTGCTTGAATGTTTCAATCATATCACCTCTCTCCCTCCTTTGCTCTTGGGTATACATATTGAGTTCAGTTAATCTGTCCTCATTTGTTTTCTGATGCAGTCCCTGCACCAAGTCTCTTTCTTCCCTTGTGACTGCCAGCAACTCCACTCCCAGCCTATAGGTGGCTTCAGGGTTTCTCTTCCCTATTTGCATGATCTTGCACTTCCCTGTGTTAAACCCCAGCTGCCACTCTTCCGACCATTCTGCTAGCTTATCCAGATCTCTTCTCATTCTGCACACACCATCTGGATCATCTACTCTGCTGCAGATCTTGGTGTCATCTGCAAACAGACAAACCTTACCCTCCAGTCCATCTGCAAGGTCACTGATGAAGACATTGAAGAGGACTGGCCCCAGGACTGTTCCCTGAGGTACCCCACTTGTGACTTGCATCTCTTCTGACTGTATACCATTTACCACTACTCTGTTTTCTGCCCGTCAACCAGTTTGCCACCCAGCTGACCAGCGTCTGACCCACCCGAGCCTATCCAGCTTATTAATCAATCTTCTATGTGGAACAGTATTAAAAGCTTTGCTGAAGTTAAGGTAGGCAACATCATCTGCCCCCCCTTGGTCCACCACTCTGGTTACCCAGTCAAAGAAATCTATGAGATTAGTTTGACAGGACTTTCCTTTTGTAAACCCATGCCGTCTTGGATCCTGTGCTCCTACTGATTCCAGGTGTTGTACTATCCTTTCCTCAAGGAGTGGATCCATAATCTTGCCCACTACTGAGGTAAGACTGACTGGTCTGCAGTTCCCTGCCTCCTCCCTGCTACCACTCTTGTGGAGCGGTATCACATGAGCCCTTCTCCAGTCTTATGGGACCTCTCCTGTACTCAGACATTCACTAAACAGTTCTGATAATGGCTCTGCTAGTTCCACCCTTAGCTCCTTTAGTACCCTGGTATGTATGCCATCAGGTCCCATTGCCTTGTCCGCCCTGAGCTTATCGAGCTCTTGTAGGATCCTTTCTTTTCTGAAGGGACTAGTGCACACCTCCCTCCCCCCTGTGTCCATGATGCAGAGCTATGGGCCTTGCCCGACCTTCTCTTCAGTAAATACTGAGCAGAAATATCTATTTAGGATAGATGCTTTTGCATGGTCCTCCTCCTCACACACACCCTTATCCCCTTTGATCATAGCAATACCCCCTATGGACTTTATCCTTTCACTAATGTATCTACAGAAAGTCTTGTCACCTTCTTTTACTACTAGTGTTTCCTCAGTTTGGGCCTTTGCTGCCTTACTGTCTTCCCTGCTTCCCTTAGGATCCAGGGTGTGGTGGGAGGGGTAGAATCTGGGAAGGGAGAGCTACATCACTTCACTGTCACCACCACCCTGTAGGAGTTCAGATAGAAGTGCATAAGACTGGGCAGAAAGGAAGGGGAGAGGTTTCAGAATGCGTGGCAGCAAGGCGTGTACCTGCACGCTTCTGCGTGGACAGCAATCCTTGTAACGTCATTTCTTCAGGGAGGGAACACATGGGGGGGAGGGAGAGACTAACTGGTAAATCCCCTCCGTGTGAGCACCATGATAGCCAATATGGCCAGACTGCGATACATCTGCCCGCCAGTCACAGGAGTAAAAATAAATTAAAAAAAAACACAAATGGGGCAGGAGATTCAGTAAGAACACATTACACAGAAAATCATAATGGAAAACAGGACACAAAAATTTTTGTAAAAGACATTAGCCAGAATACAGAAACTATTACAAAATACCCCTTCTACCAAATGTACAAACAGTAGGGCAAAAACTACAATCAGTAAGAACTGGTTTGCTATACAGACCAGCCCTAAAATGCCACAAGGCTTTCCAATAGTGAACTCTTGACACTAATTCCTGTTTAATCATTAAGTTATCCCAGTCCTTATTCATTCCTCAGGCCTAACACTTCTTAAAACAGTACTGGAAACAGCCATCTAGCAGCAGCTTGTGGTAGCACTAGTTAAAAGGGGGGGAGGGGTGATCCTCCACTTCTACAGTTGAGGCAGGACAGAAACGCTGAGGGTCAAACTCTGCTTGAGTGTCTTCGTGCTACATCACCCAACACTTGACTTCTGCTCAGTCATTCACACTTATAAGTTCCGATCATAAAAACACAAAGTTAATTTAAATCCTGTGTTTTTCCTCCCAGAACCGGCTACCTACCATCCAGTTTACGAAGGTGATGGCCCAGGCCCATCTCTCATCACTCCCCAGGGTCCCCCACAGCCCCACCCCATGAGGAGGCCAGCACAGAGGTAGGCGTCCCCACCTCCTCATGGAAGCACTATCGTGTGGTGGCAGAGCAGCAGGTGCAAGGCCCAAGTATTCCAGTGCAGTCATCCTGACCAACGCTCATTTTTACACTTTTCTCCCTCCCCATAGATGACAGCCAGGATCCCACACTCACGCGTACAAGGCCAGGTGACTCAAGGCCAGCGCCACCATCCACAGACACGCCCTGCTTGCACCAACTGCCCTCAGCAAACAACAGGGAGCAGTCACAGAGCGGGCAAGCACATCCCTCCCATCCTCGGAGGCTATCAGCAGCCACATGCATGTCTTACCCACCTCCTGGTTGCTTACAGCAACAACCCAGACTTGGGGCAAGAACCCCTCACTAGCATGGCAAACAGTTTCCCAACCACTGCATTGTTGGGCTGGCCCCAAAGTTGACGTCTGATACCATGCAAAGTACAGTTACATAAGAACTTACCATAACAGTAGATCTTCGAGAACAGCTCTTGCAGCAAGTTACACCATTAGGACTGAAGCCGGCAGGCGCCAGGACCCCACGGAAAAATTCTAGCTTGCAGTATCCAGTGAGGGACCGCCCCGGACGTCAGGCATCACATAAAGGGGTGGGTCCCCCCCAGCATTCCAAGTTCTCCGGCCGGAGACTCCCGGCCCAAAGGTGACATCTGAAGGGGAGACCGAGGATCCGCTTCCAAGGGAAGGTTTGTAATAGGTGTCAAAAGGCGCAGTAGCCTAGAAACTAGGTCAGAAGACAACCTCCAGAGGGGAAGGTGGGAGGGAAACTACCTGCTGCAAGAGCTGTTCTTGAAGATCTACTGTTACGGTAAGTTCTTACGTAACTGTACTATCTTACTTCGAGAAACAGCTCTTGCAGCAGATTACACCATTAGGACCGATTCCCAAGCGGTAAGGGAACAAATCATTATTGGGAGGAGGAGAGGAGAGATGTCTCAGACTTCAGGACAAAAGTCCTTGAAGGACCACCAAGCCGAAACCAGCTCTGCGTCTAGAGGCAATATCCAAACTATAGTGCCTGACAAAGGTGTGTACAGTGCTCCAGGTTGCTGCCGCACAGATGGCTGAAGTGGAGACATTTTTGACTTCAGCGAAGGAGGTAGCCACCCCCCTCGTAGAATGAACTTTTACCGGTCCTGGTAAAATCTTGTTGCGCTTCTGGTAACAGAACATAATGCACTTTACCAGCCATTGAGAAAGTGACTGTTTGGAAACGGGAGCACCAGGCATTCTTTGTGCGTAGGAAACAAAGAGCTGGTCCGACTTACGATGTGCCTTGGTTTTGGTCAGGTAATATCTGAGACACCTATGCACATCCAGAGTGTGCAACAGGGCCTCCCCCCTGTTACAGTGATTTGGATAGTACACCGGCAGGTCTATATCCTGGTTGAGAGTGGCAGCTGAGACCACCTTGGGAAGGAACTTAGGATTTGTTCTTAAGGACACCCTGTCCTTGCAAAAAAACAAATAAAGATCCTTGCACACAAGTGCATGAAGCTCAGAAATTCTTCTGGCAGAAGTAACGGCGACTAAAAGAAGCATCTTCCAAGCGAGGAGACGCAGCTCGCAATCCATGGCTGGTTCTAAAGGCGGCAGCGTAAGCTGCTCTAGAACGAAAGGAAGATCCCAAGGTGGAACCGGGTCTTTGACGGGAGGTCTCAAGTGCAGGATGCCGCACAAAAAGTCGAAAGAAACCTCTAGTTGGGCTAGAGACCGGTGACCTATTGGAGAATGGTATGCTGAAATGGCGCATAGGTGCATCTTAATGGAGAAGTAGGCAAGACCTGCCTCATAGAGGGATAGGAGATAGTCTAAAACAGACCTCTCAGAACAATCCAATGGGGGCAATCCATGAGCTTGAGCCCAAATACAGAATCTGCGCCACTTCGTGGCATGAGTGGAGGGTTTTCTGTCTGCTATCAGTACGTCCACAACTTCCTGAGAGACCCTGTATCTTAGGATTGCCATGTCCTTAGGAGTCAGGCATGCAGGTTCAGAGACCGAAGATCCAGATGGACCAAAGAACCTGCCTCCTGGGACAGAAGGTGAGAGCTGAATGGCAGAGGCACTGGAGGTTCCTGGGCCAGCTGATGTAAGAGAGGGAACCAAATTTGCCTAGGCCAAAAGGGCGCTACTAGAATAAGGCACGCCCGCTCTTGTTGGAGCTTCAGTAGAACCCTCTGGATCAAACGGAAGGGCAGGAAGGCGTAGAGGAACCTGCCCATCCAAGAGAGGGACAACGCGTCTCGCCAGAAAACACCAGGCCCTGGATCTGGCGAGCAGAAATTGAGCAGTTTTGCATTGGATGGGGACGCAAAGAGGTCTAATTCTGGTGTCCCCCATCTGCGGAACAGGTCCTCTGCGACTTCCTGAAGCAGTTCCCATTCGTGGACTCTGGCCTGTGATCGGCTTAGACTGTCCACGATAGTGTTGTCCACTCCGGGAACATGCACTGCAATGATATCTGCACCGTGTTGCAGTACCCACTCCCAAACCCTTTGAGCCTCTCTGCAAAGGGGGTAGGAATGACTGCCTCCTTGTTTGTTGAGATAGTACATCACCGCGGTATTGTCTGTCTGTACCAGAAGAGTACCCAGTGGAATCTCATTCTGTAATGCCTGTAGGGCGTAAAAGACGGCTCTCATCTCTAGAATATTTATGTGAAGCTGGGACTCCAGAGATGACCAGGAGCCTTGAGTCCTGACCCCGTTGAGGTGAGCTCCCCATCCAGACCCCGAGGTGTCCGTGGAGAGAGTCACTGAAGAAGGTGGCGCAATGAAGGGGGACTCCCATCAAGAGGTGGTCTGGGACACGCCACCAATTCCAGTCTCGGGTGACGGCGTTCGTGATCCGGACTGGATGCTGCAGATGATCTTGCTTCTGGTCCCACTGTGCCCTCAACATCCACTGGGTGACCCGCATATGAAGTCGAGCTAGGGGAACCGTTGCAATGGCAGCTGTCACGTGTCCGAGCAGGCAAAGGACGGACTGGGCCGGTACAGTCTTCTTTTCCTTTATGTCCCCTATGAGGGATCTGATGCATTCCGCCCTGTCCTGAGGAAGGAATGCCCTTCCCCGAGTGGTGTCCAGAACTGCAAGTTCTGAGACGGGACAAGGTGCGACTTCTCCTGGTTGATAGTGATGCCCAGCAATAGGAAGAGAGAACAGGTATCTTGTATCGCGGACATCAGGGCCTCCCATGATGGTGCCATGAGGAGCCAGTCGTCTAGATAAGGAACACATAGTGGCCCTGTCTCCTGAGAGCTGCTGCCACGACTGCCATAAACTTTGTCAATACTCGAGGTGCCGAACACAGCCCAAAAGGGAGGGCTCGGAACTGGTAGTGGCATCCCAGAAACTCAAAATGCAGAAATTTACAGTGCGCTTGAGCGATTGGGAGATGTAGGTAAGCGTCCTGCATGTCCAGCGATGCCAGCCAAGCACCTTCTTTGAGCATGGGAATGAGACCCGGTAGGGTCACCATGCGGAAACACTTGTACAACACAAATGTATTGAGGTTGCTGAGATCCAAGATCGGGCGCAAGTCCCCTGTTTTCTTTGGAACCAGGAAGAAGTGAGAATAGTAACCTTTTCCTCTCTGGTTTGGTGGAACGTACTCTATGGCCTCCTCGTCTAGGAGGGCCAAGATCTCCTGCTGAATAAGCAGGGCATGCTGACCAGAGTAGCGGGAAAGCAGAGGAGGTCTGGATGGTGGGTGATTGAGGAACTCTAGAGAGTGACCTTGTTCGACCAACTGCAACACCCACCGGTCAGAGGTTATCCTCTGCCACCCCGAAAGGTGGTGAGAGATGAGACCCCCGACCTTCTCGACCCTTTGATCCAGAGAAGGGGCAGGGGCCGGGAAGGAGTCATGCTGTAGTGGTGTTGGACCCCGCTGCTTTGGGCCCTGGCCCGAGGGGAACCTGGCTTGATTTTTGCGACCAAAGTTGCCCCTGGGTTGCTGGCCGGAATGTGGCTGTTGCCGTTGTTGGTGGCCGCGAAAACGATTCTGGTTCCTAGGAAAGGAACCAGATTTCGGTCTGTACGTGGCCTGTACAGTCCTCACTGCCTTCCCAGCGACCTGCAGTTTGGTGATGACCTTCTCGGACTCCTCACCGAACAGGACCACTCCATTATAAGGGACATCTAGGATGTTCTTCTGGACATCAGGGGTAAATCCAGAGACTCTCAACCACGAGTGTCTCTGGAGACAAACGCCTGTGGCTGCTCCCCTGGCTGCAGAGTCCACTGAGTCGTAAGCGGCTCGGAGAACCCGGGTCCCCACGTCTGACCCAGTTTGGAGGAGGTTCAGCAGCTCCTCCTTCTTGTCGCCATCCGGAAAGCCTTTTAGAAGGTTTTGGTCCTGTTCCCAAAGGGCATTCTGAAACTGCACCATGTACGTCAGATAGTTTAGAGACCTAACTGAGCATGTAGCAGCCGCATACATGCGTCTTCCCATAGAATCTAAATGCTTAGATTCCTGATCCGGAGGCTGGGTACTCAAATGCTGAGGTCACTGGGACCTATCATGAGATACAGTGATGACCACGGAGTCGGCCAGGTGTTGTTGCGCCAAATACAGGTCCTCCATGGGAGCCCTGTAGAGGCAGTCAGCCTTCTTCGGAACAGCCGGTGTGGAATGTGGATGCTTCCAAGCTGCCTTGGTGACGTTCGCAAAAGGTGTCCACCAAAGGTGGGACCACCTCAGGCTTCAGGTCTTTCTGCCAGACGTAACGGGCAAGGCATGGTCTCTCGGGGTCTAAGTCTTCTGTCTCCCATCCCATATTTTCCTGGATGTGCCTCATGATTTCTGAAAAGGAGGGATCACCCAGAGGCGACCTTGAAAGGTCCCGTGGGTCTGGTGATGGGGAACTGAAGGGAGATGGTGACCTGGAGGTGTCGGATGTATCCGGTCTGGAGTCATCTCCCGGTGAGTGACGTCTGCCCCTGGGTCGCTTTGGGCTCGGGGACCCTGAGGGAGAGCGTGATGGGCATTTTCGGTCTCTCGATCAGCCCCGAGGAGGTGGAGTTGGCTCCTTGGGGGTCGGGGGTCTGGAACATTCAGCGCCCCGAGGAGGAGGAGGTGGTGGTGGCTGAGGCTTAGGGGGAACCACGTCCTTCCTTATGGTTTCCCACCAGAAGGTGAACAGTTCTTTCACCTCCCGAATATTCATACCTGACGACGGGCCCAGCGTCTGTGTGGGCCTGTCGCTGGGGTCGGGCATCGGGTCTGGCGACAGCTCCCTGGGTAGGCCTGCGTCCTCCATGTCGCCTGTCTGGTCATCCGGTGGCGCAGTAGTCTCTTCACCTGAGGACCCCTGACATCCGGTGTCCACCGGCATCAGTACTACTGTCGTCGGGGCAGTCCGTTTTGTGGACGCTGGGTCGGATGCCTTCTTGGTCTCAGTTGTCCGCTTGAGGGACATGAGCTCAGCAGTCTTCCTTGCAGGAACCTTCGGAGGTTGGAAGACAGACCTGAAGTCGGTGTCCCAGCGTCGGTCAGACGCACCCCCCGATTTAGAGGAAGACTTTTTGTGCCTGTCCGAGGAATCAGGCTTGGAGGTGTCCGGCGCCAGAGTGGTCTTGAGCGGGTGTGAGGAGGCAGAGGTGCCCCCTGAAGACCTTATGTTTACCGGGGGAGGTTGGGAGTGAACCCAGGAGGAAGATCTGCTGGACCGGGTAGAGCTGGAGCTGGCCCTGGACTCGGAGGCCCTGCTGGGGGATCTCACCCTATCAGAGTCCTGATGCTTATCCCGGTGTTTTCCTGACTTGTGGGAAGATTCCCCTTGGGAGGGTCTTTTCTCCATTTTTTTCAATTTCTCCTCGAGGAGGAATCCCTGAAGGGCCTTTTGGCGGCAGATCCGGGTCCTGCTATTGAATTGCTGGCAAACTGAGCAGGCCTGGGTGTCGTGCTCCGGGCCCAGGCACCTGACACAGGCTGAATGATGGTCTGCAAAAGAGTCAGTTCCATGAGGCACACTTAGAGGATGTCCCAGGAGAAGGGTAGGAAGGAAGCAGACATGGATTGAGGTTTTGTAGAAAAAAGATTTCACCATCGTGCTCGATGGTGCAGCGTCCGTGGGGCCGATGCTGGCGAGTCGGCGGGAAAGAACTGGGGATGCTGGGGGACCACCTCTTTTATGTGATGCCTGACGTCGGGGAAGGGCCGATGTCAGGGGCGGTCCCCCGTTGGATACTGCTAGTTAGAATTTTTCCGTGGGGTCCTGGCGCCTGCCAGCTTCAGTTCTAATGGTGTAACCTGGTGCAAGAGCCATTTCTCGAAGTAAGATCATTTAATACAAAGTATTAAAGTCGATACATGCACCTAACAGTACAGTCTCCTTTCACCCCAACAGCATGGTTTTGGTGTGGGGGTGGGGCAAAAAGTACCAGCACTGCTCTGATCAAGTTCACAAACCATGCCAACAGGAAAATGGATGAAGGCAACTTTACAGGGGCTGTGTTTGTTGATGTGACCAAAGCATTCAATCTACCTGATCATATAAACATAGAATTTGTCGGCAGATAAGCAGACTGGGTGGGCTAAGCAGTCCTTATTTTCCTACCTACTGCTTAACTCCAGACCCTAATTGATCTGCAGCTTACCTTCTCTTTCCCACCACTAGGGCTGCTTTCTGTCTATCCCATGCATTGTTGAATTCACCTATCGTTTCTGCTGCAACGACCACCGTAGGGAGGCTGTTCCATGCATCTACCACTCTTTCATGATATACTTCTGTCTAAATTAAAGCAGCAGTGCTTGACAGCGTGTGAAAATTGTGACTTGTACTTTAGGATTGCCACCCATCTCCTGAATTGTAGGATACTCCTTTTCCCACAGTTTGAGTCTGCTTTATCACTTTTGTTTTACATGTGAAATAATACGAGGAGTGCACCTTTTAATGTGGTTTCGACCAGGTCTTCATCAGTATTCAATGTCATTTTTGAACACCCATTGTTCATCATCATGTTTTCTTGTGACTAATGAACCAGTATGCAGCAGGCGCTGTCCCCTGACCTCACGGGACAAGGAGTGTACAAAAACAGCTGAGAATGCTGGTGAAAACCTGGCTCAAGCCATATTAACAGGAACGCTCCTTTCATTATTTAAAACATGAAAAAAGTGCTAAAGCAGACTCAAAATTAGGAAGGAACTGTATCATGCAAGTCAGGATATAAAGGGCAATCTAAAATGAAATACAAAAGTATCGGTCAGAACGTTCACCACTATCATGCATGGTTGCTTTATGAAGCTTGGAAGTCTCCCCAAAGTCTGCCTCCTGGTTTAATGGTTCTCTGTCCAGCAGATCTGAGCCAGTCTGTTTGGGCAGCTCCCTTTCTGGCCCTTTACAAGCTGCCAGTGGGCTTCCTGAAGGATCAGTTTTGGTACATCTAATTTTCCTTATTCACAAATTCTCCCCATAGCTCATGTCCGCATAGTAGCTCAATGCTATATGCTGATGACTTGATAATATATTTTATTTATTCTTTGATAATTGGGTAAGGCCAACTAGGCACAAGTGCCTGTCTTCAAGGGTGACCTGGGAGTACTGGGGAGGTTAAGTGACTTGCTCAGTCACACAGTTCGCACATGGAGGTTGTGGGAATCAAACCCAGCTCTTCCTGCTGGGCGTACCATGCTCATTCACAGCTCGTTACTCTAATCTCTAGGCTATACCGCCTACAGTGCCAAGTCTGTCTGAAACCTGTTATCTAACTTGATGATTCTTGTACTGCCCAAGGGTGGCTGCAAAACAGCAGGCTACAGTTTAATGCAAATAAAACAAAACCTATGCTATTTGGCTGTAAAACTAGGCTTAGTAAAATAATGGCTAAGGATACCCATTTTCATTTAACAGCTTGTGACAGCACACTTTTAGAGCATGTCTCTACTCAAGTATCTGGGAATTTTTCTTGACCCCTCCATAACCTTCACTGACCACGTCACTTTTAATTGCAAAAGCATAAACCAGTCTACAGACTCTAAAACTTTATGACTGTATATGAAATGGAACGTATTACAACGTACCACCACAAGTTGTTTCAGATCAGATGGCAACTGTGGGTTATTTACATAATGAGGTATGATAACTTTGTACCTTAACACTTTTGTCTACTCCTCGTTACTTATGGCTTTCTTGTTGAGTAAGGGCATGGACTTTAAACTTTCAGTGGGGCAGTGTATGAACATTGGTTGCAATGTATTTCTTATATGGTTATTAACCCTATAAATGCATGGGGGTGGACGACTTCTGAGCCCTTTATTCCTATCTCTAGTGACTGCTTCGTTTTATATCCGCTGGTAAAATACAGTACTTGGCAGATTTCAACAAAAATAAATTTAAAAAAGCAAAACTTTATTACAATGCAGAGGTAGAAATAAGGAAAACAGTCTGGTGTGGGAGGTGAAACACCAAAAATCTAAATTTGGTTTTCTGCCAATCCAAAAGAGCACGCTACAGATTACACTATGGAGTGGAGGCATGGAGATGGTGGTTTTTCCAACTGGAATACCAGAAAGATGAAAATGGTATTCCACCTTGAAAACTGGTATACAAAACAGGGTGAAATACCATTCATTTCAGACCCTGCTATGGATGTTCATCTAGCCACTGTAACAGGCACACTGCTCCCACTGTTGTCCTTTTTCAAGCTTTTGCAAAAAAAAAAAAAAATACAGCAAAACTGAAAACAGTTTACAACAATTTCTGCAGGTTCACCTTGGTGGCTCCATGTGGGTCTTACCACAGCTCTTTTTATGCTCTTTCTGCTAGATTCCACCCCCATCCCCCAAGCTCCATCACTCGCCTTCTCCAGGTACTTACTTCCTGAACCCTCCATGGTTTAACCTCCCCCCCCCCCCGTGGGTTCATCGGGGGCACCCAATCCCTTTTGGAAGTCTTGCTTGGTGAAGGAGGGGGCCCTATAGGCGATGTGAAGCCTGCATGCAGATCACAGCTTCATCCTGCAGAGAGAATTTTCTTCTTCCCTTTCCAGCCCTGGGAACACCTCATGGGTGAAAACGACCAGACAAGCACATGCAAAGTGTCGCTTCACGTCCCATTTACCCTTAAGTGGCTCCAACTCTGCACCCACCACTTGTGGTCATGCAAGTGGTGTGTCAGAGCGGCACTCACTACCTCCCCTCCCCAGAGAGAGACAGCATCCCCCTTAAATGCTCAGTCCTCCTCCCCTTGCTGACCCCTTGAAATCCCAGGCTTGTTCCCAAACAAAGGTCGCCAGCGTCACGAGCGGCAGCTCTACTGCTGCGCTGACAGGCCGGCTTGCATGGCAGCTTCTTGATGAACCTCCCGTTTCTATTGCCAAGGGTCAGAAGGCCTTTTCCACTGCAGCTCCCAGCTTCTGGAATGACCTCCCCGTTACGCTGCGTTCTATCTCTTGAACTCCCCATTTAAAGCTCAATACAGGACAGGCACAATGACCAGCTAAGTTTCTACATGTTTCTCTCGATTATATTCACTGATATTCACCAACACTGTTCATCACTGTTCAAGCTGCGGCACTATCTGTACAAAGAGTACATAACTAAATAAGTGTTCTATCATGGCTGTAAATGTTGGATTACTCATTAATAATCATGTTGCATCATACATCTTCACCATGAGTGTTTAATTCTGTCATTTGTTTCTACAGACCAGGTAAGTGCGTTGGAAAAACATGTTCCCCATATTTGGGCATGAGCCTAGTAATACATTTTATTAGGCTTAAACTGTAGTAAGGAAGACATACTGTGACCTACTGGAACTTGAACCCAGGCCCCAGAATACTGCCCCAGTGCTCTAGCAACCGAGTTACAGGCTCACACATTGGACCTGGAGTTCCCAGACACACTTTCAACAGTATTGCATATCCAGCAACTGGGAATAATTGAGATGACAATTAGATGTTTTTGGTGCAGTAATAGCCACCATTTAGCAGTTAAATCTCAAACTGTAATGAGAAAGCAATAATGTGACCTACTGGGAACTGAACCCAGGCTTCCAGAATATGGTCCCAGTGCTTTTAGTAAGCTGTAATGCTTTACTGTGGGTCTACTCTGCCATTCTTTAGCCCCGGTCACCCCTGAAAAAGGTCCCTGGGAGCAGTGCACCCACTCAATGAACAAATAAACTGTACAAATGCTATTTGCAGTTCACTACTGCAGTAATTACAATTTTATTTAGTTGTATTTTTTTACCAAGAGATAGTTACTACATAGACCTGCTTTACTGACAGGAGTGTTGGCCAGGACACCAGGAAAACTCCCCAGGTTTTACAATAAGTACCACCGGATCTTTAAATACCACATGGACAGTCACAAGAGATGGACAGAAAGACCTCCATTTAACATCTCATCTGAAATATGATACCTCAACAGCGCTGCTCCCTACTCCCCAGTGTTGCACAGCTTATTAGCATAAGTTTCAGGAGTGAGACTAGAACTCACGGCCATCTGACCTTCAAGCCCCAGAGGTGAGATTGCAACGTACTGAGCCTTGGACAGTTTTTTGCTTTGCTAGGCCTACATTTGTTAAGAAAACACTAAATTCAGCTCATCATTAACCTGCATTTTATAATGAATAGCCAGCACTCCCCCGCCCCCGAAAACTGTGAAAGGCTGGAAGAAACAGCAAAGCCAGGAGACAGTACAGTTGTGTAAGAACTTACCGTAACAGTAGATGCTCAAAAGTATCTCTTGCAGCAGGTCATAATGCATGGGAACCTTCTGCTGGAGGCACTTGTTTCCCGAAGACTTCTTAGCAGTCATACCTGGGACCGCCCCCTTATGCACCACATGACCAGGTCTGTGCACTATAAAAAGACAGGGCAGTCCCGATACTCTTCAGTTCTTCTCCTCATTAGCAACCTAACCATGATGTTGCAAAGGGAACCGGGGAGAAATATATATGAAAAATCAACATTTTTGGATATAACAAACATAAAAAAAATATATATATGTATTTTTTTTTTTTTTAACCGGTAAGGGTGCTCTAGGCAGATAAGTTGCTTATTTTTAGGCACAACCCGAGAGGTTACAATGTAAGAGCAGAGAAGACAATAGCGCAAAATACACAATTCACAATGCAGTTAGAGGATATCAAAAGACAATGGCATATAATTGAAGAAGTACAATAAACGAGTCTCAGTATGGGTAACAATTTTGTGAAAGAAGTTGTACAAGTCATACAATATAGACAAACTCTGTCCCCTAGTGTAGACAGGAAAAAGGGGGACAGAGGTAGGGGCTGCATGACCTGCTGCAAGAGATATTCTCAAAGATCTACTGTTACAAGTTCTTACGCAACTATACTATCTTCTTTGAGACAAATCTCTTGCAGCAGGTCATAACACATGGGAAGATTCCCAAGCAGTTATGCGTAAATCAGAGCGGCAGGCAAGCCTGTCTGTGTGAGACCATGGAAGACTGTACGTCTAAAGCAGTCCTCATGTGAAAAGCCAAGCCCACCAATGGTAATGTACAGGGGAGGGACAGATCCTGGAAGCAGGAGCCGCATCCGCGGAACAGCAGTTGATACCCCTGTAAACCTGCTGTGGTGGCAGACAGCGCTCGTGTGGAGCGAGTCTTGACCATAGCCAAGAGCGGCAGTATATATGTCATTTCTGTTATGACAAAGAAAACAATGGAGGCAGCCATCTAAGTTTGGACAGACCCTGTACCAAACAGGGCGTTTCCCCTTCACTATCCAGAGGAACTGAAACAAAAGGTGGCACTGTATTGCGCTGTGTCCATGTTCATTAAGAGCGAAAGGGACAGTAAACAACCAAGATGCGAATCAGAATAGCCTCAGGAGTTTCATGCCCCGCACAAGAGACTGGTAGTCGAATGGTTATTGATACACAGGAAACACTGAGACCACCTTAGTAAAAAAGGTAGGACTGAGTCACAGAAGGACATCCTTTCCTTAGAAAAGGCAGATAGGGCCCTGTATGCAGAGCCTAGAATGCAGCAATGCATCTAGCCAATGAAACCGCAAAGCAGAGTAAAAGGTTCCAAGATAGGAAGCGCAGGCCCCACGGAACCGCAGGCCTGAAAGGGACCAATCGTCAGTCAGTCTAGGACTTAACTGAGAACCCCCCTACGTAAGTGGAGTCCTGCAGGGGTGCAGGGGCAAATATGTCCCTTAAGAACAGTTGTAAATACCCAATGGAGTCAGAGACCTTTCTCCCAGCAGGGAAGGAAAAGCAAAAGTTCGCCGACAAAGGGAACCCCAGACATCAAAAGTGGGAGTAAATAGTCCAGTATGCACAGAGAAGGACACGAAAACAGATCCAACTCAATCCAGACCCCAGAGAGAGACATGTCACCAGTGCTGTGAAGAAAGGGACATGGCATGAGACACCAAGGGTTTTTCTTTTTTGTTTTTGGTTTTTTAAACTATTTTTATCTCCCACTTGTCCTGAACTCTCTCAGGCTACCCTCTCTCACCCAGTCTGAAGCTTTCCTCTCCAGGAAATCGGGGGCAGACACTCCCCCTTCCTACCTGATCTGTCGACCCGGGATAGCAAACCATCACTGGACCTAGGCAGGTCGGAGGGGTCAGGAGAGATGGAGGATTGAGCCCGACTGTTGAGCGTGTGACGGTGGGGGCCGTCACCCATCAGGAAAGCAGGGTTTTTCTTGCCTTTTCTCCCCCTTGGAGTCCGGCATGCAATACCACCTGCGCATGGCTGCCCTTAGGTTCGCTGGTTTACCTGTAATATCTCCGATCACCACTGGGAGTCGCCAGGAGACAGAGCAACCCTGGATCCCTCCCCAGGGAGAGGACAGCTGTCCTCCGGACACTCCATCATCTCACTCCCCTGCCGATGACCCCCCCCCCCGAGTCAGTCACCGAACCTGGGTCGCCGGTGTGGCATTCAGTGCCTCAACCCTCGGCCTGAATCATGAGACATATCCCACGTAGGAGGCACCCGAAAGTATGAAGAGCATAGAAAATGGCTCTTCCAAGACAAAGACATGCAGAAGGGCATTGCCCATCTGCCAAATACCTTGCCAGGTTTTTAGACCATTGAAAGGAAAACCCACATCCTCTGGATTCAAGGTATTCATCGTAAGAGTAGCCATGCGCCTTCATAAACGGAGAAATTTGATAGCGGGCGATAAGAAACCGGCATCCATTTGCAGGTACTGTATACACTCGCATGTGTCGGTTTTCTGG
This sequence comes from Neoceratodus forsteri, assembly GCA_016271365.2. Classification (NCBI taxonomy): domain Eukaryota; kingdom Metazoa; phylum Chordata; order Ceratodontiformes; family Ceratodontidae; genus Neoceratodus; species Neoceratodus forsteri. The sequence continues at coordinate 295,872,901 of JADMNL010000027.1, read as the reverse complement.
GAGTGAAAATACATCTGTGAATTGGGGCTACCGACCTATATGCGAGATACACAATGATACGAATAAAAACTAGAATGTTAAAAAACTGAACTGTTAATCCGATTTACAGCGTATTAGTCTATTATGTGCAATCGCTACTACACCAGCGATCAACCCAATTAATATAGTGCTAATGAATGGACCTGAATTCAATATAATTGATTGAATGCTAACTCTACAGGTAATTAATTGCTCGCTCTCATTTAAAGCCCATTCAAAAGGCACAAATTAATTGTGCTCAGGTGTGCACAGGTGATAACATGTCAGGCTGCAAAAGAAAGCATAGTGCTTATAATACTGAATATAAACTGAGAATGGTACAGTACACCGAGTCTTTCAGTAATGTGGCGGCTGAAAGGGAATTTTTTTTTTATAAATGAGAAACTTATCCGTGACTGCAGGGGGAAAAAAAAAAAGCTTCAGTCTGCTGAAAAATCTGTTACACGGATTAAGGTAAACACTTCACCTGTGTCTACTACTGAGGCTGAATTAGGTTTGTGGGTACTAGAACTGAGACAACAAGGTTACATTGTGGATCGGATAGCCATTCATTTACAAGCACTAGCGAGAAAACTTGGTCTCTCTAACTATACACAATTTAAGGCATCCGCAGACTGGTGTACTCACTTCACGAGGCGGCATGGTCTTACGTTATGCCAGAGAACCCACATAGCTCAGAAACTGCTCTCAGATGTGACTGCTAAAATAGAGAGCTTTCACAGTTTTATCCTCAAAGAGAGAAAAGCACAGCAATACCCGCTAATAGCCATGGGTAATATGGATGAGACCGCGGTCAGTTTTGACCTTCCGTCTAATTGGACTGTCCATGTGAAGGGTGAAAAGACAGTTACAGTGTGAACGTCTGGTGCAGAGAAATCTCATTTTACTTTTGTTCTAGCCTGCCTGGCTGATGGCTCAAAACTGAAACCTATGGTGGTATTCAAAAGAAAAACTTTTCCTAAAGAAAAAATGCCAAATGGTGTGCTTGTGACAGTAAATCTTAAGAGGTGGATGGATGAAACTTTATTTAACAAATGGATTGACGAAGTCTGGGAGAAATGACCAGGTGCCCTGCTGTATAAAACCAGTTGGCTTATTTGGGACATGTTTAGGGGTCATTTAGTGGACTCTAAAGCAGAATCCAAGACAAAAACAAAGGCATACATCTGTGATCCCAGGGGGCTGTACATCCTTACTGCTACTACTGGACGTCAGCCTGAATAAGACCTTTAAGGCTAAGATGAGGGCGTATTGGATGATTTCTGGTGCGTACAGGTCTCAAATGTTTTTTATTATTACTTTTGCATTGAAGTTCAGTTGCAATAGAATACTTTCTTTCTCTTAGGCAGCAAGGACTTCACAGCTGGTGGCAATTTAAAGAAACCGAGCTATGCCATGGTGTGCGAGTGGGTCCGAGACGCATGGAGTGAGATACAACCTGAAATAATAAAGTCATTTAAAAAGTGTGGCATGTCGAATGCAATGGATGGCTCTGAAGATCAGATACTGTATGATGACCTTATGAATGAGACTGGTAGTGAAAACAGTGAAACATTAGATACCGCAGCTGCTGATGGTGTTACAGCAAGTGCAGACCTTGAAAATATGTATGATGACATATCGCTTTCCGAACTGCAGCCGAGAATATTGTTCAAATCAGATAATGAGGATAATGTAGAGTTCTTTGGTTTTTAAGTGCATGATCACAGTGACTGAATTTAATTTTATTTTCCAAAGCAAACAATGCTGTAGCCTGTAAAAATTAAATCTCATATTTTAAACTGCTGTCCTTTTGTTGCTTTGGTGCTTGTTTCAGCAATTGGTTGTGTGTGTGTGAACTACTATGGAACTACTGCTTTGGGAACATAGTTTGGGGATTTGGGAGCACTCGGGGGGGGGCGACTTATACGCGGGTCAATCGCAAATTCTATTTTGCACAGGCTGAAACCACCCCGACTTATACGCGGGTATATATGGTAGATCTCTGAAAGCACAATCATTTCAGAGTGCCAATGAACAAAGTCTCAGGTATGATTGGGGACATGTAATCTATTAGGATGGCCGCAGTCAAGTATCCCCAAAAAGTCAGCTGGCGAAGCCCGGTTGAGACACCTCTGGTGAGGCAGATAATGGGAAGCCAGTTAGCCCAGGCGGGACCATCAAGATACAGGAAGGAAAGCATTTCCAACTGAATGCATGCCATAAAGGTATACTTCCATACCCAGAGACTTGAACCATATTTAGAGTACTGATCGGTGCAAGGAGGATGTCTGATGATGTTTCCGAAAAGCAAAACATCTGGGCATATAGTGAAAGAAAACTACAGAGGTCCACTTTGCAAAGAATTGCAGAGATCATGCCGTGGTATTATTGGAAGACTCCGGTGGTAGAGTCTAGCCTGAATGGGGGTTTCACTGCCTTTTGTAGCACAGGTTGAAGGACTACCATGATCACTGTCCGGAAGGAAAGAGAAAACAAACCCCGACCTTTAATGAGCGGGATGCACAGACAAAATGAGTATTATCCAAGTACAAAAAAGCCCAGATCACAGACATCAGGACAGTTACCATAACCACGGATTTGAACGGGGCCTTCCGGCTGTGAGCAGTCCCAGGCAGGGAACCAGCAGAACAGCACCCGATCTCGGAATCAAAGGGCGGGGAAGGCTCACTACACTATAGAATACTATATAATCAACTATACACATTTCTAGAATCTACAAACACCCTCGTCATCTCACAACATGGTTTCTGGAAGTCGCATGGGACGGAATTTGTTCTCCTAAGGGTCACAGTGGATATCTTTTAAGCTATGGATCAAAAATATGCTACCGAGGCTGTCTTCGTTGATCTCACGAAGGCATTCGACCTTGTTAATCACCAACTACTCCTTATAAAACTTAAAATCGATCGAGACACCAACACCCTTTTGTGGTTCTCCATTTGTCTAAACGGCTACAATGCGTCAAATGGGCTGGTGTTACCTCTCCCCTAGAACATATCTCGGACGGGGTCCCTCAGGAGTCAATTCTGGGACCTCTTATTTTCCATATTTATCAATGAATTACCCCGCAACTGCGGTGGTGCGTCGGTACAACTATACGCAGACAATGCTATTCTTTATAGATCTGGCAACGATATCTCATCTATCAAGTCGTGTCTTGAGAAGGACTTCTGGCTGCTCAAAGACTGGCTCAGGCAAAACCTTCTGGTGCTCAATCCAAAATAATAATAATTTAAAAAAAAAGTTACAGAACGATGTTGTTCCGTCACACCTCCTTTGATTTGTTCACCAAGCAACCCCTCGTAATCCACATCTCCACAGACATGGCTCTTGAAGGAGTGGACTCCTTTAAATACTTAGGAAAGGCAAATTTTATTTTTTCTGGCGCCCAATCCTGGAGGCTCTGGGCGCCTAACAAAGTATTACAAATAAAACAACTATTTAAAATCCAGAAATAACAGACAGACAAAAATCAGACTTCAATTAATAAAATTCACCATGTAGTACTGATTACTCTGTGAAGGTCAGACTGAAGAGGTGGGCCTTTAGCCTCTGCTTGAAAACACTGATTGAAGGGGCCTCCCGGACTGCAGCAGGAAGCGCATTCCAAAGGATCAGCCCAGAAACACTGAAAGCTCGGTCTTATTAGGAATAACACTGGATGAAAATCTATCCTTCGGAGCTCACGTTCAGAGAGTTATCAAGTCTACACATCAAAAACTAGGTCTTCTATACTGAAGGGCCCCTTACTTAACCCCCCCAATCCTGGAAAACGCTTGCCACTACAACTCTTCTCCCAGGTCTCTCTTATGGAGCCCCTCTACTTCCCTCAGCTAAATTATCTATTCTGTCTAAATTAAAGCAAACCTACCACCCGCTTTGCCGCAACAGCACTTGCGCGAATGCCTCACTGCGATGTGTTCAATGCCCTTGGATGGCCATCCTTTGAGGCAAAGTTTGACTTCTCCCTACTCTGTACTACGTTTAAACTCGTCCACCTTCCTGACCCACCTATCCTCACTAACCTGCTCACTCTGAAACCAGTTTCTAGGTCCCTAGGCTCCTCTCATCTCCCTCTGCTAAGTAAGCAATAAGACACGACAGGTTGTACATGGAATAGATTTTACCGCACGGCCAGGGGCGTAATAAGGCACGAGGCCTCGGCCGAGTCCCTTTAGCCCCTGGCGTGTGGTAAAATCTATTCCATGCACACACCTGGAGTGTCTTATTGCACTTATAAAATGGTGTTGTAATGGAAAAAAAACACATTAATTTGCTGCACAAAACATTTTTTCTCGAAATCCTTACGTGCCATAAAGTAGTGCGTATTTCAATGGGTGGGAAACACAGGAGAACTTGGATTAACTTAGGTTAACTATATTAACTATTTCAACCATTTGAACTGTTTGTCCATTCAAGTATTTCAACAATTTCAACTGTTTTGTCCATTCAAGTCTATTTCTTCATTTGCTGGGACTTCTAAAGTTTACAGTTCCATTAAAATTCATCGGTCCATTAAAAGTGAATGTGCCACTGTTCAATGATGTCATGCCTGCTGGTGGCACTGTTGTGTTTCTCTTCGTTTTAGTACTCGATTTTGTTTCTTCAGTTTTGCTGTCATGCTTTGGTTGCTTGTTTTTGTTGACCAACATTTCATGGCACATGAATCTTGGACTTTTTACTGCCAGCCCTTTTCTGTACCCTTGCATGGAACAGATTTCACAAAAGGGGAGCTTCTTCTGTGATTGGTTGATTTTGCTTGCCCATTTTATAAGCCTCCCCAACACACGACTGGCCGTAGGCAGGAAATCATTCACATTCCTAGCACCTCAGAAATGGAATAACATGCCTTATCAACTACTTTCCTGCACAACTCTTCCCCAATTCAAAACACTTCAAAGATCTCTTCTTTCCTCCTCTTATCTGTGTCTGTAAAGAAGCCCCTCACCTTATCCCGTCCTCCCCCCATCCAACTGCAAATCCTCAAACCTCTACTCTGCTTACCCTTTATCTTCACTCTCTCTCACTCAACTGCACAATTCTTAGATCATCTGGTAAACACTGTTTAGCACTTAACATGCTGTACATATTCTATACCTAATCATTTCAGTCTGGCCATCTGATATCTTGTATGTTGAATAAGTTATCATTTAATCACTTAGCCTTTATTAATTTTGTTTACTTATGTAATTGTACGCCGACCCTTGCACTTACTGTCATTTACTATTTTTATTGTATAGACTGCTCACTGTAATCTGTAACATTTACTCTGAACTGTACATATTGGAATTGTATTTCCCTGGATCGCCCCTGAAAAAGGGATATGCTTATCTCGTTGGGCCCAACGGTCATCAAAATTTAAAAAAAATAATAGACGTAGTGAACCCGTGTTAGGGAAACCCCCGCAAGATATCATCGAGGTCCAAAAAAGGACTTTCGTAAAAGAATTCTCCTGATGGAAAAAATGACACGGAATGCACCAAAGTACGGTGCAACCAGAGGCGGTGGGTCTCAGAGAGACCTCAAAAAGCAGCATTAAGAAGAAAACTCAGAAAGGCAGGAGCAAAAGGCCCGATGTATGCAACCAAGAAAGTCATGCGAGATATTTTCACAGTAGAAGTCATGCAAACCATAGCCTCCAGAGGTTCCAAGCAGCGAATATAGTGGCTGTAGTAGCATCCACAAGAGGCAGAACGGCCACTGTGAGGATGTTTCAAAATAATAAGCCAATTCATGCCTAGGGGCATGTAGCTCCTACACCTAGGCCCCAGAGGGTATAACCGGTTCCTATTCCTGAGCAAGAAAAAAAGGGTCTCAACCCCAACAACTGTACACAGAGCCTGGTTTACAGCAGAGCTACAGGGGGAGAATGGGATAGGACCCGGAGAATCCACCGATAGGGAGGCCACCGTGCTACAAGAATAGGCATGTCCACCTGTGCCCTACTGGACCAATTTCGAGCTCCGAAGAGACATGGTCAGACTCCACTGGAATAATGGAGATAAGAAAACTGGTAGCAAGCAAACCCCATCAGGCTGGCAAAGAGTCAACTCAAAGTCGTCAGCACTGTAAAAAAAAAAAAAAGGACGACATCGGTGATGTCAAAGCAGTGGAAAAAATAACTATATACCCAGCAAGAGGGCATTGTTTCAGTTAAAGACCAGAGTCCAGATGTGGATTACAGAGGACACCCCATTGCAGGTCAGGCGGTGCGTAACTCATGCTCCGTTAGGAGGCCTACAGTGAGGCCAAAGGCAAGGGCACCTGGGTCAGGCCCACCGATTATTCTGGGGTCCACTGTGGACCAGAGGGTCCAGGACCTCATTGAGAAGGATGAAGCCTTCTTCAATGAGATGTAAAGACCCAAGGCCATTGTCGACCACAGGACTGAAACCCACGGTGACCAGGGGGCTGAAGCCTTCCCCAAAGACAGTGGTGAAGCCCATCAAAGCCAGTGTGAACGAGAGGGTTCTTATGAGTGGCAGAAGCCACCGCCGATGAGAGGGCTGAAGCCACCTTCAACGATGCTGAAGATGTAATTATACTTATGAAAATTCTAAGCATCTTCGGTCTAGTAAAGATGGTCAGCAACCACAAAAGTTAGAAAGAAAATAAAATTTTAAAAGGTGAAGGTACTGCTGAGCCGATCTCCAGGAGAGATGGGTGTCGGTTGCGGAAAAGAAAGCACTGATGAGCATCAGGACCGCCCTCTCTTTTACACTGCACAGATCTGGTCATGTGGTGCATGAGGGGGTGGTCCCAGGTTCGACTGCTAAGAAGTCTTCTAGAAAAAGTGCCTCCGGCAGAAGGTTCCCATGTGTTATGACCTGCTGCAAGAGATTGCCTCGAAGAAGATCTACATTATCATTATCTTGCCTGTTCTTCCATTCTTTAAAATTCTGCTTCCTCCAAGTTCCTCTAGTTGTGCATTACTAAGTGACGTTTTTTTCTCTGCATGCACATTTTCTCCGGCCCCTCCAAAGCAATAATCTTACAGGGACAGACACAATTTTAAGTGCAACCTGGCCGCTCCACCAAACTGTAAAAAATTAGAGGAATGCAGAAAGCTGTCTGATCAGAATTTCTGAGGACATTAACAGAATTTGCAAATCACGAATTTTGGGCAGGCAGTTTTCTGTCCCCAGTAAAAGTGCTTTAAAACCTGATGGACCAACCAACTTGCAAGTGTAAATAACTTGTCAATATAAATTCGACACCCCAGACTCTTGTTACATCAGGAAAATAAGGGGGGGGGGCTCAAAACAAGTAAACACCTCACACACCAAAAACATTTAGAGCGCACTGGAGTGTATTAACATGTTAGTGTGTTTCCCTTAGAAAAAATTAATAGGGTGGTGACATTTGTCAGGCAACACAGGTATGATACAAGCTGTCTGTCCCCTTCTCTTAATTATCATTTGAGTTATAGTACTTTTACACACTGTCTGACCCTTTCTCTTAATTATTTTCTTTTCTTTGAGTCATAATACTTTTTTTGTCTTAGCACCTTTTCATTTGTTCTGTGCATGGTTTCGTTCTTTGTTTTTCCTGGCTATGATCCCACAAAAGATGCAACCATACTGAAGACGCAAACTAGGGGGTTGCAAAATCATGAAGGCACCACCACGTATAAATACCTACAGTGTACGGGAAACACTGCATAGCAGAACTCTAGACATCTGAGATTTACGAACAGATAAACTGGAGACGTATAGTAGAATATGACAGTGTTATTCAGAAGCACAAAGGGGCAGAGAGAAGGCTTTAGTTAACCCACGACAACCCCCAGTCCCGCTGCCTCACCATTGTGATTGACCCAGACCGGCTTCAGCAGCTTCATGCTCTGTGCAGACAGGACAAGTGGGTCGTCGTCAGCGCCCCTCCGTGGAGCCCCGCGCGCCTGCTGCACCTGCGGTGCCCGGTGCGCCCACCTCCTCCGTGGGAACCCCGCGCGCAGTACCCCCGCTCACCACTAAGGAGTCCCCACTCGAGCTTCGCTGCCCTACTCAACTGTGGAAAGCAGCCCCCCCTCGCGCTCGACTCCGTGGGATCCCCCCACGCGCAGCCGTTCTGTGGGATTCCCACGCTCTCTCCCCAGGCAGCAGCCGTCGTTCAACACTGTGGGATCCCCTTCGCGTTCCGCCGCTCAACTCCCGAGGCTCTCGCGCTCTGCTGGCAGCAGCTGCCACTGACGGGGTTTTGGAGGCGCGCGCCCGCCCGCTGCCTCAACGCCTCCCACACACCCAGAAAACCTCTATAACCCAGCGTTCTCCTTTCTAATTCAGCCGCGTCGTGTCCCCCCGCGCTTCCGCCGGTATCCAACTCCTACCGGCGCTCCATCTCCGGGCTCCAGTCACTCAACATCCGAACTACCGTCCCTTTCGGCAGCACCGGAAATGGGTTACATCACCGGCACTACCGTGCAGAAACGTACACCCCACAGGGGCACAGTACGCCCGGACTATATAGAGTGCGCACGTTAGCAAATTATGCTCATTTTGACATCTCTCCTTGAACGCCGCTAAACTTTTCACTTATTTTACTCTATGTAGCGTGATGTACATTTTTTTTGTTAACGGTACATTGTTATATGGCACTAATTCGTAGGAGATTGTTTCCAGACGGCAGTTGGAAGGTGTGACGCTGAGGTAGAAGTAGTGAGGGCATACATGTCTGTGGGAGAGGAGCAAGGTTGCAGGAGGCGAGACACCGAGGGAGACACAGCCGATGTGATACAGCTGCTCGTTAAAATACGGAGGTTTTAAGTATTGCAGAGACAAAAGCAAACAGAAAAAGTACCGACAATGTCTGGAATTCTGCCTCGTGCGTTGTCTATGATCTGCAAACAAGGGAGCAGGGACTGGTGGTGGGTTTCAATTTTGCTTATATCTTACTAAGCATGCATTTGTTCGATGCCGAATGTTCGCTTGCATGCTGTTTTATTGTATTGGGTCCTGCTCGGGTTAAATTGGGCAGAAGCCCAAGGACAGTTCTGCCACCCCTTTAATAAGTGTGTGACAGTTTCTCCACCTCTGTCATCCTTTCCCGTTGACCACTCATTCATTGACTGTAGAGTTCCAGCATTTAAGAATGACAGTTCCACCACCTAGATCTCTAGCTGTGAGAGTTCTCCCGCCTGAACATTTCAGATTTAACCTCTGTTCTGCTTGTACACATTTTAGTTTTGCAGTATATTTACACAGGATAACCCATCTGAGAAGCAGTATCTCATTTTCAGTGGGTTCAGGTTTGACACATTTTTGTATTGGATTTACCCAGGATAGCACAGCTCAGATGCTTTCTTGTTTTCAGTGGGATCATGCTTTTCCCAATTTTGCACTGTATTAACCCAGGCAAGCACAGCTGAGATGCAACATCTAATATATTATTTTCAGTGGGGCCCTGCTTTTACCCATTTTACAATGCATTCACCAGAGGAGTAACTTTGGTGTAATAGTTGGGGTGGGGTGGGGTGGGGAGGTGGAGAAGAGACACAACTATAAAGGGATTTTACAGTAAGTTATTCAAGACTGCAATGATGAAATGTTGGGGGGGGGGATCTGCCCCAACCCCCCTAAAATGACTTTCCTGACATTTACCCTGAATAGCCCTGATGAAAGGCTAGTTTGTTGTTCAATGTACAGGAGGGAGGTATTTTTTAGAAAAGAAGGTGATCAAGAACAAGGGGACATGCTATGAAGCTGGGAGGAAGTAGATTCAGGAGAGATGTGAGGAGGTACTTTTTAACAGAAAGAGCGGTGGATTCTTGGAACAGCCTTCCAGTGGAAGTGGTAGAGTTCAATAATGCATGGAATAGGCACAAGGGAATCATTGTGGAAAGGAATTGGGGGGGGGGGGCTGTAGATCAGATAAGGTTTGCATTGAGCATCTAGGTAGGGGAAAAGAGGTAGACTGGGTTGGCCTAATGGCCCTTATCTGCCATCAGATTCTATGTTTCAAGTTACATTTTCAGTGAGGTCCAGGCTCTTACAATGTTATTTTTCCCAGGATAGAGCAGCATAGATGCACAGTTCAGTGGCAGCTCTGCTGTACTGGGTCCTGTTTTTACACACATTTACTATATATTTACCCAGGATATACCAAATGAGATGAAATATCTCATTTACAGTTGTGTCCTGCATTTACACATTTTTAGGTAGTATTTTCCCAGGATAGGCCAGCTTAGAAGGAACATCTAATTTTCACAGGACTCCCACATTTTAACCCCAGATTTCCAATATAGTCGTCTTTATGATGTTATTTTATTTATTTAAATTTTGGTAATTGGGTAGGCCCACTGAGACTGTGACAGTCCCTTTGCGTTATGCTCAATATAGGCAGAATTTTTTGAATACGATCCCAAAGGTGATTTCGCAGTGTAAGTAAGTACGTAAAAATTTATTTCTTAAGTGCTTTTCAATTATAAAGGCACTGTACAGTAAAATAAACATTCAATATAACAAATAATGTCAGTAAAATGTTAAAAACCTTCACAGAAAGCCTGATAAAATGGATAAGTTTTAAGCTCCAATTTAAAACTCAAGATGTTCAGGCATTCCCTTAACCGACGAGGTAGAGAATTCCACAGGGTAGGGGCAGCGTGGGAAAAAGCATGTGCCCCAGATGTTTTTAACTGAGCCCTGGGACTCTCTAGCAATCCCTCGTCGGTGGATCAGAGTGAGTGGAAGGGGCAGTAGGGAGTAAGGAGCTCTTGCAAATATCAGGGTCCTTGTTCATGTAGGGCTTTGTAGGTCAGTAAACTGACCTTAAAGGTGATCTGCCACTGTACCGGCAGCCAGTTCAGTTCGTGCAGCACAGGCATAATATGACTAGACCTGGATGTACCAGTCAATAGCCTGGCCGCCGCGTTCTGCACTAGCTGTAAGCGATGGATATCAACCCCCGGAAGCGCTAGGTAGAGGGCATTGCAGTAATCAAGGCGAGTGGTTACGAAGGCATGGACCAGTGTAGGAAGGTCAGCCGGAGGAACCAGGTGTTTCACCCAGGCGATATTCCTTAGATGGTAAAAAGAAGATTTGACAACGGAAGACACCTGTGATTTCCGGGTCAAACCGCTGTCAAAAATAACGCCCAGGTTACATACCCAGTCTGAGGTCATAAGCTGGACACCATCAAGCCATAAGCCTGAAGGGTGCCCTGCCCCAAGACCTGCCTCCGGATGACCCGGGTCCACAACCAACACCTCGGTCTTATCCGGATTTAACCTCAGCCAGCTAGTGCTGATCCAACTGCGACTGTGAAAACATGTTTTGGATGGGGGTTTGAAAAATGATACCTGTCATATTCATAAAGTAGGGTAGCACCAGGGGTATGCTGAACATTAGGGGCTAAAATCTGCAAAAAATAAAGTTATGAGTAAATGTTGGAACAATTCAATGTTTCTTCATAACTTTGTTTTGTTTTTTTACCTTTGACCCCAACGTTTCAACACTGTCTTTGTCTGACTGCATCTTAATTATTATCACAGCAGGTGACATTTTTTAATATCCTGTTTGAAAGTTAACTTCACGGAGCAAATGCAAAAACATGTTACGAAGTAGATTTGAAAAATGACACCTGTCATGTTCATGAGATGGGTAACAAGAGGGCTGCATTCAAAATTGGGTTCTGAAATGCACACATTGCAATGTTATGAGTAAACATTGAAAAAAAATTTAATGTTTCTTCATAACTTCATCGTTTTGTGACATTTTGACATCAGATTTTCAACGTAGTTTTTTTATGACCCGTCCTTCTGAACACGACAAATGTCATTTATAAAATACTGCCCATACCATTATTTCACACCACAAGTGCGAAAACACATTTTGGCTAGGATTTGAAAAATGACATCTGTTACGTTCATGAGGTGGTGTGAAAAAATGTGTACATTGAAAATATAGGGTCATAATGTTAATTACCAGCATCATCAGTGAGCATTGAAAAATGTTAACCTACCTTCATAACTGTTTGTTTTTTAGCATTGTTACTCCAAATTTTCAACATACTCTTCTTATGACCCCACCTCAGGAACCAGGTAGGTGAAAACTTTCAAATCCTACCCAAAAGGTGTTTTCAGAGTGATTGAGAAATCTCCTCTCAGGCTAGATTTGAAAAATGTCACCTACCTTGTTCATGAGGTGGGGCCCTAAAAGGGCCATGTTGAAAATTTGGAGGAAAAATATTAAAAAATGACCAATTTATGAGTACAAGTTCAAAACGCATTGAAATACATTGACCACGGCTTACCTGATTTCCTCAGTTCCCAGTCTGGCATTGAAGAATGAAAATACGTCTCTGGTCCAGAAAGGATTACAGCGTTGGACCCCTAGTAGGTAAGTAAGGGGGGGGGTAGCAGCAGTGGCAACAGACATTGATGGACCGTTTTTTGTTTTGTTTTTTGAAGGTGTAAAAGAAAATAAATAAAAAGACATTGAGAGATGGTTTTCTTTATTTCCAGTACCAACGATGGGGACTGGGCACCCCAGTGTCAGGTGCATATTTACAGGGCGTGGGAAGTGATGGGGAGGTGGGCGGGATAGTTGGCAGAGGGTGGGATCTTTTTAAAAGGGGCATGGGAAGCAAATGTGGAGGTGGGAGGGATATTTGGCGGAGGGTGGTATTGTTAAAAAGGCGAATGGAGGTTGAACAGGGGTTATGTGCAGTCAATTGCGTTGGGGGGAGAAGATGAGGTGCAGGCTCATGAGGCAGACAAACTGCTTACTGGGTGACATCATGAATGTCCAAGCAAACAAATGTCCTGTAATATAGGCAGCTTATTTCTTTGAACTTCACAAAGTTTCTGCTCAGGCCAGCCCACCGGCGCAGCGGTTGGTTTTCCGCTTGCGATACCAGTGACCCGGGTTCGGGAACGGACCTGGGCCAGCAGAGGGCTGGACGGGGGGAGAAGGATTGAGCGTCCAATGTCTGCTCTCCTTCTCCGGGGGGAGGGGGTATAGAGTTTTGCACAACATAGACATCTAGCGGTGGCTGGATGTGCCGCGCATGCTAGCACCACAAATAGGCTATGGGGCAGGGCGGACGCTGGCCATCATTGCATGTCCCCATCCCTGCATAACCAGGGAGAAAGTAATGCCGCCGGCCGCCCTAGATGAAGCCCGCCCTCAGCTTCAATTAGCCTCCAGGACGGCCCCTTCGACCTATCCAGTCATTGCAGCACCTTTGAGGGAAGGGTGCCGCACCCCGCCCTGGGGGGCAAGCCAGGTGGTATCAAAGGGGCACAGCTGATGTGAAGGTGGGAATGAGGGTCCGTGACCAGGAAGTCTCTGCTCAGCTAGCCCAGAGAATGTCATGATGGAATCCAGCACACCTGTATACTGTGTTGGAATTTTTAAAATGCCTTAAAACTATTAACCAGTTTGCTGCAGTGATGTTAAAAAGAAATGAGTTGCAGTTAGAGACCGAGTTGGTATCTGTCTCCACGGGGGTGGGGGCCAGTCCCTGATTGGGCTGCAGACATGACCTGTTTCCTGCCTACAAGAAGATGTTTCATGTAATATCACAAAAAAATCCAAATGTACGTGGACAGCATGGTCATCTACACTTCTGGTCCTTCTGCACCAGCTGTGATTTGACCACTCCAGCAGGATGTCCACAGCATACTGCACTGGTTCCATGCTAACCAGCTCAAAGTCAGCAAGAAGACTGTGTCTGTAACCTTCAGTACCAGACAGAAATTGGCTAAGCTGTCATCCCCCGCGACTGCTCTATGTTAGAAGACACCTCTCTGGAGCTGGTCCTTGCATTCAGGTATCTTGGTGTGTCTCAACACAAGGTTTGACTTCTTTGTCCACGTAGATGCCATCCACACCAAACTCCATCCCAACTAGGCTGTACCGAAATAAAGACTGCCTGTCTGTCCAGGTTCGCAGGTAACTAGTAACCAAAATGATTCTCCCAGCCTTTGACTATGCGGACATAGTCTATGACTCCACCCACTTTTCCTCCCTTGCCAGCCAGGACATCCTGTGTAACACCTTCTGCCATTTTACCACCAGCTCCCCACTCCCTGTACCCATCACTGCTCCCTCTAGTCTGCCTTCTCCATCCTCCTTCTGCAGTCATGCTGTCAGGCCCACTGCGTTGCCTTCACTGCCAAATACTAGTTTGGGGCCCTCCCGTCCTACCTTTTTTCACTGATCTTCCCCATTCCCTACTAATCCTACTCTGTTCCCTCCAGGAATTCCCGAACCTTCTTCATTCCCCACCCTCACTAATTTTCTGGCCAAGCTGCCTTCTCATACTGCCTCCCTTTCCTCTGAAATCTGCTTCCTACCCCCACCCCCCTCCCATTCACTTTCTGCCTTTAGACATTTCCTAAGGCAACTTCCTGCACCCTCTTGCTCCGTCTACCCCCTCTCTAAGCTTCTGTTCCTCTCCATCAGTCCTCTTCTGCTCAGCCCCCCTGGTTTGATGTTCTTAGCACTGACCCAGCCTCAACATGCACTGTGCATTTTACTTTCTCCCATGGTTGCCAATCTTCCGCAGTGCTGTATAAATGCTATTTTATACTATACGCATCTCAGTTCCAGTCACCTCTGTGTATTTGATCATATCCTTATTATTTTTTTTTTGTATTTTGGAATGTAAGCCACATCTATTTTGTAAGTTGTTTCCCCCTACATTTCTGTGCCCCGGTTCGCACCTGGAAATGAGCCTTGGCTCAATGTGCCTTTCCTGTTTAACAGATTTTAAATAAATATCTCAAGAAATTGGTCTCAACCAAAAAAACAAGGAAATGCCATGTTGCTTGACACATTAACTCATGTGATCAGATAAAGCTACTAAATATATAAAAAGCTGAGTGTACTGGAGGCCATAAGTGTTTTATATTAAAGTGTTCTTCAGTTGACTGCAAAAATTATAGCTGGCATCGGCAGGTATCAATTTCATGGCACTGATTTATTTCAATTATTTAATCTAAAAATGCATGCAGGGATAAAACAGGAATCTTGTTTCCAGATGTATCCTGGGGAAGGGAATTGGGATATACAATATAACCTATTAACAACACGCAATATACAGATTTGTTATGACAATGAACTAAGGGTGCATTGCAAAGCACGGTCACAAAGGTTGTGGTAGTCCATGTCAGTGTCACTGACTACATAGGCAGGAGGGGGGTAAACATTTGAAGTTCAGGAGACTTCATTCTGTATTACTAAAGACATTTACATGAAAACAGAATCTTTGTCCCTTATGTGACCCCGGGTCGCTGTGTCCGGGTTCACATCCCTGCCTGGTGACTGTGCAGGGCCCACCTGCTTGAGGGGGTTGGGTTTATTCATTCTCCTATGGTGGGTAGGGGTGGGGGTTAGTACCAGAACAAATAAGCAGTAGAGTGGTACCGTCGCTGACAGAGAATAAGTGGGCCAGATGCTGCATGCAGTACCACCCTCTGGAATGCAGTACCTATCCACCTCCCTTTAGGGGATCCAACCAACCCCTAGGGACCACTATGACAGTTGTTACCTTCACCAGAAAACACTTCAGTGAGATTATACAAACTGGGTTTACACACAGGAGTAATATTTCAGCAGATTAACAGTGCTTGAAAACATGGGCCTAGAAGCTTATGTATTTAATTTATTTATTGTCTTGGAGAAACACCTTTGAGCTAGAAGCTCTTTTACAAAGGTTCCACGTCATAAACAGGTACAAGTTACAGACGTACAAGATACAGTAAAATACAATTAGTGATACAGAATTAGTGCAAACAAATTGAGGGCTATATAATAATAATAATAGACAAATACATATTTAGCACATAGTTCAGTATCAGTCAAGGTTGACTTTGTTAGGCAGGAGAGTGAGCAGGAAGATGGAGGGGACGCAGTAAGGAATTGTAGTTAAGGGGAGGGGAGAGATGGGTAGTAATCAGTGAGGGGGGGGAGGAGGTAGGGTGAGTTAGACAAGTAGAGTGGAGGGAGAGACTATGGGGGTATTAGAGAGCAGGTGAATTAGGTATGGGGTAGGAAGGGTTGGGGAGAGGAACACAGGTGGGTGTAATGTTTAAGATTGGCAGTTACAGCGGCTAAGAGCAGAGAGGTGCTGTAGGGTTTTTCCCTTAAATTATCCTAGTTTTTGTTCATTGGTTATGATGGGCAGGAGGTCCTTGAGCCAGCAGGGCGCTCTGTAAGCAAATGAACATTGTGCTTGTGACGTTCGGTAGAAAGGGACTTGGAGTGAGTTTCTTGCCATACCTCTCATCCGGTGCGGGTTGGTAGCTGGATTAAATAAAATAGGTTTGTAAGGCTGTCGGGGGTAAGCCAAGGTGGGTTTTTTGCTCTATGAGACAGACCTGGTATTTAATTCTTCCATCCAGGTTTAGCCAATTGATCTGGGCATACAGGTGGCAAGTATGGGTTAGCCTGTGAGCTCCTAAGGCTAGCCTATAGGATTTATTTAAGGCAGTCCTGATTCTTTTGAGGGTATCGTCTGTGGCCACACCATATACCACAAGCCCATAATCAGTAATAGAGAGGATTGAGATTTTAACCACGAGCAACAGTGCCATAGGGGTCATACTATGATGGTGTTTGTACAACAGGCCTATTCTAGTATTGACGGCCTTAAGAACATGATCGACATGCTGGGTGTAGGAAAGGGAGCTATCAGGAGTGACTCCTAGGTACTTGAAGACATGTACCTGTTCTAATGGTGCTTGCATATTGTTATTTATGGTCAATTGATATGATTTATGCTTATTCTGTGGGTTTGCATACAACATTATCTTGTTTTTTTTTGTTTTTTTATAGTTCAAAAGTAGTTTGTTGTCGTACAACCATGTCTCCACTGTGGCAAAGTTATATTGGAGATGGGCCTCTAGTGTTAGTGGGTCGGGACTGTTGGCAAAGATGATCGCGTCATCTGCATGTAGGAGTATTTTTTCAGTGCAGGCTGTGGGGAGTTGGTTGAGGGACAAGCTAAACAGGTGGGGACCCAGGATCGACCTTTGTGGCACACCTGTGATTACTGGTCTACTGTCAGAGATGGTGCCATTTATTTTGACCTGTTGCATTCTGTTGGTGAGGTAGCTTTTGAACCAATTCACAGTATCTGGTGAGAGACCAGTGGATTGGAGTTTGCTAAGTAGTAAGTTATGATTAACCATGTCAAAAGTTTTAGTGAGGTCGATGTAAATCACCCCACAAGCTGACTTCGATCTAGGACCTCATGAAGAGTGTCAGTGTATTCAAGTAAAGCTGTCGAGGTGCTATGTCCCTTCCGGAATCCATGTTGTTGGGGACATTGCAAGTTATACTAATCAAGGTAGTTTACCAGTTGGTCAGAGATGATCCGTTCTAGTGCTTTGGAGAGTAGGGGGAAGAATTTAAATGGGGCAGTAATTAGCATGGTTGGCCCAGTCCCCACTTTTGTGAACCGGGGTGACCATTGCGGCTTTCCATCTGAGGGGTAGATTAGAGTTAGTACTTTGTCCAATGTTAGGGCAATTAGTCGCAGGTCTAGTGAGTCATTACATCATTACTATGTCTCGATTTTCCCAAGTGACCATTGAAGGTACTTTTTGGCCTCAGCACGTGATACTTCTTTAAAATAGAAGGGGGGTCTGGTGGGGGGGGGCTCACTGTTGGTATCCCTAGTGTCTTTTAAGTTGCCCGTGGCTGCCTCAAGGAATTTTGGAGGGAGTATGCTACTAAGGTCTGAGAATGCAAAGTTGAAAGTGTCAGCTATCACTTTATGGTCTTGTGTAACTTCCCATTTACTAGAAGCATAGAGGGAGAGGCTTTGCTAGCGTTGCCTGTGAGGTCCTTTAAGTTGTCCCAGAACTTTTTACCCATTTCCCCAAGTTGTTGTGAGGCAGTCTTTGAAGTGTTGTATTTTGTCTTTTCTGGTCTCACGCGTACATGTGTTTCTTGCGGTTGGGTACTGCTGGATGTCGGCCTGCTTGCCAGTAGCTTTGGCTTTTTGCCAGAGGTGGTTCCCTAGTTCTTATAAGGTCCAGCAGGGCCAGGGTGATCCATGAGTTAATAGTCCCCTTTAGTATGCACTTTTTTATTGGGACAAAAATGTCACAAACTGCGTTTAAATGAGGAAATAAAGAGAGCTAGGGCCTTGCTGACATCCCATAGGGAGGAGAGTCTTAAGAAATTTAATCACCCTACCTTCAGGACCGATTTGTCGAGATATTTTTTTGGGCGGGGTTGCTGTTTTATTGGACCAGTGATCGGAGAGTGGTGATTAAACAAAACAGCGAGAACTGAGGTATCTGAAATGCTCTCCGGGCAGTTCATGGGGATCCAATCAAGTAGTGTTTACAGTCCAGTTCGGTAAATGATTCTAGGGGAGATTACCGTTTAGGAGATGATGATACTGGAGAGGGCATCCTTTTAAAGGGCAGCCTCTTGGGACAGCCAATTGATATTGAAATTTTCCAGGATAACAACTTCCTTGTTTTGGCACATACTCTTTAAAGGAGCACTGCCTTGAATCTGCAAGTCTGTGTTTTCTGTGGAAAATGTGCTTCTAATACTGGTACACATTCTGTTTTTGTTTCATCTTTCCTGGCCTTTTAGCAAATTCACTGGGTGTTTGTGCTATTCACTCTGGTGGGCGGTACTATTTTAGAACAATTTGATGTGCTTTATGTCCTTGTTAGAGAACTCTCGTTGTTTTCACAATGCATTTGTGTTCTATTCTGGAATTCTGTGGCCCAAGAAAGCAGTAAACCACGACAGAGCATGGTTCTGCTGTGGCATTAATTCATGGTTGGGCTGGTTTCGGCCTTGTGCGTCCAACCTGCCAACCGTGGATTAATGCCACAAGTAGAACCATGCTCTGCAGTGGTTTAATGTATTTGTAACATGCCAATGATTGTATGACAAATATTCACTGTATGAGAACAGACAGACCGATTTAGGTTTGGAATGTTTTATGTTGAACTGTTAAACGTGGTGTACACACAGTACAAAACAATTGGAACACACCTATTGGAAATATCGTGGCTGCTATTTCACTTTCGCAAAAAAAGCTTTCATTACAAGTTTTAAGTTTCCTAACATCAAAACATATTTTAAAACTGTTCAAAAACTTGCAGTAAACTTTCTATGCTAGGTTCTTCAATTTTCACGTGTGTGTATTACAAGACATGGGTTGCACTGCATGATGATACCGTGCTAGGGTAGATCTTCATGTTTTGTTCCTGCAGTTCACTTGGCGGGCCAAAAAAATGGCTGGGAAACATGGCTAAAAAGCTCAGTCGAGGCTCAAGCCCTAACCTTGCCATCCTACTCATTATTCCGCGCAGGCAGATCCACTAGAGGCGGAGGAGTGGCTATTTATACCAATGAGAAATTCACCATTTCTGTCCTTGAATCACCCTCCAGCTTAAACAATTCGAGTGCCTAGCTCTTAAAATAGCCATAT
The DNA here is from genome assembly GCA_016271365.2 of Neoceratodus forsteri. NCBI lineage: Eukaryota > Metazoa > Chordata > Ceratodontiformes > Ceratodontidae > Neoceratodus > Neoceratodus forsteri. The sequence continues at coordinate 295,853,452 of JADMNL010000027.1, read as the reverse complement.
CATCAGCTGAGGCAGTTAACATACTTGGCTGCTAGCAACTGCCCTCTGCAGGTTTAGGGTGTGCTGACACAAGGTCGACACCACCACCGCAAAGACCAGCACAGTGGCAGATTTCGCCAGGATGCAGCAAGTCACTGTGTTGGTGAACAGCAGACACCGGTATGGCTCCCAGTGTTGCTCGGGTCAACTCCAACTTAGAGTTAGATATTTAGAGATGGGGGGGTAGGGGGTTCGGGGGGGCCGTTAAACCATGGACACATCCCGAACAGTGTGGTGCCGACACTTAGCATTGCGACTGTCACTGTTAGGTATGTCGGCACTGCGGATGTCACAGCGCCATAGTAAAACCCAGGTTTAGATATCTTATCACACCTACACCAATTCTTAGATGCCAACACAAATGAAACATTGATTTTAGGTGATTTAAACTTGGACTGGCTGAGCGCAAAATTGGCCATGCTAAAAACAGTCTGTGATGATCTAGGCCTCACACTAATAATCTCAGAAGTCACCAGGCCCAACCGCGCAAATCACTCTCTCGGCTCACTATTCAACATAATCCTGACTAATAGACTTCACAAGATCTCCCATGAAGCTATCTGGCATAACTCCCTTAGTGATCACAGTATAGTGGTCTGTGTCAGGAACTTGCCCAAATTAATCAGACCCAATAAAGCAATAGCCAAAAGATCCTTCAGAAATTTCTCCCCAGCCGGAATTGATCTGAGGAACGTCAATTGGCAACAATTTTATTTAGCACTTTCTATTACCGAGGCTCTGTCCATATTCAGTTCTACCCTCACCGGCATCATTAATAACGGTCACACCATGCCACGATGACACGGAATTTGCCGACCGTCAGCACAGCGATGGCACAACACCGCCAACTGGTGTTGTGCTGTCGCTGGGGGAACTGGTGTTTTTCTGTGGGGGGTGAAGCCCCCCCACACCCCTCATGTGGGGGACTCTGCTCCCTGCAACCCCTGCACTTAAATTGACCAACTCCGAGTCAGAGTTTGTTCGGGGAGAGGGCGAACACCCTAGAGGCAACAGTGTCAGGAACTCAGCAGACCATCACAGCGAACTGCCGAAAATGTCACTGTATTCCCGTCGCTGTTGTGACATGATACCATTAATAGCCATACACTTGTCATAAGTTGTAGGGTAAAAAAAATCATCCTTCCCATGGTTTAATGCTAAAATCAAATCTATGCTAACTAAAAGAGATAAGCTATGGGCCACAGCCAGATGCACAAATTCTCCGGCAGACTGGTTGGTTTTCAGGACCTGCCATAATGCCTGTATAAAATAGGTCAGAACCACAAAAGAACAGTATTACCTTAATGCCCTGGAATCAGCCAATGGAAATCCATCTAAGATATGGCGTACCTTCAACTTAGTCAAAGGGAGCAGAGCCTCACCATCCCTCCCTGCCACTATCTCCTGTCGGGGTAAATTAATCTCAGACAAAGATGGTATATTTGGTGCTGTAAGTGAGCACTTCGTCACTGCGGGTCTTGCCTTCGACTCCTCCCAACTAGCGGCCCTCAGACCCACCACCCTCCAGTCAGCTGCACCACCAGTTACCACGCCACATGTGTCTTTCTCCTCCTTACCCCAGGGGTCCTTTAGCATCAGTAACTTTTTTGCACTTAGCTGTCTAGGTGCAGCTGCCCCGGAGATGTGCCTTTAAGAGATATTTAAATAAGCTTAGGGCCAAGCTAATCAAAAGAAAGGAAGGGGTGTGAGCTGAGTGAGAGCTGTTGAAGGCTTCAGAATTTTTCTCCTCTGGACTGAGCAACACTGCCCGAGGTGTCTCTCAACTTTCCTTGTTGACAGCCTCCTAGTGCTTATCTAGGTAAAGTTTTCCTCATGAATTAATTCTATTAATGGCTGAGTGAAAGTTTTATTTTTTTTTTTTATTAGCGCCATGCTAATTTTTTATTTTTAGCGTAACAGCACTATTTTGACTTTATTTTTACTGCGACTTTCATTTTAAAACCTAATTTTATCACAGGTGCTTATTTTCTATGGTTCTCTTCATTTTTGGGCAAATTCTCATGGGCACCATCAAATTAGGGACAGTTGCCTTGTTTTTTTACCTCAGACCTTGCAGGGTTTACTGTGAGGCACCTGCAGTGGATTTCAAATTAAACCATGCCTGAGGGTTTTCTCTCTAGATTGGCAATTATGAGGAAACCTTTTCTTTGTTATATTACTGGACCTTGGTATCATCTGTGTCAGGGCTGCCCGTAAGGGTCCAGCAGCCACCTGTGCGCAGTTGACCAGTATTACTGGGTTCCTATTAAGATTGGCACTGGTATAGATCCCAGTTCTACAACCAAAAAAGGGGGGGGGGCATTAGTAATAGAGTTTATTAACTGGGGTAGGACTGGCCCGTGGCATTTTCACAGAAATCTGCACTCAGGTCGTAGGTCCAGGACTGGTTTGATTTGCTTAAATTGGGAAATATAGCAGACAAACCTTTGATTATTATGGCTGAGGATAAGTCAAAGGCTTCTGATGAGGGGCCATCCAAAAGTACTGATATTAAAAGCTGAGGTGCTGAGGAACCCTCCAGATCCCAGCCAAAAAATAAAGCTTCCAAAGATGAAGTTCATCACAAATTAAAAAATAATAAGAATGATGAAAAGAGGACACTTGATCAAGCCTCTGATGAAGTGGTAAAAAGAAACTCTGTCAAGACAAAAATGTTCCCGTTGCTCCTGGGAAAGCCAATAGCAAGACAACAGGCAGCTTAAAGCATACAGAAAAAACAAAACACTTACAAACCAAGTCTGCGCAGATTCTTCCATCAGTGCAAGAAATGGAAAAAAGCATGGCAACTGTTTCAGACCCTTCAAAAGATGGGTCCTCTTTTTACTGGGGCTGGCAAGCACTCTTCCACAGTTCTCTCTTCTGTAGACTGTGAGGGTGACGCAGATGATGATCAGTTTTATGATGCCCCTGACATGGATTTTGAGGGCCTTGAGCTCCAGGAGTCCCCGGCCCCTCATCTTGGGGATCTCCCGGGTGACCACGAGGATCCTTCCTCTATGTTTACATTTATACAAAATATGCTGGACACCCTGGACCTCCCTACACAGGAGCCCGACCAGGATGTCGATGAAAACGAAGATTATAGGGAGATGAGAGGTCTTTCATCCTCAAAGACCATGGTCATCCCTATCTATAATGCATTTAGAAAAAATACCACGAAGTTGCTTCAGCACCCCACGTCAGTATCGGGGGCTGATAAGCAGCTTGAGAGAAAATATAAATTGTCTAAAAATGGTACCGAGTTCCTGTTTGCACACCCTAGCCACAAGAGTATAGTGTAGCAGGCAGCTTGTGAGAAAGCTGGAGTCTCCTTGTCCCCCTCTCCCCCTGACAAGGATTCCAAGAGAATTGACTTTATAGCAAAGAAAATGTATGCCACAGCTTCCCTGCTTCTCGGACATTCTTCTTACATGGCGTTCACAGCCAAATATCATAAAGCCCTTTGGAAATCTGTCCAGGCTGTTGCCTGCAACAGATCAGATTCTATGGTGCAGGAGCTGGTGGATACGTAAAAAAATGCCCTGGAAGCTACTATGTACCAATTCCACATGGCAGACGACAACAGTGATACAGCCTCTAGGGCGATGGCCCATGCCATCTTTTTGAGTCTCCTCGCCTGGCTTAGAACAACCAGTCTGACCACAGACACTCTGAACAAGGCTATGGATTTTTCCTGTGATCAAAATATGTTGTTTGATTACAGAACCACTGACTACATGAAAAAAATCGACGAGTACAAGGCCTCGTGGCAGAGCCACTCATCCAAGCCTAAGCCCACCACCCGTCAGAGATCCCATCCCAGGGTTGGTGGGGGCAGAAGTTTTGTTCCCAGGCCTTACAGTCCCTATCCCCAATCGGACTTCGGCCAGTACAGGGGGTCTTTCAAAGGCAGGGGCAGAAGAGGCAAAAGAAGAGTCACCTCTACCCAGCCATCTGCCTCTCAGTCTAAGTCCTGATGTGAGTGTCCGGGTCGCCTCCCCGCTTCCAGTTGGAGGCAGACTCTCCCACTGTCTTCAACACTGGTCCCTCATCACGTCGGACAAGTGGGTGCTGGAGATAGTGGAGAAGGGTCTGCCATTATAGTTCAAGCAGATACCAGACCTCAAGCATACCCAGGTGTCAAGACCTCTGTCCCCAACACAGATACCACTGTTGGAATTGAAGGTACAAACCCTTCTGGCTTTACGAGCAATGGAGAGGGTCCCCACCTATGAGAAGGGCAAGGGCCTCTACTCCAGGTATTTTCTGACACAAAAGAAAATTGGGGAGTGGTGACCTATCTTAGATCTCAGATATTTAAACAAACATCTGAAAAAAAAGAAATTCAAAATGGTCACTCTGTCACTGGTCATACAGTCCTCAGAGCAGGGAGATTGGTTAGCCTCCCTAGACTTAAAGGACGTCTACTTCCATATACCCATAAGGAGATCTCACAGGAAGTTTCTCAGGTTCAGACTTCCTTCGGGTCACTATCTGTTCACTGCAATGCCCTTTGGTCTGTCCTAAACCCCAAGAGTCTTTACCAAATGTCTTGCAGTGGTAGCAGCACATCTCAGGAGACTGGGTGTCGCTCTCTACCCCTATCTGGATGACTGGCTTATAATAGCAAAGTCTCTTTGCCAGATCAAGGAATCTCTTTCCTTCACAGAACGCACTCTGCAGTCTCTGGGTTTCCTGGTAAATATAAAGAAATCTCACCTGGAACCCACCCAGCTGCTCACCTTCATAGGGGCCCAGCTGGACACTCAGAAGGGATATGCTTTCCTCCCGCAGGAAAGAATTCAGAATTTCCTTTCAGTGGTAGATTCTTTCACATGGGGACAGCCAAGACCAGCCAGACATTTCCTCAAACTTCTGGGACATATAGCCTCTATGACTGCAGTAGTCCCAGGGGTCAGGTACAGGATGAGACTCCTGCAAGCCTACCTCAGAGCTCACTGGTCTCAGAGAAGCAACACATTTTCAAAGTTGATACCTATGTCAGAGCAGTTCCTCCAAAACTTGCTGTGGTGGAAGAACCCTGCAAATTTGTAGGCAGGGGTTTCCTTTCAAGCTCCTCTTCCCACAAAGGTGATCACCACAGATGGCCTCCCTTTTGGGCTGGGGAGCTCATTTGGACAGTGCCTCAGTAAGTGGCAACTGGACTCCCGAAGAGTCACAGTCGCACATAAATCTTTTGGAACTCAAAGCAGTCTTCCTAGCTCTCAAAGCTTTCGCTCCCAGCATACAAGGGCAGGTGGTTCAAATTCGAATGGACAACACCACTGCAGTGTTCTACATAAACAACAACGTGGATCTATTCGCCTCTCCTCTCAATTTTCAGCTTCCTCAGTACTGTTGCAGGCCCCCAGTTCTGGGAACCCTTCCTCTGGATGCCGTGATCCTGGACTGGTCAGGGAGATTCCTATATGCATTTCCTACCTTCCCCTGATATTCAGGGTTTTGCTGAAACTCAGACAGCAGCCTGCATCGATGATCCTAGTGGCTCCAGACTGGTCCAGGCAAGCCTGGTACCCTCTCCTTCTCAGTGTCCTGCAGCAGGCCCATTTGCTGCCTCCAACTCACTCCCTGCTGATCCATCCGCAGACGGGAGTGCAGTACCCAGACATACACTCTCTTCACCTCAAGGCCTGGTTCTTCAGGAGTTGGTTTCCATCCTCGCAGTACTCTGAACAGGTCTTTAAGATACTGAGAATAGCTAAAAAACTGAACACTAAGAAGACTTGAGCAGCCAAATGGAAAAGTTTTTCCCTCTGGTGCAAGAGCAAAAAGGTCGAACCCCTATCAGATTCAGACCCTCAGCTGCTAGACTGCCTGGTACACCTGCAGGCGTCAGGCTTGAAACCATCTTCCCTCAAGCTACACGTGGTGGCAATTTCGGCCTACCTGTCGTTGGGAAAGAAAAAAAATCTGTTTTTTTTCCTGCCACAACATTTTTAAACAGCTTTTCAAAGGCCTCTTGCATCTCCAGCCTCCAACCAAGGAGCCCGTTCCTCCTTGGAGCCTGAACCTTTGCATAGACAGACTCATGAATTCACCCTTCGAGCCTATGTCCATGGCCCACATCAAGTTTATAACTTGGAAGACAGGCTTCCTGGTAGCCATTATGTCTGCTGGGAGGATTTCAGAACTACAGGCCCTGTGCATTGAGCCAAATTACATCATCCCTCACAACGATAAAGTTGAGCTCAGGACAAATAGGAAATTTCTGCCAAAGGTGGTTTCAGAGTTTCATTTGAACTAGTCCATTACTCTGCCTGTCTTCTTCTTTACTGAGCCATCCACTCCTGGCGAGCAAAAGCTCCACAGCTTGGATGTCAGAAGAGCTGTCTTTCAGTACCTAGAGCATTCTAGACAGTCCAGAGGCTCTTCCACTCAGTTGTTCCTCACCTATGGGGATGTAGGCAGAGGAAGACCAGCTACCAAGAGAACTGTTTCTCATTGGTTGGTCTCTTGTATTAGATTCTGCTATGAGAAAGCTGGTTACCAACCTCCAGTGGGGCTCTGGGCCCACTCCACCAGGTGCACTGCGCCTCACTTGCAGCAGCAACGGACATTCCCCTACTGGATGTCTACAAAGCAGCTACCTGGAAATCTGTGCACACCTTTGTGAAACACTACAGTTTGGATGTGCAGACCAGATCTGATGCCAAATTTGGCAGGGCGGTTCTGCAGAGCTTCTTTCCTAAGTAGGTTCTCTGTCCACCTCCCACTTGGTACTGCTCGGTAGTCTGCAAAAAAGTTACTGATGCTCAAGGACTCCTGGGGTAAGAAGGAAAAATTACTTGCCGCAGTAATCTTCTTTCTTCCAAGGGGTCCTTTAGCATCAGTAAGCTCCCACCTTTCCTCCCTGGTTCACCTGTCAGAGAAGGGCTCTTTATGTCACCTTTTACCAAATTTGAAGCTTCTTATTGATGAAGTTTTTAGCTCGTGTTGCAGTTGTTTCTATTTCCACTTTTGTGGACATTTGCATGTTTTTTGAATCCTGTTAATTCTTTTTTGGGGCATTTGCCCTCGTTTTTCCTCGAAAAAATTCCGAAGCCTTCAACAGTTCTCACTCAGCTCACACCCTTTCCTGTCTTTTGATTGGCCTGGCCCTAAGCTCATTTAAATATCTCTTAAAGGCACACCTCCGGGGCAGTTGCACCTAGCCAGCTATGTGCAAAAAAGTTACTGATGCTAAAGGACCCCTTGGAAGAAAAAAGATTACTGCAGTGAGTAATTTTTCTTCTTGGCCATCACCTTCAAACAGGTCAAAGAGCAATTGCTTAAGCTGGACGTAAAAATGAGTGGGGGTGCAGACAATATGGACCCATTCTTTCTGAAACTGGGATACTATCTTCTCATTGCTCCAGTCACCCATTTATACAGTCTCTATCTGAATGCACAGTGCCTGAAGACTGGAAAGAAGTTCACCTTATTACTCTAAGTCAGGTGACCCCCGTGATGCAAACAATTATAGGCCAGTTTCGATCTTACCAACCCTGTCATCAGTTCTAGAGAAATTTAGTCAGTAATCAGGTATGATCATTCCTTGAATTATATCAGCTATTATGTCCCTTCCAGTCAGGCTTTAGATCGCACCATAGTACCGTCTCGGCACTGTCTAAAGTCACCGGTGACTGGTTCGAGGCCATGGATAGCAAACACGTCACTGGAGCAGTATTTCTGGACCTCAGCAAGGCCTTTGATACCGTAAACCATCCCGTTACTGGACAGCCTCAAATTCTATGGCATGACTGACTCTGTGGTTATTTGGTTTGCCAGTTACCTGGGCAACAGCTAACAACATACCAAAATAAATGGTACCTCTTTTTCTCTTCTCCCACTAATAAGAGGGGTCCCACAAGGATCCATCCTGGGTCTGTTGCTGTTCTTGATATGTGTCATCAACCTTGGCTCAGGCACAGTTGACTCCAATATCCATCTTTTTGCGGATGATACCGTCCTTTACACATCAAAGCCAACTGTTGATCAAGTCTGCACAACACTCCAGTCTGATTTTGACACTCCAACAAAACCTAGGTTGGTACAAACTGCTCCTAAACACTAAAAAAAAACAAAGTAATGTTTTTCTACCCACCTAATGGCTCATTAGTCTGCCCCTCATCAAAACCACATGCTCCTATAACCACTATCTTAGGGGATATATTGGAGGTGGTAAAAAATTTCAAGTATCTAGGGTTCACACTCAACTCGCGTCTATCCTTCTCCTCACATATTGAAAGAATCACCAAAAACTTGAAGCAAAGACTAGGGTTCTTCTAGACACAGAAACAAATCCTTAGTCTCCCAGGAGTCGAGAAATTGATTGATACAGGCTACATTTATGGCCCTCCTCGTCTATGCAGACATCCATACGTGTTTGCAAATTGGAAGCACTCTTCTGTTGGGCCATTCACTTCATAATCGATGCTCCAGCTAGAACCCACCATTGTACCTTGTATAAGGCTGTAGGATGGTCCTCCCTATCCACCAGGTGACTTGTTCATGCTGCCAAATGTCAACTTCCACGTATTTCATAAGAGCAGAATTAGGAATAATAAGACTGCAAGTTTGGGCTGAATCTAGATTTATTAATTATTGGATCAGATTATTGAGCCTCCCCAGCGATAGATGGACCAAACAGTGCTAAATAGAAAAGGAGTCTTGGAATTCAAGGAATATAAATAACAGCATTTGATTCTTATACTTAAACAGACTCCTGGATAAACACTGTCTGACTTATCTTATGGAGTACAGGCAGAATGATAAAGGTATTAGTCCTCAGTATAGATCTCATATCAAAAAGAAAATTGTTCTATACTAAAGAGACATTGATTTGGCCTGCATTGGAGCCTCCGAGTGTGCAAAATGGTATGCACAAAATGATAAACATGGATTTAGATACTATCTGGATATTTTGGATGATCCAAATATCCGAAAAAATTTAACTAGGTTCAGACTGGAACTTTTCAAATCTAGACCTAGGGAAGCATTGTACAAGAAAAGTTATGCTTTGGCTGATGCCTTATGTAACTGTAACTTAAATGAAAAAGAAGATGTAGCCCATGTCTTAATAAGTGGCCCTTGGTATAAGAGAATTAGGAAAAGATGGCTGCAACCTATTAGAGACTCTGTAATATTTAGCAACTTGACTGAGATCATTACAGTTTTACTAACTACTGAGGACCAATTCATAATACATGGAGTTGGGGAAATATTTACTGCTTACCAGGAAAATAAGAAAAAAAAGAAAAAGAAGTATCTGGTGGAACCAGAAACCTGAATTCTAAATAACCCTTTATGTGAAATTGTATTATGATTAGGCTGTACCACTGCATATTGTATTTCTCATATTACAGTTTGTGTAATTTTGAAACTGTTTTTTTCACATTTTACTGTTGTTTAAGTATATGTGTTATTGCTTTCCTTTTTTGTACTTTGTGATAATCATTTTTAAAAGGTTATACAAATAAATACTACTACTCTTCCTCCTCCTCCTCCTGGATATACAAAGTGCTTCTAAATAAATGACCTCCTTATATCTCAACTGTCCTTACTTGCACAAGTAGCTCATATGCCCTCAGGACCTGCTCGTATATCACCATAAAGGTGCTCAAGTGTCGAACCTGTTTTGGTATGGCATCAATAAGCCACTTCCTCCCTGCCACCTGGAATAAGCTTCAAGCTACCTTAAAACTCCATACCCTAATCCCACCAACAGCATTCCTTAGGTTGATCAGAGAACTCACTACTGAGTCATACCAGTGTATTTAGCCTCCCGTACTACTGCTACTACTTCCTTTGCTCTGCTGCTCCTACTTAAGCACTTATCCCTCTCCCTTTCTTCCCCCCTTTCTCCATTGTCATTGGCTATCCCCTCATGTATCAAATGGCACTTACTGTTACGCTGTTATTAGACCACCATGTTAAGTTGTACAAATTAATCTCCGTTATTCTGTTATGTACCAGGATATATTTGCTGTGTTGTATATTGTATACTGTTTAGTTTGTGTACGATAGCTGTAGTTTGTTGTATGGCAACTGTGAATTGATGTGAACTTCAGTGTAGTACGAGTATGTTGTATAAGGGACCTCCTGGTAAATGAGCATGCTCAACAGAAACTATCCCTTCACAACAAACTGAACTGAACAATGGTAGCAGCACAGTGCTGTTTTGCAGCCCAGGATTTTTAGATCAGTTTCCAAATGCATTGAATTGAGCCACTCTGAAAAAAACTTTCATAGACCAAGTACTATTTTTGTGAGTATTAACTTCTCTTTTTTCCTCTCTAAATTATCTAGCTCAGCAGGAGATATAACATGACGTTTACTGTTCTCCCCTTTCAAATACTTGTTTTGACTAGTATTTTTAGTCACTTTCTTTGATTTCCTTTTGTTTTTCTCACTTTCTTTATTTTTTTCACCCACAGAAGTAGCCTCTTTCTTTGATCTTGCTTTGTTTATCTCACTGTCTTTGTTACTTTTCCTTTCTGTTACAGAAGATGCCAAGCTCATCTTTACCATAGTGTGTATTTACCAAGGTAGTGATACCCGCTACTTAAAAGATGACATTAAAATGATGTATTGCTCTCCTTCTGTGGTTCACTTGTGAATGGTGAGCCACTTGGTGGGTGGGTGGGTGGGGAAAATCTAGGAATTCTGCTGTTTTATGATGGCTATGAAAGGATGTTAGCAGCACAGCACTGTTTGACAGCCATCTGTTGGGCTGCCATGGGAACTGCACTTGAGCAAAGAATTGCTGGAGCAAGCATGGATTATTAGAGAACTGTGCTATGTATTTTTTTTGTGGTTCATACTGGTATTACACAAGCAACCATGGTTCTACTGTGGAATTAATCCACGGTTGCTTAATGGTCAGCTGTTGCTGTTTATCCAATTTGTGTTACTTATTTTAGTCTCTTGTTTAGAGCCATGTTGCAAAAGGGACATAACCTACATCATACAGTTCTAAAATGGCACTTACTAGCAGTGTGTTAATGAGAAACACCCACTGTGTTTACTAAAAAGCCAGAAGAGATGGAACAGTGACAGAAAGGAATCAAATGTATGAAAAAAGCATCTCCTGGGAAAAATGACTTACAGGTTCAGTGCAGTTTCTCCTTTAAATAGTCAATTAGTTTGGAAAAACCATGAGACTGCTCTTTGGGAGGAATGTAGACTAGTATTACCGTGAGGGATTTGCTTTGGGCACCAAGCAGTAATTGAATTGGTAGGACCTGGGCATTTTTCTCAGTGTCTATTTGTGGGAAGGTGTCCCCCCGGAGATTGTTCCTAATATAAACTATACAGCCTCCGCCCCTTTTTCCTAGTCTGCCCTGCCTGAATAGGGCATACCCAGGTAGCGTTATGGCGGAGTCAGGAATCTTTGGAGAGAGCCAGGTTTCCACCAGAGAGAGCATGTCTGGGTTATACTGAGTCACCAATACATGGAGTTGGTCCATCTTGGGCAGCAGGCTACAGATATTTATTGAGTCTAGCTTTAGTGTTCCAGGGTTGTTTACCATGTTCTGTGACTGATGCAGCAGTCCAGGATTCAGGTGGATGTTGCCTGAGAGTAGTAGTAGCATCAGAGTGGATCAAAGTAGAAAATGTTTTAGGATTTTTAGATCAGAGGTGTGTTTACACCTGGTCTTCTTATTGTTTTTTATTTGGAGTCTTGATAGGGATAGGGAGAGGTAGAGTTGCATGAGTAGTGTCAGTTGCACAGAAACATAGAATGTGACAGCAGATGGGGACCTCTCGACCCATCTAGTCTGCCTGTTTTCCTACCTCTCCATAGGACTTGTATCCTGATGACAGCCTTGTGTCTGCCCCACACAGTTTTGAATCCCCAACTGTTTTAGCCTCCACTGCGACATGGGGTAAACTGTTCCAGGGCTCCACCACTCTTCCTTTAAAAAAAAAGTACTTCCTTATGTTCCCCCTGAGTCCCCCCCCCCCTTCATGTTGTGCAGTCTTTGGTCTGAAAGAGGTCCTATACCTGTACCCTGTTTATTCCCTTGAGGCACTTGAATGTTTCTATCATATCTCCCCTCTTTCTCCTTTGCTCGACTGAGCACAAGTTAAGTTCTTTCCTCATGTGGCCTGTGGTGCAGTCCCTGAGTCATCTTTGTAGCCCTCTTCTGCACCATCTCCAGTCTGTCTATAACCTTTCTGAGGTGTGGCCTCCAGAACTGGACACACTACTCCAGCTGGGGTCTCAATAGAGACTTGTACAGCGGCAGTACCACCTCCCTCTTTCTGCTCGTAATGCCCCTCCCGATGCACCCCAGCATACCGCTAGTCTTTAGTGACGTCTTTTCACACAGTTTCGCCACCTTCAAGTTGTCTATGACACCAAAGTCCCTTTCCTGTTTGGTCACTGCCAGTCCCAGGTAGTACTCCCTTGTTGGGTTGCTTTTGCCTATGTGCATGACTTTGCACTTTTTGCATTAGATTTTAGTTGCCATGTCTTTGACCATGCTTTCAACTTTTCTAGGTCCACTTCCATTTTCTTCACCCGTATCTGTCTTGTTGCAAATTTTGGGGTCATCTGCAAATAGACACACCTTCCCCTCCAACTCATCTGCAATGTCATTAATGAAAATATTAAGGAGAAGAGGTCCCAGCACCAACTACTGGGGCACTCTGCTGGTCACCTTTCTCTCTTCAGACAAGGCACCGTTTACCTGCACCCCCTGTGTCCTTCCATTCCGCCAATTACTTAACCGGTTTACCACCTCCTACCCTACTCCCATGCTTTCCAGTTTATTTATTAGCCGCCTATGCGGGATAGAGTAGAATGCCTTACTGAAGTCCAGATAGACAATATCCACTGTGCCTCCCTGGTCCGCTGCCCTGGTAACCCAGTTGAAGAAGTAGATCAGGTTTGTTTCGTATGGTCTGCCTGCCGTGAAGCTGTGCTGCTTTGTGTCCTGCTGCTTGTCTCTTTCCAAAAATTCTAGTATCCTTTCCTTGAGTAGCAGCTCCATCGGTTTGCCCACAACTGATGTGAGGCTGACTGGCCTGTAGTTTCCTGCCTCCTCCTTGCTTTCTGACTTATGGAGGGAGACAACTATTGTCCCCTTCCAGTCCTGTGTGATGACCCCACTCCTCAGGGACTTTGTGAATAGCTCTGGCAGAGGGGCCACCAGTTCTTGTGCTAGTTCCTTCAGTATTCTTGGGTGTATCTCGTCTGGGCCCATGGTCTTATTTACCTTTAGCCTGTTTAGTCCCTTTTGCACTTGATCTACTGTGAAGGGACTTGTTTCTATCCCTGATGTTGTGAATTATTTTTTCATTTGAGTCTGTCCATTTCCCTCTTGCTTGTTTGTGAAAACTGAGCAGAAGTACTTGTTTAGGACCTCCGTCTTTTCACTGTCCTCCTCTGCTAGTCCCCCCTCCCTTAGTGAGTCTCACAATACCACTCCTATTTTTCCTCTTTTCCCGTAGTTTCTTTCCAGACTCATTCGCCTTTCTATCTCCTAGACTGATCTTGATAGCTTAGTCTTCCCTTTGGCACAGAACATAATTACTTCATAGCTCCTCAGAGCACTGTGACACAACACCCTGGAGTTTACCTCCAGACTAAAAAGCAATCTGATTACCTGAACTAAATGTTCGACTTTTATACAATGCAGGCTTAGGTGACTTCATAAACCCCACCCCTATACTTTATTTTAAATAGTACTTCTTTATTTACAACATTTTAAATTTATAGAACGTCTAAGCATCATACATTTAATATAACATCCTAATTCCATGCACAGAAGTGAATTACACTCTTCAATAAAGTTTTTAATGCATTTTCTAGCCCCAGGAAGCAACATCCCTTTTACCTAGCATAAAAGATTGAGAAAATCGGCCGGCCGGCTCTTAAACGCAAGCCGCAGCCAAAAGCAGAAGGACTCCAGGCTTCCAAGATGACCAAAATCCCTTCGTTTCATGACAGGTTCCAAAACAACTCTGACACAGAGCAGTTCATCTTCGGAGGGTATGTAGAGTTATCCTCCATGTTTTCAAAAGACAGCATTGCATTTGTAAAGCACTAGAAGGCTAAATGCCTTCCCGACTGTGCGCACATTCGAGCAGGAGCTGCTGCTCGAATATGCACAGTCGCGCAGGAGTTCAGCGGTAATTATTTACCAAAGAAAAAAAATGCTTTACCTAAGAGCTCTTTTTAGGAAGGCAGAACGGGGAACAGGAGATTGGACCAAGAGGTCCTCTAATATATTTCTACTAGACAAGGCACAAACAAGCCCTCAGAAGAGCAGCAAAATTAACAGGGCTTAAACTCCAGGAAAGTGGATGCCATGGCCAAAAAACAGTATTTGGCATCCTCTTTGGGATTCAGGCAGGCTACTTATATGGCCTACATAGCCAGGTACCAGAAATCCAGATGGGATACGATTCTGGAACTGGCTAAACAGGCCTCTCCCCAGCTAGCCAAGGAGCTGGAGGAGGTGGCTGCTGATGGAATTGAGGCATCCAAAATGCAATTTCATGCTGCTGTGGACTCCAATGATGTGGCATCTAGAGTCGTGGCTTCATCTGTGTCTCTCAGAAGACATGCTTGGCTCAGATGTACTAGCCTTTCACAGGATACCCAGACTAAGGATATGGATTTTCCTGTAGTAGGTAACTCTCTGTTTGTGGAGCAGACAGAGGCTTACATGAAGAAAAGGGATGAATACAGGACCACGTACAGGAGTGCACAGGCCAAAGAAAGGCAAGCCACTCTGCACAAGCAGCAGTCTAGGGGCAGGGACAGGCCCTTTCAAAGGCCTTTTTACCAAGCCCAGGCCTTCTCTCCCTTCCCACAGAGGGGGTTCTTCAGAGGGAGGGACAGGAGGGGGATGAGCAGAGCTGCTCCCTCCTCCTCTCAGTCTAAGGCTCCTGCCAAGCAGACACCCTGATGTGTCAGCCCAGGTCGACTCCCCATTTCCAGTAGGAGGCAGGTTGGCTTACTACTTCCAGGCCTGGAAGTCTGTGACCTCAGACAAGTGGGTCCTGGAAGTAATAAGCCAGGGACTGGCCCCAGCTTCAAAAAATTTCCAAAAATGAGGGCCAAGTTTTTTCCACCTGCATCACTCTCAGAAACCATTGCCCTAGAGACAGAGGTTTCCTGTCTTCTAGCTCTCAGAGCTATAGAGGAGGTTCCTACTCAGCACAGGGGAAAAGGGCTGTACTCCAGGTACTTCCTTACCCCAAAGAAAACAGGGGAGTGGCGACCCCATCCTAGACCTAAGGTATTTGAAAAAACACATTTCAGAGCCCAAATTCAAAATGGTAACTCTGGGAATAATCCTTCCCTCTCTAAGGCCAGGGGATTGGCTAGCATCTCTGGACCTCAAGGATGCCTACTTCCATATTCCTATCAGGTGCTCCCACAAAAAATACCTCCAGTTCGAGTTGCCTTCAGGCCATTACCAATTCAGTGCTATGCCATTTGGCGTAACATCAGCTCCAAGGGTGTTCACAAAGTGCCTTGCAGTAGTGGCGGCTTACCTCAGAAGACAGGGTATTGCCATCTTCCCGTATCTGGATGACTGGCTCTTAGTGGGTCAGTCACCTTTACAGGTCAAGTCAGCTCTTCAAACTACCCAGGACCTACTCAGCTCCTTGTGGTTTCTTCCTAATCTTCCAAAGTCTGTCCTCGAACCAGTTCAACTTCTCACCTTTATAGGCATATAGTTGGACACTGTACAAGCAAAAGCATTCCTTTCCCTGGCAAGGATGAAGGCCCCAGTGGATCTCTCTTCCTCCGTTCTCCTGCCCAGCAAGACAGTTCCTCCAGCTCCTGGGCCACATGGCAGCTTCCACGGCAGTGGTGCAGGGAGCAAGGTTCCAGATGAGGGACATTCAGTTTCATCTAAGGTCTTTTTGGTCTCAAAAGAAGGATTCACTTACCAAACTGATCCCAGTGACTCAGACTCTGGTCCAAGCTCTCCAGTGGTGACTGGACCAGGACAACCTCAGACAAGGGGTTCCATTTCTCCCTCAAGTCCCATCAGTGGTTCTAACTACGGATGCTTCTCTTCTAGGGTGGGGAGCCCACCTGGGAGCCCTGACAGCTCAAGGGGTCTGGTCCCCACAAGAGTCTCTCCTTCACATCAATCTCCTGGAACTCAGGGCAGTTTTCCTAGCCCTGCAGAGCTTCTCGGATTCAGTCAAGGGCAAGGTGGTCCAAGTCAGTACAGACAACACCACCACAATGTGGTACATCAACAAACAGAGAGGCACTCAGTCCTTGGCCTTGTGCACAGAGACCATGAAGCTGTGGTCTCTGGCCTATTCTCTTCAGACTTCTCCAGTAGTAGTTCACCTTCCAGGGAAGGACAACGTACTAGCAGATGCTCTGAGCAGAATTTCACTGGGACATCACAAACGGTCCCTGGACCCTCACATCCTGAAGGTCATCTTCTCCAGGTGGAGCACTCCATAGATCTCTTTGCAGCACCGGATGATCATCAACTTCCTCTGTTTTGTTGCAGACCTCCAGTCCTGGGGACAGTTCACCAGGATGCTCTCTTTTTGGACTGGAAGGGCAGGTTTCTCTGTGACTTCTTTCCCTTCCCTTCTCTTTGCTGTTCAGAGTTCTGATCAAGATCAGGACTCAACCCTGCACAGTGATACTGGTGGCTCCAGATTGGGCCAGACAGCTGTGGTATCCTCTACTGCTGTCCTTGTCAGTGTCACGTCCCCTGTCTCTGCCCAGGACATACAATCTCTTGTCCTCCTCCCAGGGGCGGATCTGGTACCCCACTCTCCAGTCTCTCAATCTCAAGGCCTGGCTCTTGAAGAGTTAGAATATGCAGCACTACATCTTTCTCAGGGAGTTCTGGATATTCTGAAGGTCTCCCAGGAAGCCTTCCACTAAAAAACTTACAACTCCAGATGGAAAAGTTTCAGTATTTGGTGCTCTCAGAAAGGCATCCTGCCTGATTCTGCAGACATTTCCACAACCTTAGACTATCTAGTTCATCTGAATGGTCTAGGCCTTAGGCCTGCCACTCTGAAGGTTCATCTAGCAGCTGTCTCTGCATTCCTCTCAGCAGGGAAGGGTTGTTCCCTGGCATCTCATCCTGTTTTCAGAAAGTTTTTCAGAGGTCTGGTTCACATTAACCCTCCCTTTAGGGAACCCACTCTGCCTTGGGATCTTAATGTCTGCATAGCTCAGCTTATGCAGCCACCCCTTTGAACCTCTGGCTTGGGCCGAATTGAAGTACTTGACCTGGAAAACTATGTTCCTGGTAGCTATTACTTCTGCCAGGCGGATTAGTGAGTTACAGGCTCTGTCAGTTGAACCTGACTTCATCTCCTTCCATAGGGACAAAGTAGTCCTAAGAACCAATAGGAGGTTCTTGCCCAAAGTGGTTTCGGATTTTCATCTGAACCGGTCTATATCTCTCCCTGTGTTTTTCACTGATCATTCTTCTTCAGGTGAAAGAAGGTTGCACAGTCTGGATGTTAAGAGGGCCCTTGGCTACTACATTGCGCATACTAAGGCACATAGAAATGACTGTCTTCAGTTGTTTCTCACTTATGGTGAAGTGGGGAAAGGTAAGCCTGCCACTAAAAGAACTATTGGCAGGTGGATTGTTTCTTGAATACAATTCTGTTATGACAAGTTGGGTAGAATGCCCCCTTCAGGCCTGAGGGCTCATTCGACTAGGGGTACAGCTACTTCTCTGGCTGCGGCCAGAGATATACCTTTGTTGGAGATCTGTAAAGCAGCCACCTGGAAAACAGTACATACTTTTACCAAGCATTACTCCCTGGACATCCAGGCTAGGAGTGATGCTAAGTTTGGCACAGCAGTACTGCAGAGCCTCTTCCCAAAGTAGGTTCTGCATTCCCCCCTCCATAGGGAACTACTTGGTAGTCTGCATTATGTCTGAATACAGCAAGACTTCATGTTTGAAGAAAAAATTACTCACCATAGTAATGTTTCTTCTAATGGAGTCTTGCTGTATTCAAACCTCCCTCTCTGCCTCCCCTCTCAGAACCTGGGTTTTTGGGAAGTGGGCTGGCAGGTATAATGTTGCACCTCAGGGGTGTACCTTGTACCCTCCTTCTTCTTGCGTGGGGTGGATGTTGTGATTATTTTTCTGGTGTTTTATACTTAAATATTGTCACTACCTTTCCTTCTTGGGTTCTCGACTTGAGTCTTTTGGGCCTCAAAATAATTTTTTGCCCTTTGGCTATATGTTGAACAATTTCCATACTATAGTATTTTAGTTAGTGTGCTCATAAGTATCTGACAATTGCACTGAGAAGTACCACAGACAGAGGTTTGAAAACCGAGCTCAAGCTCAACATTCTATGCTTCTGCATAGAGTTAACTCTTTCCTCTCTGGGGTAGTTCAAGTACTGGGGCTAACTGCATTATGTCTGAATACAGCAAGACTCCATTAGAAGAAACAACATTACTATGGTGAGTAATTTTTTCTTCCCTCCCCTCTGACTGCCTTACCGGTGACGCCCTGCTATATGAGGATGAACTTGTTCTCTTTTACAGTGACAAGTCACTGACTAACATATCTTCTACTCTGTCCCAGAATTATGGCTCAGCCCATAACTGGTTTGTCACGCAAATTCCTAGTTAATGTAAAAGAAAAAAAAAAATTGACGACACCGACCAGTGGTGCAGAGAGTTGAGTGCTGGGCGCCTTTTCTTGCGCTCGCCAGTGACCGGGTTCAGGAATGACCATGGGTCATCAGGGTGTGGGGAGGGCGGAGCAGGATCGAACATGTTGA
Source organism: Neoceratodus forsteri (assembly GCA_016271365.2). NCBI lineage: Eukaryota > Metazoa > Chordata > Ceratodontiformes > Ceratodontidae > Neoceratodus > Neoceratodus forsteri. Next base: position 295,834,648 of record JADMNL010000027.1, on the reverse strand, counting down.
TAAGGCTCTCTCTCCCAGAGGTGGTGGCGGTGGGTTGTGCCCCCGTGGTTCCGTTCCCATCAGCTGAAGGTCCGATGGGTAGGCGTAGGGTGGAGAGGGCGGTAAACAGTTACGGAGGTGGAAGAGCTGAGCTGGCTCCACGGGTGCATGTATGTGTGCCTCCATATGCTTGCTCGGCCGTGTGCTGGGGCCTCGGGGAGGGGCAAGGGAGAAAATTGTAAAAAAAAAAAAAAAAAATACCTGTGTGTCCCTGTCACTAGTTGGTGGGAGGTGGCGACGGTGACCAAATAGCTATATTTAAATAAATAAATAAATAAGGCATTCTTTTCAGGTCCAGACCATACCTGGCCAGTATCACCAAGTCTGGCTTCTCTCTCTCGGTGCCCACACTGGATAGACCCCACTGGAAAATGTCCCACATTTTAAATACTTGGGTGTAACCCTTGACCCCTCCCTCTCCTTTACAGAACATGTAAACTCCATAGTTCGATGGGTGAATCAAAAACTCTGTGCTGCCTATCAGCAAAAGCAATTCTTGACCAGGGAGGCCCATCTAGCAAGTGTCCAAGGCAACCTGCTGCTGATCATAGATTACTGTGCCCCCAACTACTCACAGATGTCCTCTGCTTGCATCTCACCTCCATCTACAACAATGTTGGTCAATTCACTTTCCTGGCACCATACTCCACTCATCATTGTAACCTGTACCAAGTCTCTTGGTTGGCTTCCAGTCTCTGGCCGTCATGAATATGCACTAGGCTGCACAGCTGATAACACCCTAAGAGCTGGCAGCACGGCCCCGTACATATCCCTCCTAAAAACACAAGCTGCTCCCAAAAACCTGCATGTGTCCTCTGTCCCCCCCCCCCATGGAAATACCTAAAATTTCCACTGCTATGGGTGGCAAAGCCCTGTTTGTATCTGCTCCCTCCCTATGGAACACCCTCCCTGCTCCACTCAGCTGTGCTGACACCCACAGCACCTTCAAGTTCCGACTCAAAGACTGGTTACAAAGTGAGACCAAGTGCCTGTGCCACCCAGGGTAATCTATATCGACCTGCTTTCTCCTTCTCCCCTTCACCCCTGTCCTTCTTCTCCTCCTATTCTTTCTGCTCTTCCACTATGGCCCTCTGTTCCCTGCTCCTTAATTTTCCAGTTCCTCTTGCTAGGGGAATCATTTCATGATGTTTATCATTTTCTATTTTGCACTGTATATAGGCTAGTTTTGCACTGTTTTCCTCATTTGTAAAGCACCCCCCCACACTTTCCCAATGTAAATTGTAGAGTATTCTTTGTTCCCTCAAACACTGTTCTTTATTCTGTACTACACCTGCTTTCCTTCACATTTAGCTGTATTGTACATGTTTTGTATTGTCTGTACATTGATTGCACTGTGTGTAATTTTTGTTGTGCCACTTTGTTGGCTCGGGTCATGCCTGAAAACGGTTTCTCGGATCAGTGCACTTACCTGATTTTCCAAAGACTTACATAAATAAAAATAAATGTTTTGACTTTGAACCCTATTGAATGGTGGTCACTCGAACCAAGTTCTGTAGTGTCATTGTGTAGGCACCCAGAGAAATTAGAAGATCTGTTTTGGGGAGCTGCCATATAGCTATCTATGCCAGAGCTGTGATGTGACGTTACTTCAGTTATGGTGGGATCAGTGCTACCCTTTGAAGGCTTAATTGAGATCTTAAGATAGATGGTAATTAGGAGTGGGACTAAGAGACACTGCTTCTTTGGTTTGAACATGGTGCTATTATTGTTCATCAAGGTTTTCTATAATAGTATAAGTGCAGGAAACGCTCTACATTAAGGTCATGTAACTCGGGGCTGTGGATGAAACCATGTTGGGGGAATGGGAATGGGAGAGACCACTAATTGGAGTGACTGCGGGGTCAGAAGTGGGCGATTGTTTCCACTGGGTCTGCTATAAAGAACCAGGGTCCACTATAAAGGATCTTTGGGTGGGGAGTGGGGTGGGGTGGGGTGGCTGGGAGGAAGGCAGCACCTGCTATACAATGCCATGCAGAGCGTGGTGCCGTTCCAACAGAGGTGGAGCAGGTAAGCTGCTAAGTACTTGCTGGAAGAAAAGGAGCAGTTGGACAACTGCATGTCATCTTTAACACTCCTACCCTGCAAAAATGTCCTCTGGGAGCCAAAAATACTGTGTGTCACTACAGTCTATAAAGAACCTGCATGATCAAGGGGTACAGGGAAAATAATTATGCTACACAGGATGCAGTAACTCTTAAGCTGTACTAGTAGTAAAAATACAATTTCAAGTATGACACAAATACCAGTGATCCTGGGTACCCAGGAATTACACTAGAATTCTGGTGCAGGCCTGGTAGCTACATTCCCTGGGTTCTTTCAGTGGCATACTTGATGAAAATTGGCAAGCTTGCAGTTTAAACCCCCGCCCCCCCCAAAACAGGTCAAAGTGTACTAGCACAATTTAAAGAATTTGAAATCCAAAAGGAAAATGCTTGAAACACAACCGTAATCCAAAGGCAGTAATAGTAATCCAAAACTGGAAAAGTACAAAGGACTTAGCCAGCAGTCACGTAACCCACGGATGCAGCAGTTCAGTCACAGTGGAGAACAGCCCACAGTAGTGGGTCTGGTAGCAATCAGGAACAGGCCCAGTGGCCTGGGGATGAGCCACTTTGGACTCTCTGAGCAACATATCCTTTCTGGGTCACACCTCTCAGGACGCAGACCCTCTGCCTCCGTACTCGGTCACGGGAGCATTACGCAGCAGCTTCCCAGCTCTCAAGGAGCCCAGACCCCAGGAGCAACCCCGTGGTCTGACTCCCCTCCTGATCAAGAGTACCCACGTACTTGGGGCATGAACCCCGTGGCTCCCTGTTCCCTGATCCACCCCCACTACATAGGGGCTAGCAGGCCCCTTACCTGGCTTTGCAGCAACCTGGGTAGGATGCAGGTCTCTATCTCTGCTTGGTACAGCTCAGCAGCTTATAGCAGTGGCCCACAGGCTCACATTCTCAGCAGTTTCTTCTCATAGGTGCTCATCTTTACACAGTCTGTGAATAGTGTAACACTAGGATAAGGCTCACAGTGAGGTTACTGAATGAACACCAGTGAGGGCTCGTAGGATTATTGGCCTGGCTAGGCTTCTCGCTTAGTCTCAGCAGCAGCAGGTCTGAGCACTTCAGTGTCCCTCTCAGGCTGCCACAAGCTCCTGGAGAGCCCAGAAACATCTTTCTTACAGTTTAGTCTCCCAAATGACAGGCAGGGCTGTCAATCAGTCTTCCTGCCCTGTCCTTTGATTGGCCTTAGTAGCCTGCCAGTACAGTGGGGAGGGTCCAATCGCATCATCCTCCCCGCAATCCCTTGCTTTGGTTGCTGGGCTTTCTAGCCTTCTGATTGGATGCTTGGCGGGGTCATCAGAATGGCTGTGGCCATATTCTGAAGGAGCCTCTGTGCTCCAGAGTCTTTTATTAACTTATTTTGTGGTGCCCCCAAATAGTGCTCATCCCCTAGCTGTGTGCAGCCCCTTAGGGCTGTTATCTGGTCAGTCAGGGGTGGCTACTGGTGAAGCCGGTCCACAGTCAGGGTGACTGGCAGGCCAGATCTGTGAGCAGGGAGTGCAGAGGAGAAGCTCCTTGCTGCCATGCACCCCTGCTCTTGTGCGATCAGTGGCAGTCCTTGGGTGGCTCATGAGGCAACAGAAGAGGAGGCACCTTGTTGTCTTTCCTGGTCCCCTCTACCCAGAATCATAGACGTGGGATTGAAGAAACAAAGGCACAGGAGGCATTGATCGTGTTGTTGTACGGCCTGTCTTTCACTATGCCACACACAGTTGAGCAAGAGAAATTCAGCCACTGCAGCAGCAGTTCGGGCTTGGGACCTTGGGAGGGTGGCAGCAGCACTCCAGGTAAGCCCCTCCCAAGGAGGGGGTTACACTTAAGAGAGCTGTTCCAGCCAACTCCATGGCGCTGAGTGACAGGTGTTTGCTCAGCACACTGGTGGCCTGGTTTCATGCCCTGAGCTCGGATGTCAGGAGCAGAGTCCAGCAGGGAGGGGTTATGAGTAAGGCTGTAAGTTTTTCACGGTAAAATTCAGCATTTTTCATGGTAATTCACGGTACTGCAAGTTGCAACTCTGGATATGGTGCAAACGGGACTGCAAGGTCAGTAAAATGACTCCGTGCTGATGCGGTACGAAGGGCGGGCTGTGTAAACCCAAATGCAGCAGCTGGATCAATGCATTTAGTAGCCTGAGGCAGTTGAGTAATAAAGGATCCCCCAGCCCCACAGTCACATAAGTACTGCAGAAACCAGCTTTTCTGAACAAATCGATCGATTTTGCACATTTCGGCACTATGTCCGAGGGAGCAACGGATTTCACGGCAGAGAGAAAAAAAGCGCCAATTTCACGGTAATCGTGAAATCCGTGCCCTCCGTGAATTTATTACAGCCTTAGTTATGAGCATCCCGTGGATGCTTCCCTCCCGGGGTGGGTGGGATGGTCCTATATCACTTGTTAGGTGGCTGGTAGCAGCTTGTGGCTGGTGTTCATGGCAGTGTGAGCCTCAAAATGTTGCTGAATGCCCGCCTCCCCCTACAGGATGCCGCTGCGGTTAGACCATTACATGTGTGTGTGTGGGGGGGGGGTTGGGGAAAAGTGGGAAAATACAGGCACTCAGCTGACCAGATGACAGCGGCCTGTCCCCACTTGCCTTGAAGCCTGGAAGTGTCTGTGCCGACCACTCGCCATGTGTCCGGCATAAAAGGAAGCCTTCGGGCTAGTCTCCTTTCCCGGTTCCCCTGCCCAGGAGGCCCACCCCCCAACGGCAAAGGGATACATCAGGTCAACCAGACTGTGGCAGTAATGAGGGCAGCAGGATGGTGACAGGGACTGTCGGCAGGGTCCTAGGCTGCCTGAAGGAGTGGTCGGCCAAGGGCTTGGGGGAGCATAAAGAAATGACACAAAAACCCACAAAAAAAAAAAATCTGTTCCTGGTACTTACACCTTCTCTGAAGCTAATTCTTTGCGTTCAACAGCAGAATTGTTTCTGTGGCAACAGACTGCGATGCCATAAGCAGGAGATTATGACTTCAAGTAGGAATAAGCAACATGAACAGATAAATCTAGAAAGGAAACAGAAAAACTTTTTTTTTTTTTTTTTTGCATATGTTTTGTTTTGTTAATTTAAAAAAAATGATATACATACTTACATACTTGCATCATGGTCGAAAAACTTGGAGAACATACAAGCATCTAACACTTAATCATTCTGCAGGTCTAATTTTATCATCGGTATACGTATAATTTCTTAATACACTTGTGAAGTATTTTCCTTTCATTCTCCTGGGTTAATTTCATGGTTTCCCCTAGTTTTGTACCCCAGCAATACCACTACGGAGCATGCAAGCCTCAGTCACCAGCAATGAATTCAGTTACTTCCCTTATGCTGATCGAATATTTCTCCCCTGCCTTAGAGGATGTAAGGCGTTCTAATGGAAGGAACTTTAGTGGCAGTTCCTTCAATTTGAGACCAGAGGGGTAACCTCCGATATCCATGTTTTGTGGATACATTGTCTAACCATTGTCTGTATTACTCTGATCCCAGTAGGTTATGGGGCCCCTCCTGCCCCAGTTAGCTCCTCCATTCCTTAAAGCTTTGAGAATAAGGGACTCTGTAATCTGTCTCACAAAAATCTGGGAACTCTCATGTGCAACTGATGAACAAAAGGGATGCAGTTTTCTCAGCATTTGAGTACTAGAAGTAGGTGCCGATCACCCTGCGGTATCTTCTCAACTTGTGGAAATTGTTCTGTTAAAGGAGAACTGTGCTGAACCTGTAAGCCATTTTCCCAATAGAAGCATTTTTAGTAAGTACTGGTTTAAATGCTGTTATTGTGTTATCGATACAGGCCTTGCAGTTACCTCAGTGGGCATTTCTGCTTTACAGTCTGGTGGTATGTACCATTTTATAAGTGTATGGTGTAGATTATGCCCTCAATAACCACAGAGTTCTGTAGAACATGGATGACTGTGCCAACAAAAGAAGAGCAGAACAGAGAGGCAACCTACATCATACAGTTCTAAAATGGTTCCTGCCAGAAACATGTACAACAGAAACACCCACTGAGATAACTAAAAAGCTTGTATAGCTAAAGCAATAACAGAATCTGAACCAGTATTTAGGAAACGGCTTCTGCAGGAGGAAATGACTTAAGACAGTGGTTCAGGGTTCAAATTTATTAAATGTAGACAATATACAGATTAAAAACATTAAAATACACAATAAAGAAAGAAAAAATGCAACAATACTCATACTTTCAATTGTTCAGCTTATACATTGCCTTTCATGCAAAATTAGCAACAGCGTATATTACAGCAGGAGAAAATGCAAATAACGCTCCTGTTTATTCCTTACTTGATTTACATTCTTTTCCATACCGTGCTGGTAGAAGACATTTTTCCTTTCATGCCCTAGGGCACTACATGCAAACATAAGGTGCTGTATTGTTAAGTTCATTTTTACATGCACGTTCTCTAATAACTGCATATTTGGTTAATTTATGAGCCTCATCTAGTAAATATCCCTAATATTCCATATCTAAGTTTACAGTAGGTCACTCTTAGAATATTGTCTTCACACTTGTACAGATATCTTTCAATCAGGAAGTTGTCTATATTGTTCAACATATTAATTTCTGCTAGATATAGCAACATCCTTTAATCTCTGTACAATTTCTGATATAAAGGCATTAATGTTTCTCAGCACGTGTTGTCCAGACATTACCCATCCTATTTTTAACAAGTATTTTGTTGATTCTTGAAAACCAGTTATCACCATTTCTTTGTGTGTCAGAAATTCCCCAGAACACTGCCTCGATCTCCACTCAGTGACATGATTTTTTCCTAACAGTCTTACTGCACCAATTTCCTTGGCTGCTTGTAAGGCTATCAGACCACATTCAGCTCTCAGAAAACACAAAACGGTATTTTGAGGAAGACTGGATTCTATTCTTAGTTTTGGGGGATATTTCAAAACCATTCCCCAGATCTCACTCCCATACATTATCTGGTTTTACATTTTGAGGTTCCAGCTAATAGCTGGGCAAATCTATTCCTCCTCAAAGTTGTTTTTATTAGCATTTATTTTGGTCTAGTTGATTCAAGGTTCCCAACATAGTTTACTGTCAGACATCACTTTCAACAATATTCTTCCATTTCTTCAAAGTCTGTTCCCTCAATTACCCAGGTTTTGGGTTGAAATTTTCTTCTCCCAAAAGATATTTTGGTTTTTGTGCCATTGATCCCAACTTTAGCTTTTTTTAAATGATTTGTCGTAGCAGCCATACCTCTGCGCAGACCTAAAGGTGTACATGATAACAGGATTTCATCATGTGCGTATAACAGTTTACTTCTTTCCCATTAATTGTTGGCTCAAATATATCCACCAACATCACTGCTCTTGCTAGCGTTTCTGTGTAGATTAGACAGCATTAGGGCCAGAAGGTACCCCCACTTTACACCTGTTCATATTTCAGATTGCTGTAGCTGTCGGATCTGATCTGTGAACATGTGTGAGTGAAGCATTATTTTTAGTTTAGTTTACTTAACACATTGCAGCCATCACACCAAAAGGGGTGGCTGAAGTTGCATACAATATAACACAACAGTAATTCATACTAACATACTAAATATACAATATTTTACTAGTGCAAAAATACATACCAAAAACTTTATAAATATTTAGTACAAAAATATTTTATTTCTCATTCACCCAGTTTCAAATTTTATATTACAAATAGCAATAATATTATAATTATAAGAATGGATAACAAGCTATCCCAGTGGCGCTGGTCGCTACACCTCACGCCACGCCAATAACCTGGGTTCAGGAATGAGCCCAGTTCACGAGGAGTCGGCAGGGGAGGAGAGAGTTGAGCATCTGTAAGACTGCTCTCCTCTCTCCAGAGGGGCACATGCTGTCCTGCCTACTGATTGTCTTCTGGTGGCAACCAGAGAGTATTACGGGTCTGGGAGGCGCACTCCAACGTGATTATGTTGGGGAGAAAACAGGAGGAAAAGAGCCTGGCAGGGTTCCATGACAGTCCGCCGCACCACGGGCCAACCCCGGGGTTCTGGATTGGGTGTCTGGGGAGGGGGTGCCACCTCCCTGGCCCCACTGTGGGGGCAATCCATGGGAGAAATACCAGGGGACAGCTAACTGTGGTGCGGAGGGACCTGAGAGTTTTCCTCCTTCAGGGAGGACCGAAGCAACTGCCAGGGCTGAGGCAAAAAAAATGTACATGGGGAGAAAAAAAAAAGAATGGATAACAACTGCTCATCTATTCCAACGTACTTCAGAAGATTCCATAAAGTTGATGTTTACTTAATCACATGATGACTTTATGACAATGAATAAGGCATATAGTTTTGCTTTTTTCTTATGACATATTTTTGCTGATATAAAGTTTATCATAAAGATTAATTATTGTGTGCTATATTCCTTCTGGAATCCATTTTGATATGGAGATATTAATTGCCGATCACGGACCCACTGATCCAAACTGTGTAGAACAATCCTTGAACAAATTTTCTTGATGACTGGAAGTAAAGGGTATTGGTCTATGACATGAAGAATCATACTTTGCACCTTTTTTTTTTAAACAAAATTCAAGTTATTTGGAATAGTCATATTTATTTATGTATTAACATACAAGGGGGGGGGGGTGAAAGCTTCGCCCACCAGTCCACATTGTGCTGCAGGACTTCTGCAGCAGTGGCATTGATTCTTGGTGCTTTCTTTCTTTCTTTTTTCAGCAAGAACTGCGTTTTTAACCTCGGATATACTCATAGATGCCCATTCTGTACATCCATTGACAATTGCATCTTTCTCCATTACTGTTGATACTGCCTCATCACAAACATTGTAAAGGCTTTTGAAGTGAGATAGCCACATACTAGGGCTGATCATGGCATGTATGATGTATTGTGTATATTCTGTTATTCTTCTCTGTTCCATACACGACAGGGGCCCCAAACTGTTTGCCATCTTATCAACTGCATTTCTTGAGTGATCCCACAAACCATTTCAGTAGTCTTTCTTAGTTTTGGCAAGGTTCTGTATTCTCATTTTGAATTGACATATCCCTTCATTACTCCATCACTTCACATCTTTTTTTTTTTTTTGTGAAGCACCCTGCCTACATTAATTGTTTTGCTTTTTTTACACTCTGCATCAAACCACTTCCTGTTACCCAACTATTATGTTCTTGTTTTCTCATTTTAGTGTCTTAACTGTTTTGTTACAGTACTTACACTGTATTATTCTATTTCAGTGAATTTATCAGGCATATTCTTCTGTTTTTATTTCCTTATCTGCTAAAGCTATTATATCGGATCTTCCCCTATTTATAGTTTCATTATTTAGAACATATTCAATCTTCTCTTTTACAAATGGGGTCTATTTTTTTTGTTGCATAGCGTAAGCACATATCTGTAGTTATTACTACTCTGTACAATTATGTCACTATGCTTATATATTAATAATCTCACTCTAATATATAATCTCGGGGAAATACTTATCATACATGTCCAAAATGTTCATATTATGTAGTTTATGGACACCGTATGCATCAATTAAACCTAGGTCTATTACAGAGCCTCCTTTCTATTTTGGGAATGTGTATGTGCCTTCTTTGTCTCCTGCAAACTACCATTTAAAATTCTAAAATTTAATGATGATGCAATTTTTAGCAATTGTTTGCCTTTCCCACTTGTTATTTTATCTTTAGATTCTGATATAGGTATATTCAGTGAGTCATCTGAGTTCCAGAAATTTGTATTTTCTTCTAAATCGTTCCCAACTCTAGCGTTCATGTCTTGTAAAATTATGATCAGACCTTGTGGGATCTCACTTCTTAGACACAGTATCAAGTCTCTTTATTTATTCATGATTTCCATAAATTGATATATCTCTTAATGTTGGGAGTAGGAAACACAAATATTCATTAAAACTAAACATTCCTTAAAACCTAATTTATCACAGTGCCTAAAAGATCATTATAATAAGTGTTTACAGTCATAACTATCAGTCTTATTTGCAACAATCAAATTCATCAGACCTCCACATGAGCAGCCATACTTGGCGTTCTAATAGCTGAATGCAGTCAGTTTCAAAATCCTTCAAGATGATGGGTGTCATTGTGTAGAGTACACTTAGGTACTTGTGTATGGGGCTAATGCCAGCTGCCGTCCCTTTAAGTGCTCTCAGAACCATGTAGAAAATATTACGCTAATTACTGTCTTAGCAGGAGCTAGAAACCCCTTAGATTCTCTGTCAGTAAGTCTGAGGCTAGACCTCAGGAACAGAACATGTCTGCAGTGCAGAATAAATACCTTTATTCATTATTTTCTGCATCCGTCAGTTTATTTACACGGTCCAGCAAGGAGTCCTCACCTGCAGCGACAGATGGGTCTGGCAGACCAGAGAGAAGGTACGGGTCTTTTAGTGGCAGACCAAACCAAAACACCACAATTGTATGTAGCCCATGTTTCCTGTAAGGTAACAATACGATAATCTACACTAAAAGTAACACAGGTAACATCCTCCATATTATGCTGAATACTGGCAGTGTTCCAACTCACCAGCTTTGTCCTATGATTTTCCTTAGTCATTTCTCTTCTGACCTGTTGTCCAGACTTTCTGAACTAGAATCTACAGCATCTGAATCTTCGTCTTCATCCTGAATATTTTCATTCCGATCCTCTATTCCCACACTGTCTTCAAGTATCACATTTGAATTTACTTTCACACTTTGCAGTTTTCTGCCTCTTATAAATCTAACTTGTTTGTCATCGGCATCATCCCCCTGTGAGCTGTGTTCTTTTTCTACAAGTTTTAGGACTTGTCTTATTCTTGTGTTCTTATACCCTTTTCTTTGTGCTTTGCCTTCTCTGAATTTCTTGCTATTCTTGTCGACTCCATTTTTTTAATTTAAATTTATTCCATGGTTCACTATCTTTTTCCATTTTAAAGAACAATCCCCTCATACTTGGCTTAACACAGTGCTATTCTTTAAATATATAGACCATATTGGGAAATAACCTGTTTAATGACTTTTTGTCATGATTCTTTGTACTTATTACAAATTAGTAACCCATATGGGACTCCACCATCACCCTCCAGCCATCATTTGCTAACATTTGCCCCTAGTCCTGCTCCCAATGTGGCTTCACCTTTCCAGATAAGTCTAAAAGGAGTTTGTGATCCTGTCTGCCCATTCGGGAGATAAAACCTCTACTGTTGATTGTGTGTAATATCAGGTGATCCAGTGGGAAGAGCAGAGATGTAATGTTTTATAAGACTGCAAGTTCTGAAATTCAGATTTTAGGGAACATTTGTGTAACTGAGTTCTGCTGATGCAAACTGAGGATTTAATGCTGGAAACCGAACATTTACGTGAGGAAGATATAAAAATAATTTGTACCAAAAATAAGAATAAGGAGTGATTTTAACATTAATTTATTAGTTCCGAGCATTATACAAATTTTCCTGGGCTGGAGAACTGCGTAGAAGTTGCTTTTCTTCACTTCCATGCATGACCATCTTGGCTAGAAGTTCAAATGCAACTGCATAGGCTGATTCAGAGTTCACACTGCAGTGAAATGGAACTTGAGGGCTGTGCGTGACTAGACATGTAGGTAGAAAAGGAGGTGCATGTGAATGGAACTTTACTTTACAATTTATTTACCCTGGATCATCCAGCCGAGAGGCAGCCTGTCGTTTTTAGTGGGGTCCTGCTTCTACCCATTTCTGCAGCTGGGTGGAGTGGAGCACCAGGAGCTTAAGTGACTTGCCCAGTGCCACAGAGTATTTTGCTCTGGCGAGATTTAAACCTGTGACCTGGTTCTCAAGCCGGTGCTCTAATAGCTAGATCACACCGCCTCCCTAAAAATGTTTAAAACATGTGGAGATGCTCAACACTGTGGGGAAAAATGTGAAATGGCATCTCATTTAACAGGGTAGCTATCGAAGTGCATCACATCAGGCAGCATCTACTGAACAAATCAAGTTCAAAGGAACAATCTGCTGAGTTCTGGGGCTTTAGAAAGTAAATTGCCATGTAAAAGCTGCTTATTTTAACATGCGCTGGCAGTCTGTACCTCAGGCACTGCCCAAACAAAAGGAGCATTTTCAGGGGGTGCAGGGACTGATTAGAACTCCCCCCCCCCACCAAGGTACTGAATAATTTAAAATTAACCTGCTCAACTTCGTGGACAGACTTTATGATTGCGTTGGTCTTTGGCTGTCCAGCAAAATCCCGAGCTGGTTGTAAGTGTGGACTAGTGTAAGTTTCTGCAGGTTAGTGCAAAAGTATTTTATTTTTGCAGTCAATGCTCTTTGTTCCCCTAACACTGGACAGCCCCCTTTGTGCCAGCTAGTCAACCCATCATCCCCAAGAATTACCCTACTAGTGTGTTCCTTCAAGGCTTACCCACAAAGCAGGGGTGGTAGGGTCCCCTTTCTCTGCCGTGAAACGGATCCAGTTCTGTGACAGTGCTTGTTCATCGGGTGCAGAGCCCGCATGTGGTTGGAAGTCAACCTGGTAACCAGGGATTTTCACTTGTTCTGTCTGTTCTGTCCCTCCCATTGGAGCGGAGTGCAGTGGAGTCAGTGATGGCTCGTGCATGCTCCTATGTGTGGCTTGAACTCCTGACGCTTCATCCCCTGCCTCTACGGTCCTTGTGCCCTTACCCCTAGCCACTGCAAGGGGCCAGACTTACACTGGCTCCACATCACCCACTCCTGGAGGATGAGAGCAGTAAGTCAGATGCTCAGTCCTCCCCAGCTGACCCCTCCAACAGCCCGAGTTCACTCCCAAATCCCAACTGCCAGTGCTGCAAGTGGTTGTGCTACCTCGGTGCCAGCAGGCTGCAGTCTATGCAATTTTTATTTAATTTCTCATGCTGCCTAGTGGTGAACAACTGAAGCTCAAGTGCAAGAGTGTTTGGGAATATTTCTCCGAATGAGTCATGGATTTGTGGAAACAAAACTTCCATCTAAGGTTGTGTCAACTGAAACCTCCCATGTCTTTAAGATTAGATCGGTATCTTTTTGCAGTATAGCTTTGTGCTCCCCAGACCACCAGTCCTGACGGCATTCAGGTCGCCTTCCCTCCCCCTGTAGGAGGCAAAGTATTCCACTTCCTCCACCAGTGGCATCTCATTACCACAGACAAGTGGATACTGGAGGTGGTAGGCCAAGGCCTGTCCATGGAGTTCAACCAGTTTCCTTCTCTTCAGAGTCCCAAACTTTCAAAACTACTAACCCCAACAGAGAAGTTACTGTTGGAGCTGGAGGTAAAGCATCTTCTGAATGCTCAAGCAGTGGAAAGGATTCCCTTCCCTCATTGGGGAAAGCAACTCTTATTCCAGTTACTTTCTTGCTCAGAAAAAGACAGAGAGCGGCAACCTATTCTCAACTTAAGGTACCTGAACAGGTACTTGCTGAAGCCAAAATTCAAAATGGTCACCTTGAACCAGGTGATACATTTTCTGCAGCAGGGAAACTGGCTAGTCTCCCTAGATCTCAAGGACACCTATTTTCATATCCTCATAAGGTCATCTCACAGAAAGTTTCTTAGGTTCAGGCTGCCATCAGGCCATTACCAGTTTGCAGCCCTTCTGTTTGGACTTACTTCTGCTTCCAGGGTCTTCACAAAGTGCTTAGCAGTAGTTGCAGCTTACTTGAGATGACAAGAGGTGTCTGTCTTCCCATAGTTGGACAACTGGCTAATAGTGGGAAAGATACAAGAAGTTTCAGATGCCCTGATCCAGGCAAGAAGCACTCTGGAGTCTCTGGGCTTTATCATCAAGAAAGAGAAGTCCCACTTCAAGCCAGTTCAGATACTGGACTTCATCGGAGCAGAACTCAACACCCTGCAAGTAAAGACCTTCCTCCCTGTTGACAGGGTGCAAACATTTCCAAACTTAGTCAACTCCTTTGTTCCAGGCCAGCCAAGTCTGGCCAGGCATTTGCTCGGACTTCTGGGCAACATGGCATCTATGACATCAGTGGTCCTGGGTACCAGCTTCCAAATGGGGGACACACAGAACCACCCAGGGCTAGAAATATAGCCTTTGCGTATTTCCGTGGAAATGCAGTCAGGCTGCAGGAAATGTAAATCTGAGATCAGCATTTCTATCTGGAAATGCTTTTGCTGCTGTTGCCTGCAAATCCTGTTTTCTGACATGGGGTGGAGCATGCGAGCATAACGCCACATTCTGCAGTTGTCTCCGGTCACGGGGGGTGGTGGAACATACCATCATATCCACTCGGAGTGGGCTGTCAGGGCTTAGGACTGACTACAGCTGCTAGTTGCAGTCAGGCACTCTTTGGACTGTTGTGGGATCCTTGCCATAACGCAACCCATGTGAGCCAGTACAGCCGCACTGCCATTGGCTGATCGGAATCTCTTCTGGCTGTGCTTAACACAAGTTGTCACATTAGTCAGTTGGAATCAAGAGAAGTAAGGAGCTCTCTGTCAACCAGTCAAATAAACAAGCAGTCTTTGTTCTGGGGAGACACACAAGGAGCTTTAAAAGAAAAGTTTACGTTTTTATTAGGGAAAAAAAATCGCTCTAACAGTTGGTGCAATCAGTCAGTTGTAGCTGCACCGAGAAAACCGTCCTTTTTTCTGTTTTTCCACGAGATGGGGAAGGACTCCATCGAATACTCTGGGGATTGGGACAAATAAACGGGGACCTGTAAAACTGAGTGGCTGGGGTAAAATCAATCCTCTGTATTTTGAGCCCTGCTGTGAGTGCAGTCAGACAGGAGTTGCTGCACTGAGAAATCCTAATTTTACTTTTTGTTTTGCAAGTGGGAATGGTCCGTGGAGTAGTCTGCGGAGAGGGGGGCAAACCAAGCAGCAGTTAGCCTTGTATGCTTGCACAGGCAGGCTTTTTGCTCTAAAACAAAATTGACTCATGAAAAGAAGAAAAAACGATCTCTGAGACAATTCACAAGTCAGGAAAGAGCTGCTGCACAGAGAATAAAATCGTAGACTGCCCTTATTGTAATTTATTTAATAGCTTTTGGTTATCGGGTAAGTGCATTAGGCAACCCTGGCTGTGTTCAGTGAAGACTGTCTGTGGGGAAATCTAACTCTCTGTGGTGCAGTCTGGTGAATTAAAAAAAAAAAAAATTAAATCCTGAATACAGAGAGCACATTGTCCTACAGTAAGGGAAAGTCCTGTGGGGAAATCTCTGTCTGAGCTGCAGAATGTGGATTAAAAGGCACTTCCTCCGAGGGAGACTGTGTAGGGGAGGCGTACATTGTGTTCCTGGACCACTCTATGGTGCATTTTCCTATTTATTTATTTATTTTTTTAATATATTCTATTTTTTTCTACATGGAAATGTACCACTTGCCCTGGAAATGTATGCTGCCCCACTCACATTTCCAGTGGAAATGTACCCTTGAGGCCATTATTTCAACCCCTGCCACCTCAGGGCTCACTGGTCCCAGAAAAAGATTATTTTTCCAAACTAGTTCTAGTCTCCAGAACACTTCTTCAGGCCCTCAACTGGTGGAAAGACAAAGAGAACCTCAGGGAAGGAGTTCCTTTCCAGCTGAAGTAGCCTTCAAGGGTGCTTACAACAGATGCCTCCCTTCTAGGTTGAGGAGCTCACCTGCATGACCAGTTCATAAGTGGCACATGGACCTCCAGGGAGTCCACCTATCACATCAGTCTGCTTGATCTCAGAGCTGTATACCTAGTCATCAAGGCTCTTGCTCCACAGCTCAAAGGTCATTCTGTTCGAATCAGAACAGACACCACTGCCATGTTCTACATCAACAAGCAAGATGGCACAAGATCCACCAAACTTTGTGGTTTGTTTGTTGAATTTTTTTGACCTGGTAAGCCCACTGGGCCTAGAAGTCCCTTTTTCAGGGGGGACGGGGGATACAGATGGTAAGCAACTGAAATTGAACCAGGTTAAGCTGTTTTTTTGCACAGAGGCCATGAAAATGTGGTCTCTAGCTTATACTCTAGACATAGATCTGTCTGCCATTCATCTCCCAGACAAGGACAATACTTTTGGCAGATGCCCTGAGTCATATCAGTCAGGGTCACTACCAATGGACCCTGAACAAGCTGGTCCTAACCACAGTTTTCAAAAGGTGGAGAGTTCCAGTGGTGGATCTCTTTGCCTCCAGCCTCAACAACCAGCTTCCACAGTACTGTTGCAGGCCCCTAGCACTGGGGACCATCCCAGTAGACGCTCTAACCTAAGACTGGACAGGGAGGTTTCTGAATGCTTTTCCTCTGATACACAGAATTCTTCTAAAACTCAGGGGCCAGCCAGCCACCATGATCCTGGTGGCGCCGGACTAGCCAAGGCAACCATGGTACTCACTGCTCCTTGCCATGTCAGTCAGAAAGACCATTCACCTGCCAGTGACCCACAGTCTCCTGAGCCTACCTCAGATGGGGCTAGTTTACCCCAAACTTCAGTCTCTTCACCTCAAGCTTGGTACTTGAGGAGCTAGAAGTTCCTGATTCTTAGAACTCTGAACAAGTCCTAAAGATCCTTCGTATGGATAAAATACCTACCACTAAGAAGACATATGCTTCTAGGTGAAAGAGGTTTTCCCTGTGGTGTAGGGATATGCAGATAAACCCTCTTCGAGCAGATCCACCAATCCTTCTGGACTATTTGGTACATCTTCAGTCAGTAGACCTTAAGGCCTCTTCCCTCAAGGTACATTTAAGTCATTTCAGCTTAACCTGTCTGTGGGTAAGTAAAGATCTATTATCTCTCAGCCTATCTTCAAAAAGTGTTCAGAGGCCTGCTACATCTTCAGCCCCCATTTAGACAGCCTGTCCCTCCATGGGATTTGAACCTCTGTATATCTCGTCTCATGGAGCCACCCTTTGAGACTACAGATGGCTGACTTGAAGTATGTTACTTGGAAAACAGTTTTCCTGATTGCCATCACCTCCACCAGAAGGATCTCGGAGCTGCAGGCTCTGTGTGCTGAACCCAATTATATCATTGCCCACAGGGACAAGGTAGTCTTCGGAACAAATAAAAAGTTCCTGCCAAAGGTGATCTCTGAGTTCCACATTAATCAGTCTATCACTCTGCTTGTCTTTTTCACGGAAAGCTCCACACCAAATGAATGCAAGCTACATAGCTTGGATGTGAAAAGGGCTCTGACCTGCTATTTGGAACATACCAAGCAGTTCAGAGATAACGCTCAGCTTTTCCCCACCTGTGGTGAGGTTGGCAGTGGAAAGCCAGCTACCAAGAGAACCATATCTCACTGGATTGTCTCTTGTATTGAGTTCTGTTACAGCAAAGCTGGCAAACAATGCCCTAAGGGCCCATCCCACAAGAGGCACTGCTGCCACAGTAGCAGCTGCAAGGGATATCCCCTTGCTTGATCTCTGCAAAGTGGCCACATGGAAGACTGTATATACATTCATTAAGCACTACTGCCTGGATGTGCAGTCCAGATCAGATGCCAAATTTGGCACAGCGGTGCTTCAGAGCCTGTTTCCAAAGTAGGTTCTGTACCCGCCTCCCAACTTGCACTTCTTTGTAGTCTTCACCTGTGGCACATACTAAAAGACCCCTGGGGTGAGAAGAAAAAAATTACTCACCAAAGTAATGTTGTTTCTTCCAAAGTGTCTTTTAGTATGAGTCACTTCCCACCCATCCTCCCCTACATAACCTGACTGCGTATGGCTCTGCTTTCCTTTCTTAACCAGATTTGTTCCTATGTACTTTTTATCCTTAAAAAGATTTTTCACAGTAGTTGTTTGGAATTTTTTGCTATTGTTAGGATAGGTTTTGAATGAGTGTTCATTCTAGTTAGAACAGTTTTTTCTGATGAGGTGCATTTTTGCCCTTTTTTCAGTGTCAAAACAATTCAGAAGCCCTCTAGGTTGACAGCAGGCAGCACTCCCCTTCTCTCTCTCTGTCCTGATTGACCAATGTTCTGTGCTCATTTACATTGACTCCAGCTCCGGGGCAGCTGAACCCAGCTGGCATATTTGCACCTGTGAAGCATACTAAAAAAAAAAAAAAAAACACTTAGGAAGAAACAACATTACTATGGTGAGTAATTTTTTCTTATTTTTCTGAAGTCAAATACTTGCAGAAGGGAGTTAACAGAATGACAGAAGTGACCAAAACTTGCTGTTTTGGGGGGAGATGTTTCCTTGTGGCTATCATTGTTTGAAATAGTTTTGATTTGTTGCTTCTTACACAGCCGGCGTTTCAGTGGTTTGGTTACAATGTTGTTTGTTTTACTTTTCACACCATTCTAGCTCTCGTGCAGTCTGGAATACACAGGTTCGAGAAAATCATTGGCAAACATCACTGCTGGCACTCAGAGTTTCTCTTCCAATGAGGTATAGTACCTTTAGAAGTATTTTTGACAACTTGAAGTGTGTGTGTGTGTGTGTGTGTGTGTGTGTGTGTGTGTGAGAGATGGGGCTTGAACATAAACTGGGAGTGGAATACCAATTTGAGGCTGCTGGTATTATTCTATATCACAAACACAGTTCTAAAGTGCGCACAGGGATAGTGATGCTCATGAATATCCTCAGTCACTTGTATGTCACAAAATCGGACACTTACCAGCAATTTGAAGTCAACTCCAACCACTTGTAATATGTAGAAAAGTTTATTTAAAACATAAACACGACCCACAAGGGCAAAGACGCTTGACGCGGTTCGGATCAATACCAGACCCTTTATCAAAAGCTGTTTAGCCCTAAGCATACCAAACATTAAATACAGCACATCAACTGCCACTGCCTGTGACATCATAATTGTTACATTCAAATTCATTGATGCACACATCCCACCTGTCCATAGCCTTAAAGTGCATATCGATTAAAATGTAATTGTCACAGTTTGTTCTGTACACCTTTATAGCACCTGCGTGTAATAGAATAATATAAAGACAAGGGGGTGGGGGGATAGGGAACATCCTGAGTGCCTAAAGGAAAAAACAAATGTGTACCAAAAATTACATACATAACTATTAAAATCATTAGCAGTAGATAGTTCACATATACTGCAGAGATCTATTTTTAAAGTGCATAAATGTTTCAATAGTGTATCTATCACAAGTTTAGTAGAGGGTATGAACAAAACAACATCGCAACTCAGGAACTCGGGGGACTTATCAAGGCAGGCATTCAAATCAAAACCAGTGTTCAAACCTAGTGGTTTAGTTGGCCGCAGTTTGATTATCCAAAATGTTTCAAGTTTGCTAATAAATTGTTAAAATTGTCCCCCTGGGATTTCTGCTTACTTCGTCTGTTACAGTAAAAAGCAGTTTGTGTTTGTCCCCATTTTCTGCTGTATTCAGATGTACTGCAGAAGCACATAAAGGGTCTCTATGCTCAGTTGCCCTCATGCTCTCCTCAGCGCTGTTTGAAGGGGCTCTTTGTTTTCCCTATATAAAATGCATTGCAGCTACATTGCACCACATGCACAACCCCTGCAATAGAACAAGTAGTGAGCTGTCTGATTTTAAACTCCTGTGAAACATTAACACTCATGAAAGTCTTGCATTTTTTTACCAAGGAGCAATACAGACAATTCCTGCATCTGAAACATCCTTGCATTTCTAACCAAGTGCTCTCTCTTTCATCCACAGAGTGACTGTGAAGTAAACTGCCTTTGATGGTGGGGGCTTTTCTATACGACATGCACGGTGGCATACTGGAAATTTCTCTTAATCCAGGATCACTTGCCAACCCCCCAGTGTTGTCTAACAATATGTTGTACCTGCTTGGCCTGTGTGGAAAACGTTTTGCTTTTTATCTGAATACAAGAGAAAAGGGAACAGAACCACCCACGGACTTTATCTTAAAACTCCTTGAATATGTCCTAAAATACAATGCCTTTTTGTTTAATAAAACTATGTATCTGCAAACTAAAGGAACGGATACAGGGGCTACTTGTGCCCCCACCATAGCCAATCTGCATGTTGGGCTTTGGGAACAGGATCACCTCCTTACCAACACAAACCCCTACAGAGACAAAATCAAGTTTTGGGGTCGTTTTATTGACGATGTGCTGTTAATTTGGTCTGGAAATGAAATGGAACTGAGCCAGTTTGTTATTTACCTGCATAGCACGAACAAACATCTCAGATTTACGTACCAGCAGAGCCTGAACAGTGTGAACTACTTAGACGTAACACTCGGTAAAAGGGAGGCTGGCAAAATAGATACGAGGCACTATAGAAAGCTGGTGGATGGCAGTAGCCTTTTGATCTCCTCCAGTTGCCGTCCACCACATGTTAGATGTAATATCCCCAAGGGGCAGTTCTTGCGCACTAAGCAGAACTGCAATTCAGAGGAGGCTTATACACAAGAGGCAGAAATTCTAACCAGGAGATTAGAAGATAGGGGTTATAGTACATTCAATATACAAGCAGCAAGATTGTTGGCAGACAGTGCTGTGAGAGAAACGCTACTAGAAGAAACAAGAGCAGAGGTAAATATTGATGTACACCCGTTTAACTTTATCACAACGTTTTGCACACAGGCCACGCAGGTAAAGCACATTGTTGACAACACTGCGGGGTTTAGCAAGTGGTCCTAGATTAAGAGAAATTTCCGATATCACCACGCATATCGTATAGAAAAGCCCCCACCATCAGACAGTTTAGTTCACAGTCACTTAATGGATGAAAGAGAGCATACTTGGTTAGAAATGCAAGGATGTTTCAGATGCAGGAATTGTCTGTATTGCTCTTCAGTAAAAAACTGTAAGATTTTCACGAGTGTTAATCTTTCACAGGAGTTTAAAATTAGACAGCTCACTACTTGTTCTACTGCAGGGGTTGTGTATATGGCGCAATGTAGATACAATGCATTTTATATAGGGAAAATAAAGAGACCCTTCAAACAGCGCTTAGGAGACCATATGAGGGCAGTTGAGCATGAAGACCCTTTATATTCCATTGCAGTACATTTGAATACAGCAGGAAATGGGGACAAACACAAACTGCTTTTTACTGTAATAGACAAAGTAAGCAGAAATTCTAGGGGGAGCAATTTTAACAATTTATTACTCAAACGTGAAACATTTTGGATAATCAAACTGCGGCCAACTAAACACTGGTTTTGATTTGAAGCCCTACCTTGATAATAAAGTTTTCCTGAGTTCTTGAGTTGCGATATTATTTTGTTTATGCCATTCTATTAAACTTGTGATAGATACACTGTTGAAACATTTATGCACTTTAAAAATAGATCTCTACAATATATGTGAACTATTTACTGCTGATGATTTTAATAGTGATGTATGTAATTTTTAGTACACATTTGTTTTTTCCTTTAGGCACTCAGGATGTTCCCTATCCCCCAACCCCCTTGTCTTTATATTATTCTATTACATGCAGGTGCTATAAAGGTGTAGAGAACAAACTGTGACAATTACATTTTAATTGAAATGCACTTTAGGGCTATGGACAGGTGGGGGGTGTTTGCACCAATGAATTTGAATGTAACAATTCTGATGTCACAGGCAGTGGCAGCTGATGTGTTGTATTTAATGTTTGGTATGCTTAGGGCTAAACAGCTTTTGATAAAGGGTCATGTATTGATCCGAAACGCATCAAGCGTTTTTGCCCTTGTGGGTCATCTTTGTTTTAAATAAACTTTTCTACACATTATAAGTGGTTGGAGTTGACTTCATATTGCTGGTAAGTGTCCCATTTTGTGACATACAAATTATTCTATACTATTCTTTGTTAAATAGCAGTTGTTTTGTAAAAGTGCTTTTACACTGTATTTAGAAATATAGAAAACATGGCGGCAGATAAAATCTCCAGATCCATTTAGTTTACCTAAGATTGCTACCTATTCTCTATTGGCCTACAGCCAGATAGGATAGATGCCCCATGTGCCTATGCCACCTTCCTTCTGCCACCCCACCACCACCATTTCCCACTCACATGCACCCTGTCCCTATCCTTGGGGACTACCAGTCCCTTGAATCTGTCCCATCCCTCCTTGAAGCCTATTACAGACCCTGCTTCCACAACCTCCTTTTGCCTGTGATAGTATGTCAGATCTGTTGAATATCTGTCTCAAATGCCAAATTAGGCTATCTCCAACTACGTCACTATATGGAAGGCCTCTCGAGAACACTGTGGAACCCGAAGGGATATCCAGCACTGATTCAATGTCAAATACAACTAAACAGCACAGGAAGGCAAGACCACCTGATTTCATTGTACTATCAAACCCTTAACTCACAAAGGGAAACCCTCACTGAAGATATCCGCACACAATGGTCTCAGGAAACTGGATATCAGCTTTCTTCAGAGGAGTGGAGACAGGCGTGTAGCCTCTCAGCCCGGGTTACTAGCTCTCATCAGTGGCGAGAATTTGCCTGGAAGGTTTTGGTGCGTTACTTCCGATCCCCAGTGGTCACAAGCCACTACTCCCCAGACAGCACAGCAGAGTGCTGGAGGCTATGCGGGGAACCGTGGGCTAACTTGACCCACATTTTGTGGGTCTGCCCAGCCCTCCAAGTGTTTCTCATGCAGCTTGAAGCTCAGCTACAAGAATTTATAGATCCACAGCTCCAGTTGACCCTGGAGATGTTCCTGTTTCTTAATTTCCCCAAAACACATAGAGGCCCTAATACTAGATACCTGCTCTCTCTGCTCCTAACTGCAACAAAGAAAGCAATCACTAGACAGTGGTTAACAACGAAACCCCCCTCAATCCAAGACTGGTGGGACATCATGAAACAGATTTATAATATGGAGAAAATAACACATAGCCTAAATGAACAGGGAGAGAAATTCATTACTAGATGGACACGCTGGCAAATATACTACATGCTGAAAGATCCCACCTTTATACCCTAAGGAACCTTAACTTGGGAACTGTTAAGAATCACAACCGGAGACGGTGGAGAATTAGACCCCGGAACCCCTAGCCTGGCCTCCCTGGTCTCTCACGGGGTAACAGCCCACGCATAAATTAGCTTATCGAAATCAGACCGGGCAAGGTGGGACTCGGGAGAGGATGGTTACCTGGAAGTGAGTGACATGTGAAACCAAATGACCATTACAACTAGACTGTAACTCGAAATGGGAGAGGATATAAACAAAAACCATATATTGTTTTCCTACACCCCTTTCTGGGGTAGGGGAGACCATGAGGGACTACCAGAGACGCCGGGGCATCTGGGGACCCCGCCCCAGTAAAACCGGATTCTGGCTCCATGGGGGCCAGGACCCCCTCATTGGGTATCATCAACAGAAGGGTCGGTCTGTCAGATGCTTATGGCACCTCAAGCCCTAAATGAGAACTCTAAATGTTAATCTCTCAGACCTGGTGGCTGAAGGCGTGGATTTATAGTACTGTACAGCATCAGACAGGAAACTGTAAAATTGAAAGATACACCCCGCCGTGAATGTATTTCATAGTGTTATGATAAATGACCGTACAATATGGAAGCTATGAATGTTTTTATAAGCATGTGAACATTGGTGACTTACATGTATATAAGTTGAAAACTCAATAAAAAGAATTTAAAAAAACAAAAAAAAACGCCAAATTAGAAGCTACATTTTGAGCCATGTAAGATCTTGTTTAACAGGATTTGACACTGCCTTTAAGTTACCCAGTTTTTTGTTTGTTTGTTTGTTTTTTTGGGGGGGGTGAGGAATTGTGTTTTATTTTGTATTTTTTTTTAAACTTTTCCTTACTTTACAGACTACAAAGGAATTGAAATTCATTTAATACAGTTACTGCTATGCAGAGGAATGGAAACTTACATTCCCGAGATGGACAGCATGCAAAGGATGGTATTCTGTTAAAACATCAGAACAGTAGCAGGCACTAAGAGAGTTTCTCCTTTAGCTCGGGGGCTGCAGACCCTAGGCTCCGTTAGACTTCACTGTTTATGCTTCAGTCCATGACGGAGATGAGAACTGGCTTTCTGCCTTTGTGATTGGTCCAGGTACAAACTTTGGGAAAGATTACGTTAGCATTCAGTGTGGCACACAGTGGTTTGTATACGTGTTCCGGAATGAGTGTTGGCTCCATGTGGCAGAGTGTTGGGGCATCTGCGCAGCACACTTGGGACCAGGATGCAAGCCCCAAGCTGGGATGGCAGCAGCAGCAGAGAAGAAAAAACAGCATTCCCAAGGGTGCTTTCCTTCCATGCGTGGGTCTGGTATCATACCCCCTTTACTTTGGTTCCTGGTAAAAGTTTGATGGGGTGCACATGGTGATGTGGCTGATCACACATCGCCGCATACTCCACTCTAGGATGCTGCAGCATGCATACACACACACAGGTTGGTGGAGAAAATGTTCCTTCTCAGCATGTTTGAGGACAACCTCTAGGTTCCTGACTTGCCACCCCTCAGCTGTCCTCCCCAACATCAGCACACACACACTTCCTACCCTAGTGGCAGCAAGGGAGGCCCCAGGAGGGCTATGCCAGAGTTGGGGAGGATGGACTGCATGGGAATCGGGAGGTGTAAAATGGCAGTAGAAGTTTAGTCCTCTGGGGGCGGGGTAGTTGGGGTACCCATGTGGGAACAATAGGTTTCCCACCTCTGACCATGCCCCAGTGTGGTGGGACACAGGACAGATGTAAAAAATAGCTGGAAATAAGGACATGCTAATTAAGTAGTGCTTGTGGAATTAAACCCTAACCATTAAGCTACACTACCTCTAGTCCTTTTTCTTTCATCACAAAGCTGTTTTGTACCCCCGGCCACAACTGCTCCTTCCTTCGGGTTTTGTGCTGCCAGCAGCCCCTCAGCCCTATCAGTCTCTCCCTTAACCACCGAAACTGGTGGGGATCCACGAGGTGAAGCATGGGCAGCTATAAGGGTGTGCTCCATGCTCAGAGCACGTTTGCTTAAATTAGGAGCACATTTTTCAGATCTTAATTTAGTGCCATTGTGCTCCTGCAGAGTACTAGGAGCATGGTCCATTTTGCATTATTGTACATGGCTGTGGGACTTGACTACATGCCCCAGAATAACCTGTGCCCATTTTAATTTCATTAGATCCATTCAAACAAACCATACCCAATCACCCCTTATTTTTTCTCTGTTTTTGCTGATGTGGGTGAGCAGTGTTAATGTGTGTACAGTGCAGGAGAAGGTTAGGGAGCTGGGAAGGAATTTTAGACAGGTAGCACACTCTGCACCTTTTACGTAGGTGCTGCCTGTCTATGATAGGGAGAGGGAAAGGAGCTCCACACCACGTCCTTCAACTTGTGATTGAAAGACTGGTGCAGAGAGATGGGGTACAGCTACATTGGGGACTGGAGGCCCACCTGGGAAGATTACAGCCTAGATAGAGGTGCATCCATCTGGGAGTGGATCCACAGTTCTCTGTAGATGGTTCAAACGTTACTTTGATGAATGTTTAAACTAGCACACTAGCCTGGGGGGGCAGAAACTGCCTTCCCCCCAGCAGGCTGAGATAGAATGTATGGAGAGGTTGGCTCGCCGGCGCAGTGGTTGGACTTCCATTTGCGACGCCGATAACCAGAGTTCAAATGCGAGCTCGGGGAGTCGGAGGGCTGTCCGGGGGGAGGAGGATTGAGCATCCAATGGACTGCTCTCCTCAGGGGGGAGGGTGGGGAAGCACTCTGTCTGCGAACGACTCCTAACGGAGGCTGGAAGCCAGCACAGGCGAGGCTTAGTAGTTCCAGGAGATGTG
Organism: Neoceratodus forsteri; assembly: GCA_016271365.2. Lineage (NCBI taxonomy): Eukaryota > Metazoa > Chordata > Ceratodontiformes > Ceratodontidae > Neoceratodus > Neoceratodus forsteri. The sequence goes on along the minus strand of JADMNL010000027.1, from coordinate 295,808,911 downwards.
CTGGACGTGGGCGCCTGCACTCGTACGTTTTTGTACGCCACACCTCCCATCACTACGGGTACAAAATGGATGCCAAATCCAGTAGCCTGACCCCACGGAGCCGAGCCCAGAGATCCACACCGCCGGACTACATAACACGGCACCGTTTGGAGAGGTACTTGGGGTGGCAATCCCGGGTGAACGTCGACGGGGGTGACAACGGTCCTGGGGGATGGAGGAGAGGTGAACAGGAGGAGGCAAGTCCGAAAAAAAAAAAATATAGGGAGATCCCAAGGGGTGAGAGTCCCACCACGGTGCAAGTTAATCAAGATAGGAGGGGGTTATCGAAGGAGGGAAGCAAAGCAGTCAGAAGAGGGAGGAAGGGGGAACATAAGAAAAAAGGAGGTAATGATAAGAATAGAACTAACTAAATCTTGAAGGCTATGTGTGCCAATGCTAGAAGTCTGGGAAATAAGATCCCATACCTAGAGGCCATTATGGCAGAGTCCGACCTGGATATTGTGGCCATTACAGAGACATGGTGCTCTGGCAACCATGACTATGACATGGTCATATCAGGCTACACAATGTTTAGAAGGGACAGGAAGGAAGGAAAGGAGAGGGGAGGTGCTTTCTTTATGTGAAGGAAAACATAACAACAGAAATGCAGGGAATTCGGGGAGGGGGGTTGAGGTGCTGTGGGTCACACTCCAGTCAGAAAACAGAACCACTATTCAGACAGGTGTGATCTACAGGCCTCCTGCACAGGGAAAGAGGACTTAGATAAAGAAATGTCACAAACAGTTGCAAAATAGTAAGGTGCCTGCCTGGTACCATGGCTTGGAGGGACAGGAAGCGCATCCTTAGGATCACGAGAACAGTTGCACGGGAGACTGAGCTGGACGTCATTGTCCACCTAGGGACAAATGACTTGGCTCATCATGAGATTAGAGCAGTGCAGAAGAACTTTGTAGAGTTGGGAGGGGCTTAAGACAAGTAGCACACACAGTATCCTTCTCAGAGGTGCTGCCTGTCAGTGGCATGGTGAGGCGAGGGTGCTTTGCACCATGCAGTTTAAGGAATGGTTGAAAAATGGTGGAGCATAGGGTTTGGCTTCATTGGGGACTGGGGTTCCACCTGGAGGGACACCAGCCTATACTGGCAGGATGGTCTGCATCTGTCCAGGAAGGGAACAAGTCTTTTGGGCAATCGGTTTAAATGCTTCATTGGCAAGCTTTTAAACTAGTCAAGGGGGAAGGCACTGATAAGCAGCAGGAAAATCCCAGCCTCCCCCTACAAAACAGGGTACTAAATGAGAAAAAGACCAAGGTAGAAAGGTCAGTGGGGGGGTCAGGTAAAGCCATCAAAAAATGGAGAGCAATGAGTACCAATGCCCGTAGTCTGGGTAACAAGCTTCCTGAATTAGTGGCCTTGATGGAGGAGGAACATCTGGATATCGTGGCAGTCACAGAAATGTGGTACACACAGAACCATGACTGTGACGTAAACATACCAGGATACACTATCTACAGGAGGGACAGGGAGGGTAAAAGAGGAGGAGGAGTAGCTGTCTACATAAGAGAAGGAATCAAAGCAACAGAACCAAAGGGTAAACAGGGGGGAGGAGAAAAAGCACTGTGGGTCAATTTGGAGGCAGGCAATGGCACCACAATCCGCACAGGGGTTGTATAGACCCCTCTTCAGGGGAGGAAATGGACAAGGAAATGATAGAAAGTATACTTAGAATAGCAGATAAAGGGAGATATTGCTGATGGGTGATCTGAATATGCCAGATGTTAACTGGAGTGCAGTTGCAGCAGCCACTTCTAAGAGTGGGGTTATTCTAGATGCCTTACAGGGGCATGCCAGAGACAACTAGTATTGGAACCCACTGAGAGGGAGCAATCTTAGACCTGGTCCTCTCAAATGGAGATGGAGAGAGGATCACAGATGTAGAAGTGGGAGCCATCTGGGAACTAGCGACCATCGAACAGTATGGTTCACAATAAACACAGCAATAGAGTCAAGCTTACACAAAGGCAAAAGTACTGGACTTCAGGAGAGCTGACTTTGCTAAATGGGTGAGTGCCTAAGGAATGCACTAGCAAATGGGCAGGAAGGAGAGGGTGAAGAACAATGGGGAATAAAAAACTGCCATCACAGAGGTAACAAGTCTTGTGTGAAGCAAATAAACAAAACAAAACTATGTAAGAAACCACTATGGTTCTCAAAGGAGGTGCAGTGAAGGTTCAAGAGAAAAGAAAGCATTCAGAAAGTACAAGGAATCAGAAGGAGCAGGACAGAGAATTGTATCAGTTAAAGCAAAAGGAAGGAAGGCAGTCAGAACAGCAAAGGCCCGAACTGAGGAAAAGATAGCCAACTCAGTTAAGAAGGGGATAAAATCTTTTTAGGTACATCAGGAAACGATGGACTACTAAGGGAGGGATAGTGAGGCTTAATAATGGGAGGTGGGCAGAGGGTGACTATGAAAAGGCAGAGATACTAAACAAATATTTTGCTCAGTATTCACAAATGAAGAGGGGAGGTACCTAAACAAACAATAGAAACACTCTGGATACAGAAGTTGATACCAGCCCATTTACAGAAGAAAGGGTTCTGAAAGAACTCTAAAACTGAAGGTGGACAAAGCAATGGGGCCTGATGGGATTCATCCCAGAATTCTAAAGAACTAAGGGTAGAACTAGTGACACCACTGACTACCCTCTTTAACAAATCATGGGAGGATGGGTGGTACCTGAGGACTGGAGGAGGGCAGATGTGATTCCCCTTCACAAAAGTGGAGCAGGGCAGAAGCGGAAACTACAGACCAGTTAGTTTAACCTCAGTGATAGGGAAATGATGGAATCACTTCTGAAGGAAAGAATTGTCGAGTACCTAGAGGCCAGGAGGGCACAGGACCCAAGGCAGCATGGATTCACAGCAGGAAGGTCATGCCAGACGAATCTAATAGATTTCTTTGACTGGGTGACCAAAGTAGTAGATCAGGAGGGGCTGTGGACATGGCTCACCTAGACTTTAGCAAGGCATTTGACTCAGTCCCACACAAAAGATTAATATACAAGTTAGCCAGCCTGGAAGTGGGTCCCAAGATGATAGCCTGGGTAAAGAATTGGCTGGAGAATAGGACACAGAGGGTAATAGTAAATGGAGTGCACTCTGAAGAAAGGGGGGTTACTAGTGGGGTGCCACAGGGTTCAGTATTAGAACCGGTCCTCTTCAATGTCTTTGTAAGCGACATTGCAGAGGGACTGGAAGGAAAAGTATGTCTCTTTGCAGATGACACAAAGATCTGCAACAGAATTGATGCACAAGGTGGGATGGAAAGGATGAGAAGGGACTTGGCAAGGTTAGAGGACTGGTCAGATGTATGGCAGCTTAGATTTAATGCTAAGAAGTGCAAGGTAATGCACCTGGGAAACAAAAACCCAGGGGAAGAGTACACAATGGGGGGGTGAGATACTAACAACAACAAAAACGGAAAGGGACCTGGGGGTAGTCATATCAGATGACTTAAAGGTGGGCAAGCAATGTGAGAGGGCAGTAAGGAGGGCTGGGGGGATACTGGGATGCATAGGGAGAGGCATCACCAGTAGAAAATGGGAAGTTGTTATCCCTCTGTACAGACAGCTGGTGAGACCCCATCTGAGTACTGTGTGCAGTTCTGGAGACCCCATCTCCGCAAGGACATAGACAAGATGGAAGCTGTCCAGAGGAGGGCACTAAATGGTGCAGGGTCTGCAACTCGAAGACATATGAAGAGAGACTCAAAGAGCTTTAATATGTATAGCCTCGAGGAAAGGAGGGAGAGGGCGACATGATAGAAATGTTCAAGTACCTCAAGGGAATCAACAAAGTCCAAGAGGGTAGCATCTTTCAAAAAAAGAGATGTGCAAGAACAAGGGGCACAATTTGAAGATGGGGGGCGGCTCAGAGGTAATGTAAGGAAGTCTTTTTTCACAGAGAGAGTTGTGGATGCATGGAACAGCTTTCTGGAGGAGGTTGTGGAGTCAAAAACAGTGGTTGAATTCAAGCATGCATGGGACAGCCATAAGGCAATTCTAGGGGTGGGGGTAGAAAGAAGTAGGCTGCTGGTTAACTAGGATCTGCAGCTTATCCATTAGGTAGGGAAATGGGCAGACTGGGTGGGCCAAGCGGTCCTTATCTGCCGTCAAAGTCTATGTTTCTATGTAAAATGGTGGAAAACTGGAGATTTTGCTGGTGGGGGACTTCAGTCTGCTGGATGTAGATTGGAGCCTCCCTACTGCAGCTTCAGCTAGAAGCAGGGACATCCTGATCTCATTGCAGGAAGCGTTACTCAGGCAGCTAGTCCGTGAATCCACTCTAGATGGGGCACTACTGGACCTGGTGCTTACTAACGGGCACAGTGTTGCAGACATCAATGTGGGAAGCAGGGCTCTCGGTAGGATTTTTTGTTTGGGTGTCCAGGACTGGCTTCAAAAAAAAGGGGGGTCACAGCCCAAAATTGGGAGTCCTCAGAAAATTTCAGGGGTCCCCATTCAAATACATGGAGTCAAGCACTCCTGCGCCAGCACTGCTATATTGTAATATTCTGTAGCTGGTGGGCTCCATTAGTTTCTATTAGCATTTTAACACATTTTTTTGTTTGTTTCAGAGAGTGACTTCAACATTATGCCCACCACCAACTAGTAAGGGTTTTGTTAGTTGAGCAGTGGCTGTAATTTGTTTGCAATCACCCTCTGAAACATAAAAAAATGTAGTTTAAAATGTCCCAATAGAAACTAATGGAGCACCCCCAACCCCCGCACTCTACAGAATATTACAATACAAGCAATGCTAGCCCAGGGGCACAGCTCTCTAAAGTGACTCCCGGGGCTCGGTGGCTGAGCATTTCGGGGACTTTAGGGGAAAAAAAAACCCTCAGCGTCCCGACGCACAAAATGTGCATAAAGGATGCGGGTATCCACATCCCTGAGAGCCCTGGGGAAGCAATCTGGGCACCAGTGATCATAGTACAGTGTGGTTCAACATAAGAACAACTGTGGAATCCAACCACATAATGGAGAGAGTCCTGGACTTCAGAAGGGCTGATTTTACTAAGATGGTTGAATGTGTCAGGAATGACCTGGCATGCAGAGATGACCTGGGGGGTGGAGGAAAAGTGGCCCAAACTAAAAGAGGGAATAATGACGACAACAGCCCTCTATGTGAAGCAGATAAGCAAAAGTAAAAGAAAGAGGCGACTGCTGTGGTTCTCAAAGGAGGTAGCAGAAAAGGTGAAGGCTAAGAGAGTAGCATTCAGAAGGTATAAGGAGACCCAGAGAGAGGAGGATAGAGAAGCATCATCAGGGAAAACAGAGGGAGGCACGCAAAAAAGTAAGGAGTGGGCACAAACCGAGGAAAGAACAGCTTAGAGAGTATCAAAAGGGGACAAGACATTTTTTCGGTATATTAGTGAAAAAAGGACAACAAAGGGAGAGATTGTATGATTAAAGGAGGTAAAGTGACTGTACGGAGAGGGATCCAGAAAAAGCAAACATCTTAAACAAATACTTCTGTTCAGTGTTTACAGCAGAAGGGGAAGGGGAGGGACCAAGAAAGGGCACCAGAAACTTTGCTGGGAGGCATATGGACACTTAATTTACTAAGGAGAGAGTCCAGAAGGCACTCGCTAACCTGAAGGTGGACAAGGATATGGAGCCAGATGATACACACCCAAGGATCACCGGAGACTGGCGTGGTTCCAGAGGTCTAGAGAAGGACAAACTCAGTCCCACTTCACATAAGTGGTAGCAAGGAAGAAGCAGGCAATTATAGGCCTGTCAAACTGATGTCACTGGTGGGTAAGTTAGCGGAAACACTACTAAAAGAAAGGATTGTAGAATATCATTTATCTAACAGATTACAGGACCCAAGGAAGCATAGTTTCACAGGGGGAAGGTCATGCCAGTCAAATCTACTTGGGCAACAAAAGAGTCGGATTAGGGAGGAGGGGTGGACAAGGACTACCTAGACTTCAGCAAGGCTTTCGACACCATTCCACATAGAAGACTATTAAGCAAGTTGGGTAACCTGAGGGTGGGTAATAAGGTGGTAACCTGGGTAAGAAACTGGTTAGTGGATAGGACACAGAGGGTAGTAGTAAATGGAGTTCACTCTGAGGAGATGAGGGTGACCAGCGGGGTAACTCGGGGATCAGTGTTGGCACCGGTCCTCTTCAGTGTCTTTATAAGAGACATAGTGGAGGAACTGGAAGAGAACATCTGTCTTTTTGTGGAAGACACCAAGATCTGCATCAGAGTGGACACTTCGGCGGGGGGTGGAAAGAATGGGCAGGGATCTAAAACGACTGGAAGAGTGGTCAAGGGTATGGCAGCTTGGTTTTAATGCAAAAAAGTGCAAAATACTGCACTTGGCCCATAGAAACCTAGGAACCAAGTACAAGCTGAGCAGAGTGATACTGACAAAGACCAAGCAGGAAAAAGACCTAGGGCTAATCATATCGGATGGCTAGGCAGTGTGAAAAGGCAACCGGGAGGGCTAGTGGGATGCTGGGGTGCATAGGAAGGTGTATTGCTGCAGGAAGAGGGAGGTTTTACAAATCGCAAAAGCACAGTGAAGCAGCATAAGAGACAAATAAGCAGAGTTGGTCTCATCTCTCTAGGTTTCCTGGACTCTTCCTCTTCAGTTAGGTGGTGAAAAAAGTTAAAGAAAAGTAATTCCGTTTACTTAAACGGCTTTAAGACATACCAAAATTGACAGCAGAAAAAGGCCATACATTCTATCCAGTCTGCCTGAGTTTGCAGACCCTTCCCCCAATAACTACTGTGGGATAAGTCCCCCCCCCCTCCATCCACCTCTTCCTCCCCACCTTCCTCCCCAATTCATGTAGTTTTTCCTGTTTCAGCCTCTCTTGAAGCCATCTACAGTTTTCAGGGAGACTACCTCCTACGGCAGTTTTGTTCCATTTTGCCACTACCCTTGCAGTGAAAGTGTCTCATTTTCCTCATGAAGCACCCCACCACCAGTCTGAGGCAGTGTCGCGTAGTGGTCTTGTTCCAACTAAGGTTGAACAGACCATCAGAATTTACTCTGCTGAAACTCTTAAGGTAATTAAAGGTTTCATTCATGTCACCGCTATGCTATGTAATGTTATATGGGACTGTAAATTACTAGTAGGTCCCACTGAACCTCTAGTACTCTAACAGCTGATGATTTACTATCAGGTAATTGATAATAAATATTAACAGAGGTACCGGTCCTTATTGGTTCTAAAAAAAAAAAAACGTATTTCAGATGTTTTTTTCCAACACCCGGTAACACGGTTAGGAACTGATAAGGGGGCCTTGCCTGGCTTTTGCCGAATAAAGGGTAAGTGTTAGGATGGCTATGTCTGAGAAACCCAAAAGAAAAACCGGGCCCACTGGGTTTCAACACTGAGGTGAGTGTGGGGAGGCCTTTGCTAAGGCTGATCCCTACACCACCTGTGTTTACTGTCTGAGGTTTGACCACCTCGATTCAGACTGCCAAATATGTAGACATTTTCCTAAGGCCACCCTAGAGAAGAGATTGGGCAGGCTTAGGGAAAAGGAGGCCAAGAAGTCCACTGACCCGGATTGCCAGCCTGGTTCAGTTCCAACCGAACCTGAGGGAGTGCCCTCTGACCAGGGGGATACTCCTTCGGGCAAAAGGAGAGCCGATCCTGGCTAAGAACAAGAGAAAGGAGAAATCAGCCAGTTCAGATTCAGAACTGCATCATCCAACCGCTGAAGAAATTGCCAGGGCGATTAGTATTGTTGAATCGTTCTGTCCAGTTCCAACCGATCCGGCACACCTCGGTAGGTGCTCGGTTCGGTCGGTTCCTCCAGTTCCAGATTATTGTCCAGAAGAGTATTATGAACCGGATCTGAAGGGGGATGATGACGACGATGATTGTATAGGTCTGGATGAGGCCATAGAACTGGAGATCTCCCCAGACAGGCCTTCTAGTGCTTCCCTCCTAGGCTTTCTGAGTCCCCATCCCACTTTTTGTTTTACAATAAAGTGGCAGAAACTCTTCAGCTCCCTCTGGTTAAAGCTGCTGAGGAACAAGAGGAGCCTGACTTTGTGGAAATGATGGATATCCCAGAGTCAAAAAGATTATCTATTTCCCCTCCATAAATCCCTGAGGAAACAGACACAAAAACTTCTTAAAACGCCAAATTCTTTACCTCCTGTGGACAGACAAATGGACAGGAGGTACATGCTGTCAGGCTCAGGTATGGAGTTCTTGTACCAGCAATGCAGCCACGTTGGGGTTGTGCAGGCTGCAGCCTTTGATAAGGCTAACATACCCTTGGCTTCACACACACCCCAGATAAAGACTCTAGGAAGTTGGATGCCATGGTTAAAAAACAGTACTTGGCATCCTCCTTGGGACTCTGGCAGGCTAACTACATGGCCTACACAGCCAGATACCAGAAGTCCAGATGGGATACTGTTCAGGAACCGGCTAAACAGGCTTCCCCCCAGCTAGCCAAGGAGCTGGAGGAGGTGGCTGCTGATGGGATAGAGGCATCTAAGATCCAATTTCATGCTGCTGTAGACTCTAATGATGTATCATCATGAGTCATGGCTACATCTGTGTCTCTTCAGAGATTGGCTTGGCTCAGATGTACTAGCCTTTCACAGGACACCCAGGCTAAGGCCATGGATTTCCTTGGTGGATAATTCTCTGTTTGGGAGCAGACAGAGAATTATATGAAAAAAATGGATGAGTACAGGACCACCTATAGGAGTGCACAAGCCAAGGAAAGGCAGGCAACTCCTCAAAAGCAGCAGTCTAGGGGCAGGGGCAGGCCTTTTCACCAGGCACAGGCCTCCTCTCCTTTTCCTCAGAGGGGGGTTCTTCAGAGGGAGAGGCAGAAGGGGGATGAGCACGGCTGCATCCATCTCCTTGCCAAGCAGACACCCTGATGTGTCAGCCGGGGTCGACCCACCTTTTCCAGTAGGAGGCAGGCTGGCTTACTACTTCCAGGCCTGGAAGTCTGTTACCTCAGACAAGTGAGTCCTGGAGGTAGTAAGCCAGGGACTGGCTCTCAGCTTCAAAAAATTTCAAAAGCAGAGAGTCGGGTCTTTTCCACCTGCAAACATCTCAGAAACCATTGCCCTAGAGGCAGAGGTTTCCTCTCTGCTGGCTCTCAGAGCCATAGAGAGAGTTCCTACTATACACAGGGGCAAAGGTCTGTACTCCAGGTACTTCCTTACCCCAAAAAAGACAGGGGAGTGGCAGCCCATCCTAGACCTAAGATACTTAAACAAGCACCTAGCGAACCAAAATTCAGAATGGTGACTCTGGGAGTAATTCTTCCTCTCTGAGGCCAGGAGATTGGTTAGCCTCCTGACCTCAAGGATGCCTACTTTCACATTCCCATCAGGTGCTCCCACAGAAAGTACCTCAGGTTCAAATTGCCTTCAGGCCATTATCAGTTCAGAGCAATGCCCTTCGGACTAACATCAGCACCAAGGGTGTTCATAAAATGCCTAGCAGTAGTAGTGGCCTTTCTAAGGAGACAAAACATTTCCATATTTCCATACCTGGACAACTGGCTCATCGTGGGGGAGTCTCCAAACCAAGTCAAGTCAAACCTGCAAGTGACCTAACAGTTGCTCACTTCTCTGGGTTTCCTCCTCAATCCTCCAAAGTCAGTTCTCGAACCAGTGCAACTCCTGACCTTTATAGAGGTAGAGCTGGACACTGTCCAAGCAAAGGCTTTTCTTCCCTTGGCAAGGGTAAAGGCCCTTACAGATCTGGCTTCTTTTCGCCTTCTGGTGTCTTGCCCAACAAGGCATTTTCTTCAACTCCTGGGCCACATGGCAGCTTCCACTGCAGTGGTTCGAGGGGCCAGATTTCAGATGAGGGACATCCAGTTCCACTTGAGGACTTTTTGGTCTCAGAAAAAAGATCCTCTAACCAAACTGATTCCAGTGACTCAGACACTGATCCAGGCTCTCCAGTGACGGTTGGATCAGGACGACCTCAGACAAGGAGTCCCATTCATCACACAGACTCATTCTGTGGTACTGACCACAGATGCTTCTCTCCTGGGATGGGGAGCTCACTTGGGAGCCCTCAAAGCACAAGGAGTGTGGTCCCCTCAGGAGTCTCTACTTCATATCAATCTTCTGGAGCTCAGGGCAGTGTACTTGGTTCTACAAGCTTTCTCGGTCTCAGTACAGAACAAGGTAGTTCAGGTCAGGACAGACAACACCATCACCATGTGGTACATCAACAAACAGGGAGGCACTCAGTCTACGGCCTTGTGCACAGAAGCCATTAAATTATGGTCCCTGGCTTTTTCCCTACAGACATCTCTGGTAGCAGTCCACCTCCCAGGGAAGGAGAGAGTGCTAGCAGATGCCCTGAACAGGATATCTCGGGGCCATCACGAATGGTCCCAGGATCCCCTAGAGTTAAAAGTGATTTTTTAAGGTGGGGCACTCCAGAGATAGATCTCTTTGAAGCCCCAATCACCAACTTTCTCTCTTCTGTTGCAGACCCCCAGTCTTGGGCTCAGTCCCCCTGGATACTCTACTTCTGGATTGGGAGTGGAAATTTCTGTATGCCTTCCCCCCTTTCCTCTATTATTTAAAGTTCTGGTCAAGATAAGGTCACAATCTTGCACAGTGATCCTGATTGCTCCAGCCTGGGCCAGGCAGCCTTGGCATCCTCTGTTGCTGTCCTTAGCAGTCCATCTTCCCTTATCTTTTCCCAGGAATCACAATCTGTTAATCTCCTCTCGGGAGGATTTGGTACCCCAACCTTCAGTCCCTCAACCTCAAGGCATGGCTCTTGAGGAGTTAGAGTATGCAAGCCTGCATCTCTCTCAAGGGGTTCTGGATATTCTCAAAGCCTCTCGAAATGCCACCAGAAAAACTTATAATTCCAAATGGAAAAGATTCAGCATTTGGTGTTCCAATAAGCAGATATCTCCAGATGCTGCTGATTTGGCTACAGTTCTGGATTATATGGTTCATTTTAATGGCTTAGGCCTCAGACCAGCTACTCTGAAAGTACACTTGGCAGCTGTTTCTGCATTTCTGTAGCTTTAATATTTTCATTGATATAAAGAGCCACTCCCCCCCCCCTTTTTTTTGCACCTCTGTTTCCTCACTGGCATCTCATCCTGTTTTCTGTAAATTCTTTAAAGGATTGCTCCATACCAATACTCTTTTAAAGGATCCTACTCCTGCTTGGGATCATAATATTTGCATTACTCAGCTTATGCAACCCCCTTTTGAGCCTTTGGCCTCAGCAGAACTCAAGTACTTGACTTGGAAAGCTGTGTTCCTGGTAGCTATTACCTCTGCCAGGCGTATCAGTGAATTACAAGCTGTCAGTGGAGCCTGATTTTATCTCATTCCATAGAGATAAGGTGGTCCTTAGAACTAACAGGAGGTTCTTAACCTAAAGTGGTTTCAGATTTTGATCTGAACCAGTCCATGTCCCTTCCTGTGTTCTTCACTGATCATTTTTCTTCAGGAGAGAGAAGGTTACACAGCTTGGATGTTAAGAGGACACTTAGCTACTACACTGAGTGCACTAAGACACTTGGGTTTGACTGTCCTCAGTTGTTTCTCACTTATGGTGAAGTGGGAAAGGGCAAACCTGCTACTAAGAGAACCATTGCCAGGTGGATTGTCTCTTGTATACAATTCTGCTATGAAAAGATAGGCAAAATACCCCCTCAGGCCTGAGGGTTTATTCGACTAGAGGTACAGCTGCTTCTCTGGCTGCTGCCAGAGATATACTATTACTAGAGATATACTAAGCAGCCACCTGGAAAACAGTCCATACATTCACCAAGCATTACGCCCTGGATATCCAGACTCAGAGTGATGCTAGGTTTGGTGCAGCAGTACTGCAGAGCCTATTCCCAAATAGGTTCGGTACCCTCCTCCATGGAGGTACTGCTTGGTAGTTTGCATAATGTCAGAATACAGCAAGACTTCATGTTGTCTGAAGAAACAATTACTCACCTTAGTAATTGTGTTTCTTCTAATGGAGTCTTGCTGTATTCTGACCTCCCCCCCCCCCGCCTCCTCTCTCAGAACCTGGTTTTTGAGAACTGGGCTGGCAGGTGCAGTGTTGCACTTCAGGGGTGCTCTTAGTACTCTCCCCTATATAGGGAGGAGAGTGGGTTATGTCATACTGTGTTTGTTTTGGTTTTTTTTTATAGTTATATTTGTTCACTACCTAGTTTTTGTTTTGGAGTTCTCTACTGGAGTCTTTTGGGGGATCCAAAACAGTTGGTTGCCTTTTGGCTAGTGGTTTTACCTAGCAGGTGTAGTTAGTTAGGATTAGCTTGTAAGAATCTGACGGTTACACTTAAAAGTGCAGCAGACAGAGGTTTGAACTGAGCTCGAGCTCGAGCTCAACGTTCTATGCTCAGGCACAGAGTTAACTCTTTCCTCTCCAGAGCAGTTCAAGTGCTGGGGATAACTGCCTAATGTCAGAATACAGCAAGACTCCATTAGAAGAAACACAATTACTAAGGCGAGTAATTTTTTTCTTTTATTCTAGGTTGCTTGAAAGGACAGAGCAAAGAACCTTACCAGAGCAAGGAAAAGGATTAAGGCTTCTTTTGGCTAGGCTGATTTACTGTGTGTTGTTGTTTTTATTTTGTACTCACAGGGATCGCTACTGTTTGTTGCTAACATTTTATTGCTTTATTTTTCTCTGATTGAAATTATTGTTGCTGGGTATACCTTCTGCTGCATTATTACATGGTGTGACTACAGGTGTGTGCTTACAGATTACTGCTGTAATCTTCTGATTCAAATTGTCTTTTGCAAGGTATATCTTCTGTTACTGCTTTATTTTTCTCTGTAGCAAAGTGTTTCTTACAGGGTATATCTTCTATGAAACTATTACAGGTGAGGTTTTACAGTTTTATCTATCATTAGGATAAGCTTTCAGGGCTACTGCATTTGTTGCTGGCTGATTGTTTCTGCTCTTACCTTCTTGTTTCTTTTGTCTGTGGTTCTTCTTTTTCGGCAGGGGAAGGGTCCAGCCACCCACCCTATCCCCAGCCACCCCACACTACACTCCTTTTATAGGGTAGCACAGTCGTGACATTTCCTGTAGCAAAGCAGGAAGGGGCGGATCAGAGTGCTATCCACACAGTGACCTCATTTACAGGGGCACTAGTAATTTAACTTGTTATAACAAGTTAGACAAAAACAAACAAAACATAAAATCAAACTTTTGCTTTCATTTTCTTCCTTCTAATTACTCTGACCAGGTTATAAACCCAGCAACTTATCTGGAATGGATAGCATTAACTGCAGGTACTGCGGAACACTTTTCAGAAGGGCAGTTTTACAGGATTTAGGACACTGTCCTACATGCTGGGCCATTGGAGATCTTAGGGCTCAGCTCCAGGCAGCATGGGCAGAGATTACGCGCCTCAAATTGCATATTCAAGAGGAAATATATTATAAGAACTGCCCTCCATTTCCCCAACATCCAACAGAAGCACCTCGACCGCACAGGGTAGTTGGTCTGGGAGGTTGGTAGGTGGTTAGGAGGGGCAAATCGGGTGCCCCATCACTCTGTGCTCTCCAACATATCACCTCCACAAACCATATCAAAACTACAAACAGGTATCTGCCTATATGTCCGAAATCAAACAAAGGTGCAGAGGACTTTGCAGCATAGGAGCTAGCACAACAAAACTCGCCCAAAACAAAAAAAGCAAAAAGGAAATCAAAAGTACTTCTGATCATAGAAGACTCCATGATTCGAGGAGTTGATGCCTATCTCCAGCCAGGGGTAATGGTCAGATGTCTCCCAGGTACATCAGCGTGGAGAGACACTGACCGCATTGTTAAAACCGTTCAGGAAGCAGGAGAAAACATTGACGTCCTGGTACACATAGGGACTAACAATCTTGCCAGCCGGTCAGTTGTGGAAACCAAGGAACACCTGACCAGGCTGGGTGACAAACTATCATCCATTTTGTCCAGCATCTCCTTCTGTGAGATCCTGCCAGTTTAGGAGAGGGGGGCAGATGGACGGAAGGGGAGACAGGGGAGCTAAACATGTGGCTTAAGAGCTGGTGCCAGGAAAAAGGATACAAATTTGTAGGGAACTGGCAACAGTTTTGGGAGCGAAAGTTCTTTAGATTTGATGGACTGCATCTGACTAAGGAGGGAGTCAGTGCATCGGGGCAGAAGTTTCACGTCTTTGCAGAATATTTGAACAAGCAATTGGGGAGAGGGGTGCAGCACCCCATACGTCGAATGGGAAGAATACCCCTCCCGCCCTCAGCTTGTGGTCAAACAGGAGTTCAGCATGTTTGTAGTTCATCTGCATCACCAGGTAAGGAAAAAGGTCCAGCTCCCCATGTGACGCACAGGGGAAACGCCAGACCTCGCCCAACAACTAACACATCAAAATCTGGCCAATGGAAAATCATGTACACAAATGCTCCCAGTCTGGGAAACAAGATCCTAGACCTCCAGGCAATAATGACAAGAGGCTAAACTGGACATAGTAGCCATTAGCAAGACATTGTTTACCAATAAGCACACTTGGGAAACTTCAGTACCTGGCTATGTACTGTTCAAGAGACCGAGGCAAAAGGGGGAGTGCCCTTATGTTGGCGAAAATATCAAAGCTACAGAAATTCAGAATACACATAAGGAGCCAGAAGAACTGTGGGTCACCCTGGAAACAGGAAATGGGACAGCCATATGATCTGGGGTTGTGTACAGGCCTTCAGCCCAGGGGGAGAACATAGACACATTACTGTTAGAAGATATACAAAACATGACAGCTGAAGGGGAGGTTCTGATAATGGGAGACTTCAACATGCCAGATACACATATCAATATCAACAGGAACATCTGCCAGAACTAGACACATGGTGGATTCCCTGCAGGGGGGAGGGCCTCAAACAACTGGTACAACAACCCACAAGAGACGGGGCTATCCTAGATCTAGTACAGACTAACAGGGAAAGGATTACAGATCTCCAGGTAGAAGGTCACCTGGGGGCTAGTGACCATCACATGGTATGGTTCAATTTGGCCACTAGAACTAAATCATTCCATTCCAAGGCAAAAATATGGGACTTCAGAGGAGCTGACTTTGATAAGATGGCCAACAGAGTTAAGCTAGCCCTGGCAAAAAGAAATACAGGTGAGGGGGTACAGGCAAAGTGGGCAAGCATTAAGGATGCAATACTTGAAGCAACATCCCATTGTGTTAGAGAGAAAAGGAAGTGCAACAGAAGAAAGAAACCAGTTTGGTTCTCAAAAACAGTAGCAGAA
Organism: Neoceratodus forsteri; assembly: GCA_016271365.2. Lineage (NCBI taxonomy): Eukaryota > Metazoa > Chordata > Ceratodontiformes > Ceratodontidae > Neoceratodus > Neoceratodus forsteri. The sequence continues at coordinate 295,793,617 of JADMNL010000027.1, read as the reverse complement.
AAGGTCAGAGCCAAAAGGCTGGCCTTCAGGAAATATAAGGGTACGCAGCAGGATGAAGATAGGGAGGCATACCAAACTTCCCTAAGGGAAGCAGGGAGGGCATTAAGGCAGGCAAAGGCCCAAACCGAGGAAACACTAGCACAAACAGTAAAAGAAGGTGACAAGACTTTCTATAAATACATTAGTGAAAGGAGAAAGTCCAGAGGGGGTATTGCTAAGATCAAAGGGGACAAGGGGCGTGTGAGGAGGAGGACCATGTAAAAGCATCTATCCTAAATAGATATTCCTGCTCAGTATTTACTGAAGAGAAGGTAGGGAAGGGCCCACAGCTCAGCACCATGGATACAGGGGGAAGGAGGTGAGCACTAGTCCCTTCACAAAAGAAAGTGTCCTACAGGAGCTCACTAAGCTCAGGGTGGACAAGGCAATGGGACCTGATGGCATACATCCCAGGGTACTAAAGGAGCTAATGGTGGAACTAGCAGAGCCATTATCAGAACTGTTTAGTGAGGGACTTGCATGTTTAAATATAAGAAAAATAGCAGGACAAGAGGACACAGCATGAGATTAGAGGGGGGCCGATTAAGGGGGAATGTGAGGAAATTCTTTTTCACAGAAAGGGTGGTGGATGCATGGACTGGCTTACCACAAGAAGTGGTGGCTATGAATACAGTGCAGGGCTTCAAACAGGCATGGTATAGGCATAAGGGAGCAATACAAATGACTATGAATAGATAGACCACTGACAGAGCAAAGGCGATGGCACATTTATAAGGTAGAAAAGAAATGGCAGACTGGATGGGCCTTGTAGTCCTTATCTGCCTCAACTTCTATGTTTCTATGTAATGGGTGGGTCAGAAGTTGGTCAACTGGGTGGCAGACTGGTTGATGGGCAGAAAACAGAGTGGTGATAAACGGTATACAGTCAGAAGAGATGCAAGTCACAAATGGGGTACCTCGGGGATCAGTCCTGGGGCCAGTCCTCTTCAATATCTTCATCAGTGACATTGCAGATGGACTGGAGGGTAAGGTTCATCTGTTTGCAGATGACACTAAGATCTGCAACAGAGTAGATGATCCAGATGGAGTGGGCAGAATAAGAAGAGATCTGGATAAATTAGCAAAATGTCGAAAGAGTGGCAACTGGGGTTTAATGCAAAGAAGTGCAAGATCATGCACGTAGGGAAGAGAAACCCTGAAGCCACCTATAGGCTGGAAGGGGAGTTGCTGGCAGTCACAAGGGAAGAAAGAGACTTGGGCATCATCATCATCACTGATGACCTGAAATCATCCAAGCAGGCCACTAAAGCAGTAGGTAAGGCTAGGGGGATGTTGGGGTGTATTAGTAGGGGTATAAGAAGTTGGAAGAGGGAGGTAATAAACCCTTTTTACAAGACACTGGTTAGGCCCCATTTGGAGTACTGCGTGCAGTACTGGAGGCCACACCTTCACAAGGACATTAACCAATTTGAGGCAGTCCAGAGAAGGCAACCAAAATGGTGCAGGGTCTGCATCAGAAAACATATGAGGACAGATTAACGGAGCTCAATATATACACCCTATAGTGAAGGAGGGAGAGAGGTGACATGATCGAAACATTCAAACACCTTAAGGGCATTAACAAGGTGAAAGAGTCTAACATGCTTCAATATAAGAAAAGTAGCAGGACAAGAGGACACAGCATGAGATTAGAGGGAGGCCGATTAAGGGGTAATGTGAGGAAGTTCTTTTCCACAGAACAGGTGGTGGATGCATGGAACAGCCTACCTCAAGAAGTGGTGGATATGAATACAGTGCAGGGCTTCAAACAGGCATGGGAAAGGCATAAGGGAGCAATACAGATGAGTATGAATAGATAGGCCATTGACAGGGCAAAGGACGATGGCACATTCATAAGGTAGAAAAAGAAATGGTCAGACTGGATGGGCCTTGCGGTCCTTATCTGCCATCAACTTCTATGTAATAGCAGTGGAACACCCCAAACAAACCCTCTGTTTCACACTCGGGCACTTTTTCTCAGTAGCAACGTTACAGGATACATGTGGGGTGCTTCACTGCTACTGCCTTAGCTGCAAGTCTAGTTTTTATTGTCTTGTGCAATATGCCCTTTAATAACATATTTTATACGGCCAACCTAGTTTGGTTCAGTTTCTCCCTGGTGGGTCCAGAGCTTGGCCTGGTGTGTTGTTCTATTTGATAGTTGTGACTTTGTAGCTCGACCTCACCCAAAGTTTTTGCTTGTTTTGCTGACCTGGAATTAGTAGCCCAACCAACATACAAACTTACTGCAAGCAAGCGAGAGTTTTGCTAAGCCTTTCTGTATTAAGCTATAAATAACTTTGCTGAAGTAGTAACTGCCTCCAAGAAGAGCATGTGGAGCTAAAAATAGCTCGTTTCCAGATGCATCTTGGCAGAAGGGGCATAGGGGAGAATAAACAACAGTTTTACAGTAGTCCACAAGAAAACTGCTACAAAAATGTCCCTAACAGGATATTCTATAGAAAGTGTTCATAATATGTTCTGGTATAATATCATCATTCTTTGCAAGGTCACTGTTGTGAATTAGAGTTCACATTCAATCATTTCCCTTAAGTACAAACGGTAGGAATAACTGGCACGTACAGGATAAGTGAGCAGAAAAAGCAGAATATAGCGACTGTAAACGCCAGGCAGACCAAGTTAGAGTGTCATAGAGGGTTGGTTAGTGCACAAAGAAGAGGCAGAAGTATAACAAGGGCTGCAGGGAAGTTTGATCTAGAGGTGATAAGAGGAGCAGGTGGGCCAAAGGTTTCCCTGCAGTGAGGAATCAGGATGGAGTGGGGGTTGTCTTTCTCGGGGAGCAGGAAGAGTCAGGAGTGACGTGAAATAGTTACTGCCACTCCAGAACCTGAAGATTAAAGGTCCACTATGTTTGAGATGCCTCTCTTCTCCTCTAGGGAGGGCCTGCCCGGAACTAGAGAGAGCAATAATAGGTGCACAGAGGGCAGGAAAAGGCAAAGTAACAGAAAGCACTGGATCCCGTCCCATGGTAGTTCTGGAACCCAGTGACAGAAGCGGAGTTTTCAGACTACAGTGAAACTGAACACAGCGATATCCGCTGAGCCAATGTCACTGTGTTCTGCTTCACTGGCTGGGGAAACCGGTTACATTACTATGGGTCCCTAAAAAAGGAAAATAGGACTGTTTCAAAACAAACATACAAATCAATACACTGGGGTGAACAAGCAGGCTTCACAGGTGCCCAAATTTACAATTATATTAAAAAATGTAAACAACATTGTTTATGTTGCCTTTAAGTGCCACACTTGGGATTTAGCACCGACTGCCACCTTATGTGTAATGCTACAGACCTTGCATTACAGACTGCTGCACAGACAACCTCTTAAAATAGAGCTATTTACATATGGTGCAAACCTCCTGATTGGAGGAGGGGGCACCCAGAGCAGAAACCAATGGAAGGCAGCTCCGAAACTGTCCACAAGCCGATGACTCGGCAAATGTCCAAAAAGAGCTCGACCGGCCCAAATCCCACTGTTCCCAACGAATGAAGCCATGAATAGTACTGAGTTTAAGTTGCTCATGAATGCCAGTTGTGAGGCTCATATCTTCCAAGATTCAGGCATTCCTGGACCTTAGCTACGGCAAAGAGGACCATAGGTCTGTAGTTGCCCAAAGTAGAGGACCCACCCCCAGTGGAGAGAGATGAACTTAGCCCTTTTTCGGGCTGAAGGTACAGAGCCAGTGTGCAAAGAAAATATTTAGGATTGTAGAGATGGTGATGATAGCTGTGAAAGCTTGGGGTCGAGACCATCAGAACTGCTGCTTTTAATCGGGTCAAAAGATTGGAGAGTGGTGATGGTATTAGAGGGAGTTACAGAGGAGGAGGTGGAGCTATATAAAGTGTAGGGGGAGTATAGGAAAGCGCAAGCTGGAGGCAAATGGAAGCATAAGAGAACCATTAGCAAAGTTATTGAAGGCAAATGCAATCAGTTGGGGTGGGGTGGGGAGCTGAAGGAAGTTCTGAAGTTAGCATAAAAGTTGTGTCATTTAGTTAAGTCCAGGTGCCAGTCAGCCAAAATACTATAAGGTTTAGAGTTCTAGTGTAAACACTGCGCTCCGTATTCATGACATATTTTTTTAAACAATTTTTCTCTGCAGAGCGGAACCTAGAAAAAAGAAGAAAGTAGATCCAAAGAGAGAGCAAGCAGTGAAAGATCGGCTGAGGAAAAAGCTGAAGAAGTTGGAAAGGATCCCCCCAGAACTGATCCCGATCGAGGATTTTATGACCCCAGCAAAATTCCTGGATGAGACACGGTACAAGTCTGAGCCAGACAGTTTTAATTTTTGCTTCCTCTTTGGGGTTGTAACAGTCAAGAATGGAGATCAGAGCTGGCCCGGTGGTGCTGAGGGTTGAGGCGCTGGACACCACACCTCTCACCACGCTGGCGACCTGGGTTCAGGAACATGCCGGGGACGTCGGGGGTCAGCAGGGGAGGGATAGGATTGAGCATCCAGGAGGACTGCTCTCCTATCCCAGGGAGGGCTGAGGGCTTACACTGCTCTGCAGCGGCCCCTGGTGATGGTGGGGGGCACTACATAGCTGGTACAGTGAAGGGGTGGAGTATGGCGGATGTCAGCATGCTGTGCCTCTGGACGTCATTGCACGTCCATACTCTAGGGGAACTAAGGAGGAAAAGGCTGGGCGCGACCCTACAGCTTGATAGCCGTGCTTTGCTGTGCCCGGACTGTCGTGGAATCACATTGGGGGGGGGGGTCCAGGGCCGGCCCGGCTCGGAGTGGCATGGGGGCCCCTCCAGCAAGTGAGGCTGCTGCTCTCCGGGTAGGCAGAGCCAACAGCTGGATGCCCCCGCTGGCAACACACCGCAGCAAGGCGAAAAAATAGAAATACGATAAAAAAGAATGAAGATCAGGCTGTTTGACTTTTACTCATTGCCTTTAAATAATGTACTTTTTGGAGTAAATGTTAAGTCGCCTTATTTTCTGTCAGTTGTGGTTGACGTGTATAGATACATAAATATGTGTGTGTGTGTGTGTATGTATATATATATATATATATATATATATATATATAGTATGTATGTGTGTGTGTGTGTGTATATATATATATATATATATATATATATATATATATATTTTATTAGAGAGAAAGAGAAAATTACTGCACAGTACTTGGCCCTAATAAAACCCAAAGTACAACTGCTTTGATATTAGAATAAAAAGCAAATCTGTGTTTCAGCCTGTACTTTTATGAACATTATCAAGTAAAAGAAACATGCACAGTTTACCATAAAGAAATGTATTCTCCCTACGCAAATACAGGAAAATAGTATTTGATTGCAGACAGAATGCTCAGGTAAACCCTCTCCCAGCGCTCCGGCCAACAAACAAGGAATACATTTCTTTATGGTAAACTGTCTGCAGATTTCCTTTACTTGATATCGCTCTTGTGGGCTGGCTGCCTTTTTATCTGCACCCGAGGATTTAACTGAGCGCACCTGAAGCACCTGGACTGTACTCTTATGAACATATTGTTTCAGCTATAACAATTTACTAGATTTTTTTTTTAATTTTCAATTTTTTTTCCAGGGTTTAGTACACATCTTGGTAGTCTGTCGAAGAGTCTGTATAAAAATCCTGTGCCTGTCCTCAGCTGGCTTCACAGTGCCTTTGTTTTATAACACCATAGTAATCTCGATTACAACTGACTGTGATGTCACAAACAGCAAATGTAAGGTCAGTTGGGGGTTCGGATGCTTTTTGAAAGACGCAGTGAAATACATGCAGCTTGCTATCTAGGGTACCCTGCGATTCCAAGCTTACCTTGCAGGCCTGCATGGTCTTCATATCCACTGGCAGGCTGTTCTGTAGGTACACTATCCTCTGGTAGAAGTGGTGGCAGCATGCTGCATTGATGTTACAGTCAAGTACCATGGACAGCTCCTTTAGCGGCGTAATTTACTATCTCTCACAGCACTGAGGAAGATGGTTGGGTCTGCTGGTTAGAACACTGATCTGTGGAACAAGATCACCGGTTCTAATCCCACTTGCTTACTGTGGACTTTGTGCAATTAACTCGACTTCCCAGCTGCAGCACCCTGGCGGTAGCCAGACCTTATCTGAAATGAGATACTGAACTGAGGCTGGCCCACTAGCGTAGCAGTAGAGCTACCATTCGCGACGCCGGGGATCTTGGTTCCAGAATGAGCTTTGGTTGTCACAAGACCTGCTGGGGGGAGGAGGACTGAGCATCCTAGGGACGCTCTCCTCATCTGGGGAGGGAGGGTTGCCATACCCGCGACACTGCTACCTGGGTGACCACAGGTGGCAGTGCAGTCAGGGTGCCATGTGGGAGGGAAGACATTGGCTAGGGTCCAGAGTGGCAGCATGCATCTGTGTGCACGTCTCCTTGGACTCCCTTGTACGTCGCTGTCCTCGGGGAACTAGGGAGAGAAAAAAAACTGTGCCTTAGGACCTCCTGGCATGGTCGCCAGCCCCGGGCATAGCTGCTGTGGAGATACCCTGGAGGTCAACCACAAGGGGTAATTCATGTAGTTGGAAGTCCTACAGTGGAGTGAGTGCCGGTGCCAGAGGCAAAGCAACTGCCAGGGCAATAAAAAAAAAAAAAAAAAAGATACCAAACCCAGCCGAGCTGACCTGGGTGAAAATCACTTGATAAGAGCATTAGACACTCCAGAGTTCTAACAGCCTTTTCATCATACTAAAAAGTGAACTTGTAGGGCTTGAGAACAGGAGCTGTAGAACTAATTCTAGCAATTCCAGTACCATAGAAACAAGGTTAATGCATTAAAAAAAAAAAAAAGTACAGAAATCTTGCGACATTTTGAAATGCCCACTCCCGAATCTGCCTAAAATGGCCACAGCCTCAAGAAGCACTGACAAAAATGGAGGCAAGCACATTTCTTAACTGAAAAGGGGAACTCAAAGCTGGGGATTTGTGCTTTTTCTCTCCGGCTACAGCAGCTGAGTTTAAGGATTTTTACTGCAAACTGTACCAGAGAGAGGCAGTTTGAGCCACAGAAGCTTTTAAAGGGATGACTTTGGCTAAGGTTAGTTTGCCACAATTAACACAGGAACAGCAATGTAGGCTAGGGACACCAGTATCGGCAGATGAAATTACCTCTGCTATAGTTGGCCTCCCAGTAAAGAATTCACCGGGCCCTGAGGTTTTCCTCTTTTTTTGCAATTAAGTTTTAATTTTTTTTAAGCACCCTTCTCTCCCTGCACCCGAACTCCTTCCAGAGTTGCCAAGACGCACCTGCTTTGTCCCCCTTACCTGTGGGCCGACCCTGTAGACCTTCCCCCATGGAGTTGTGGCTGTCTCTCCCCCCCCCCCTCCGCGGGGATGAGGTTGGGGGGCTTACCCTCGAGCTGCTGAGTTTTATCAGGAAGCATGAGCGACAGGTCAGGCGGGGGGAGGGGTCCTTGCAGTGCCAGGTGATCCTTCATCCTCGGGTGCAGGGACCATTTTTCTTATTTGCTCCCAGCCTGAGGATGTTAGCACGCAGATAGGATCAATGGGTGCATCTGCATGCGTAGGCAGGCCACTGCACCCAGATTCCAGCCAACATCCTTCGCTCCCCTCGTGTCCCTAGCTGCGCTGCCACCTGTGGTCACCCAGGTAGCAGAATGGCAGTGGGGACGGTTACCCTCCCTCCACGGAGGAGGAGGAGAACATCCTATGGGGGATGCTCAGTCTTCTCCCTCCGGCCAGCCGCCTGCAACCTAAGTTTGCACCTGAACTCAGGTCACGAGTGGTAGGCTACCACTAAGATGACGGGCCAGCACCCTGCCAGGTTTTGTGCTGAATTTTATAAGGTATTTACCCTGGAGTTACTACCAGTGTTAAAGTAAAGGTGTGACTTTTTCACATTCAGTTTTGGGCTTCAAAGCCTGTTACCCTGCTGCAGCTAGTCCATCTGTACCAAATTTATAAAAAAAATACTGTGGAGATGAAAAGCAATACAATGTCTTGTGGATCTGGGTGAGAGGATGCGGTTCCTGCTATCTTCTGGCAGCTCAATCCTCTGGTAATATGGCAGAGAGTCAGCCTCTCTCCATATATCTACTGAACTGTATGATATCCCCTTGACTCTTTTCCAGCCGTGTCTTTAGCCATTTATGATTTTGGCACCCACTAACTCTACCAGCAGACCATTCCATGATTCGACCACTCTTTCTGTAAAATAATGCTTCCTCACATGATCCTTTTTAAACTGTGACCCCATGTCCTATCTTATGTGTTCCTGGTAAATAATTCCTTACTGTCCACATTAGTTCCTTTCATTAACTTGAAGGTCTCTATCCTACCCCCACCCTCCAGCCCTTCTGGTTTCGAGTGAATACATGTTCAGTGACTTTAGCTGGCCCTAAATCATCTTGTTCACCCTGCATTGCACTGGCCATAGCCTGTCCTTCTTTAGGTGGGGACTCCGGAACTGGGCACAGTACTCCGGGTGTGGACTTACCAGCACCACATATGCAGTGGTTAACGGAACCTCCTGCCTCTTGCTGTTGAACCCTCTCCTGATGCACCCCAGCATCCTTTTAGTCTTGCTTGTTATACTGGCTGGTTTAAGGGAGTCACTAATGACAACTCGTAGGCCCCTTTCCTCTGATGTTCTGTATAGCTTAATGCCCCCCCCCAGTACAATACTCTGCTCTGGGGTTTTGCTCCCTAGGTGTATAACTTTGGACTTATGGGCATTTTAATTTCAGCTGCCAGACTTCCAACCAATTTTCCAGCCTTTACAGGTCTCTCTACAACTCCCTTATCCCCTCCCAAGTTGTCAACCCTACCACAGAGTTTAGTGTCATAATTTGATTCCCTCTCCCATGTCACTGATAAATACACCGAAGAGGATGGGGGCCAGAACAGATCCCTGTGGTACTCCACTACTGACCTCTCTTTCCTCTGATCTGACCCACTTCACCACAACTCTCTGCTGCTTGCCCTCCAACCATGTCGTATGTAGCAGATCAAGAACACAAGGGCATGAATGGAAACTGAAGGGGGAGTCAAGAGGGAAGTGAGAGAGTTTTATTTTACAAAAAAGGGTGGTGGAACTGTAGAACAGTCTTCTAGCTGACGTGGTGGGCGCCAAAACTAAATGGTTTCACACATGACTGGGACAGAGGTGAGGGCTTAGTGGATGCTCAGGGTGACAGCAGTAGGGTGGGGAGTATGGGGGTGGATAGTGTGGGTTAGAACCCTGTATGGACAGTAGGTCCCAGGTTTATGGGCAGGCTGGATGAATCAGTGGTCTTTTTCTGCTGTTACTGTCTGTTTCAATCTCCCTATCTGTTCTTGGATCCCCCATCTTTTTTTCAGCAGCCTTCGATGTGGCACCGAGTCAAATACCTTGCTGAAGTTGAAAGAGTAAATCTACAGCATGACCCGAATCGACTACCTTGATTCCCCAGTCTAAGAATACTATCAGGGTGGCCTGACAAGACCTCCCAGTCATGGATCCGTACTGCTTCCTATCTCAAAGTCCATTCTTCTCAAGGTATTCCACTAGATCTTCTTTGACTAGAGTCTATCAGTTTCCTTGCCATAGAGGCAAGGCTGATGGGTCTATAGTTTCCTGGCTGCTCTTTGTCCCCTTCCTTGTGCAGCAGAGCCACATCTGCCATCCACCAGTCCCCAGGAACCACCCCTTGCTGCATAGAGCAATTAACAGCCTCACCAGAGGTTCAGCTAACACCAATGCCAGTTCCCTTAGCAACCATAGATGAATCCCATCCAGCTCCAGCGCCTTGTTTACCATCAAGGCAGCTAGAGCCTTCTCGACTCTTTCGCCAGTAAAGTTCACAACAAGGGGTAACCATATGCTGCATAACATGTTGTTTATAGGTAGCTATGTCACAGTCGTGTTATTTTGAACATTCCACTTTCAATAGGATACCTGAGAATACTTCACCAATGACAGTCATCTAACGGTGCTTGATATCAGAATGGAGCTATGCAGCAATGAACTTTACAGTGTTCTGCTGTCATGTGTTCTTCTGCATTTATTATTTAAAGATACTAAAACCTAAAGATAATGTACTAATCCATAAACAGTTAAAGCTGAAGCTAGTGACTGTTGGTCAGGTGAACTGATGACGTGTGCAGGTGTAAAATCATTCTGCATCCCTTCATAGTGTAAAATAGGGTTTGAACTTATTGTAACAGATAAAAAAAAATATTCACCTGGAAAACAGAATAAAGCATTTTGCGTATGGTTTGGAGATTGATACAGAAACCAAACAATTTGGATGTTTGTTTTCTCCTTACATCCTTTACGGATCCTGTATCCATCTAATCCAGATGGTTGCAAGACCAAAGGCAGCATGGATTCATGAGTGGGAGGTCATGCCAGACAAATCTGATAGATTTCTTCAACTGGGTGACTATGGAAATAGATCAGGGAAGGGTAGTGGACATGGCCTACTTGGACTTCAGCAAGGCATTCAACACTGTGCCACATAGGAGACTGATAAAGAAACTGGACAACTGGGGGGGGTAGAGTTGTAAATAGGGTTAAAAAAAGGTTAATAGATAGGTGACAGAGGGTGGTGGTAAATGATGGTCATTCTAATGAGGGGGGGGTGTCACAGGGCTCAGAACTGGGACTGGTCCTCTTAAGTGACATTGCAGAATAGCTGGACCGGAAGGTATGCCTTCTTGAAGATGACACCAAGATCTGTAATAGGGTGGATACTCAGGAGGGGGTGGAGAGAATGCATAGCGACCAGAGAACTTGGACTGGTCAAGGTTACGGCTACTGGAGTTCAGTGCCAAAAAGTGCAAAATCATGCACCCAGGGCATAGATACATGGGAGCGGTGTATAAAATGGGAGAGGGGAGGTACTGTCAGTCACTAGCAGGAAAGGGATCTTGGGGTATACTATCTGATGACCTTAAAAGTCGCTGGTCCAGTGGAATGCTGGGGTGCACGTGGAGAGGTATCACAAGCAGGAGGAGGGAAGTGGTATTACTACTCTGTAGGCAGCTGACGAAGACCCCGCCAGAAGTACTGTGTCTAGTGCTGGAGACAGCATCTCAGAAAGGACATAGCGTGGAGATAGTCCAGAGGAGGGAAGTTAAAGTAGTGCAGGGGTTGCACGAAAAACCCTATGAGGAGAAACTGAGTGATCTTGGTATGTACACACTGGAGGAGAGGAGGGACACAAGAGACCTACCAGTACTTCACGGGGGTGAACAGGGTACAGGTAGGGAGCCTACTGCAAATGAGGAAGTGAACCAGAACAAGAGGGCATGCAATGAAGCTAGAAGGGAGCATGTTTAGGAGAGATGTGAGGAAATACTACTTTAGTGAAAGAGTGATGGATGCCTGGAACAGCCTGCCACGTGAGGTAGTGGGGGGGGAAACAGTGGGGTACTTCAACATGCATGGGATGAGCAGAGGGGAGTATTGGGAAATAATCAGGCAGGGTCACCAGACACAGAATAGGCAGGGAGACGGTGGGCCAAGTGGTCCTTTTCTGCCGACAGATTCCATTGCTTCTTTAGGCAGTTAAGTCTTCCATATCACCTCCCTGGTATGCTATCGCTTGACTGTACCCAATACATGAGCATTTTGTTGGTACTGGTAACACTGCATGACCAAAAATTATCTAATTTCTTCCTTCTGATTAAACATTTGTACTGATCACTGAGTGTCAAAATCTCTTTTCTAATAGGGTAAGAGCACCTTCCCAGCTTTCTTTTGATGAGAGCGAGAGCCGTGCTCTCCTTATGAAGGAGTGGTCAAGATACAAGCAAAAGCAACATGAGGCTGAGATGAAGACGATCAAGTCAATGCTGGATGCCCAGCGAGAGGCACTGGAGGAGCTGCGTCTGGAATCCGAGGAACTTTATCAGGAAGCCATCAAACGAGATCAGAGTCTGCTCCCACTGGAGAAAGACGGCCCTTGCTACACACCACCCATAGCTGGCTACCAGGCGCCTGAAGGAAAGTACAATGACATCACCAAAGTATACACCCAATAAAATAGAAAGATTGCTGCCCAATGCTGTTAGACATCCATACATACACTTATTGGACTCCTTTAAATAATAAATGGTACTATACAGACTCTTTTTATATAATACATAGGACTAAAATAAATTGTACATGTCAACTTGCAGTATAGCTAAATTGAAGTGGGGTAACTTCAGATGTACAGAAAAGCATGCATTTTCAGGCGTGTAAGTCATGTATCATCACAGAGATCTCTACAGTGTAGTGTTGTATTTTAACTGTGGAACTATAATACATCCTGCAGACCAGGTAGCAGCATGTTCTTGACTCTGACAGAGGGTGTTGCCCACTCTGCAACTTGAGCACCTCCTGTGGAGTGACCTTGCCATCATGAGTGACCCACACAGGTCCAACTTTTCCCCAAAGCCCGTCAGCGAGGGTGAAGCAATCTGTGAAAGGACTATAGTGCAGTAAATAACAGCACCAGTAGTGCACAGTCAGGCACAGGTGCCCTTGTGAACAGGCATGATGTTTGCGGAAACCGCTACTCTGACCACGAACACTTCTAGCTTGACTTTCACTGGCCCTGCCACATGGGGGGAGGGGAGGACTGGGGACCTGCAGGGTAAATGGCGTGACCACACTGGTCGGGTTGGAGCCTCAAGACGAGCATGGCATCTCAGTGAGTGGGGCCTGACAGTGATTAGAAGAGGTTAGAGCTGGAGGACAACAGCAACACCGGGTCAGAAAGGGTAACTCAAACAAAACAATAACAAGATGAGGGCCCCTGAGGCACGGAGTTTGTTGCAGATTTAGGTTCAACCACTAGATTAAAAGATAAAATGATAAAAAGTAGTAATACAACAGGTGTAGAGAGAAATGCCACCGAATAAAACGTATTTTTGGACCCACTTTATATCGTGATCTAGTATATGGTCTGGAGTGGTTGTATATGGAAGTCTACACACTCAGTAAACCCTGTAGTACCACAAAGGTGACATGACTACTGTGGTGTGACTTCTCATTCTACCACAGTAATTACATAGAAGTTTACGGCCAGATAAAGACCAACGATCCATTTAGTCTGTCCGGTCCCTACCTTGGTCCTGATACTAGTCCTCACACTAGTGAGACCACAGATGTTTAACATGGCACAAGCTTCCCCTTAAGCAATCTTTACATCATGGAGCCAAGCACGCATAGCACAGTAGAATATCTACACAAACCTGAAACTACATTCGGGATAACGTGTGTTTGCACAGCAGGTTTACTGGTTTGGTAGCATGAGTGACCTAGAACAGTTCATGGAAGACAGTACACTACATAAAATAATACATGGCCAACAATACTAGCTTGGCTGTGTCTCTGTCTCGAGGACTGTGATGGCATCAGGAACCTCTCGGGCCCCCAAGATGTCATCACAATCCCTCCATGGACACACAGCAGCCTTGCAGCACATGGTTGCCCATACACTGTTCTACTTACCTTGCATTCTGGGGTATGTCACAATTGATAGCTGGCAAGGTTGGGTACATCACAGTGGAATATCTGAAATCACAGAAAGCGGCTTGCACAATGTTGATGCCATAATAGCCTTGTGCAGCACTGAACCCAGCAGTTCAAATCAAAGAGATTGTACATTTCCATACAAGCAGAAGACTGAAAAGTTATAACCATTAAACTGATGTATAAATGATGGCCCAGTGGCACTGAAAAGCACCTTACCTCATGTCACGCCAGTGACCCAGGTGCAGAAACAAGCTCGGGTAACGGGGGGGGGGCAGGGAGAGGACTGAGCAGTCGCCAGGCAGCTCTCCTCTCCCAGATCAGGGTGGTAAATTATACATTGTCTAGGCTGCCACCTACTGGAAGCCAGAGGTCAGAGCAAATGGGTAGAGGCTGACAATGTCAGGAGGGTAGAAGAAGTGGGCCGGGAGGTGCCCACCACATGCCAGGAGGAAACAACTATGTCTCCCTGCCACCAAGTATGACAACCCCCCCCCCCCCAAACACCCTCAAGTCCCACACCTTGTAGATCCCCACAAGGTGGGGGTCACAGACAGGACTGGGGGTGATCGGCACAAAGCCTAACAAAAGGAGCAAGGTGGCACAGCAAAAAGCTATAAAAGAAAAACAGATATATAAATCAAATACGCAGCAGTCCAGCTGAAAATATGCAGTTTATAACGAAAATATGAAGAAGCCAGCAGAAAGAGGCCATTTGGTTTATCAAGTGTGCTCGTACTGCAGGGCCCACAGCTTGAGCTAATGTCCCTGCCCTCCTTCCCCATGATCCTTACTTTCCTCCTATGCCTATCCCAGCCTCTCTTAAAGAGATTCACCAAGCTAAACTGTGCTGCCCCTGCCCTGCTAAATTGGTGCCTTACCGCCACAGCATGCTTAAATTGTGCAGGTGTCACAAAAGTATTCCACAGAGAAAAAGTTACAGCCCTCGTAAAATTACTTAAACCGGGTCCCAAGGACTTCCGTTTTTGCAGCCACCTATGCTCTGCCCCCATGCTCACTAACGATATGACGAGATGGTAGGGAGAGTGCGGGGGTGCACTCCATTATAATCAATAGGTGGCGGCTTTACGATCTTTTTTAAACATTATATTGGCCACTTGGTAATGAAACGTGGGCACCGATTGACTAACAAGGTTACCTAGAATGTTATACCTGTGAGCTGTGACTTGCATTTGTAGCCAAACTGACTACATAAACAAGCCAAAAACTTTACATGTAGCGACAACACTGAACCAGTAATGTTGCTCTTACCAGCCTCCTTAGACCAGGCCGACATTTTCTCCAAACCTACAGTTTATGTCTTTCTGATTAGGCAAGTGATATCATGAAACTGCATTTTCAATTTCTTTAAAATGTTATGCCTTTTTGAGGATTGTTATTTTTACAGCTGAAGCCTTTGTATATCAGGGAAAAATCATTTGTACTAAAAGATCTGAAAATTTATAAACATTCCTGTTTTGTTATAGACAGACCTGTTAGTCTTTTACTGTGACAATCGTCGGGAGAGTGAACAAACTGCTCCCTTCTCAGCAGTTGCCAGTGCCACTCCATAATTCAGCACAGGACTGCATGAATGCTGGGAAGCAGACACCCTTCTTTCCTGGGACCCTAGCACCTCATCTCCACAATGTGCCAGCCTCCGTCTCCCAGTAGCTGTGCAACATGTTGCTGCTCTGCCAGCCTTATTCATTTTTTTTCCATTTATAGATCAGCACCAAATCATCCAATCAGTTTTGAGAGTTTGCCTGAGAGTGAGAACCTCTTATAAGCAGAAGAGGGTCTCACTGCAGTGTTTCGAAAAGTGGAATGCCCCACTCTTTAAGATGGTGTGTCTGTTTCTTGTTTAGGTTTTTTTTTTTTCTGGTAATGCGACATTGTTCACTTCCATTGTGCTTGCCTTCAGATGGGTACCTGCCACAGAGTGCTCAGCAGACATGGGTGGGACACCCCACACGTCATCCTGCTGCCAATGGTACTTCTCCATTAAACCTGTCCACCTCCCTCTGCATTAGCGAGTATGTTCATGACACTCCTAGAGGGGGAATGCCAAGCAGCGTAAGTTCCCTCATGTTGCAAGCAACAACTCCACTATACCCCAGCAGGTGTCACTCAGTGAGTACTGCAACCCTGAGCCCACCCCGGGAGGAGAGCATCAGTCACTCTGTACCCTCTCTGCTCCGGACGTCCTGGGCTCGGGGCAGGAACCCAGGTTACCACTGTACAGAGCTAGCTCTTGTTAAGTTTTAAAAACAATTTTATTATGCCATTAAACATACTTAGAAATGTTTTTGTTTGTTTAAAATGTATCTGTTATTGTCTTTCCTTGGTCCCTTGCACCTCATCTCCAGTGCCTCCAAGGCTTACTGCCTATAGTGGGGTGGTCAGTGGGCAAAGCCCCTCTGGAGTCCAAATCTAGTGAAGTGGTGGGCCTCTGAGGGCCACGTGTCATCCCCCTAAGCTACCACATTTGTCTCCTGTTTTAGTTCCCCCACCTCATGACTGCAGCACAACGTGCCTCAAACTTGCTTACACAGTGGACCTGCATAGAAGCTGGCCGCACAATCCCGAATCACTTCACTCCAAGCCCCCCAGGGTTGCTAGGAGGTGTTTGCACAGAAGGTCGCAGTTGGCTACCCTCCACAGAGGAAGTGAGTGTTCGATAAAATACAGTCTCTCTCCACCCCAAAGGCCCTGTGGAAACTTGGGCTCATTCCGAACTGCCAGCATCACCAGTGACAGCACTGCCAGTGCACTGGCCGGAGTTGTGCTTGCATGTAAGTGACCCAGGATTCTCAGTCCTGGTGTTCCTGTGAGAGCTATGAGCATGTAACTATCACAACGGCATGAACTCCAGCAGTAGGATAAAGAAAGTGCCCACTGCACCAGTACTATGACACACTTGAGCTGCGCCTACAGCCTCGTAGCACAAGTTTGGGGTGCGTACCATGGCTGGGGTGGGGGGGACAAGACATTTGTGCTGACAAGTCAGCAATGTTTCTGTTTACAGAAATGAAGATCCTACATACAAAAAGTCCATACTTAACTTTTGCTCAACTACTGCTGTAAAAAACCTGAGTTTTCAATGGTTTTCTTTTTATGGACAACAATCTGCACAGTTCTTCAGGGAAGCAGTAATCTGGAGTTCATTCTGTGTCACGGTTTATTTACAAAATGCTAAGCATGAGCTGTTGACCTAGGAGAACCATACTCCGACTCTGTACATAAACCGTGACACAGTTAGAACTCCAGATCAGTGGTTCCAGCAAGAGAACTGTAACAGAATATTGCTTGTAAAAAACAAAATAATGCAACATACTTCCAAAGTGAGAAAAGTATATCACTCACCAGACTGGATTTATGGCAGGAATAAAACACACTAGAGCATATTATCTTGCCTCCAGTTCCATTTATTTTGTGCAAAACAGTGCAATCTGATGAACTCGCAGTACTTTACATTGGCATGTCAAAAACAAACGTGCACATTTTTTTCATTCCTGTCACAAGTCCTCCGAATGCAGTCTGCTGGGTGTTGTCCTTATCCCTTTATTGACTCTGCCCTGGGTCTAGGCACCACCATACCTGATGCACATTTATCTCCTGCTCCCCAAAATGCAACATAGTGTTTTGTATCCCTTCTTACCCAGGTATGGTTACATCTGGATCATTTAAAGGTATGAATATTATGCCTATAAATAGGAATATTATAAACTGCCAATTAGAAATAATTTCCTGTCTCCTGGTTTACATTAAATGCCAAGGCATATCGCCAGGTTAGTGAGGGGAGGTAGACAGGACCTTGATCTTGCCTGGAGTACAGAAGAAAGAAAAACGAGCATTTGTCAATGCTGAATGTCTCCTTGCATGATGTATGTGATGTAAAAACTTTTTTTTTTTTAACTGAAAAATAAGATCAACACTCTGGGCGTGCATTAAAGCATTTTAATGCACAGTCATGTACATGTTTCAGCCAATCACGTTCATACATTTTCCAATGCCATGTTATAAAGCCTTGCGATAAACAGTCTCCTTACTATTATTCTATCTGTTGTACTGTGGCTTGTCTTCACTTTGTAACACTACCTGGGCCAGTTCTGAAAATAAGTTACCCTTATGGCATAAAGGCTTTAGGAGTAAAATCACGATCCACAAAGTCATAAGGCTGCTTGCTGGGAGGGTTTTATGCAAATGAAAGGTCAGAAGCGCTCTCTCATTGGAGCGCTTCACTCCTTTCATGTACACAAAGTTTCAGCTAATAAAAATGTACCCACTGTAATCATCGGCTTGTGTGGTCATTGGTCTGTCGGGGATGAGCCCAAAGCAGCTTGACCTGCACTGGACACAACACTGATACACCTCTGAAATGCCGTTCACTGTAACAAAGCATTTCCTGCGCAAGCACAGGGAAACATAAAAAGGGAGGCTGCTCTCAGCAGATAAAGCTACCCTGCCTACTGGCCACCCAGTTAAAACATGCTGATGTTGGGCTCCTCCCTCTCTACACACTTACATTCTGAATCCTCTGTAAGGGACGCAACATGGAACTGAAGACCAGCCCTGTGGGAGATACCTCTGACTGGGGACCTGAAACTCTCTTTGGATAGCGTCACATCCAGGGGAGCAGCAACTTGGAGCTAATACAGGCTTTCCAGAGGTGCAGTTGGCTAGGGTAAAAGGGCACAGCTGAATGGAGGGAGATCCACGAGGACACCTGATAAGGTGAATAAAATATACAGAAAAGGAAAGGACAGACCGGCTCATATAATGTTTCTTTCCAAGGGGTACATTTTAGGTGAGGTGATGTGAAAAGGTTTATACCAACATGGCTTTTACAGTTACTTAATACGTTAAGGGGAAAAAATAATGTCTGCCCATTGAGTTCTTTCCCCCACCTGCTCAATGAACCCTTTATTTCTCAAAATACTTGTCCAATCTAAGCTGAAGGGTAGCAAGAGTATCAGCTGACACTACCTGATCTTGGAGTCTGTTCCACGCATCCCCTGCTGCTCATTCTGTAAAGTGATTCTCCCTATTTCCCTCAAATTTTTCTTTCAGTAATGTGTTAATTCTGTAATGATGACGTCCACTTAAAAAAAGCATATATTTAATAGCAGTTTGTCAGAAGCATGTTGAACACCTTGCAAAGTCTGTATTCCTCCCCTTGACGTTAGGCAGAGCATGCTAACAAGCAACAGGAATCCCAGTCATTTTTATTTGGTCTCTGCCTATGCTTCAAGTTGCTATTTACTGCCACTAACGAGCCTGCATCACAGACCCGGAAGCAGGGAGGTGGCTCCCAACGGAGTGAGAAATGAGGAGAGGGCACCCAAAAAGAAGCAGGAGAGAGAGAACGACAAGAGGAAAGACACAAGGGAGCACAAATGCCCGGGCAAATAATTCCACCCTGGTATTAACATGTCCTGCTGCACCTCACCCTATTAGCTCCTCTACCACATGACCCATCTGGAAACAAATTGTTCACAACAGTTCAGCAGGTCCTTCTTAGTTAAATAAAATTAAAAAAAATAGTAAATTAAAACAGCGCTTGGAAAACAGGGGTAGTATTTTTAAGCTCAGTTCTCCATTTGTGCTGCAGCAGTTCCTTGGAAAAGAATGAAAACCGTACCCATACCTCTCGACTTTCAATCATTTTGAGGAAGTCTCTCACTTTACTCATCCAACTTGCTCTGCCATACATTGTAAATGCACTGCCCTCATTGAGAAAATGTTGTAAACTTGGAAATTAGAACAGAAATTCATATTTTAATATGTTAAATATACACTTTGCACAAATAAAGGCAGTTTTCCAGTGTCCTGAGCTTAACTCTCAATAAAGTTTAAAAAAAAAAAAAAAGAAGCTGCTTTCTCAATTTGGCCTGTCCCTGATTAGCTTTTAAACAACATGAAAGTAGAAAGTGAATTCATGTCGCTGGGGATTTCGTGCGGGTACAGAGCTATCTTTTCCATTTCAGACGGTATAAGGCACTCGAGTGCACACATGACACAGCAGTGATGACTCTGACTTTTTAGGGCTCCCTCAGGCAGGGGTGTCATTTTGCCAAAACCATAGGGGTTGCAAAACCACCTATAAAAGGATCGAAAAATTGGGGTTGCCTAGGCCCCCACAAAATGTTTTAAATTTGGTGAATCGGGGGCATTTTGGGGGTCGTTTGAAACATGATCTGCTACCCTGTTACTCCCTCCCCATGCCCAGTAAGTTGCACCCTAGTCCCCTTTCTGAAGTCCCCACAGTCCAGTAAGTTGCCCAAAGCACCCGCCCCATAGCCTAGCCACCTGCTCCAGTGCAAGGCCCCCCACCCCTCCCTAAGTGCAGCAAGCTGCACGAAGCAGGACCCCCTAAAAATGAAATGTTGCATTTAAGCTGGGTAAATGAGAGAGAAATATTTGTTTGAATGCAGTTGGTTAGGACGTTAAAATATTTCACCCTAAACCAAACATTTGTTCTCTCTCACTACATTCGGTACATGGGTGAATACCTTAATACATAACCGCACAGATCCAGCCAGGGCCAGTGTCAGCACCCCGACAACTGAGGGGGCTCACCATAGAGTTCTAAAAGTAAAAAACCCAGTCAGCCAGATCCGGAGGAAAAAGGTTGTGGGGCGGGGGCTAAGCTGATGCGAACACCTGCTGCTGCACACTGCCAACCCATATGTCTAATCCAGTCAGACTCCGAGACTAGAGTCGCCCTCGCTTGCCCCCCACATTATCAACACCACACCTGTCATGCCCTTCTGGATCGAACTCCAAATCCCAGTGTGCATAGCACTAGCTGCACCATTGTGCATGCGTGGAAGCAGGACAACGTGGGTTGCGAATCAGATTATTGGCTAGAAGGCAAGTGTGGGCGGGATAGTCGTGATGTGGAGGAGGACCAACCAACATCACTTGAGTGGGAGAAGCCTACCTTAAGTGTGAGCAAGAAGGGTCGCCAGGCGGGAAAGTTTGTTGGATGGCTGGAGCAGGCCGGGGGTAAAAAAAAAAAACTGTGTGGTGTGGGTGAGGAAACAAACTGACAATACGGTAGTTGGCAGCCTGCAGAGTAAAGGGGAAGAGGTTGGACTAATTTTCTATTAGCGGCGGGCAGACAGGAGGAGACAGAGTGTTTGGTGAGCTGCTTGCTGTGCCTGTGAGACAACGAGAAGACAACAGGAGTGTGGAGAGTGGATGACGACTCTGAGGAGGAGAGGGGTGAGGAGGATTAATGGCAGAAAGAAAACTAACTGTAGGCCAGTTGTGCAAGAAGTAGCACTGTAGCAGGTATGATGCAAAAATGCAAGAGCAATATGATGTGACCATGGAGGGATAAAAAAGAAAAAGTGTGGTCAGTGGTGTGGGACTGACTGTCTGCTGAGTGCGACATCAGATGATGATCATTGGCGACCTCTGTGGGGGGAAGGGGAATCTCTGTTAACTTGTCTTGGGGCACACACAGCCCATCTTGGGGGGGGGGTTACCATAAGCGAGAGGATAGCAGCCTTGCCCAGGGTTCTTCTAGAGAGAAAATCAAGATGGAAAAGTTGTGATAAGGTTTTTTCTTTTTTGGAGTGATAATGGTAGAGAGACAGACTGCAACAGAGCAGAATGAATCTCATGTCATGTGAATTTTGACTGCTGTGTTGCCAAATTATTTAAAGTCCAAGTTTTCAGTTTTGTCTTTCCAAAAATGAAGACTGAAAACTACTCTATGTCCGATGCTATGTTGGTCCATGTAACTTTAATATGAAAAGAAGAAAATGTAACACACTGCTGTGCTTACTAAAACATATCATTTAGTAAATTACAGTATGCAAATGAATACTCATTTGATGTTTATTTCTAGATTTGAGCTGGTTTCAGACAAAAACTGACATTTAAAAAAAAAAATTATTTTGGTGGAAATCGAGGTGAGGGGGGGCCCGTTGGTGGTACATTTCCCAGTGCCCACAAAAACCTGCAGCTGGCCCTGGATCCAGCTCTGTTTCACCACCTAAGACGTAGAGGATAATGGATGGGTAACAGTTAACAACGCTGTGTTCACTTAGGTTTACTGCTGGCATGACAATCTCGAGAAGTGAACTCAGCATTGTTAAACTGCTGCCCATCCACTGTCTTTTACAGTGTATAGGCAACAGCGACCTATAACGGAACAGGGTCACAACAACGGCATCTGCCAGTCTGTTCAGTATGGTAAACTTGCACACTTTCTGCCTCTCTAACACATCTCTTGCTTTGTCTCCCCCCCCCAAAAAAGGCCATGGCCACTGTGAAGGATGTAGCATCTGAATGCCACATTGATGTCATAGTATCCCCGCTGATTGGTGGAGTGAGCAAGTTTTATAAAAAATTGTAAGAAATGTGGTGGACCCACTTAGCAGTTTACTGACATGTCACAGGGACACAGTCGCAGAGTCGGCTAGCGTATCAACTTTGGTGGCTAAAAGGCAGACTGGTATTGTTGTGTGGCTTGGTAACAGAAAAAAGCCCCAAGGTGCAACAGTGTGAAGAATGCTGTCTCAGAGGTTCACTGCTGTGCAGGCAAGTTTTGCCCCTGCTGGAGTCATCCAGCTGAATCTCCTGGTTTACAGCTAGATTAATTGAGTGATACAAGTTAGATGCTACTGTGTAGCTGGCACAGCAGAAATATACAAAATAAAAAATAGAAAAACAGGCTGCCTTCATTCAAATGGACTGTCGCCATTTGTGCCTTCCAGGCTCCATCTACTACTTACATGTCGATGGGTGCTGACAATTCAGAGGCTCCCTGTGGAAGTAGCAGTGAGGCAGGGGAGCGGAGCAGGTCAGAGAAACTGAAGAAACAAAAAACAGTCATTGGCTGTCAAGGTACTGGGAGTGCGACTGGGTTCCAACTTGTGCCATCAATGTGACATACTCAAGATGGTACAACAAGGTTAGGAATTCATCAAATTCCATCCATAATAGGGCACTCCCATACACTATATGGCTTTATACAATGGGTTGCATAAAATGTACAACCCCATTGGTGGACTGGGTCTGCGTGGCCATGCATTAACCCCCAGCATATGCATAGTTGCTGTGAACGGGCTACAAACTGGTATCCTAGGGCACATTTGTGCTCCTTACCTTGTAGCTGTTAGCGAGCATAACCAAGAGGCAGCCATTAAAAAAGGGTGAAGCGGGGCACAGGACAGACTAAGCGACAGAAACTAGAAAAAGTTCTGTCCCGTCCCATTTGTATAGTCCGTGTTCCTTGCCCTCTTGTGCCCTGCTGTAAGCTCTTAATACATTAAATGACTTGTACTGCGTATGGAGAAATCCTGAGAGTTTTATTTCAGAATGTTTTTTAAAGAATCACATGTTTATTTATGGGTGACCTTTGTCTGCGACACATCTGATCAGGGAGCATTTTGCCCTTGATCTGCTGTAGGAAACCTGTTCAGATGTTGCATGGCTGGACCTAGCATCGCAGAATGGAGATCGAATATGTCTTATTAAATAAACACCAAGAATGGCAGACAAAAATGAACTTGTTAGTGCCACTGAAATAATGCCAGGTACATTACGGTAGACTGCTGGTGCACTTACTTTGGTTGTACTGAAATGAGCCAAGCTGAAGGGTTCGATAGTTTAGGACTCTGGTATGCTGTGGGAAAAAATGCTTCAGAGTTTTAAATGACGCATGAATCCATCACAGTCAGAAAAAACATGTTTATTTGTAAATATTCAGTTTATTCCTACAAAAATTACATATTTCTAAGAAAAATCAAACAAAGAAAAAATGACTAAAAAAATGAATGCGACCATGTTTATGGTTGGAACTTGTTTATATGGCATTAGAATAAAATCCCCAAATCATAAAGTGTTTCTCAATACTTTATCCAAGTAAAAAACAATTCATGTTGTGAAAGCAATAACCCACTCCAGGCCCATGGGTATACTGGGCATTAATACACTTCCCAGTTGGTTGGAGTTCACTTGGGCTGTGCCCTCATGCCTCTCAACACACCTGCGGCGTGCATTAATGCCCAGTATACTCGTGACTTGTCGTTTGTTATAGCTTACATTCTAGGGATGGATTTCCATCCACAACTGCATTTCACCCTACACTATAAAATTTTTAGCTCACTGTATTACAGACTATATTCCCTCCATCTGTAAACTGGTCGCATTAGACTGACAATGGTGTTTCAACAATTTTAAGCCTGGGCCAAGAGACCATCAGTTCTCGCACCACAAATACCAGAAGATCCACACACCCCCTGACAAGGGCAACTTATTCATACGGCGCTGGACAACTCACAAGTCAGCGGATTTCTGGGTTACATTAATTTCACTTTTTCTGCAGGTGGCCGTTGACTGAATAGTGCACCAAATGGGAATGGTATGGGTTAAGCCAAGTACAATACAAAGAAGGTAAGTGCAGAGAGAACATATATGTCTATTTATACAACAGGGGTGAGATGATAATGCCATTCTTTATTTCAGCATAAAACCACCACAAGATATCAGACTCTGCTGACATCACAGTGTGATAACTGGAGTTCTCTCCAGTTATCACACTCCTATTGTATAAAATGGATACATGAGGTGCACTCGTAATATTTGTAAAATATTTTCACTCCTGCACAGTGACCTCTGGATAATCACTCATGGCTTCGCCACTCATGAATATCCAGAGGTCACTCTAAAGGAGTGAAAATATTTTCCATATCACACTCGTGCCCATCGTGTATCCCCTTAATATAGATAGATACATACAAGATCAACAATCTTGGTTATAGGAGCAAACAAAAGCATTCGGTCAGTCCACATTAACACAGGATGAAAGCAACAAAAAGTGAAGCATATCAAGTGCCGGAGTAAGCAGTATGCCAACAATCCTAGCGAGTAGTGAGACCAGTCGGGGAAGACAGGGCATGTGCTTGAATGCAGAAAGTGGAGCCACAGCTACTATTTTATCCCTTGGAGTCTGAAATATGTAGTTATGTCTAATGGCACGTTATTCCAGAGGCACGGGAATCTGTTATAAAAGGAAGCCTAACCACAGATTTTGGTTTTTTGCGGAAGTGACATGGAACCTGTTACTCATTTAGGATTTAAAGAGGTAGGCTTAATTACAGACCTCTTTAAAAAGGTACATTTTGTAGGAGGGATGTTTTCTAAACCAGTGTTTAGAACCGTAAAAGTGATATGATAAGAACATCTAGACTCCAGAGAAGAACAGTGCTTGGTGAGCTGGATTACAGTGGCACCTCATAAACCACCAGCTCCATACCCAACGGTGGGTAGAAACATCTGTTCAACAAGGCAGTTTCCTGCACCATATGAAAGGCACCCCTAGACTTGGTAAAGCACCACCAATTTAGCAGAGCCTTAAGGACAGATCATCTATGTTAGCAGAGACAGTGAGGGGCTGGTCTAATATAGATCTGAGGTGCTTAATCTGGGGAGACATGGCTGCCCCGATTGCTCACCAGTCCCACACTGTGCTGCCATGCAGGTGATCTGAGTCTGAGCATGCTCAAGTCACCATATCAGCAGGCAGGCCAGTCTGAGACAAGCTCAGGTCAGGAGGCAGGCCAGTCTGAGACTAGCTCAGGTCAGGAGGCAGGCCAGTCTGAGACAAGCTCAGGTCACCATGTCGGGAGGCAGGCCAGTCTGAGACGAGCTCAGGTCACCATGTCGGGAGGCAGGCCAGTCTGAGATGAGCTCAGGTCACCATGTCGGGAGGCAGGCCAGTCTGAGACGAGCACAGGTTGCCGTGTCAGGAGGCAGGCCAGTCTGGGACTAGGTCTGGTCACCATGTCAGGAGGCAGGCAGAGTCTGTGAGTGAGCTCAGGTCACCATGTCAGAAGGCAGCCAGGCTGAGGTAGCTGCTGTGTGGCAGTATACCGCAGTCAGGGAGAGCTGGCAGCAGGTCCTTACGCCACAGCATCCCCTACTGCTGGGCCAGGGAGCTTGCTCTCACTGCTGGGGCACTGTGTTCTTCCGAGGCTAATAAGAGGCACAGGACACACCGTAAGGGTTGAGGGAGGGACTTGGGGAGAAAACCAAGGAAGGCCCCCCCCCCCACCACCACCATCCGGATGATGTCAGAGTTGCCTAACAAGGGTATATCCCTAGTCATAGGCTATATCCCTGGGCAACAGCAGGGGAGAGGCTGTAAAAACCTATATGAAAAAACAACTATGGGGAGACATTTCAAACGGTGTTGCCTTTGCAGTTTTGGAGCTGTAAATTGTTAACAGTCAAGTTTGAGAACAGCTGAGAGAGCAGTGAAGGAGGAATCGGAGATAAAATGGGCAGTGTCATCACCATACATGTGGATTCCAAGAAGTGGTGATACATAAGGATGTCATTAAAAACATAGTGAAAAGGAGCGGTCCTAAGACTGAACCTTGCAAAACACCAGTCTTCACTAAACCAGAGGTTGTGCCCTCAAATCTTACAGTTTGAAGTTCTGCCTAACAGGGCACAGACAATCAGCTTCGAAGTAATCCAGTGCAGAGATATAGGGCAGCTCAGAAAAATGATGGTGCCCTAGAAGAAAATTGATAAACTGGAGGCCACGGGGCCTTCAGGCCCACAGAAGCTATCGGTTTTAAATACAATTATATGATACATATAATTCTCCAGTAATAACCCAGGTATCTGAAACATAATTTACTTGAAGTCAGGCACTCCTCCCACCCCACCCCAAGCCCAAAAGCCCCTACCGCCCAATGGCACCCCTTCACTCTATTCCATTCCATGACAATACAACCAAACGTATTACTGTTAAGTGGTATGTCATAAAACATCTGGCTCTCGGCTTTCCGAGGCCTAACATGAGAAACTCCGGTGTTTCCAGCTCCCGTTTGCCACTCCAGCTTGCCTGCCTCATTTCCCCTCCTCACCCCTCACGGACAGCAGCTACCGCCCACATTGATAAAAATGTCCCGCCCACCTGCTGAGTCAATGCCGAGCACCGCTGGTCCCCTTTTACCTGGAATCTTTGTTGCTGGATGTCTTCTCCAGCAGACTGGAGATATGGTAGGAGGCGCTTGCCATGTTGTCAGACTAGCTCGGCTCACTCCCAGCCTCTTACTTATGCAACAAATTGACGATTCTTGCCGTTCCTGTAGGGGGCTCTGGCCATGGCACTGCGGTAATGTTTACAGGGCGGTCCAGCTCATCCCTCACTCGAAGGGGCACTACTGTCGGGCCGTAAGTGGAGTAAAGCACAGTCTGGGCTGTTGGTACTGTGGGAGCTTTTGGAAAAGGTCAAAGTGCATAGTGTATCCTGGCTAGGTCAGCTGCAGGATCACAGTCCCAACCAATCGCCTGAAAGCTCTCAGTTTTGGGACTGAATGGTGGTGGTGGGTTGTGGGGGGGGAGGTGGTGAAGGAAAGAGGCACAGTGGGGCCCAGCAGGCAGCAAACTTGAGATGGCAGTCATACAACAGTAAGTGAAGCAGAGGCAGGAGTATGTTTTTTGCCCTGACAGGTGAGCCAGGCAGCGAATGACGCCCCTGCCCTCAGGCTCTTAGCCACCCGGACCTTGTCAGCAGCAGCAGCCGCCTGCAGGTCTCCTGCTGCTGATCACGACATTCTCTCTTATTTGAATGCTTCTGGTTTTATTATAAATCATGACAGCAATACAAGTCAAGTCAGGATTAGTTCTAAATATTATGCTTCATAGAACAGTTCAGGATCCACAGTCATAAACCCACTCACCTACTTGCTGGGCGGCTTTATACAAATGAAAGGACAGAAGTACTCTCACATTGGAGTGCTGCACTCCCTTTTAAGTACGCAAAGTTTCAGCCTATAAAAAATGTACCACTGTATCATCTTGGCTTGTGTGCTCATTGGTCTGTCAGGGACGAGCCCAATGCAGCTTGACCTGCACTGGACACAACACTGACACACCTCTGAAATGCCATTCACCATAGCAAAACGTTTCCTGCGCAAGCACAAAGAAGCATAAAAAAATAGCAAAGTAAAAAAATGAAAAGAATCTGGCCTGGTAGCACCATCAGTAATGTGTTACGGTTCTATGAGGGAAACCTGTATTTGTGTCATGAGTCAAAATCCACTGCCCCAAGCCGGAGGAGCCACTGCAGCATTTTCCAATTCCAGAGGAGGAAGACACTCATTCCACTGCCTGAGCACCTGTTGTGGCCACTACGGAGTCTAGATACCAAGGATGACCACGGTACGGCAGCACCCCCCCACCACCACAGGTTTTGGATGAGACGTTAAACCATGGTCCCATCTGCCTGTTCTGGTGGTAGTTCAGGTGGATGTTAAAGATCCCATGGCACTTCTCGAAAAGAGTAGGGGAATTTCCCCGGTGCCCTGGCCAAATTTCCCCCCATTCACTAAAAATACCACCAACAGCTTAATCTGGTTCAAAGTTAGTTGGCATGCATCTGTATCCCCTTCCCCTGGGTCGTTCCTGAAAATAGGCAGAATTTGTCTAGTGCACTTACCCGGTCAACAAAAAACTAAATAGAATAAAAAAAAAAAAGGTTGGCATGTAGTGCTCAGCGAGGTACAGGGATAATGAAAAATGGGGAAAATATAACATCATCATCCAAGACTACTGCCCTGGCCCCTTCTTCACAGGGCACAGCATTTCCTCAGCTCTTCTAGGCTGCAAACATACAACCTTCTGGGCCTAGGTCCAGACCCCACCAAAGGAAAAGGGAATTTCCTTGAGGTGCTACTTGTGCACTTTTGGCAGCATGATATAAATGCAGATACACACATGAACATCGGTAGGAATTTGGGGGTGTCTGCTGCCAGCCTGATGTTGGTACACCTGGTGGCTTGTGCTGGGTTACTTCAATATCCAGGCTGATGACAAATTCCTTTCACCTGGACAGCAATTCTTCTGACAGATGGAACACCTGGGCTTCACAAAGGTCGTTAACTCTGCAACTAACCAATTTGGTCACACACTGTACATGGTTTTCCCACTAGGGCTCGTGTTATTAAACGTCAAGGTTGATCTGATCAGCTGGTCGAATCATCACATTGTAAGTTTTCAGATCCCCCCAGTAGAGTTTGTTGATTATCAACCTTAAAATGTGGAGCTTTTGGGGCTCCTATCAGTAGATATCTGCTCGAGCTCCTTGCAGGTGTGTGCTGAAGAGATTGAGACTGCGGTGGATGCTTACAATACAGCCATCACTGCAGCCCTTAACTCGCTTGCACCCCTTTGTGTATGCCAGACACCAACAGAGCTCCCCCTCGTTTAGCAAGAAGCTTAGACGGCTGAAGGCCAAAAGGCATAGACTGGGATGAGTGGAGGATAGACTAACCCTAAGAGCTCATTATAAGGAGTATCTGAGAGCAATCATTCTGAGAAAGGCAGAGTTCCTCTCCTGGGTAACTGCTGCAGGAACAGGCCAGCTCAGCTCCTCTGCACTGTGGTGAGGCTCTTATATCTGGCTGCCTACAGTCCAGGGGAGTTTTAACACTCGAGTGATGCAAAGAGTTTGACCAGTTCTTTCTTGATAGGGTATCTTCTATTTGATCCTCTGTCTTCTCAAGTGGGTTGTCGGTGTCCAGCGTAGCCCAGCCTGTGACTGAGGACTCTGGGTCAGTCTGGGTCGAGTTTCACCCTGTGCCTGCTGCACAATCTCCTGGTGATCATGAAGCTGCATTCCACCTCCTGATCACTGGATCCTGGACCTACCCCGCTGTTGTTGGACTGTCAGGAGTCTCTATGGTCAGTGACTGCTGAGTTTGTTCAGTGTTTGCTTGGGGAGGGTGTTTTCCAGGCACTCTAAAAAGAGCTGCCATGAAGCCTCTTCTCAAAAAACCAATCGCTGGTCCCAGCTTCTCAAAAAAACAATCGCTGGTCCCAGGTATATCAGCAAATTACAGGCCTGTTTCGAACCTTTCCTTTTTGGGGAAGTTGATGGACAGGGTTGTGGTGATGCAACTGGGGATGCACCTAGAGGTCTTCTCCACTTACGAACCATTCCAGTCTGGATTCGGAGGGGGGGCAAAATGATCTTCTAGTGAGATGGAGGAATGTTCCTTCTTGGTTCTCTTTAACCTCTCGTCAGCATTCGACACCATAGATCATGGGATTTTAACAACTTGACTTAGGGGGGCTTGGATGCACTGCTGAGGGGGTTAGAGTTCTTCCTCTCCAGTAGAGTGCAGCAGGTTGTGCGGGGAGATTTTCTCTCCCATCCTGCTCCCAGTCCACTAAAGTCCCACAGGGTTTGATTCTGTCACCCATGTTATTTACAGCGTATATGCTGCCACTAAGTGAGGTGATTCACGGGTAGAGTGTGCAGTTTTATTGTTATGTTGACGTTACTCACCTGTACCGATAGTTTGCTCCTGGGGAGAGAAAGGCAGTCTTGTGTGCTTAATGACTGCCTTACTGCGATCAATGACTGAAAGGCTTCCAGTTGGCTCAGGCTGAATCCAGACCAGACTGAAGTGTTACTTGTGGATTGAGGTATCCAGAATGTGGCAGGACTGGGGGGGGGCGCTTTATCTGAATTACATCTTGGCCTTACCCAGCTAAATGCCAGAGATAGAGTGAAGAATCTGGGTGTCATCATAGACCAAAAGCTGACAGTAGAATATCAAGTCAGCAGTGGTCCATGGGGGATTTTTCCACCTCAGGATTATTGCTTGGATTAAGTTATATCATAGTTCTGAGGAACTGAAGACACTGGTGCACCCCTTTGTGATGTCCACACTGGACTACTGTAATGCTCTTTGTATTGGGCTATCTAGAAGTCTGGTGTGCCACTTGCAGCCGCTGCACAACACCATGGCTCGACTGACTACCAGAGTGTCTTACTGTTCTGTGCAGCTCTCTCCTGTTTTGCAGATGTTGCACTGACTGCCAGTGTGGTGGCGTATCACCTTCAAGCTAGGTTTTTTAATATACAGAGCCCCACACAATCAACATTTCCAGTGTCCATATGCTCCTAGACCCCCGGCCTCTGAGGTGGGTCACCTAAGGGTTCCCAGATCACGTCTTAAGCTGTCTGGGGAACAGGCCTTCACAGCTGCAGCTCAAGTCTTTTGGAATCAACTGCCCCTCGAGCTCAGGGAGGAACCCACAGTTGGGGTACTTAAGCGGGGTTTGAAACACTATCTATTCTCAACAGCTTACCCCCCCCCCTTAAATTTAAGTACTGTTACTAGCAGAATATTTTATATTGCTATATTATGGATAGTGCTGCTGTATTTGTATTTTGTAAGGCACCTAGAGCCCGAGGTATTGGGCATCTAAGAAATAAAAATACTGTACTACTATATACATGTTACTAATTATATAGTGCCTCATTAGAAGTATCATTTGCTAGACTAGAGACCGCCTAATGACTTACAACAGGCATTCTGACCATATTTGTGTAGTTCCAAGGGCACACAGAGGGAAAATAATGTACAGCAGTTCTTGATGATCAACACCAAGTAGAACACAGGCCAAACTGTACAAGGATGTTTAGTACTTTATTTCAGATTCTATCAGATGCTAGAGTGACAACTGCTGCCTTACTCAGCCATGTGGGCAGAAAAGTCATGCTGTAGAAGGAATGTAATCAATACCCACTGTGACCTTCAGTTACCGCTGGCACAGATCCCCTGGCACAGGATATCCCCAATGTAAAGCATCACGGGTAGCAGCCCTGGCAATGGTTCCTAGAACAGACCAGCAGTTTAGCAACATTTAGATCCCTGTAACAGGGAAAATGTTCTTTTCATAAGTTGTGCATTTAGTTTAGTTTTCTGGTTGATTTTGTGACAGCCTCAGGTTTTCAATGGAATGTGCCTGTATTCCAGTGTGGAGGTACGCAACACAATTCCTGCAGCTCTCCAGAGGGTACAAACCATTCACTTCTTTGGTGTCCCGTGCTCCAGCGGAAGGTGCCAGTCCGCAGGAGGGCTCTTCCCAATCTTCCACACTGAGGGATGACTTTGCCGTTCTGCAATCTTCCTTCTCTCACTCTCACATAAGGCTTCCTGTGAAGTATAGTATAAATGTTAGCCATTTTTAACATCACAGCATCGGTTTCAACTGGAATTTCTAATCCTATAAACTTGGTAACTTGGAGTATATAGACAAAGTAGACTAAAGGCCCATTTGTTTCCCACTCATAGTGGGTTTATTGATTGACAATCGTGTATAGTAAATGTTCGTCTAACCTTCTTTTAAATATATCTAACAATGAAGACTCCACTATATTCGCAGGAAGATTATTCCAGATCACTGGAGTACGTATATTGTAAAAATGTTGATGCCTAGTGGTTCGTGCCCTATGTATAAATATTTGTTTATCATGTGATCTCAAATTAACTTGCTTCTGAATCCTTATTATATTACATTGTTCCATTAATGCCTTTTCCTTCAAAATGTAATACAATAGGAGTAAATCACCTCTAATTCTTCTGGTCACTAAGAGAAACAGATTTAAACTCACAAGTCTTTCACTATACTCCATATGGTTTAATCCCTTAATAGATTTGGTCATTCTCCTTTGAATTCTTTCGACCTGTGTGATATCTTTTTTAAAATATGGGTTCCAGATTGGGGAGCCGTAATCAAGATAAGGTAAGACATATGTCCTGTATATTTTAAGGACACGGTCTTTACTCCTAGAGATACATGCCCTTTTAATGGAGTGATTAATACATTTCCCCACAGTCTTAACTATATGTGAACCCGATGACGATTGTGAGTTTATCCATACTCCAAGATGTTTTTCACATGTACTATTTTTTTTATGAGTTTTCCATTTAGGTAATATGGATATTTATGATTTCTTTTACCAAAATGTATCACTACACATTTGCTTTCATTAAATTTCATATTATTTATTTCACCTCACATTTCAATTTTCTTGAGGCTATCACTTAGTTCTTTAAACTTAGATAAGGATGACACTTCCCCACCTATTCTGGTATCATCTGCAAATTTAGTGATGACTGAATCTAGACCATCGCCCATATCACTGATATATAAACCAAAGTCGGGTCCAACACTGAGCCCTGAGGGACTCCACTTAAAACATTACCTTCATCCAGAATAACAGAGTTTATTCTGTCTTTTTTCTATTGGATAACCAATTCCCGATCCATCTTACTATATATTTATTTAGACCTAGATTTAATAATTTCGTAATACGTTTATTATATGGAACCATATCAAATGCTTTTCCCAGATCCAAATAAATCACATCCACTGGTTTCCCTTCATCCAAATTACTACTAACATGATTATAGAATGACAGTAAATTGGTATTACATGAGAGTCCTCTTTTGAAGCTATGTTGAGAAAAATCCTGCAATCCCAATTCAACTACATCATTCTCAATTTTATTTTTAATCAACCGTTCCAGAATTTTATAACAAATTACCATTAGGCTAATAGGCCTATAGTTAGCCACATTAGATTTATTTCCCTTTTTATGTATTGGTACTATTGTTGCACTTTTCCAGTCAAGTGGAATCATACCGGTTGAAAGAAATTTATTGAATATGAAAGTCAAAGGGCTTACTACCACATCAGAAAGATGTTTCCAAACTACCATATTTATGTTATCTGGACCTGAGGAGGAAGAAGTTCGTAATTTAGATAATTCCTTAAGTACCATATCTTGACTAATACTCTAAACTTCTGCGTTGAATACACTGGGAATAGTCACATTTGATTTATTCACCTGATAGTTTTAATAATTACTTCAAGTCAATCTAGTTGCAATTTCTTTATTACTATCAATTATTTCTCCATTAACTATCACTGAATTTATTTTTTTTTCCCAGTTTGCGTATTATTATTATTAATGTATGCATAAAAGGCTTTGTGGTTTTTGTTAGATGCTAGCTTATTCTAGAGTTTTATCTTTCCTTTTTTAATAATGGATTTTAGGAGTCGCTGTTGGATCCTATATTTACTTGGGTTATTCTGGGATGGAAGAGATTTATATTTTCTGAAAGCTTTATTTTTCCTTCTTGTTTGTACCTTAATATTTTTATTAAACCATAATGGAATAATACCTTTATTATTTTTATTATTATGCCTTGGGATAAAGTGATTTATTTCTTGAATTTTTGATTTTAATTTCTCTCACATTGAATTTACATCCAGTTTACAGAATGATGTTCCCCAGTCTATTTTATTAAAGGCTTCTATAATTTTCATCCAATTGGCCTTTTTGTAATCAAATGCTAAGGAGGATCTATTTGATTTAGGTTTTCTAATATTTGTAGTACTCTCCACAATCTTATGATCACTGCATCCTAGATGGGGGAGAATTTCTATATTACTGATTCTATCAATAGAGTTAGTTATTACTAAGTCCAGAATATTTAGGTTTTTTTTGTTTAACATAACTTATCTGTTCAAGACTGCCAAACCAGATGTAGTATTGCTTTTTCAATGGGGGGGTCCTTTCACCACACCAGTATTATCTGTTTACTTTCCATTTCTCTCCCTATTCCTACTAGGTCAGGTTTTCCTTCAGCTGCCCCTACTGAAGCAGTCAGCACTGACCCTTAGATATCACTGCCTAGGCCAGCCCATCAGCACATTGGAAAGATTTACCGCTGTGACACGGGTGCCCTGGGTTCAGGAATGGACCTGAGATGCTCAAGGGCTTGCGGGGGTGGATTGAGTGGCTGTAGCACACTCTCCCCGGCCCCCCCCCGGAAAAAGACTTCAGTGTGCCTTAAGCGGGCCCCTGACTCATGGCGGACCTGGATCCTCGCAACCATAACATAGCACTTCCGAGTACAGCCAGGGGTTTCACCCCAGGAGCAAGCCGGGGCATTCGGGGAGGGGGAATTCCAGGAGTCATCTGCTGGGTAGGTGGCTGAAAGGGGGAGAGAATGTCACGCGGATGAAAAGCATAGCAAGTAAAAAAATATATATATATATATACACACACACACACACATATATATTACCTCCTGTCCCAGACTTGCCCCTCTGTGGGGCTGGCTGTATAGGAAGAGGCTGGTGGTATCATCTTCCTGGCGCCATAGTTGGCCCCCATGCACCCATAAGAGTGCAGCTAAAGATGAAAGACCTTTTTGGCCAGAATGGGACAGGACCAAGCCTACCAACCACACTTCAACAAAACACTGATTTCAGGCCTACCCATCACACTTCAGCAAGATACTTGCTGGGACCCAGCCCACTCTCCACACTTCAACAAGACACTTTCTAGGATTAAGTCAGACCACCCACCACACGGTGACAAGATATTCGCTGGGATCCAGACCACCCTCAAGACATACCCTGCATCCAGGCCCATCCTCCATATTTCGACAATGGGACAAGACACACCCTTCACACCTGACAACCACTGGTACCAGGCCCACCCTCCGCACTTCTGACACTCACTGGGACCGGGGCCACCCTCCACATTTCAACAAGATACTTGTGATCAGGCCCACCAACCACGCTTCAACAAGACATTCAGTGGGATCAGGCACACCCATTATTACACCTGACAGACAACCACAGGGTCCAAGCCCACCCTCCACACTCTGACAAGATACTCTTGTGGGACCAGGCCCACCCACCACACTTAAAGGCCCATGTTAGTTGAGCAGTGGCTTTAATGTATGTTACAGGCTGCATATTAATGTTGTAAAATTCCCCTTTAAAGGCTGGCCCATCGGCACAGCGATAGTGTTACCACTCGTGATGCCGGCAACCCAAGTTCAGGAATGACTTCAGGGCATTGGGGGATTGCTTGGGGGGGGGGGGAGAAGACTGAGTGTTCCAGAGGACGCTCTCCTCCTCCAGGGAGGGACAGTTCCATCCTTCCATCCCTGCCGCAATACTGCTACCTGGTTGAATTCAGGAGGTAGTGCAGCTGGAAAACCAAGGGAACTGTGGGGATGTTGCTGTTAGTGGGCGGACATGGGTACAGCGTGTTCGGGTGTGCCTTGATGTCCTACCACGTGATGTTCCCAGGGGCTGGAAGGAAAATCAGAAAAAGCATGGCTCCGGCACCTCTGTGACTAAAGCCATGGTATAACCAGATCTCCACTTCCCATCACACTGGCACCACCAGACAAAATTCACAGCAGCTCGAGGATATGTCTTTCGCCCAAACCCCCCCTGGAGGGTACAGCCAATGCTCAACAGAGGTAGGTGGCCAAAGATGGGGGATCTGGAGGTCCGAGTTAAAGGAGGGGCTGCAGTAAAGAGGGCATAAACAGAAAGAAAAAATTAAAAAACAACCTTTAGCCTTCTATGGAGCTCACCCCATGCTCTCCCTGGTTAGATGTCACAAAACGTCTGAGGGTGGGGCCAGCAGACTGTGAAGTGGGAGGGATCAGCTGGCCACCTCCTCAGGCCAATTTATGATCCCTTCCCTCCCGAAGGGGACTGCAAAGAGTTTTACCTTGACTGACTCCCCCGGTGGGGGGGTCAAAAAGCCCACTATGTCAAATGGCATCAGAACTCTCCTAAAAGAGAATTACATGGAACCCGAAAGACATATCTTCATATAGAACCTGTTTTTGTATTTTTAAACACTGTTCCCCAGTTCTGTTACTGTTCCATTTTTACTGGCCTTTTAATTAAGTCAGAAGGCATCTCTCATTTACACACTAATGGTTAAATACAGTTTTAGAATCATGTAATGTAGTTTATGTCCCTCTCAATCAGAGACTTCTACACAGTAGTAGGACTTGAATGCACTGTGACAAGAGCTTAACAATGACAAACTACAATTTTATTTGATGACCGGGTAGGTTCACTGGCCCCAGAAACTGTTTTCAGGAACAACCCGGGCCATATAGATGACACATACACTACATAGAATACAATACATGAGATACAGTACACGGAAATACAATACATGAGATACAGTGTACAGTACACGGAAATACAATACATGAAATTCAGCATACAATACACAAGTAATACAATTACAGAGTTGGAAGCAGTACTCATGGTCAAACAGTTCTATCAAATGAGTCAGTGCAAAAGGAACAGCACATAAGCGGAGGTGAGAAACACAGTTCATCCATGCAAATAAATAAAAATCTGCTGTCTGGCACGCGGATTGCCACCCTCAAGTCAGGTAGGGTGAGAAGGCTGACAAACTGAAACCCTGCCCTTTCCTTAAGTCAGGACGTGCACAAGCAAGCCGAGGCAGATAGAAGGGTATTTTAAAGAGCCATCTGAATAGGCGGGGAGTGCCCAGTGAGTAAAGCATGGCCAACAGACCACTCCAGTGCCTCGAGCAGCAATGGAGAAGGCTCTCTGACCCATCTCAGCAGCAGGCCAGGGATAATCACGGAGACACTGAGAGGAGAACCTTAGTTCTCGTGTGCCAGGCTTAATGCTAAGGAGTCTAGTTAGAAAGGACCAAACACCGTCACAGAGAGACTTGTCAATAAGGGTACCCACGAGGAAATCCCAATGGGCCAGACAGGAGATCCAACCAAATGAATAGAGGGAGCAGTGGTGGGTGTTAAACGGGGCTAGAGTGATAAACCTACAAATGCTGTTGAAAGCTGTATTGAGATGTGGGAGGTACCAAGTTGAGATTATGGGAGAGTAGTAATCCTGGAGGGGCAGAAGTATGCCTTGACCGATGGCCAGTCGCACCTCAGGGGTCATGAAGTGCTTCAGGCGGCAGTAGACACACAGCTGCTGGTTCACACATTTGACACCTTGCCCAACATGATCCTCAAAGGTGAGGGAGGGGTCAAGGTAACTCCCAGGTATTTAAAAGTAATGATTTCTTTGAGAGGGGAGCCATCAGGGGCCAGGATGCAGAGGGAGTATTTTGCCCTGCAGAGCATTTGGCAAGCCTTGGTTTGGTCTTGTTTTTTTTAATCATTAACAAGAAGATTGTTAGATGCGGACCACGTATGGACAGTTTCAAAGTCCTTGGAGAGAGATATGTTCAATGGGCTCGTCACTCCTAAACATAATGAGATCGTCTGCATATATAATCCTGCGGCAGCCTGTACTATCTCAAGAGTACGTGGTTAACAAACAGGGAGAAAAGGACTGGCCCTAGTATGAAGGGGGTAGTATGAAGTATGCCTAGGGAGGCAGTATAACAGTGGTTTAAGGCTCTGAGCTGCAAATCTGGAGACCTGGGTTTGAATCCCACAGCCTCCACTTGCATACTGTGTGACCCTGAGCAAGTCACTTAACTTCCCTGTGCTCCCAGGTTGCACATGTAAACAAGCTTTCAGCTTAGTGTGTCTCACCTGGTTAAATAATTGGAGAAATAACCCTTGCAGGACCCCACTATACACCCCTAGGAGGCTGGATGTGACCCCCAGTACAGACCCTTTGGGATTACACAGTTCTAAAATGGTACGCTCCATCAGTGTGCAACTCAGAAACACTTAGTGAATTTATTCAAAGGCCAGCAAAGATGGAACAGTAAGAGAACTGGAAAGTACAGTTACGTAAGAACTTACCGTAACAGTAGATCTTCGAGAACAGCTCTTGCAGCAAGTTACACCATAAGGACTGAAGCCGGCAGGCGCCAGGGCCCCAAAGAAAAAATTCTAGCTAGCTATATCCAGCGGGGGACCGCCCCCGATGACAGACACGTCATAAAAGGGCGGTCCCCCAACATCCCTCAGTTCTCCCACCGGAGACTCCCAGCATAACGATGTGATGCAGAAGGGGAGACAGAAGATCCGCTTCCAGGAAAAGAGCAAATAATCTGATTGCGTCAAGAGACGTCAAATAAAGAAGAACCAAACCTCCAGAGGGGAAGGTGGGAGGGGAAACTACCTGCTGCAAGAGCTGTTCTCGAACATCTACTGTTACAGTAAGTTCTTACATAACTGTAGCATCTTACTTCGAGAGACTGCTCTTGCAGCAGGTTACACCATAAAGACCGACTCCCAAGCAGTAAGGGTGTCTGTAAACCCTTTTGAGAGGAGGATAGGCGTGATCCCAAAATCAACCGTCTAGGACAGAAGTCCCTGAAGGACTGCCAGGCCGAAGCCCGCTCTATGCCTTGAGGCAATATCCAGGCTGTAGTGCCTAATGAAAGTGTGCAGTGTACTCCAAGTGGCAGCTGCACAGATGGCGGATGTGCAAACGTTCCTGAACACAGCAACAGAGATAGCCACCCCCCCAGTAGAATGGCCCTTCACCAGTCCCGGTAAGGGCTTGTTACGTTTCTGGTAATGGAACTCGATACAGTTAATGAGCCACTTAGTTTCTGCTTTGACACAGGAGCTCCCAACATCCTGTGTGCAAAAGACAGAAACAGCTGGTCAGACTGACGGTACTGTCTGGTTCTGGTTAGGTAGAACCGGAGAATCCTATGCACATCTAGAGTGTGCAAAAGAGCTTCCCCTCGGTTAGAGTGGTTGGGATAGAACACTGGTAGGTCAATGTCATGGTTCAATGTTAAGGTTGAGACCACCTTGGGAAGAAACTTAGGACTGGTCCTTAAGGACACCCTGTCCTTATGAAAAATCAAATAAGGCTCTTTACACATGAGCACATGGAGTTCTGAAATCCTCCTTGCTGAGATAACAGCAACTAAAAATAGCGTCTTCCAAGAGAGAAGATGTAACTCGCAGTTCACGGCTGGTTCAAAAGGAGGTAACGTAAGCTGCTCCAGGACAAAAAGAAGATCCCAAGGAGGAACTGGGTCCTTAATGGGAGGTCTCAAATGTAGGATGCCGCGCAAAAAGGCACGCGAGGCTCTAGCTGAGCTAGTGACCTCTGACCTACTGGTGCATGGTATGCCGAAATGGCACAAAGGTGCACTTTCAAACAGAAGTATGCTAGGCCCGAATTGAAAAGGGATAGGAGGTAGTCCAAGACTGACCTCTCCGGGCAATCGAGTGGATTAAGGTCGCAGGCTTGAGCCCATAGACAAAACCTGCGCCACTTCATGGCATGAGTGACATGGGTGGATGGTTTTCGGACCACCATCAGAATATCTGCAACCCCCTGCGATACCCCATATCTAAGGATGGCTACGTCCTTAGGAGCCAGGAGTGCAGGTTCAGGGACTTGAGGTTCGGATGAACCAGAGAACCGGCTTCCTGAGACAGCAAGTGTGAGCTGACTGGTAAGGGTAAGGAAGGCTCCTGGGCCAGCTGGTGGAGGAGCGGAAACCAAATTTGTCTGGGCCAATAGGGTGCCACCAAATTCATCAATGCCCCTTCTGATTGGAGCTTGAGAAGAACCCACTGGATCAAAGGGAAGGGCGAGAAAGCGTAGAGGAACCTGCCCGTCCAAGAGAGGGACAACGCATCTCGCCAGACCCTGGATCTGGTGAGCAGAAATTGGGCAGTTTTACGTTGTATGGGGACGCGAACAAGTCCACGTCTGGCATCCCCCATCTGCAGAACAGGTCGTCTACCACCTCCTGCAGCAGTTCCCATTTGTGAGTTCTGGCTTGGGACCGGCTCAGATGATCTGCGACAGTGTTGTCTACCCCGGGAACATGCACTGCGGTAATCATGCTGCCATGCTGCAGTACCCAATCCCACACCCTCTGCCTCTCTGCGAAGTGGGTAGGAGTGAGTGCCTCCTTGCTTGTTGATGTAATACACAACTGAGGTGTTGTCCGTCTGGACTGACACATGGCCTGGTGGGATCTCCGACTGTAAGGCCTGTAGGGCATACAGGACTGCCCTCATCTCCAGAATGTTGATATGGAGGTGGGTTTCCAGGGGCAACCAGGTTCCCTGGGTCCTGGTCCCGTCCAGGTGAGCTCCCCAAAGTGTCTGTGGTCAGTGTCAGAGATGGAGCCAGCGCCAAAAAGGGGACCCCTTGGAAAGATGCTCCGGGACCAGCCATCACTGCAAGTCTTGAATG
The DNA here is from genome assembly GCA_016271365.2 of Neoceratodus forsteri. Lineage (NCBI taxonomy): Eukaryota > Metazoa > Chordata > Ceratodontiformes > Ceratodontidae > Neoceratodus > Neoceratodus forsteri. Next base: position 295,753,307 of record JADMNL010000027.1, on the reverse strand, counting down.
ACTGGCTTTGTGACCCTGACAAGCCGATCCAAGTGATCCTGTCTCTGGTCCCATTGGGATCGCAGCATCCACTGGGTAACCCTCATGTGGAGGCGAGCCAGGGGGACTGTGGCAATGGCTGCCACCATGTGTCAGAGTAAACGAAGCATGGTTCACGCAGGGGCCTGACTTTTTGCGGTAATGTCCCGAATCAAGGACCGTATGCGGTCCGCCCTGTCCTCGGGCAGGAAGGCTTTCCCCTTACAGGTGTCTAGGATTGCGCTGATAAATTGCAATCTCTGGGAAGGAACGAGGGACGACTTCTCCTGGTTGATGGTGAGACCCAGTGACCCGAACAGGGAACAGGTGTCCTGAACTGCCTTCACCAGTGCCTCTACAGAGGAGGCCATGAGAAGCCAATCATCCAGATATGGGAACACATAATGGCCCTGTCTTCTGAGGGCCGCTGCCATGACCACCAAGCACTTGGTGAACACGTGAGGCACCGAGGAAAGACCGAACGGTAGAGCTCGGACCTGATAATGGTGTTCCAAAAACTCAAATCACAGGAACCTCCGGTGCGATCGAGAGATGGGAAGATGGAGATATGTGTCCTGCATGTCCAGAGACGCTAGCCATACGCCTTGCTTTAGCATGGGAATGAGACCCGGAAGGGTGGCCATGTGGAAGCGTTTGTGCAACACAAAGGCGTTGAGGTCGCTGAGATCCAGGATCGGGCGCAGATCCCGTTTTCTTTGGAACCAGGAAGAAGTGGGAGTAATACCCTTCTCCTTTTTCTGGTTCTGTGGAACAATCTCTATGGCATCCTTGTTCAGGAGTGCCGAGACCTCCTGCTGGATGAGCAGGGCCTGCTGCCCCGAATAATGGGAGTGCAGAGGAGGTCTTGTCGGTGGGCAGTCGAGGAACTCTATAGAATGCCTTTGATTTACCAGTTGCAGAACCCACCGGTCGGAAGTTATCCTCTGCCACCCTGACCGGTGGTGAGTGATGCGACCCCCGACCCTCTCTTCCCTTTGATCCAGAGGTGGGGCAAGGGCCGGGAAGGAGTCATGCTGTGGCGGTATTGGGTCCAGTAGGCTGGGCAAATTTTGGGTTTCACTGACCCTGGCCTCCGAAGTACTTAGGCTGATTTTTTCTGCCGTAGTTGCCCCAGGGTTGCTGGTTGGAACGAGGATGCTACCTGTTCTGCCAACCACAAAAGTGTCCTAACAACCTTCCTGGCATCCTGTAGCTTAGTGATGACCCTCTCGGAGTCTTCTCCAAACAATACCGATCCATTGGGAACGTCCAGAATGCCCTTCTGGACATCAAGGGTGAACCCTGAGACTCTCAACCAAGAGAGTCTCTGGAGGCAAACGCCTGTAGCTGCACCTCTGGCTGCTAAGTCCGCCAAGTCGTAAGCAGCTCAGAGGACTTGAGTCCCAACATCTGAACCCGTACGAAGGAGGTTCAACAACTCCTCCTCCTTTTCTCCATCTGGAAAGTCTTTTAAAAAGGTCCTGACCCTGGTCCCACAGTGCATTTTGAAATTGCACCATGTGCGTAAGATAGTTGAGGGACCTAATGGAGCACGTAGCAGCCGCATACATGTGCCTACCCAGGGAATCCAACTGCTTAGATTCCTGGTCTGGTGGTTGGGTACTAAGATGCTGAGGCCATTGCGAGCAGTCATGGGATGCCGTAATGACCAGTGAATCAGCCACTGGTTGCTGGGTCAAATAAGGGTCTTCCAGCGGGGCCCTACAGAGGCGGCCGGCCTTCTTAGGGACCGCTGGCATGGAATAAGGACACTTCCATGCAGCCTTAGTAGCGTCCAGAAAAGTATCCACCAAAGGCTTGGGGGTCCTTTTGTCTAAGGTACCTGGCCAGGCGTTGCCATTCTGGGTCCAACTCCTCCGTCTCCCAGCCCACGTTTTCTTGCATGTGCCTCATTATATCGGAAAATGAGGGGTCATCCATCTGCGACCTAGGAAGGTCCCAGGGGTCTGGCGACGGGATGCTAAGAAGAGAAAGTGACAGAGGTGTGTCTGAAGTATCCAGATGTGAGTCGTCCCCAGACGAAGAGCAGGATCTCCGTCTGGGCCTCTTGGGCCGGTGCTCACTAGGGGACCCTGAGGGGGTCCTGGAGTGATTATGCCTTTTGGCCCCTGACCTCCTATCTCTGGATCTGCCCCTAGGCGTCGGGGTAGGATCCCTGGGGTGGAGGGGGCACTCTACCTGTGGGTTCCTTGGGGGGGGGGGATTTCCTGCGATGGCTTTGTGAGCACCACGTCCTTCTTAATGGTGTCCCACCAAAAGGTAAAAAGGTCTTTTACCTCATTAATGTTGAGGTTGAACAACAGGCCTGGTGTCGGTGCCTGAGGCGTCGTCGAGTTTGGCGTCAGGTCCTGGGGTAACCCGGCATCCTCTATATCCCCCCCCCCCGATGTCGTCTTCCTCCGGTGACCAGTGTCAGAAAATGGAGGCGGTGGTGGCGTCGGGTCCTTGGGGCGCTTAAGGGACGTCAGCTCCATCGTTTTCCTCGGGGGGGGGGGACTTCCATGCCCCTCGGAGGTTGGGAGACCAAAAACGATGGTCGTCCCGGTGTCAGTCCGACACGTCGGCGCTGGACTTGGCAGCTGATTTAGAAGGGTGCTTCTGCAGGTCCAACGCCTCAGACCTGGCGGTGGAACTGGACCAGTTCTCCTTGGGCTTGGTCTTTAAAGGCTGAAGCAAGACCGAGCTGGAGCCCCCGGACTTTCACCGGAGAGGGCTGAGACTGCACCCAGGGAGGGGAGAGAGAGAGAAAGAGAGAGAGATCTGTCCAACCAGGCAAAGCTAGAGCTGGCCCGGGAGTCCAAGGCCCGACTCAGGGATCTCACTCTGTCCCTGTCCTGGTGCTTCTCACGATGTTTCCCCAACTTATGGTGTGAAGTTTCCCCTTTAGAGGAAGGATCTTTCTCCATGGCTTTTAGTGTTTTTTCAAGAAGGAATCCCTGGAGTGCTTTCTGGTGGTGGATCCTGGTCCTACAATTACACTGCTGGCAGATGGAGCAGGCCTTAGTGTTGTGGTCTGGGCCCAGACACCTCACACAGGCTGAGTGCCTGTCCTTAAAAGGCATCTGTTTGCCGCAGGCTCACTTAAGAGGGATGTCCTTTGGTAGGAGGAGTCTGGGAAGAAAATATGTGAGTACTTTTTAACAATTTTACGAGAATTTAAAGTTCTGGCATCATTCGTCTGCTAGAGGCATCCGTGGAGCTGATGTTGGCGAGTCGACAGCGGGAAAAGAACTGAGGGATGCTGGGGGACCGCCCTTTTATGATGTGTCTGATGTTGGGGCCGAAGTCGGGGGAGGTCCCCCGCTGGATATAGCTAGCTAGAATTTTTCCATGAGGTCCTGGCGCCTGCCAGCTTCAGTCCTTATGGTGTAACCCGCTGCAAGAGCTGTATCTCAAAGTAAGATCCAGGATTTATAAAACACAGCCTCCATGTTGAAGAAACAAAAAAATAAATAAAAATGTTCAACACAGGTCTCTCTTAAAAAAGTACATTCTATTGGCTTTCAAACTATGATGGTCACTGTTCACAACTGTGCCCACTGATCTACGTGGTTATGTTCTTATTAGATTAAGTTTTGTTTATTCTTTTATTATTTAAGTTTAAGTTTAATGAAATACAGGCTATTAATCCATAACTGGGTTGAATATAGGAAGATGTACAGATCTGTAACATCTGTCAACAGTATACATGTAAATAGTATGCCTTTGACTCTGTCCCTCACCGCAGGCTGGTAAATAAGACAGAAACCTGGCTGAAGGATAGAAATCAGAGGGCGGTGGTAAATGGTGCACATTCTGGGGTAAGGAAGGTTATAAGTGGGGTTCCTCAAGGGTCTGTACTAGGACCAATCCTTTTTAACATATATATTAGTGATATATCAGAGGGAATTGAAGGGAAAATGTGTCTGTTTGCAGATGATGCAAAGTTATGGAATAGGGTCGACACTGAAGGAGGGGTTGAGGCCATGAGGAGGTATTTGAGTATACTAGAGAAATGGTCAGAAACATGGCAGCTGAAATTCAATACAAAGAAGTGTGCAGTGATGCTACTCACTGGGGGGAGGACAGATAAAGCAAACAAAACAGGAACGGCCGAACGGGATCTGGGGATTATAATATCAAACAACCTGTGGGTATGTGACCAATGTAGTAAGGCAGTTGGCAAAGCTAATAGAATGATGGCTTGCACAGGAAGGGGCATAACTTGTAGGAAGAGGGAGGAGCTGATGCCATTATACAAGACCATGGTTAGACCACACCTGGAGTACGAGGTACAGTTCTGGAGGCCTCATTTAAGAAAGGACATAGATGTGATAGAAAAGGTTCAAAGAAGGGCAACAAAGATGGTGCAGGGTATGCAAGGGAAACCATATGAGACAAGATTGAGAGAATTAAATCTGTATCCGCTGGAGTTTAGAAGAGAGAGAGGAGACATGGTAGAGACATTCAAGTACATGAAGGGGATAAATAAACTGAGGGAAGAAAGTCTATTTAAAAGGAAAGTCGGAGTTAAAACAAGAGGTCATTCTTTAAGATTGGAAGGAGGAAGATTTAAAGGTAATGTAACGGGGTGTTATTTCACTGAGAGGGTGGTTGAACCCTGGAACAGATTACCTGAGGAGGTGGTAGGTGTCGAGCGGTGGAGGGATTCAAGAGAGCACAAGACAGACATGTGGGGTTGGCTAGAGGACAGAGGCTAGGCTCCTTGTGCACCGGTGACAAGTAGGGAAGGGGGGGGCCGGCCCGTCGGCGGGTGTGATGGGATTGCTTGCGGCGCGGGCGACCGGTTCGAGAATGGATCCGGGTCGTCGGAGGGGCCGGCAGGGAGTAGGATTGAGCGTCGATGGGCAGCTCTCCTACTCGGGGGGAGGTGCGGGCAGCATTCGGTCGTTGGGGACCCCTGGTGGAGACCCGGGAGTGCCACGCAGCCGGCCTTGACATGGGGGAGGCGGGGACGTGACGCTGGCGTCATTGCGTCCCGCCTCCTCTGGGAGAAAACCAGGAAAAGGGAGGAGCCGCCTGCCGCCGCAAATCCACGCTTCGCCCGGCGGCTTGATGTGCCCCAGGCCAAGCCCCGACCTAATCCCAGTGCCTGCGGCATAAGGGCCGGTGCCGTAGGCCCCACCGTGGGGGGCAAGCCACGGGGTATTGGTGGGCTGTGGCTGATTTGGGGGGCAGAAGCCGTCGGCCCGTGACTGGGCTGAAATTAGGCGGTAGGCGGTTCGGGAGTAAAAGAGGAAAAAAAAAAAAAAAAAGGGGTGGGAGATGGGCAGACTGGATGGTCCTTTTCTGCTGACATTACTATGATACTATACATCATTCTTCACCTATCAGGATTGTTCATTTCTAAACATTACAGGTACTCTTGTAACCACACAAGGAGCTCTCATGCTTAGTTCTAAAATTCTGAGGCTCGAAGTTCAACCAGCACAGTCCATGATGTTATGCAAAGTAAAGCATTTTGCTTTTAAATACAAATTCCATTTTTTTTAAACAAAGTTCTTTAACAGGATTTATAATATGTTTATATGTACAGGTTCCAGCATCTCTAAGAGTTTCTTCTCAAGTCCTCTGCATACCAGAACTGCTCACTGCTCAGATCTTCTCACCTAAGAACTTGAGAATGCACACATAATCATAAGACACAGCGGGCCCCATATTCGGAGCCAGGTGCAATCGCAGCTGTTTGCACTGAACTTGTGACTGCGCACGACCGGCTCTGAGTGACATTTAAAAGGTTAGCGCTCGCCAACAAAGTGGCAACATCTGAATGACAGGCCATGTCACCACAGCACTGTGTGTCTGTGCTGCACAGACACAGAGCAGGGCTACATATGGCCCAAAGGAGACAGCGCTGCCCAAAACAGGATAGCGCCAGGTCTCCTGTGGGCCACATTCAGGTCAAGCATGCCCGTCACTAAAGAGCCATTGCATGCCCATTATGGGCTCATTTCCATGTGGCACAGCAGCCCCTTACTGCCCGTTCTGCTGTGAATAAAGGAAGGCCTGGTGGTATAATGGTTTCCTCACCCCCGATCACCCAGCCATACGCAGAACAGTAATCCTTGGTGGTGTAGTGATCCCCCATCCCACTTCCAATTGCCCATCCATATGTATAACAGTAATCCCTGGTGCTATAGGGCCCCCCCCACCCCCAACTGTTTACCAACACCCCGCTCGCCTTAGACCCCACCCCTCCCCTCACTCAAGATCGCCATGGTCCGTAACATCAGCGCCAGCCTAGCCCTTCTTGGACAGTCACAAAGTGCGATCATACTCTGTGTCAGATGGTGGCCAGCCAAGGCGAGGAGTTCAGAAGAGGCTCTGCCAGCCACCAATGTTACGGACCATGGTGATGGGGGTGAGTGAGGCACTGGTCCCACAGGCAGCAGGTTGGTGAATGGTCGGAGAAGGCTATACTACCAGGGATTACCGTCTACATATGGATGGGCATGATCGGGGGTGGCGGGAACCACTATACCACCAAGGATTTATGTTCTACATATGGAAGAGTATTTGAAGAGGGGAGGACCGCCTGACACAGGGGCAGGCCACTGCAGTACAGCCACCCTGTCTTCGGTGGGTGGAGGCGTGGGCTTAACGCTCAGGTAAGACGTGTTTTTTGGCAGCTGTAAACAGCACTGCTCCACGGAGGGAGTACCGCCACCACAAACCTTTGAGTATACTACTGCACCAGTATGCGTGAGGGACCCCCTCATTTGCACTGCCGCAGTAGAGATAGCGCCTTGGCTCTGCCGCTTTGGGCAGCACCCCGGGGAGCTTCTGAATACTGCCCCACCCAGAGCACTAACATAAACCCAGGTTAGCGCCAGCCACTAACCATGTTTACGTCAGAGCTAACCTTTGTATATGGGGCCCAGTAACTGTATATATAACCGTACAGTAAATGTGACATCAAGTTTATGAAGTCTATAACAGAGTGTATTTTATTTGAAAGGTCACCTCTGTCCACAAAGTTACAATTTTATAATGGGCAGACTAGGTGGGCCAAGCGGTCCTTATCTGCTGTTAAATTGTATGTTTCTATGATGCAAGCATTTTGAAAAATTAATGTGTACCATGTTTCTGTCTGAAAATGTTAAATAAAAAAGTATAATGCAAAAAAATAAATAAAATGGGAACCTTGACATCTACACGATAAACTAGGCATCTGACACCATGGTGATGCAAGAATATTATGATATGAAAATATATTAAAATATGGAAAGACATGGCACTGATATTGTGCCAATTTCAACATGCAAAACCAGGAATCAAGGAAGACCGTAGCATTCAGACTGATGCCCCGATCTCTCCCCAATAGGCCTCTCCCACACAAATCTGTCCATCCACAGTTTTGACACCTGGGACTGATGTAGGCATTTGGGGTCCCAAGCCAGACTGCACCATTATGCTGCAATAAACTGATAACAGATGAGAAATTATGAACAAGGCTGTGCTCTCAGCTGAAGGGCAATATTTCATCATGGAGTTCTGATTCTACTCATTTCACAGGTGGGAGAACTGAAGCGTTGAAAGGTTAAGGGACTTTCTCAGGGTTACACAGCAACTAAGGACTGTGGTGGAGTCAGTCAGCACAGCGGTAGTGCTACCATATTCGATGTTGGCAATTGGGTTGGGAAGCAGGCCTTGGGGTCACCAGGGGGGGGGGGTAGGATTGAGAGTCCCAGTGGCTGACCTCCTCCTCCTCCTCCTCTAGGGCAGATGGGTGTCAGCAGCTGCTGTGCAAGCGCCTCCTTGGAGCCCACAGGTAGAGCTGCCGGTATCCCTGTGTGGGAGGGAGGATGTCGCCTGGTGCAACGCTAGTATGCCTGCTTGTGCATGCACACCCTTAGCCACCAGCATCTTATGGTGCAAAAATGCCTAAAAACACCAAACTGAAGATGGATGACAATGGTTTCTTGCAGGCCCGGCACGGCTGACCCAGACTCCCTCCTCTACCTGAATCCGATCTCTGCAGGGGCCTGGGTCAACCCCACAGTCCACCCAGGGGAAGGCAACCAAGGAGTAGGGTTAAGTCCAAGAGATGACCAGTGACGGAGCTGGGGACTGTCAGAAGCGGACCAGTTGGTGATACAGGTGCGAAAACAGTAACTTAAAGAAAGTGGCTATGACTGAATGTGAACTTGGTTCCCAAGTCCATACTTATTTAGCCACCAGACCACACTCTCTCAGAGAGTGAAGCCTGGGTGGGTTTTGATGTCACCAAGACCTTTGATGTGGAAACAGATTGTTCAAAATTGCTTTTTTTTTTTTTTTTGTTAGTGTAAGGATATTCACAAGTTTTTGTCTTCTCCACCTCCAGCCTCCCTAAGTTGTCTGCTGTTGCCTGCTCCAGCTTATCACTGCCAGATTACCCTACCTCAGCTACCACTGGGGGGGTGCTACCATGCAAGTCTGGTGGCCCGGGGGTGAGTGGGGTGGAACTGGAATGCTGAGAGATCGAGCTTCGTCATTTGGCACACTCTGAACAGGGCCTTTCCTGTTTGCTCCCCTGCCCTCAGAAGCAGTCACAGTGCAGCCTCCTGCGGGTCGTGTGGCAGTGTGTGATCACCGTTGCCATCTAGTGTGCCCCACCAAAACAGCTGCTCTGAGAGCAGTATGTCAATTGATCCTCCCCAGGAGGAAAGCATCCTTGTGGATGTGGATGCTGTTGCACTCCCAGATGTCCTCTGTTCCTGTCGTCCGAGGTTGGATGCGTGAACTCAAGTCGCCAGCATGCCGGACGGATACCATGCTGCTCAACATCACAGACACAGCTTTCGTCTGCTTTTAAAAAGTGGAATCCTTTATGGCACAGGACACCTTATTCTGCAGAATGTTAGACACTGGTGTGACCAGTGTTTATGCAAACACCAGCACCATTAGGATAATGATGTACCATCGATCTGACTTCAGAAGTATGGTACAGCAGCATTCTGATGCCACAGGACTGTAACAACAAGATCTGGACAAATGTTGGTCAGGCAGATGAACTTCCATCCTGCATGAACAGAACTCGGGGGAGATGTCTTCTGCATCTGTGCTATCTGCTGCTCATCCAAAGTGTACTGCGTGATGTGCTTTCTCCAGGCACCTCGGAAAACCAAGACCAAGATAAAATGTCCGCTTCTATTTCTACTCAACCAGAGTTAGTGTTTTGTTTTGTTTTTTTTAAATCAGTATTGCTCTTTAAGTTGGGTTTGAAAAAAGTTTCAAACACGTAGTTAGGCATAAGATCAAGTTACTGGTTAGTCTCTGAGCTGCAACAGTAGACTGGCAACCACTAATGTTTACTGCGCATTATTTTAAACAGTGAATATGGAATACTGTAAGCAGTGGCCTTATTAGGCATGAAAAATTGAAAAGAAAAAAAAAAAGAGCTTAGGTTTATCTCCTATATTCCTACAGCACTATGTTACAACATATGGTAAACAATATCCAACTAAAAGCATCTTGCAAGGAAAGAAATCTCGCTCGGTATCTTGGTAAATAAAACTTTCCTCCCACGACCACTGCTAAAAAATAACCAGAGTAGCTAACTCCCTCCTTAGACAAATTAAACGTACCTTTGTGTCTAGGACTAAGCATTGCTTCATACCTCTGTACAGATCCTATGTCATACCTTACATGGACTATGGTCACCTTTTCAGAAACCCTCATCTCAGGGGTGGCATAGTTCAAATGGAACGTGTCCAGAGACGTGCTACTAAAATGGTTTCAGGACTTCCTCACAAAAACTGCCAGGAGAAACTGCATGCCACAGGCCTATATCCCCTTCAACATAGGAGATGTAGGGGAGACATCCTCTTTATCTATAAGATTCTACAATCTCCTTCTTTTTCTACTAATTGAAGAGTCTCTAGGCTCCATAACAAACAAATTAAGATCATGAAGGCCAATATTAACCTTAGACATAATTTTTTCACGCTCCGAGCATCCAGACTATGGAATTCCTTACCTTATAATTTAATAAGTTCCAAAGACTTTAACACATTTAAAAACAAATTAGATATACACTACCGGTCAACAGTTTTAGAACACCCCCATTTTTCCAGTTTTTATTGAAATTTAAGCAATTCAAGTCCAGTGAAGTGGTAAACTGCTAGAGGTTAAAAAAAAAGTTTAGGTTAGCAAAACTGCTGTAGACAAATTGCAAAGAAAGCCAAGGTGTCAGTGAGTACAGTTTCCTACACCATCAAAAGGCACTTGGAAACTGGAGGAAACTCTGACAGGAAGAGGTCTGGCAGACCCAAAGCCACAACAGAATCAGAAGACAAGTTTCTGAGAGTCAACAGCTTGCGTGATAGGCGGCTCACAGGACAACAGCACAGAGTGACTGGCACCCTGAACCAAAAGGGCTACCACAGCATTTGCAGCGCCATGCAATACCCTCTGGTCTCGCCTAGTTGGTCAGGGTTCATCCTATAACAAGATAATGACCCAAAACATACCTCCAGGCTGTGTCAGAACTACCTTGAGGAAAGAACAAGGCGGTAGGCGTCAAATCATGGAATAGCCAGCACAGTCTCAGACTTAAACCCCATCGAGCTGGTTTGGGATGAACTGGACAGAAGGGTGAAAGCAAAGCAACCTACAAGTGCAACACATTTGTGGGAACTTCTGCAACAGTGTTGGGAAGAACTTCCCGAACAATATTTGATGTCCATTGTAGGAAGAATGCCACGAGTGTATTCGGCGGTTACAGTATATCTGCAAAAGGTGGCTACTTTGATGAGTCAAAAATTTAGATTAAATTTTGTTAAACAAAATGATTCTATGATTTCTTTTTTATCTCCAATTGTTTATTTGTTCTATGCTTTAATTTCAGAGTACATTGAGACATTAACCTGCGTAAATTTCAATAAAAACTGGAAAAATGGGGGTGTTCTAAAACTTTTGACTGGTAGTGTATGATTTAGCTCCCACCCACTATTACATATTAGCCCACTTCGTATGTGGGCGGCGAGAAGGAATCTCAATGGGCCTCTGCCTTTTCCTAAAACCTAGTAAACTCCACATGTGAATTATTTTATTTGTGCTTCCTTCTGAGTGGTTCTATTAAAGAATACATTACTGTACTTCCTACACTGAAGTACTGCACCATTCTATCTTCTAAGAGTCTGTGCTGTTCCTTGATGACTGTATGTGCTCTGCATTTTTCTTAAAAATGCAATGAACGCAAAATTAAAAAAAAATCCTGATTTCTTTTTGGGGGAAAGTAGTCATACAGCGCTATATATTATGACAAGCACTTTATTGTTTTATATATACAAACAAAAGAAAGAAGGAAGGAAGTGCCTCCGCTGCAGCCTGAACCCAGGCCACCTGGAATACTGTTCTGGTTGCGCTACCAGCTGCGCCACCAAGGCAACTGGAAACTGGGCCATCCCAGAGCACATTACTTTTTCTCTCATGCACAGCCTGGTGCTGGCTAGACAATTATGTTTTCAATCACGTAGGGAGATAAAATTGGTACAATAAAAGGATAATTCGAACAAGGTGTACACAGTAAATAAATAAAATAGTGCTTGGGCAGCAACAGCCGCTACACTGAAGTATTAAGCATCGGCAGATACAGGTAGAACTAAAGAAATACACAGGCTATATACAAATTACAGTTAGCAAGGTTGCAGGCAGCAGTTACTGGGATAAGATGGCGGCCGACCAGCCAGTTTCAAGGTAGGAGAAGAGGCAATGGCAGGGGCCAGGAACGCCTAGATGGATAGCCCAGCAGCACCTAACGCTTGGGGACAGGAACAGGTAGGAGGAGGACTCAAAAGTGGGTTCTTAGTAGGGTGTATAAGTTTAGCGGGGGTCAGAGGAACACAGTGGGGGGGGGGGAGAAGAGGTCATTCCAGAGGGACAGCCCAGCAACAGAGAAGGCCCTTTGACCCATCCTGGGTAGTTACGAGTGAACAAGAGAGTTGGAGAGAGGACGAGTTGTAGAGATTACGGTTATAAATCTTGGGACTGAGCAGAAATGATAGAGGGGAGAAGGGGAGGGGCTATGGGGGGCATCCCCTATGGTCCGAGCCAGCACATAAGAGCATCTGGCTTGAGGAGGAAGCCAGTGAAGGGGACTGGTAGAGAGAGCAGGTGGTGTCCAGCCAGGAGGCATTGGTAGTGGATTTAAAGAAGTATGCAGGACACCCATAGTCGAGGAGGGGGATTGTTTTCTCTCTCAGTTAACATACCAAAATTATTTTTACACCACGGCACCCCTGGAGGCATTGCGAGTTCTGTAAAATAGGTGCAATACAATGCACTTGAGCACGTTAAACTATTTAAGTAGCTACCAAGTGCAGTTCCTTACCCTGGTCTCCGTACTCTTGTTTTTCTCCCACTCCTTACAGTTAAAATGGTCAGTCTTCCACTGCTGGCAGGAAGGGGCGTCCCCATAGGTGTAGTAATGGTGAAAACGATTCCTGATGCTCTTGCAGTTCTTCCACTCCGACCAGTAATCATCACACGCCCGGGGAGGCTAGGGGAAACAGACAATGTTACTCCAAACGTTTAGCTTGCCAGTAATTTTTCTACAGGGCTAAAGCGCATGACTGCTGCTTCCATAGAAACTGCAATGTTAGTGGTTTCAGAATCCTTTTTTTTTTTTGTACATTTTATTTATTCGCCTACCTTGTGACGGACTCTCTCCGGTGGGGATACTTGGTCGGAAGCTCTGCTGCCTGCAGCCCCCAAAGCGTGCACTCCCTTTCAACCCCAACTGGCCACATGACCCCCGGCTCTGAGCCCCCGGGGTGGGACCGCCAACTCCTCTGGCGCTCTATCTGCTAATCTAGGGAGTGACCAGAGAGGAGGAGGGTGACTGGGAGCGCGGCTCGGTGGGCCCGGCACTGGGCATGGGGCTCCACAACTGATACGCACCATTGCCTACCACCACGGTAAGGTTTTTCCCCTTGGTTTTCCTCCCCTCAGGACGTGGCGTGCAATGGCATCCTATGCGGGCGGCCCTTCGCCACTGGAGCCTGACGACTTCCTGTCCCATTTCTACGGCCCGATGTCTGTGTTGCCCCTGGTCTCCACCAGAGGCTGCAACTGTGCCAGGCGCCCCCAACAACCCACACCAGGAGAGGACAGCTGTCCTCTGGCCGCTCGATCTTCTCCCTCCCCTGCTGACCCAGATCTGTTCCCAAACCCGGGTCGCCAGCGTGTCATCTAGTGCCTCAACCCTCAGCGCCACCAGGCCAGCCGTGGTTTCAGAATCTTACTGGGGAAAGCTGGGATGCTGTAACCGCTGCTTTATGTTACAGCTGGAGTCATTCCCCCCTCCCCCCACACCCACTGATTACTGCCCAGGAACTATTTCTCAGATGTTTTATTTTTTGGTAACACATTTTGCTGGTCAACAATAATACTGAATTGTTGCAGAACCTTTGTATTAAGGAATCTATTAGGTAGTGATGATCATCTTATTAGGCTAAAGAATGGTTTGAAGTCTTCCAAGTTTTTGAACCTGCTTAAGAATATATACTTTTTATTATTCCTTTTTTTTCCCCCTCCTGGTCTCTCCCCCACCAACTACCCTAAACTATAACATACTGTATATATTTGTTCCAGTTTTTATCTCCCTAAGGGGGAGCTGCCTATCTCCATCATGGTTTGACTGCCATCCCAAAACTATCTAACTATTCCTTGGGGCCCTTCTGGTAGTGCCTCTGGTCACCCCTGGGTACTGTACTGAGATAACATCACGCTGGAACTCCCTCTAGCCCAATCAGCTTTCAGGAATTTTTCTACCCATTTTGCAATTGGCAAAATTTACTGCAAATGCTGGAAAAGGGAAAATGACATTTCATACAAGTGTTCTTTATTAAATCACAATACATACGTGGTTTATAACATTACATGCCAACATCTGCCTTCAAAGGCAACTAGACCTATAAACCGAAAGCGATAATGCAGTTTAGCTTACGCTCTCAAGTTTTGCTCAGGAATTGCATTTAAAATGTATTTTTGTTATTTAAAATTCGTTCACCAAGAGGCGCACACTAAGTTGAAATTACATGAAAATTTACAACTGCAATAAACTGTAGACATTTACAGATGACAAAATACTTGTGGTCCCTCCAGTCTGCAGGGTTCCTACCTAGACCCTCACCAGTCAAGCACTGGCTAGGCTTCTACCACTTTCATCGTCCCACAGTTCTGCCTGAACCACCCTCTTCCCCCATATCAGCCTCATCCCACTTTTTCACCAACCTAACAATTAAGACATACTCCTTCACGCTCCTCCTACCACCCCCAAACACATACACACCAGCTTCTAGGAGTTCACCCTATTCATACCCTTCAGGAGCTTGAAAGTTTCATTCAAGACTCCTCTCTCTCCTTGCCTCCAGAGCAAATACTGATAACAGTATGAGACTGTAGTATGAAGACAACGTGACTTGCATACAACTCTGCTGTTACACATTTTTTTTGGGGGGGGGGGGATTTGTCCCTCGATTTACCCTTCGGAAACTATTGTCTCACCTGGAGTAGTTGCTGCCCCATATTGTGCTTTGAAATTCTGAACAGTCATGACATTTTTTTTTCCAGTGAGGCACAGAAAGTACATAATTAGTTCTTAGGGTGCTAAAAACAGTAAATAATCCAATCTCCAGGAAGACTTGTCTCGAAAGAAATGAACAAATAGCAAGTACCTCTGTAATCTTAAAGGAGGGAGACAGCTTGTACCGGTCCCGGACACTAAGTATATTACAAGAACTCATCAGCATTGTTCTAAGAAATCATCCTCCCCCCAAAAAACAAGATTTTCTGCCACTACCAATGCTAAAACAGTAAAATTCTGACAAGAAAGTGAAATACAGCCAGGAAAATGCACAGAAATGCAACCTAGTGAGAATATCGAAAGAGCTCTTATGTTGATTACAGATGCACAAGTGCTGTTTCACATTCTCTGTTTTATGTAAATATATGCCCTAAAAATAAACTGGTGTGAAAAACGTAAAATGAAGCAGCAAATATTGAAAATTTTAAACCTCTAGCTGAACTGAATGCCACATCCCAGAGCCTGATTGGTTCACCAATAATTCTTATCCTACAAACACTGGACTGGCAATACAAACGGAATGCTGGAGTGCTTCCTGCTATGGAAAACTGCATTCAGTGCACTCCCTCTGTAACCATTTCTTTGTACTGGGCCTTGTGTGTGAGATAATGCCCATGACAAGGCCTTTGAGCCTTATAATGTATGGTCAGGGACTGCTGTGCATGATTTGGAAATCCACATTCAAAGACTCTGTTGTACCACCTCAGTAGTGATGCAACTACTAATGCCACCGCCATCCTGCCAGACAATTTACTGTTTGGAATTGTGAGATGTGCACGCAGCTGTTTTTCCTTTAATTCAACTGCTGGCTCGTGCGCTCTCAAAAACAGCTAAGATGTAGTTGTACCACAGTGTGGTATTACCGCGTTCCATGAACTTTGAACTGTGGTACAACATTCTGACTGTGATCGATTTCTATGTAGAACAAGGGTTCACCATACACTATAAAATAATATTTTGTGGGGTGTGCTGTCGGGATATCACATATATCTACGGATAATTGTCTCCCTGTTGATGTCATGGGCTCTAGATCACATGTCTGTACACTCAAATTGTAACTGTATAGTGCTTCTGTGCACTGAAGGACGACTGTACTGCTTGTTGTGGGTTTTGTCAATGTTTGCCTTGTGTGAAATGAAAAACTTGCAATAAAGTACATTAATTTAAAAATATATTTGGTGAACCATACTAACTCAACCACGATTCCATCTTGAGATTCTTGGGACCTGTGAGGCCGTGAAGGACCTTTCAAGCTCCACTCTCGAGGTTCCTATGATGTCATCACAACCCTTCCTTGGAAACACAGCCTTATTGTGTATGGACGGCCATACATTATTCTATATGTTGATTCCATAGTACTGTAGAATATTTTTTGTGCAAAATTTCAGAATAAAAAAAATAGTGTGCAAAGACTGGCAAGTGCATTTCAAACAGAAATTCGTATCACTTCTTGCTGTTAGAGCCACAGCAGACCACAGGAACATAAAACCCTAATACCCAACCCCCCACCAATGATGTGAGCTTTTCACCGTGACATGAAGGCAAGTCTCTCATGTTTACTCCCACCCAATTGTATCCAACATTCAGACAATATGAGGATTGGGTGAAAACCAGACTCGATCAGGATCAAAACAATTTCACTTCTCCTGCTGACACAATCCCATCCAGCCCCAATGCCCTCGAACTTTACTGATCTGATTTAAATGTTTCACCTGGAAGGCACATTGAATAAGTTGCTCGTTTCCCGGTGAGACCTAGGGGTGCGAGGGGTACAACTGGATGAAGAATTACACATACAGTTTACCATTTAACATATCTGAGAAATTAAATATCCAATTACATTTGTAACAAGACATACAGTTAAAAAGTATCATAATCATACACCCGCATTTGTAACATAACATACAATTAAATATATCCTATCTGTGGAATATGCATTTAATTACAATTGGCATATCTGAGGAACATAGTACATAAATTTAATGTAGCCTTGGAGCCAACTCCTTGCAGGAATGGATCACAGTTAAGAGGCAGATCATTTAGCAATTATTGAATCAATGAGATGCAGTGAAGGGACATCAAGGAAGGTAGAGGGGTAGACAGGGGAAACCAGCTTGGGGGGGGGAGAGGATAAAAATGGGAACATTACTGGAGCAAAGACAGCAAAAAATCAGTTGTGAGGGGCACGTTAACACAGGGCTAGTACAGTCTGAGAGCACCTCAGACAGA
The DNA here is from genome assembly GCA_016271365.2 of Neoceratodus forsteri. Classification (NCBI taxonomy): domain Eukaryota; kingdom Metazoa; phylum Chordata; order Ceratodontiformes; family Ceratodontidae; genus Neoceratodus; species Neoceratodus forsteri. The sequence goes on along the minus strand of JADMNL010000027.1, from coordinate 295,736,467 downwards.
ACAAAAAGTGCAAGTTATTAGCTCAAGTGAACCAATTCCTTTGTTTAAGTGCAGGGAAGTTGAGAGAAGGACAGGAGGGAGGTGGGGGTAAGGGACAGGGTAGGGAAGGACGAGTCATACCTGGAACTGGCTCCTTCAAAGTGCAGAGACTGCTGCTAGTGGCGGAATGAGGAGAGGACTTAGAATAAGGGGCAGGAGCAGGCAAGGACAAATTGGGTAGAGATAGTAGAGCGGATGGTAAAGGGAAGGAGGAGGAGGAAGGGTGGGAGAAACTTGCCTAAGACTAGGCCTCTTAAGGATGCTAAGAACCCTGCCAGACAGCAGAGTCAGGCAAGGACGAGTTAGGTAGAAAGGATGGACGGGAAAGGGAAGGGAAGGAAGAGTCATTTCCCAGTGCTGGATCCCTCCAGGATGCTGAGAACCCTGCCAGGGGGTAGACTTAGGTGAGGCCACACTGGGAAGAGAAAAAAGAGGATGAAGGGAAAGAAAAAGCTTGCCAAGACTATGCCACTCTAGGATGCCGAGAGCCATGCCAGAGTGCAGAATCAGGAGAGGACTAGTTGGGTGGAAAGGATAGCAGGGGAGGGGGAGTGAATGAAAAGTAATTGCCCGGTACAGGGCCCCTCCAGGATGCAGAGAACCCTGCCAGGGGATAGAATTAGGGGAGGACAAGTTGTGCAGAGGGAACAGAATGTACACCCAACCCTCCAGAATGGCGTGATCCTCACCCACAGCCTGGAATACAAATCCGAAGTCACAATGCCCCTCATTTGTGTGTTGTGGAGGGGTGGCATTCCGGCAGGACAAAGGCCATGCTAACCATTAAGGGGGCTTTCCAGTGCATCAGTTATGGCAGGTATTCTGGTGAGTGGGCTGCAGCCATTCTGGCAGGCTTTGGGGTGGAGGCAGGATGCTTATCATGTTAAAAGGATAAAAACAATCTTTCCAAGTTATGTTCAGATGCTGGATCATTTCCGGTTTTCACTCATTCTCATCACAGTTTACCTGATAAGGCCACCTGCTGTGTATACACGTCCTAAAAACCTATACCTTCTAAATCTTCTGGCAGCCTAAGTGCCACAGTGCAGGTTAGGTTGACAATTTTGACCTATACTTCTTATTCCCCTTTTAGATTAACCATTACCTCGTCTTAAATGATACAGTTTCTTAGCCATTTTGAGTCTGCTTTGGCACTATTTATTTACACTTAAAATAACGGAAGTGCCCCTTCTAAGTATGGTGACTTGGTACTAGGTCATGTGACTCTTCAGAGAGCACCAGGTTTGTCACCCCCCCCCCCCAGTTATATAATGCTGGTTTGTTTCTTGCGCCAGAAGGGGAAAAAACGTTTTTTTACATTTTCACCGAGAACAGTCAAGCTCGCGTTCCCCTCAGCCCTTCACCGTGCCAAGTAATGTAGAGGGAGGCTGCGAATTCTATGGGCGAGGCTCGTTCTCCGGTTTCCCTATTGCATTTGTTGTACAAAAGCGGCTAGCCCGTTTTACTAAAATGGCTTTTCCAGAACCAGGAATCTGAAACAAATGTGGACGCACTTCGCTTGACTCCGCAGCTCCTTACCCTCCACTGTGTGGTGTCAGCCATCCTTCTCCTTCCAACTTCAGCCACACCCACTACGCACGGATAGGTCAAACTGGACAGCAGGAAGCGTGACTGACGGTCAGACAAGCCACCCACAGTAATCCTCGCATGCATAGCACCACCCCAGCATCCAATCGCTGAGACATGCATATATGGGCGGGCTCATTCTAACAAGTGGCTGGAGCAGGGAAGTTGAAGTGGATTTACTGCAAAAGGCACACTCTGGGTAGTCCTGTACAAATCGTGTCACATACGGGAGATGCGTGTGTGGGGTTACCATAGCACCTGTCCCTTATTTCGCAGGACAGTCCTGATTTGGGCAGCTGAGTCCTGCAGAAAAACATGAAAAATACTAACTGTTCTCTTCACGTGGGGTCCTATGCTACCTCCTGAATTAAACTACATATACAGAATTATCTCCTCAAACTGTGTCATGATGATAACCATGCCTGTACCCACGGTTTCCTGTAACTTCCTCATGTTGTAACAAATAAAGTATACAAAAGTTCTCTTTTTTGCTCTTTCTGTATCTTACTAGTATTGTTATCCCGGGTGGCCCCTGAAAAAGGGACCTTCGGGGCCCAGTGGGCCTACCCGCTCACCAAAATTTAGTAAATAAATGCCCCAACATTATAGTAGAAAAAATATTTTCTGATTTTCCTCTAAATGTTGCAAAAAAAACCATAATACCTTAATTAAATAATAAAAAATGACAACACTTGATCTTAATTCCGATTATTTAGAGAAAACATGTCTGTTGCATTGGTCGAGGTGACATACTGTCCTGCGAAAAATCCTGTTTCAGTAAGAAATGTCCCACTTTGGGCTTCTTAAGTGGTGGTAACCCTATCGTGTGCGAGTTGAACATTTTGAAGTAAATACACTTATGGAAAAAAGGACAGTACAAGTCAAAACAATTTCCATTAGTGAAAGGAGAAAGTCTAGAGGGGTTATTGCTAAGCTCAAAGGAGCTAAGAGGGGGCATGTGAGGAGGAGGAGGACCATGTAAAGGCATCTATCCTAAATAGATCCTTCTGTTCAGTATTCACTGAAGAGAAAGTAGGGCAGGGCCCACAACTCAGCACCATGGACACAGGGGGGTGAGCACTAGTCCCTTCACAAAAGAAAAGGTCCTACAAGAGCTTGATAAGCTCAGGGTGGACAAAGCAGTGGCACCTGATGGCATACATCCCAGGGTACTAAAAGGAGCCAAGGGTGGAACCAGCAGAGCCATTATCAAAACTGTTTAGTGAGTCTCTGAGCACAGGAGAGGTCCCAGAAGACTGGAGAAGAGCTCATGTGATCCCACTCCACAAGAGTGGTAGCAGGGAGGAGGCAGGGAACTACAGACCAGTCAGTCTTACCTCAGTAGTGGGCAAGATTATGGAGGCACTCCTTAGGGAGTGGATAGTACAACACCTGGAGGCAATATAGCGTAGTGGTTTAAGGCTCTGAGCTGCAAATCTGGTGACATCCAGCAGACCAGACCTGGGTTTGAATCACACAGCTTCCACTTGCATACTGTGTGACCCTAATCAAGTCACTCAACTTCCCTGTGCTCCCAGGTCACGCCTGTAAAAAAGCTTTCAGCTCAGTGTGCTACTCCTGGTTAAACAACTAAATAAAAAACACCTGGAATCCATAGGAGCACAAGATCCAAGGCAGCATGGGTTTACAAAAGGAAGGTCCTGTCAAACTAATTTCATAGATTTCTTTGACTGGGTAACCAGACTGGTGGACCAAGGGGGCGCAGTTGATGTTGCCTACCTTGACTTCAGCAAAGCTTTTGACACTGTTCCACATAGAAGACTGATTAATAAGTTGGCGTGGGTCAGTAGCTGGTCAACTGGGTGGCAAATTGGTTGACGGGCAGAAAACAGAGAGTGGTGGTAAATGGCATACAGTCAGAAGAGATGCAAGTCACAAGTGGGGTACTTCAGGGATCAGTCCTGGGGCCAGTCCTCTTCAATATCTTCATCAGTGACACTGCAGATGGACTGGAGGGTAAGGTCTGTCTGTTTGCAGGTGACACCAAGATCTGCAAAAGAGTAGGTGATCCAGATGGGGTGGGCAGAATGAGAAGAGATCTGGATAAACTAGCAAAATGGTCAGAAGAGTGGCAACTGGGGTTTAATGCAAAGAAGTGCAAGATCATGCACATGGTGAAGAGAAACCTTGAAGCCACCTGTAGGCTGGGAGGGGAGTTGCTGGCAGTCACAATGGAAGAAAGAGACTTGGGCATCATCATCACCGATGGCCTGAAATCATCCAAGCAGACCACCAAAGCAGTAGGCAAGGCTAGGGGGATGTTAGGGTGTATTAGTAGGGGTATCTCAAGTTGGAAGAGGGAGGTAATGATCTCTCTTTACAAAACACTGGTTAGGCCCCATCTGGAGTACTGCATGCAGTACTGGAGGTAGCACCTGCACAAGGACATTAACCCAATTGAGACAGTCCAGAGAAGGGCAACCAAAATGGTGCAGGGACTGCATCAGAAAACATAAGAGGACAGATTAACGGAGCTCAATATGTATACCCTAGAGCAAAGGAGGGAGAGAGGTGATATGATCGAAACATTCAAACACCTTAAGGGCATTAACAAGGTGAAAGAGTCTAACATGTTTCAATATAAGAAAAATAGCAGGACAAGAGGACACAGCATGAGATTAGAGGGAGGCCGATTAAGGGTAATGTGAGGAAGTTCTTTTTCACAGAAAGGGTGGTGGATGCATTGAACGGCCTACCTCAGGAAGTGGTGGACATGAATACAGTGCAGGGCTTCAAACAGGCATGGGATAGGCATAAGGGAGCAGTACAGATGAGTATGACTAGATAGGTCATTGACACAGCAGAGGCCAATGGCACATTTATAAGGTAGAAAAAGAAATGGGCAGACTGGATGGGCCTTGCGGTCCTTATCTGCCGTCAACATCTACATTTCTATGTTTACAGCAAGGAATAGCTCCTTTTGCTAGGTGACATGCCGATTGCCACACCAAGATCACTATAGGTATCTCCAAGTTAGGGCATACCTGCTTGAGAAAATTCCTTCAGGGAGGATGCCTCCAAACCCTATCCCAGCCCTGATGCAATTAATAATAGGGGCAATAGGGGGCGTTGCACCCCCACACATAGTGGGAAAAACTTATAAAGCACTCTGGGAATGTTGGGGAGAGTCAACTGCAATGATAGTAAGGACCTGGAACAGGGAATGAGGGACAGAGATTTCATCTGCACTTTGGATAACCCCAATACAATGTTCAATGTCAATCTCACAGGCCCCATATTGGAAGGCGTTCATTTGGAAATATTGTATAGGTCTCTTTAACACACCAGATAAACTGGTAAAATATCTCCCAGATAGCTATGGCAATTTTTGGAGGAACTGTGGAGCACAGCATGCTAATGCGGTCCATATATTCTGGGGCTGTCCAACTTTGGTACAGTTTTGGAAAGAGATGGGCCCTAGTCTGGCTGAACTGGGAGACAGATGATGGTATAACCCCACCAAAGAAAACCTATTTGAATATTTATTTAGCTGCTGCAAAAAAGGCAATTACATGCAACTGGAGCAGGCCATTACCACCTACTTTAGAACAATGGCAAGAAATTATGAAAGAACTGTATTTCCTGGAGAGAGAATAATAGCTGCCTCAGGAGGCAGGACACAACAGTTTGAGATTACGTGGAGAAAATGGGTGATTTATATGCCACAAATAGATGATGCCTTTATTCCCTGAGTAAGCCAGACTGAGATTAAATATGTTGCAAAAACAAATATGGCAAACAGCCCTGTAAGAAGCTGAAAGTTTTAGGATTGTAAAGGATGAAATGCATCTTGCTGACAATGTGTAGTGGATAATGATGAGTTATGAACTGAGGATTGTAAATAGAAGAATCTGACTGGCTGGGAGCTCTTTGAAGCCATGATGATATTGGGCTACATCATCACGGCCTCAAAAAACCTCCAGCGCCACCAGCCTCCTTGCTCTCTACTGTCGGAGAACTGTTTTTTCCAAAATGTACTCCTACACCACCTAAAAACTCATTCATAAAATGTTTTAAAATCTGTTTCTTTTATTTTTTTTTTTATTTATAAAATTTAAAACTCAGTTCTTAATAGCAGTAAGTCACTCCAGGGTGTGGTATGTCATGGGATATCATCACTTCTCAGGTGGTTGGACGCACTCGGCCTGCGGCCTCGTGCCCAACCACCCGAGGTGTGACGATATCCCATGATATACCACACCCTGTCGTGGCTTATTGCTTAGTTATAATGCGGATGTCCTTGTACCTGTGATATGGAGAGAACTAATAATTAATATATATATAAAAAAAAAATTTCCAAAGTAAAATGGTTCTGGACAAACTGAATTCCAAAACTGAAAGGGCAAATCAATAAAAACTGTGACTATAATGGAGTTTGTGTATAAATGTAGGACTAAGTACTAAAATAGTGTTCAGCAATAGAATTTGAATTTATATATAAAAGAACAACAAGGGTTTTTTTTTTGCAGCTGGATGAAAATTCTCAGAACTGTAGCCACATAAAAGTAGCGGTCCAGGCCAATAGAATCTCTTTGGCACATATACTGTACTTTACAACTCTGATGTTGATGCTTGCTAGGCTCCTCAGTACAGAAAAGCCCACGAAGGCAGTCAATGAGGTGCCGCTACCAAAATGATCCGAGGTAAGGAGGGGGGCTGGATGCTCTTTGCAAGTTCACCCTGTAGACAAGGCGGCTCAATGCATCTGGGGTGTGGATTAAAATTAAATCCCAATAACCCCACACCCTGTCCTGGGTTATTGCTTACATGATCTTTATCTTCTGCATACTGAAGTGCATCAACAAGGTCAAATAGAGGTTTGATCCAGAGTCCAGCAGCAGGGCACGGTGACCTGCCCTGAAGCTCAGAGGTGGTAAGTAAAGTTAGGAGCAATGTTAGGAGGTACCTCTTCTCCCAAAGGGTGGTGAACCTATGAAACAGACTGCCAGCAGATACAGTGGACAAGAAGATGGCACATGTTCAAGGTTAAGCCATGCCAAATTTCTGCTCAAGGGAATAAACACAGAAACATACAATTTGATTGCAGATAAGGACTGCTGGGCCCATCCATTCTGCCCATTTCTCCCTACCTACACTATTACTGTAGACCCTGCCAATCTACAACTCTTTCTCCTTCCCCCTTCCTTTCCACTATGATTCCCTTGTGTTTATCCAATGCACTGTTGAACCCCCCATCACTTCCACAAGAAGAACTGTTCCAGGAATCCACACTTTTTCTTTGAAGAAGTACTTCCTCACATCTCTCCTGAATCCATCCCCCTCCAGCTTCATAGCATTGCCCCTTATTCGTGAGCATCGTTTCTGCTGAAAAATACATCGCTCCTGTACCTTATTTACCCCCATGAGCTATTTTAAAGCCATCTTATACCATGGGTTGGAGAAAACAAGCAATCCAATTGAAGTTGCTCTGCATGTCCATGGATTGTCAGCATTAATCCACAGTTCCACGGAGCGACTGTGGATACACGCCAGTGGGCTTTGTTATGTGCAGGGGAAAGGACAGACGAGCAGCAGCCACCATTAAACTCCCCGAGTGAGCCAGCGGGAGCGTGGAATACAGGTAATCCATTTGTATAGGGCAAGTTCATAATGTACTTCTTGTGAGGACAGCAGGAAACCAGAAAAAAAAACCCACATTGTGTTTGATACAGAACAGCAGGGGAGGATACCTGGAGTGAGGATAATAGTTTTGACACAGCGAGCCACGACAGGTACTGTCTGACCAGGGAACCGGGGTGCTGAGACACACACATACACACACACGGTGAAATGGGGAGAGCAACTGGAATTCCGGCATGGTGTGTCTGTGTGGTTTGAACGTCCTTTCCTGCGGTAGCAATCGGACCAGGAGAGAGCAAGTGCAGTAGCCAGTGTCTGCAGCAGGAAAGGGGTTTCAAACCACAAAGACAGAGAGACGTTATCCCCGGACCATTCCTCAATGTCACTGACCATTCCCCTGACTTGTGGTAGGTGTCACAGAGCATTCCCCCTGACTGGTGGCAAAGGTGCTGGTTGAGACGCAGTGTTGTGCCTCCGATGGAGTGGGAGTAGTGGCAGTGGGTCAGAGAGATGCAGGCAGCTCTATCAGATATGCGAGGGAGCTCCGACCCGCTGTCCGTGTATTGAAGTGCTGGATAACAGCGGCTGACATGCTGTGCGCTCGTCCACCTCCGTGGGCTCAAGAGATACTGCAGCGCGGGTGCTTTTGCATGGCAAACAATACTGGGAAGCCCATCTCCCCCATCCCGGTACAGTGAGTATTCCTTGCCACAGTGAGGAAAAGAGATACACACACAGGCACCATCTGTCACTTGGAGCATCTATGCGTCTGTCTCCAAAGTGCATGTGTCGGGGGGGGGGGCACAGAAGAGGGCACTGCAAGAGTCAGACAATATGTTATGCACAAGAAATATCAGAAATACTGTCAGTACTGTATTTGACTTTTGTATGTGCATAAAAGCACTGACATGAATTATTTGTTGGGAACTATTTTTCCAGGTGGCAGGATACAGTGCATTTTTTGGCATTTAAAGAGGGAGAAAAACCCTTTATGTTGTTTTCTCCTTGTTTTGATCATAACCCATGTTATAAGTGCAATAACCTACGACAGGTATGGAGTTATCGGGGACTAATCAACACCCGGGTGCTGTGAGGAGACACTGCCTGCAGACTGCGGCCTCATAACACTCGGTGTCGATAATCCCCACAACTTACACCCCAATGCGGTTATTGCTTACATGACCCCTCTCCATTCTCTGTTCCAGGGTGTACATATTGAGGTCCTTTAGTCTCTCCTTGTAGGGTTTTTGATGCAGACTCTGCACCATTTTAGTTGCCCTCCTCTGAACCGCCTCCACTCTATGTCCATCCAAAGATATGGTCTCCAGAACTAGGTGGAGTCTTATCAGAGATTTATACAGAGGCAACACCACCTTCCTCTTTCTGCTGGTGATACCCCTCCCTATTCACCCCAGCAGTCCACTAGCCCTCCCTACTGCCTGGCCACCTTTAGGTCATCCAATATTATTACCCCTAGGCTTCTTTCCTGCTTGGTGGTCACAGTACCACACCACCTATTCTGTACTCTGCCCCTGGATTTCTGTGCCCCAATTGCATTATTTGTCACTTTTTCGCATTGAAACCCAGCTGCCATACCCTTGACCACTCTAGTTCTCAGGTCTCTGCTCATCATTTACACCTCCCTGAAGCGTCCATCCTACTGCAGATTTTGGTGTCATCCGCAAAGAGACAAACCTTTCCTTCCAGCGCCTCTGAGGTGTCACTTATAAAGCGGACCTGTCCCAACAGTGATCCCTGAGGCACCCAACTGGTTACCCTTCCTTGGAGTGAACTCCATTCACCACCACCCTCCGTCGCCTATCTCATAACCAATTTCTTATCCAGTTTACCAACTTTGGACCCACTCCTACGCTACCCAGCTTGCTTACTAGTCTCCTATGTGGAATGGTGTTGAAGGTACCACTGGATACCTTGGATAGCTGCCGGGTGAAAATTCCCTATAAATCTGTGCATATTTGCACAGCATACTTTTTGGTTCCTGCTCATTAGGCAGGGCTAAAGGTGACCTGATGGACCTAGAATTCCTAGTAGCCCTACTACTGTTACTAGACAGGTAAAACTTGGGAAACGTTATGCACCAATGAAGTTCTGTTATCCCACAAATCTGCACACTATGAGAAGCACTACTGTGGCTTTAAAACAGTTTCCCTCATTTTTAGTTACAAAACACAGCAGTAAGGTTTGGCAAGTTAAGCATTTCTGGCCTTTGCTGTTGTGCTGGTGTAACGCCCTCATTTAATGACATTTAAAGCAATCACATTTCTCGAGTTCTCTTTCCCATTTTATGATTCTTGATGTTATCCCGTTTCTTAAATGAGAAACACACACCAACAGAAGGGATTTACAGAAACTTCAAATTTTAATGAGTACAACACGGAAGATGTAAAGTCATCCCTCGGTGGTGAAGCAAACCCTGGGTAAACACTCCAATCACAAGACGGAAGTCAAGTGAGAATGGATACTTTCCTGTTAGGAAGCAAACTGCAGGCAGTCAAGTCTACTTCAGCACCCATCCTTATCACTAATTCAGAAGGAGAATCAAAACAAATTTCAACTCCCCCTCCCCCCCACTACACTAAGTCCAAATATTTTCCACTGTTGCTGCTGCTGTTCCGATCCTTCCCCATCCTGGGTGAAGCACTAAGATGGTCACTGTACCTTCAGGCCAGTTCTGTTCTTTAAGCAACTTCCCAGTATTGGTTTTAAAAATCAGGGAATTCGAACAAAGTATACTTGAGTGCAAACAAAAGCATAACCAAGTTTCCACCCCTCACCCCTCTCAAATGAACAAACAGGGCCCAACTTGGTGCAATCAATTTACTGAAAGTCAATAGTTCTTAGTTCCTATATAGTTCATCACAGGTCAAAGGGGTTAGTGTTCTATGGTTTTCGACCTTTCTTTCTCAGAGACTGTCCTTCTCCAGAGAATGCAATAAATCGACTTCCCAGGTCCTCCTGCAGAAAGCAACAAAGCAGAGAAACATTTGTTAATGTTTGTGTTTGTTTCCCACTCCCAAACATAACTCACGACTGTCCCACATTATGAAGGGTGTCTTCATTTTATCAGTCAAAACTGCTTTGTCCCATGGAGGAAAGGCACCATCTCACATTGTATACTGACTTTGAATCACACATTTATAATCTAGGATGATAAACTGTGTTGTGCACCAATAAAATAACTAGTTTTCACAATGTGCTGAGCTTGCACCTCCATGGTTGATGATGTGCCCCACATTATGAAGGGAGTATCTCACATCATTTCAATGACAAAACTTCAAGAGATGTGCTCCCCAAAGGCAGGAATCTACATTGCAATGCCTTGTATCCATATAAAACAGATTCCATTTACCAACATCTTGGTGTTACTGGGACCAATTTTATTACTGGAGATTCTGCCAATTCTAGGATGTAGTTTTGTTCTGATACCATTTGCCACCAGGCTTTACATTCACTGAATCCTATGGAAAACAAAGTACCTTAGAGCCCTTGCTGTAAGAACATCCTAAATGCAAATAAAAAATGTTCTTATAACAGGGATATCAAAGAAATGAAACATACAGGAATGCAAACCAGATGCTGGCATGTACAGGAGGGGGAGATCGGATAGGAGAAGGAAGGTGATACTGCCCCTGTACAGGATGCTGGGATGTATAAGAAGGAGATTTACTAGGAGGAGGAGGAAGGAGGTGATACTGTCCCTGTACAGGATGCTGGGATGTACAGGAAGTGAATTTACTAGGAGGAGGAAGGAGGTGATACTGCCCCTGTACAGGACGCTGGGATGCATAGGAAGTGAATTTACAAGGAGGTGATACTGCCCCTGTACAGGGTGCAGGGATGTATAGGAAGTGAATTTACTAGGAGGAGGAAGGAGGTGATACTGCCCCTGTACAGGGCGCTGAGATGTACAGCAAGTGGATTTACTAGGAGGAGGAAGGAGGTGATACTGCCCCTGTACAGGGCATTGAGATGTATAGGAAGTGGATTTACGAGGAGGAGGAGAAGAAGGAGGAGGAGGAGGAAGAAGGAGGGGATACTACCCCTGTACAGGATGCTGGGATGTATAGGAAGGGAATGTGATAGACAGGTCCTAGGTAAGGCCAAACCTGGAGTACTGCACACAGTTCTGGTGTCCACATCCAAAGACAGACAGGATTGTATAGAGATCATACAAAGGAGGGCCACCAAAATGATCCAGGGACAGCAGGGGCAGTCAGATAAGGAAAGGTTGGCAGACCCTAACCTGTGCACACTGTAGGTCAGGAGGGAAAGGGAGAAATATGCTCGAGACATACAAGTTCTTGTGAGAAATCAACAGGGTCAGTCAGCCTGTTGTTGCAATGACAGGGCTACCACCTGCAACGCAGGCAACTCAGATTCGGGAACAAACCTGGATCATTAAAGGCAGGCTGGGAGGAGGACTGAGCATCCCAGAGGATGCTATCCTTCTCTGGGGTCAGGAGGGCAACTGGCACCACTGGGTTACTGCACTTGGGGGACCACAGGGGACAGTGTAGTCGGCGCAGCTTCATGGGTGAGAGGTCACTGGCTGGTGCCATGCACTGCTGGCCTCTCACAGACCCCGTACTAGCGACCCAGGCAGTGACCCTAACCGGATCCTGTTTGCAGTACATCGCAAAAGCTCCACGCCACCCCACCATGGGTAGCAAGTCATTGAAGACTGGGATTCAGGTAAGTCCGAGAGAAGCCAGTGACACTGCTTGGGGGGGGGGTGCGGTGTGCTCAAAGGCAGGCCTGATACAGAAGAAAGGAGTATAAAGGGAAAAAATGAAGGTTAACAAACATGGGCAGACTGGGTGGGCCCAGCGGCCCCTATCTACCGGCACACTCCATGTTTCTATGTAAAGAGAGACGATTAAAAAAAAGGAAATCAACAGGGTGGACTGTACGGACTTGTTCATGAGAAACAAGGACACACTGACTAAAGGATATAGGTGGAGAGTCAGGAGGGACGTGAGGACTGGTGTATGGGTTGGGGGGAAAAGATTCAGGAGCGACATGGGGGAAGTTCTTCATGGAGCAGGTGGTGGGTTAATGAAACAGACTGCCCAAAATAGTGGCTGAAGCCAAGACAGTGATGGGGTTTAAACTTCTGAGTAGGACCGATAAGAGGGAACAGTGGGACCAACAGGCAGTGCTTAACAGAAGAAGGGCTACCTAGGGAAGGGGTTGAAGATCAGCCTCTAGGGCCATCGGATTGCTAAATCCAGCCCAGCATTAGGCCAGTCAAAGAGCTAATCAGGCAAATGGTCAGACTGGATGGACCTATAGGGCTTTTTTCTGCCAACAAAATTGACGCTGTTATGAGGGGACATGATTGAAAATGGGTAAAAATACATGTAAAAGCAGATTGGTTAACATATAATAAAACCTTGCACAAACTGTTGTTTCTTGGACAACTGATACATAACAGTATCAGAGTAGGCTTTAGAAGATTTTCTGTCCAAACAAAGGTATTAAATTCATTCTCCGAGTCACGGCTGATTTTTATCAGATTCTGCTGCAATGTTGCAGATGCAAGGCACTCGGCTTCCAGGAAGGGTCACCCGTCACTGCGCACTCCCTGGCAGCTGACCAGAGAGTGGCTTTGGTATCTGCCATGAAGGTAGCTGCCTGCCTGCCCTGCCAACCAGAGGAAGGGTGCATCTGTGATTATCAGGGCTGGGAATGTGGAAAAATGGGATGAGAGAAAAAAAAACAAAATGAGAATACAACAAAAGTTGGCCACATAATCGTTCATGTAAGTGGGAAGTTCTTATATAACTGGTCACTTCTGAAAACCGACATTTTGCTCATCTTGCTTACCGGTATTATAACTCAGGAAGGGAAACAACAGCTGGATCTGCTTCTCACAGTAGTGGAAAATGTTGTTAATGGAAAACAAAAAGGAGCCAGCCCAATGTGGCGGAGGACTGAGGTGCTGAGCACCTTACCTGCTGCCGCACCAGCGATCTGGGTTTGGGAATGGATTCGGGTTGCTGGGTGTTGGCCGGGTAGGGAGAGGACTGAGCATCCCAGGGACTGCTATCCCCTCCTGGGGAGGGGTGACATTGACTTGGCTTGTGACTGCCACATGGTGGAGGCCTGGTGATACTGCAGGTCCCATGTGGCTCAAAGGGCAGGGCTGCAGATCTGCAGGGCGTGAGCACATACATGTCCTGATGTGCCACAGCAGCAGGGGAAGGAACAAGGAAAACTGGGGAACGTGGACTCATGAAGCCCTGCCCACTCCCCCATGGTCTGCGCCACAACCTGATTATAGGATCCAGCTGTCTTGTGCACTAGGAGGGGTGGACAGCCCTGCCATGGGGGAATCCGTGGGGAACTCAGCTCTGGTAAGTCAGGCAAGGTCGGTGTTGGTTATGGGGACAGGGCTGAGGGCCTGCCCACCTCCCCCATGGGAGAAAAAGCAATGGGGGGGGGACAAATCGGGATTTAAAAATGTGCTTTTGTGTCTCAGATGGATCCCCAGGGTCTTACAAGTAAGCAGGATTACCAAAATTTAAGGGGGACAATGAAATGGTAGTGTTATGAATAATTCAGTAGTTGGGAGAAAAGTAGAAAATCAGCTGTTTTTAAGGGACGATCCCCGGCCCCCCGTGTTCCCAAAATTGCGAGATTTTGTTTAAAAGTGTAACAGTTCCCTCTCCCCCTCAATTTTTTTTTCTTCATCACTAATTTGTGCTCCTTATCGATCCCCCATCCACGTCACCCAGCTTCTCCAGGATCTTACCTTCTTGCCATTCTGGCCACAGGACTTGGCTTGCCCGGTCACCGGTGCAGGGCCTGTGTGGGAATCGGTAGTCATCTTGCCACCGTGGATGTTTTCCACCATTTTCGCCCTCGACCGTCCCCATTGCTTGGGTGCAACATGTCAACACACATATGTGGAGGTGTACGCATGCTGCGGAGTCCTGCAGCACCCACCCTTCACTGGCATCCCTGTCCTGTTCTATCCTCAGGCCTCCACCTGGGGGCAGTCATTTGGCAGGACTGCTAAGCCACCCTCCCAGGGAAAGGAGAGCTGTCCTCCAGATGCTTGATCCTCTCCCACCCTGGTCAACCCTCTGCGGCCCACTCGCACCACGAACATGGGTCGCCGGCGTGGCAGGAGGTAAGGCACAGATGACTCAGCCCTCCACGCCACTGGGCTGGCTCACACTCCCCCCCTCCGAATTTTAAGCCCTGGCAAATAACTCCACTGTGCTGGTGGGTCGCCCTGGTCTACACTGCATCTAACTAAGAAGAGGCAGAAATAGAGTCTTCCATCTCCTTGCATAGATGTCCAAATGAAAGGAGTCTTAGGAAAATCTGATCAACCCCAAGATGAGAGCCGCTAGTTCCCCACAACACCTCAGTTCCGCATCCTGAGGCAGGGCTCCTGGGCTTCAGGGGCAGCATTTATTGATTTCTGTGGCAGAATTCAGTCCTGCCATTGGCTATAAAAAAGGAATGTGATTACATCACATGATGAGCACAAAGGAAGACTTCAGGATAAATGAGGAAATGAAGGGAGATGGGCACTGTGGGAAAAACTACATATTTGAATGCAAAAAAAAAAAAAGGCAAAAGCAATGAATTCCACAGCACTACATACATTCTGTTCATGATACAAGTTCTGCAGAAAATTATGCAGCTGTGGAACCACAGAATTCCAGGGAGCCCTGTTCAACATCGAAATAGTTAAGCCCCCCAACTGAGATGGTTAACCCTGCGCCCCCCCTTACAGCTGTGTGCAGAAAATGAGTGTGTACTAACATTACAGCAGAGGTATCATGTATCCAGGTTTGTAACTCGCCTCTGAGGATGGAAGAAAGAAGGGTTGTGGGTTCTAGCCCCACAGCAGGAACCTGGGTTAAATCCAATACTGACAAAGCAGTGCAGCATGAGGGGGTGCTGCACTCCTGAGGTGCAGTCTTGTAGATAAGCTGTTAAACTGGAAAACCCAACTTCCTGTTCTGGTGGTTGTTTAGGAGGACGTTAAAGATCCCATGGCACTTTGACAGGAGTAAGGGATGCCCCCCCCCAACACCGTGTCCTGGCCAAAACAAAATCTCACCAACAGATTAAACTGGTTAAATAGGTCAGTTTGCTCCTGTATCTCCAACCCCCACTCCCACCCCAAAAGGTTGGAAACAGGCAGAATTGCCAAGTCATCCTTTCCTGGTTAAAAACCAAAAAAAACAAAAACCTAAATAAATAGAGGTTTGAGTTCCAGCATGCAGTGCTTTATGTTGTGCGTCTATCAGACTCGAAGCACTGTACTTGGTCCATGATAATGGCCTCTTCCCCCTTGCCCAGCACTGGTGGGCTAAATATACTGTTTATTTTTTTTTTTTTTGGTTTGGTTTCTTTTTTTGTTTGTTTGGGTCCCCTTCCCCTTTGTTTCATTTTTAAAGCTGCATTTGGTGCCAGTGAGCATTCAGAAGGTATGGCTGTGACAGGAAACAAATTCAAACACCATGTTTGACTTAAAACATCCTATTTTTCCTTTGTTTCAAACATGGTGTTCTCCATTTCTGGGCAGGCCAGAATCTGCTCACATACTAATCTATAAGCAAGATGGTTTGCATTCTACTCACTTCTTCAATTTTCTTCGACTGGGGACGGGAGTTCCTGATGAAGGTGAGCGTCCCAATTTTGAAGTCATAATTAGGGATGCCTCTGTAGGAGAAAACAAAGGAAAAAGAACAATACTGATTCTACAGCGGTCTCCGTCCTAGCCTAGGCTCACCTAGCAAGTATCACAATATGTCTTCAGCACACCTACCTTGCATGAAGCAGCAAAAGTGTCGTGCCAGGAACATGTTCCAATCGGCTGATGTGCCCCCCCCCCCAAACACCACAACATCAAGGTAGAGAGATCAATGCTAATAGTATGTTCCAGTAATTTTCAAAGAACTTGACACCAAGTGTGATTCAGCTGTGCATTTCAGGTCTGCATTCCAGTCAGAGGGTTATGGCGCTGTTATAAACCATGGCAACAACCATCTGTCTGTCTCTCCAGATAGACACACATACATTTTTAAATAAATCCTCAAACATTAAAAGTAAGTAAGTAAAAAATTCACCAGAGGTGTGCAAACACAGCTACAGGACACCCATGCCGAACTAACACTAGGATGTTCCCAGAAGCCATATGTATTGCACAAAAATATTCTTTTAGATTAGACTGGATTTAGATTAGTTGGGGCAGTGTAGCAGAGTGGTCAGCATGCAGTGTTGTGAGCCTAGAGGCCCAGCTCTGAATCCTGCCACCACCACATCCTAATGGTGTGACCTTGAGCTAGTCACAACCTCCTGTGCTCAGCCTTCTCTCTCTCTCTCTCTCTCACGTGTATACATACACACACACACACACACCTATTGCTCTAATATCACTTAACCTCTCTGTGCTTAAAGGGGAACAGTCATATGCAGCTGATTAACAGACGGGGGCCCAGACATCCAGACTAAGCATTTCACATGCGGAAATAATTTCTTAACCTCTTAGAAACAAACCTCTTTTATCTTGTTAGTCCTGCTGACTGCAGCCCACTGTTGCAGCTGATCAAAAGAGCCAGGGTGCCCTGCAGTTGAGCCTCTAATGATGTGCACCACACACTAAGCTGCAGGGACCATCTGTGTGCCTTAGCAATGCAATACTCTCCTGTAGCGTTCAATAAAAGTGCCGTTTGCATTGAAATGGACAAACCGGATCCCTGGCCCCAGTTCCTTTCAACAAAAGAGGTTCAACAATTCCAAAATGTGACTCATTTAGTCAGGACCTCTAGGCCCCTGTCTGTTAAACAGCTATTTATTTTATTTATTTATTTTTATTTAGTTTTTGTTGACCGGGTAAGTGCACTAGACAAATCCTGCCTATTTTCAGGCACGACCCAGGGAAGGGGGATACAGATGAATGCCAACCAACCTTGAACCACATTAAGCTGTTGGTGGTATTTTTAGTGAATGAGGGAAATTTGGCCAGGACACCGGGGAAATTCCCCTAGTCTTTTCGATAAGTGCCATGGGATCTTTAACATCCACCTGAACTACCACCAATCCAGGCAGATGGGACCTCGGTTTAACGTCTCATCCAAAAGACGGTTGACTGCAGGCACACTAAATTGTATTAATTATTATGTTTACTTGTGCAGCAAATAAAGGGAACCTTAAACCAATGTAATCCTAGACATGCTAGTACAGAAATAGTTAATTAAACGGCTGTATTGCTACTATGTATAGCTGCACAGAATATAAAATTCTACCTGTGGAATGCCCACATAATGACCATTCTGATTCCATGGAATTATCATGAAAATTCCACAGAATTTTGCCAAATTTTAAATTTCAGTTATTTCACTATACTTTTAAAAGTAAGTATCCAAATAACACCAAATCTAGAATGTAGACAGTAGCTAATGACTTACAAACATGTACTAAATCTCAGAGTCATAAGTTGAAAGTGGGATGGAGGTATGGGTGGCCAAACATTTAATCAAAATTTAATTTTCAGTTATTTTGAGATAATTTAAAAACTTCTTATCCACATTTCTCCACAATGTCAGGATTTAGAGAAGCATCCAGCATGGGTATATGCACCATGTTGTAAGTCTTAAGTTTTAATGGGAGCTGAGTTATAGGTAGCCAAACATTTTCCAAGATTTAGATTTCTATAATTTAAGTATAATTTTGACAGTATTTATTGAAATGTTATACAATCTGACAGGTATACAGGTTATCACTACATTTGAATATGTATATAGTTTCAAATTTCTAGCTTCAAATGGGACTGAGTCATAGCCTGCAAAATAATGTTTCCAAAATTTAAATTTCAGTTATTTTCCTCTAATTTTAAAACATTTCCAAATTTAACCAGAGTTGAAAAAATTTAAACTACTATGCATGCTATGCATGACTATTCTTCTTTCCTTACTGCTCGTATCATTTAACCTCTCTGTGCTAAGGCTCTTTTCTTTCTCTCTCTCTCATTTTACCTCCCTGTGCCAAGGCTTCTTTCATTCTCTCTCTTGGTCTCTGCTCTGTCACTTAAACTCCGTATGCTATGCCTCCTCGCTTTCTGTGTGCTCCAAGTAAGGAATAAGCCCCCAACAGGTCATATAATAAAGCATTTCAGTGCACACCCCAGGAGCATAAGTACACAAGGCCAAAGGTTGAATGGCCTTGTGGCTCTGGGAAGTGCATTCAAATGCTTTAAACCATGGTCTAGAGTGATTTATTATGCTTACAAAAGGGCGTTTTGTAGTTTACTGAAATACACAGAAAAATGGTTGTTTGCATTCAGTCAAGGAAGCAATTATATTCTGAAGGAAGGGGATGCAGAAAATAGTCCTATTCAACAGTGTAGCTGATACTAGCTGTTGAGAGCTGCTGATCGGTTGAAGAACAATGGGAAGACCCTCTGGCCGTGGTGCCGACTGCAGACAGCTGTTGCTACAGCTGAGCTGTGCTGCCTGCAGTTAAAAGACTCGAGAGGTGTGGTGATAGCTGTAACTGGGGCATGTGTTGACCTAGCTCAATGCAAACCCTGTTGTGAGAGATTGCTTACTAAGGCTGCAAACACCAGAGTGACTCTGAACGGAACTTAGAAAGGGGATCAGACATCCAACTGTGCAGCAATACTGTTTGAAGCCATGATCAGGTGATGGCTTTTAAAACAGTAAGGTTTCTGGACTCTTTCTTGACATGTTCTAATGCCATTTAACCTCCCAGTGCATGCCTAATGGTAACTGCAACTATCTGTGGTTTCATAAGTATTTTGGCACACAGTGGGTGGGACATGACAATATGTATACCCCAATTCCTTTCCGTCCTTTACTGCACATCATGGCCTCATCTTGTCAGGAAGGTGATCATGTGCAACTCCGGCCCCATCCATATAAGGTCTGATATTAAGCAAGTTTGTCAGGGTGGATTTCCCAGCAACTCTGCCTGGAACAAGGTCAGCACCATGTGAACTCCTACTGGAATCACAGAGTATCCTGGGAAGTAGGGTGGGAAGGGAATCCCCATAAAGTAACACATGTATGTAAAGCATACTTGTCGGCTCCTGCACACAAAGTAGGAGGGACAGAAACTTAAAGGACTTACAGTCCCTTCTGACCTCAAGTTACTATGTAACAGAGAACACACACATACACAGCAGCACTGTAAAAGTGGGTAAGAACAGATACAATTATTCAGCTTAGAGAAAACACAGAGCAGATATGATCATGGTTTTCCAAATACTGAAGGCATCAAGAGCATACAGTATACATAGACTTCTAAACTGGTGAGTGCAAGCAGTACTCGATGGCACGCAGTCAAACTGAGTTGAGGGTGGGACAAAATAAGGGTAAACATTAGAAAGCATTACTTCACACAGAGGGTGTTAATATTTGAACCAGCCTACCCAGTGAGGTTGCAGAAGTTAGCACTGTTAAGGCTGCCAATGCAGAACTAGTCAGATTCCTGAGGGAGAACTGCATTGGGGGTTACACAGCACAAGTTGGGTAGCATTCCAACTGACAAGTTTAGATATGTATCCATACTAAAATTGGGTACAGTCACTGCCATGTGTCTGGATGGGCAGACAATACAGGCCATAAGTCTTATCTGTCATTACAGCACTATATATTTTACTATGTAGGTGTCTTTCGTTAGTGGATTCCAGTGCTGTTACTGTTTATATTTTACTGTTAAACAACCCCACCGTTTCATATCCTCTGGCTTGAGTGGTGCAGGGCTAGGCTCGATTCCCTTCTTCTTGCCATCCAGCCGGTTTCCAGACCCGGAAAATGCCTGACAAAAAATATAAAATACAACATACTATAGTGTAGCGTCTCATGCATTCTGCACATAAAAATATAAAATCCAGCTTACTACACAATAGCGTCTTTCATGCATTCCATGTCACAGAATGCCTGGAAGAACTATTAAAAGGACAAACTATACTGTGACAGAAAGTGCAAGGTAACAACGTTATTACATAACTCAATTCAATGTTATTTACATAGAGTCATTCATACAGTGTTTCACAAAATGCTTTACAGAAGAGCAAAAGTGAAAAGAGCAAAATACCAGAAGTTACAGTAATACAATAATCAGAAACATCGTACAAACTATGTAATAATTACAGTTAAACCGTTCATAGGTGACGGCTCCGTGGTGCTGTGTGGTAGGGCATCTGCTTGGCACACTGACAACCAGTTCAAATCCAGGAGTACAGAAGCAGAGCCCAGCAGGGAGGCAGACAGAGGGCCCATGAGAACACTCCTCCCAGGGAAGGGTGGAGGTGACACCACTCGTAGAGGGGCTCCTGGTGATGCCATTCCTGGAATAGGTAGCTGGACACCAGCAGTCATCGTCCCAGGACATTGATACGAGTGTGCTCATGGGGGAGTTTGGAGGGAGAACAAGGGAAAAAGGGTGGGGGCTGACAGAGCACACCATACAATGCCTTCCTGTCCCCTCATGCCAGCAGGCCCCTCTGCACACTGCAGTACCCCCCCCCCAGTATCAAAGCATTTCCTCCCCACCTGGCCGCCTCCTCCTAGGGGTGGGTAACACTCTGGATCTGGGAGGAGATGTAAGAGGACCTGGGGAGCCTGGTTGTCAGGGTGCCAGGGGATTCCAACAGGGAGCTTGAAGGTGTGAGGCTTGAAGAAGTGGGATGGTCAGGGAGTCCAGACAGGGAGCAAATCAAACAAACAAAACAGTTAATTGAGGAGGTCTGTGAATATAAAACAGCTACTACTTAATTATAAGCCATGGAATAAATCTGGGTTTATAGTAAGGACCTGAAATGGGAAAGCTAGCCCAAGAGCCACTGGCAGAAGTCCTTACTAAGGAGATAAGCAGGGAGAGTGGACGAGAGATACAGATATGGGCAAAAGGTTCTGTTTTAAGAAGTAACACACAGATTAACAAAACAGGGTTCAGTGGTCAAGCATACCATGAAGTATGCAGTAAAGATGAAAGAGAATCTGTGCTGCACCAGTGAACAACTGGTAATGACTAAACTACTTAGAAGACAGTTTGGCCTGGTGGTTAGAATACAGAACTGTGGACCTGAAGAACCAGGTCTGAATCCCACAGCTCTCTGTTACTATTTGACCCTGAGCAAGTCACCAAACCTCTTGTGTTTAACCTCTCTGTAACGGCTCTCTAATCTCTGTGTGTGTTGTGTCTAAGGCTGATAAATCAACCATTCTAAGTAAATTGCTGTCACATCTCCCATGTCCACCAGAGACGCTGTATTCCTTCCCCACATACCTAGAGGGTTTCTTCCAGCTGGGGGAGGTAGAGTGGCCCGGTGTCATGCTGCACAGCCACAGGATTTTTTTTTTTTATCCTTAAAGCTGGTACCCGGTGGAGCAGACATGGAAAGGCATCCTGGCAATGTCAAGCACACTTCAGCGCCCAGCATGCCAATATCTACCACTCCACCAATCATGCATCTACTTCAATCCCCAATGCACTAACCCCCAGCCATCATCAGGGGGTCAGACTGTTTCTGGGGCTGAGATCCTCCCCGAGGAGAGCCGTCCTCTTTTGATGCTTGATCCTCCCCCCCGGCCAACCCTCTGAAGCTCTAGGCTTGTTCCCGAACCAGGGTCCTCTGAACCGCAAGCGGCAGTGTTACCACCGCACTGGCAGCCCGGCCGCATATTTACATATCTTAAAGTGATTTACAAGCAATGCCAGACTGGTAGTATAGTGACCATAAACATGTAGTGACGGTTACTCCACTCAACATCCACACACAGCTATGGACAACTGCCTAAACCAGTCTTCCTGGGAAATGTAAGTTGGGCAAGACAGCAGGGAACACTAGCAGATCAAGCTATGCAGCGAAGTAGCACCTGCCATCCCTCTGGGCCAGCAAACAGTACCTGTTTTAGCATAATCTGATCTTTAACAGGAACATTTTTTTTTTTTTTAGAAAATGCTATCCCCTTAACAAAACTGCTACCCCCTTGAAAAAAATGTTGATCTGCCCCTGTCAGGGAGAATCCCATAACTCTTGTGAAAAGTGCCTATGGTTTCTGTTCTTTGACTTCCACCAGGGATAAGAAGGGGTATAATGTTTCATTCTAAGGATGCTCTTAACAATAGCAGCAAAACATTCTTCTTACCCGGAATCCTATATCAGCTGCATAGTCGCTGTGGTCCGTTTCCAACTCCTTTTGTCGGGACAGAAGAAAGTAACTTTAATGCACTAATCACACTTTTTTTTTCATGTTAGTATTAATACAGTACATGGCTCCCTAGAAGGATTTCAGATCTTGAGTTTCAACATACTGCAAACAGACAAACACACACAATGGCTGAGGCAGAAGCCAGGGAGTTTGAAAGAGCATCTGCAGTGATACTCCCATACAGGGCGGAGGGTTTCTTGAACACCACTCCTAGAGTGTCTCCTTGCAGTGGAAATACACTTGGCACTGCAGGACCCCCCAGATGCAACAAAATTCTTGTCAATGTGGGAGGAGGCCGGAGGAGGGAAAAAAAAAAAAAAACACTGCCCACTCAGATGGTGGTCCTCACATCACCCCACACTACCTGAAACCCTTGGCACACCAACTCCACTCCAGACTGTTGCCCTAGGGTCTCCAAGGTGATTCCTCACCTGTGGCGGAGAGAGATACTTAGTAGGGTTATGCCTGAATGATGACAGAAACCAGGACTCAAGAGGTGGCGTTATTAGAGTCCAGCGGGCTGGGTGCTCAGAGGCCTGATGGAGTACAATTCAAGCAGGCCCTGGGAGGAGCAAAATAAAAAGGGCTGTGACAGTTACAGTAACTGCTTCCAAGGTTAATGTTTACTGAACTCTAAATTCATCAGGCGTAAGACACTAAAATTGGTCTGTTTAATGCCACATAATCCAATACTTATTCCTAAAAAAATGCGAGCGGTTAGGACATCCTCAATAAAGCATTTTATACAGATTTCTTACGTTAAACCCTGGAAAAGACAACTAACATAAATAGCTGTATTCTCTGGCATGCTGTAATAGCAGAACACGTGTGGATTATAACAGTACATACTGATGTAGGATTAAATTCCACATTTAACAGGGCTGGCCTGCTGGTGCAATGGTGGCGCTACCACTTGAAACGCCAGTGACCCGGGTTTGGGAATGAACCCGGGAGCTGGAGGGTTGGCCGGGGAGGGGAAGCTCGAGCGTCCGATTAACAGTTCGCTTCCCCTGGGAGGGAGGGGGATGACGGCCCAGTGCTGGTCTGACCTCTGGTGGAGGCCAGAGACACAGCAGCCTGATGCTACAGAAAGGGAAGGAGCGTGGTAGGACATCGGCATAAGCACCTTGACATCACGGTGCAACCGCGACTCCAGGGGTTACAGAGGGGAAAAACAATCGGGACCTGTCGAAGCACACCAGTGAGGATGGCACCCCTCACCACTCGACCTGCGAGGCTACCACGGGGGGCCCAAAGAAAACAAGAAGGATTTGGGGTTTTCCACCACCCCAACCCCGCCTAGGGGGAAAACCGAGGCTATATGGGGGTGCCGAACTGGTGGATCGAGATGGGTCAGTGGAGCTATGCCAGGTACCGGGGCACAAAAAAACAGCAAGTATAAAAAAAAAAAATTCCACATTTAACCTCCTCCAATGAAGATAATTTAGTTCTCCTCTGAACAGTTCTCTTCTCCTTCACAAAAGTGTCATTTTGCTGTGGGGTGGTTCTTTTTAACCCCTCCCCCACTGGAGAAGCAGGATCCTCTTTGCTGTACTACTCCCCCATCTGGGATGGAGGGTGGACGAGTGGTTGGCTTCACCCTTTATGCCAATGCCACTCCTTGCTCAGCTGCCTTGGGGTACACACATTGCTTCCTCCCCGAGAGCAGAGTGGTATCTCTACGACAGGTCTGACCACAGCCAGTATTGGTGTTAATTTTTTGTTTGTAACAGTTCAGCCTTACTGGAGTCAGGGCACTAGTATCCTTCTCCACTGAGATTCCTAGATTTACTTGGTTTCATCTTTGGGGCTACTCAGATGGCCAAGTGATAACGCTTACAAAATTCAGTGCCAGGCGCCACTGTGTTTCACAAATGCTGCATCAACACCAGTAATTATCTTTTTATTTTGGGATTCACACTCACTTTAGTACCCACAGTCACATGCTCTTCATTGCTATCATACCCAAACAAGGGGTTTGTGAAAGGTGCAACCACCTTCCATGCAGGGGACCTGGACTTGTGTCTTGAGCTCAGGACCCCAGTCGGTGGCCAGCAGGGAGACTACACATTAGCTACTTCTGGCTGTTGGTTGGCAAAGGATTGCCTGCATCAGAGCAGAGGGGGGAAACCAGTGCATGAGGGCAGAAGCTATCTGTAACAAGCAGCAAGTTTTTTTTAACTAGGTGGGTCACTGTTACAGTACAGGAGAGCACACAGAAAGCCAGTCCACTGGTGCAGAGGCAGGGCATCCATCTGCGATGGCCGGCGACCCGGGTTCGGAAATTGACTCAGGACGTCAGCCGGCCGGCTGGGGAAGAAAGGATTGAGTGTCCCAGGGACTGCTCTCCTTCTCCAGGTTGAGGGGGGGGGTAGAGTGTCTGGCATATCACGGACCTCTGGCGGAGGCGAGAGGTTCTATCGTGCCTGCGTTATCACCTGAGGGGGCAGGGCGGACACAAGACATCATTGCACATCCCCACCCCCAGGTGCCACTGCAAAAATCATCCAAAAAACTCCGGACCCCCACGCATGATGCTGTCCTCCGCTGCCATCCAGGCTGACATCAGTGTCCGTTGGTGGGGAGGGTCTCACTCCCGTGGCCCCACCCTGGGGGGTAAGCCAGGGCAAGATCCGAAGGACTGTGGGGAGGGGGCACCTGCCTGGCAGTCCCGCCCAGGGGGGTAAGCCTGGGCATGGGGGGATGGTGTGGGGGTTGTGCCGAGCTCCCTTTGGGGAGGAGGGGGTCCGGACCATAAAAAAAAATAAAATAAAATAAAAATAAAGGAGAGCACACAGATACAAAAAGGGAGCCAGATAGGCTTTCCTCTAATAAGGCATGAGGAAAAGGGGGGAGCGGGCAAGGGTAAATGTAGGAACAATGGGCATTCAGCAGTCACCAAGAATAAAAAGCCTACAAGGGAAAGGAAAGACAAGTGGAGAATGATGTACACGAATGCAAGGAGTTGAGGGAATAAAATGGATGAGCTGCGTGGGATGATGGCAACAGAGCAGTTAGATATACTGTACCGCAGCAGCAATACCAGAAACATGGGCTAACCAGAACATTAGCTGGAATAAACCCTGAATTCCCCACACTGTGCTCTATTTAGAGATGACAGACAAAATGCCAAGGGAGAGGGTGGTGGTATCGTCAGGGAGTTCATATGGGCGTTGGAAGATAAAGCTACGGGGGTCCCTATGACTTCATGTGTCTGGGGAGAGAACAAAACACAGGAAGGCCACCTAACCAGATGGCCCACACAGATGAGGAGCTGAAAAGAAAATTAGGAAGCCAAGGAAGAATTTTAATCATAAGAAAAACTTGCATCTCCCAGACAGACTGGGACACAGCAAAGGCAAGGAGCCAAAAATGCTAGAAGTTCAAGAGGTTATGTAAAATTTCTTTATCACCCAATGGGTGCAGGAAGCGACCCCACCAACGCTTTTCCTTTATTAAACTTTTTTTTTTTTTTATTTTGTCATCACCATTCCACCCCCACATTCCCATTCCCTACTCTCCAAATCTCTCACCACCAACACCCAACACTGTCCCACATGATCTTACCCTATCCCTCAGCTGGGAATTTGTAGACATTGCTAAACATTTTTGTACTACTCAGCATATAATCTTTGAACATTACAGTTTTCATATGTATTTCTGCACTTTGGTCCTACTAGCCAAGGACCCCTACAATACTTAAAAACGAGCAACTTGATCTTGGACTCCACCCTGATGAAGCTCCAGGGCAAAATGGTAGCTACTAACAGATTGCTGTGGTACTGTGAAGTTTCCTTATTCTTTTCTTTTCTTTTCTGAATGGATCACTATTAAATGCCACTATTTTCTATATAAAGGACTCTGCAATAAAATACATAAGTGATGATTCCACTTTTGAATAAATACTGTGTATGCGAGTGTGTTTGTAAGAACTCCACACCAGAACACAAGCGCAACTTTTCTGTTTTCAAGTTATGGTTTGTGGGGCTGGCCGCCTTGCGAGTGCACCCAGCCGCGACATCGGAGCACAAAGTAATAACATCTCAACAACAAGTGAGGAGTGCAAACCTGGACTTAGAGAGCTTTCAGGGTCTGCAAAGGGGAAGAAAATGAGACCAATGGGCAGGTGTACGAGAACATTTTAGAGAAAAGCAGGCAACTCATTAGAAGGATGAAAACAAACACTGAGTAAGGAGAGTGGAAGAGGTCAAGACATAGCACAGAAAGGAGGAAGGGAGTCGAAAAGAGGATGTAGGGAAAGTGAGCATTCTAAATGAGTTCTTTTTATTTCTATATTTACAGTGGAAACAGCAGGACCAATACTGGACAGGATAGCATCTCAGGGTAAAGCGGGTGACAAAGTATACCTGCAGAGAGAACTGGGGGGGTCTGCAGGCCTCAAAGGTAAACATGCCAGATGGGATGCACCCAAACGGGCCGAAGGAGACAAGATAGGCCCTGCCAACAACTTTTGCAGACAACTCTTTAAGGACTCGCTAGCAAACGTTAAAATACAGATGAACTGGGGGTAGTGTATGTGGTTCCCCTGTACAAGACCGGGGACTGGGAGAACATGGAAATATACATGCCGGTGAGCTGGACATCAATAGCACACAAGTTACTAAAGGCAATTATAAAAGAACTGCTAGAAACATAGACGACAGCAGAAAAAGATGAACGGTCCATACAGTACCATATTATCCTATCACGCCCCAGGACACAGACGGAACATATAGTACCATATTATCCTATCACGCCCCAGGACACAGACGGAACATATAGCACCACATTATCCTATCACACCCCGGGATGCAAACAGTCCATATAGTACCATATTGTTCTATCACACCCCAGGACACGAACGGTCCATACAGTATCATATTATCCTATCACACCCCGGGACATGAACAGTCCATACAGTACCATATTATCCTATCACACCCCGGGACACTAACGGTCCAGACAGTACCATATTATCCTATCACACCCTGGGACCAGATGAACCTGTGAGGTCATTGCTTACCCTATTCTCCCTACTGTTCGAGACAGACAGCTGAATTCCTGGAACAAAATGAGCTTAAGGATAGGAATTCAAAACTGGGTTCATGAGAGACAAGTTATGTCAAATGAACAAGACTGATTGTTTTTGAATTTGGAGGCAGAAATGGTTGATAAGAGGCCAGGCTGTCGACATCTTGTACCTGGATTTCATTAGAGTCTCTGATGCAATGTCGCATAGGAGGCTAGTCAGGAAGGCAGGTGGCATTAGAGGGCTAGTCAGGAAGGCAGGTGGCCTAGGACTAGGAGATGGGCTGACTAGATGAACTGGAAACTGGCTGCCAGATCTGAATGGAAAATTATCAGATGTCGGAGGTAATTAGTGGGGTACCTCTGGGTTTGTCCTTAGGGCGCCACTGTTTAACATGCACATAATTTGTATCGAGGTGGGAGTCAGCGGAAAAGCAAGCCTCTGCAGATGACACAAAGCTCTTTGGGAGAGTGGATTGTAAGGAGGGAGTTAGCAGCCTGAAGATAGATGTACAGAGGCTGGAGAAGTGGTCCAGTATTTGTCTGCTGAAATTCAATGCCAAATAATGTGAAGTAATGTACACTGGTAGACGAAATCCGCATAGATTATTTTAATTTTATTAAAACACCATTGCAATATCTATACACCGGACAGAGGCCCTGACAGCCACTCTTAATACGAGACAGACCCAGTCTGAGCTGATCTGGAGAAGATGGATTTTATACATGGGCTTGGTTAAACCCGAGTTTGTCCCACAGGAATGGGTTGGAGTTGGTGAATGTGTGGGTTTTGATTCCCCCCTTCCACTCCCCCCACCCCCCGCCCTTCCGGGCCTTTCCCCTACTTCCCGATACTGTATAGCCTCTCGGTGATCTCTCCTCCCTCCCACTTTAGAACTATCCTCTGGAAATAGAATTAAACTGAATTAATTTTATGGAGTGCCCTGTGTTTGGATTTGTGTCTTTTTCCTTGTATCTGTATATCTGTATTGTGTCTGTTCAGTTTATGTATGTTTGTGCACAGATGAACTTCAAAAACTTCAATAAAGATTTAGAGTTTAAAAAAAACAAAACAAAAAAAAAAAAACACCATTGCAACCAACCAAAATTAAGCTGGTTGAAGTTCAGTACATACATCAATTTTTTTTTTTTTTTTTACAAAAACTATCAAGATGAGATTTACCCATTGAATACAAAAGTTACTAAGAAAAACATACATTTAAAAATCTCACTAATACATACTCTAACCTCACTATCACTTAATATGGTAACATGGCCAAAAGGTCTCACATACTTAACCTTTAGTTCGCCCTCAGTTTTGCATTAAAAGTAGAGTCTCATTTCTTTCCTCCAAAAATCTCAAAAAGGATTCCTTGTACGTTTTGGTTCTAAAAATTGGACTTTTCTATCTGCACTGCTTTCTTAAACCATACACAGGTACCTTCTTTGGCGCTTCCTCCTTTTCATCAGTGGGAGTAAAGGAGTTGCACTCAAAAGAGGAAAGGGATCGTGGAGGGGTGATTAATAGTCTGAAACCTTCCTCCCAATGCAGCACAGCATATGGGATGGCAAACCAGTCACGGGGGGAGGCAATACTGCCACTGTATAGGTCACTCATGGGCATACCTCTCAACCTTTTGTCCCTCAGATGTGGAACACTGCCTCAAAATGTGGAACACTTAATCAAATCTTTACCTAAGAAGCTCAGAACACTGTTAAAATGTTTGCATTTATATCTAGAAAGTCCGTTATAAATTGAATAAAATATTTTTTGCATCATTTACTATAGATTTTTGCTTTACAGTGTTAACACTGAATGTGGAACAAGTCCTCACAATGTGGAACAGGGAGCTTTTGTGAAGTAAAATGAGGAACGTTCCTCGTAATGTGGTACAGTTCAGAGGTTTGCTCATGGGTTCGGCCACACTCGCAGTATTCTGTGCAATTCTAGAGCTCACACAGGAGAAGGATAAAAATAGGTTAGGAAAGTATATTGCAGAGGGCGATGAAAATGATCTGGGGACAGCAGGGAAGGTCCTGTGGGAAGACACTGCAAAGTCTCATATGTACTCGCTGGCAGACGAGAGGAAGGATATGATGGAAACATACAAATACATAAAGGGGTGCGATAAGGTGAACTCCACAGGGTTGTTCAGGTTGAGACACAGTTCATCCACCAGGGAGCACAATCTCAAGCTGGAAGGGGCGACATTTAAAGTGCACCAGTTTTTGTGCTTTTATCAACCCCCCCCAAGGCTCGTTAGTTGACTGGCAGCCTTGATTTCACCCCAGTGGAATTGTAAAAAAAAAAAAAACACATAAAAAGTTATTTTAAGCCCCCCCCCCATGATATCAATGGAACACACCCTTGCACTCTACAAACTACTGTGTCACAAAACGTAACAGCATGGAGGCAGCACTTTCAAATATTTGTACTAGGAAGGCGAAGGAATATGAGGGCTGGCTCCTTCGAGCCAAGAATTATGACCCCTTCCTCTTCATAATCTGCACCACAGTAAAATTTGATATGAACTATTTCTATCCATAAACAGGTAAGGAAGCAGCGAGGGGAGGTTTTTTTTTTTTTTTTTTTATATCACCACGATTGTTGCACTTAAAAATGGATGTTAAGAAGTATTTTTTCAGGTTGGTCCACCAGCACAGCGATGGTGCCACCGCACGCAGCATCAATGACCCAGGTTTGGGAACAAGAGGATTGAGTATTCCAGTGGACACTTTCCTCTACTCCGGGGGGGGGGTATTTACTGCATACCGCCATGAGTGACAACAGGTGGAGGTGCAGGGGGGCAGCAAGGAGTAAGGGACCTGGAAGCATGGTTGTCACTGGGTGCCTCTGGTCATGCCCGATGCCTGATGATGTCAACATTTTATTTATTTATTGAAATGTTTCACCTGGAAAGGTGCACTGAGCAATAATTTGCTCGTCTCATGGCACATCCTGGGGGAAAGGGTAGAGGGATAAATAAAGTAAACAACTTCAGTACATTCAACATCACACAGTAGTTACATAGCCAGAGAACAGATCGTACACATCCAGCGCAACTGCAGAGCCAGACAAATAATAGGAAGTTATACTACATAGAGAGGCATACAGAGAATTATGTTCTACATTTGAGAACATATTTGAGACAACGCCAGAAGAGACACAGCATCATGCATAAAGAACAACATCTATACCATATCAGAGCCACAATGTAGCATGAGACAAGTAAAATATGTACATAGGTTTGCAAAGAGTTGAGTACTAGCTCCATGCTCCTGGGGTTTAAAGGGGAGGGTGCGAAATTGGCCTGATCAAGGACGATGAAGCCTCCATACATCCCCCAAGTCCAGTCTGGACCCTAGCCGCCACCTGAGGGTCCTCCAGGTCTTCACTTCCACCGCAGGTGGATGGACAGAGCAGGAAAGGAAGCCACAGGAGCAGAATGGTGACTCCAGCCCTAGAGGGGCATAGCCAGGAAAGCAGCACAGTTATGTGGTGTGGGTGAGCCATGGAGTCCCAGGTAGGTCGACAGCCAGGGTCTCAGAGTACAGGTATAGGAACTTGGTGGCTGGCTGAAGGACTTCCTGGTTGGGAACCCCAGTGACAAAAAGTGGTATTTTTTTTCCACTGAGTGGGTGTTGTATGGGTGGAATAAATCTTCCCAGAAATGTGATCCATGCTAGGACTACAGCTGGGTCCAAAACACAATGGCACCTCTTTAAAGGGGCTATTAGGAAAGACAGAGCAGTAGGAGACAGAAAGAGTCTGAGGGGGAAGACGAATTCACAGTAATACATCATAGGGCAACAGGAATGGATTTGATGGACATATGGGCTTCTTCTGTCCTTGGTCTTCTATGGTTTTTTTTTTTCCATTTATATTTTTCTCCCCCTGGCCGTGCTCCATCAGGTTGTTATCCTGGTCCCAGGGATGTTCCCTGATCTGGCCCGTTGATTCCCATTGCCACTGCAGTTCCCCCACCCTGTTGGTGTCCCCTCACTGCTGTTCTCGTGGAGGGCCATTCCCCACCCCAAGGCAGCTCACTATGCGAGACAGAAACCCAGGTTTTCATAGAGGCAGCACCACGTGGCTTCTCTGTTTTTCACCCAACCTCCCTCTTCCTCTTAGTATGCACTTAACATTCAGGCCTCGGATGCATGCAGTGATGCCCCTGCAGAGAGGGCAAGCTCCCTTGGCCCAACACAGGCATGCTGCAGCACTAGTGGTCAAGTGCTAACCCTCTCTGACCACAGCGCACTGCTGAGTGACAGCTGCTGCGGTCAGGCCAGATTCCAGACATGACATCTCAAGCTCACTCCCGAATTCGGGTTGCCTGCATGACCAGGCAATGCACTGCTGCTGGGTCTCTGGTTTTCTATATTTAACTGGATGCACACGGTCTCTAGGGTGGGGCGACTGAATCCTGTCACTGAAATGTTACCTCTTCCAATACTAGCCAGCAAAGCTAGGTAAAGGAAAATTTTACCAGCCCCATACAAAATCCACCAGCATTTGTCGGTTCCATTTCAAACCTTACGTGTGCTACAAACCTGGCTCTACAAAATGTTTAATGGCAACCAGAAACTCACTTACTGTCGACTCCTCGGATTGTGGGGGTCTCTCAGGTTCTTTGTACCCCAGGGGTGCATCAAAATCCACCTAAAATAAAATAAATTAAAAAGGAGTCACACTGTGTAGAGTCCACTAGCAATTAAACCCCAGCAGCAGGATTTAACATGGCAGGCCACAGAACACAGGAAATATTCACAGCTAACATTTACTGAACTGCTGAAGGCTGAAATTCAATGAACACCTCAGTGATGGAATCAAGGAGAAAAAAAACAAAACTTACATTCATATCACACTCAATGATGGACACTGCCCTATCTGGTTTGGTTTCCATCACACGAAGCTCGTAGATCTGAAATAAAAAAATTAAATAAAACACACATTTATTTACTACAGGAAAATTTGAAATTCCCCACAGTATGCAAGGCCTTTCGTGCTACTGAACTACCTAATAATGGAAGCCATTAGCACCCGAATGAGCAGTTACTCAACAACAGATCTTCAAGCGAATCTCTCTCATTGGGCCACACCTTTATAACTGTAAGCCGTCGGGATCAAGACCTTTTGGAAACGTTCGCCTAGCTGGGGGCCATTCACAATGACGCACAACATCAGCACCTACAAAACATGAGCGGACCCCCTCACTCCTCAGTTCCCCACTGAAGACAGCTTGGAGGGCCACTTACCGAGAGAAGCCAGAAAACCACAACAGGACTGAGCACACAAGGAGAAGCTGGAACTGGTGACAGAAGACATGGAAGCAGAAACAGCCATACCTTCTGCAAAGGCAGCAGGACAGCCAGCCACCTGGTACCTCAAAGGAGGAAGAAGCTGGATGTGTCTAAAGGAGGAGATCCTCTCCAAGATCTACCATTACTGGTAAGTAACTGCTCCATCTATATCTCCTCCATTGGGCCACACCTTTGGAACGATTTCCGAGCAGTACAAAGTATGCAGGGAGGCTGGCAAAGTCTGATACATAATTAGGACAGAAGGCCTTGCAGGACAACAAGAGCCAAGTAAACACGTCTGCGGGAGGTAATGTGCAGAACGCAATGTTTACAGGAAGTGTGAACAGTGCTCCATGTGGCAGCAGCATTAAACGGCAGCAGCAGGCACACCCTGGAAACAAGCAACAGAGGTGGCCATACCACGAGTAGAGTGGCCATGCACAGCCCCAGAAAGCTCCTTACCGTACTTTGTATAAGAGAACATGATACAGTTAGCCAGCTGTTTGGGCAGGCACTGCTTAGTCACTGAGATACCCTCTCTGCCCGGGGTGAACAAGACAAGCTGAGAAGATTTTCTCTAGTCCTCTGTGCGCTCAAGACAGAAACGCAGGGTTCTGTGCACAACAAGAGTATGGAGCAATTCCTCACCCTTGTTGGTACGCTCAGTATGACACACTGGCAGGTCAATAATCTTAATTTAAGGTGAACTCAGACACCACCTTAGATAAAAAACTAGGGTTCGTATGCAATGCCATCCTATCCTTCTGATAAAAAAAAAAGAAAATACATAAATAAATAAATCAGGTAACGGTGGATACACATAAGAGCCTGAAACTCAAAAATCCATCTGGCTAAAGTAACAGCAACCAGAAAAAGCGCCTTCCATGAAAGGAGGTGTAATTATAGTGGCATGAAAGGAGCATAAAGCAGATTTTCTGAGTATAAAATTAAGGTCCCACGACGAAACCAGTTTGCGAACCGGCGGGGGGGGGGGACGTATGTGCAAAATATCCTCCAAGAGGGTACGGGACACTTCTAGTTGTGCCACAGTGTATCCATCAGTAGAGACATGGAAAGCTGATGCAGCAGCCAACTGCACCTTGATAAAGGTGAGACAGGAAGTAGACAAGTACAGCATTAACAAGATGGGGTCCTCAATGCGGGAAGCACACTAAACAGCGAACCGCTTCCACTTTAGAGACTGCGTATGTCTAGTGGACAGCTGCCAGCAAGACATTAGCCACTTGGGGAGACATCCCAAAATGTGCAATGGCTACATTCTCAAGAGCCAAGCGTGCAGGCAGAAGTGCCCGAGGTCTGGGTGGACCAGGCACCCCCCCCCACCCCACCCGAGACAGACCTCAACACAGGGGCAAGTGGATTGGCTATTGCACTGCCAGATGCTGTAGAAGTGGAGACCATATCTGGCAAGGCCAGAGAGGGGCGATCAGTTTCAGGGTGACCCCCTCTGCCTGAGAGGCATTGGAGAGCATGCGTAAAGTAACCTCCCCCTCCAGGAAAGGGGCAATGGGTTTCGCCAAAAACTCCAGGCCCTGGAGTAAGCAAGCAGAAATGTGGCAGTTTATCATTGTGTGGGGATTAAAAAAAAAAAAAAGGTCCAGCTCTGGATGACCCCCATATTATGAAGAGGTTGTTTACCACAGAGGTCAGCAGTTCCCACTCATATACCCAAAACTGGAATGGACTTGCCCTGTCTGGTATAATGTTTTGGACTCCTGAGAAAAAAAATGGCTGCCAATGGCAGGCAATGAGAGTGCCTACTGCCATACTCTCAGTGTTTCCCTGCCTAGATGGTATGGGTGAGTGCCTCCTTGCTTGTTGTTATAGTCCATCACAGTGATGATGTCTGTCCTTATCAACAGGGAACATGGAGGGAGATGCATTTCGAAGGCCTGGAGCCCAAGAAGAACAGTCCTCATCTCCAGAATATTAATGTGGAGTTCGAATCCCAGTCTTACCACAAACCCTGGGTCTGGTATAGGCCCAGGTGGGCACCTCATCCCTTCCCAGAGTCACCTGTCGTGAGAATGTTTTCCGAAGTTGGAGAACAGAAGGGGACACCCTGCAGTAAGTACAGGGCTTCCATCCACCACAGTAGAGACTTTCATAGGGAGGGGACATGATGAGGATCATAAGTTCCAAGTCATCCATCAGTTGGTCCCAGTGCACCAGAAGAATCCATTGTGTTATCCTCATATGCCTGTGTGCTAATGGGACTGTTATAGTGGCAGCTGCCATAAGGCTCAGGAGGCAGAGCACAGTCCTGATGGACACAGAGTGACTCCTGTGCAGGAGCCGGGCCTAAGCAAGCAGGCCCTCTCTTTGTCCCAGTGCAGGAAGGCACTGCCCAATGCCATGTCCAATATTGCTCCAATATATACTGGATGTTCCGACATGGAGTGAGAACAGATGTCAGTACACTGACCATGACACCCGGGTCGTCGAACTGCTGTGTCTGAGATACTGAGTGCTGAATCATTTCCCTGGATGGGCCCTGCAGAAGCCAGTTGTCTAGATAGGGGAAGACCTAAAGCCCTGCCCTCCAGAGGGCTACTGCCACAAATGCAAAGCATCTGGTAAATACCCATGGTTCCAAGGATAAGCCAAACAGCAAGACTCAACTGATAATGGCAGTCCTCCAGAATGAATCCGAGGCACTGCCTGTGTCTTGTTCCGATTCTGATGTGAAGGTAAGCATCCTTCGTATCCAGAGTGCACAGCCAGTCCCCTTTCTGCAAAAGGGGGGATAAGAAACTGAAGAGACACCATTCAAACCTTTTTGTAGTCTATTCAATTTGTTCAGGGCTCTGAGATCAAACATGGGGTACAAGTCTCCTGTGGCTTTTGGGACCAGAAAATACTCTGAGTAAAACCACTGCTCCTTGCTGTGGGAGGAACTGTCTCAATGGCTTTTTTCTGAAGCAGAGATTCAACCTCTTTCTTCAAGCGGGACAGGTGTCCCACAGGGTAATGAGAATGGGGTAGGGGATACACTAGAGGTTTGAGAGCAGTTCCAGTACATGTCCTTTTCCCACTATTTCCAGAACCCATTTGTCTGTGGTGATCGCCCTCCATTTCTGTATGTGAACGGAGATCCTTCTCCCCACTTGCACCCCTGGTGGCAGACGACAAGAGGGAGGAAGTAGGGAGTCAGACTATGCTGGGGGGTGTAGCGGGACCGCCTGAACCAGAGCCTTTGGGGGCCTTGGAGTGGTCACCCTGGGCAGCAGTTCCCACTGGGGGGCAACCACCTCTGCCACGGTACAGCTGACGATAGCTATGGCCTCACTTGGCTAACAGGCTTCCGAAAAGCTCCCTTACCATGACCCCAGTATGTATTTGGGGGTAGGGGGGGCAGAGACATTACAGACCGTAGAGTGATTTTAGAAGACTGCATGTCCTTTAATGCATTTTCTACATCGTGGCCCAACAGCTTGGAACCTTTAAAGGTGGCAGTAAGCACGGCCTGCTGCAGATCTGAAGCAAATCCTGCCACTCTGAGCCAGGAGTACCTTCTAAGGCATATATCAAAGGCAGCTGATCTAGCTGCAGCATGAGGCACCATGTGCCAACTTCAGTACACGTTTACCTGTATCCAGTCCAGCAGAGGCCGCTTTAATCAGTTGTGCCTTTGCAGGGCTATCTGGCAATGTTCACGCCGTAGCCACAGCTGACTTCCAGGGGCTAGTATGGTGCTTGATCATACTGGCATGGTAATTTGCAATACGAAGGACCAAAGTTGAAGAGGCATAAGTCCTTTTCCCCATTACATCCAATTTTCTAGACTCCTTGTCAGAAGTCAGAGTGCTCATCACTCTAGGAGCCCTAGAATGATCATGGGTATCCATGATAACTACAGAGTCAGTTTCAGGCTCGGCGGCGATGCAGTCAATAAACACCTGGGGTGGGTGGTCAGGAGGGGGAAGCAGATTTCGATCTTGCAGCCTTTGCCTAAGCTTCCATGGTCTTTATGAAGATGAAACTCTCCAAAGCCTTCATCTGGCATCTCCTTGTGGTCGGGTTAAATCCCTGGCAGATCATGCGGGCCCTCACATTGTGGGACAGTCCCAAAGACACAAATGGTGCAAGTGTTGTCCTTGTTGATTTAGGAACCACAGGTACAAAACCTAAACAAAGGTACTTTGGACGGTGTCACACAGGACTGTGAACAGAAATTAAATCTAAGTTAGAAAAACAAAAAACAGCGTTGCAGCAGAACAGCACTGTTTCTCTGCAGGTCCGAGGACTGTGTTGACAATGAAACACAAAACTGAGGAGTGAGGGGGTCTGCCCACCATTTTATAGGTGCCAACATTGTAAATCATGTGGCCGACCCCAGCTAGGCAGGTTTTTAGAAGGTCCAGACATCGACAGCTTGCACTTGTGGCTCACTGTAGGAGATATCCTTGATGAAGATGACTGGTTATGACAGCTGGAATATAGAAGAGGATTTTATATTTCAGTAAAATTCTCCCTTCCACTGGTGCTTTCACGTGTTGCCTGGCATTATGTATAGCTGTATAAACACACACACACCCCACAACTGTTGCATTTTATTCTCTTTATGCCCCTTACTCTGTGTCATGCCCCCCCCCCATGAGCTGCGCCACCGCCTCGCCACGTAACCCAGCTTCTCCTGGACTTACCAGAGTGTCAGTCTTTCATGGCTTGCTCCTCCGTGATGAGGGAGGTGGGGAGCTTCTTGAACTGCCACGGACGCAGTATCCAGTTGGAGTTAGTGCCTAGGTCACCAGCGCAGGGCCTGGGGGGCCAGCAGGTCATCCTGCCTGATGGGGCTTTTCCTTGTTCATCCCACCCCTTAGGACACCAAAGGACAAGGGTGGGTATGCACAGGTACACATGCGAGCATGCGTCACGCAGCACCAACCAGCACCCTCCCATCCACTAAGCTGTTCTGACTGCGCTGCCAGCTGTGGTCACCCAAAGGGCAGTACAGCAGCACAGCCAGCTGCCCTGCTTCTTGTCCAGAGGAACGCGCCCTCTGGGATGCTCACTCCCCTACCCCAACAGCCCGCAATCCAGGCTTGTTCATGAATCCGAGCCATATGCATCACATGCGGTAGTCCTTCCACTGTGACAATGGGCTAGCTACCCCAGGGGTTTAAAATAAAGTTTTGTAGTCACCTTTAGCACAGCTACAGTGGCTGAGAAACCCAAATCCCATTCATCTGGACCAACTGGTGTACTTTTTGAAAGGTTTCCTCCTTCAATACAAAGCAACAGGGCTATTTAAAGCAACAGTATTTGTTAGTTGGCAAAAAAGGTCATCATCTCATTTATTTATTTTTAAACAGAAAATGTATTCATGTCATCTTTAGATTCATCACTGGTGTATTTTTAGTGTTCTGATATTTTTAAAATAACTTATTTCACTTATTTTGTAATTAAAGACACACGAAATAAAAATGTTAAAAATCTGTTCAGTTGAGCTTACCTGTGTAATGTACGTGCTAGATTCACACTTTGGCTGTATTAGGATGGTGCTAATATGTGTTTGACGGTAAACAGCACAGCACCAAAATATTCAGTATTATTCATTTTCCAACTGTTTAACCAGGTGAGACACACTAAGCTGAAAGCTCTTCTACAGGTGCAACCTGGGAGCACAGGGGAATTAAGTGACTTGCTCAGGGTTACACAGTATATGCAAGTGGAGGCTGTGGGATTCAAACCCAGATCTCCAGATTTGCAGCTCAGAGCTTTAAACCACAGCGCTATACTGCCTCATGATCACGATTCATGAACATGTTCATGATGGGCATGGCATAGGAACGGCTATTTTAAAAACTTCAAAAACACCATATCTTGGTTCAGGAATGAAGGAAAATAAAAATAAACTGGTATACTGATATTTTTGTCAACAAAAAAAGACCATTATTGTTGGGGGAAAAAAAAGACAACTATATTGTGACTAACAAATCCTTCTGCTTCAAAGGAAAGTTTTTTTTTTTTTTAATCTTGCCAGAAAAAAAGTCTACCAGCATTTGGTTGGGGGACTGGTACCAATTGCAGATCCCTACACACATGCACAAATTTGAAGAACTAGAAAACACTGCTATTCTTATATTCTTGTGTTGCAGGAGTAAATGGACCTGAACCCCCAATAGTGAAGAATCATTTGCAGTTGGTTTAGACTCATTCTGGAAGTGAACATTTAGAAATGCTTGCAGCTTTCCCCAAAGTGCCAGTACTCCCTGCTGACCTTTTCATGTAACGAGTGGTGCAAATGCGCAGTGATACACTGAATAACTCTGTGGCACTGTACTGGTGTACAGAAGACCCAGGTTCAGTGCTAGCTTAGGTCTCATGCCCACAATGTGTTAAGTTAGTGAAGGTGGGGGCCAAGTTATGTCTGTCTCTGGCACACTGTCCAGCCAAGCAATGTAAGGAACCTTATGAGGTCTCTTAGACCATAGTCACCCAGTGCTGCAACATCGTGCCCAATGCCCCCCCACCACACACACACACACACTAAGAATACTGCTTAGATTTATTTTTAATAAGCTCTGATACTCACCCCAACACCTGGAAATGAAATGTTCCACACCACAAGGAATAGTGCCACATAATATCTTTGATTATTTAAAAAGAGCCATTTTTCCAGTTTGAAGCTCCTGTACATACCCAAATATTATTTTAGTCACCATATTTCACAGTTCATAGGTAAATGACTTATCTGCCAGCATTATTTGGCGCACTGAGAAGAACCATGGGGGAAACTGGAGAAATTTGGACGAATCCCAAAATGTGAAAAAAATGTACAGTACTGAGGTTTACATTCCATGACAGTGAGTGCAGGTTTGAACCAACAGCATGCTGGAACCACTTAGCCACCAGCACAGCAGATTAGCAGCAACCACCACAGAAGCTCTGCCCATCTCCAGCTAGCTTTATATCCTTCACCACCATCTGCCCAATCCTTCAACACTGACCTCCCAGCTTCATCACTGCTCCCTCTCAGGAGCAAAGCCAGGGGAGGTCCTCGTAGCACAGGGCCCCGAGAGTACCAGTAACCCTCATCCAGATGGCAGCTGGGTTTTAACCCCCCCCCACTTGCCCTCCCAGCTCCCACCATGGTGCCACATGCACAGCAAGTAGTGAACCTTATCAGATTGCAGCTTCTCCTGCGACTGAATGGTGAACCCTTCAGGGTTTGACCGCAAAGGTAGCTGCAGAGGAGTGATGCTGCCTACCTGATCCCAGTCTTTGCTGCCTGGTTGCCAGCATCTCAGCCTCGATTCCCATACCCAGGTCACTGGCACAATACTGCACACACCCACCCACTGGGCCCTTGGGTGGCACCAGCTCCGCCCATATTATCCTGATAGTACAGGCCAGCATTAGGAGATGTTACATAAAGTCACCAGTCAGTTCCACACCAGCATTCTGCGTAATGTTATCAGACCCTGAAGTTGTAACAAAAGATCCCACGGCTGAAAGAGTTTTTCAGTACTGACTTTTTTATAGAAATCTTTTCCTGCTTATGAAAGGGTGCCCAATCGACAGTCCTGGAGACTCAAGTCCTCTGCTGGAAAAGGTGCCAAGGAGTGGCGCATGTAAGGGAAGGTAGCGTTTCAGTTCAGCTCGTTTATCTGCCTACCTCTATTTTAATGATTCCAGATGAATGAAACTCGGCTTAAAATTTTGATGGGCCATTTTGTTGAGTTGACTTGCTATTAAATTCCCAGTGACGGCTCAAATACCCAGTCAGCTTTTGGCATTTGCCTTGTGTTTCTTTGGCGTGCTGTCTTGCCGCTTTGCTCGAACTGGATGAGAGTTTGCCATAGGCTCTTTTGTGCAACTGGGTACATAGAGATGGCTGAACTTTTGAGAGAAGTCAGTTGATGAAAATGGGGACCTTGAACACCTTTGGACAGAAGGGCGAGCAACTGGAAGCGCAGGGAAGACCCCAGGAAAACTGCTCACGAAAAGCTTCGTTGGAGGAGGTTTCCAGTTGTGATGGCCTTTTGGGTCGTGGAGAGAGGAGTCTTGTAGGAGCAGAGGTATGCCACTTTTGCCTAGGGCCTGGGGGTTCTTTTTAAAAATGAACTATTAAGTTTACTACGCTTAGAGGAGCACCTTGTTTCTTCCCTAGGTGCCGGCAGTCTAAAAACTGATTTGGTGAAACAAGAACAAGAAATAAGAGAGAAACAGATGGAGCTTGATGGAACCGGACCAAAGAATTGACTAAAAATGAGACGTAAACTTTTTGTAACTCAAGCTGAGATGGGCAACGAGAAACGGAGGTCTGGGAAAGTTAATTGAAGGACGCCACAGACTCCGTAGAGAGCTGTAAGCTTCAGTGTCTTAATACTGGTTATTGGAGAGTTTAAACTCTCCGTTTTAAAATCTTTTGATAAAGCGCTTTATTATCTGCTTATGGCAAGAGTCACTGTAATTTCAACATCAAGGGGAATGAAATGTATTGTCTTTATCCATTCAGTATCTGAGTGCCAAAATATACAGACGCTGAATTTTTGGTCATTTGTAGAGTCTGTTTGAAGACTGCAAGAAAGCTGTGGATTTGTAGTGACTGCGGCAAAATAGAACTACCTTTTCACCACTAAAATGTTCAGCTTCTGCTTCCAGAGGATTTTAACATTCTCTGTTATAATTTTACTGTTATGATTAATGGGGACTCTGTTTGAGGAGCCTGAATTTATTAATTACTAGTTCCCTGCTGAAGTAAGATTGTGTGTTCAGCCAAAGGACTCTCCTTCAAAGCCGTATATGCTGACAGGTGTATTTTTATTTATTTCTCTTTCTTCCATACAGCATATAACAATGTGCCGTGCCCGACTCCCCCTTCCCATGCCAGTCTCCTCATCACCCAACCATGACCTTACTGAACCTACCTCCCCTACCCTTGGTTTCCTCTTTCCTCCTTTCACAGCACTGGGAGTATACAGTGCAATCACTGCTTTAAACCAATCCAAATCCAGCCCCGATGGCCTGCACCCCAGACTGCTCCGTACCTCTGCCACTGCCATAGTTGCCCCCTTGACACACATAATAAATCTCTCTCCACAGCCACTGTTCCTGCACCCTGGAAACTGGCCAAGATCATCCCTCTGCACAAAGGTAGAGATCCTCCATTACCAGGAAACTACAGGCCCATCTCGCTCCTCCCCTCCCTTGCAAAGGTCCAGGAATCCCTCATATTGTCCAAACTGTCAGACTTTCTCTCCTCCAACAACTCCCTCTCACCTGTGCAGTCAGGATTCAGAAAAAAACAAACAAACACACTCTACCATCAAATCTCTGCTGCGCGTTACTGACTCCATTCTCTCGGTCAAGGATCACAGCCAAATTTCTGTCACCATCTTTATCGACTTGGCAAAAGCCTTCGACTCCATCTCCCACCCACTACTACTCTGTAAATTCAGCTCCTTTGGCAGCGTCCAACCTGCTGTCGACTGGTTCCGCTCATACCTCCAAAACGGGCTACAGTCAGTTCAAATAGGCGACACCCTCTCCTCTCCCTATCCTATCAGGTGTCCCCCAAGGCTCTATCCTCGGACCCATCCTCTTCTCTCTTCATAAATGATCTTCCCTCTGCCTGACTCTCCTCTAATGTGCATCTCTATGCAGACGACACTATCATCTTCACCTCTGGCCACTCCTACGATGCGTCTTTCCCAATCTCAGACCAACTTCAACAGAGTCCCTCCCCACATGATCACCACCCTGGCGCTTTGCCCTTGGATGGTCCCAGCCTTCAAATACCTGGGCGTCTGGTTGGACAGCTGCCTCAGCTTCTCTACTCACACTGAGCCTATCTGCACCAAACTCTGGCCAAAACTTGCCGTCCTCTATCGGCACAAAGCCAGCCTACCCTTCCCCACCCGGTGCAAGCTTGTATGTAAAACAATCTTGCCAGTGTTGGACTACGCCAATATTGTTTATGGAATGGCCCCAACCTCGTCTCTCTCCAAACTGGACATTCTACTCAACTCTTTCTGCCGCTTTGCCACTGCCTCCTCCCCACGCACTCACCGCTGCACCCTCTACACACCTCTCTCCCTTGCCCCGCTCTCCCACAGAAGAACCATCCACTGCATCTCCCTCATAGCAAAATTCTGGTTTGGTTCCTTCCCCCCCCACCTCACTTCCTGCCTGACCCCAGCAAGCTCCCTCGATTACCCTCTCCGACACAGGGACTTGTGCACTTTTCACATCCCTTGCTCACAAAATGTTATCGGCCAAGCTGCCTTTTCGCACTGTCTCCCCCTTCTCTGGAACAGCCTTCCCTCTGACCTGTGCCAGGCCTCCTCTCTCTCATCCATTAAAAAAAAAAAAAACCCACACACTCCTCAGGCTCCTCCCTACTCCACTCTGCCCCAAATGCGCCAACTTTTCCCAGAATGCCCCCCTAAGCCCTACCACCTGAAAATAGAAAGCTTGCAGCAGTCCAGTACATTTTTCCGTGTACTGGTGTACCTTATAGC
This sequence comes from Neoceratodus forsteri, assembly GCA_016271365.2. Lineage (NCBI taxonomy): Eukaryota > Metazoa > Chordata > Ceratodontiformes > Ceratodontidae > Neoceratodus > Neoceratodus forsteri. The sequence goes on along the minus strand of JADMNL010000027.1, from coordinate 295,693,194 downwards.
AAATGTAAAATTTTGTGTACTGTAAGAAAAATGGTTGTGTTTACTGTGTCTTTTTGGAATTACTTTGTGTAACTCTTCTCATTTCTGTGTACACTTCTGTATCCGGGTCGCACCTGGAAATGAGCTTTGGCTCAGAGTGCCTTTCCCGGTCATCAATTTTTAATAAATAAATAAATAAAATAAAGCTGTAGCAACAAGTCCTCTGTTTAGTAACATGGCAGGTATAACTTAGGCAATGGCACTCACACTGTCCCTCCAATGTGTCTCAGCCCTACCCTGGAGGGAAAAACCCTGTAGTAGGTGAAAGGATAGATTCAGACTCCTTGCCCGTTTAATCTTTGACCTTGGAGAGACTCTAAAATCAGGGTGCCAGTTATGATGGGTGTATTATTGTCATGTTGACACCTGCCCACTAGGAACTATACTGTGATTGTCAGTGCTGTACCTACCAGGTGGGTGTTTCCAGCGCTGTGAAGTGGGTACCTTTCACAAACACTACAAAAAAAATATCAATACACAAATCTTTAGCAAAGGGTGGATGGATATTTTGGCTCCCCTTTTTAAGCCAAATGAGAAATATAATCAGCTTAAAAACTAAGATGGTACCTTTTCATTGTAGTTGATCGCAATAACATCGCCTGTGGTGAGGCAAGCAAAGTTCCGCAGGGCATTTTCCAATCTAATACAGCAGTCAAGGTAAACAAAGAAAAATGCAGCCAAAATCAAAGAGGACAGGGTGCAAGAGATCACCCAGGTGCACTGCAAAAACAAAGGGTCAAAGACACATACAGTTATTCATTAAACAGGGCTCTATAGGGTGACGCACACTAACAGGCTGTCTCTTAAAAAATGGTCCTTCAGTATATGGGGGGGAATCTTTACTAGTACCTTAGCAACCATGAGAAGGACAGGAGGGACACAATTAAATGAGAGCTATATTCATCCTGTAAGCAATTCTTTTTCCTGTAGAAATCCTGCAGAAGCTTTTTTTTTTTTTTTTTTTTTTTTAATATAAATATGTTCATAGTCTGCTCTTGTTTCATATGCACTAACCTTGTTTCTGAGGTACTGAGTAGTCAGTCAAAAAGGGAACATCCTGCCTTCCTGCATGACAAACTGGGAGTAAATGATTTGGATTACACCATGTTCAGGGCCCCTGGTGTTCTGCGGCAGCATTTTCTGATTTCTGCGGCATGATTTATTCATTTCTCTGGCAGAATGCAGTCCTGTCATTGGCTAAATATGATGTGATGTCATCAATGACATCATATGCTGAGCATAGAGGAGGGGCTTCAGGATAAACAAGGTGGGAAAGAAAGCCTGACACTATGGAAAAAACAGTATATTTATATGAAAATTCACCAAAAACAATGAATTCTGGCACTATATATATATATATATATATATATATATATATATATATATATATATATATATATATATATATATATATATATATATATATATATATATATTCTGCGGCATGATGCAAATTCTGCGGCAAATTCTGCAACCACAGAACACATGAGAATTCCAGGGGAACCTTGACTATGTTTCTGCAGTATTTTGCAGCATGTCACTGGCAGAAACTATGATAAACAGTGTTGCATCCTAGCCGACTCTAAATGTCTATGTGCTGGTGGTGAGGACCAGTTCATAAATTCCTTGTAACGTTCATGTCCTTTTCACCCACAAAGTTCTGCAGACCATGAATGCATTGCGGCACAAGCTTATTAGCCTAGAAAGCACATATTTTACATCACACGGTTCTAAAATGGTTCTTACCACCAGTGTGCAACTCAGAAACACTCACCAAAATTCATTTTAAGGCAGGTACATATGGAATAATCACAGAATGTGAAGACAGTATTAGAAAAACAACTGCTACAGAAAATGATGGCATGCATGTGCAAGACAGTTCTTTACAGGAGAACCATGCTGGGCATACAAGTCATTTTACCCAGTAGAAGCTGCATTTAAGCACTGCTTCAAATTCCGTTATTGCTCCATCTATACAGGCCAATTAGTAACAATAACAGACTTTCTGATTTACCCTCTGGTCATAAGAACCATTTTAGAATGGTTCTGATACAGTTATGTCCCTTTTCAACCAGAGTTCTGTAGCAGTGCACAGATGCATTTTGCCAACAACAGCAGAGCACAGCAAGGACATAAACTACGTCATACAGTTCTCAAACCGCTCTTAAAAGCAGCACATAAGTCAGAAACACCCACTGAGATAACTTAAAAGCTCGTATAGCTAGAACAAAATGCGAATGGGTCTTTAAAATGAAAAACAAAACAAAAAACAAAAAAAAAAAGCTTCTTTTGGAAAAATGACTTGCTGACTCCGCACAGTTCTCCTTTAAGGTATAACTTGAAAGACCCTAAAACAGCAACGGCCCACCTCCCCAGGTACTGCAGTGTCAGCACTGACTGTTCACTACTTTTCAGCTACTGCAGTCTTGCCCAAAGGCTCCGATACTCCCCAAAGTTTGATCCAAGAAGTGCTTTTTGGGCTAAGGAAACCTATAGAAGTGTAACTTAATGTTTCCCCTATGTTTATTTTCAATTGTGTGCACACACCCACCCACCCCCCAAAATTCTCCTTACATGATATCCCTGCTGCAGACACCTCTGTAGATGAAAGTTCCAACACAAGGCTAGCCACGGACAGCCAGGACCAGATTGTCAAAGCAAACCAGCACAGACACAAGAGCATGCTCCATCTACGTCTGTGTCCTCCTGCAAAGTATCAAGCACTTTTGTTTGTTTTTCTTAATACTTTCTTTTTCTAGACCCCTGGGACTGACCTGGGATCCTCCTTCCATCACCCTCAGTGTCTTTTCCTGCCTGTGGAACCTCTGGGCTCTGATACTCCATTAATACCTTCACTCAGTCCTAACGCTAACCCCCTGACATATTACCTGCAGCGTGCTTCCTGCAAATGGGACCTCAGAAGGGAACCAGGCCTCCAAGGGAGAAATGTTGCATGCCATGCCCAGGAGACCAGAGGGAAGAGTTGGTAAGGAGGTGGTGTCTCAGGTGGGCATGATGGGACAAGGGGACTTCATCTGTCCCAAGTTCACCCTTTATGTTTCTCACCCTGTAGCCCCATCCCTCATCCCATCCACAAGGCAGGCTCCCTGGTCAAGTTTGCTCTGCTACTGGCAGCATACCTCAACTATGCCCACCTGTTCACCAGCAACCTGGGCTCATTCTCAAATGCGGGTCACCAGCATGGAAGCATGACAGTGATGCAAACACTGGACCCTCGATTATCCTAAATTTAATAGAAAATGGGAAACGTTGCGTTCTGCTGTGTAATTTGTAAATTTATTCTCATGCAACATCTTTCCACAAAACAGTAACATTTGAACTTTAAAAAGATAAACTACACTTTTGATGGGCTTGAAATGCCAATCTCCAGGTTCAGGGCCCTGTGCCCTAACCATTTCACTGTACTGGCTGCTGTTTGTATAACTGTGGGGACACATCTCAGCCGCAATCACCAACTGAGGATCCTTGCTGACCGTACAGTAACCTCAAATCACTGCTGTTTGTAAACTGATCCCGCGTCAGTGTTCGGGTTTGGGGTGGGGAGCGATCTGTTTCTGCAGCTTCATGAATACTGTCCACCATCCCAAGGAGAAGCTGTTTAGTACCACAAAATGTTAGTTTCAGAGAACTTCCAGTCCTGACTAAGAAAAAGGATGAACATGCCTGAGCTGGCCTTTAGGGAATGGAAGAAAAGGATACACAGCTTTGGGGTTAGTGATATCCAGGAAGTCGGGACTTTGGGGCTGAAATTTGGAATATGTGGCAACTTGAAGGTTGACGCTCTCGATCTGTAACAGACCCCCCTCTTCCAGCAGCAAGTTCTGCATCATCTGGAGAGAAATTGACAAGAACAATGCAAACATGTTATTTGAAAGGGTTGGGAAATGTTCCCGAATTCTTTCCCACCCTTGATGTATGCCATTTAAATAGGTCTTTTGACTGAGCCACTTACCCAATGTGGAAGGTAACAGATGCCTTCATCAGCTACAAACTCTAGTACTCCACAGTGTGTCGTTCTGTCTGAGTTTTTATTACTCAGCTTAAATAGCATGGGATATGTGATGTTAAGTCGGCCTGCAGAACAAAACAGCTTAACAGCTTAATCTGGTTCAAGGTCAGTTGGCATTCATCTGTATCCCCCTCCCCCGGGTCGTGCCTGAAAATAGGCAGGATTTGTCTAGTGCACTTACCCGGTCAACAAAAACTAAATAAATAAATAAATAAATAAAAGACAAACAGAAACATGACAGCCACTGGATTGGGGGTGCACTACAGAAAAAAAACTTGGACACAAAACACAAACAAAAAAGATACAGCATATAGTTCAGTGTTAGTGTATGGTTAACATTTGTTCTATAAAAAAAATCTGCCCGCTCAAAATACTTATTGTACACATTCCAGACTGTTGTGAGCATTCCAAACTGTGGGTGTGCTCGTTCCAAATGGTTGTTCTGCACAGTTCAAATGTCATAACATTTTAAATTCCTTATTCACCCCTCACCCACCTGTTTATTAACCACACACTGCCCAAAGCTGTATCTTAACTTGTAAAAATCTGTAAATTTTAATTTTGATCATAGAACAGGACAAAGAAATGGCTAGTTTTGACGATTCTGTGACTCCTTTGTAAAAAAACAAACAAAAAAAAAAACAAAACAAAACACACTATAACATAAAATAGGCTGTTGGTTAACTAGGTTCTGCGACCTATCCTGTAGGTAGGGAAATGGGCAGACTAGATGGGCCAAGCGGTCCTTATCTACCGTCAAAGTCTATGTTTCAAACACACACACACACAAAGGTTGTGTTATCAAGGCTTCAGATAACAGCATATGAACCTCAAGAGCAAGTGCTGTCTCCACTTGTGAGGGGGCAAGGCATTTATAACTCACTTGTGACTTTGCCACTCACGAGTTATGGTCTTGCCCATGCATACTTGGAGATGAACTGCTTTTTTTTTTTTTTTTTTGAGTCAGACCATTCTGTATCCCATATTTCTCAAGCCAGGTTCTACATTGTAAAATGAGAATAAGCAGTTTATTTTCTCAGTGTAAATTTAGCCACACAAACTACACGTCACTATCCTCCCTTCCCAGAAACATCTGTCGGATCAGAATCAGATTCCAATATTTTGTGGCCCAAACAAAAAGCTCGAGATTCCACTCATTCAAGAACTAGTGTAAACAGCAGAGCAACACAGACAAACAGAATAGTGCCCCAGATTTTGTTAAAAAACCATCAACAGTGCATGTATTTAACTCAGCCCCAGAACTCAAAGAAGTCGAAATGTTCTATGCTTAACCTTATTCAAAATGGCTGCCTGGGGCAGAGTGAGAAACGATACGTATAAAACAAACTACACTGCATAACTCAAATATGCAATAAGGGCGGCACCTGGATACATTTTTTTATCCCAAACTCATTGTGGTGGCTTTGGAGATGCTTCACTCGTGGCTACGCTTTGTTCTGCCACTCGAGAGGTCATCCAAGGTCACAACTTGTACAGATAAAGACTTTATCCAACACTGCCTTGCTGCATATTCCTCATCTCTATCCTACCTACGCACAACCACTCCGAAGTTTGTGGCTTCTGGTGCGAGTGTGTGGTTTGGAGGAATTTACAGAAACCAAACAATTATGAGGTTTGTTTTCTCCTTGCATCCTTTATGGATCCCACATCGTGCTCTGTTTCCAGTCTGTCTCTCTGGTATGCTGCATTTGAGTGGACTAAATGCCAATTTTTTTTTTTTTTTATTTCAATTTGCCCAAGAAGACTCGGATATTCTCAGTTCCCTGTTGGACTTTATTGCAGAACCAAGGTGCAGAATAACAAAGGCCTCCCCCCCTCAGTCACATCCCTACCAGGTTTATCCATTTTGTTCTTTTTTGTGGATAGGGCCCAAAGCTCTGGAAAGTCTGGAGGAAATAACTAAAGTTGGACGTATTCCCGAGAGTATCCCACTGATACCTTATACTAACATACTAAAAGCCAGCAAAATAGGCCTAATGGTCTGTCATGTCTGCTCGGTAGCCAGTCACCTAATGGGTGCTCACTTTCCTGCCCCCCAGCCTCCAAGAGGGTCTTCTTTGGCTTTAGTTTCCCTTTGTACCAGTCTCACCACTTCTTGAAGCCCTCCACTGTGCCCTCCTTCACCAGCCCCCAGGCAGCACATCCATGGCTCCACTATCCTCTCAGGAAATAATGCTGCCTCGCTCCCCCGTAATTTTCCCCATCCAGCTTCCACTCCATGCCCCTAGTTGTGCACCCTTCTTTAGCCTAAACAGCTCCTTGGCTCCACTCTCAGTTATTCCTTTTACATACTTGAAGACCCCTATCATGTCTCCGCTGTCCCTCCTCTCCTCCAGTGTGAACAGTCCAAGCTCTTCCAGTCTCTCCTCATAGAACCTCCCGTCCATGCCCTGAATCGTCCTGGTCACTCTCCTCTGGACTCTCTCCAGCAGTGCTATGTCCTTCTTCAGCTAAGATCTCCAGAACTGTGCACAGTACTCGAGTTGCGGCCTGACCAAGGCATCATATAGAGGGAGGATCACCTCCCTCCTCCTGGACGTAATTCCCCTGGCTATGTAGCCCAGTATCCTGTTTGCTTTGGCTGCAATTCTTCTACAATTTTCAGAGTTATTCATTTTGACGTCTACCACCACCACCCCTAGATCCCACTCACCCAATGTGGCTTGCAGTGTGACCCCGGTGTAAACATGGCCGGATTTTGACCCCCAAATGAAGCACCTTACATTTCCCAGCATTAAATTTCAATCCCCACCTCCCTGACCACCCCTCCAGGGTATCCAGGTCCCCCTGGACTGTCTCTCTCGCTTCTTCCCAGTCCACAAGTGCTCCCAGTTTGCAATCGTCCACAAAGAGACTCAGCCTACTCCTAACCCCCCTCCCTATATCCGAGACATAGGCACTGAACAGGAGTGGCCCCAATACTGAACCTTTGGGGCCCCTACTGATTACCTTCCAAGGGGAGGAGACTATCCCACTGACCATTACTCTCTGTGTTCACCCTGAAAGCCAGCCAATTTTTTGACCCACTTGAGCTCCTGTCCTCCCACCCCCATCTCCCCCAGTTTTGCCATCAGACCATTATGGGGTACTGAATCAAACGCCTTGCTAAAATCCAGGTATAGGACTTCCACCAGCCTATGTCTGTCCAAGGCCCCCGTCACCCAGTCATGAAACTCTATGAGGTTGGTCCGATCGATCTCCCAGAACAAAGCCATACTGTTTATCATCCTGGTGCCCTAACCTTTCCAGCTGCCTCCCAAGCCTCTCCTTGATAAAGCCCTCCATTACTTTGCCTACCACAGACGTTAGGCTGACAGGCCTATAAATTTCCCCATCTCCTCCCTAGACCCCCCTTTATGGAGAGGCACTACATAAGCCTCCCTCCAGTCTTGGGGCACCCATCCTGTCTGCAGAGAGGTGTTAAGAGTGCAGCCAGTGGAGCTGCCAGCTCCTCCGCCAGTTCCTTCATAACCCTCAAATGTAGCCCATCTGGCCCCGGAGCCTTATCAATGTTTAGCTTCCAAAGGGCCTCCCTCACGCTACCTACTGTGATTTCTCCCCCCCAGTCCTCACCCTCATGCAACCTCCCCACTCCTTCTGGGTCTGGCCCTGCCTGTACCCTAGCCTCTTGCCGTCCTCTGGTCTCAGACTGACCTCTCGCTTTTGCTGGCTCCTCTTCCCTCCCATCAGTCTGTAGGGATCCCCTGTCTCCATCTGCCAAGATTGAGGCAAAGTACTCATTTAGCACCTTTGCCTGTTCCCCTGCTTCCTGAGCTCATCCCCCCACAATTTTAATCCTGTTGATCTGTGTCCTCTCTTTTCTTTTCTCTTCTCTCTTATGTATCTGTAGAATCCCTTCCTCCCCCCCGGATATCCCTAGCCAGGTCTTGCTCCATCCCTGCCTTGGCTCCCCTCACCACTCTGGTGACCCTCCTGGCCATCAGTTCATACTCTCCTTGCTCCGTGTCCCCCCTTGAGCATTTAAAACATGCATAAACAGCCATTTTATCCCTCACCACCTCTTGCACCTCCCTGGTCCACCAACATGGCTTGCTGGTTCTACCATGCTTTCGCCTTACTTTTGTACAGGACCTAGTAGCCTCTTGCACCCCTTTTTTAATGGTCTCCCACAAGCTTCCAGCATCCATGTCTGGCATAATCTTGTCCAACCTCTCCCCTTGCCCAAGAAGTCTGCTCCCCTGAAGTCAACCACTACTGTATTAGTGCGGTTTTCCTCCCCCGATACAGCAGAAACCAGACCGTGGCATGGTCACCACCAGCCAGTGGACTGCACACCTCCAGGTCCCTTATCTGGTCACTGTCCGTGAGGCCAACATCCAATATCCACCCCTCTCTAGTAGGTTTCCCCACCTATTGGACCAGGAAGGCATCCTGAAAGACGTCCATCAGTCGCTGTTCCCTGGTTACAGAGGATGACATGGTGTCCCAGTCTGCCCCCAGCATATTAAGGCCACCCATAACCACAACCCTACCCTTACCAAGGTCACAGTGACCCTTGATGTTCTCAACCAGTTTATCCTCCAGAGTCTCCTCTATTGCAGGGGGCCTGTATACCACCCCATTTTCAATTTTTTCCTCCCCTCATTTGCAGGGTTACCCAAATCGCCTCCATACCCCCTCCAGCCTCCTCCACTCCACTAACCACTATGTCATTTCTGACTATCAGCGCAACCTCTCCCCCTCTTCCCACTCCCCTATCTTTCCTGAATATCTTGTAGCCCTCCAAATTTAGGTCCCAATCATTTCTCTGGGTGGCCCATGTCTCTGTAATTGCCACCGCATCTGTTGTTCCCTCAGCCTGCATAGCCTGGAGCTCAGGCATTTTATTGCTCATGCTCCTGGCATTGATCAGGACTGTGCTCCATCCCAACCTCTCCCGTCTCTCCAGTCCCCCCCGGCCCTGCGCAGACCCTTTTCTGCCCAATTTACCTTGGCTTTGCAGTGCAGTTCCCCGCACTCTTCTCGTGCCCTAGACCTGGACCATCAAACAGCCCCCCCCCGGGGCCTTTCTTTATTTGACCCTCCCCCTTTACAAGTTTAAACCCCACCTCTCGCCTAAACATCCAGCAAGTTTTAGTTTCAAGATCTCCTTCCCCTCCAGGTTGAGATGTAACCTATCCCTGGCTTATAGCCCCTTATCCTCCCAAGTATCCCCCCAGTCACCCACCAGCCCATACCCCTCTACCTTGCACCAGTCCCTGAGCCACTGGTTCACCTCTCTAAATTTTTGCTTGTTCTCCCCGGTTGCCCTTGGTACCAGCTGAATCTCAGAGAAGGAAATTTTGCTTCCTATAGCGTGACAAACCCTGGCCAGTTCCCGGAATCTAGCCTGTATTTCTAGTTCACTGTTTCCTTCCAAGTCATTTGTCCCCAGATGTACTAGGAAGTCCAGGGATCTCCCACATTCCAGTGCTATTGAGTATAGGTGGAATTTGGCCTTGTGTACGGATAGTCCTGGTATACATTTAGCCTTGACTGGGTTGCTGGTATTCTCCCCTGCCCCCTCCCACTGGATACCCCAGGTCACGCAGTGCCTCAGCAGTATCACCTTTGCCCCACCCCCAACTTTGTTAGCCTGTTTTGGTCCTTCTAGACTCCTCCTTTTGTTATCGACCCCCTGCTTGCTCCTGCCGCTCCCGTCAGCATTACAGAACTGGGGGGGGGGACTAATGCAACTTTCGACATTGGATTAAGAACGAGCAACCAATCGTTTCATAATATAAACAAGCAGTAACGAGCCAGAAGAAGCACAGCTGTAACTTTATAATGCCTTTTAGTATCATCTACGTATACGATTACTCACTAAGTTGATCCAGTGCAGATGGTGGCATAATAACTGTAGAAAAAGAAAACAGAAAATGTGAATTAAAACACACCAAGTTAAAGAAAGCTGCCTCATAGATTTTCTTTTAAGTATGTTGTTTTCTCTCAGTTTTGCAATTTTTTTCTCCCCATCCCGCACCTTGGCAGCCCCCCTTCCTCCAACAAAGAAGGAGGGCAAGCAGTTGCCTACACAGCTCATGCCAATACCACTCTCTGGATGGGTGGCATAGCAGTGCCCAAATACCAAGCAGCCCACACCACCCTTTCCTCGGAAGCCAATGCACCTTTCCTCCATGATGCATTCAGCACCCAGCCAGCGTCAGCATGTGACAACTGGGCTCAAATGGAAACCCCAGTCTCCCAAGTGTCAGTCCATTCCACCACAAATGAAAGTCAAACTGTGTGCTACTCCTGGTTAAACAACTAAATTAAAAAAAAAAAAAAAAAAAAAACTCTGTAGACAGCAGACTAAAACTGGCAAACAGTACAACTCTTGGCTATCTGATGGTCCAGCAGTAGCACGTCGGGCTACCATGCCGACAACCCGAATTCAGGAGTGAAGCCATGATGCTGGCAAAATGGGCGGGTTGGGAGGGGTGAGGAGGCTGCTGGTGGCAGTTCATTCTCCATTTGAAGGAAGATATCACACATCTATGGCATCAGCAACCTCTCCAGCTGCAGGGCAAGCTGTACATCAATAGGCCTCGGTGGCCATGACTGGGCACCAACAGAAGGATAAACAAAACAAACAAAAAAGGGGGGCAGGGACAAAACCCACAGTACTATCTCAGTGACGGTTGTCAGCACTCTGGGGCAGTAGTTTTCATCATCCGCCTTTTGTCCTCTGACCTCTGTTCATTCCCCTCCCCATTTCACTAAATTGTTAGGCAACGTAGTTCCTGTGGGGCATATGCTGGTAATGCCTAGGTCACAGATTGAGTCTGCACAGTATGCCACCCCCCAAAAAAAAAAACCATTAGCAAGTCCCAACCCCCTTTCCTCCATTCTCAGAGGTACTTCCCTATTATTAAGCCTGCACCACCACATTATCCTAGCCAGCAGAGCAAGTCAGTGAGCTGTGCTACCACACAGGTAAAGTAGAAAGAGGTGCTGTATACAGCAGTGTATCCAGTGCTCTCTCCTCCACAGGCTGGTCATGTTATTGTTATTTATTAAGGGAGTTTACACTGAGATGTTGAGTATATTACTTCCATATTATGCCCATGCTCTAATTTCAACTGGCCCAGTACCCAGAGACGTAGCTCCATTTCTGAACTCCAGCCTCCTAGATCACAGCACAACCATCTGATGCCACACAAGTCAGACTGTTTTTTCCTAGAGAAACTGCTTGAAGATGAAGCAGAACTTGCCAGGCACTTGATTCTTCCCTAGAACAGTGTCAGTCATTGATAAATGTTGGCCTGTAAGAACTGTTTTGCTCTTAACCTTTCTGGTTCCATTTTATTCTACTGCCTGTGCATTCTGTGAAAGAAGACAATTAGCTTAAGGTTCTTCCCCACCCCCACTAATCTCTTCCTGTTCAGCATTAAAACACAAAGGGCCGCCATGGCTGCACCCTTCCTCTAGCCTCAAGGGGCTGCCTTCTCTGCTACTGCTGCTTCTCAAGATTGCACACGACAGTGGGCGTGCAGATACCTGGCAGCTCCATGCCCTCTCTCCCCCCAGAAGCCTAGTACCTTGCCTCTGCAACACACTGCTTGCCCAATGCCCCCACCCTGCTAACCTCAGAATCCCAGTCTGGGGACTTCACATGAATCTCCCAGGTGGCAGTGCAACAACTTGCCAACACACCACTGGGCTGACGCACTCTACAGAATCAGTTCAGCGAAGAGCATCTAAGAGAAAAATCGGCAATGAAAACGAATGTCCACCCCACCCAGTGGTGTTGGCTGGTTGAACATTGCTACACTGCATGGGAGACCCAGAGCCCTTCTTAGTCCGGACTCCCCTGCCCAGGACACTGGAGTCTGGAATGCAATGTGGAGACACTGTGCACCAACCTGGGGGTGTGGTGCTGAGCATCCTGCTGCGGCAGTGCCTCCTACAGCAGGAGAGCGATGGTATAGATGGCACAGGTTACCATGCGATTTCAACCCCACTCTGCCCAATGTGGAGTGCTGTGGGCACTCAATGGCTATGCCAGTGGACATGGGAGGGCTTAACGGAGGAAGAGGATGCCAGCACCGATGACAATGGCTCCCAAGCACCCCAGATGCCACAGAAAACCTGATGCCCTCTGCTCCACCTCCACAAAGGCTGCTCCCTGGAGCCTGGCAGCATGTGGACCAGTCTCCACACCGATAACACGTGGTCACTCTCATTACAGTAAACATTTATCTCAGTAGTCTGCATGTGATATCATTATAAAAAGCAGTGCAAATCTAAAGCTGTCTAATTAAACAGTGGAAAAAAATACTATAGGCAGGTGGGGTGACTTCCTGCCCCCAGCTTTTTTAAGTACTCAACAGTTTACAACTGTAAACGTACTTTTCCCTCCTTTCTCCACATCAGACCTGTCATTAGGCCCTGCCAGCATTGACACGGAGTAGCAGCGATACTGTGTTGAGAAGCGGTTCTGGAACACCCGTGGGATAGGGTGGTCAAACATATTAAAAGAAAACTGCAAGAGAGAAAAAAAAAAAAGATTAAGGTTCATCAATAGTCTTGTTTTTGCACAGCAAATGCATTCCTTTCAGTTCCTCCTGTTCCCCTCCTCTTCTCAGTTACTGCTGCAGTCAAACTTTTCTTGCATCTAAGGAGGACCAGCGGGTGAGTAGATTGCCCTCAGGAACTGATGCCAATTTTGCTCTCCGGCCACCACTGGCTTTTGGCAAGGGGTACCCGAGCATGAGCACCCTATTCAGGTTCATCTCAGACAAGATATATACACACACACACACACACACACACACACACACACACACACACACACACACACACACACACATAATGTAAAACAGTCACATATGCATATGTAGCACAAAGTTTTATACAGCATCAGTGCTACAGTGAACTCAAACTGCTTCACACAGTAACTTAAAAATATGTAAATTAAAATGAGGAACATTAATACTGGAAGCAGTAGATAATATCACGATCAAACACATACCCCTTAAAACTTGTAATAAAGATACGAACAGAGTCCAAAATAAAATGATTGAACATATACCCCTTAAAACATTCAATGAAGATACTAACAGATTCTAGATATAATTAGTGGTGCTACTAGCAAATAGAAAAAGATATTATGAGATAAATAACTAGCAACAGTTTACAAACTTTGTCAACTAGAATGATCAAAGTACTCTGTAACTTTATCCAAATCAAAGACTATGCCTCCACATGTAACGCTAATTAGCTCATGAAGTTGCCCAGACATGGGGCATGGACTTGGAGCTGGACCATTTAGTTTAAATCCACAGGACAACAGAACTCCTGAAATACCTTTTTGCCACATACATTTTACTCTCCTTGGCAACATACATTCTCCCCCTAATATGTCCCACCTGACTACCTCCCAGGGGGCATCACCACCTAGCTTCACCCAGGGACGTGAGGCTCTGGTGGCAGCACAGGCACAAAAGTGCCAGGAGAACGTCATCCTGGCTGCTTCAGCCTCTTCTTCCCAGTCTCCCACCCACACTGGGCAGTGCCCCAAAAGGCCATACACGCAGCAAAGCCCCTGTGGAGGAACATGCCTACACAAGTGTCGCCACTGCAGAGAAACTGGGCACCAGTCTCATTCTGGCTGGGAACATGGCTGCTTGGCAGTGTCACAAACCCACTCCTGGGGGCCAGGTCCCCTGAGCTCACAGTGCCCAACTCTAAGTGCAGTCCATGACAGGCAGCACCACCCCAGCCCCCTCAGTCGCTTGAGCTAGCTCTCGAGTCTGTTCTTGAACACCGGTGGCTGGTGTGAGTGGGAATGTGACACACTATCTACTAAGCCATTGGAAGGGTGGGCTTGATATTATGTGCAGATTTGCTTTGGTAGGAAAGGGCAATATAGCAGTTCTCTTGTGCTTTTCCTTTATTATAATAGCAATTTTTTCCAGTAACAACTGCTAGCCCGATATTCAAAAGTTAGCACCAGTGCTAACATGATTAGTGCTGGTGCTAGCCTGGTTTTGCACTAGCACTCCAGGCGGGGCCACAATCAGAAGCCCCAGGAGCACCCCCAAACCCAGCAGCACCAAGGCACGAAGATACTGCTCTGCCTATGCAAATGAGGGGATCCCCTCATGCATACCCACATACTACCACATTCAAAGGTTTGCAGTGGTGGTAAACAGCACCCCAAGCAGTGCTGTTTACCGCCATCAAAATTCTCTCTTAACTGGGCACTAAGCCTACACACCACCGGGCTGAGCCCCGTATCTCCCAGTATAGCTTATTACAGAACTCCTGATGTCCAGTGGTTCTCCCCACCCCACATCACCAGGTCCTATTACTGTTAAATACCCCGTGTCCAGTGGTCCCTCCCTGCCCCCGATCACCCATTCCTATTACTGTTAAAATCATTCCTATTACTGTTGAAATGCCCTAAAATACCCTGGTGGTCCAGTGGTGTCCTCAACCCCTGATCCCCAGTATAATAGATACTGAAGCCATGGTAGTCCAGTGGGTTCCCCCAAGCAACAGTCCCCCACCTGACCCACCTGGTCACATCCCACTTCCCTGCACCCCCCCTTATCCAGATGTCCAGCGCTCCTCACAGCTACAGACAGCAATCGGCACAGCACTCTTGTAATTTCCATGGCCAGCCACTGTATGCACTGCCTATAAGCACGCGTACTGTAGAAACAACTGTTTCTACAGAACATGCACTCACGTACAGCTCAAACGGCTGTTGGCTGCAAAGGTGAGAGGAGGGCTGTGCCAATCACCATCTGCAGCTGTGAAGCACAGACACCAAGGTAAAAGGGGAAGTGTGAGTGAGATGTGACCAAGCAAGTTAAGGGGCTAGTGGCCACTGGACTACATAGAGCCTGTACTACAGTATACTGGGGGATTGGGGCACCACTGGAATACCAGGGCATTTTACCAGTAACAGGAACAGACAATTGGGGTGGGGGGGGCACCACTAGACCATCAGTTATGTGAACTAAGTGTTGCAAAGGGGCTGTTGTGCCGTATGCAAACAAACCTATAATGGGCATGCAAATACTGTAGCTCCTTAGCACCTTGCATGCTCAGTGTGCTTATCTGCATGCTCAGGCTGAACAGAGATCACCAGGGACTTTGCGCTATCCCATTTCAGCCAGCACTATTCTCTGTGGGCCATATGTAGTCCTGGTCTGTGTCAGGGCAGTGCAGATTCACTTAGCACTGTGCCAACATAGACCAATTCAGCGGGACAGCGCCACTCTGTTGGCGAACACTATCCGTATGAATACCACTGGGGCCAGAGAGTGCACAGGGACAAGAGCCGCACAAATGGCTGCACTTTGCTTGCCCCATTGTCTGAATATCAATCCCTAAATCTTTAATTACATTTAACCAGCCAAATTAAGCAAGAGCCACATGGTCTTCCCAGTGTTAAAATGATTGTTTCTACGACTGGCGTAAAAATAAATCCTGCAAGATAAATGTTTTAAAAGCCACCTAACTTAAAAGACTATGTATTATTTCATAAGCTGGGTATGCCACAATCCCTAACATGAAGAAGGTTGTGTATTTGACAGTGGAATACTGAACCAATCAGAGAGCAGCTTTCCCCAAAGCCAATAACATCACATTCAACCAGTGCAACACTGAAGCCATAAGTTCATATCAAAGTGAAGCAGTTTAATGTTCACACTAATAGCTACTCAAAAAGTTATAACTGGTAAACTGATGTTGTACAAAACAAATACACAACAGCAGTGCTCCCAGACTGAATTGTCATTTTTCCTGCAACTCCAGGGTAATTTTCCTGTGGATTACATTAGTTCGTATGAAAGTGGAATTGCTCAGTTTTCCCATATAACCAGTGCAAGTCCATGGGAGCAATTTCCCTGTAGATGGCTCCATTTCTCTATAAAAAATACAGATCCAGAAACAAATGGTTTGATACATGTATGGTTGTCCAATAAAAGGTAACAAAAGAAAACCGTGCCCAAGCTTTCGGACCACACAAGTCCTTCCTCAGAAGCTTATGCCAGTTGTTTGGAAAAAAAAAATCACATTCTATTAACACCCAGATCATACATAAAAAAAAAAAAAAAAACAGAAAGAATTATCATTGGTTTAAAATACCTCTTTAAAACCATAGCTGAGGTTTAAATGCAAGGAACCAGTTTAAGTCAGCTGGCTGCTGTGACGCACTCAAAGGAAAAATGGCAACAGAGGCAGATAAGAGGAATCCTTCGAGAGACCAGACAGTTTCATTAACTTGCATTATGAATGAGTGTTATGTGAATAAACTCTTAATTAAACGCAATACCTTTATATTTAATACATATTAAAAATGTGATAGCATTCCAAGTTAAAAACTATAAAACAGAAATGTTCTATCTATGGCAATAGGTGGGTATAAAGAAAAGTTTCCCTAGAGTGAACAAACTGTTTCAGACATTCATACACTATTTAACCTATCTAACAAACAAACTATTAGATGAAAAGCAACATGGATTCACGAATGGGACATCTTGCCAAACAAATCTGATAGAATTTTTTGGATGGGGTAACGAAGGTGGTTGATCAAGGAGGGGCAATTGATGTTGCCTACCTGGACTTCAGTAAGGTCTTTGACTCTGTCCTCACCACAGGCTGGTAAATAAGACAGAGAGCCTGGGGTTAGAACAAAAAAATAACTAGATGAGTAGAAAACTGGCTGAAGGACAGAAGTCAGAGATTGGTGGTAAATGGAATACATTCTGGGGTAAGGAAGGTTACAAGTGGGGTTCCTCAAGGGTCTGTACTAGGACCAATCCTTATTAATATATATTAGTGATAAAGATAAATTGAAGGGAAAATGTGTCTGTTTACAGATGATGCAAAGTTATGGAATAGGCTTGACAATGAAGGAGGGGGTTGAGGCCATGAGGAGGGATTTGAGTATACAAGAGAAATGGTCAGAAACATGGCAGCTGAAGTTCAATACAAAGAATTGTGCACTGATACATATAGGGCATAAAAATCAACTGGCCAAGTACTCACTGGGGGGAGAGCAGAAAAAGCAAACAGAACAGGAAAGGGATCTGGGGACTACAATAGCAAACAACCATTCGGTAAGTGATCAATGTAGTAAGGCAGTTGGCAAAGCTAACAGAATGACGGCGTGCATAGTAAGGGGCATAACTAGTAAGAAGAGGGGAGGTGCTGATGCCATTATACAAGACCATGGTTAGACCACACCTGGAGTACGAGGTACAGTTCTGGAGGCCTCATTTAAGAAAGGACATAGATGTAATAGAAAAGGTTTAGAGACAGGCAACAAAGATGATGCACGGTATGCAAGGGAAACCATATGAGAACAAGACAGAGATAATTAAATCTGTATCCGCTGGAGTTTAGAAGACATAGATAGGAACATGATAGAGACATTCAAGTACATGAAGGGGGATAAATAAATTGAGGGAAGGAAGTCTATTTAAAAGGAAAGTCGAAGTTAAAACAAAAGGTCATACTTTAGTATTGGAAGGAGGAAGATTTAAAGGTAATTTAAGGGGGTGTTATTTCACTGAGAGGGTGGTTGAACCCTGGAACAGGTTGCCTGAGGAGGTGGTAGGTGTTGAAATGGTGGAGGGATTCAAGAGAGCGTGGGATAGATATATGGGGTTGGTTAGAGCACAGAGGATAGGCTCCTTGTGCATCGGTGACAAGTAGGGGAGGGGGGAAGATGGGCAGACTGGATGGGCCAGGATCAGTGACAGTGCTGGGGGGTTTAAAACATGGGTCGAATTGGATCCACTAGTGTAAAAAAAAAAATGTGGGTCTAAAGAGGAACCTGCTGGGCCAAAACATAATCAGTGGCAGATTTTGAACAGATCACGTTCCCTTCCTTTAGATATTGTTATAGAGTAAGTGCATTAGTTTGGACCCACTGGCAAAAGAAAGAGGGGTTAATTTTAGGCAAGATGCAACTTTTGCGCTTTCGGTGCATGTTAGCACTGTCTCTAGCCCCAGGATGGTCTTTGTCTGCGGACACATTACTATGATACTATCTGCAGACAATTTATCAACTATATACTCAACCAGACAATACATTCCATAATCATTAAAACCTTCAGTGCGGTAACACGATTTGTTTACAAGATACATCAATTGTCAGAATTAGTGCCCAATTAAAAAAAAACTACCAAGAAGCCCCTAGTTAATGAGACCATGCATCCTAATATGTTTAGTGTTCAATAATGTGTCAGTATATAATCAATATACTATGTGTAAAGTAACAGTCTTAAGAATCTGAATCAAAAACTAATGGAATTAACACCCCCCACCGGGGTAACATTATACTATAGATAATTAGTTATACATAACTGCAAAATACAGGAATCCCTGTAGAGGGAGCCCTGCTCTGGCTGGTTAAAGAACTACTTAGCAGGTAGACAACATAAGAGTTAAAACTGGTGACATGCTTCCAAGGAACTTTGTAACATGGGAAAAATAGTAGTACTGGAATCCAGAAAGTAGAAAGGACGAACGGCGTCAGGTGGTACAGGAGCAACACAGCATTATGGCACGATAATGCCGTGTTGCTATTGAAGTACCTGCGACAACCATGGAGGAGACAGGAGCAGTGTGGTAAAATACAGAGAGTGCAGAAGAGGGAGCTCCAATGTGTGTGAAAGTAGACGGGAGGGAGCAGGACGCGAACGTAGAGAGGGAGAACGGGAGGAATACCTGACCACAACGCAGCCTGAGAGGCACCAGAAGGAGAAAACAGAGAACTGTAGATGTTTCGTCGTGCAGAGTGTAGGCGAGACGCAACTGAAATGGGTGGAGTGGGAAACGCACGTAGGGCAGTGCAAAGATGTGCAAGGCAGTGAGGGAAGCGGCGAAAAAGGCAGAAAGCGGCAAACAGAAAAGCGTGTATGTAGTGAGATTGGAGCTACAGGGAGAGACACACACAGCAGGTCAGATGTTATGCTAAGCAGACTGACTGGCACATAGTGACAAAGAAATCAAGGTATAATAGACCTCCTAGCGTTCCAATGAAAAGAAAAGCCGCTCAGATGTGAGAAATATGGTGAAAGATATGTTGACAGATAGTTCCTAATACTTATGTATGCTGAAGTTTTCACAACATCAGGATAGAAATAAGTGTTTCTTCAGTGTTCACAAAGTGCAACATAGAAAAGTTAATGGTGCAAAATGTGTCTGTGTTCTCTTACTGACAGTATCAAAATAAGAGAAACGCTACACACTGTGTGGTAGTAGCCATGTTACAAGCGCATTAATCCACTCGGAAGGTGGCATCTAAAGGGGAGCTAATGCATGGTTGGTCGTTGTAGGCCCAACGTCCCCAACCATACATGAACTCCCCAACGGACTTCTAGGAAAACATAAACTGAACTTATAAGCTCAAATGGGCAGACTGGGTGGGCCACAGGCCCTTATCTGCCGACACTGTCTATGTATCTATGTATTAGATGCCACCTTCGTCATGGATTAATGCTTACTTGTAACATGGCAATAAATAAAGCAAAAAAATAGCAGTCATCGTTTCGTCAAAACAAATCACGTGATCCAAAACTAGTGGGGATTAATTCCCTAGTAATGCCAGTTAGTGCAGTACCTCTGAAAACCACATCTAAACTACAGTCGCACACAATAATCCCCGCTGGTGCACTATCTGCAAAAGTCACGAGAACCACAATCGCACACTATATAAAATCTAGGAATGTTGATTTCCCACCCACCCCAAGGAACTCCGAGTCTCCACGTGTATCTCGGAGAGAAAGATCCACCGACACAGCAGCAGTCAAATGAGTCTCTGCGCAATACCGCAGCATGCAATTCAGGAAAGAGAGCAGACAAAATGACCACGGGGAACTCAAAAATACCGGCAGTGTCCCCTCAACACGATGCTCAGCACTCAAATCTGCCTCTGGCAGGTCCAATGCGTTCGACCACAGAGCCGCTAACAGACATGGTGTGTCAAAGTGCCACTTATCCCACAGCCCAGATCCCTTCTAATCCATTTAATGTCACAAACTTTACTTTCTGACGAAAGAGACAACGAACTAAAACTACAAATCGTGCACTCATATCCGTGGATTAGTGCTTACTTAGAAATGTATTTAAATCGTGCCACCTTTACATGTTTAATCCCAGGCACTGTTAGAACTAGATGTAGTTCTCTAAACATATTCGTCGTTCTACTATTAGAGAAAGGAAATGGTTATGCTAATGCAGCGTTCTGGTATCCCAGAATTCATAGTAAAGAGTCAACACTAGGCTTTTGCAAGCATGTAAAACCTTTATTCTCAACGTTTTACGTGTTTAAAATATGCTATTGAAACATTCATTGAGTTGCCTTAAAACCAAACATATTATGTTTTGGAAAAATAAACACCACCATATTAACAACTATGGTTCCAGTGAAAACGCTGTTTTCTTCTTTATTTCCACAAGATATACACATTGCTGTAGACTCTGTTTGTACAGAAAATGTGTTCTGCTATATTACACCACACTTGCCATGTTACAAGTGCATTAATCCACTTCAAAGTCGGGCTCTGCTAGGGAATTAATGCCTGGTTGGTAATTGAGGCACTCTACCTACGGCCTCATGACCCAACCCCCAAAAACAGGGCATTAATTCCTAGTAGAGCCCTCCTTGTCATGGATTAATGCTTACTCATCTCATTTCTTTCATTCCTCCTAAATGTGTCAATTTTGCCAGGGAAGAGTAGAGACTTGAATCATGAAATCATACCAGACAATAGTTTTACAGTCTAGTAAATGCTTCTATCACTGAACCATTAACTGTAACAGCTTCATGAGCTGATAGTACCCCTTTTAAGATGTGTCCCCAGTCTTGGTTACGTGTCCCAGATTTCTGCAGTTAATCCTTTTAATTTATTGTTCAAATTGATGAAGTATACATAAAAATGGAAAGTTTGCATATACAATACTATATTATACATGCAATACGAACATACGAAAATGCCAGCAGAAGCAGGCCTTACGGTCTATCGAGTCTGCTCAATTGTGCAGCTAGCCCCTCAACTTGCAGCTGCCCCACCCCTAATCATCACAACCCCCCCCGCCCTGTTCCAACCCCTCTTAAAGCCGCCCACCGTTCTACAAGATACCACCTCCTTGGGCAGACCACTCCACCTGTCCACCCGCTCAGTGAAAAAATTTCTCCCGATTTGCCTCTTGAATCTTCCCCCCTCCAATCTCAGCTGATGCCCTCTCGTATCCCTCCCTCTTCTAAATTGGAAAATCCCATCTGTATTAGCCTTATTTATCTCCTTAAGGTATTTAAAGGTTTCAACCACATGCTCCCTATCTCTTCTCCAGGGAGTATATGTTCAGCTCGCCCAATCTATCCCCACAGGACTTTCCCTCCAATCCCTAGATCATCTTGGTCGCCCTACGTTGCACCTCCTCCAACAATTTGATGTCCTTCTTCAGGAATGGGCACCAGTACTGCACGCAGTACTCCAGGTGCATCCTGACCAGAGATCTGTACAAGGGAAGATCACCTCCCTGTTTCTGGAGGAGATTCCCCTCGCTATACATGTACTCCGCTATCAACTCCAGGCTTGGGCTTCTGTACTGTCACAAACACTGCCTTCCCCCGATGGCTATCTGTCTGGCCATTACCTCTTCTGTCCTCTCCCTGGTAGACTACGGCATAGTCATCTACGCCACTGATGACCCCACTGCATTGTGACACATCAAAGTTGCCCTCAACAAAGCATGCAGACTGGTCACGGGTTGAGACAGATGGACACACTCCTGTGATCTCTACAAGTCTGCCGAATGGTTGCCATTTGACGCCAGTCTTGGGTACCATACTTGCCTCCTGGCCAAGAAAATCCACCTTGGTCAAGCCCTGCCTGGTTTGCATAGCCTCATCCAACCCACCCCATTGGTCAGAACCTCATGTAGTTCTACTGGGACCTCCCTACTAGTCCCCCACTGTCGAACTTCCCTTGGTCAAAGAGCCTTTTCATACAGAGCCCCTCGTTGGCTCAACGCCTTCCCCCGTCTCCCTGGAGCCCAGGATCGGTCCCTTCAAGACTAG
Source organism: Neoceratodus forsteri (assembly GCA_016271365.2). NCBI lineage: Eukaryota > Metazoa > Chordata > Ceratodontiformes > Ceratodontidae > Neoceratodus > Neoceratodus forsteri. Next base: position 295,671,055 of record JADMNL010000027.1, on the reverse strand, counting down.
TCTCAAAGCTCTTCTGCTAGAATCTTCACCCTGTGACCGTCCCTAACCCTCTCTTCCTCCTGCTCCCCCCACTTGTTGAGGCTCTGTAGTATAACTCTACCTCACAAATGGTATGCTATAGATGGAAAAAAAAAATGAGTATTCATGTATTACCTAGATATTATGGATAACGCCGGGTCCTCCTCTCCCGAAGACTATTGTTCTGCATCCCTCGTCTGTGTGCTTTTGTGCACTGTCTTTCTTCCCTGATCACTATATTTATAATATTGTATAATACTGTATGCATAATTCCATTCCTTGTTTTCTCTCATTTCTCTTACCTCAACACTGTACTGCTTAATACTGTATGCAAGTCCTTATTGTCGTTTGACGTGGAGCCTTTGTAAAGGAGTCTATGACACAAAGGGTTGCAATTCCAAATGTTATTAAATAAATAAACCCCAGCATCCTGTTGGCCTTTGCTGCCACCTTCCTGCACTGAGCAGAGTTGTTCCTGCTGCCCGTTATAAGCATCCCCTGATCCTTTCCAGCTGCACTCCTCCCAGCTGATAGGTCCTCCCCTGGTTCCTAGCTCCAAAATGCAGTACCTTGCACTTCTTGGCGCTGAACCCCAGCCGCCATGTTTCTGACCACTCATGTAGTTTGGTCAGGTCCTCCTGCAGCCCCTTCCACCCTTCGATGTCATCTACCACAGCTACCATCTTCGTATCGTCAGCAAACAGACTGATCCTACTCCGGATCCTGTGCGAGATATCAGCTATGTATATGTAACCCCTGTGCCAATTGGGGGTTACTGGATTAAGATGCCCAGTCGGCATTGTGGGAGGTGCGTGCATGTGTTGCTGAGCTCTGCTCAGGTGCGCACGTTTGTTTAAAAAAAGCACCATTTGGTGTGAGTCGGGAGTTCAGTCGAGAGAGAGAGCGCGAGGAGGAGGCGAGGTGTGTCGAGGAGGAGCAGGAGACTGCTCGCAGGCCTGCGAGGGGCGGCCTACAGTCGGGGCTGAAGAGGCCTGGGACCAGGGTAGGGAGATTGCCCCCGGTTCACAAATGTGGAGGATGGATTCCCCCAAGTGGCAGTATGGGGGAACAACTTGCAGCAGGAAGGAGCAGCAAATTTACTGAGCGATACCGATGGGGCCTGCTAGGCTCTACAAGAAAGTTGAGAGAGTGGCTGCCATGAAGGGACCGTCTGAGACTGAGGTGGCAGTGATGTCGCCGGTGAGGTAGGTGGCAAGATACCCCTTTGCCTGACATGTCCACTTATGGTACTGTGCTACGTCTGTTTTGGGACTGCTGTGAGGAAAGAGTTAGTCCCCTGCTTCTGAAAGAACCCTGCCCATGGATCTTCAGTGTGGGTGGCCACTAGTAGAAAGGACTGGAAGTGCCTGCAACCTGTACCATCGTTCCCCCCTCCCTCCCTGGAGAGGAAAGTTTGCCTGAAGTTAAAAGGAATTGCGCCTCCGCCCCCACAGGTGGGGTGTCAGAGAAATTACATGCAAGGGCAAAAAGAATGTTGCTGACAAGAATCTGAGCCCATTTGGCTCATAATGGAAGGGGAAAAGTTTGCTAGGTCCCAGGTTCAAACCCGGAGTCTCCCAAATCTGTGCCATGGCTGAGTGCCATAGAAGATAATGGAATGGTGCGAGAAATCAATTTGAAGAACCTTAGAAAATGTTATTTCTTCTTGAGCCTTTCTTGTGAAGAGAAATAAATGCTGCTTGTTGCATTTTAAATAGTTTGGAACTGAATCATTTAAAAACGCGTTGAGAAATTGTGTTGCTTTGCTGCTTGCCTAATAAAGTGTTTTACAGCCTGTGACCACCTGAGGTGCTGGGAGGAGAAAGTCAACACCTAGCCTGCACTCAGACGGAGCTCGAACCATCACCAGGAGGAACCCAAATCTGCAATTAAAGGTACTGTGTTTTGCATTCCCTTCCGATTGTGCTTACAGTCGAGATGGTACACCTCCCCTTTCCCAGAGACACATATACCATCCAAACACCAAAACAGGGAGGGGAGTGGGGTAGTTTTCTGGAGTCTGCTATCTGTGCCTGGACTAAAGCTGCTGCCTGGTCGAGAGGGCCCCCATGAAGTGCTCAAGCAGGAGCGAGTAAAAGAAAAAGTATTTGTCATTTCTAAAGTGAATTTAAAGTGCCATCATGTGAAAATTAAGTGGGAGGGAGGTTACATATATCCCAAACAGCACTGGTCCCAGTACTGATACCTGTGGCACCCCGCTCATCACTTCCCTTGGTGATGAGAGTGCCCCCACCACCACCATCCTCTGCTGCCTTCCATTCAGCCAGTTGACGATCCATCTGGTCATCTTCATTCCCACTCCTATGTATTCCAGCGTCCCCTCCAGCCTCCCATGTGGCATGGAATCAAAGGTCTTGCTGAAGTCCAAATACAGGACATCCACTGCATGGTCCCAGTCCAGCTCCCTGGTTACCCAGTTGTAATACTCAATTAGATTTGTCTTGGAGGATCTGCCTGAGACAACCACATGTTGTTGGCCATTCTGGAGACCACTGTCCTCCAAAAAGGTCACTAGCCTCTCCTTTAGGATTGTCTCCACAAGTTTCCCCACAATTGATGTGAGGCTCACTGGTCTGTAGTTGCCTGGTTCATCCCTAGGGCCACTTTTGTGAATGAACACCACATGGGCCATCCTCCAGTCTTGTGGTACGCATCCTGTGTCCAGGGAGGTACTGAATAGGTCAGTCAGTGGTCCTGCCAGGATCTCTGCTAGGTCCCAGAGTACCCTAGGGTGAATCCCATCTGGCCCCGGTGCCTTGTTCACCCTAAGTGAAACATAGAAAAATAGACTTTGATGGCAGATAAGGACCGCTAGGCCCATCTAGTCTGCCCATTTCCCTACCTACAGGATAGGCCGCAGATACTAGTTAACCAATAGCCTATTTCTTCCTACCCCCCACAAGAATTGCCTTATGTCTGTCCCATGCATTCTTGACTTCTCCCACAGTTTTAGACCCCACAACCTCCTCAGGAAGGCTGTTCCATGCATCCACTACCCTCTCTGTGAAATAATACTTCCTCACATTGTCCCCGAACTGCCCTCCTTCTATCTTTAAATTGTGTCCCCTTGTTCTTGCAAGTCTCTTTTTCTGAAAGATGCTATCCTCTTGGACTTTGTTGATTCCACTGAGGTCCTTAAAAGTTTCTATCATGTCCCCCCTCTCCTTTCTTTCCTCAAGGGCATACATATTAAGCTCCTTTAGTCTCTCCTCATACGGCCTCTCTTGCAGACCCTGCACCATTTTAGTTGCCCTCCTCTGGACTGCCTCTATCCTGTCTATGTCCTTGCGGAGATGGGGTCTCCAGAACTGGACACAGTACTCAGATGGGGTCTCACCAACTGTCTCTACAGAGGGATAACAACTTCCTGTTTTCTGCTGATGATGCTTCTCCCTATACATCCCAGTATACCCCCAGCCCTCCCTACTGCCTTCTCACATTGCTTGCTAACCTTAAGGTCATCTGATATGATTACCCCCAGGTCCCTTTCCTTTTTTGTTGTTACTACCTTCCCACCCATTGTGTATTCTTCCCCTGGGTTCTTGTTTCCCAGGTGCATTATTTTGCACTTCTTTGCATTTAATCCTAGTTGCCATACTTCTGACCATTCCTCCAACCTTGCCAAGTCCCTTTTCATCCTTTCCACGCCTCCTTGTGTATCAACCCTGTTGCAGATCTTTGTGTCATCTGCAAAAATGCATACTTTTCCTTCCAGTCCCTCTGCAATGTCACTGATGAAGACATTAAAAAGGACTGGACCCAATACTGAACCCTGCGGTACCCCACTAGTAACCCCCTTTCTCCAGAGTGGACTCCATTTACAATTACCTTCCGTGTCCTGTTGTCCAGCCAATGTTTTACCCAGGCTACCACCCTGGGTCCCACTCCCAGGCTGGTTAATTTGACTATTAATCTTTTGTGTGGGACTACGTCAAATGCCTTGCTAAAGTCTAGGTAGGCCATGTCCACAGCCCTCCTGGTCTACTACTTTGGTCACCCAGTCAAAGAAATCTATTAGATTTGTCTGACATGACCTTCCTCCCGCCAGGAACCCATGCTGCCTTGGGTCCTGTGCTCCACTGGCCTCTAGGTACTCAACTATTCTTTCCTTCAGAAGTGACTCCATCACTTTCCCTACCACAGAGGTCAGACTGACAGGTCTGTAGTTTCCTGCCTCTGTCTTGCTCCCACTTTTGTGAAGGGGAATCACATCCGCCTTCCTCCAGTCCTCGGGTACCACCCCATCCTCCCATGATTTATTAAAAAGAGAAGCCAGTGGTTTCACTAGTTCCTCTCTTAATTCTTTAGAATTCTGGGGTGAATTCCATCAGGACCCATTGCTTTGTCCACCTTTCAGTTTTAGGAGTTCTTGCAGAACCTTTCTTCTGTGAAAGGACTGGGATCAACCCCTATCAAGAGTGCTTCTGTTAATTGGATTAGGCACTTCCTCCTCTTTTGTGAATACTGAGCAGAAATATTCGTTCAGTATTCCTGCTTTTTCACTGTCCCCCTCTGCCCACCCACCGTTCATTCTATTCATCCTCACTATCCCTCCCTTTGTCTTTCTACGCTCGCTGATGTACCTATACCCTTAACCCTTCCAGAAACCTATCCTCTGTAATCCCTATGTCAGTCATCCCCCACCACTCCACCCCTCCCTTGCGGTATCTGCCCCTTCTCCTTCGTGAACACAGAGCAGGAGTATTCATTTAATGCCTCTGCCTGATCCACCCCCCTTCTCCACCCACTCTCCGTCCTTCCTAATCCTCACACTCAGGTGCTTGTTCTTCCTTCTTTCTCTAGTGTATCTGAAGAAGTCCCATTCTCCTTCCTTAATACAATTAACAGCTACAGCAGTCCTGACTGACAAAACATACAGTGTGCTTTGAATTAATCAGCAAATAGACACCCATTTACATCATTACCATTAGTAACCACGAAGGCTGAGAGATAGGTGTCCCACAGAGCCAGCTGTCAACACTCATGACAGCGCAGTTTTTGTTAACTTGTAACTCAAAACAGACAGACTCCACAGCAGTGAAAGACAGTGCTGTACCTACCATTCTTGTGTCTTGCTATGGCCAGTTGTACTAGCTGCGGCGTGCGGTTTGCGTTTACTTTTCCGCTCCTCACCAAAGCAGCAGCTGAAGCGAGAGACACTTTCAACCGGAAGTAAACTGTCTCCAAGGGAAGTGAGGAGGATGACGATGAGGAGGATGATGTTGCGATAGTGATGCGGCTTCTGTTATCAACATTTTGTGTTTCATTACCCCTTCTCGTTGCTTCATATGTATTTAAAAGTGGCGTAAAAATATTTTTCCGTTCAAATGTAAATTAAAGTCTGTCTTAAATACCCCCCAAAAAATACATTTCCCAGAATGCTACATTAATTTATTGTTTTGCCAGTACCAACATGGCGATTCAGCATCGCTAGAAAAGGTTTATCAAGTGGCTAATAGGGTCAGTCAGCGGCGTGCAAGCACTCTATTGGTTAGATTTGCTACCTGCACCGAAGCACGATTGGCTGACTTTTGACAAGAAAAAAGCATCTGATCAATCGAAAGATTCAGAGGGAGGAGAACAGCGACGGCCGAATCAGCTGTTCGGGGCGGTCACGCGCAGGCGAATTCTATTGGTTGAGCACGGAGGACTCTTGCCAATGGGGACGGGGGAGCTTGGCGCCAGCTTTGACAAGAAGCTTTGAAGTGGAAGTCCGACATAGACAGCTGGGAAATTATTTATTGTAATAACTCTCATTGCTAGTTTTATAGTGATTCAGTTATTTAGTGTACATTTTTGTTCGCTTCGGAGTGGGTTCATTTCGCCGTGAGCTGCCCTGTTCTGAGATGTTCGTGTCAGATTTTCGAAAGGAGTTTTATGATGTGATCCTGACCCAGGTGAGCTGCCGGTTGTTGCCTTTGGTTCTGTTAAATTGCGCGAATTAGCATTTTCGTTGGTTTGCATGGGGGAGGGGGTGTCATAATTAACATTAAAAGGGAAAGCGTTAATAAAACCAGAAAGACTGAGCAACGGACCCGGACCAGGGCTGTGCCAATGACTGTAAGCCCCCCCAGATATTTTGTGGGCCCTTATCTCTTCAGCAATAAGTCAAGATAACCATTAGCACGTATAAAATATTTTATATCGCGTAGTTTCTTTTGTAGCAGTCCTGCTAAGCATCAGTAGTTTGTTCATGATGCCCACCATCCTGGCACTAATGATCAGTTACTGAACAGAGTAATTTGTTCCTGCTCCTGCTGGTGATATTGGCACCAAGATCACAAGTTCCCCCCCCCCCCACTTTATTTCACTCCTCGTGGTTCTCTCTCAGGCATCCTGTCCTTGTCCTGCCTGCCTGAGGGTCCTCAAACTGTGCCTTCTCTCTTCCTCCCCCCTCCGCAGCCAGCACCCCTGGTTTAACCCATCCGGGGTGGGTCGCCCCTCCTCTTTGGGAGCTCTTAGTAAGGCAGTCTCTGGCTGTGGATGAGTGGCAGCGGGGGGAACTGAAAGGCCAGTTGAGGGAACCTGGTGAAGGGCATGGAGGACAGGTGCTGTTGCTTGATCCACGGTGCCGTTTTTTTCCTTGTTCTGCACAGTCCCCCCCCCCTGCGTGGACACACCTGACGCCATGGCGCACAGCAACCCTGCCTGCACATGTAGCCCAACACACTGCAGTGCTCCCAATCTCCACCTGGAGCCGCTGGTGCACCGGGCTATCCCTCACCCTCCCCCTTGTGGAGGAGAGCTACCTGACGGCTGCTCAATCCTGACCCGCCCCTGCCGACCCCCAGCTCCCTAGCTCGCTCCCAAACTTTGGTCGCCGGCGTGGCATGAGGTATGGCGTCCAGCGCCTCAGCCCAACTGGGCCTGCTAAGATCACAAGTTTTGAGTAATGGGTCCTGTTGCTTCTTTGTTCCGAACCCCCATCCCATGAAACAGTAGTTGGAATCTGCAGCACAGACCCAATTTCAAATGGATAAATAATATCACCAAAAAGTTGCAAATTTGTCTATGACAGTAAAAGTTTTAGTTGTTCTGGTTAATGCTGACCTGAGGCAGTGGGCCTCCTGACAGTGTGGGCTGCACTGCAGCTGCATCCCTTGCACTTCTTGGTCACGGCCCTGACCCGGACAAGGTTCTTTCCCACATCTACTAAACCACTCGCCTGCTTAACTTGTAGGAATCCAAAACACCTGACCCCCAATATATATATATATATATATTATAGGGGATACATGATGGGCACGAGTGTCATATGGAAAATATTTTCACTTCTTCTCATGACTATCCAGACCAGAGGTCACTGTGCAGGAGTGAAAATATTTTCCATCTCACACGAGTGCACATCATGTATCTGATTTATACAATAGGAGTGTGTTTTCTGCTATTTTTTGGTTTGATGACATTACCACAGTGAAAATTAATTGTAGGTGACATCACCACTGTGAAAATAAATCCATTTATTTTCACTGTGGTGATGTAATCACAGTGGTTATTCCACTGCGGTGAGAATACATGTTTTTATTCAGTGAGTTATTTGCTCACCCCTATTGTATAAATAGGAATCCCGGATCTGACATCCAAATATATATATATATATATATATATATTCCCATTTAGTTGGCAGATCTTGTCCGCTTCAGTAGTCTAAAGATTTGTAATGTTAGTTTGTTTGTGTAAGAGATCACCGGGCTGCTCTGGGTGTTTCAAGGATCCACAAGCACAGTGCACCAGGTCACTGTAGATGTTTCGGTGGCCACTCCTCTGAGCTTAAGCTCTGCATGACTGGTACTGGTAGAATAGGTGCAAACATGCTATCATTTTCCCTTAGAGATATAAATATTTTTATTTATTTCAAAAGTTTTACCAGGAAAGACATACTGAGCTGATAACAGCTTCTTTCCAGATGTGTCCTAGGGGCGAGGGATATGGAAAACAGTACAAGAAGAGAAAAAAATAAATAGTAATTAACAGCACTTCACTACAAAAATAATAGACATATACAGCAGTACAGTACATGAAAGGAGCATAATCATAAACACTAAGATAAAACAGTACAACAGGTACTTGTGGTATATAAAAATGAGCTTAGGTAAGGGGAAATTATCCATACATGCAAAGCAGGAGGAGGGAGAGAGCAAACTGGCCAGGGCAGTATGAGTGCGGGGAAGGAGATCAAAGAGGTAGGGGTCATGGACAGTTGCAGGTGGGAGTAGAAAACTCCCAAAGACAAGACTTGAGGGAGAAGAGGCAGAGCAGATTGACAGGATTGCTACTATATCTCTCTTCCTCATGGTTTATTCAATTTACCATTGTACTGTATTTTTGTTTTAACCAACTTGCGCTGTCTACCTGCACAATATTATACCTAATTTCCACTATTTTTATGTGTAGGTTTGTACTGTCTATATTTATATCTCCTTTACTTTTCTTTTGGGTCACACCTGAAAACAAGCTTCACCTCAGTGTGCCGACCCTGGTCACCAGTTTTTAAATAAATTTCTCGCCTCATCCAGCCTTAGCCATGGGACAATGGTCCTCTCTTTATCTGGCTACCAGCCCAGATCTCCAAAATGTCACACATCCATTCCTGTTAAGAAACTCCCTCCATGGCGTGCCCGCCCTTTATCTGTTCCTGTAGGTATGGAGAGGGAGGGTCTGAACCCTGTGACGTGCAGTGGGTAGGCCTTCATCCATGACACCTGGGGCTTTTTCATGCACCTTAATCTCACTCATCGTACTGTGTAGTGGCTATTCCGCTGACGCCTGACCTGCGTAGAGGAGGGATGACCCTGTGTGGGCACCCGCAGCATCAGTGTAGCTTCACCTTCCCACTGCAGGAGGTGCTCAAGCAGTGGGAGGAGCACCACCCCGGCGGAGAGCTGCTGGTGTATGATGGCATTCTAGGCTTTGGAGCTGAGCCCATGTCATTAGTACGGCAAGTGGTGCCACGGCTGCCGCACTATTTGGTTGGTTCCTGGATAACTGACCTCAGTGCATTACAACAAAACAGCTCTCCTAATTGCTGCTAACTTCATTCTTGAGGTTCCATAGAACATATATGGCTGGGGTCCACTGTTAAAGATGGTAGGAAACAGTTTTGATACCTTCCGATGTCCTCCTGCTTTCCTTTTATTGTCTACCCTATATTCCAATATATTTTGACTTTTTTCTTTAAATTAGTGATCTAGGTTTGTATTGTCTGTGCGAATCCCTTACTGCTCAGAAGCTGGTCACTTTCTCCTGCTTTTTAAACTGCCTGAACATTTTATGACATCACTATATACCAGTACACTCCATTCAGAAAAACAGCATGGAATGCCTTGGAAACATGAAAAGAGCAGTAGGTACATTTGAGGACACTACAAAGCTATATCATTAATGTATCAAAAAATGATCCGAACATTTCTGAAGTCATGATTGACGTGTAAAGGGCAATGGGAGGAAGCTTAACGATTTAAAACTTATTATCGGTCCTCTTTAAAGCAGCCCATCGCTGACTAGAAGGAATCCTTGGTATCAGGTGGCAGGCTGCTGTTTTGTGTCCTTGTGTCTTATTAGGAGCATAAAGTGATGCACAGTGGCAGGGCTGCTGCTGGCAATGACAGCAACCCAGGTTCAGGAATGAGCTCGATGCTGGAATGCCAGCGTGGGGAGGGGGAGGCAGCATCCCAGAGGGGCACTCTGCTCTTCCAGGGTGGGGTGGAAGCTGATCTCGCTACAGCAGCATCATCCAGGAACCCACAGGTGGAACAGATCAGCTGGGGATGGCAGTGGGAGTGAGAGGTGCTGGGATTGGAGTCTGGCATTGTCAACTGCGAACATGCATCAGTCCGTTAATTCTGACGTGTCTGGGGAAAGAGAGAAAACAAGGGAAGTTAATAAGAATGTTTATCCTTTGCATTATCTGCATTATTTCTGTTTGTACTTGCAACATAATGTTATTGTAAGTGTTATTTTACTCAATAAAAATTATGAAGAACTAAAAAAAAAAAAGGCAGTGAGGCTTCACAAGATGTGTTCTATAAGTAATAGGAAATGTCAGAGTAAGTATGCCGTACTTAACATGTCTTGGTTGTGGTTGAAGGCCCTTGTCTTATGGCCTTGGACAGTCGACTCTCCACAAAGCCTGTTGCTTGAAGGCTTTATTGTGTGATGTTACAATTTGCATAGTTCTCTTTGTCGTCTGCATTATTTCTTAGGTATTCTTTTCCAAACGTTTTATACTGTAGGGTGGTGTACTATACCCCCATGTGATCAAGTCTCGATAAATGAGGCAGAATTGTCCAGCCCCATTTGATAATGTGGGATAATGGCACAGAAAGATAGATTTTAATTTTTTATATAGCCTTTGCAGAGTTCAAAGTGCTTCATAGTTAAAATACGTAAACAAACAATTACAAGATAAAACACAAAAGATGCAACAAAATAATTTTGCATTACAAATTTTCAAATCTCCTCCTATAATCGCACTGCTCATTATTTTGATCTGTCAGCAGGGTGGGAGAAATCAACTGGGAGCTGGTGGTCAGTTCGGCCACTAGCTTTCAAAAATCTGGTAGCCAAATCAATATTTTTAGTGCTGTCCTTTTACAGGCTCAGAAGATCACTTTGTGGGCGGGTAGCCAATTGGCAGGTGCCGTTCAAAATCTGGTAGTCAGACCAATTTTTTTTTAGTGGCCATTGGCAACCTAGCTACCCAGTTTGTCCCACCCTTTTAATTTTGACTAGAAAACTTTTACCTACACCCAAGGAAATTAGGTCATGAGGTGAAGCCACGTACCATACTGATCAGAGAAGTGCCTTTGCCCCATAATTATGCATCTTGGAGTGCCTTACCTTACTGCTGTTATACATTGGTTCCCCTGAGTTATAGTTTTAAAGCTTAATTAATGAGATTCTCAAAGATAAGCATTTTTGACCTGTCCTGGGACTGTGTGATCAAACGTTCAACCAGTCACATCTTTTTTGCCTACCTTTCTGATAAATAAATAATATTTTCTGCTGCCTCAGGGGTAAAAGCATCACAGAGACAAAATGTTTTTTTTTTTTTTCCAGAGGGTTCTGCTGCTTGTTTCATCGGATGTAGATGCTCTGTGTGCCTGTAAAATACTCCAGGTAGGTCCCATACTTTGTGTACAATTTAGTTTTGATGACTTATTTATTTTAATTTTTTTCAAAGCAAAATTGTAAACGAGTACTTGTGCTCAGTGTTCACTGGGGAGGGGGATGGACCAACATGCATCAGCAGGCACAGGGGAGAAGGGGGAGTGTGCACAAGTCTGTTTTCAAAGAAAGGGTCCACTGAGGATTGGAAGCCCTAAAGGAAAACAAGGTGATGGGGCCAGACTGGATCCATGCAAGGGTACTGAAAAAACTGAGCACAGTGCTAACTGCACTGCTGGCAACACTATTCGGCACCTCATTGGAGACAGGGAGGGGGTGGTCCAGAAGACTGGAGGGGGCCAGTGTGGTCCCTCTTCACAAGAGCGACAGCAGGGAGGAGGCTAGCATTTCCAGACCAGTCTGTCTCACATAAGTGGTGCAGAAATTAATGGAAACCCTGCTGAAGGAGAGACTGATGGAGCAACTGGGAGCAAGACCACCGGCAGAACGGCTTCACAGAGGGGTGGTCACATCATGCAAATCTTATAGATGAGGGAGGTGTATCGGGGAGGGCAGTGGACGTGGCCTATCTGGGCTTAAGTGAGGCCTTTGACACTGTTCCACACAAGAGACTGATTAGGAAGCTTAGCAGCCTGGGGTGGGGCAAAGGTGGAAGGCTGGGTATCTAACTGGTTGAAAGATAGGAGGCAGAGGTTAGTGGCAAACGGACGTCATTTGGGTGATGGGAGAGTAACCAGTGGAGTACCACAGGGATCTGCACTGGGTCCTGTCCTCCTCAAGTGTCTTCATGGGGTGGGGGAACCTGGGGGACTGAGTATAAGATGGGGGGAGGTACTTACAGTTACCAAGCAAAAGAGAGACCTTGGGTTAATCAAATTTGATGATCTCAAGGTGGCAGGGCAGTGCGACAAGGCAGTAGGCAAGCCTGGTCTGATACTAGGTTGCATAGGGAGGGGGATTTCTATCAGAAGAAGGGAGGTGGTGTTGCCGCTGTATTGCGCACTGGTAAAACCCCACCTGCAGTACTGTGTCCAGTTCTGGCAGCTGTGCCTTCGCAATGACATTGACAGGGTGGAGGCAGTCTGTAGGTCTACTACCAAAATGGGGCGGGGAGTTGCAGAAAGACTATACAAAGAGAGGCTGCAAGAGCTCAACATGTACTCTCTGGAAGACAGGCGTGCGAGAGCAGATAGTGATTGAGGCCCATAAATACCTCATGGGGGTGAACAAAGTGCAGGAGGAAAGTCTCTTTGAGGAAGAGCACCAGAACATGGGGGCATGACATGAAGCTTGAGAGGGGGAGTTTAAGAGGGATGTGTGGAAATGCTTCTTCACGGAAAGGGTGGCAGACGCCTGGAGCAGTCTGCCAAAAGAGGTGGTGGGGTGAAGATGGGGGAGCTTCAAGCATGCATGGGATAGGCACGTGGGCATAATGGGTAGAGAAGAGGGAAGAGAAGGGACAGGGTCCAGGGTGTAGTAATAGGCAGGGAAAATAGGGCACACTAGTGGGGTCTACCGGTCCTTTTGTGCCGACACAGTTTGTCTGCATGATATCCATTGCCATGTGCCTCTGCGCACATGTAGATAGGATGGGATCATCACACTCCACATAATTTGTAGCTTAAAGGAACATGCCAACCCTTTTTGTATCATATCGTTATTTTTAGTTGAAACCCACATTTGATGATTGCTTACTTTTTGTTATATCCATTGATGTTGCTGGTTGTTTTATGTGCTTTCTTTCTCAGTAGAACTAAAGTGCACACTAATGGTATAATTATACCCAACCTTGTTTTGTTTCAAATTCTTAATCTACTTTTATTGCATACTTCCTGAACATTGGGAATACCCACAGACAGTTCAGCCACTCATGATGCAATAGTCTCTGCTCCTCCCACTGCATCATGAGTTGATATACCTTTTTGGGGGTGTTCCTAGTGTTCAGGAAGTATGCAATAAACAGTTGCTCGAGGACTGTAAACAAAACACTTTTTTGTGTGTGGTAACAGCAGTATGATGCGCAGTCTGTTTTTAAAAGAAAAAAAGAAAGAAATCATAATCGACCATCTATGTCAGCAAGCTCTACAGAATGTGACCATACTGTGTCTTTTAAACTAGAGAATCTGAATCTTAAGGAAGTTGAAAGTGGCCATTTAAAGCACCAATATTTGGTAGTTAGCAAATTTTTTAGCAGTGATGTGTGTCTAACATCCTTATTTCAGCATCAGGTTTGTTTGTGTGGGTGTTTTTTTTTTTTTTTTGGTTGATCTCCATCACTGGAGTTGCTCTCTTGTGCCTGACCACCTCCCAGTCCTGTCCTTCCCTTCTCGGTCTCTTATTTGCCTTCAGTGGGTCTAAGGAGTTCCTTCCTTCTCTGGGCTTCATCCGG